>CM074862.1:72092500-74592500 GCA_037501455.1 Lantana camara
GTTGATTTTGGCCTTCGGCCTTAAACCTTTTATTATATGTATTATCATAGGATAAAACGTTTTAGCTTGCAAAAATCACGCCCCAGTTCATGAACTCTTTAATTTGAATATTCTATGCTCTTCCGGATATGTACGTGTGTGTGTGTTAGCCCCCTCATCAGTCTTTAGGACTGACCCCTCCCCGTTGTTTTCTTTTCCCCCTTGTTTCTTTTGAGTTGCAGGTGTTCGTGGGGAGTTTGTGCTAGGTGGCGGTCGTTTGTCGAGTCTTAGGTTTTATATTTAGTTTCATGCATCTAATTAGTTTATTCTGTTTTTTTTTTTTCTTTTGAACTTATGGAATTTATGTATCTGCGAATACGAATTGAATTTGAGAAATATGTATAAGAGGTATTTAAATTTGATCTTTGATACTTCTATATTTTGTTATTCGATGAGCATGTATGTTTGTATATTCTAATCCTGCAGCTTCCGCATGTGATATTTATTTTGATTGCGCCCTCTGATTTAGGGTCTAGACTGTAACGCCCCGTGTTTTCACATGTGCAGGTATGAGTTACGTGCGCAATTTCATTTAATTATATGAATTTATACCATGTTTTATTAATTGAATTGTTTCTAATTTGTTTTAATTGTTTAAATTTTATATGAGTTCTAATTTGAATTATGACTATATGTATGAAAATGTGAGAATGTGAATTTCATGAATTCGGTGTTAATTGAATGAAATTACATGTTTCGTGTAATATGTGGGCTTGATTGTAACTTATTTGAATGTTTTGGACTCAATTGGAAATTGAGTTTGGGCTTAATTGCCATTTTTTGAAAGTTTAGGGACCTATTTAAATATAGGCAACCCTGAACGGTTTTCGCGATATCTTGAGCTCCGGACCTCGAAATCGAGATCCGTAACCGGCGTTGAACTCGTTTCGATGTTAACTATTCGTTAAACTAGACCTTGTATTGTTTCGATACCGTTTGAACCCTCGACAACAAATCTTTCCACAACCTCGTTTCTTGTAACTTGTTGAACCATTTTCTAAATGAACCGGACTTGAACCGACCCGTATTCTACCCATTTAATCACTAAATATCAGCATATTCCTCCTCCTTGCTCCCACATTTGATCGATCATCGTCTCCACAAGAAGCAAAGGAAGAAAGCTCCAAGGAAACCCTTGTTTTGATCAACCAACTTTGAGCTCAAGATCAACCAATCTTCCAATCTTCTTCCAAGGTAAGTTAGGATTTGGAATCTCCACCTTCTCCTCTATCTTTTCATCTATGAATAGCTTGGCATGAGTGAAGGATTGATATGGTTTGAATGAAAGCATAAATAGAGGGTTTGATCTTGAACCTTGGTGTCTCATGGTTTGATTGGAAACTTGATGCATGAAATATGAACCTTATAACTTCCTCATCATTTCTATATCATTGAATCTCAAGTTGGTTGTGTATAGCATGTTGTGCCATTAATGGAGCTTGAAGCTTCCATGGTTGAAAGCTTGTGTTTGAGTGATTTTTGGCCAACTTTGGGTGTGAATTCTTGTATATATGATTGGATTGCATGATATATGTGAAATATATGAATTATAAGCATGTTTAAGTGTGTTTAAGAGCTTTCTTAGAGCTACCCCTATTTTGCAAAGCTTTTCCCACGAAAAACAGAGCTTCTGCTCTGTTTTTTCTCGCAGAACGACGCGTGTCAGCTTTGAACTGAAAATGGACACGGCCGTGTTGGGCTCTCGGCTTTGATTTTTTCTGAATTTAATCTCGGACACGGCCGTGTCCAAATGCTTTGAAAAATCAACACGGCCATGTCAAGGCCTCGACTTTGAATTTTTCCGATTTTAAACCTCGGACACGGCCGTGTCCGTTTCTTTTGAAAACTCAACACGGCCGTGTCAATTGAAATGGCAGCTTTGGGGGAACTCTTTTATTGCTTGTTTTGCGTTTATTATTCGTAATTATGAATTATATGTAACATGATTATGTTAAAGTAATGTTTTATGATTGGTATATGATATTGATGACCTTATGAATGAAAGTATGAAAGTATGAACGATATGAACGGGAACGAATACGGTTTTACCGTATAAGGAACGAAACTTGGTGAATTATGTGTTTAATTGAATTCTATGATATTCATGACCATAATTGAACATATTATTGCATTTTAAGCATTCCATAGCATGTTATTGCATAGCCGAGCGTCTAATGTGGTCATGATTGAGTCTCACACTACCTTTGTCACACAGATCTTGATCCGGTCGGTGACGAGGTCGGGCAGTGAGAGCGTGTCGGGTTCTTTTGTCTACCAGGTGGGTTTTTCTTCTATTAGATAACAATATGACCCGAACACCTAATGTGCAAGATTTTAGCCAAAACCCTATATAGGTATTTATGCCAAGTTTTAACGAGCAAATGTTTTTGAACAAAAGCCTCTAATATGAATGTCCTACCAAAATGTTTTGGTGAGAAATGTATGAATGATAACAATGAATGAGGGCCCGGGACTTAGTGAAATGGTGAACAGGGGAAGCATGGGCTGACGGGAATCCATTTATACTAGTTCCAATAATTTCGGTAACCTGGATTTCACTAGGAGATTAGTGGATGAAAGGGGTCCCGGCTTTTGGGGATTCATGTACCCCTCTAGCATTAATGAATGAGGGCTCAGGCCTTGCAAACCCGTTCCCTACCCGGAGGAAAAAGGAGTATATGAATGAACGAATGAATGTTCTAATGTATGTGCACGAAAGAATGTAATGTATGAATGAATGAATGAATAATGGATTACAGGTGGAGGTGGTTGGAGATAATGCACGCCCTCTAGCCGGGCTATTAATGACCTAATGAACGAATGAATTGTTATAATCCTATTCGTTGTACTTTATGTTCCCGCTTCGGAGAAATGATTCTAAACCTCGAATAAGGATTATAACTTGCATGTATGTGTTTCAATTCCGCAATATTATGATATTATGCCTCTGTTTTATACTCACCAGTCTGTCTAAGACTGAACCCGGAGTTGTTTCAGTTGTTTTTGCAGGGAAGGGGATGCTAGGCGGGATACCAGTCAGGGAGAGTCTTGCATCGTGTCTAGCCTTTCCTTTACACGCATTTGAATACTTTTGTTACTTTTGAATTGTATATGTATGGAGCGTACATGAATACTGGTACCTATATGTATCTTTCTTGAACTATCGGTACATAGAGCGTATAGCTTAATCTATATATGAATTACGTGTTGGTACCTAGAACTCTAGCTCAATATGTAATATATGAATGATTGCTTCCGCTATCTTTTTATTGCTCTGGTTGTTGTTGTTATTGGGGTTTAAGTTATAGGTTAGTCCTGCCTGGCTTAGCGAGTGTGTATGTCTCCGTTCGCTATGATTCGGCACGCGTATGGAAATCCATTTCGTATACGGGTCCGGTCATGGTGCGGGGGATGTGACGTCTCGCGCTCGGGCGTTACATCCTTTGAGTGGTATCAGAGCCCAAGGTTGCAAAACCAGGGTTCTAGTGTCGTGTGGAGTCAGTAGGTCGTTCGGCTGTAGGAATTATTTGTTAATTTGGGAGCATTGCATTTTTATGTGATAAGGTGTTTCGATCACTGACTTGAATGATTGATTGATTTAATGCATTGCCACGCAAGAACTAAATCTAACACGCATGTTAGTGTTTGAGTGAACAGGATGCCTCCTAGAAGACATCGGGAAAGGTCTCCGGATCGTCATCATCATAGAGATCGTTCTCCTAATCCTCCACAACCACCTATGAATATGGAGCATTTTATGGAAACGGTGTATAACTACGTGGAACATAGAAGGGCTTAGGATCCTCCAGTACAACCGCAGGCTGAACATCAAGCACTTCCTCCAAATAACCCGAGAGATCATCATGGGTTGTTTTTGAGCTATAATCCACCAAGGTTTTCCGGTTCGGTGGATGATGCTATATCGGAGGGATGGTTGACAAGGATTGAGAGGATTTTCAATGTTCGCCAATTCACATCTCAAGAGAAGGCCCAGTTTGCTATTTTCCAACTGGATGGAGAGGCGTATGATTGGTGGGAACGTACTAGAGAGAAGCTCTAGGTGGAAGGAGAAGAAATTAATTGGGAAGTTTTCCTAAGGGATTTTAGAGAAGCTTTTGTGCCCGAGGTCGTTCGAGAAAGGAAAGAACAAGAGTTTATGGATTTAAAGCAAGGGACTCGAACGGTGGCTCAGTATCTTTCTCTTTTCAACAGGCTTGGAAAGTATGCACCTCACATTACAAGGGATGAAAAGAGAAAGGGAAAGAGGTTTATAGCTGGATTGAGGCAGGATCTGAGGCATGGGCACACGGGCCATAACTTCGAATCTTTCGCTGGCACTGTACAAAGGGCTCTGGTATTGGAAGAGGAGTACAAGAAAAAGGACCCCTTACCTCGTATGCAAATGGGACAAGGATCGGGGGTTGGAAAAGGGAAAAGGGGTATGGTATCTCCTCCTCAGCTATTTCAAGGGCAGAATAAGAAGTTTCGACCCATGGGAGCTGCACCGCCAAAGCCACAAGCACCGCCAGCTGCTAATGATCCTCGACATGATAGGCCACCTTGTATGCATTGTGGAGGGCCTACTCACACTTACAATACTTGCCGAAGGAGGATGGGACAATGTCTGATTTGCGGGAAGGCGACACATATGGCCAATACTTGTCCAGACAAGACTCCGGGCTATCAACCGGAAGCTCAAAGGCCGATGATCCCAGCTCGTGCATATGCCCTTGCGGGTGAAGAGCAAGATGTGGAAGCCAATCCCAATGCTATGGTGGAAGGTACGATATGCATCCATAACACGAACATACATGCATTATTTGACCCTGGCGCTACTCATTCTTTTATATCTTGCAAATTAATTGAAACTTTGTGTTTGCCTGTTACGTGCTTAAATGCTTGTTATGTGGTGAGTTCGCCGTTGGGTGGAAGTCTTGAGACAGATCGGGTGGTCAGAGACTGTGTGTTTGGGTTTGAAGGCAGAGAATATCAGGCAGATTTGGTGGTAATGCCGATGAACAGATACGGGGTTATTCTGGGAATGGATTGGTTGTTTCGGTATCACGCCACGGTTGATTGTTTCTCCAAGACAGTCAAGTTGGGAGAAGAAGTGGTGGTAAGGAAAGAAGCAGAAAGTGCACCTCTTTTGTCGTTTCTGAGGCTCATAAGTTGATAAGGAATGGGGCAACGGGATTTATCGCCTATATCTTGAATAAGCCGAAAGATCAGGCGAAACTCGAAGAGACAGAAGTGGTGAAGGAATATCTGGAAGTGTTCCCCGAAGTTTTAGGTTCTTTACATCCGGATCGAGAGATCGAATTTGTAATAGACTTATATCCGGGATCTGAACCTTATTCCAAGACTCCTTACCAGATGGCGCCGGCAGAGTTATAAGAGTTGAAAGTTCAGCTGGAAGATCTTCTTAAGAATGGATATATTCGGCCAAGTTCGTCACCGTGGGGCGCGCCGGTTCTCTTTGTTAAGAAGAAAGATGGAACCTTGAGGATGTGCATTGACTACCGGGAGTTGAATTGGATGACTGTAAAGAATAAATATCCTTTCCCTAATATAGAGGATTTGTTTGACATGCTACAAGGGTCAAGAGTGTATTCCAAGCTCGATTTAAGGCAAGGATATTATCAGCTAAAGATCAAGGAGGAAGATATTCCTAAAATAGGATTTAATACCCGGTATGGACATTATGAATTTGTGGTGATGCCATTTGGATTAACTAACGCGCCGGCAGCTTTTATGGACATGATGCATCGGATTTTCCGGCCGTATTTGGATAAATTTGTAGTGATCTTCATCGATGATATTTTGGTGTACTCAAGGTCAGAAGAGGATCATGCTCGGCATTTGAGATTGGTATTGGAAGCTTTAAGGGATAACCAGCTTTATGCCAAATTCAGTAAATGCGAGTTTTGGATTGACAGGGTGAGTTTCTTGGGACATATCATTTCGAGCAAAGGATTAGAAGTGGATCCTTCAAAAGTAGAGGCAGTTTCGAAGTGGCAGAGTCCTAAGAATGTTTCTGAGATCCGAAGTTTCTTGGGTTTAGCCGGCTATTACCGAAGATTTGTTAAGGATTTTTCTAAGATAGCGGCTCCGTTAACCCGATTAACTAAGAAGGAAGTTCAGTTTAAGTGGGATGAGAAGTGTGAAGCCAGTTTTCAGCTCTTGAAAGATAATTTAACTTCTGCACCGATACTTGCACTTCCGGATGGTATTGAAGGGTTTATGGTGTATACGGATGCTTCCCATGAAGGCTTAGGTTGTGTTTTGATGCAAAATGGGAGAGTAATTGCTTATGCCTCTAGGAAATTGAAAGAGCATGAGAAGAATTACCCCACTCACGACCTTGAACTTGCAGCGGTGATTTTTGCCTTGGGAAAGTGGAGACATTACTTGTATGGAACTTCATTTGAGATTTTCACCGATCACAAGAGTCTTCAGTACTTATTCTCTCAGAAGGAGTTGAATAGAAGGCAACGAAGATGGATGGAGACTCTCGAGGACTATGATTGTGTGATTAAGTATCACCCAGGCAAAGCTAATGTGGTTGCGGATGCATTGAGCAGGAAGGCTAGTGTATCCAATTTGAAAGTAAATATTGGACAACCAATGGAATTGGTTAAGATAAAGGCTCGTATTTGTAACATCTCAGTACGTCCAGAGTTAAGGCAACAGATATTTGAAGCACAACGGATGGATGTTGAGATTCAAAAGTTGATTGAGAAGGCTCGGTCAGACTCCGAGTGTCCGTTTGGATTCGATGATACGGGAATCTTTCGATTTAAGGACAGGGTGGTAGTTCCAACGGAGTTGAGAAGAGCTATTTTGGACGAAGCTCATAAAACTGTCTATTCGATTCATCCTGGTGGAAACAAGATGTATCGGGACTTGAAACAGTATTTTTGGTGGAATGGATTGAAGAGAGATGTGGTAAGCTATGTGAAGCATTGTCTGACTTGTCAGCTAGTGAAAGCTGAGCATCAGAAGCCGTCAGGATTGCTACAGCCATTACCTATTCCCGAATGGAAATGGGAACAAATTGCGATGGATTTTGTATCGGGTTTACCTAGAGTGAAAGGTGGATTCGATGGAATTTGGGTAATCGTGGACAGGTTAACCAAGTCAGCGCATTTTCTCGCAGTTCGGATGTCGGATAAGATAGGTAAGCTGGCTAAGAGGTATTGTGATGAGATTGTTCGGTTACATGGAGTGCCAGCTAGTATTGTGTCAGACAGGGATCCGAGATCCACTTCCAAGTTCTGGCAAGAGTTACAGAAGTGTTTGGGAACTAAGCTTCAGTTCAGTACAGCTTTTCATCCACAGACTGACGGGCAATCCGAAAGATTATTCAGATATCTTGAGGATATGTTAAGGGTGTGTGCGTTGGATTTCTCGAGTTCATGGAATGAACAATTGCCCTTGATTGAGTTTGCCTACAATAATAGTTACCAAGCTTCGATAGAAATGGCACCGTATGAGTTTCTTTATGGAAGAAAGTGCTGATCTCCGTTATTTTTCGACTTGGAAGAGTGGAAGTGGAGTAAGCAAGAAGGGGTACGAAGAGGTGAAAAGAAAGATAAACCTTCCAAGGCTATTCAGGATGCTATTGAAAAAGTTCAGATTATCCGACAACGGATGAAGGTAGCTCAAGATCGACAGAAGAGTTATGCAGATAAGCGAAGGAAAGATCTTGAATTTGAAGTTGGGGATAGAGTATTCCTGAAAGCTTCACCTCGGAAAGGATTTACCCGAATTGGAAAAGGAGGAAAGTTGAATCCCCGATATTTGGGGCCTTATGAGATTTTGGAGAGAATCGGAGATACAGCTTACAGATTGGATTTACCTCCAAGTTTAACGGGTATTCACAATGTCTTCCATGTGTCACAACTTCGGAAGTACTTCCTCGATGAGTCCGTGATCATACCGGTTGAAGAGGTTGAGCTTGAACCGAATCTTACTTTCATTCAGAAACCGGTGAAGATTCTGGATCGAAAATTTCAAGAACTTCGAAACAGACGGTTTCCCTTGGTGAAGGTGTTATGGCAAAGTGATAAGACGGAAGAAGCCACTTGGGAAACGGAAGAGAAAATGAAGAAGTTCTATCCAGAGTTGTTTCCGACCGAGCAATGAATCCGAGGACGGATTCTTTTTAAGGGGGAGAGGTTGTAACGCCCCGTGTTTTCACACGTGCAGGTATGAGTTACGTGCGCAATTTCATTTAATTATATGAATTTATATCATGTTTTATTAATTGAATTGTTTCTAATTTGTTTTAATTGTTTAAATTTTATATGAGTTCTAATTTGAATTATGACTATATGAATGAAAATGTGAGGATGTGAATTTCATGAATTCGGTGTTAATTGAATGAAATTACATGTTTCGTGTAATACGTGGGCTTGATTGTAACTTATTTGAATGTTTTGGACTCAATTGGAAATTGAGTTTGGGCTTACTTGTCACTTTTTGAAAGTTTAGGGACCTAATTGAATATAGGCAACACTGAATGGTTTTCGCGATATCTTGAGCTCCGGACCTCGAAATCAAGATCCGTAACCGGCGTTGAACTCATTTCGACGTTAACTATTTGTTAAACTTGACCTTGTATTGTTTCGATATCGTTTGAACCCTCGACAACGAATCTTTCCACAACCTCGTTTCTTGTAACTTGTTGAACCGTTTTCTAAACGAACCGGACTTGAACCGACCCGTATTCTACCCATTTAATCACTAAATATCAGCATATTCCTCCTCCTTGCTCCCACATTTGATCGATCATCATCTCCACAAGAAGCAAAGGAAGAAAGCTCCAAGGAAACCCTTGTTTTGATCAACCAACTTTGAGCTCAAGATCAACCAATCTTCCAATCTTCTTCCAAGGTAAGTTAGGATTTGGAATCTCCACCTTCTCCTCTATCTTTTCATCTATGAATAGCTTGGCATGAGTGAAGGATTGATATGGTTTGAATGAAAGCATAAATAGAGGGTTTGATCTTGAACCTTGGTGTCTCATGGTTTGATTGGAAACTTGATGCATGAAATATGAACCTTATAACTTCCTCATCATTTCTATATCATTGAATCTCAAGTTGGTTGTGTATAGCATGTTGTGCCATTAATGGAGCTTGAAGCTTCCATGGTTGAAAGCTTGTGTTTGAGTGATTTTTGGCCAACTTTGGGTGTGAATTCTTGTATATATGATTGGATTGCATGATATATGTGAAATACATGAACTATAAGCATGTCTAAGTGTGTTTAAGAGCTTCCTTAGAGCTACCCCTGTTTTGCAAAGCTTTTCCCACGAAAAACAGAGCTTCTCGCAGAACGACGAGCTGACACGGCTGTGTCAGCTTTGAACTGAAAATGGACACGGCCGTGTTGGGCTCTCGGGTTTGATTTTTTCTGAATTTAATCTCGGACACGGCCGTGTCCAAATGCTTTGAAAACTCAACACGGCCGTGTCAAGGCCTCGACTTTAAATTTTTCCGATTTTAAACCTCGGACACGGTTGTGTCCGTTTCCTTTGAAAACTCAACACGGCCGTGTCAATTGAAATGGCAGCTTTGGGGGAACTCTTTTATTGCTTGTTTTGCGTTTATTATTCGTAATTATGAATTATATGTAACATGATTATGTTAAAGTAATGTTTTATGATTGGTATATGATATTGATGACCTTATGAATGAAAGTATGAAAGTATGAACGATATGAACGGGAACGAATACGGTTTTACCGTATAAGGAACGAAACTTGGTGAATTATGTGTTTAATTGAATTCTATGATATTCATGACCATAATTGAACATATTATTGCATTTTAAGCATTCCATAGCATGTTATTGCATAGCCGAGCGTCTAATGTGGTCATGATTGAGTCTCACACTACCTTTGTCACACAGATCTTGATCCGGTCGGTGACGAGGTCGGGCAGTGAGAGCGTGTCGGGTTCTTTTGTCTACCAGGTGGGTTTTTCTTCTATTAGATAACAATATGACCCGAACACCTAATGTGCAAGATTTTAGCCAAAACCCTATATAGGTATTTATGCCAAGTTTTAACGAGCAAATGTTTTTGAACAAAAGCCTCTAATATGAATGTCCTACCAAAATGTTTTGGCGAGAAATGTATGAATGATCACAATGAATGAGGGCCTGGGACTTAGTGAAATGGTGAACCGGGGAAGCATGGGCTGACGGGAATCCATTTATACTATTTCCAACAATTTCGGCAACCTGGATTTCACTAGGAGATTAGTGGATGAAAGGGGTCCCGGCTTTTGGGGATTCATGTACCCCTCTAGCATTAATGAATGAGGGCTCGGGCCTTGCAAACCCGTTCCCTACCCGAAGGAAAAAGGAGTATATGAATGAACGAATGAATGTTCTAATGTATGTGCACGAAAGAATGTAATGTATGAATGAATGAATGAATAAATGAATAATGGATTACACGTGGTGGTGGTTGGAGATAATGCACGCCCTCTCGCCGGGCTATTAATGACCTAATGAACGAATGAATTGTTATAATCCTATTCGTTGTACTTTATGTTCCCGCTTCGGAGAAATGATTCTAAACCTCGAATAAGGATTATAACTTGCATGTATGTGTTTCAATTCAGCAATATTATGATATTATGCCTCTGTTTTATACCCACCAGTTTGTCTAAGACTGAACCCGGAGTTGTTTCAGTTGTTTTTGCAGGAAAGGGGATGCTAGGCGGGATACCAGTCAGGGAGAGTCTTGCATCGTGTCTAGCCTTTCCTTTACACGCATTTGAATACTTTTGTTACTTTTGAATTGTATATGTATGGAGCGTACATGAATACTGGTACCTATATGTATCTTTCTTGAACTATCGGTACATAGAGTGTATAGCTCAACCTATATATGAATTACGTGTTGGTACCTAGAGCTCTAGCTCAATATGTAATATATGAATGATTGCTTCCGCTATCTATTTATTGCTCTGGTTGTTGTTGTTATTGGGGTTTAAGTTATAGGTTAGTCCCGCCTGGCTTAGCGAGTGTGTATGTCTCCGTTCGCTATGATTCGGCACGTGTATGGAAATCCATTTCGTATACGGGTCGGGTCATGGTGCGGGGGATGTGACGTCTCGCGCTCGGGCGTTACATAGACCGTCTAACAAAGGAAAGATTTTGTTTGTCTCTCGTTCACCGTAGTTTGATACGTGTACGGAGTTCTCATTTCGTTACACGTGCTGGGCTATAGTGCGGGGGATGTAGTGCTCTGCGCTCCGAGGTGCTATAATAACATAGCATATAAAATACGAAACACACAAAAACACACGAGCAACGATGGGAATGGCCTCGCCCAAGGCGAGAAGGGCCATCCCCTTGAACGCACCACAAAGCCAAGAGGACGGGAATGGACGTTCTCAGGTCCAGTACAAAGTAGGAATGGTCGTTCCCAACTACCCGAAACTCTCCCCGAGCGTCTGTAAAGAATTGCCAAATTCTTCACCCGTGAATGGTCGTTCCAAGCCTAAGCACAACCTGGGAATGGCCTTTCCCATTCTTGGAACTGACATCACCAAGAACCCACGAAGGGCCGTTCTGGCTACAAGGCAATAACAGGAATGACCGTTCCGGCCTGGTTCAGTAGAAAAAGAACAGTTGTTCGAAAATGGCATCGGGAAGCTAACAAAAACACACACACACCCACATACAACTCCAAAATGCACAAAAATCATACCACGAAGCAAGTTCGATAAGTAGAACACATAAGTGCAAGTTAGAGCTCACGAAATGAGCTTAAACACGCCAAACTCCCAAACCGGCACTATTTATCATCATCCCAAAAAGCGATTGGGCCCCTTTTTGGGGCCGGTCAAACGGGACGGTTAAAACGGGGTTCTATCCGTTCGGATCAGATTTTAAAACGGTAGGACGATCAAATGGCTTTAGAAAAATATAAGGTTAATTCCATTGAATCCGAATCGTCGAAACGAATCCAACGATAGGGTTAAAATTCGAATTCGAATTCCCGAGCTTGAGTTAGCCACGAAGGCCCAAAACAACCTGATTACAACTAGGTCCCTAATTTGCAATTATTGGACAATTGAGTTCAAGTATATTTAATTAAATTCTAAGGCGCACATAATTAAATTAAATTTACGTTAACACATAGGGCATATAATCACATAATTCACAAAAATACAGAAATAAACTCTCGTGACGTTGTACCTGGGATACCGAAGAGACGGGCGTCACAATCTAATCACTATTCGGTAATGGGCGACAAAAATAAATTCAAAAGATTAAGTTGCAAAAACAATAATTTTTTAAGACTTGAGGACCAATGATAAATTAATTAAATAAAAAAAAAAAGGAAAAAGGAAAATTATAATAGAGTCAAATATTGAGGCTAAGCTAATCATTAATTCAATGATTTGTCAATATAAAAATCTATTTCTTACAGACGGTTAGAAAAGAATTTTCCTAGATTCATAATTAGCTTAGTCGCCATATTTGTCTACTTATTTTGTTTATTGTTTTTCTTTTTTTTTTTCACTTAATTTATTTATAGTTGATTCTCAAGTTCTCAAAAATCAAGTTCTCAAAAATTATGTTTTTGCCACTTAATCTTTTAATATCATTTTTGTCGTATATAACATCCCGACCTTCCGGATCTACAGGTATGCATTTACGGGGTGTTAAATGTGTTATTATTTATTTAATTATGCCTTTTATTGCTTTTAATGTTCTTAATTGCTTGATATTACTTGTTTAATTGTTATTTGAATTTTGAACGTTTACGCCCTTTTGTTTGTATTTTGTTCCTTGCGTGCCATTCTTTGATTCTGACTTTTGTGAATTCTTGATATACGTGACCTATATGAGTTATTTACATTTTAGCAAGCTCGTTTGGTGTTTCGGGTTTTGTTTGGTGTGGCTTTGTACTCGTTTTGTTTTTCGGAACCTAGAGGATGGTTAAAGAGCATTTAGCGCACCTCAGGTTTCGGGCGGTGTATCTTGAGCTAGGGAATTCGGATTCGAATTCCGGAAGAGGCGTTGGACTCGTGATGAGATTTTCAAGCTTTGGAACCTAACCTCACACTTTTCTAACCCATTTGGACCCTCAAAAATCGACCGGAACGAGCCCTTGTTGCAAGATAGCCCTTCTTTGTTGACTAGTCAATACTTGTGGACCCCTAAACTTAACCAAACCCTTCCTTAACCTTCGTTAATGACTTGAACTCAGCATATGCCCTCTTTTTCTCTCCCATTTCGTGCAACAACTCCCAAGGAAGCAGGAAAAGTTCCCCAAATTCAGCTCCAAAGAGAAACCAAGGAAAAAGATAGAGCACTATTACATTTTGAAGGTCTTTGGCCAATCTACTCCTCCATTTCTTCTCAAATTTTGAAGGTAAGCCTATTTTTGAGTTCTCCAAGCTTTTATGGTTCTATTAGGTGTAATAGGTTGAGCTTTATCTTTGAATTTCATGAGAATGAGCATACCACATGAATAGTAAGGGTTTTGTGGATTTTGAGTTCTCTAGAATGTTTCCTTGTGAATTATTGGAGCTTGATGCATGATTGTGATTCCTTAGTCATCCCTTTTGAGTTGTATGGACTTGTTTCAAGTGTTAGAGTTGAATACATGAATGCACCATTAGTGTTCTTGAGGTTTTAGAGGAGTTATGCTTGTTTATTGCTTCCTTTTCATTCATGTCAGTTGCTGCTCGATTTGATCATGTTTGATGGAGTTTTTATGTTGATTTGCTGCCTTACTTCATGTCTTAACATGCCTAGATGAGTTGGTATTTGTTTGGGAAGGTTTGCAGGGCTGAACAGGGGTGAAACCACCATTTTTCATGGCTGGAAGGACCTCCCCGGGCGGGGAGATTTTGGCCTGGGAAGTGCCCGGCCGGGTACTTCTTATGCAGAAACCTTCTGCATGTCGTACCCAGGCGGGTACTTTAAAGAACAAAATCTCCCCCGGGCGGGGAGATGTTGTTTTGGCCCTCGAGTCTTGGGTTCGGCCGTACCTTACACGCTAGCCTTTGGGAGGATTTTTTTTGTTGATTCCATTGCTTTTCGTTAGCTTTCTTGTCTTGTCTATGACTTGTATGCTTGATTAACTTGTTACATTATGTGTTAAGCTTAATGTTATGAATCATTGACTTGTTTTATACCCTCGTTTGTGAATTATGATCTTATATGCAATGTGTGCTCTCGTATGACTTAAGTGTGAATTTATTTTATGTCCTTTGCATCATGAACATACATATGCATTTACCGAGCGTCAATGTGGTTCATTTTGAGTCTAAGAGTACCCCTTTGTTGTTTGTTTGTTCAGAGGATCTTCCCGTGGACAACAAGGTTGCCCCCTAAGTGCCTGGTTACTTTCTTTTGTCTCCGTTATCGGTGTTAATGTGAGGTTTTGTTCCTTTTAGTTATTCGACCTACAACCCCTATATGGTTTGAAACCTCGCATGCGAAATACGTATATTATATGATAGATAAGTGTAAGATATGTATCTTGTGGGCTTGTCCCATTTGTTATATGATCTTGAAAACGCTTTGTATAAGTATATAAGCTATTTTGCATTTGTTTTGAAAAGCCTTCGATTAAGCGTGTGTGTGTAAGCGAGATATGTGGCTTTGAAAGATAAGCTTTGTGCTTTGCGTGATTTTGTGTGATGTTTGGGCCCCGGAGAATGGTATGGTAATCTCGGGTCGACCGTGGGGTCGCCGAGCTCTTCTATCAACATTTTCCTTTTCAGAGTCTCACCTAACCTCAGGAGGTTTGGGGAAGGGTGTTTCTCTTGAGCCGGCGGAAGCAACCGTCGAAGGTTTCAAGGTCGTAATTAAGCCTTGTCTCTTGTGATTTTTGGATAGTTAGGGCCGTCAACCCTTCTATCACCTGGTGTGAAGGTCGGATTTTGTTTTGTTTTGCTTTGTTTTGTCTCTTTGTTTATGGAGGTTTAGAGATGTGACTCGTACTCGCCGAGTTAGTGGATCCTGTACAATCTATGGAACGAGAAACGATTTATAAGTGCTTAAAACTTGTTATTTGGCCTTCGGCCCTTGTTTTCTCTAAAGTAGGTATATATCTATAATACGGGAAAACACTTCGGCTTGCAAAAACCATTCTCGGTCCATGGGTTCTTTTTGTTGTTAAGTGCTATGCTCTATATGTATATCGGGTGTGTGAGTTCAACCCCCTCACTAGTCTTTATGACTAACCCTCGTTGTTTTTCCTTCTTTTACCCCTTTCTTTTGAGTTGCAGGTACCGCTTAAGTTGAGCTAGGCGGCAAGAGTCTATCGAGTTGTCTTGTGATGTAGCTCGGGTCTCATGCATTTGCTTTTGGATTATAGACCTTACCTTTATGCACTTTTGACTTATGTTTCTTGATTACTCATGCTATTTTGGCCCCGGATGGGCATTGTATATGATGTATATATATATATTTGTTCTTATAGTTTATCTTGACAACTTGAACCCTCATATGCTATGATTTGAGATCTTGGGACTTATGTATGCATGTTTACGCTTCTGCTACTCTTGTCTTAATTTGCTCAGTTCTTGAGGGTCTAGGCCGGCTAGCGAGGGTGTTTTGTGTGTCTCCCGTTCGCTATGGTTTGATTCGAGTGCGAACCCTCCATTTCGTTACTCGGGTTAGACCTTAGTGCGGGGGATGTGGCGCCCTTCGCTCCGGGGGCGTTACATCCTTGCGTGGTATCAAAGTTCCTGGTTGTAAAACTGGAGCTCTGGTGTCGTGTTGAGTTGTCTAGGTCGATTGGCTTAGGAGTATGTGATTCTTTGCATTCATTTGTATTTTATGTGACTTATTTGTTTAAAATGATGACATTTGATCTCATGAACATGTACTGAATCCCATGCATCGATATCCCTTGAAATTGTGATTTTCAGAATGCCTCCACAAAGAAGAGTGGATAGGGAGCAAACTCTGGATCTTAATCAACCGCCTCCACAAGGTCAAGGACCACCACCTCCACCTCCACCTCCCTTGAATGCCGAAAATATTGTACAGGCTCTCTTGAATCAGTTACAACAAAATCAGAGAAATAACCCTAGTTGGGAGGGATAAGAAGGACAAGTAACTCCGTCCTTCAAGGAGTTCAGGAACAACAACCCTCCTAAATGGTATGGAGGCGATGATATTAAAGCAGAGGAATGGTTGTCAGAAATTTCAGGAATATGGGAAATCTGCCCCGCTCCCTCACATGAGAAAGTCGTTTGCACGGCTCGGTTCATTCAAGGACCCGCTTCAAATTGGCTCAAGTCTATGAGAGCCCGGTTGGAAAGAGAATGAGAAGAATTTAATTGGGAAAGTTTCACAAGAGAATTTCGCCACAAATATATTCCTCCGAGTGCCCAAGAGAGAAGACTCCAGGAATTCACGGAGTTGAGACAAGGAAACCGGACAGTTGAGGATTACATCTTGGAATTTGAAAGGCTTGCTCCATATGCCCTCCACATTGCAAATGATGATACTCAAAAGGCCCGAAATTTTATTCATGGATTGAGATATGAAATTCAGAATGCTCTTAAAGCTGCTACTATGGACACTTGGCAAAAGGCTACAAGGAAGGCCTTGAAAGTGGAAGCTAATAATTCAAGATTGAGGCCCCCGGTTTATTCTTCGGGGCAAGGTTCAGGATCTAACTTGGGTAAGAGGCCTACCTCTCAAAGTGGGCCTCCGGTCTTCAAAGCCCAAGGTTCCAACACTTCTTTCAAGAAAGCCCGACCTCCTGTCCCGGCAGCACCCGCTCTATCGGCGCCGATATAATGTGCCTATTGTAAGGGTCCCAATCACACCGAGGAGACATGTCGGAAGAAACACAAGAGATGCTATAGATGTGGAGAAGCCGGCCACTTGATTAATGCTTGCCCTTAATTGAGAGCTCCTCAACCTCGAGCTCCTCAACCATTGAATGTGATGCCTCCGAGAGCTCCTATCCAAGTGCGGGCTTATGCTTTGGAGGGTGAAGAGGAGAACGTGGAAGTGGATGCCAACGCCGTCATTGAAGGTACCGTTAGCATACATGGCATTCCATTGCATGCATTGTTTGATCCGGGAGCAACGCATTCATTTATTGCTTCCAGCTTGTGCATACTCTTTCCTTACCTGATGTTTGTTTTGATGATTCTTTTATTGTTACTTCTCCTTTTGGTGGTAACTTAGTTACGAATTGTGTCTTCCGTGGTTGTCCGGTGGTTGTGGAAGATCAAGAGTATCCGGCTGATTTGATTAAGATGCCTATAAGAAGTTTGGGATGATTTTGGGTATGGATTGTTTGTCTCGGCACCGAGCAGAGATGGACTGTTTCGCAAAGAAAGTGACTTTAGGTTCTACGGTATTTTTGGGTCAGAGATTGAAGGCTTGCCCGTTGATTTCCTTTGTGGAAGCTAGCAAGATGTTTCGGGACGGTGCGACGGGCTACGTGGCTTATCTTTTAAACAAGCCGAAGGATCAAGCCAAGCTCGAAGAGACGGAGATTGTGAAGGATTTTCCCGATGTCTTTCCGGAGAGTTTGAGGTCTCTACCTTCGGATCGAGACATTGAGTTTGAAATTGATCTCTATCCCGGAGCAGAACCGTATGCGAAGTCTCCCTATAGGATGGCTCCAGTAGAGTTGAAGGAGCTGAAGGCGTAACTTGATGAACTCCTAGAATGTGGTTACATCCACCCGAGTGCTTCTCCATGGGGTGCTCCCGTCTTGTTTGTAAAGAAGAAAGATGGGACGTTGCGGATGTGTATTGACTACCGGGAGTTGAACCGATTAACGGTTAAGAACAGATACCCGTTTCCTTATATAGAAGAGTTGTTCGATCTTCTCCAATGTTCGTGTGTCTACTCCAAGTTGGATTTGAGGCAAAGGTATTATCAATTGCGCATCCGAGAGGAAGATGTACCGAAGACGGGTTTCAATACTCGGTATGGGCATTTTGAGTTTGTGGTTATGCCATTTGGTCTTACCAATGCTCCAGCCACATTTATGGACATGATGCACCGAATATTCTGGCCTTACCTCGATAAATTCGTGGTCATCTTATAGATGATATTTTGGTGTATTCGATGTAACGCCCCAACTTTTCAGTATTTTAAAATGACATATGTGTTTACTAATTTGCGCAAATTAATTGGTTTTTAGCGTTTACTATAATTAAATTTCATTGTTTAATTGTTAAATAAGTGATTAATTGAAATATATGCAATATTTGAATTTGAATTTATGTGAATAACTTTGGTGCTCCTTAATTGTGCGAAATAATTATTTATACGTGTTTTACATATTTAATTTTATTTTTAAATGTAATAAATGTTAATTACTTTATTTTAATGATATTAATATTAAATATATTTATATAATAAAAATATATATATATATATGTTAACTGTGCACGTATTGTCCAATATATTTGCATGAATTCATGCAATACAATGTAATCATAATTGGTGCATGCATTTTATATTCATAATTATATACGTATTTAATTTGTTATATTATTTGTTAATATTATGAATTTTATTGTTACATTGCGTATGAGTGACATTTACGTGTTTCGTTTCTATATGAATTGATACCGAAATTTCGTACAAATTTAATATGTTGGATTTATTCATGTCTTGAATATGAATATATGTTTGTTTCGTATTTTCGAATTTATTTGCTTGTGTTTCGGATTTAATTTGAATTTTGGAATCCAAGTCGAGGGCTAACGAGCACTTAGCGCACCCTTGCTTCCGTATTTAATATCTTGAGCTCGGGAACTCGGATTCAAGTTCCGTCAACTTCGCTGAACTCGTAACGAAAATTCAAGTTTAGTGAACTTATCCTTATATTTTTCTAATGCCATTTGGACCTTTGAAATTCAACTGAAAAACGGAACGGCGACCAAACTGACCTTGTTGCACTAAAATGACCATAACTTATTCATTTGTTGACCAAATTAACCATGGTTAGACTCTATGGAACCCTAACTCAACCCTTTATTCAGTCATCAACCCCCCAAACCGAGATAACCCTTCCCACTTGGAGTAAATTGGCCAAATATCTTCTGCTTCCCAGTTTTCCCGTAGCTCAAGCCCTACCAAGAGATTCAAGCTCAAATCTCCTTCCAAACCTCCATTAATCCACAAGGTAACCTTGGATATGTTATGTACATTCAATATGAGTCATTTTCATTCATTCATCCCTGGTTTTGATCATGGTTTCATGAGGTTAAGGGCTGAATTCGAAATAATGGGTTTAGAGCAAAATTTGATGATCTTATTCAATTCTTGATGGTTTTCATTGATTCCAAGCTTGAGAATGATTATTTTGACATCCTATTCTCATTTGTGACCATTGATTTCATGGTGGTTGATGTATTAATGAAATATCATTTATGGCACTTTGAGAAAATTCTCGTGAATGTCACGTATGCTTTCTTTTCATGGTTGACCTCCTTTGGAACTGAATTATATGTTGAATTTTTGTTGTTTTGTTGCGTTTTGGATAGTCTAAACTGACCTGAACTTGTTGGGATTATTGGAGATCATTCATGCCCTGTTTTCGTGACTTTTTGCTCTGTTTTTTGGACTGGAATGTTACTGTCAAACTGCTGCGCTGATTCTTGTGTTGCTGTCAGTTTTGTGTATTGTTAGGCTTGGTTTGTTGTTGCATTTCATGCCTTGTATTGTCACATATCTTGCTTGCATATCACTTGGGTTGTTGTTGCGTTTAAGCCAAGAAAACAGGGGCTGCTGCTTGTATATGACACGGGGGTGTCATCTTTTTCTTTCCAGCATGTAACTGTAGCGCCCGGAACGCTAGGCACCACATCCCCCGCACTGTAGCCCCAATCCACATATGAAATGCTCAATCCATACATGAATCGACACTATAGCGAACGGGAGACAAGAAGAAAAATGACAACAAAGCTAGGCGGGACTAACCCCAAACCACATAATCAACAATCAAGTCAGAGTAATAAAAGGGGAAGCAGTAACATTCATTCAATACTTATAGGTACCATATTTATTTATTTACTAATAGATACCAACGATCAAAATATCAATACAATATCATCTCCAAAATAAGCCACAAGGCAAGCTACAAAATAATAAGTATCAATACATGTACAAAATGTGAGATGAAGTGTGCTAGACCCGAATTAAAGACACTCTAGACTCTGATTCCCGCCTAGCACGCCCTGCAAAACAACTGAAAAGTGGAGGTGTCAATCCAACACGGACTGAGCGAGGGGTATAAATAAATATAAGCGCACATACATGCAAGTTATAATCTCGGGTAATAATTTTAGATAAAATAGTAATACAATTTAGTAGAATAAGAGATACTATCGCCCGAGATTACAACTAATTCAATTTATCCATTTAATAATTCAATACAATCAATTTGTGGCCCGGCGAGTGAGGGCAATCTCCAACCTTACTTCGACTGTGTACAATCAATCAATCAATTATTCAATAGTTAGGTGATCATGCAATTCATTACAGTGCACAATTAGCAGTTTCAGTCCATCCTTCTTCCTCCGGGTGATGGTGGGATTACAAGGCCCCACCATCCAATCAGTCTGGGCAGGGGGTACATGAATCCCTAAGCCCGGAACTCCTTCCTCCCCTAATCTCCTAGAGGGTTCAGGGGTCATCCCAATTTGGTGAGAGTAGCTCTCGAGTTACCCGTCAGCCCATGCTTTCCCGGTTGGCTCGAGCCACTACCCTCGGGCCCACAGTGCAATACAATACTCGCCTAATGAATCAATCAATTAATCAATTCCTTCCAAAGTTTGATAAATCATTTGAAAACCAATCTCCTTTGAAAACTATAAATATATAGATAAGTTTTTGGCTTAAAACTTCACATAGGGTTATACGGGGTTCTATGTATCTAGAATTAAACCTCACCTGAACGACCCAAAACAACCAAGGAATCAGCTCACGGAGCCTGCTCCTCTTCACCAGGAAGCTAGTCTGTGCAAGAAAGACAACTGTCCGTGAAACACGACTCAAAATGCACCAAATAGGACGAACGGCGAAAATGCAATGATCATGATATGAATATATAAAAGATAAGATTATGTTCATGTGCACTATTAGGAAATTAAATCATATAATCAATTAAACCAAATAACAATTAATACGTAACCAAAATATATAACCCATGCACGTACAGTAGCATGCAACCAAAATATACATGAAAACAGAAGGTGACACGCCCGTGTCACCAATATACACTAAGCCGTGACACCCCCGTGTCTGGGTACAGCGGATAATATACGTGAAAATAGAAGGTGACACTCCCCGTGTCACCGTTACAAAGCAAACCTTGACACCCCCGTGTCACGGTACAGAAAAACCAGACCATCATGCACCCCCATGTCAAGCTGCACAAGGCAAAGTTGACACGCCCGTGTCAACTGTACGCAGCAGAAAAAAACAAGGCAATCAGCAGAACAGCAACAAAACAACAACAACAACCAACAAGATGATCCATACTCAAGTCCAAACGCATATATTTCATGCAATAAACATACTAGCTTACATATAGATCATCAACAACTCATAAAAACACATAATTCCAAGGTAGATCATCAATACTCCATCATATGAAACCCATATCATCAATCGCTCCAAGTCCATATAACTCGAGATAAATGCATCCAACTTAAGCTCAAAGTTCATAAACGAGTTTCCAACAACAAATACACAATTTAACCAATTCAATACAAAGCCCTATCTATACCATATTTCCAAGAAAATCATCTATTCTCCAAATTTACCTCAATCGAAAGAAAAGGAAGGTGAGAAGAATATATGATGTTGATGATGCTTGAATGATCACAAAACCCACAAATAAGAAGCTTGTAAGATGAAATCTCCCTACTCCTTCACAAGGGTTTGTCTCGGTTGAGCAAGGAAAGCAAGAGCAAGTGTGTATGTATTGTGTTGTATGAAATGGGAAGCAAATGGAACGTAATGGCTGCTATGAAGGAGAAAGAATTGGCCAATATTGCGATTAAGTCCTCCCAATATTTAAGTCATGAATTTTGGTTCAATTCCATAACAATTGATCAATTAGGTCCAATGCAATTAAGTCCCCAAAATCATGAAAATGAGCAAGTAAGGCCATAAATAGTTAAATCACGTTCGGGAAATTAATTCATGTTACAATCACGTTCAATATATGCGACAATTATAATATGATATGAATTTCAATAAAAAAAAACTTAGAATATAATTTTATGAAATTATGTCATGACATGAAAATCAAAGAAATGATCAATTAATAATTAAAATCTAACTCTCAAACTCACACGTGTCGATCATACCTGAAATGCCGAAAGCTGGGGCGTTACAGTAACGGGTGTGCAACTTTTGCCTGACATCTCTGTACCGAGACACGGGGGTGTCTCGGTTTGTTCTGTGTTGGTGACACGGGCGTGTCACCTTCTAAATCCAAATCTTAAGCTTACGTGATAAACCTATGTTTCAATGCATGCCTGTAGATTAAGTCTGTAACCTGCTGCTGCTGTTGTGCTGTGGAACCGCTACTGCTACTACCTGCTTTCCTTTCTTTCTTAATGTTTGCATGCATGTGTTTTGTTGCATGGAAATTGCATGCATATTGTGATACTTGTAATGTGGTGGTGTGCATGTTGTTTAGTCTGCATGCATGAGAATCTTGTCAATTTGAATTGCATGCATATTATGAAAATTGGTTTGAAGCATAAAGTTTCATGCATATTGCTTGCATGAGTATACGTTGCATGTATGTGTTATATATATATATATATATATATATATATATATATATATATATATATATATATATATATAATATAATATATTTAGGTATATTTAATTATATATATTTATATATGTTTATTAAATATTAAATGTTATTTGATTTAATTGAATTATAGAATTTAATTGAATGTTTATATGTCTTTAAGACTTTAATAGTGCACATGAACATTTTATGATATAATATCATCTTTTACGCATTCATATCATGTTCATTGCATGTCGTGCGTCTTATATGGTTTATTGGAGTCTCGAGTCTCACGAACACGTCATGTTGTCTTTTGTACAGTTTATCTCCAGGGTGGAGAATCTTGATCAACTAGGCACTCGGTAACTCGTATCCTTGTATCGCCATGTTCCAGGTGAGGGTGTTTTCGCTCTAGTTACCTATTAAACCCTACAACCTTATGTGATAAGCTTTGGCCAAAAACTTAAATATATATATATATATATATATATATATATATATATATATATATATATGTTGATTTTAAAATAGAGTCATCGAGTAAACTTTGATAGAGTAAACCCTTTTCAAATGAATTATGACATATGTTATGTTCTTATGAATCAAATGTTTCGGCGAGATTATGCATGTATGATATGTTAACGGGCCCAGGGACTTAGTGCAAGTGGCTATCCGGGGAGACAAGGGTCGACGGTGATCCCTTGTACTAGTCCCACCATATGTACGGTGATACCGGCCCTCGCTAGGAGGTTTAGCGGGGAATGGGAGCTGAGTGCCCTTGGGGGAGTCATGAAACCCCATTGGCCTATGTATGAGGTGGTCGGGTCTTGCTAACCCGTCCACCACCCGGAGGAAGAAGGTTGGAACTTATTTTATGTTTATGATTATGTTTGTGATTGATTTGCACCGTGCGGGAAGGTCGGGACCCGGATTGCCTAAACGAATATGTTTTATGATATGATATATGATCTGCGTGTATTATGATATATTGCATGATCACCTATTTAAAGTATTAATGATATGTGTCGTACACAGTCGGAGTTGGTTGGAGATGATGCACGCTCACTCGTCGAGCCCTTATGTTTATGTATGAATTATAAATGTAATGAATTAATATGATTAGTCGTAAAATCCGAGTATTGCTTGATTATTCTCTTGCCCTTTGGGAACTAATTTCAAATAAAACCTTGCTCGGGATTTATGACTTGCATGTGCATGTTTTATATATATGTATATCGCTCCTGCTCACTCAGTCTTCTAGAGACTGACCCTCTCCCTCCCCAACACTTTAGTGTGCAGGTTTGTCTTTGAAGTTCGAGCTAGGCGGGGTTGTGTTGAGTTCGAGTCGGTCAAGTTAAGTTAGTAGCGTCTCTGCATTCACTTATGTATGTAAATGGTGTATGATTCGACCCTGTGTCATTATGAACTTGAATCTTATGTAATTGTTAATGTATTGCCTTGTCGGGCTTGTTAGGAATTAAAAGAGGTCTGAAGAGCCCAATTCTGCTTATGGTTTGTGTGTTTGAACTTTAGTTTTCCGATGCATTATATTTTGTTGATTGGTTATCATTGCAGGGTCTAAGTTCCGCCTGGCTCAGGAAGGTTATTTTGTTTGTCTCCCGTTCGCTATGGTTGGATACGGGTGCGGACTTTCCATTTCGTTACTCGTGTTGAGCCATAGTGCGGGGGATGTGGTGCCTCAAGTGCGGGGTTCTGCGATTTAAGCTAGAAAAACAGGGAATAAACCTGCGTTTTTGGTTGAGCTGCTGCGTTCCGACACGGGGGTGTCTTTCTGTCCCTTTTCAGCTTGTAACGGGGGTGCACGAGGGACGGTTTTCTTTGTACTGAGACACGGGGGTGTCTCGGTTTATTCTATGATGGTGACACGGGGGTGTCACCTTGTAATTTCCATGCATATGTGTTGCCGTGAAGATGCTGCTGCTGGTTTCATTTTTCTTTCTTGCATGAAACGTTGATTGCATGCATGAGGTTGCATGTATTTGATGAATGTTTGCATGCATATATGTATATATATATACCTAAACAATTGCATGCATGTGTTATAAGTGCATGAATTATTGTTGCATGTGTTGTACGTTGCATGCATGTATATATATATATATATATATATATATGTTTATTAAATATTAAATGTTATTTGATTTAATTGAATTATAGAATTTAATTGTTACCTATTTCATGTTTGATTTAATTTTCTAAATTTAATTGAATGTATTTAATTGTTTATTCTCTAATTGTAAATGCGATTGAATATGTTTAATTGTTTATGTTCTAATTTAAATGTGATTTAACTTGTGTTATGACTATATTTGAAATTATTGAATTGAATTGATTGAAATGTGAAATTATGATTCGAATGAAAGTGAACGCTTCTAATGTCGAATGAAAGTGAATGAAAGCGAATGACTTGATTATATGATTTAAATTCCTTTAACGTGGGATGTGAAGGATATGAACTCGTTTGAATACGAATGCTTCATTGAATGAATGAATTGAATGTTTATATGTCTTTAAGACTTTAATAGTGCACATGAACATCTTATGATATAATATCATCTTTTACGCATTCATATCATGTTCACTGCATGTCGTGCGTCTTATATGGTTCATTGGAGTCTCGAGTCTCACGAACACGTCATGTTGTCTTTTGTACAGTTTATCTCCAGGGTGGAGAATCTTGATCAACTAGGCACTCGGTAACTCGTATCCTTGTATTGCCATGTTCCAGGTGAGGGTGTTTTCGTTGTAGTTAAATAATAACCCTACAACCCTATGTGACCAGCTTTGGCCAAAACCTTATGTATATATATAAGTTACTTTTAAAGTCAAGTTATCGAGTAAATATTGATCGAGTAAACCCCTTTTTAAATGAATTATGAAATATGTTATGTTTCTTATGAATTGAAATGTTTTGGCGAGATTATGAATGTATGTTATGTTCACGGGCCCAGGAATTAGTACATGTGGCTATCCGGGGAGGCAAGGCCGACGGTGATCCCATGTGCTGATTCCATTATGTTAACGGCGAAACGGACCTCGTCAAGGAGGTTTTGACGAGGAAACGCTAACCGGGCTTTGAGGCCTCATGAACCTCATAGCCACAATGATATGTTTAGGTGGTCGGGCCTTGCAAACCCGTCCACCACCCGGAGGAAGAAGGTTGGAACTTATTTTATGATTATGATTATGTTTATGATTGATTTGCACCGTGCGGGAAGGCCGGGACACGGATTGCCCAAACGAATATGTTTTATGTTATGATATATAATTTGCGTGTATTATGATATATTGCATGATCACCTATTTAAAGTATTAATGATATGTGTCGTACACAGTCGGAGGTTGGTTAGAGCTGATGCACGCTCACTCGCCGAGCCCTTATGTTTATATATAAATTATGAACGTAATGAATTAATATGATTAGTCGTAAAATCCGAGTATTGCTTGGTTATTCTCTTGCCCTTTAGGAACTAATTTCAAATAAAAGCTTGCTCGGGATTTATGACTTGCATGTGCATGTTTTATATATATGTATATCGCTCCTGCTCACTCAGTCTTCTAGAGACTGGCCCTCGACCTCCCCAACACTTTAGTGTGCAGGTTTGGCTTTGAAGTTCGAGCTAGGCGGGGTTGTGTTGAGTTCAAGTCGGTCAAGTTAAGTTAGTAGTGTCTCTGCATTCACTTATGTATTTAAATGGTGTATGATTCGACCCTGTGTCATTATGAACTTGAATCTTATGTAATTGTTATTGTATTGCCTTGTCGGGCTTGTTAGGAATTAAAAGAGGTCTGAAGAGCCCAATTCTGCTTATGGTTTGTGTGTTTGAACTTTAGTTTTCCGATGCATTATATTTTGTTGATTGGTTATCATTGCAGGGTCTAAGTTCCACCTGGTTTAGGAAGGTTATTTTGTTTATCTCCCGTTCGCTATGGTTGGATACGGGTGCGGACTTTCCATTTCGTTACTCGTGTTGAGCCATAGTGCGGGGGATGTGGTGCCTCATGTGTGGGGTGTTACATTCGAGGTCAGAAGAAGAGCATACGCGGCACTTGAGGCTGGTTTTATCTACACTTCGAGAGCACCGTTTGTTTGCCAAGTTCAGTAAGTGCGAGTTTTGGTTGGATCGGGTTTCGTTCTTGGGTCACTTCATCTCAGGGAAAGGTATAGAGGTGGATCCGGCGAAGTTTGAGTCAGTAATGCTTTGGAAACAACCGAAGAATACCTCAGAAGTGTGAAGTTTTTTGGGTTTGGCAGGGTATTATAGGCGCTTTGTGAAAGATTTCTCGAAGATTACCTCCCCGTTGACCTGGTTAACAAAGAAAGAGGCGAAACTTGAGTGGGATGAGGCGTGTGAGAAGAGTTTCCAAACTCTTAAAGAGAAGTTGACTACTGCACCAGTCTTAACCTTACCCGAAGGTTCAGAAGGCTACTCAGTTTATATCGATGCTTCTAAGGAAGGGCTCGGTTGTGTGTTGATGCAGAAGGGTAAAGTAGTGGCCTACGCCTCGAGGAAGTTAAAGGATCATGAGAGAAATTATCCCACTCAGGATTTGGAACTCGCCGCGATTGTGTTTGCCTTGTTCAAATGGCGTCATTATCTCTACGGGGCTACCTTCGATGTGTTTACCGATCACCAGAGTTTGAAGTATTTGTTCACCCAAAAGGATTTGAATGTAAGCCAACGACGTTGGGTGGAACTTCTTGAGGATTATGATTGTCGAATTCAATACCATCCGGGTAAAGCCAATGTGGTTGCAGATGCTCTGAGCCGCAAAGCGAGTGTTTCGGGTTTGGAAGCAGGTTTGAGTAAGAAGGTTTCGGTAACTCTAGTTTCGGAAGCTCGCCTAGCGAATATCTCGTTCAACCGGTCTTGAAGCAAAGATTGATTGAAGTTCAATCTAATGATCCGGGAATACAGAGATTAGTGGTGAAAGCAAGGATTGATCCGAAAACTAAGTTTGGATTTGATGATTCAGGTTTGTTTCGGTTTAAGGCTCGGGTTTGTGTTCCGGAAGAGTTGAAGAAGGTGGTTTTAGATGAGGCATATAAGTCGGCTTACATGGTACATCCCGGTACCACCAAGATGTATAGAGATTTGAAGACTCTATATTGGTGGAATGGCATGAAGAGAGACGTTGCTAACTATGTTAGAAGATGTCAAACGTGCCAAGTGGTGAAAGCCGAACACCAAAAACCGGGAGGAACTCTCCAACCGCTTTCAATTCCTGAATGGAAGTGGGAGCAAGTGACAATGGACTTTGTGTCCGGCTTGCCAAGGACCAAAGGAGGTTTCGATAGGATATGGGTCATTATTGATCGGTTGACGAAGTCGGCCCATTTTCTCAAGGTTCGAATGTCCGACAAGGTGCCTAAGCTTGCCCGATTGTACCGGAAAGAGATTGTTAGACTTCATGGTGCTCCGGTAAGTATTGTTTCGGATAGGGATCCTCGGTTCACCTCAAGTTTTTGGCAAGAATTGCAGAAGTGTTTGGGTACGAAGCTTCAGTTTAGCACCGCATTTCACCCACAAACGGACGGACAATCCGAGAGGTTGATAAGGTATCTCGAGGACATGCTCCGTGCTTGTGCCTTGGATTTTCAAGATTCGTGGGATGAGCAGTTGGATTTGGTTGAGTACGCCTACAATAACAACTTTCAGTCCTCAATTGGTATGGCTCCGTATGAAGCTTTGTATGGAGGAAAGTGTCGATCCCCACTCTTTTGGGATATAGATGAGTGGAGATGGACCAAAGATGGAAAGCTCGAAAGAGCTAAGAAACCGAAGGAGATCCAAGATACCATTGAGAAGGTTAAGGTAATTAAACAGAGGTTGAAAGCGGCACAGGATCGGCAGAAGAGTTATGCGGATAAGAGGAGTCATCCCTTGGACTTTGAAGTCGGAGATAAGGTCTTTCTAAAGGCATCTCCTAGAAAAGGAATTGCTCGGATTGGTAAAGGTGGGAAGCTTAACCCGCGCTACTTAGGTCCCTTTGAGATCCTTGATCGAGTTGGGGAAGTGGCTTACCGTTTGGAATTACCACCGAGCTTAACCGGGATACACAATGTTTTCCATGTTTCTCAGTTAAGGAAATTCTATCCCGATGAGTCTTCTATTCTACTGGTTGAAGAGGTGCAACTTGAGCTGGATTTGACAATCAAGAAGCACCCGGTTAAGATTTTGGACCAAAAGATTCAAGAGTTGAGGAACCGGCACATACCTCTTGTTAAAGTGTTGTGGCATGATCAGAAATCCGAGGAAGCCACGTGGGAGACAGAGATTAAGATGGTTCAGTTGTATCCGGAGCTTTTCAAGACCCTCGCTTCGGACCTGAGGACAGGTCCTTTTGAAGGAGGGGAGGTTGTAACATCCCGACCTTCCGGATCTACAGGTATGCATTTACGGGGTGTTAAATGTGTTATTATTTATTTAATTATGCCTTTTATTGCTTTTAATGTTCATAATTGCTTGATATTACTTGTTTAATTGTTATTTGAATTTTGAACGTTTACGCCCTTTTGTTTGTATTTTGTTTCTTGCGTGCCCTTCTTTGATTCCGACTTTTGTGAATTCTTGATATACGTGACCTATGTGAGTTATTTACGCGTTAGCATGCTCGTTTGGTGTTTCGGGTTTTGTTTGGTGTGGCTTTGTACTCGTTTTGTTATTCGGAACCTAGAGGATGGTTAAAGAGCATTTAGCGCACCTCGGGTTTCGGGCGGCGTATCTTGAGCTAGGGAATTCGGATTCGAATTCCGGAAGAGGTGTTGGACTCTTGATGAGATTTTCAATCTTTGGAACCTAACCTCACACTTTTCTAAGCCCATTTGGAACCTCGAAAATTGACCGGAACGAGCCCTTGTTGCAAGATAGCCCTCCTTTGTTGACTAGTCAATACTTGTGGACCCCTAAACTTAACCAAACCCTTCCTTAACCTTGGTTAATGACTTGAACTTAGCATATGCCCTCTTTTTCTTTCCCATTTCGTGCACAACCTCCCAAGGAAGCATGAAAAGTTCCCCAAATTCAGCTCCAAAGAGAAACCAAGGAAGAAGATAGAGCACTATTACATTTTGAAGGTTTTTGGCCAATCTACTCCTCCATTTCTTCTCAAATTTTGAAGGTAAGCCTATTTTTGAGTTCTCCAAGCTTGTGTGGTTCTATTAGGTGTAATAGGTTCAGCTTTATCTTTGAATTTCATGAGAATGAGCATACCACATGAATAGTAAGGGTTTTGTGGATTTTGAGTTCTCTAGCATGTTTCCTTGTGAATTATTGGAGCTTGATGCATGATTGTGATTCCTTAGTCATCCCTTTTGACTTTTATGGACTTGTTTCAAAGTGTTAGAGTTGAATACATGAATGCACCATTAGTGTTCTTGAGGTTTTAGAGGAATTATGCTTATTTATTGCTTCCTTTTCATTCCTGTCAATTGCTGCTCGATTTGATCATGTTTGATGGAGTTTTTGTGTTGATTTGCTGCCTTACTTCATGTCTTAACATGCCTAGATGAGTTGGTATTTGTTTGGGAAGGTTTGCAGGGCTGAACAGGGGTGAAACCACCATTTTTCGTGGGTGGAAGGATCTCCCCGGGCGGGGAGATTTTGGCCTGGGAAGTGCCCGGCCGGGTACTTCTTATGCAGAAACCTTCTGCATGTCGTACCCGGGCGGGTACTTTAAAGAACAAAATCACCCCCGGGCGGGGAGATGGTGTTTTGGCCCTCGAGTCTTGGGTTCGGCCGTCCCTTACACGCTAGCCTTCGGGACGATTTCTTTTGTTGGTTCCATTGCTTTTCGTTAGCTTTCTTGTCTTGTCTATGACTTGTATGCTTGATTAACTTGTTACATTATGTGTTAAGCTTAATGTTATGAATCATTGACTTGTTTTATACCCTCATTTGTGAATTATGATCTTATATGCAATGTATGCTCTCGCATGACTTAAGTGTGAATTTATTTTATGTCCTTTGCATCATGAACATACATATGCATTTACCGAGCGTTAATGTGGTTCATTTTGAGTCTAAGAGTACCCCTTTGTTGTTTGTTTTGTTCAGAGGATCTTCCCGTGGACGACGAGGTTGCCCCCTAAGTGCCCGGTTACTTTCTTTTGTCTCTGTTATCGGTGTTAAGGTGAGGTTTTGTTTCTTTTAGTTATTCGACCTACAACCCCTATATGGTTTGAAGCCTCGCATGCGAAATACGTATATTATATGATAGATAAGTGTAAGATATGTATCCTGTGGGCTTGTCCCATTTGTTATATGATCTTAAAAACGCTTTGTATAAGTATATAAGCTATTTTGCATTTGTTTTGAAAAGCCTTCGATTAAGCGTGTGTGTGTAAGCGAGATATGTGGCTTTGAAAGATAAGCTTTGCGCCCAGAAGAAGATCGGGCAGTAGCTTCGCACCTCTCGTCAGTTGTACATACGTCACCTTCCATTGTCTTAGCTTTGATTTCAACGTACTCCTGCGTGCCGGGAAGGCCCTGCAGTGGTAGAACCTGGTGAACCGGGCATACTACTTTCCAACCTTCTCTGAACTTTTCTTCTCTTAAGAAATTTCGAGTGATTTTGTGAGATGTTTGGGCCCCGGAGAATGGTATGGTAATCTCGGGTCGGCCGTGGGGTCACCGAGCTCTTCCATCAACATTTTCCTTTTGAGAGTCTCACCTAACCTCAGGAGGTTTGGGGAAGGATGTTTCTCTTGAGCTGGCCGAAGCAACCGTCGAAGGTTTCAAGGTCGTAATTAAGCCTTGTCTCTTGTGATTTTTGGATAGTTAGGGTCGTCAACCCTTCTATCACCTGGTGTGAAGGTCGGATTTTGTTTTGTTTTGCTTTGTTTTGTCCCTTTGTTTATGGAGGTTTGGAGATGTGACTCGTACTCGCCGAGTTAGTGGATCCTGTACAATCTATGGAACGAGAAAGGATTTATAAGTGCCTAAAACTTGTTATTTGGCCTTCGGCCCTTGTTTCCTCTAAAGTAGGTATATATCTATAATACGGGAAAACACTTTGGCTTGCAAAAACCATTCTCGGTCCATGGGTTCTTTATGTTGTTAAGTGTATGCTCTATATGTATATCGGGAGTGTGAGTTCAACCCCCTCACTAGTCTTTAGGACTAACCCTCGTTGTTTTTCCTTCTTTTCCCCCTTTCTTTTGAGTTGCAAGTACCGCTTGAGTCGAGCTAGGCGGCAAAAGTCTGTCGAGTTGTCTTGTGGTGTAGCTCGGGTCTCATGCATTTGTTTTTGGATTATATACCTTACCTTTATGCACTTTTGACTTATGTTTCTTGATTACTCATGCTATTTTGGCCCCGGATGGGCATTGTATATGATGTATATATATATATTTGTTCTTATAGTTTATATTGACAACTTGAACCCTCATATGCTATGATTTGAGATCTTGGGACTTATGTATGCATGTTTACGCTTCCGCTACTCTTGTCTTAATATGCTCAGTTCTTGACGGTATAGGCCGCCTAGCGAGGGTGTTTTGTGTATCTCCCATTCGCTATGGTTTGATTCGAGTGCGAACCCTCCATTTCGTTACTCGGGTTAGACCTTAGTGCGGGGGATATGGTGCCCTTCGCTCCGGGGGCATTACATCGTCCATCTCCAATCTTTATGGTTTTTCTATTTGAAGGTACATATTTTATCTGAAAATTTAACTAAAGAAGATCAAAATTTTCAAATAATGTAAATACGTGTGAATGAGAAAAGATAAATATTTTATAGTATATGTTGGACATATGCATTGATACTTTCAATTAAGCTAATGGAGGTTTATTGGAAATATCAAAGAGGCATATGAAAAGGTGTTTGGGAAAACTAAACCTGTCCCACATTGGGTTAATAACTAAGTGTGGTCAACTATATAAGTTAAGACACTAAGTGGGTTATTAATTCAATAAGTGTGAGGTGGACTGATGGGCTCACATGCGGTGCGGTGCACCGCACCGCCCGGGCCCGCGCACGCGCGTGCGCGCACGGGCACGGGGCCGGGGCCGTGGGCTGGGCATGGGCGAATGTGGCGTTTGATGGCGCACTTTGCACTTCGCACGTGCGCATCGTCGCTAGGAGCCTCGCCTCCGAGCCCAGAGCCTATCTTTTTGGGCCAAATTCATTCAGAATTAACCCTAAATCAGTCCAATAAATCAAATGTGATTGTTGAGTGGCCAATGTAACTGAAAGGTCAAGGAGACTTAAACGACAAATTAATTCAGGGGCCACTAACAGCCCATTGATGCTGAATTAATTCTCCAACAGTCATAATTTGATTTAATCCGTTTTTGTAACACCTGAAATCTATATATACAATCCTTAAGCTGAAAAGAAACACAACACATTCATCTGATTTCTTGTGCAGTGCTAGTACACGAAATCAATCATTTTCCCAGAAATTAGCTTGACATATATCCTGGAAGTGTATCGCCTGAAACCTTTAGCACACTTCCCAGAAAGCTAGGGGCGATAGAAACTTTAAGGACAGGGATTACCCGTGTCTAGCTTCTGTTTTTGCCCAGATTTCTCAACAATCTTAAAGTTTCTATCCGTAGGAATGGAGTCTGAATCCTTCAGAATCATGAACCAGCAAAAGCTAGACCGTTTCGATGGCAACAACTTCAGCCGCTGGCAGGACAACATAAAATTCCTACTTACTGTCCTTAAGCTTGCCTATGTTCTGGATCCCAGTCTGCCGCCAATTCCAGAAGATCCTCCTGCTCCCCAGCAGCCTGTTGATTTGGATCCACCAACCACTGCAGCAGGTGTTGTTCCTCCTGCCAATCCCACTACAGCAGGCGGTGCTCCTCCTGCAAGTACTGCAGCCGCAGGTCCCTCCTAGAATGCCTTGCAGATCCATCAAGAGATAGTACAGACACTTCAGCAACAACGAAAGAAAAGAGCTGAAGATAAAGAGTTGGCTCGTGGCCACATCCTCAACTCTCTTTCTGACAGATTATATGATCTGTACACAAACGTCAAATCACCTAGAGAGCTTTGGGAGGCGCTGGAATACAAGTATAAGGCTGAGGAAGAAGGTACTAACAAATACTTAGTATCTAAATACCTCGATTTCAAAATGGTTGATAATAAACCAATCCTGGAGCAAGTGCATGAGCTCCAGGTAATTGTCAACAAACTACGGATAGTGAAAATTGTCCTTCCAGAAGCCTTCCAGGTAGGAGCTATAATTTCAAAGCTCCCTCCTACCTGGAAAGATTATGCAAAGAGATTGATGCATAAATCTGAGGATATGTCCTTGGAACAAATTCAGAAACATCTGCGTATTGAAGAGGAGGCTCGAAAACGCGATGGCAAGAATTTGGTTCAAGGACAATCCAGTGTGAATTACGTTGAGGCTGGAAGTTCTAAAAAGAAGCCTTTCGGGGTTAAAAAGAATCAAGGACAATTTAAGAAATCCGGGCAGAAACCTAAACCTGTTCATAATGCTACTAACAAAAGAAAAGGCAAGTGTCATGTTTGTGGAGAAACAGGACATTATGCGAGAGAATGCCCACAACGAAAGAGTGGATCCGGAGTTGCAAACATGGTTGAGGAGAACCTAGTTGCCATGGTGACTGATCTTAGCCTCGATGTGGCTATGATTTCTGAAATCAACATGGCAAGTGAACTTTCTGGATGGTGGTTAGATTCTGGAGCAACGGTTCACATTTGCAATGATCGAAGGCTTTTCAAGACCTTTGAAGAAGTTGTGGGACAAGAGGTTCAGATCGGAAATAGCTCTAAAGCCGGTGTTGGAGGCAAAGGATCTGTCGAGCTCAACTTTACCTCCGGGAAGAAATTAACTTTGATTAATGTCTTGTTTGTACCAGATGTTAGGAAAAGTTTAATTTCTGTTGATTTGTTAGATAAGAAAGGTTTTAAGATTTCTGTTGAATCTGGCAAAGTCATCATCATGAAAAATGGTGAATTTGTTGGAAAAGGCTATGCTTGTAATGGGATGTATAAGATGTCTATCAATAATATGAATCTCGTTTCTGCTTACATGATTTCTTCAATTTCTTTATGGCATAGTCGATTAGGACATGTTAGTGCAAAGAACTTGAAAAATATGTATGCAATGGGATTAATTGATATTGGTAAAAATGAACTTGATAAGTGTGAAATATGTGCAAAGTCAAAAATTGTAAGAAAACCTTTTCCAAGTGTTAAAAGAGAATCACAAAAATTAGATTTAATTCATACAGATATTTGTGAATTAAATGGAATTTTAACTAGAGGTGGAAAAAGGTCTTTTATAACCTTTATTGATGATGCTAGTAGATTTTGTTACGTGTATCTTTTACGAACTAAGGATGAAGCACTTAGCTCGTTTGTGAAATATAAATCAGAAGTAGAAACCTAACTTGAGAAGAAGATTAAGGTTCTACGTTCTGATCGAGGCATGGAATATTGTTTGAATGCTTTTGATACACTTTGCGAAGAAAGTGGTATCATACATCAAACAACTGCCGGTTATACACCCTAGCAGAACGGTGTAGCTGAAAGGAAAAATCGTACCTTTCTGGACAAGATAAATTGCATGTTAAATCATGCAAATTTACCTCACAACTTGTGGGGTGAAGCCCTTCTGTCTGCGTGCCATATTCTAAATAGGATGCCTAGTACTGTTGTGAAGTCTAGTCCCTATGAAATATGGAAAGGTAGAAAATCCAACATAAGCTATTTTAAAGTGTGGGGGTGTGTGACTTATTTTCGGGTTCCTGATCCGAAACGGACTAAGTTAGGAGCCAGAGCTATTAAAAGCGTATTTGTTGGATATGCTCTTAATAGCAAGGCCTATAGACTTCTTGATTTGGAGTCTAATGTGATAACTGAGTCCAGGGATGTTGAGTTCTTCGAAAATACATTTTCAAAAGATGTTGGAAATGATTCTGGGCCATCCCAAGTTGAGCCTAGAGGTCCTATAAGACCGGTTGAGGAAAATAACATTCCTACACAACCAATTGAGCCTAGAAGGAGTACTAGAGCAAGAAAAGAGAAAAGTTTGGATAAAGACTTTATCTCTTCTGATGCTTTATTATTCTTGGTGGAGGGGGACCAAGATAATAAAGTGGTAAGTGAAATACCGTTTGTATTTTCACTTGAGACGGATCCTAAAACATTTTCGGAAGCTATGGCTTCTCGAGATGCTTCCTTTTGGAAGGAAGCTGTAAACGATGAAATGGATTCGATCTTGGGTAATAATACTTGGGTATTAGCAGACTTACCTCGTGGTTCTAAACCCATTGGGTGCAAGTGGGTATTTAGAAGAAAACGAAACACTGATGGCACTATATCAGCTTTTAAAGCTAGATTAGTTGCCAAAGGGTTTAGACAAGTAGAAGGGATTGACTACTTTGACACTTATGCACCTGTGGCTCGAGTTGCTTCCATTAGAATTCTTCTTGCCTTAGCCTCTCTTTACGATCTGTTTGTTCATCAAATGGACGTAAAGACAGCATTTTTAAATGGAAATTTAAAAGAAGAAATCTATATGGAACAACCTGAGGGTTTTGTAGCACCGGGAACAGAAAAGAAAGTGTGTAAGTTAGTCAAATCCCTGTATGGTCTAAAACAAGCACCAAAACAGTGGCATGAGAAGTTTGACACTGCTATCTTGAAATTCGGATTCAAGTATAACAGTGCTGACAGATGCATTTACTCCAAAAGTACGGCTGACTATATGGTGATAGTCTGTCTATATGTCGATGATATGTTGATCATCGGGACGAATATGATTGGAGTAAATGAGACTAAAAAGTATCTATCCTCGGTCTTTAAGATGAAAGACTTAGGTGAAGTAGATACCATTTTAGGCATTAAAGTTAAAAAACATAGTGGGGGTTTTTCACTAAACCAATCTCACTATATTGAGAAAGTTCTGACTAAGTTTAGTCACCTCGAGATCAAGGAGGTGAATACTCCGTTTGACAACGGACTGAAACTTAAAGAAAATACTGGTAGAGCTTTTGCACAGCTTGAGTATGCAAGTGCTATTGGCAGCCTTATGTACGCAATGCATTGCACCAGACCAGATATTTCCTTTGTAGTTTCAAAACTTAGCAGATACACGAGCAGTCCCAATGCTGATCATTGGAAAGCTATTAGTAGGGTACTTGGGTACCTTAAGAGAACTATTAGCTTTAGACTGTTCTATAACAAATTCCCTAGTGTGTTGGAAGGGTACTCAGACGCAAGTTGGATAACTAGCGTGGGAGATAACAAATCCACAAGTGGGTGGGTTTTCACGCTTGCCGGTGGGGCTGTTTCTTGGGCAATCAAGAAACAGACAATAATCTCTCAGTCTACCATGGAATCTGAGTTTACAGCTTTGGCTCAAGCTGGACAAGAGGCTGATTGGATTAGAAATATGTTGTTAGACATAGATCTTTGGCCAAGTCCAATGCCTCCAATCTCGTTGTATTGTGACAGCGAAGCAACGCTTACAAAAGCGTACAGTGGTACCTATAATGGTAAGTCTAGACATATTGGTCTTAGACATGCGTTTGTGAGACAATTGATACAAGATGGTATCATAACAATTGTCTATGTGAGGTCAAATAAGAATTTGGCTGATCCGTTTACTAAGCCTCTGACGAGAGACTTAGTAGCTACAACTACTAGAGATATGGGACTTAAACCACCCGAACCATAAGTGATGGTAACCCTACCTATAATCTAGGTTTCCCCTGATTATAGGTTCAAAGGGAAAAACAAGTCACAAGTTGGTTAGAGCTATCAAGTGGTCTCATATATAGTAGAAGATAGCTCAGTGAGTTGCAAAGTGACAAGGTTGAGCTATGCTCTTAACAAAATGCTGCACTATTTGCAACTAGTGCCCGAGAAACATTTTGCCTATATGAACTAGAAGTGAAGTCGCTTCTTATAGAGAGTTATGGTTTACTCTCTTAGAGGTTCATGAAACGGGATATGGCGTATGGCTTGATAAGCGTCGAGCAGTGGAGTGCTTGTTGTGTGAGAAAGAACACGTGTGTGTGGTGACTCCGGTCACACCAGTAAGGAGTTGAGGTTCAATCTGCGGACACCATCAACTTCGAGGTGACTTTGAGCTACCTACACTAAAGAGAAGGTTCAATGTTCGTCACACCTTCTGTTATGCACGTGATCTTTAAATAAAACCAGTCAGACACTGGTTTGGGAAAGAGCAGTTTTCCAAACAAGTGGGGGATTATTGGACATATGCATTGATACTTTCAATTAAGCTAATGGAGGTTTATTGGAAATATCAAAGAGGCATATGAAAAGGTGTTTGGGAAAACTAAACCTGTCCCACATTGGATTAATAACTAAGTGTGATCAACTATATAAGTTAAGACACTAAGTGGGTTATTAATTCAATAAGTGTGAGGTGGACTGATGGGCTCACACGCGGTGCGGTGCACCGCACCGCCCGCGCCCGCGCACGCGCACGGGCTCGGGCTCGGGTGCGGGCACGGGCACGGGGCCGGGGCCGTGGGCTGGGCATGGGCGAATGTGGCGTTTGATGGCGCACTTTGCACTTCGCACGTGCGCATCGTCGCTAGGAGCCTCGCCTCCGAGCCCAGAGCCTATCTTTTTGGGCCAAATTCATTCAGAATTAACCCTAAATCAGTCCAATAAATCAAATGTGACTGTTGAGTGGCCAATGTAACTGAAAGGTCAAGGAGACTTAAACGACAAATTAATTCAGGGGCCACTAACAGCCCATTGATGCTGAATTAATTCTCCAACAGTCATAATTTGATTTAATCCGTTTTTGTAACACCTGAAATCTATATATACAATCCTTAAGCTGAAAAGAAACACAACACATTCATCTGATTTCTTGTGCAGTGCTAGTACACGAAATCAATCATTTTCCCAGAAATTAGCTTGACATATATCCTGGAAGTGTATCGCCTGAAACCTTTAGCACACTTCCCAGAAAGCTAGGGGCGATAGAAACTTTAAGGACAGGGATTACCCGTGTCTAGCTTCTGTTTTTGCCCAGATTTCTCAACAGTATAGAATTTAGTGTTCCAAGCAATACCTAATATAAATATCTTATAATATAAAATTTAGTATTCCAAGCAATACCTATTCACACAATAGGTTCGTTCTTCTTAATAGCTTAAAGAAAAGAGAAATAGAGATGTTTAAAAGAAAAGAGAAACAAAGAAGTTTATGATATGATTTAAGAATGTATGTTGGTGTGAATTCTTGATTTACTTTTAATTTTGCTATGAATTTTTTATTTATTTTGAATTTCGATTTCATAAGAAAATTAGTGAATACATTTTTCTTTTACGATTTCTTGACAAGTTTGATATGTTTTACCGGAATCCTAATATATAGATTAGTCATTGTTTTATATTTTTAATGTTTAAATTTATCGGGGTCTATATGATAAAATTAATAATTGAAATTCTAATTTATATATAATCACTATTTACGAGAAAAGATAATTAATTATTTGCGAGAAAATAAGAAGATAAATAATGGTTTGTGAGAAAAATGTCACAAACGTTTGTGAGATGAACAGAATCGTAAAAAAAAATCTAATTAAAGTGAAAGAAAAGAGAAGTTAAGAGTTTCACACGTTAATTAAAGAAAATAATAGATTAATTAATTACACTTAAACCTCAAAGAGTATTTCAAAGTACTTAACCTAAGCCTGCAGGGCGTAGCTCAATTGGTTCTGAAGCGGCAGATTTGCTACAAGGTGCAAGGTTCAATTCCCACAGGCTGCAGTGTGGGAGCTTTATTCTTGAATCCAATATGAGCTTTGAGAATAGGCTCCTTGTAGACTTGTGGGAGGCACACCTCCCCTATAATGGGCTTCTGAGTACCTGCTTTACCTCTTCTCACTTACTTCGTCAGATTCAACCTTTTCTACAAGTACTTAACCCAAGAATTATATTTACACCCGTCATTAGTTTATAAATTATGGAAAACACCCGACACAAAGGTTTCCATCTAATTTTTTACAGAGTCGTCAAAATGTTAACTTGATTTCTCCATTTTACTGTCTATGTGTTGTGTTGTCCAAGTTTACTTAAACTCTACATGCGTGCAAGTGCACACAGACAATCGTAGCATATAAATTGTCGATCCCATAGGGAAGGGAGAACCAAACAATTAATACACATGTTCTTCATTTGATAGACTAAACCATTAAGTTAGGTTTAGTTCTAATCTAACATTCCCAATAGCAAGATGTTATCAACACAATTACTAAATGCAAATCACAAATAATGATGGAAAAAGGCATAGGGGAAGATAACTATGCAGATCGCTCATTCGACTCATACATGACTGAATTATCCATATGATCCCACAACTTCAATCACCAAAGTTCACAAGGGCTTTTCTAAAAATCAAGAGTGAGTGCTTATCCAAGACACAATTATACCTCTCAACATCAATTGATTACTCGGAGTAAACCATAAAACAAGATTGATGCAATTACTTATCCAGCGGCTCGACATAAATAGAGTAATGTTAGTTGCTTAAGAAAAGACTAAATCTCTTTAAACCTTTTACCCCAAGTGTTATATAAATACTTCTTGATTTAATACAATTTCTCAATCTTCAAATAATCATAGATCATACTTTCAGTTGGTCAGATCTAAGCATGTAATTAAATCCGATTTTCACTACATGGAATCTAACTAACTCATTCAAACATTTTGTCGAACATTCAATCCACACAATCAATCAACCCATAGCTAACAAAATTAGCTACTCATCATAATCCAACATTCATTCATGGTAATAATATATCCACTACAAAAAAAAAAATTTGCTTTTGACTACTGTCCAACTTACGTAGCAAAAGGACAATATTCATAACAATAACCTTTTTGCTACGGGTTTGCTACGAATTTTGGGGCATAGCTGATGTAGCCGTATCAAATATTTTTCTACGGTCAAATAGCCGTAGAAAATAGTTTTTACATACAATACCTATTTGCTACAGTGTCATTTTCATAGTAAATAAAGTAGGAAATATACCAACTTTTTGCTACGCGGTGTTAGCCGTAACAAAATAATAGTATTAGCTACACAAGAATTACTGTAGCAAACATTTTGGTTGAATGAGCTTAAGGTATTTGTTAAGGCTAAGATAACGTAGCTAATACCTTTTCATGAATTAAAAAGATATTTATTTTTATTTTTTATTTCAATAAAATAAATATATTTTTCATAATTCACCTACAAGCGAAAAATATTAATTCATATCTTGATCAAACGTAATACATAACCAACTAATATCAAATATATATCGTTATATCAACGTTAACCATACGTACCTAACACAATTAACAATAATTTGGGCAAGCATAAATATACAAATGTATATATCAATGTTTCACATTTAGGTACTAACCCTTCCCCTCAAATGACTCTTTCATATTTCTTATACAATTTCCAAAAAAGATTATAGAGAGCTACATATTAACATAAATTTACTGACCCGCATATCCAAGAAATTTCTTGCTCTTGTTTTTCCTTCGACTCTTTATCCATCTACAAATTAAATTATTGGAAGTCAAATGAACATATGCACACTTTAAAACAATGCACTCATGATACTACATAATTATTTTAAATTTTTCATAACTTCCCACCAAAATTTTTCAAAGAAATTTATGTTTACCATATCAAAATTTTTCAAAGAAATTTATGTTTACCATATCAAATGAAGTCGGATTAATCTGAAATTTTACTGTAATATACTCAATATATTCATAAGTATCCCTATAATTTTTTTTTTCAGAAATTCATACATTTACTCACTCTTCTCAAGCCGTTATTCTAGACCAGAAAACAGGGGACTGCTAGGTCGTTTTGAATTTTTCTCAGCTATCAAATGGACTCGGATTAACATAAAATTTAACAGACCTAAACCTTGATATACTAGTAACATCCAGTTAAAACAGTTTTTAAAACCGAGATTGTATGAGTTTGGAATTTACGTCTGAATTCTCTGTATACATGCTGTCACAGTTCGATTTATGCATTCTGCTCTCGATCATGCAAAACTCATCTACAAACATAAAAACTCATGACCCAACTTTGCCTACAATGTTCCTAAACATATTTAACTCATAAACACTTAGGTTTCCATGCTTCAAGCCAATCAAATCCGCAATTCAATCAAAATTTCTTCATACCCAGTTTTAAAGCAAATTCAAGCTGATAAATTCGATGAAATTGTATCACTACCATGCTTCTATTCCTTTTTAGAATATGTAAATCCATTCTAAGAAATTAGAATACAAAATCATTTTCAGTTACATGTTTAAGCTAAGAACTCATGCTAAAACAAGCCTACATCACACCTAAGTAAACACCGTAAATTCGAAAGCTATAACTTTACAATAATAAATAACTTACTTACAAAGACTCTTTCAACTTGGGAAAAGTGTCTTAAACTTTCAAAATTGATCATAATATCAACCTCCATTGTAGAACCTGAAGATCTTGCAACTGTTTTGAAAAAATTAGGTTCAAGTGTCATACACCTGTTGCTAGACTATGGTCGTGTGATCGTGTGATCTGTGAAATAATTAATTAATTAAACTCACAATACATTTATTTATGAAATAAATAAATTTGAGATAATATCCTATAGTAGTTAGATAATGATATCAATTAATGATGTGATTATTAATTACTTATATCTTAACTACGTTAAACAAGAAACCAGATTTCTAGAACTGATAAAGAATTCTTTTCTCATCAGTTTCTAATTATTCCAGATAATAAGAAAATAGAAGAAAACCTAACTCTATCATGTAAAAGGGGTTAGCAAGTTTCTTTGAGGCTTATGCGTGAGTTTTTCTCACGCATCACTGGGTTCTGAAAAGGAAAAAATTCTCTCTCTTTCTCGTTTCAGTTTGTTTCAAATACACAATCTCACTATCATCCTCACTGGATTGATTTCATTCTAGGTTGGTGTGGATACATTCTAGAGGAATTTTACTTTGGATTCTTGAAGGAAGAAAAGAACCATCCGAAGGGCAAGGATTCATTACCGCTTGAAGAACGATTAAGGGCAGCTCAAATCGTTTCAAGAAAGATTATTTAAAAGGTAGGTTCTTGAAACCCTTCGGTTTTGTAATAAAAATTGCAAGGCACCAGTCCTCTTGTCGAAAAAATTTTAATTTTCCATTGCGTTTCAAACTTGTTTTCCAAAAGATTATTCCTTTAATTATTCGATTTCCTACTTTATTGTTAATTATCGCTTATTTACTTGCTTTACTTTTCCTGATTATTTGTTTATTTTCTTTAGTCTATCGATTGAAGAGCATACTAAACAATTGTTTGATTTTCACATTCCCTGTGGGATCGACACCTTATGTGCTATAATTATCGGTGTACACTTGCACGCCCATAGCATTTATAAATTTAAAACTCACTCCGAATAATTTATAAATATATACTCTCTCATTTATATATGTGTTCATCTAAATAAATATATGCATACACTCTACCATACATTAAACTTTATCCACAAGCATATTAAACATATACACTCTTATACCTTATATATATAGAATATATACACACTCATATACTTATAGTTTATACATTATATTATATACATTCACACACACTCACACTCACACAAACAGAACACATTACACAACACTCTCTCTCTCTCTCTCTCTCTCTCTCTAATATTTTGGGCAATTAAGAGAAGGAAATGAGAGGTGCCAAGTTCCATCTTCCCCACCGGAGCACCACCATGCCGCCAAAAGAACCACCATTTCTGGCCACGTCCTTTCTCTCTCCTCTTCTTCTTCTTCCTTAAGTGAGCTTGTTTGGTGATTTATATATATGAGCGAGATTATGAAGATGTGTTAAGGTTTGTAATGCCCACCTGTGCTTACTTTATGATTGCTAGACGATTTCTTGATCACAGGCCTCATAATTGCAAGAACAATTGGTTATTGTCTAGATTAAATGCAAACTTTGAATGTGGGGTTTTTATATGAAATGGGTTTGTGTATATTTGATCTTTAAGCTTGATTCCTTTAGCAATGATGTTGTATACATGTTTAGAGGGTGTATTAGCAATTATTTTGGTGGGTTTTTGGCAGTTTTTGGTTTTAGATCAATGTTAGGGTGGTTTGGAAACCACCCCGCCATGTTTTGCTGCTGCTCTGCCTTCTTTTTCACTACTGAAGAAGCCCAATGGATGTTGGATATTTTACCCATGGTCGTTGCCCAGCCGAAGGGTTTTTCCAGACCCTCCAATAGCCGTTAAGGTTTTAATATATGAAATCCCAATGGTCGTTACCCATCCAAATGAGCTCTGATTAACCTCAAATTTTATCACAATCAACCTCTTTGAGTGTTGATTACTCACATTTTTTACGATTGTCAATATCAACTCTGAGAAGTAAGATATAACTGTTCCAAAATGGTGTCGTCATTTTTTGGAAATTCTGTTCTCACCGACTTCAAACTTAAACCTATTTTGACTCGCTTTGAAATAAATTCCGAGCCATATACATTTGGAAAGCCCAATTTTTCTGGTTTCATATTCAACAAACAAAACTCAATTATAATTTCTCGAACTCAAGATATTTTCATTCATCTACAGCTTGCGCATTTTGAAAAACTTTTAGTTTTGCTAAGTTTTTGTCTTGGAACCCATTTTTCATGTTTTTCTTCTATTTGCCTCGCTTTTTCCTACCCATTTATGATACTAATGGGTCTTAATATGCTCATACATATATGACTAATCTTGTATACTATGTTCTGACCATGATTGAATCATAAACATGCTCTTACATTCTCAAATGTCTTCGATCATGAAAAATGATGCATATATGACTTCAATGTTTGTATATTGATTATGGGAGCATTGATAGTGTGCACATGAACACTTTAATAGCATTTTATAATGTTTATTAATTTTATATACATTTCATGACACCTCACATCACTTTACCCCATTCCATGATCTATATCGTGCGTCTATGTGATTTCATATTTAGTTTTGTGTCTAACAAGTGCACTGTATTGTCTTTATTATACAGTTGTTCTCCAAGGCAGATATGTACCGACCATGAAAGCTCTTCTCCGGTCTTTCTCTCCTCCTCAGTATTTGGTTGGTAATATTAAAAGTGGGTCTCTCTTTTACTAGTTATCTAAAACCCTTAATCCCTAATGTGTAAGTTTTAAGTCAAAAAGTATTATACGTATATATAGTTATTGAGTCTTTGAAAAAAAAGGTAAAATGGCTTTCAAGTTAAACAACCTCTTATATTTACTGTAATGTTATTGTAATGTTTCCCCACCTATTGTTCGGGAAAATTATTGTTCGCGTAGATTGTTGGGGTCGGGGCTATGTGTATGGAGGGATTCGGGAAAGCATGAGCTTGCAAAGAATTTCGTGTATGAGTCCCACACTCTTTTACGGCGATACTAAAACCCACTACGAGGTTAGTGGAGAATGGGAATCGGGTCTTAGGGAGTCATGAACTCTCTAACCATCATGATTGGATGGCACGGGTCTTGCTAACCCGCCCATTAACCAAAGGAAGAAGGTTGGATTGTTAATTAATTGATTGATTATTTGTGCACAAAAGATGATTGAATGATCACCTAATTGACTCATTGCTAAAATTGAAACATTTTACATGAAAACGAGTATGGATAGTTATAATCATTGAATTGAATAGTTATAATAAACTCACCAGGACTCACGTATTAACCACACCTTAATTATTGAATTGAATGGTTATAATTCCACCATGATGATATTCTTTATTTTCTTGTACCCAATTGAAAAATGTTTTATAAAACTTCACATGGAATTATGGCATGTATGAAACATGTTTGCCTTGGTTGTTATATATTATATTAAGCTGCTAGAAAAATAGGTTTTTGTGATGTGCTAATATGACAAGCATCTCGAAAATATTTCAATTGAGATGCCTTTTTGGAATGCGTCTCATTATATATAATTTATATTATATGTTTAAATTTTTATTTGTCAAAGTTAACGTAATGACAATTTTACATATAGCGTCATAATAGGATAGACTTGTTAAGATGGATATATATAAAGCGTAACATAATTTTATTATATTTTTAATTTAAAGTTATTTAAAATCAATTTCAATAAGAAGGCAGAAGAAAATGGCGCTACATCTTTTCACCCAAAATTCTATCTACCCTTTTCAGCGGAAAAAACCCAAATTTTCATTTGCTCAAAACCACAAAAATCGAATCCTTCACCGGCACCACTTCCGCCACCGAGAGAACGGATGTCCACCACCACCATGCTTCCTCACAACGTCTATATCCTTCGCCGACGCAACCTCCATTCCCAGCTTTGTTTGAAGTACACAATTTATCGTCCCTTCCAAACCCTTCCAAAATACAATCCCAGACCCTATTCCCCTGTTTTTCTCTAAATTAATAGGGCTAAGTTCTTTGATGGAAAATATCCATTTTGAGAGTCTCATAGATTACTCCATATGTTCATGACCCAGAAGCATCAATTTTGCCCTTTCGTCGAAAATACGTTCGTTTCATAAGGTCACTTTTCTATCTCTAATTACTTAGCTTGGGTTGCTTGTATTGTGTATTTTTTGAAAAATGATTGAATTTTTATGGTTGTTGGGTTGGTATAGGGGGAAACCATAATTTATTTATTGTTAGCTTTACATTGGGAATGTTAATTAGCACCTCTTTTGTGAGTTTAAATTTGATAATTGAGATTTTTGGTTTATTGGATGATGTTACCCCAATTTTGGTGATGAAGTTGTGGGTCCCTGAATTTGTTTTTCTATTTTTTAGATAGCTTTTGTTTGCCTTTAATTACTTGAAAGCAATCTGGAGTTCCAATTTCAATAGGCATGGAAATTTCTTCTGATATTATACTTGATGTTATTCTCTATTTTTTTCTTTCTCTAGCTTAAAGATGTCAAACGGGCCGGACCAGTCCACGAACCCGTGACCCAGCCCGGCTTTGAACCGGCCCAATCCCAGCCCATGAATATTATGAGGCGGGCTGGGCTGGGTTTGGGGTATTAGGCTGGACCCCTATTGGGTTTGATTCTAAAACCCAGCCCAGCCCATGAACAGGCCCACTTAAACCCCGGACCAGCCCAGACCAGCCCCTAACCAGGCCCAGCTCAGGCCCGGCCCAGACCCGCTATTCCCTTAGCACAAAATCTCCCAATATACTATTCAATATGTTCTTTTTTCTGTTTTTTCTTTTCTTGGCCCCATTCATACAAATCCAATATTTTAATTATAAAGTTACAAATACAAATTAAATAAGACAAGTCCAATCTATATAAATTTGGACTAGCTATTTAATCACACATTTGTAATAAAATTGAAACAATTATTATAATCATTAGGTTATTGTATATGTAATTAGAACTGTTTATTAAGAATATATGATGAAGTATTAATGTCTCTTTAAATGTTTTTTTTTTTTGGTATAGAAATATAACATAAGCTTACATAGATAAATAATAACTTGAGAAAATTTTAATAACAAAATAACAAAACAAAAGCAATCTTGCAATTTTATAAAGTAATAAAATAAAAAATCATTAATATAAAGTAAAAAAGAATCTTAAATTTTAATATAACAAAAGGATTAAAAAAAAATGAAAAGTTGACCCACAAATTTAGTCCATCAAAATTAATAAACGAAACCCACCAAACCCATTAGACCAAACTCGTCAGGAACTGGCCCAGGCCCGGCCCAGCCCATTATTTGTGGGTTCATGGGCTGAGCTGGGCCACTATAATTTAATTCAAACCCTGCCCGGCCCAACCCACTTCAAAGGTGGTCCCGGGCTAACCCAGTCCGTTACTGTAGCGGACTTAGACGGGCTTGGGCTGGGCCCAGTTGACATCTTTATTCTAGCTTATGGTGTGTGTGTATTAACAGGAATTGCAAGGAATTTCCAATTTGTTCTTTTGAACGAAGCCATTTGTTGATTGAAAACTAGATTTTTCTTAATTGTGAATATGCTGGTGCTACTCAAAATTCAATTAGAGTAGTTGCTCAGATAATTGCCTTTCATACTTGTGGCGTGATAGTATTGAAATAATGTTTCATATACAAAATACTGATTCTAAACTTGCCAACTCAGTTAATACTTGCTTCAAATCCCTGTTGCAACCTCTTACATGGGTTCAATTGAGATGATGGGCCTAAAGATATGGTGTTCTAAATGTAATGGTACAATCATATAAACTCTACAAGATTGTGTCATGTTAAGCAGTTTGCAACTGAAACTCATTTTCTAAATTTTATTACTTGATATGATGTTTGCAACTGTATGTATTAAATTCATGGGATTTAGGGCAAGAAGATTACAACAGGTTAAGGCCTCTAAGTTACGTTGTAGAGGTGCCGATAAATTTCTACTGTGATTAGCTAAGCTAGATATGAGAATGTATATAAGAAGGTGATTCTCTTTATTCAACAAAATATTTTGAACTGGTTTTCCCCTTATTTCCTTAGCTTGTTCAATTAATTAATCTTGTAGATTTGATTATAATTAAATTTTTTGAAATAACAGTGGATTCATAAGTTAAAGCATTACTTTCCAAATGTTTAAATTTTAGAAATTGATTTGCAAGAATTTATTTGATTTGTTTGTTATTCCTTTCTTATTTTAATTTTTATTGCTAGAAACACTTATCTACAAAACAGAATGATCCCATTATATGATATATACCTCATCCTTGTAGTTTTTGTATTTATATTAATTATTAACTATAAATATTGTGTTGGTTATTTTCATTTGTATTGCAGATTTCAGAGAGGACAAACAGTATTTAAATAATCATCCAAGTAAGACCCTATAACAACTGTGTAGGTCCTAATTAAGTTTAAATATTTCGGCCAACATTTATATTTTACATAACTTTAATGCACTATTCCTGTACTAATTATGTATAATGACTTGTAATTAAACAAGGTGAAGAATTGAAAAAGATGATTGGGGCAGTGGCTTATATTGAGTGCAATGCCAAAACACAAAAGTTAAATTTAGTGATCTTGTTCTGTTTCTCATATTTCAGGCCTAATTATATTTACCACTCTTGAGATTAGGTAAAATTACAAATTAGTCTCTTTTATTTTAAAAGTAGTTTTTTATATTTGTTATAAATGTTTACAACTTCCAACACCACCCCCGCTTAACATGTGTATTTCTGAAAATAATGACTTGTAATTAAACAAGGTGAAGAATTGAAAAAGATGATTGGGGCAGTGGCTTATATTGAGTGCAATGCCAAAACACAAAAGTTAAATTTAGTGATCTTGTTCTGTTTCTCATATTTCAGGCCTAATTATATTTACCACTCTTGAGATTAGGTAAAATTACAAATTAGTCTCTTTTATTTTAAAAGTAGTTTTTTATATTTGTTATAAATGTTTACAACTTCCAACACCACCCCCGCTTAACATGTGTATTTCTGAAAGCTTTACATATTTACCCCTACTTTTATTTTAAATTTAGTTCCCGATATTTGTTATGCAGGTTCCTATGGACGAGCAGTAAGAATGGAATAAGAGTTTGAAGAGAGTTGTTTTTAAGTTAGTAATTTTGTTGGAAACTTGAGGAATTGGAAGTACTATTTTTATTTTATTTTTGTCTCTTGTCGGAGAACACGATATAGTTATGTTTCTTACAATTTATAATGAATTTTGTGGTTTGAAACAATTGATTAAAGTGCAATTTGTTAGATTTATGAAATCATAAGTAGGATGATCATTGTTTTAATTTTTAATATACAATGCAGAAGAAAAAAATTATGGGCAAAAAGAGAAATGAAATTCTATAGAATTATTGAAATAATAATATGATCTATTGCGACACTACAAACGTTAAAAATAGTACTATTTGTGATGCTTAGAACCATCATGTAAATCATTAGGACGGTATGGATAACCAAATATGTCACGTTGTAAAGTGTCACAATAGTACTATTTGTGATGCTTAGAACTATCACGTAAATCATTAGGTACGGTATGGATAACCAAATATGTCACGTTGTAAAGTGTCACAACATCATACATGTTGTGAAGATTTAAAGCGTCATAATAATTACTATGTTGTTATGCTATGAAGCGTCTCAATAGGATATTGCCACGGCCACCTAAATGACGCTTTTAGTCGGAGTCACAATAGAGAAAGTGTCACAAAATCTGCTTTTTATGACGAAATTTAGCATCACAAAAAATGATTTTTCTAGTAGTTTCCTATAGACTAGACCCGGTTATTATTCATTTCTTTTGCAGGTTTGAAGCTAGGCGAGGATTGGAGTCAAGTCCTGAGTCTAGTTCGTACACTCGAGTCGATGTATCATGCATATGTTTATGTTGTTATTTATTTTGACCTCTGAGCCATTGCATTGTTATTACTTGCTGCTAGGCCTTGCCGGTCGTTTATGTTGGTCATGTTTAGGGCCCGTGGCCCATTGTTATTGTTATTCGAGCCTGTGAGCTCCTTATTGATTGTTACTTTTGATTACCAGCTTTCGCATGTGGTATTATTGTTGTGTTGCATGTGAAAGTATGATTGATTATTACAAAGTTAGTCCCGCCTAGCCAAGATGTTTGTATCGTGTTTCATGTTCGTTATTACTTGATGTGTAACGCCCCAGTTTTTCAGTTTAAATAATGTGGCGTATTTGTTTATAAATTGCGCGACTCAATTATTTAATTATATGATTACTTGTTCATAAGTGTTTTTATTTGATTTAAACTATAAACTATTAATATTTAATTTAATTCATTTTTTATTTCTACTTTGATATTTAGTGTTTAATTTCTAAATTAAGGTTTCATGTTACCTTAACTATTTCGGTAATTTCGTTAATTAATTTCAACATGATATTAGTTGATTTTAATTTATTTAATATGGAATTTGAGTTTTAGTAATTCATTTATAACTATATGAATTCGTTCATGCGCATGAGTGTTCTATTTGCGCTTCGTTCATATATGTAATGATATCGGAATGGTATGGAAATTTAGTATGTCGTAAATATGTGTGTTATGAACATGCCTATATGCTCGGTTTATGTTTTCGGATTCATTTGACGTGTTTATGAATTTAATTTTGATTGTGGAACCAAATCGGGGGCTAACGAGCAATTAGCGCACCCTTGGTTCCGTGCGTGATATCTTGAGCTCGGGAATTCGGATTCGAATTCCGTCACCTCCGTTGCCTTCGTATCGACGATCCGGAGACAATGGAACAAGCCTCATACCTTTTTGAGATCATTAAGACCTCCGAAATCCAACCGTAACGAGCAACTTGTGCAAGAAGAACTCCTTTTGGTTGACTAGTCTTCATGGTGGGACCCCATAACACCTCTTAACCCAACCACACCTTAACCATGACTTTTGTACCTAGAGTTAACTCCTTCCTCTCCCTTTTAGCAGCAAAAACCGAACCATATCTCCCTCATTTCTGCTGGGTCTGATCGAGAGAAGGGAGAAGAGAAGAAAGGAAGAAAACCCTTGGCCCTTTGTGATTTTGGAGCTCAAATCACCATCTTCTTTCACCAAATCTTTAAGGTATGAATATTTATGTCTTCTCCACTCTATTATACTTGATTTCATCTATTTAAAACATGATTTGGATCAGATTTGGTTAGGGTTTGAGTGTTGGGTTTTGTATGAACTTTTGGGGATATTTGCTCTTATGATCTTGTTTGCTTGGGTAGCTAATTTCCTTGCTTGTAAATGAGTATATGAGCTTGTTTCTTGGCTTATTTCTTTCCTAACTGATAGTATATGATGTTAGGAGGATTTCATCTCTTGCTCCTTTTATGAAATTATGAGCTATGGAACTCCAAACTTGATGATCAAATTGATTCCCATGGTTTCGAACTGCTGTGTGAAATATTGTGTTGATGCTTGATCAAATGGTCTCCATTTCATGTGAAATTGCATGGAGTTGATGTAAACTCATTACTCTATATGTTAACATTCATGTTTCAAGTATTTGGATCCATTTGAAGCCTCAAAACCGAAATACATGGCCTGTTTGTATGCATGCTCCATGACAGATTTGTTGTTGTTGCTTATGTGTGGTTGTTGGTCACCCTAATGTGCTTTAAATTGTGCCATTTTGCATATATATGATGTATATTAGTTGTTTAGTATGTTAGTATGCATTCCACAAAGTTTCAGATCCAAATTCAAGCCCTAAGTACTTGATCAAGGCATGATAGAATCATTAGGGTTCATATGTGCGATTTTGGCGATCCAGTTTTGTTGCATGGATTCGATGATCTTAACGTGTGATTTAGCCTTTGCACTCTAAATGAAAAATGTTCATAACATTCCAAATATGTTGGATATTAAGTTTCAGAGCATTTGGAGTTCATTTGGTATGTTTTTGGATTGAGTTTGTAAGGGATCAGTTTTGCCGGTTTAACTTTGTGGACGGTTTTGGTTCTGTACCGTGACACCCCCGTGTCTCATTTACTCATAAGAGTGAGACACGGGCGTGTCACACCTTCTGGGAAGCTCTGTACTGAGCCACGCCCGTGGCTCAGTTTGGCTAGGGTTGGTGACACCCCCGTGTCCCTTCCCCTGTGCAGTCCGTGTTGTTTCCTTTTCGGGTTTTGATTTGTTTCACCTCTTGAATGGCTTTATCTCCTTTTGTGTTGAACTATGAACTTGTTTTACTATATGTTAGGAGTAATATGGTGTAATTTCATGGCTTTTGGATGTGTTATAGGCATGCTTTTACGTAATGCCGTTTATGTGTGTTTATATGTCGTTATGAATCGCATAACTTATTTTCCATATCATATGACTTCTTCTTGTTGTCAAACCTTGGATATATGCTATGTTATGTAATATGAAGTATGTGGTAGCATTATGGAAGAGCTTGAACATGTTCTATGCTCCTATTTGAGTTCTTGAAATAAATTGATTGGGAATATGAATTGAATGATAATGAATGAATGAGTGAATGACTTGGATATATGAGTTAAATGCCTTGATAATGCACATGAACATTTCATGACTTAATATGATCCTTATGCCTTCATATCATGCTTGAGCATTGCCGTGCGTCATATATGGTTCATTTAGAGTCTTGAGTCTCACGAACACGTCTTGTGGTCTTTTGTACAGTTTATCTCCAGGGTGGAGAGCTTTTGATCGTTCAGGCACTTGGTGCTCGATCCTTGTTTCATCACGGTTAAGGTGAGGGTGGTTTTTGTTTTAGCTATGTAACAAACCCTACAACCCTTATGTGAAAAGCTTTGGCCAAAACCTTATGATTATATATATATGGTTTTCAAATGAAGTTATCGAGTAAATTCTTCCGAATTATACGTATGAGCGTATATGAGCTTAAAAGTGGTTTTGTAATGAGGCTATGCTCCAAACCGTGTGTCTTCATGCTAGCTACGGAATAGGATGACACGGAGAGGTACGTATATAGCATATGCCGAATTACACGGTAAGGTATTTATGAATTATGTTATGTACTTATGAATTATGATATGTATTTATGAATTATGTTATGTACTTATGAATTGAATGTTTGGCGAGACACATTTAGGATTTCTGATTTCTCGGGCCCCGGGACTTAGTATATGTGGCTAACCGAGGAAGCAAGGGCTGACGGGGATCCCATATACTAGTTCCAACCAAACTACGGTGATACCGGCCCTCGCTAGGAGGTTTAGCGGGGAATGGGAGCTGAGTGCCCTTGGGGGAGTCATGAAACCCCATTGGCCTATGATTGAGGTGGTCGGGTCTTGCAAGCCCGTCCACCACCCGGAGGAAGAAGGTTGGTTAGGATTTATGCCTCTTCTTATGTATATGTTTTGATAGAATTATGCACCGTGCGGGAATACCGGGACACGGATTGCCCAAACGCATATGTTTATGTTATGATTTATGGTCTGTGTGTATTATGATATATTGCCTGATCGCCTAATCAATATATTACTGATATTTATGTACACGGTCGGAGTTTGGATGGAGGATGTGCACGCTCACTCGCCGAGCCTTATATTTATGTATGATTTATGAATGGAATGAATTTAATATGAGTTAGTCGTAAAAGTCGAGCATTGTTTATCTATTTTCTTGCCCTTTTTGGGAACTAAATTCAAATAAAACCTTGCTCGGGATTCATGACTTGCATGTGCATGTTTTATATATATATATGTATCGCTCCTGCTCACTCAGTCTTCTAGAGACTGACCCCTCTCCCTCCCCACTCTTTTAGTGTGCAGGTTGATCTTTGGAGTTTCGGGCTAGGCGGAGGTGTTTGAAGTCTTTAAGTGGTCGAGTTAGTTAGGAGAGTCCCTGCACTCATTTATGTATTGGAATTATGTATGATTCATTCTATTATATCATGAATTTGAATAATTATGAAATTGTTAGTGAATTGCTCTTACGGGGCATTGTTATGTTTTAAAAGAGGCCTGAAGAGCCCAAATTCCGTTTATGGTTGGTATGATTGAACTCTGGCTTTGCTATGCTTTTACTTTACGAATTGGTATTCGTTGCAGGGTCTAGCTCCGCCTGGCTTAGGAAGGTTTTTTTTTATATTTGTCTCCCGTTCGCTAGGGTTTGATACGGGTGCGGATTTACAATTTCGTTACTCGTATTGAGCCTTAGTGCGGGGGATGTGGTGCCTCACGTGCGGGGTGCTACATCCTTAAGTGGTATCAGAGCCCGGTTGCAAAACCTGTGTTCTTGAGTCGTGTCGGAGTCAGTATAAGTCGAACGGCATAGGGACTATGTGATATTGTGTGCATTGCATCGATCTTGAATATGGAATTTGGTTTCCTCAGGAAATTTTGTTGAATTACTGGTTGCATTTTATATGGGTCTTTGTTTTTCGTATTGAATATGTGCCATGAGCATGCACTAATCGCATGCATGTATTCTTGAAATGAGTTATGGTTTCAAGGTTATAAAGATGATATCAAACCACGGCCAAGCTCTACGACAAAGAAATCGATTGCAAACCTTTCTGAGACATGGAAGATGGGCAGGATACCCTGGGAAGAATGTGGAGAATGCTAGATGCGTGGCTTCATAGACTGAGTTACAATTAACGGGTAGGATTCAGAATGGGAGGTTTGACTTTGGCGATGCGATGGCAGAGGGATATCTGGTGAAATCGGAATAGGAGTTAATCATGGGATTGTTGGGACTCAAAAGACTAATTTATGAGAATCTGCTATTCGGAGTGTTTTAATTGGATTCAGCAAGATCTTTCAACCTAAAGGATGAAGCGAACGAACCTTGAAGATATTTTGATCCCGGATTGGATCGTTGAAGAGGTCTCAATAACTAAGAGAGACTAAGATAAAATAGGTCCGGTAGGAGCTGTGTATCTGGGGTCGACAAGAAGGATCTCTGATTAAGCCTAGTGAATTGAAATCAAGTCTGTCGAAGTCAAGACCGGGTAGAGTTGGACTTGGGTGCTCTGGATGTCGATCGTGATGGGAAACTCATAAACAATAGTCACGGTAATCTTGAGCAAGGTGTTGAGTGGGAGATGAGCTTGTTTTTCCAAAACCAAGTTGAATTGCCATGTTGTGAAGTTGAAATGGAAGATATGAAGCAACAAATGGAAACGGTAAAGAAAGGCAACCACTCCTTGCAAGGAAATCATGCACTTAAATGTAAGCAGTGGAAGGTGAATTGAATTCACAAAGGATAGGCACGGGATTCTTGATTAAGGTGACGATTAGAAGTAAAGGTTGAATTGCGAGGAGAAGTGTGGATGCTAACTCAGTGGACGTGGAAGAATTAGGGATCAGGAAATTGCAATCTCGGACAGTGGATGATACAAGTTGATTTACAAAGATGCATGGGAGTATCGAAGACCGTGGGAAAGGCAAGAAATAATTACCAGGATTAAGTGACCTTGGGATCGGAAGAACGAGGAAAGCTACCGAGCTAATAACTTCCCACATCGGTGACAGGTTCCAAAGCATTCATAGCACGTGCATCATATTTTACATTAATTATTTATCCTTTTGACCTTATTTTATCCGTGTGTTTCTAAATGGGTTTCGTTGCGCTAATGTGTGGTATAATTGTTTGATGTAAACGTGACACATGCATTGTCCTCTTTACCCGACATGCATTTTAGTGTTTACTTGATAGGAAGTCCTTTCTCCTCAACTATCAAGTATCAGTTCAACCGAGCCGCAGTTGAGTTATGAGGAAGAGTAATAATAGGATGACATTAGAAGGAAGGTGATTTTGGGAAATAAGAACTTCTATTAAGGGATAGGTTAACGGAAACAAGAATTCGGAAGGAGAAGTGAGACTAGAGTTCCGGACAAGATTAAGAAAGGAGTTTCGGACACCAAGAGAACTAGGGAAGGAGTTGAAAAGCCAAATCTTTGATTTCTATATCAGTTAAACTCCACCTAATGGGATTTACTCATCAAGAGTTTCGATAAAAGAAGAATCGATGGAGTTCAACCCGGGACAACCGAAATTTAAAGGGGAGAGCACGACCGAGGAACAAATTGGACTATTGAAAGGGTGCTCGAAGAAATATTTCAGTAAGAATAACAAAATTTCAAATTAAGGAAGACCTGGGAGTCCTATTAGTGATGATCAGAAATAAACAAGACGGCTTGAATGGTTAAGCTGTTAAGAGGAGAGTTAAGTTACTCAAGTCGGGTTCGAGTCCCTTATTAGGTATAAAGGAAATGTCTTGGAGAATATTCCTATATATGGAGCATGGATCTGGGGATAACAGAATTATAAGGGAGCGTCTGGAAACTCCTAAGTCAGAATTGACCAGAGAGAGTGTCGAATCCAGTTAGCATATAATGAAATGATGACGATCCGGAGTAATCCAATAAAGTCCAAAGGGGGTTCAATAATGACAATATTATCAAGTCTTCGGTTAGTCCCACGATAATCCGGAAGAAACCAAACCGGAGAAGATGATCATTGGAGGATTTACATCGAACTTCAAGAGTCATCAAGAACACTCTATCTTCGATTCAAGAAATGTGGGGCCAGATACCGAATATAGCCCTAAGGGGTTAAAGAGTATGAATAGATAACATGAACGGAAGATGGGAAAAGGATTCGCGTTCAGGTAGATCCTATTGACAAATACCTCAAGGTAGGGATTGAATCGTCAAGGTGGTCAAGGGTAGTTATTCTCGAGGGTATTTTAAACTCTGATATGAGTAAGATAGTAGCTATGGATTTAACATTGAGAGAGATGGTCTAAGGATATTCGGGGAGGTCAAGCTCGGTTAATTAAAAAGGACTGGATGGTCGAACGAAGATTGTGGGAAATGGTGAAGACTGGAAATGGTACAAGTCAGAACGGATCCAAGAGTATGATCCTTAAAGGATTTATCAATAGCTTCACCGGGAAACCTTGAAGAGGTTCAAGACAAGCTGACCACTGAGCTATCTTCAGGATAGATCCTACACTGGACAACAACAACTCTCAATTCTAAACTTTGAAACTTCGGTGAACTGTACTTATAGCATTCATGATACATGCATCCATGCAATTTTAACTTATATAATTTTTTGTTAGGTGCTTTAATCTTGTATTGTGTTAAAATTACTTGGAGCAATTGGATATCAATGTGGGCGACATTTATTACTTGCTTTGGGTGCCTTACGTGATTTTAAATTTGGTTTTGAGTGAGTGGCTTGGAAGTATTGGAGACTTCCTTGCTTTATTTTCGGTTAAGAGACGGGGATTCTCTTATTTTTGTTTGAGAGACGGGGTACTCTCTTTGTTTGCGAGAGACGGGGTTCTCTCATTGTTGTTGGAGAGACGGGGTTCTCTCATTGCTGCTCGAGAGACGGGGCTCTCTCCTTGTTGTTTGTGAGAGACGGGGAATCTCTCATTGTTTGATTTCAAGCGTGTTTTGAATCCGATGACGGATTCTTTTAAGGGGGAGAGATTGTAACGCCCCAGTTTTTCAGTTTAAATAATGTGGCGTATTTGTTTATAAATTGCGCGACTCAATTATTTAATTATATGATTACTTGTTCATAAGTGTTTTTATTTGATTTAAACTATAAACTATTAATATTTAATTTAATTCATTTTTTATTTCTACTTTGATATTTAGTGTTTAATTTCTAAATTAAGGTTTCATGTTACCTTAACTATTTCGGTAATTTCGTTAATTAATTTCAACATGATATTAGTTGATTTTAATTTATTTAATATGGAATTTGAGTTTTAGTAATTCATTTATAACTATATGAATTCGTTCATGCGCATGAGTGTTCTATTTGCGCTTCGTTCATATATGTAATGATATCGGAATGGTATGGAAATTTAGTATGTCGTAAATATGTGTGTTATGAACATGCCTATATGCTCGGTTTATGTTTTCGGATTCATTTGACGTGTTTATGAATTTAATTTTGATTGTGGAACCAAATCGGGGGCTAACGAGCAATTAGCGCACCCTTGGTTCCGTGCGTGATATCTTGAGCTCGGGAATTCGGATTCGAATTCCGTCACCTCCGTTGCCTTCGTATCGACGATCCGGAGACAATGGAACAAGCCTCATACCTTTTTGAGATCATTAAGACCTCCGAAATCCAACCGTAACGAGCAACTCATGCAAGAAGAACTCCTTTTGGTTGACTAGTCTTCATGGTGGGACCCCATAACACCTCTTAACCCAACCACACCTTAACCATGACTTTTGTACCTAGAGTTAACTCCTTCCTCTCCCTTTTAGCAGCAAAAACCGAACCATATCTCCCTCATTTCTGCTGGGTCTGATCGAGAGAAGGGAGAAGAGAAGAAAGGAAGAAAACCCTTGGCCCTTTGTGATTTTGGAGCTCAAATCACCATCTTCTTTCACCAAATCTTTAAGGTATGAATATTTATGTCTTCTCCACTCTATTATACTTGATTTCATCTATTTACAACATGATTTGGATCAGATTTGGTTAGGGTTTGAGTGTTGGGTTTTGTATGAACTTTTGGGGATATTTGCTCTTATGATCTTGTTTGCTTGGGTAGCTAATTTCCTTGCTTGTAAATGAGTATATGAGCTTGTTTCTTGGCTTATTTCTTTCCTAACTGATAGTATATGATGTTAGGAGGATTTCATCTCTTGCTCCTTTTATGAAATTATGAGCTATGGAACTCCAAACTTGATGATCAAATTGATTCCCCTGGTTTCGAACTGCTGTGTGAAATATTGTGTTGATGCTTGATCAAATGGTCTCCATTTCATGTGAAATTGCATGGAGTTGATGTAAACTCATTACTCTATATGTTAACATTCATGTTTCAAGTATTTGGATCCATTTGAAGCCTCAAAACCGAAATACATGGCCTGTTTGTATGCATGCTCCATGACAGATTTGTTGCTGTTGCTTATGTGTGGTTGTTGGTCACCCTAATGTGCTTTAAATTGTGCCATTTTGCATATATATGATGTATATTAGTTTTTTAGTATGTTAGTATGCATTCCCCAAAGTTTCAGATCCAAATTCAAGCCCTAAGTACTTGATCAAGGCATGATAGAATCATTAGGGTTCATATGTGCGATTTTGGCGATCCAGTTTTGTTGCATGGATTCGATGATCTTAACGTGTGATTTAGCCTTTGCACTCTAAATGAAAAATGTTCATAACATGCCAAATATGTTGTATATTAAGTTTCAGAGCATTTGGAGTTCATTTGGTATGTTTTTGGATTGAGTTTGTAAGGGATCAGTTTTGCCGGTTTAACTTTGTGGACGGTTTTGGTTCTGTACCGTGACACCCCCGTGTCTCATTTACTCATAAGAGTGAGACACGGGCGTGTCACACCTTCTGGGCAGCTCTGTACTGAGCCACGCCCGTGGCTCAGTTTGGCTAGGGTTGGTGACACCCCCGTGTCCCTTCCCCTGTGCAGTCCGTGTTGTTTCCTTTTCGGGTTTTGATTTGTTTCACCTCTTGAATGGCTTTATCTCCTTTTGTGTTGAACTATGAACTTGTTTTACTATATGTTAGGAGTAATATGGTGTAATTTCATGGCTTTTGGATGTGTTATAGGCATGCTTTTACGTAATGCCGTTTATGTGTGTTTATATGTCGTTATGAATCGCATAACTTATTTTCCATATCATATGACTTCTTCTTGTTGTCAAACCTTGGATATATGCTATGTTATGTAATATGAAGTATGTGGTAGCATTATGGAAGAGCTTGAACATGTTCTATGCTCCTATTTGAGTTCTTGAAATAAATTGATCGGGAATATGAATTGAATGATAATGAATGAATGAGTGAATGACTTGGATATATGAGTTAAATGCCTTGATAATGCACATGAACATTTAATGACTTAATATGATCCTTATGCCTTCATATCATGCTTGAGCATTGCCGTGCGTCATATATGGTTCATTTAGAGTCTTGAGTCTCACGAACACATCTTGTGGTCTTTTGTACAGTTTATCTCCAGGGTGGAGAGCTTTTGATCGTTCAGGCACTTGGTGCTCGATCCTTGTTTCATCACGGTTAAGGTGAGGGTGGTTTTTGTTTTAGCTATGTAACAAACCCTACAACCCTTATGTGAAAAGCTTTGGCCAAAACCTTATGATTATATATATATGGTTTTCAAATGAAGTTATCGAGTAAATTCTTCCGAATTATACGTATGAGCGTATATGAGCTTAAAAGTGGTTTTGTAATGAGGCTATGCTCCAAACCGTGTGTCTTCATGCTAGCTACGGAATAGGATGACACGGAGAGGTACGTATATAGCATATGCCGAATTACACGGTAAGGTATTTATGAATTATGTTATGTACTTATGAATTATGATATGTATTTATGAATTATGTTATGTACTTATGAATTGAATGTTTGGCGAGACACATTTAGGATTTCTGATTTCTCGGGCCCCGGGACTTAGTATATGTGGCTAACCGAGGAAGCAAGGGCTGACGGGGATCCCATTTACTAGTTCCAACCAAACTACGGTGATACCGGCCCTCGCTAGGAGGTTTAGCGGGGAATGGGAGCTGAGTGCCCTTGGGGGAGTCATGAAACCCCATTGGCCTATGATTGAGGTGGTCGGGTCTTGCAAGCCCGTCCACCACCCGGAGGAAGAAGGTTGGTTAGGATTTATGCCTCTTCTTATGTATATGTTTTGATAGAATTATGCACCGTGCGGGAATGCCGGGACACGGATTGCCCAAACGCATATGTTTATGTTATGATTTATGGTCTGTGTGTATTATGATATATTGCCTGATCGCCTAATCAATATATTACTGATATTTATGTACACGGTCGGAGTTTGGATGGAGGATGTGCACGCTCACTCGCCGAGCCTTATATTTATGTATGATTTATGAATGGAATGAATTTAATATGAGTTAGTCGTAAAAGTCGAGCATTGTTTATCTATTTTCTTGCCCTTTTTGGGAACTAAATTCAAATAAAACCTTGCTCGGGATTCATGACTTGCATGTGCATGTTTTATATATATATGTATCGCTCCTGCTCACTCAGTCTTCTAGAGACTGACCCCTCTCCCTCCCCATTCTTTTAGTGTGCAGGTTGATCTTTGGAGTTTCGGGCTAGGCGGAGGTGTTTGAAGTCTTTAAGTGGTCGAGTTAGTTAGGAGAGTCCCTGCACTCATTTATGTATTGGAATTATGTATGATTCATTCTATTATATCATGAATTTGAATAATTATGAAATTGTTAGTGAATTGCTCTTACGGGGCATTGTTATGTTTTAAAAGAGGCCTGAAGAGCCCAAATTCCGTTTATGGTTGGTATGATTGAACTCTGGCTTTGCTATGCTTTTACTTTACGAATTGGTATTCGTTGCAGGGTCTAGCTCCGCCTGGCTTAGGAAGGTTTTTTTTTATGTTTGTCTCCCGTTCGCTAGGGTTTGATACGGGTGCGGATTTACAATTTCGTTACTCGTGTTGAGCCTTAGTGCGGCGGATGTGGTGCCTCACGTGCGGGTTGCTACATGATGTGTATACTGATTGTCCATTTCGTATATGTGTCGGACTTTAATGTAGGAAATGTGACATCACGCGCTCTGGGTGCTACAACCACATGCTCATGGGTATGATATATGGGTTTCGAATCGACAAAATTTTTTAAGAGAGTAGACCACAATACAAAAAAGAAAAAAAAAAGAACTAGGCCAAAAGCACACTCCATTGAAGACCCAATTTCAAAAAGGTGTAAATAGTGGCTAAATCGAGAACAAAATTAAAGGCGAAGAGGCAGACTTGCTGTAAATAGATGGAGTTCGACAACGCTCTACGTTGCGCCTCCGTGTCACCATCATCCCCGGCGGGAATTACCAACAATCGCAGCAAAGATGATTTCACTAGTCTATCATTGATGTTTAGAAGTTAGAACCAACAATTTTGGTGGATGGAATTGAGCTATGATGCACGAACACTTCTAAAAAATATCATTTTTCCGTGTCGTATCATGCCGTGTCATGTCGAACACTCGTGTCCGACACTCCTTACGTGGGAAATTCAAGAAAAAATCCGTGTCGCCGTATCCGTGTCGTGTCGTGTCCATATCGCCGTGTCCGTGTTCGTGCATCATAGGAATTGAGGTATGGAGCTGAGTGCTTTTTAGAAGCCAAAAACCCTAGTTTATTAGGACAAATCTAAGAATGGATCTTGGATTTCAGACAAAAAATTTTAACATGCTTTTAAAACTGGCGCAGAGATCGAGGTTGCCTGCAAATGGTGCGTTTGTTTTTTTAAATTTTCAAAAAACACTCCTAATATCTACATGGGAAAATTTTGGCCACACAAACGTTAACGTGACGCTGACGCACCGGCAGTCATGTGTAAAATTCCGACAAGTAAAGTAATTTGGTTGATCAAAATCCTATAATTTCATTGATTTGTAAATCAAAGTCACATATTTATCAAAGTATAAATTTATGTCTATAAATTTCAAGTTGGATCAATTGCGCGGAAGAATTGAACAAATTTTCAATTAAATATAATTTAGTCAAAAATTTGATTAATATAATTAATTAATTTAGAAACTATATTTATGCCCAAAGACTCCTTTAAATGTATTTTTGTTTGTAGCTTTCATATGTTAATATTTCCATTTTCTGCACAATTTTACAAATAAGTATAATAAAATTTATTCAAATAATTTTCATAATATTTTAAATGCACTAATGATGAGAAAAATACATTTGTTATAAATTATGATGGTAGACAAAAATAATGTAAAACTTTTGGGGCGCGTAAACTGTTTATTAATAGGCACAAGTACGCAAATGCAATATGCGTAACTCATTAGATACATTATACATACATACAATAAAAGAACTAGTAATTAGGAAGGAAATAACTCTAACCAAAAAGAAAATGAATGAAATAAAAAATCAACTCGAAAAAGCATTGGAGAAACTTTGTAATTAGGACCACTTTCTGGTTAGAAACAGATAATAATATCCGAGAATGGAAACATGCGCACACACTTTTAACAATATCATTTTGTTGTGTTGTGTTGTGTCGTGTTGGATGCTTATGTTTGATACTGTGTCCGACACTCGTCACATAGAAAATTTTAAAAAAAATCCATATCGTTACTTATATCCGTGTCACCGTATCCGTATTCATGCATCATAAATGAAAACCTGCTATAGCGTTTGTAACTGGATTTGTCGTCCCTGTCCTCGCATCGTGCTGTTTTGAAAATGGTTTAACACAAAGCCAAAACCAGCATCCCGGCCACACAACGACACACATGCTCGAGATCTTGAAAACTCTCTCCTTTTAACACCTTTTTTTTTTTTTTTTTTTATTTTTTAAGAGCAACAGGAGAGGAAACTTTGATGAAAATCAATACATTTTATAGGGAAAATCAAAAGGGCAAAGGCAAAAGGAAGCAGCTCTATCAATTTAAGGGAAAATTATATATGCCTAATTTTAGAGGTAATTACAAATTAACCCCTCAAGTATTATTAATAACATCAAGGTCCCCAACGTTTCATTTTTAGTGCATAGGAACCTAGCAGAAATTGGTATACTACAATAGCATCCGTGCTCGAAAGATGTTTGTACATCAAAATTGAAATATGACGAGTCCTGGTGTCATTAATAATATCAAAGGGTCTAATTTGTAATTACCCCTAACCTGAAGGGTAGTGTATTTAATTTTCCCTAATTACAAACCTAAAATAAGTAAGTTTTAACGCTGGGATCTTCTCAACTTCCTCTCTCCCCTCTTCTGAGTTATTTACATTTAGACCCTAAACGAGTTTTTAAATAAACAAATACTCCCATATTTAAATTTATTAATATTGGACACCCAAATAAATTACAAACGACTCCATCTGTATTAAAAAATTATTTAAAAAATATTGTATTCATTTGAAATCTAAATATAAAGACTCATTTTTGGAGGTGTTCTGTTTTTTAAAAACTCATTTAGATTAAAATTTTGGACGAGATTACCAAAAATCCTAACAGAGAAGGGGTCATTTGTAATTTTAAAATTTATTTGGGTGTCCCATATTATTTAATCCATATGTGGGAGTGTTTTATTATTTAAAAACTCATTTGTGGTCTAAATCTAACTCACTCTTCTTCTTTTTCATTTCTTTTTGGTTCTTTTTGTTTATGCAAGAAGATGAAGAAGAAAGTGTTAAGAATCCCTTTTACCCAACCTTAGCAGCTTCTAAGCTCTTTCCTAAACCCTGGCAACTTATATCTTGTAACATTCTCAACTTCTACCACTAATCATATTTCTTAAAATTGCTTAAATCATACACTTAAAGAACCATTAATCAGAACATCATCTAGGTAAGCAAATAAGAACCCTGTGTTCATGCATGCATAGAAAACCATCCCCACTCCTAAGATCTCGGAATGTTGATTTGAGTTAATTTTCTTTCTTCCCTGAGGTTTTTACACTCTTCATATCAATTGAAGTTTCTACAAAATGGGATGTCTTTTTTAATCTAATTCAACTATTTCTGCCCTCAACAATTCCCAGTTCTCAGGCTAAAGCTTTACCTTGAAAATACACTCCAATGAATACAACAATCATGATGATAGGTGCATAAGGCCTCCCATCAACACCAGCTGCCACTGATCTGCAGGAAGCAACAAAACAATTTGACAAATCTCAATAAAAAGAAGTTTATATATCCCACGAACATTATTAATATATAGTATATACTAATAATTTTCCTTACAAAAAAAAAAAAAATTGAACAATTTCAAGGGTTAATCTTTGTTTGCACCCCAAACTTTAGGGAATTTTGTACTTTAGTACCTAATATTTGAATTTTTATAGTTTAGTACCTAATCTTTGAATTGTGTTGCACTTATGTGTCCCCGACCAATAAGAAAATGACACGTCGATATTGGGCACTTAAGTGCAACAAAATTCAAAGGTTGTGTACTAAAGTGTAAAACTTCAAAGATTGGGTACTAAAGTGCAAAACACCCCAAAGGTTGGGGTGCAAACAAAGATTAACCCTAATTTCAAATTATGTTATTAACAAACTTATATATATACTTATATCTTTCAATCATTAATTAATAACAGCATATATTGCTCAGAGATACAATAATAACACATAATAATGGAAAAGATAGATGTCACAAAGTAACCAGAAAAATGTCATGAAAAGATATTTTTACAGCAGAACTTATTTCCTGTGAAATAATACCAAACAGACTCTTAAAGAGTGTTTAGCTAAGATTATATTAAAGAGTTTATTAACAATTTACATCTTGTAAGATGATAGATTTTAAAGATAAGACCTAGTGTTTGGATAAATAAGATCCTGAGCTTGAAAAATGTTAAAGAAATATGGTATAGTACTAAAGATGATCGAAAATGGGGATTGTGTAACATCTTATATAAGTTAGCGTTCCAACTTAATATTTAGATCGAGTTTAGAAATTTCTACTATCGTATTTTAAGAACTTATAAAATCTTTGTATAGTTAAAAAAATATACCAAACAGTTTGCAACATTATAAGCTCTAAACATCTTATAAAATGGTTTGAAAAGCTTATTAGCTCTTTCTATAGTAATATCATCAACACTCCACAGCATCTTATAACAACTTATAAACAGCTTCTCTCCCATTTATGAGATCCTTATTTCCTTTTTTTAGATTAAATTAATATAAGGTGTTAGTAATGACTATTGCAAACGTAATATACCAAATAGTAAGCTAAAAATTTTAAGATTTGGAAAGTATGTTGGGATTTCCCAATTTATTTATTTTAAAGGGCTCTAAGCTAATTTCATGAAACTTACCAAACACTTTGCTACTTGTTATGAAATTTTATACATCTTATAACATGTTTTAAAGAGCTTATAAACTTAGTCAAATACCCCCTTATTCTACACAAATTCCTGAAACCCACTACCAAATGATATTCTATAAAAAAAAATCCCTGAAACAAAACCACATGCTCCCTTACAAATCTTATTGTTAAACACCACGCGCATATCATATATATTTCCACACAAAAAGAGTACAGTAGTAATGCTATTTTACCTTGCAACCATAGTATTTGTAGTAAGTCCAAATCCAAAGGGAAATAGTGGATCATAATGTTTATCTCCAACATTCATTGGTAGTTGATCCACAGTTTTGAACCATGTTTTCGAAAGCTTTCCACTAAAACCATAGTCGCCAAAGAGCACATCAGTCACCCCCCTACCTTCAGTGCCCGGTAACCAAGCTGCCACGAGAGCATCAATAGCTGAAATATACGGTTCAATCACAACCGGTCGACCTGATATGACAATGACAACACATTTGATAGCTTCACACACATTCTTGATGACATCAGATCCTGGATCAGCCATTGTTAGAGTTTCACTGTCCCCTGCACTTTCTGTGTAAGGGTACTCCCCAACAACCACAATAGCATAATCAAAATGGTGGGATTTGACATAATTGTTATCGGGGGTTTCAAGATATATAACTTCTGTCTCTTTATCAACTGTTGAATTGATAGCAGCAAGAATGGTTGTTCCTGTAATGGGATGATATATTTTTTTAACAATGGGGGATTTGTTTAGGAACTTAATGAATAAATGTAATACAAGTAGATCTTATACCACTATTTTCGTTATTTCCATCAAAACCCTGCCACGCTATCGTCCATCCACCACATTGATAGCCTAAGTTGTCTGCATGGCTACCAGCAACAAGGATTTTAGATGCTTTTTTGGGCAATGGGAGCAATGGCTCGTTTTCTTTTTTCCCATTTTTGAGGAGAACAAGTGACTTTCTTACTGCTTCCCTAGCTAAATCTCTGTGTACCTGTTAAGATTACAGGATTCCAATCACTTTTGGACAATAACTGTTTACGTATTATATTTGGGAAAACTACACTAACAACCCCTGAAGTTTGTGTAACTAAAAAAATCACCCTCTTGTTTCGGAAATTACCAATAACTCCCTGAGATATTGGTTGTTCATTTTGAGTTTAAAGGTAAAAATAAAATTAAAATGAACTTGAAAATTATGAAATGTGTTCGGACGAAAAAATTGATGATTTGGAAACAACTACCAAACTTAATTTACAGTTTCCAAACCCAATCGGCGGATAACAGAAGGCAGGTTTTTTTTTTTTGGGTCCACGATTCTAGAAGAATATGTAATTAGACCAAACCTCAGAATTCACCCTTAATATTTAATATATCTCTTGATAGTTTAAAGGCTTCCTTTTGAAAGATGAGTTGATCATGCAATAATTGTAAGGAAAAATTGGCCGAACCAGGCTTCCAACTTCATTGACCAGACTTAGATCAGCAAGAGGACTCTCAAAGAGGCCCAAGTTGAACTTGACAAGCAAAATTCTCTCAACAGCATCATCAATGCGATCCATTGAGATAAAGTTGTTCTTCACCAGGTATGTCAGGTCATCCATAAATTCAGTGAAGTTGTATGGCACCATAATCTGCACAAATTAAAGAACCAGATTAAATTATGAAAGTAGGCAAAGTAGATAGACCCACTGCGGTAGAGAAAATGTATAGGTTTTCCTACAAAAGAAAGATATCAACACCATGTCAATTCCAGCTAGAACACCAGCTTGAACAGAGAATGTATAATTGGCATGTGGTGGAGAGGTGATACGGTCAAGACCTTGCCAGTCGGAGATAACAAAACCCTGACAGTTCAACAACAAAAGAAACAAATCATATCCAAAAATAGTTAACGTTGTTAAAATTTTCAAGTTAATTCAGCAAAGACAGGCAGGAGTCTTTGGATGGAATTACAAAACACTTAAAGAACAATTTATAATGGGCACCTGAGATGAATATTAATCAAAAAGAACTAAAAAGCTAGGTGTTTTTCTGATAATACCTTGAACTTAAGGGTACCCTTTAGAAATCCAGTAATCAATTCACGGTTTGCATGCATCTTTTCACCATTCCAGCTGGAATAAGAGACCATGACTGTCGAGACACCCTTAATGATAGAGTCATAGTAAGGAGGCATGTGAATGCTAAGCAAGCCATGCATGTCAGACAGGGTGTTGTTTTCATTGATGCCCTTTGTCGTCCCACCATCACCTACAAAGTGTTTTGCACAAGCTGCTACCTTGTTCCTGAGAATGAAAAAGATAATTAAAAAAGAAAAATTATCATGTAAAAACTCACTAACATGTATCGTCGGGTACGGCTAGTATTAAGGATTATACCATGCAACAGTCGTACTACTAAACAAGAATGACTCGGAATAATTTAGCTACTGCAACTGATTTTTTGTCATTTTATTTTGGAAGAACACAAAAGGAAAAATGATGTGTAATGAAGTGAAAACACAAGCTTATAACAGTATTTTTTTTGGGTATACTCCATACATACTTTCCACCAGTATAAGGAACACCCTTGTGCGAACCATTTGGGATTTCACCTTGTAGTCCAAGTATAATGTCTGTCATCTCTTGAACTACCTTAGGATCCTCACTGTAACTCTCATAGCATCGTCCCCACCTAGGATCTCTACATACCTACATGAATATTCATAAACAGTTAAAAACTTCAGTTTCAGAAAAGTGGTCAAGTGGATACTAAAACATATATTTTGTGGTGCAGGTTCTTACTGCAACGCAGGGTGCAAATGTATAGGGAATTCCTGTAGCTCTGAGTTCAACAGCAGTTGCATTACCAATCCTTCGCAAAAGTTCAGGGTCCCTGTTGTACAGGATAATAGGCCAACCTTAGCATGCTGTCCCAAACTATTACAACACTGACCTCCCTTGTAACAATGTATAATTATAAATACTTCCCATCTTGGTTCCAGAATCACAAAGGGTTTAATAAAATTAGTCAAGAAGCTTGAATAACACCATCCATGCATGCCAAGCAATTGACAGGTTTTGTAAGATTGAATATTGACATCATTCAACTACATGAAATGTAAGATTGCTTTTTCTTGGAAAGAACATGTTATCCATCCACACATCCAATAAATTATACTAAGCTATATGTTAGGCCAAACACATACTATCTAACATGGATAGAACATGTTATCCATCCACACATCCAATAAATTAAACGACTTGGAATAATTTAGCTAGCTTTCAGTGAGAGTTAGGCCAAACACATACTATCTAACATGGTATCAGAGTAGGTTTTATCAAGCATTTAAATTTCACTTTCCACTTTGATCCCCCATTGTTCGGGCTTGCGCTTGCTGCGGGGTGGTATCCATCCCACATCAAATAAATGCTAAACTAATTACTACCTAATAATGCTTAGGCAACCCTCACCTCATCAGTTAGCTTTTGGGTGACTTAGGCCATGCACGTATTATCTAACATGGATTTTATACTCATGATAAGATTACTACTTTTGGAAATAATATTTACAGGATGAGTACGAAGTATTACCTAGTAGCACCAAGGCCAATGTTGTGCGGAAATATCGTGGCGTTATAGACATTATTATGACCATGCACAGCATCAATGCCATAAATCATAGGAATCCCAAGGCGTGTAGATAAAGACCCCTTCTGGAATTCATTGACCATCTTAACCCAATCAGCAGCAGTAGCTTGAGGAAGTGGTGTACTTCCACCACCACTTAATACGCTCCCTGCCCACACAAAAAAGATCTTGATTATCCTACAAAGCCACAAAACTGGCAATGGAACAGTACATGTCAAAAATTACAAATCTGAATTTCCACAAAGGTAAACCAGGGCAAATTATTCATTGAGTTAAAATAAAATCTTTAGCAAGTCCAAGTCCACAGTATCAAAAAATGAAAATAAAAGCTTTCATGTTCTCAACGTGTATGTTTTCTACAAGTAGGTCATCGCTCCACCAGAGCAAAAATTTGAAAATCACAGCATTTCCGTTATATGCACTATCACTACTCCAAATCAAGCTCACTTTTATTTGAATTTATTTTTTCATCAATTATAGAAAGATATTATGTTTCCAACATGAATTGCATAGGCTTGTTTTAAGCGCGAATAACTTTCCCTGAAACATCAACCTATTCAAATTAAGAACTCCAGTTGACCAAACAGTCCAATATCTGTAATCCTCTGGAAGCCAAATTCATAGTTTTGGCTTAATTTAAAATTTAAACTGCATCACTAATCCATGGATATTAGACACTAGAAAACGAATATAACCCACACTGTAAAGCATAATCTGATCTTGGCAATAAAGAGGCATGCTAACTGCACTCCTAAATAAATCTAATCTTCCCAAAAAAGGAATGATTGCTGCACTTGTAATTTATTTAGAATGGGGGTCCCATCAAGATCACAGGACTAGAACTTTTCCACCATTTCTTAAGCACGTTAAACTAGCGAAAAAGGCAAAAAGATAAGGAACATTTAAGCGGAAGCACACAACCACAATATACCTCCAAACCAAGAGCAGACAGAGTCATCAACAAAGAATGCATCCATGTAAACACAGATTTCAGATACAAACAAGCCCACATCACAATGTGCTGAAATAATTACCTATGTAGTAATTCTTCACGATGTCAGCAGACGCAGCAGTTCGATCAATCTGAATCATCTGACCAATCTTTTCTTCCAAAGTCATTCTACCAAGAAGATCTTTTACTCTCACCCCAACTGCCTGCTTTGGGTCCTTGTACTTCATATACTCCTCCTTCCTCCCGGTTTCTGCTCTGCAAACACACAGCAACACCATAATCCACACACACGGTGCCCAAATCCTCTCAACCCACTTCATTTTTTCAGCTTCTGTGCACAAGCAGTGCCAGTAGAACAGTCCAGTGCAGTATCCCATCCCAAGTTTACAGATTCGTTTAATGTGTACAAATGGTGCTTCTTTTGTAGTGAAAAAGTGAAATGGGGAAAATAGTATTGCCGTTCTCAAATATTAAGTGTGTTTTCGAAAATGGAAAATGTGGGTGGTGACCGCTGAATGCTGTGATTGTGGAGATTGAGGTTCTTTAAGAACGTGGTTTGGACTTCGGAAGCGGACTGCTGCTCCCACAATTTACATGGGCCGCCGCATTATATGCTGAGAAAAGAACGTTTTTGCAAAGACTGGTGCTCATTTATTTATTTATTTAACATATATATAACAGTCAATTTACAATGGACCGACCAGGCCTACAATTGAAAAGTATCTGTCGCACCTAATCCATGCTTTTTAATTATCATTACTAGCAACTTTGTACATTGTACGCATGTGTAAATAAAAAATAATTATTATATAAATATCTTAGAATTATTTTTATATTATATATATATTCTATAATTATTTTTAATATAATCACTAATAAATAAATGAATAGGTAGTATAAGAAAATGTTATATTAGCCATTATAAAAATTTAAAGTATAAGTGAAAAGTAATAAAAATTATATAAAAGAAATAAAAAAAATACAAGCGATGAGAAAAAAAATAGAAGTTAAGAAAACGTGCAAGAGATAAAGTCGGATAAAAAAAGTTAAGAAATAAATAGAAAAAAAAAAGTTTTTGGAGTCCATGACACCAAATGGTTCTCTCGCTTAATATAATAGTATAGATAATATTGTAAAATGAATTCGTTCTTCAGCCCGCCTCCTCTTACAACAAATTTCTACCTTCCGCCTCCCACGGTAGATTTTTGCCTCCACCAACCGCCTCCTCCCACATCAGATTCAGCCACACACACTGCAGCTCCCGCGCGCCACCGCCGCCTCCTCCCACACCAATTTCTCAGATTTTTTTCTGCACAAAGGAACGCCCCCTTTTCTTCAAATTAAGAGTCACCTTATCTAGGTTTTCTGGGGATTTTGGGATGGAGCTTGCTGACCTGCTGGGTTTGTTCAGACTCAGAGCTTTAGCAGTGTGACACCCCGGTATACAGTGGTACAGGTAAATGTGTGATTTATCTACTATGTGTGCTTTTAATTTAATTATTTGAACTTATTTGACTCTATTTAAATTAATTGAACTCTTTGAATTATGTGGGTTAAGTGAATTATTTGTTTTGGCTCGTTGGACCCTTAACCGTTCAAACCGAACCGAAAAGCTTTGAACCGAACTCGGTTTAGCCTTAAAGGATGAACCAAACCCTCTCTTCCTCATTACGTGATTTCATCTCCAAGACAAGGAAGAAAAGAGCCAAGCTAAACCCTTCTTTGATCAAAGCTTCAATCAACCACAACTTCTTTATTTCTCCGTCTTTTCACGAGTCCAAGTAAGTTCTGGAATCCCCACAACATCCCCTCTCTATCCATCCGAAACATTTCATTTTGAGATTTTGGTTTCATTTGATTTTGGCCAAGAACATGAATAGTAAAGGTTGAGCCATTTTAGTGATTTTGTTATCTTTGGTTGGTTTCTTTTGTAACTTGACTTCATTTATGAGTTCTTTATGTTGCCTATGTTGCATTTATTGCATGAGCTTGGTGGTTGAATGGATTGATTGCATTTACCCAACTTTGAGCATGATTTTCTCTAAATATGAACTTGATCTATATGCTTTCAATTTTCGTTTTTCTTGGAATTTTTGTGTAATTATATTGTTCTTGCATTACATTCATGCTTGGGTTCGAGTTTCATGCAATTTTGTTGAGTTTTGATCTTGTTGTTGCCTTTTTGCTTTGTTCCCCTGTTCTACCGAGACCATCACTGCGCTCCAGGCCAAGGCGAAATGGGCGTTTCGGCCCCTTTTGAAAATTGGAAACGCCCGTTTCGGTTAGGCGGGGAGACAGGAATGGGACTCGGAAGGGCAGTTCCGAGTTTTGAACTAAAATGGAAACGGTCGTTCCGGTTCCCGCTCAGGAGGTCAGTAGCTTCCGAAACGGCCGTTTCGAGGCTGCCGGTTTGAGTCAGTAGCTTAGGAAACGCCCGTTTCGATTTTGTTCTAGGACTCGAAACGGCCGTTTCCAAGCCCGCTACTTGTTTTCGATTTTTTCGACTTTTCCGGTTTGATTTCTTTGCTTCCTAATTGCTCTTATATATCTTCCTTGAACCTCGATTTGTTACTTTTACATAGTTTAACTTGTTTTGCCTTATGTGAAATTCTCGGTGCAATTATATGACATTCACGACATCTCATGCATCATTTTCTTTTGCAATGCGTCGTTTTTGGTACATTTAGAGTCTAAGTCTTGGGCTTTTGTGTTTCCTTTTCAGAGGAGGTTCCCGTTGACGAGCCCGAGACCTAAGTCCTTCTGTCTACACTACTTTTGCCAAGTACAAGGTGAGGTTTAGGATTTGTATAGATATTGACCTAAAGCCTTATGTGATGTTTTCATGCCGCGCATGCGAGTATACTATATATATATATATATGTAAATAAGTGTTGTATATGTTATGTTTATGATCTTGTGAACCAATCTTGTTTTGGAAAATGATATTATGAAGGCATATGTAAGCTAGTTTGTAGAATTCGGACTGTTTAAGTTCTGTAGCGAGATGTGCCATGAAAGATTGGCGTGGTTGTTTCTGTTATGTGTTTGTGGATCCAAGGAGACATAGGTAAGGAGCCCTCGGTACGGTGTCGGGTCGTCGAGGTAAAGCCTGTTCATAGTCTCCACCCGAAGTATCATACGCTGTAACGCCCCGTGTTTTCACACGTGCAGGTAAGTGTTACGTGCGCATTTACATTTAATTATATGATTTTATATTTTGATTTATTAATCGAATTCGTTTCTAATTTGATTTATTTGTTTAAATTCCATATGAATGTCAATGTGAGCTATGAATATATGAACGGAATTGTGAGAATGTGAATTTCGTGAATTTGGTGTTAATTGAATGAAATTACGTGTTTCGTGTAATCCGTGGGCTTGATTGTAACTTATTTGAATGTTTTGGACTCAATTGGAAATTGAGTTTGGGCTTAATTGCTACTTTTTGAAAGTTTAGGGACCTATTTGTATAATAGGCAACCCTGAACGATTTTCACGATATCTTGAGTTCCGGACCTCGAAATCGAGATCCGTTTACGGCGTTGAACTTGTTTCGACGATTCCTATCCCTTACACTTGATCTTGTATCTTTTTGGTAGCATTTGAACCTTCGATAACGAACCTTTCGATGGCCTCGACCTTATAACTTGTTTGAACCATTTTCTTAAACGAACCGGACTTGGACCGACCCGTATCCTACCCTTATATCACTAAATATCAGCATTTCCTTCTCCTTGCTCCCATTTCATCGATCATCATCATCCCCACAAGAAGCAAGAGAAGCTCCAAGAAACCCTTCTTTTGATCATCCAAGCCTTGAGCTCAAGAGTGATCAATCCTCCAATCTTTTCCCAAGGTAATTAGTGATTTGTTATCTCCATCTTCTCCTCTATCTTTTCATCTAGAAATAGCTTGGCATGAGTGGAGAATTCTTATGGTTGAATGAAAGCATGAATTGGGGTTTGATCTTGAACTTGGGATTTTAATGGTTTAAAGTGAGATTTGATGCATGAAAGATGATGTTTGAAGCTTCCTTATCATTTCTATATCTTTAAATTTCAGGTTGGTTGATTATAGCATGAGTTGCCATTAATGAAGCTTGAAGCTTCCATGATTGAAAGCTTGATTTTGGGTGATCATTTGCCAATCTTGTGCATGAATTCATGTGTATATGAATGAATTACATGATTTGCATGAGTTTTATGGCTTGGATATATGTCTAGATGGGATATAAGAGCTTCCTTATTGCTGCCCTGCTCCTCAAAGCTTTTCCCTCGCAGAAACAGAGCTTCTGCTCTATTTTCTCTTTCAAAACGACGAGCTGACACGGCCGTGTCAGCTTTGAACGGAAAATGGACACGGTCGTGTTGGGCTCTCGACTTGGGAAAAATATTTTTAGAAAATCGGGCACGGCCGTGTCCAAATGCTTTGAAAACTCAACACGGTCGTGTCAAGCCCTCGACTTGGGAATTTTATTATTTTTAACCTCGGACACGGCCGTGTCCATTTCCTTTGAATACACAACACGGCCGTGTCATTTGAAATGGCAGCTTTGGGGGAACTCTTTTATTACTTTTATTGCATTTATGGTTCGTATTTGTGAATTATACGCAACGTGATTATATTAAAGTTATGTGTTATGATGGATTTATGACCTTGAAAGTTATATGAATGCAAGAATGAAAAGTATGAAAGCTATGAACGCTACGAACGAGAATGAATACGATTTTATCGTATATTGAACGAAACTTGGTGAATTATGTGTTTAAATTGAATTCCATGGTATTCATGATCATATTTGGACATGTTCCTATATTTCAAGCATCCCATAACATGTCATTGCATTGCCGAGCGTCAAATGTGGTCATAATCGAGTCTCACACTACCTTTATCACACAGATTTTGATCCAGTGGGAGACGAGGTTGAGCAGTGAGGTCTTTGTCAGGTTCTTTTGTCTACCAGGTGGGTTTTTCTTCTATTAGTTAAAAATATAACCCCAATATACCCAATGTGCAAGATTTTGGCTAAAGATATATATATCTATATCGAATTTTCAACGAATCAATGTTTTCAACGTTAAGCCTTTAATTTGAATATCCTACCCAAAAATTTTGGCGAGAAATGAATATTCACAATGAATGGGGGCCCGGGACTTAGTGTTGGTGAACCGGGGAAGCTTGGGCTGACGGGAATCCACATATACTAGTTCCACCAATTACGGTAACCTAGACTTCACTAGGAGATTAGTGAAAGAAGGGGAACCGCCCTTTTAGGGATTCATGTACCCCTCTAGCACCAATGAATGAAGGTTCGGGCCTTGCAAACCCGTCCCTAACCGGAGGAAAAAGGAGTATATGAAAGATCGAATGAATGATCTAATGAATGTGCACGAAAGAATGAATGCATGAACGAATGAATGAATGAACGATTAATGAATTACACGAGGTGTTGGTTAGAGATAATGCACGCCCCCTCGCCGGGCCACAAAGGACCTAATGAATGAAATGAATTGTTATAATCCTATTCGTTGTATTTTATTTCCCACTTGGGGAAAAATGCTTCTCAACCTCGAACAAGGATTATAGCTAGCATGTATGTGTTTAAATTCCGCCATATTATGATATTATGCCTATTTTATACCCACCAGTCTGTCTAAGGCTGAACCCGGAGTTGTTTCAGTTCTTTTTGCAGGATGGGATGCTAGGCGGGATACAAGTCTGGAAGAGTCTTGCATAGTGCCTAGCCTTTCTTTCCTCTACACACATATGCTTACTCTTATGATCATTTTGGATACTGTATATGAATTTTGGGAGTACATGTTTTGGTATATGTATTGATCTTATTTGAACATAAGTGTTGGTACTTAGAGCATATAGCTCAATATGTGGAATATGAATTATTGCTTCCGCTTTTCTGTTACTCTGATTGTTGTTGTTGTTGATGTTGGGGTTTAAGTGATAGGTTAGTCCCGCCTGGCTTAGCGAGTGTAACAGCCCAAAACAGGGCCTGGATGAAAACGGTAAACTAAGGGCATTGGTAAGGTGTTTATAGACCGTGATCCAAGTTTATAAACCTTCATGCATTGCATTCTTACATGAACTTTGTGCTCATATGTGATCTGACATGTTTTAAGGGGGAATTCTTGACCTTCGATACAGTTTACTATTCATTTCCCAAGCCTATATTACCCAATGCTTCAATGGAACCCTAGAGGTTCATATCACATGTTTCCCAATCGTTTGAACTTGTTTTCCAAGCTCCAGAAACCTTCCTTGAACCATAAGGGCATTTTGGGAACTTACCGACCAAATTTACTATTCATCTGAAAATGAGCTTTTGATTCTGATATCTTTCCTACCCAAGTTTACATTCAAATTGATCCTTGAGTCGAGACGAGTCTATTGAAATCAATCTTGACTTGAAAATCTATTCCGAGCTTTGTTTTATTTGAAAACGTTTACGAAAACCCTAGTTCACTATTCCTTCTACGAACGGTTTTCATTCGAAAAATGTTTTCTCTTTGGATTTGCACTACTTGAGCTATTTCAAGATATTTGAAATGTTTTACAACTCTTGATTCAAACCCTAGCTCGAAATTTTGAAGCGGACGCTTGTACGTAAGAATTCACTATTCATTCTACGTTTTCAACTTTCTATCGATAAAATGTTTTATAGTCGATATTGGATTCAAAACGCTTCTCGATTTATTTCTTGAATTTTGGAAACAATCCAGACTTGAAAATCATTCTCGAAAGTCGTTTTTCACTCGTGTTGAGTTTCGGGTTCAAAACTTTTATTCACTAAAACTAATGTATCTTTCAAACGGTAAATCCGATTTCGACGTATGAATATGCGTTTCGAAGCTAATTTTTGCCCGGTCGGAATGGTTATACTTCCAGACACTTACCTCCACGTTTTGGTAGTGAAAATACCGAAATACGCCCCAGCAGTCCCATTTTAGCTTCAAGAACAAAGTTAGCTTCCAAGAGAAGTTTTACCATTTTGCTCTCCTACCCTTCTCTACATTTTATTTCCAAGGTGAGGGGCTTCCCAACACCTATAAATACCCCCCTCATGCCATTGAATTCCTTGCTCATTTGTTGTGTTAACAACTCCCTTTCTTTCTCTCCCTCTCCCCCTCTTGCCGTGAGGCACTCCCCCCCTTGCTAGGTTAGTTGTTTTTATTTTATGTTATGTTTTTATGTTATGTTTTAGTTTAGTTTATGTTTTTATGTTATGGTATGTTTATATTATGTTTAGGTTGGGTCTTAGGGTCTTCCCTAAGACATATAGGATTTTATTTTATGCATTTATTATATAGTTTTTATGATATGTTTGTTAGTAGTGAATTATGATTTAATTGTTTAGTATATGCTATGAAATGTTATGAATTGCTTTAGTATATGGTATGATCATGTTATCGAGCTATTATATGATGATAATTGATGCATGATTATGATATTTAATTTATGTTCAAGCATGTTATGCAATGGAATAGTAACCTATGATCAATTATATTATAACTTGTTACATGTTACTATATGGTCTCAATTGATAAATGTTACATGATTAATGGTCTTGATATGCTATGACTTATGTCTATGATATGTTATTACATTGTTACAATGTTACATGACTCATATGTTATGACTTGAGCTTATGATATGATGTGGATTAATGGAATAGAACTTGATCACATGTTATACACTTTGATAGTGTCACATGTTATAACCTAAGATAGAATAGTGTTTCATAACTTGATGTTATGCTTTAATTAGACCTCTTAACCATAGGTTATGCCTTTAACCTAGATCACACTTGCTTATAATAACATGAACTTGAAACTATAGGTTATAATCAAGATCATAATTGAATTAGGGTGTGTGTATGTGTGCATGCCGTATGTGTGTGAGTGTGTTCGTGTGTGTGCATGAGTGTGTGTTTAGTGTGTGGGTTTGACCCGACCCTTTGACCCGATAAGTGAATAGTAACATGTGAATAGTAATTCGTGAATAGTAATCTGGAATAGTAACTGTGAATAGTGCTTTTAAATAGTAAAAGTGAATTAAAACCTGTGCTTTCTTAATAGACATTTACACTTAGGGTTTTGAAATCCGGGGTCTAAAATGTGTTTTCAAAATGTGTTTTCTTTCGAGGACTTGTTTTATAACCTAAGGTTTTGCGATAGGATTCATAATTTGATTAATTCCTAATCGATTATAGTAAGATCATAGTCCCACGTTAATGATAACTCACTTTAAGGATTCCTTTATGTGTTATCCTTCTCTAATACCTTAAATGGTATTACTCTCTTGTCATTACATGTTCTGTACTTGTTTTATATGTTTATGTGCATCGTGATAGAAGTGTGTCTTAGCTCACCTTAGTACACACTTACAGGAGTTAAGGTTGAGCACTGGAATCCCCAGGGCACTGCATAATCTATCCTACCTACTGTTACTAATAGGTGAGGTGAGGTTATAAATGTTTTCAACTGGAACCATGAATACTTAATGATTCAATTGTTTTGAGACTCTAAGCCTAGTGCTTTACATTCTTGTTTTGAAATACCCTTTATAAGGGATGATTCTTCAAAGAACCTAGACCTATCCATATTCCTTGATCAACGGCACATGTTTTCAAAGTAATGCATCAATGGTTCAATTGCATCAATGGTTCAATGTTTTCAAAGTAATGCATCAATGGTTCAATGTTTTCAAAGTAATGCATCAATGGTTCATGTTTTCAAAGTATTGCATCAATGGTTCAATGCATATGTTCAATGGTTCATACATTCGGATTTATTCTGGATGTCATCAATGGTGCAAGCAATCAATGGTTAATGGTATGGGCCCGGCGGTTATGTGTAGAGGTGATGCTCGGGAGGTGAGCGCCAACGACATCACTAATACCGGCCGCCACACTAGGCGATTGATACCGACTTTAATCAGGAGGTTTGGTTAAGTCAGGACAATTATCGGGAATGGACCGCAAATCTATTCCCAAATCAATGGTTAATGGTCACCTAGGGGTCGCTCCCCAAAGTGAAACTTGGTGGAGGATGGTGCATGTGTGTATGTGTTAGGGTGTTGTTGATCTCGGTCCGACACCCTATTAATGGTCATGTTTTCTGGAGTAAGGATGGAGAAGCCTAGCTTGCGGGCATCAATGTTTTCATAAAGTTGGTTCATATCTTACAAAGTTGTTCCCTACCCTTATCCCGTTTTATGAAAATCATATGAACCAAATCATAGCATATGTGTGCGCGTGTGACAGCATTCATGAAAGTGTTTTGAAAACTCTCATTTCTTATAGCATTGCATCAAAGGGTTTTATCACTTGAACTTATTCTTAAGTTCTTCATTAAAGCTTTGCATTAAAGGTTTTACCTTATGAACTTTACTTCAAACGTTTACTTTAAGTACTTTCTTTTAAAGATATCCCTCGCTTAGTCACTTTGACTAATACCTCTACTTGTTTTCTGGCCTCATGGTTTCAGGTCTTGCAGCCGCAGTCTAGAGGTATCTTGAAGCTCTAGAGTGTTCATTTTGTTTGAGTCAGGACTTTACTTTATTAATCTATTTTTGTGTCCTGCATATGTTATATGGCTGCATTGATACTTTACCTTATGCTTTTGTAATAATCCTTCTGCTACTTGGATACTGCTGCAATTGTTATCTTATGCTCCCGTGACAACGTTCAATTGATACAGTAATGTTAATAGTCTCTTCTGCTTAACGATCAGTACTTGCTTGTTTATATGCCATCACGCACATGTTTTGAAAAGTTTTAAAATACTCTGATTTTCCACTGCATAAGCCACATAGTTAAACACTATTATTGTTAATTGTTAATGGACATGCCGTTCGCTGGGGTATTTCTTGAGTGATGGCTCACACCATTACTTGAGGGGTGCTTCAGTGCGGGGGTTGGGGCGCCGCTCTCTACCAGCAAAGTGGGGGTGCTACAGCGAGTGTGTTTGTCTCCATTCGCTATGATTTGGCACGTGTATGGAAATCCATTTCATATATGGGTCGGGTCATTGTGCGGGGGATGTGACGTCTCGCGCTCGGGCGTTATATCCTTTGAGTGGTATCAGAGCCCAGGTTTGCAAAACCAGGGTTCTAGTGTCGTGTTGAGTCAGTTAGGTCGTTCGGCTTTAAGAATTATTTGTTAAGGTGAAGTAATTGCATTTTCGCGTGATAATGTGCATTGACTCGTGATTTTTTTAATTGATTGAATTTATTGCATTGTCACGCATGAACTAAATCTGGCATGCATGTTAGTGTTTGATTGAACATGATGCCTCCTAGAAGACATCGGGAGAGGTCTCCGGGACGTCATCATCACCGTGATCATTCCTCTAATCCTCCACAACCGCCTATGAATATGGAGCATTTTATGGAAGCGGTGTATAACTATGTTGAACATAGAAGAGCTCAGGATCCTCCTATACAACAACCAGCTGAGCAACAAGCACATCCTCCTAATAACCCGAGGGATCATCATGGGTTGTTTTTGAGTTACAATCCTCCAAGGTTTTCGGGTTCTGTAGATGATGCAATATCGGAGGGATGGTTGACTAGAATTGAGAGGATTTTCAATGTTAGACAATTTACATCTCAAGAGAAAGCCCAGTTTGCCATCTTTCAACTGGATGGAGAAGGTTGTACCTCCATGTACGCATTGCGGGGGACCGACCCATACCTACAATAATTGCCGAAGAAGGTTGAATTTGTGCCTTATTTGTGGAAAAGGTGATCATATGGCGGAGACATGTCCCTACAAGAACCCCGAATTTCAGAAAGGAACTCAAAGGCCAATGATCCAAGCTCGTGCTTACGCCCTCGAGGGTGAGGAGCAAGATGCAGAGATTGATCCCACAGCCGTGGTAGAAGGTACCCTATGCATACATAACATGAGCATTCATGCACTCTTTGATCCGGGTGCCACGCATTCCTTTATTTCTTGTGATATAGTTGCTACTCTGTGCTTGCCTGTTATCTGTCTTTCTTCTTATTATTTGGTGAGTTCGCCACTTGGAGGGAGTCTTCAGACAGATCAGTTGGTTCGGGAGTGTTCGGTTTTGATTGAAGGGAGAGAGTATCTGGCTGATTTAATTGTTATGCCCATGAAGAGGTATGGAGTTATCTTGGGTATGGACTAGTTGTCCAGGCATCGGGCCAATGTCGATTGTTTTGCGAAGAAGGTGATTTTGGGGAAAGAATTGGTGATTGGTAGTGGATCAAGAACGGTATCTCTCTTGTCTTATATGGAAGCTCACAAATTGATGAGAGAAGGAGCAACGGGATTTATTGCTTACCTTCTTAATAGACCGAAGATCAAGTTAAGTTGGAGGATACCGCGGTTGTTAAGGATTTCTCCGATGTGTTTCCGGAGAATTTGAGTGCTCTACCACCCGACCGTGAGATCGAGTTCGTTATTGATTTACATCCAGGATCCACACCGTATTCTAAGACTCCGTATCGGATGGCACCGGCCGAGTTGAAAGAATTAAAGATTCAATTAGAGGAATTGCTCAAAGTTGGATATATTCGGCCAAGTTCGTCACCTTGGGGTGCTCCGGTTCTCTTTGTAAAGAAAAAGGATGGAACCTTAAGAATGTGTATAGATTACCGGGAGCTTAATCGGATGACTGTAAAGAATAAGTATCCTTTGCCCCATATTGAGGATTTATTTGACATGTTACAAGGTTCGGGGGTTTACTCAAAATTGGATTTGAGACAAGGATATTATCAATTGAAGATCCGGGAAGAGGACATTCCGAAGACGGGATTTAACACCCGGTATGGACACTACGAGTTCGTAGTGATGCCTTTTGGATTGACTAATGCTCCGGCTGCTTTTATGGATATGATGCATCGAATTTTCCGGCCGTATTTGGATAAGTTTGTGGTAATTTTCATCGATGACATCTTGGTTTATTCGAGAACTCCGGAGGATCATGCAAGGCACCTCAGAATTGTGTTGGAAACCTTAAGGGAACATCGGTTGTTTGCTAAGTTTAGCAAATGCAAGTTCTGAATTGATCGGGTAGCATTTTTGGGTCATATTATTTCGAGGAAAGGTTTAGAAGTAGACCCTTCTAAGATTGAGACGGTTATTCAATGGCAAAGCCCGAAAAATGCTTCAGAAGTAAGGAGTTTCTTGGGTTTGGCAGGCTACTATCGGAGATTCGTTCAAGATTTCTCTAAGATTGCGGCTCCTTTAACCCGATTGACTAAGAAAGCGGTTAAGTTTGAGTGGGACGAGGCATGTGAGGCTAGTTTCCAACTTCTAAAGGAAAAGTTGACCACTGCTCCTGTATTAGCACTTCCCGAAGGTACAGAAGGATATACAGTTTATACGGACGCCTCAAAGGAAGGTTTGGGATGTGTATTGATGCAAAATGGAAGGGTGATCGCCTATGCCTCAAGGAAGTTGAAAGAGCATGAACAGAACTACCCCACTCACGATTTAGAACTGGCGGCAGTGATCTTTGCTTTGGGTAAGTGGAGACACTATCTTTATGGAATTTCGTTCGAGGTCTTTTCCGATCACAAGAGTCTCCAATACTTATTCTCGCAAAAGGAATTGAATAAGAGACAACGGCGTTGGATGGAACTTTTAGCGGATTATGAGTGTACAATCCGATACCATCCCGGCAAAGCCAATTTGGTTGCGGATGCGCTTAGTCGGAAAGCTAGCGTGTCCAATGTGAAAGTGGAAATTGGAGATGAGAATGAGTTGTTCAAGCTGAGGGCTAGTGTTCGGAATATTACGGTTCAACCAGATCTTAAACAGAGATTATTTGATGCTCAGAGGATTGATCCCGAAGTTCAGAAATTAGCTGAGAAAGCTCGAGCTGATTCAGAGTGTCCGTTTGGGTTTGATGATACGGGACTTCTAAGATTCAAGAATAGAGTTGTGGTCCCAGAAGAATTAAAAAGGGTTATTCTTGAGGAAGCCCATCGGTCAGGTTATTCGATACATCCCGGAGGGAACAAAATGTATAAGGATCTTAAGCAATTTTATTGGTGGAATGGATTGAAACGGGATGTGATCGACTTCGTGAAGCATTGTATGACTTGTCAAGTGGTAAAGGCAGAACATCAAAAACCATCGGGGCTACTTCAACCATTACCTATCCCGGAATGGAAATGGGAACAAATAGCTATGGATTTCGTTTCGGGATTACCAAAAGTGAGAGGAGGTTTCGATGGAATTTGGGTTATTGTGGACAGATTGACAAAATCAGCTCATTTTCTTGCTATCAGAATGTCCGATAAAGTGAGTAAGTTGGCCAAGAGGTACAATGATGAGATTGTTAGACTTCATGGTGTACCTGTTAGTATTGTCTCGGATCGGGATCCCAGATTTACTTCACGGTTATGGCAAGAATTACAGAAGTGTTTGGGAACAAGGCTTCAATTCAGCACAGCTTTCCATCCTCAGACCGACGGACAATCAGAAAGGCTGATTAAATATCTGAAGGATTTGTTGAGAGCATGTGCATTGGACTTTCAAAGCTCGTGGAATGAACAGTTGCCGTTAATCGAGTTTGCTTACAACAATAGCTATCAAGCCTCGATTGAAATGGCCCCTTATGAAGCTCTTTATGGACGTAAATGTCGATCACCGTTGTTCTTTGACTTGGAGGAATGGAATTGGACCAAACAAGAGGGAATTAAAAGAGGGGAAAAGAAGGAAAAACCCTCTAAGGCTGTACAAGAGGCCATTGATAAGGTCCAGATAATTAGACAACGGATAAAGGCCGCTCAGGATCGACAAAAGAGTTATGCAGATCTTCGGAGGAAGAATTTGGAGTTTGAGATTGGAGATAGGGTTTTCTTAAAGGCTTCCCCACGAAAAGGGTTCTCAAGGATTGGACGAGGAGGGAAATTGAACCCTCGTTATATGGGACCGTATGAGATTTTGGAGAAGATTGGGGATACGGCCTATCGTTTGGATTTGCCGCCGAATTTGACTGGAATTCATAATGTGTTTCATGTCTCACAGCTCCGAAAGTACTATCGAGATGAGTCCGAGGTTCTACCGGTTGAAGAAGTGGAATTAGAACCGGATCTCACCTTCGTTCAGAAGCCGATTAAGATATTGGATCGGAAGTTTCAGGAACTTCGAAATCGGCGTATTCCACTAGTCAAGGTTCTTTGGAGAAGTGATAAAACCGAAGAGGCTACGTGGGAGACGGAGGATAAGATGAAAAGATTTTACCCCGAGTTGTTTCCGAGCGAGCAGTGAATCCGAGGACGGATTCTTTTAAGGGGGAGAGATTGTAACGCCCCGATTTCTCGGACGTAAAGGTACGATGTATGTGTTTACTAATTTGCGCGAATTAATTGTTTTTACGTGTTTATATTTAATTTTATTATAATTGTTATTATTTTATTATATTATATTATTTTATTTTAATATTATTAATTATATATATATATTTCGTATTATATATATATATATGTTTAATTATTATAGTATTAATTTAATGATTATACTAATTATATGTTATATTAATTAATCATGTCTTAATTAATTACTTATTTATATATATGTATTATACGTGGAATAATATATGCATGAAATCATATTTATGCATGGGAATTTAATATGCATGAATTTCATTTTTTGCATGGAAATTGCATGAATTGCATGGGAAATTATTGCTGCATGAATTTATTTCATTTGCATGGGGATTAAAATTTTATGCATGGATTGCATGATTGAATTTATTCGTTTATTTTGTGCTTCGTTCTTATATGAAATGATATCGAATTGCCACGAATTTGTAATATGCCGTACATATACGTGTTATGAACATGATTTTATGCTCAATTTATGTTTTTGGATTCATTTGATAGGTTAACGAATTTAATTTTATTTGAGGAACCAAAACGGGAGCTAACGAGCACTTAGCGTACCCTTGGTTCCGAATTTAATATCTTGAGCTCGGGAACTCGGATTCGAGTTTCGTCAACTCCGCTGAACTCGTAACGAACATTCGAGTTTAGTAAACTTAGCCTTATAATTTTCCTAAGTCATTTGAAACTCCGAAATCCAACCGAAAAACGAAACGGAGACCAACTTGACCTTGTTGCACTAAATCAGCCATATCTTGGCTAAACCATAACCAAATTAACCATGGTTTGATTCTTTGAAACCCTAACTCAACCCCTTTATCATGACATATCAAGCCTTAACCTAGATTATCCTCACACAAGCCCCAAAACTCAGCCAAAGCTACTGTTTTTCTCTCCAGTCCCGTAACCCTTCAACCTTGGAGATTTTGGAGCTCAAATCTCATCCAAACTTCAACCAATCATCAAGGTAAGTTAAGGGTTGTATTATATGATTAATTCTGAGCATTTTCATCTTTTAATTCAAGATTTTGAGCATGATTTCATCCATTCTGGACATTTTTCCCGAAAATGAAAGTTTTGAGCAAATTGTTGATCTTCTTTGATTCTTAACGGTTTTGATCGATTCCAAGCATGAGAATGATTGTTTTGACATCCTCATTTCATTTATGATCATTGATTACATGGTAGTTGAGGTATTTATGAGTTATCAGTTATGGCACTTGAGAAAACTTTCATGTAAAGTCACGTTTGACAGCTTCTCTTGTTTGATCGCTTTTGGAACTGATTTCCTTGTTGAATATATGGTATTTTGCTGCACATTTGATGGACTTTTGGACCTGAATGAAATCGGATTGAATGAGCTCAAGCTTGCCCTGTTTTTTCGAGTTTTGGCCCTGTTTTGGCACTGATTTTCAGCTGTCATTTTGCTGAGAATCCTTCATGTTGTTGCTGTCCTTTTTAGTGGCCTTTTAGCATGTATTATGGTTGAGTTGTTGCAGCAATTTGTGCCTTGTAATGTTGCCTTTCTTGCTCGTACATGGCTGCCTTTTTCCTGCTCTGTTTTCTGCGTCATTGCTGTCAAACAAGGTTGTTGCTGCTGCGTGTAACGGGCGTGCCATTCCTGGCCGTTCCAGCGAGGAACGGGGGTGCAGAGATGGCCTGAACTTGCTGTACCGAGACACGGGGGTGTCTCGGTCCAGGCTTTGAGGGTGACACGGGGGTGTCACCCCCGTTTTTCTTGGGCTTTTTCTGCTTCTTTCTAGAGCTGTTGCTGCTGTTGTTTCCTTGGCCTTTGCTGCTTTTCTGCTGTGTATAGCTGCTGTTTCTGGTGCAGTGTATGATTGTGCATGCATGGTTGTGAGTTGTGTGAGCATGGAGTGTTACATGTGTGTTATATATAGTACATATATTATATGCATGTAGAATGTGTAAATGCATGCATGGCTGTGTATAAATATATATGTAAGGTGTGTTGTTAATTGTGTGTGCATGCATGTGTTGCATGCATGTGTATAATTTATATAGTGTATATATATATTGCATGCATGGTGTTGTGATTATATTTGCATGTAAAATATATATATTGCATGCATGTGTGTGTGAGTATGTACGTGTATATATGTATATATTATATATATATTGTATATTATTATATATGGTTATTTATATATATTATATTATGTATATTTATTATATATTTTATATATTATTTAATTTAATTTAATTATTGAAATTAATTGAATTCTATTTCGCGTATTTATTCTACTGACTTTTGATTGAACGTTTTATTTACTTTATTCCTATTTGTGAATATGAATATTATATGTGTTATGCTTATTAATTGAATATTAGATTAATTGATATGAATTATGAATTATGAATTTATGAATTTATGAATATTATGAATATTATGAACTTATGAAATTGAATGAAATATATGAACGAATGAATGATTATATGATTTAAATTCCTTAATCGTGCACATGAACATTTTTATGATATAATATGATCATTTATGCATTCATGTCATATGCATTTCATTGCCGAGCGTCATATGTGGTCATTGAGTCTCATACCTTTTCTTTTGCACAGATTCGGGTTTGGTCGGAGACGAGGGCGAGCCTTGAGACGCTTGTGCCTTCATTTCTGCTTTGGTAAAGGTGGGTTTTTCTGCTATTAGTTAAAACAACCTTATATATTCCTTATGTGTAAAGTTTTAAGCCAAAACCGTATATTTATATATATCGAGTCATTTCGGGTAAATCATTTCAAACGTATGACCCCTTTCTTTTATTTATGAACCCTACCTTATGTTTGGCGAGATATTTATGATTTATGATTGCACGGGCCCCGGGACTTAGTATATGTGGCTAACCGAGGAAGCAAGGGCTGACGGGGATCCCATATACTAGTTCCAACCAAACTACGGTGATACCGGCCCTCGCTAGGAGTTTTAGCGAGGAATGGGAGCTGAGTGCCCTTGGGGGATTCATGTACCCCCATTGGCCTATGTATGAACCGGTGGCCGGGTCTTGCAAGCCCGTCCACCACCCGGAGGAAGAAGGAGTATATGAATGATTATGATCATGTATTTATGAGCACAAAAGATTTATGTATGATAATGAATTATTGAATAATTAATTATGATTACACGAGGAGTAGGTTGGAGATTGTGCACGCCCACTCGCCGGGCCATAAACCCTTATGAACATTTATGAACAGTTATGAATGAATCTGAACGTCGTAATCCCGTTGATGTTTCCTTTTTGTTTTAACCATTTGGTAAAGTCTTACTAAACTTCACACGGGATTAGGGCTTGCATGTATGTGTTTAATTTATGCGATATTATGTATCTATGCCCCGTTTTTTATACCCACCAGTCTCTTTTAGACTGAACCCGGTTGTTTCCAGTTGTTTTGTGCAGGAATAGGAGTGCTAGGCGGGAATACAAGTCGTCTAGGTCTTGCATTTATGTTTAGCACTTCCTTTTGTCTCATATTCATACTCTTGTTGATATTTTGCTTATGATTATAGTTTTAGTTTGGAGCGTTATGATTTTTGTAGGCCATGAGCGCCATTGATTATGTAATACTTTTGTATATCTATTTTTGGAGCTTGGTGGCTCATTATATATGCTATGTTATTCTTGCTTCCGCGAATTTTATTTAACTCTGATTTTATGATTCTTGCATTGTATGGTTTAAGGGTTAGTCCCGCCTAGCATAGCGTGTGTGTTGTGTCCCCGTTCGCCGTGGATTTGACACGTGTATGGACTTCCATTTCATATACGGGTCGGGTCCCGGTACGGGGGATGTGGTACCTAACGCTCGGGTGCTACACTCTCGACTTGGGAAAAATATTTTCTGTAACACCCCGACTCTTCGACCTTCTAGGTACTACGTCACGGGTGTGCTAAGTATGCATTTAATTATTAAGCATGCGACAATATGAATTATTTGGAATATTTGAAAAATGATATTAAGTTTTTAGGTTTGAAGTTCTGAACGTTTAAATCATTTTCGAACCGTTTTTGATTTGTTTAATTCCGTTTTCAATTCCGATTTTTGTGCCAACTTGGTATACTTGAATTATGTGAGTTATTAACGTGTTTACATGCTTACATTGTATTTTTAGGCTCGTTTAATTTAGTTTTGATTTCGGTTTTGGAGGCGGAACTTATAGGGCTTAAAACGCTTTTAGCGCGCCCTGGGTTCCGGACGACATATCTTGAGCCTAACAGACCGGTAGACTTGAACCTTGTTCCTACATGACCTGATCAATTCGATCAGGCACTCGCCATCTATTTTCATTGTTCAAATCTTTGACAACATGAAAAACCATTGTTCAACTCTTTGACAACATGAAAAAACCAAAAGCTCTGCCCTCCCTCTCTATCTATCCAAAGGATGGAAGGGCAGAGGCCTTTGGTATCCCTTCCAATTGGGGCCTCACAATCACTAGCCAATAGGCTTTTCTCTCATGCCTTTCTTCGTTCATGGTTCGATATTCTGGTGTCCTAGGCGTAGAGGAACCACACCAATCCATCCCGAACTTGGTGGTTAAACTCTACTGCGGTGACGATACTGTAGGGGAGGGCCTGCGGAAAAATAGCTCGACGCCAGGATGATAAAAAGCTTAACACCTCTCATTCTTATTACTTTTTCAACCCGTCACCTCCGTTGCCTTCGTATCGATGATTCGGAGACAATGGAACAAGCCTCATATCTTTTTGAGATCATTAAGACCTCCGAAATCCAATCGTAACGAACAACTCGTGCAAGAATAACCCTTTTGTTGATTAGTCCTCACGGTGGGACCCTTTAATCCAACCTAAACCTAACCAAGCTTTAACCCATGACTTGTGTACTAGAGTTAACCCCTTTCTCCTCCTTTTTATCAACAAAACCGAGCTAAGGAAGACTTGGAAGTCCAAATGGTGTGATCGGAAATAAATAAAAGAACCTTAATGGTTAAACAGTTAAAGTGAGCGTTAAGTATTAAGTTAGTGCTGAAGGCCACCACGGGATATTGAAGAGAGGGTTTGTCGAGCATTTCTATACATGGGATTTAGATTTTGGCAAATAATGGAATGGTGGAAGAGCTCCTGCGAGACCATTAAATCGCCTCATGGAACAGAAATTAAATCAAATTAATATGTTCATGATGGCAACCATAGAGGGTAATTTGACTAAGGATTGGAGGAATTCGGACATCACTTAACAAAATAAAACCCTACTGCATCGCTAGTCGTTTTTCCCACAACAAGTTAGAAGGAATTTGAGCAGAAAGGAATCAGAAAGAAGTAACTATGGAAGGACTTGATCTGAATCTCAAGAAGTATCAAGGGAGTTTTCCCTCGATTAGAAATTTGGGTAGACCGAAATTTAATGCACGCTTAATGGCTTTAAGAGGATGAAGGGATGAGTAAACGATCCACGAAGAGATTAATCCAAGATTTTGGAAACCGATGATTACAATCCGGTTTAGAAAGAACTCGTCAAGAAGGCTGTGATCATTAATCAAAAAGGTTATTGAATTTCAGAGGTTTCACCAAATTATAGAAGGAAACGTGACCATGAAGAAGACCGGTCCGAAATCTTAAGATGTAGGGTAAAACTCGTTTGGAAGGGCAGGTTGATTGGATCAGGGTTAACGTATAACCGAGAAATGGAAGAAGGTAGACACATTAAAGATATTAAAGACATGGCAAGAGTCGAGCTAGCTTTTGGGTTTAGACCATACCTTGGGACCAGGAAGGCTTTGGGGTTTCAAATTCATTTCCACGGTGAACAGTACCTCAGACATCCATGGCATATGCATACACGCATTGTTAATTTAAATAATTTTGATAATCTGTGCTTTGATTCTTTGATGTGTTAACAATTGTTGTATAATCGATGTTGGATGTAAATAATTGATAATTGTTCCTTGGCGTTATGTGGTTGTTTGGTTAAGTTATCGTAATTGGATGTTTTGATGCTTTCTCCTTGTTGGTTGCTCTTCGTTGTGATTGTATTTTGTATTTTGAACTTCGTTACTTGTTGTTCGAGAGACGGGGTTCTCTCATTGTTGTTCGAGAGACGGGGTTCTCTCTTTGTTGCTTTTGAGAGACGGGGTTCTCTCATTGTTGTTTGAGAGACGGGGATTCTCTCCTTGTTGTTTGTGAGGAACGGGGTTCCTTCATTAATTGTTTTCAGGCAGACAGTGAATCCGAGGACGAATCCTTTTTAAGGGGGAGAGGTTGTAACACCCCGACTCTTCGACCTTCTAGGTACTACGTCACGGGTGCGCTAAGTGTGCATTTAATTATTCGGCATGTGACAATATGAATTATTTGGAATATTTGAATAATGATATTAAGTTTTTAGGTTTGAAGTTCTGAACGTTTAAATCCTTTTCGAACCGTTTTTGATTTGTTTAATTCCGTTTTCAATTCTGATTTTTGTGCCAACTTGGTATACTTGAATTATGTGAGTTATTAACGTGTTTACATGCTTACGTTGTATTTTTAGGCTCGTTTGATTTAGTTTTGATTTCGGTTTTGGAGGCGGAACTTATAGGGCTTAAAACGCTTTTAGCGCGCCCTGGGTTCCGGACGACATATCTTGAGCTCGGGAATTCGGATTAGAATTCCGTCACCTCTGTTGCCTTCGTATCGATGATTCGGAGACAATGGAACAAGCCTCATATCTTTTTGAGATAATTAAGACCTCCGAAATCCAATCGTAACGAACAACTCGTGCAAGAATAACCCTTTTGTTGACTAGTCTTCATGGTGGGACCCTTTAATCCAACCTAAACCTAACCAAGCTTTAACCCATGACTTGTTTACTAGAGTTAACCCCTTTCTCCTCCTTTTTATCAGCAAAACCGAGCCAACCCCCCCCCCCCCCCCCCCTTATTTTTCTGCAGCAGATCGAGAGAGAGTGGAGGGAAGAAGAAGAAAAGAGAAACCCTTGGCCCTTGTGATTTTTGAGCTCAAATCACTTCCCTTCTTCTCCATATCTTGGAGGTATGTATATTTATGTATCCTCTACTCTTTTATACTTGATTTCATCCATTTAATACTTGCTTTGCATCAGATTTGATAAGGGTTTGGGCTAAGAGCATGAATAGGACTTTTTGGGGATTTTTGCTCTAATGACCTAACTAGTTGCGTAGCTGATTTCCTTGCTTATAAATGATTATATGAGCTTGTTTCTTGGCCTATTTGTTTCCTAACTGATAGTATATGATGTTAGGATGATTTTATCTTTAGACCCTCTGATGAAATTATGAGATATAGAGCTCCAAACTTAGAGATCAAACTGCCTCCCCTGTTTTGGACTGCTGTGTGGAATTATGCTTTGTTGCTTGATCAAATAGCCTTCATTTCGTATGAATTTGCATTGAGATGATGTACACTCATTGTTTCATATGTTAGAATTCATATTGCAAGCCTTTGGATCCATTTTAAGGCCCAAAACCGAAATTCATGACCTGTTCTTTTGCATGATCCATGACAGAACTGGACTGCTGCTGTTGCATTTTTTTGTGGTTTGTTGGTCATCCTAATGTGCTCCAATTCGTGTCAATTTGCATATACATGGAGTATATTAGTTTCTTATCTTGTTAGTATTCATTCCGTAAAGTTTCAGCTTCATATTCAGCCCCTAAGTACTTGATCATGGCATGATTGAACCAAATCGGGCTCATATGTGCGGTTTTGGCGCCCCAGACTTGCTGCATGGTTTCGGTGCTCTTAACGTGTGATTTGGCCTTTGCATTCTAAATGAAATATGCTCCTAACATGCTAAATATATTGTATGTCAAGTTTCATAAGATTTGGAGTTGTTTTGGTATGCTTTTGGACTGATTTTGTATAGGGTTTGTTTTGCCGGTAAACTTTGTATTCGTTTTTGGGCCTGTACCGAGACACCCCTGTGTCTCATTTGCTTTGAAATGTGAGACACCCCCGTGTCATGCACTTTTAGCATGTCTGTATCGAGACACCCGGGCGTGCCCCTCCCCCTATGCAGCCCTTATCTTTTCCTTTTCGGTTTTTGATTGTTTCACCTCTTTAATGCCTTTATCTTCATTTGTGATGAACTATGAACTTGTTTTACTATGTGTTGGGAGTATTGTGGTTAAATTTCATAACATTTGGATGAGATTTAGGCATGCTTTTGCTGAATGCCGTTTATGTACGTTTTTGTGTCGTTTGTGATTTCCGTAACCCGTTTCCCCTATCATATGATTTCTTCTTTTTTCAAACTTCGGAAATAGGTTATATTATGTAATATGATGTATGTAGTAGAGTTTTGTGAAAGATTGAATACGTTTGAATGTGTGTTGAACTTAATTTACTTCAATGCTCTTATTTGCGTAAATGTCGGATCTTGTACTTTGAATTTGCATCATATGCACCCATATGCATTAGCCGAGCGTCTTCATTGGTCATATTGAGTCTCACTTCACCTTTATTGCACAGATTTTGACTCCGTTGGAGATGAGGCCGGTCCGAGAGGCTCTTGTGTTCTCCTTTTTGCCGTTTAAGGTGGGTTTCTCTTCTATGTAGATAGATGACCCTATATATACCTTCAATGTGAAAAGTTTTCGGCTAAAAACATATATATGTATATAGAGTCATTTTCAAGGGTCAATGATTTTAAAAGTAAAGCCTTTCTTTCATGAACCTACCTAATGTTTTGGTGAGAATGAATGAATGAATGCACAGAATGGGGCCCAGGGACTTGGTGTGAGTGGTGACCCGAGGAGGCAAGGGCTGACGGTAATCCCTCACACTAGTCCTACCAATGAACGGCGTAACCGGACCTCGTTAGGAGTTAGCGAGGAATGGACGCTGAGTGCCATCTGGGGAGTCATGTTCGCCTTTTGGTCAATGAATGGGTGGATGGGCCTTGCAAACCCACCACCAACCCGGAGGAAGAAGGTGTAAATGTTAATGAATGTGCACGAAAGAATGATATGCATGAAAAGAATGAATGAATGAATGTTTAAATGAATTACACGAGGTGTTGGTTGGAGATAATGCACGCCCACTCGCTGGGCCAATAATGACCTAATGTAAAGGAATCGTTATAATCCCTTTTGATGATTTCTATTCGCCCACTTGGGAAATTCTTTAAAAAACCTCACTTGGGATTATAGCTTGCATGTGATTGTTAAATACTGCCGTATATTATATTTTTGCCCTGTTTTATACCCACCAGTCCCTTTTGGACTGAACCCGTTTGGTTTTCAGTTGTGTTGTGCAGGTGTCGAGGGAGCTAGGCGCGAATTCGAGTCATAGGGCTTGCATTCGTTTTTAGCTCTTATATGTTGGTCTTACACTTATATATTGCAGTTTTGATCATTGTATATGAATATTAATGGAGCGTACTTGTTGTTTGAGCCTTGACGGCCTTTGGCGATGTATCTGTATTATTTTTGGAGCTTGAATGCTCATTGTTTATATTATGGCCAGTTATTGCTTCCGCACTTAATGTTTACTCTGATTTTATGGTTTTAAGGGTTAGCCCGCCTAGCATAGGAGAGAGAGGGACCAAATCCTTGCCCAACAAGGATTAGGATCGGCGCCTCTCTCCCTTGCCTATATATAGGGGAGCTTAAGCTCCCCTTTAGAGCTAATTGACAATTCTTTTGGTTCATGTGTTGAACACCTTCCTTTCTCCAAGATTAAATAAAACCCTAGGTTAAGCCTAAACACTAACTAGAGAACTAGCATCCTTACTAGTTAGATTGTGATCAAGTTGGTGGACTTTCTCTAGAGACTTCAAGTTAGAAGTTTGAAGATTCGAGCTTTACCAAGGAGAGGGGATCAAGCCGCGAGAAGAGCGTTCTTGGGTGGCTTGAAACGCTTCAAGAAAGAATAAAAGAAAAGTAAGTTTTCTATCTCTACGAATTTGGATACACGATTGCGAGTCTAAGATCCTTTTGTTGGGAAATGTTTTTAAATTCCGCTGCTTTCTGATTTGTGTTTTCCAACAAGTGGTATCAGAGCCACCTCGTTAATCGTGTTTCTGATTCGTCTCAATTATTCTGAATTTGGTAGAAATTCTTAGGCTTAGATGCGAATTAGGTATTCATAAGTTCTTTTAGAAAGCCTGAATTACGAAACTGTAATTTTTCTTGAATTTCTGAAACTGTTTTCTTAAATTGTGTTTCTGAAAACCGTTTTGATTGAAATATGTTTAAATCGAATTTTTTAATTTTGGATTGAACCGGGTTTTGGAGAAACCCAAAAATACGAAACGGGACACGAAAAGAAAGGGCCTGGGCGTGCTAGGACGTCGCACGCCCAAGCCCCATCACCGCCGCCCAGCCCTCCCGCATCCGCGCGGGAGGCATCCCGCCCGCCTAGGCGCCTTGCTCGCCTGTCCCGCAACCGTGCGGGACAGCCGCCTGTTCCTCCCGCAACCGCGCGGGAGCGCCCGCCCAGGGATGGGCTGGACTGCCTGCCCGCGCCGCACGCCTGCTCGCAAGGGCGCGCCTGGTGCGCGCACGCTGGCGGCAATCGCTGCCGGCTGTGCACAGCACTGGCGCGCGCCTAGCGAGTTCCTGCGCGGCGGGCGGGCGATCCCGCGTCGTCCCGGGCCCGTGTTTTCGTGTTTCTCGTATTTCGTGTTTTCGGTCCTGAAAATCCCATTTAATTTTATTTTAGTTTTATCTTTTAAAATCAGTTTTGCTAAAATAAAAATTATTTTAAAATTTTTGATTAAATTGGGTTTTTTGAGAAATTAAGCGATTTAAATTTTGGAAAAATTACAATCTCTATTTTCTGAAAATATTGAAAGAATAAAATTATTAATTTTCAGAAATTAATTGGAATTTTATTAGTCTATTGTTTTTCGGGTTTTATTGAAAAGGCTCTTGAACAAGAATTGCATCTAAGTCGTGTTTTAAGCTATTAGAGCTTAAAACGGGAATTTTAATTTATTGGTTAAATTTAAATTCTCACAAAAGCATGTTAGGTGATCATGGGTTTAGATCTATGTATGGTTTTAATTTATGCACATGGATGGTTTAAATTGGGGTTGGAGCCCTATAGTTGCGTTTTTCAATTGAGGTTGGAGCCTCACTTATGTGCGTATTGTTATGTGATTTATTATGTGGCTTTCCATATTACTGTTTTTGAGGCCGGGGTATGCCCCGCGTAATTGTCTAAGGCCAATATGAAGATTGAGCCTTATTACTTTATGTCTTTTTCCTTTTATTGTAATTTGAGAGTAGAGATAGGTGGTGAGGTTTTATTTTCATTTTGGAGACAATGCACCCATGGAGTAAGATGGACCACATTCAAGTAACAAGGAGGCCATAAGTGAAGACCCCTCAAAATGTGAGGGAGGGGAATCTCAATTGTAAAAATGTAATAGAGATAGGGCTCGTATTTTGTTACCGCTTTCCCTTATGTGATTTAAACTGTTTATGTGGCATGTATGTTAGAACTTGTGATTGTGGAGTGGCTCCCACATATCACGCATAAGATAGGTAGAACCCATGATCTTTACATGTTAGTATCATGCTAGGACATGTTATCTGTTTATGTGCTTGTTTGAAATGCATTTAAGTGTACTTGCATTAATCAAGACTAATAAAATTGGATAACATATATGTTGGTGAGGTCGAACCGAATAACTCTTCGGTTGATTTGAAAATTCCCATTAAATATTAAGCTAATTTCGAACAAATAGGTATTTAAATTCGAGACGCAAATTTTGAATTAAATTCCTAGCATTCCATCAATAGGTTTTAAGTTTAGTAAGTGAAGCTAGTTATTGTCCGCGAGTCGTGGGATAGCTAGTGGAGCTTATTAGTTCTTAGTTACCTAATTGATCATTTTAAATGATCAATATTTCATGGTCAATTTTAGCAAGGGCGATGTCCGCGAGTCATGGGTCGTTCGAACTAAGTTTTGATCATGATCTTATGATTGATGGGTCTAGCTTAACGCCTAAGTAAATGTGGATGTCGCACGAGTCGTGGGTCCATATTGAAAGATAGGTGATGCAAAAATAACTACTAAGAGTTCTAAAGGTGATAGAATTGGTAAGTTGTACCTACCTAGGGTTCTTACTTAGAATGTCCGCGAGTCGTGGGTTCGAGGTAAAATGCCTAGGATCTTAGTACCCATTGGGAAACGTGTTCCTCTTAGATCTTTGGGAATTATAGATCTTTGAAAAACAGTGGGAGCTACATTAGATTAAAGACCTTATCTTTTGTATATCGTTATAATTCAGCATGCTCACTAGTTCTCTGTTTTACTATTTAGGTCGTAGATTCTGTGATTCTCTATGTGTTTTGAAATGGCAACCAAAAACCCTCTTGTATCGATCCTCGAGTCAAACAAGTTGACTGGTCCTAACTATTCTGATTGGCTGAGGAATCTAAAAATCATTTTAGATTCTGAGAAGAGAACTTATGTTCTCTTCGAAGGGAAGCCTAGTCTCGAAGGGGACGCTCCCACTCGGGCCGAGCGGGATGCGATTCAGAAGTGGAAGGATGATAATCTCCAAGCCCGTTGCCTTATGTTGACTAACATGTCTCCGGACTTGCAAAGGCGACATGAGGCCATGGAATTCGCTTAGGAGATTTACGACCACTTAGAGCAACTTTACCGCCCTCATGAACGTGTTACAAGGTATAACACTTCAAAGGAATGGTTCCACTTGAGAATGAGGGAAGGTTCAAGTGTCCATGAATATGGACTCAAGTTTCTTGCCCTTACTGAGAAACTTGCCTCCATGGACATGCCACTGAAAGATGAGCTTTCAGTGGATTTGTTGCTAGCTTTGCTCCCACCATCATTCAACCCATTTGTCCTTAACTTCAACATGAATCATGCTGGTGCTACTGTAGCTGAGCTGATTAGTCAACTTGTGACTGCTGAAAGCACTATCAAGAAGGACAATAAGGTTTTGATGGTGAATGCTCCATCTTCCTCTTCTGGGCCTTCTAAAGGTAAGGGCAAGAAAGCCTAAAAGAAGAAGAAGAAACCCCTTAGGCCCACTGGTGGCGTTTCGAAGGGGAAGGCCCAAAAGAAGAAGCGTGATCAGAAAGAGGATGTTTGCTTCCATTGTGGCAAAGCGGGACATTGGAGGAGAAACTGCCCAGAGTACAAGGCTACTCTAAAGAAAGGTATCTTTCTCGTTAAAATAAATCTTTCTATTAATTCTAGTTCTTGGGTACTTGATACCGGTTGTGGAACTCATATCTGTAATGATGTACAGATGCTAAGTGAAGTCCAACAACCAAAAGAAGGAGAATGTGTCTTGAAGATCGGTGATGGCTCAAACGTTGATGCTCGAGCTTTAGGCACAATTAGATTAGATTTAGGTAGTTTTGAGTTAGTCTTGAATAAAGTCCTTTATGTACCGAGCATTATTCGTAATATAATTTCAGTTCCAATATTAGATTGTGAAGGTTATGAAACTTATATTAAGAATGGTAAATACTTTATCAAACGGAACAACTCTTCCGTTCACATCGGTACTCTAAGTAATGGACTTTATCTAACTCAGAATATCAATATTATGAATATACAACGAGAAACGAAGCGTAAGAGAGATGACAAAGTTTCAGCTCCCTTATGGCACGCTAGATTAGGACTCATTTCCAAGAACAGAATTAGCAAGATAAACACTTTAGGATCATTCTCTGAAAATGATCTTAAGGAGTTAACTTCTTGCGAATTCTGTCTCAAAGGAAAAATGTCCAAAGTTCCTTTTAAAGGAACTGTGGAACGTGCCACTAAGGTTTTGGATTTGATCCATATTGATGTTTGTGGACCGCTTAGTGTAAGCACTAGAAACAATCATCAGTATTTCATAACCTTTACTGATGACTTTAGTCGGTATGGTTATGTATACTTAATGAAGTATAAATTTGAAGCTTTTGAGAAATTCTTAGAATTTCAAAAAGAGGTTGAGAACCAAACTGGTCACAAGATCAAATCACTTCGATCTGATCGAGGAGGCGAGTATCTTAGTGAAGAATTCCTTAATCATCTCAAAGATAATGGGATTATCTCTCAGTGGACTCCTCCGGGAACTCCTCAGCTTAATGGGGTTTCTGAGAGAAGGAATCGAACCTTACTTGATATGGTTCGTTCCATGATGAGTTTCACTGACTTACCACCTTCTTTCTGGGGTTATGCCCTAGAAAGTGCAGCAAAGATTTTGAATCTAGTTCCCTCTAAGTCAGTCCCTAAAACGCCCTATGAAATGTGGCATGGTAAAGTCCCTAGTTATTCTTACTTAAGAATTTGGGGTTGTCCTACTTACGTGAAGAGGACAGTGGGAGATAAGTTAGAATCTCGTTCTAACTTATGCTACTTTGTAGGTTATCCTAAGGAATCCATAGGATACTACTTCTATGATCAATCTGAGCAAAAGGTGTTTGTTTCCAGAAATGCCACTTTTCTTGAGGAACCGTTCCTTAAAGAAAAGAAAGGCAAGATCATAGAATTAGAAGAAGTACAAAGTGATCCCACACCACCCACTGAAGAAACGTCTCCTCCTGATCAACCACAACCAATCACGAATTTCGATACACATGTAAATCCTCCTCTGAGGCGTTCTGAACGCACTCCTAGACAGCCGGAGAGATGGTATGGATCCTTCCATGAAATCTCTCAAAAGGATAATGATCCTTTTACATATGAGGAGGCACTTTCAGATTCTGACTCTGAACAATGGATAAAAGCCATGAAATCCGAAATGGATTCCATGAACTCCAACCAAGTTTGGCCCTTGGTAGATTTGCCTGATGGGGTCAAACCCATAGGTTGCAAATGGATCTTTAAGAGAAAGCTTGGAGTTGATGGAAGCATTGCAGCCTACAAAGCAAGACTGGTTGCAAAAGGACTCACTCAAAGACCCGGCGTGGACTTTGACGAAACCTTCTCACCAGTTGCAATGCAAAAGTCTATTCGGATCAAGCTTGCCATTGCTGCATCTTATGACTATGAGATATGGCAAATGGATGTGAAAACTGCCTTTCTCAATGGTGACATTGATAAAGACATTTATATGGAGCAACCCATAGGTTTCACATTCAGTGGGAGTGAGCAAAAGGTTTGCAAACTCCAAAGATCAATCTATGGATTGAAACAGGCTTCTAGGAATTGGAACATTCGATTTGATGAATCGGTCAAAGCGTTTGGCTTCATCCAAATTTCGAATGAATCATGTGTGTATAGAAAGGAATTGGAGACCTCAGTGCAATTCTTAATACTTTATGTTGATGACATCCTTCTTATTGGGAATTCAAAGGATGACATGAAAGTGACTAAGTTATGGTTATCGAACCAATTCGAGATGAAAGATCTTGGTGATGCGTCCTATTTCCTTGGAATTAAAATCTATAGAGATAGATCTAGAAGGTTAATAGGACTATCACAGTCGATGTACATTGACAAAGTATTGAAGAGATTCAATATGGAGTCAGCAAAGGTTAAGAACCTTCCTATGAGTGTAGGAACATGTCTTTCAAATAAGATGTGTCCTAAGACTAACCTTGAGAAGGAAAGAATGACTCATACACCTTATGCATCAGCAATAGGTAGCATAATGTATGCAATGTTATGTACTCGACCGGATGTGGCTTACGCACTTAGTGTGACGAGTCGTTTCCAATCTGACCCTGGAGATGGTCACTGGGCTGCCGTGAAGAATATTCTTAAGTACTTGAAAAGTACTAAAGATTTATTCTTAGTTTACGGAGGTCAGAAAGATCTTAATGTCGAAGGATACTGCGATGCAAGCTTTGCATCTGACTTAGATGATTTTAAGTTAATGTCAGGATACATTTTCTGCCTAAACGGCGAAGCAGTGAGTTGGAAGAGTTCCAAGCAAACTACCACTGCAGATTCGACTACTGAGGCCGAATACTTAGCTGCAAATGATGCAACTAAGGAAGGTGTTTGGATTAGAAACTTCATTCAAGAGTTGAATGTTGTTCCTAGCATGAAAGACCCCATTACTGTGTTTTGTGACAACACTGGGGCGGTTGCTCAAGCAAGAGAACCAAGATCTCACCAACGGACCAAGCACATTATGAGGAAGTATCACCTAATCCGTGATATTATCAAAAGAGGAGATGTGCTAATTGAGAGGGTCACATCAGCAGAGAACGTGGCAGATCCACTTACTAAACCCCTTAGTCGAGAAGCTTTCCAAGGTCATCTTCAGAAGATGGGACTTAGAGTAGCTTTAGAATGGCTATGACGGGCAAGTGGGAGATTGTTAGGAATAGTGCCCTAGAAAGCCGATTGTATATCCGCTTTGTGCTTTTCCTTATTGTAATCACAGACAATCTTTGAATGAAATAACGAACTGAGGCAACACTTCTTTATATGCTCTTGTTTGGTATGCGTTTACTTTAGCTGTGCATGTATGAGAACTCCCCTAATCCTGATGACTTTAGGACTCTACCATTTAGGTGAAATGGTTCATGAAACGAGCCCTATATCACATAAGTCATGATTTGTAAAATACTCCAAGCCGATGAGCCCTACCGACAGTGGGAGTGTCAACCTAACCCCTCTAAGGCTTGCTTGTGGGATCACGCCCTTAAGAAGGACCACCTTGTTTCATGGAGGTGCAAAGTGTATAGTTGATACGTGCGTGATACATGAGGGTGCTTACTTGAATAAGTAAGTTCACTGAGGTGCCCCGTGTGAGAACATTCCTAAATGGGAAAGGAAGTTTCTATTTCAGGAAATGGAAACTTCCAGATTAGGAAATATCTCACGAGTCATTGATGTGATTAATTGATCCTTAAGACTTGAGATTCCTTGTCACTTTATGAGTTAACTCTGTAGTCTTAGGTATAAGCTTTAAAGGGTGTCGCCTTACACAACTGATTCAAGGCTTATGCTGGGGCTGCACAAGTGATTCATGAAAGTGAATGAGAATCAAGAAAGGACCTACACTTGCATTTGCAAGGTGATCTCTTATTGTGTAAGTTATTCATATGCCATATGGAGTCCTTGGCCAAGGCAGTAGATCAAGACATCAAGAAAAGGGTTTCTTGGAATGAGATCAAATGGATATGAAATGCACTTAGCTTTAAGACCGGATTATTAGGGTTCTGATTATTCCCTTGCCCTAGATCTTGGTTGAGAGATAGTAAGTAGGAGGATTGTATCTCACATGAATCAATGACTTAAAGGTTCTGTCGAATCCAAACATTCCAATTCAGCTAGGGGTTAAACACCTGTTGCTAGACTATGGTCGTTTAATCTCTGGACTGATTAATTAATTAGGGTCACTGCTAATTGAATTGAGAACCTAGAGGGTCACACACAACAACTTGGTTAAATGAATTGAGGCTTTAAAATGATTAAACGAGTTAATCGAGCCTAGAGGGTTCCACACATGTGAAATCCCACGCGTGGGTCACGTGCGTGACACGTGTCCTTCATGGACACGTGTGCATATGCGTGAATAATTATTTGGTAATTAAATAATTAATGTGTTAATTATTTAATAGACTTTGGTTTAATTTTGAATTAAAAAGAAAGTCTAATTTTGGAGAAAAATAATCTAGTTAATTAATTATGAATTAATTAATTAGATAAAAATAAGTTATTTATTTTATAATAAATAAAGTATAAAATTATCCAAAAATAGTTTGGATATTTTTAGCTCTCTTGAAAGTTGATTTGAATTAGAATTCAAAGTCAAAGTTGGAGAATACTTGATGATCAAGTAATAGGAGAGAGAGGGACCAAATCCTTGCCCAACAAGGATTAGGATCGGTGCCTCTCTCCCTTGCCTATATATAGGAGAGCTTAAGCTCCCCTTTAGAGCTAATTGACAATTCTTTTGGTTTATGTGTTGAACACCTTCCTTTCTCCAAGATTAAATAAAACCCTAGGTTAAGCCTAAACACTAACTAGAGAACTAGCATCCTTACAAGTTAGATTGTGATCAAGTTGGTGGACTTTCTCTAGAGACTTCAAGTTAGAAGTTTGAAGATTCGAGCTTTACCAAGGAGAGGGGATCAAGCCGCGAGAAGAGCGTTCTTGGGTGGCTTGAAACGCTTCAAGAAAGAATAAAAGAAAAGTAAGTTTTCTATCTCTACGAATTTGGATACACGATTGCGAGTCCAAGATCCTTTTGTTGGGAAAATTTTTTAAATTCCGCTGCTTTCTGATTCGTGTTTTCCAACAGATATACAAAATAGCAATAAGAGTATGAATATATGAGACTGAAAAGAAGTGCTAAACAACAATGCAAAACCTATAAGACTTGTATTCCCGCCTAGCACTCCTCTACCTGCACAAAACAACTGAAAACAAACCGGGTTCAGTCTAAAAGAGGCTGGTGGGTATAAAACAGAGCATAAGATATAATATTGCAGAAATTAAGCACATACATGCAAGCCCTAATCCCGTGTGAAGTTTGACAAGAATTTCCCAAGGGGTTAAACAAAAGACAACATCAACTGGATTACGACGTTCATATTCATTCATAATTATTCATAAGGGTTTATGGCCCGGTGAGTGGGCGTGCACAATCTCCAACCTACACCTCGTGTAATCATAATCAATTGTTCATTCATTATCATGCATATCTTTTGTGCTCATACATATCATGATCATAATCATTCATATACACCTGCTTCCTCCGGGTGGTGGACGGGTTTGCAAGGCCCGACCACCTAATCATATCAATGTTGCTATAAGGTTCATGAGTCCTCAAAGCCCGGTTAGTGTTTCCTCGTCAAAAACTCCTTGACGAGGTCCGTTTTGCCGTAGTTTAGTTGGAACTAGTATATGGGATCCCCGTCAGCCCTTGCCTCCTCAGTTAGCCACATATACTAAGTCCCGGGGCCCGTGTAATCATAATCATGTCTCGCCAAAACATAAGGTAGGGTTTCATAAATAAAAGGGGTCATACGTTTGAAATCATTTACACGAAACGACTCGATTTATATAATATACTAATTTGGCTTAAATCTTGCACATAAGGGATATATAGGGTTGTTTTAACTATTAGAAGAAAAACCCACCTTTTTAAAAGCAAAAGAAAGGCACAAGCGTCTCAATGCTCGCCCTCTTCTCCGACCAAACCCGAATCTGTGCAAAAGAAAAGGTATGAGACTCAATGACCATATATGACGCTCGACAATGAAGTGAATATGACATGAATGCATAAATGATCACATTATATCATGAAAATGTTCATGTGCACTATTAAGGAATTTAAAACATATAATCCAACCATTCGTTCATATATTTCATTCAAATTCATAAATTCATAAATTCATATTAATCTAAGAATTCATTTAATATCCATAACACATAATATTCATATTCACAATTAGAAATAAAATAAATAAAACGTTCAATCAATAATCGGCAAATTAAATACACGAAATAGTGATCAATTAATTTCAAAAATTGAATTAAATCAAATAACATTTAAAATATAATATATATATATATATATATATAATCAATTAACATTTAAATTATAATATATATATATATATATATATCCACACATACACACGCATATATATATAAATATATTATATGCATGCAAAATTAGTTAAATATTTACACACATATATATATATAGTTAAGCACGCACACACACACACCTAGCCATGCATGCACACACAAGTATATATATATACATATATACAGCAGCAACACATGCATGCATGCAACAGAGGGAAAAACGCAGGCAAAAGTTGGAAAAAAAACAAGGTGACACCCCCGTGTCACCACCATAACCCAAACCGAGACACCCCCGTGTCTCGGTACAGAAATTTCAGGCCAACCGCACCCCTGTTCCACGCTGGAAAGATAAAGAACGACACACCTGTGTCTCGTACATGCAGCAGTTCACACACGCAGACTCACCCCTGTTTTCTGACAGCAAAAGATGCAGCAGGAGGGAAGAAAAACAGCAACCAAAACGAGCTAACATCCTAAGGAATTAAAGATAACAAAACTCAACAATACCAGCAAGAATCACACGCAGAAAAACTGGAAAAAGACAGCAGTTATGACAACAACAAATTCAGTTTAAAACAGGGCAAAATCTCGAGAAAAACAGAGTATGATAGCTCTCAGTTAATCCTACTCAGTTCAGGTCATTTAGGCCAACAATTACTCAGCCAAGCAACACAAATTCAACATATAATTCAGTTCTAAACAAGCTCAACCAAGAGAAGCTGTCATACGTGACATTTCATGAAAGTTTTCTCAAAGTGCCATAAATGATATCTCATTAATACATCAACCACCAAGAAATCAATGATCATAAATGAAAAGAGGATGTCAAAATAATCATTCTCAAGCTTGGAATCAATCAAAACCATTAAGAATTGAATAAGATCAACAAAATGCCCAAAACTCACTATTTTCGAATGCAGTTCATAACCTCAAGAAACCATGCTCAAATTTGGGAATGAAAGGATGAAAATGATCAGAAATGAACATATATTACAACCCTAAGCTTACCTTGTTGATTGGATGAAGTTTGGATGAGATTTGAGCTCCAAAATCTCTAAGGAATGCTAGGTTACCGGACTGAACTGAAAAGCAGTAACTTTGGCTGAGATTTGGGGATTGTGTGAGGGTTGGTTTGGTTAGGACATGATACATCAGGTTAGGTGGTTGAGTTAGGGTTCAATGGAATCAAATCATGGTTAATTTGGTTAAAGTTTGGGTAAGATATGGCTATTTTTGTACAACAAGGTCAGTTTGGTCACCGTTTCGTTATTCGGTTGGATTTCGGAGGTTCAAATGACTTTGGAAAAATATAAGGCTAAGTTTACTAAACTCGAATTTTCATTACGAGTTCAGCGGAGTTGACGGAACTCGAATCCGAGTTCCCGAGCTCAAGATATTAAATTCGGAACCAAGGCTACGCTAAGTGCTCGTTAGCCCCCGATTTGGGTTCCACGATTCAAATTAAATTTGTTAACATATCAAATGAATTTGAAACCATAAACCGAGCATATAGGCATGTTCATAACACATATATTTACAACATACTACAATTTCACGGCATTTCGATATCATTTCATATAAGAATGATGCGCAAAATAAACAACCATGCACATTTCATGAAATTCCATGCATAAATAAAATTAAACCAAATAAATTAATTCTAATATTAATTAAAATTAAAGTCAACGTATATATATAAATAAATTAATTAATATGGTTAAACATGATTAATTAGCATAACTCTTAATTAACAACATAATTAACATTAATCCTTAAATTAACAATAATTAAAGAAATACATATATATATACATATTTATACTTAAAATACGAATTATTTTTAAAATAATAATAAATTAAAATAAAATATAATAAAATAAAATAATAACAATTTATAATAAAATTAAATATAAAACACGTACAAACAATTAATTCGTGCAAATTGGTAAACACATACGTCGTACCTGTACGTCTAAAAAGTCGGGGCGTTACAGTTCAAATAAAATCCATCGAGGGATCATAAATACACTATTAGTATATATTTAATATTCCAACAAACCTGCATCATTAGAATTATTGTTCAGGCGATCCAAATGTCCAGCGAAGGGTGTGTTTTCATTTTCAGTTCTGATGCGTTTTGCATGGCTGTTGGTTGCTACAACTGGAGAATATATTCATAGTAATGTAAGGATAAATGTTTTGAAAGATGCAACAATATGGTAGAAGCTGGAAAATGTGTTAATAAAGACATTCGAATAGCATATAAGCAAATGAATGCATAGGAAGATTTCTGTTTCAAAAAATATTCACCTGTACAGATCGAAATAACAGAATATTCATTTACCGGTGTCTTCTTGGGGTGCATTGGGTTCTTGAGATGCTTCTTGGGGTGCATTGGGTTCTTGAGATGCTTCTATTTGAGGCCTTTGGGTTCCACGGTCATGGAGTCGTCTGTGCTTATTTTTTTTCATCCCTACAACAAAATATTCTTTTATATAGGACAACTAAAAAACATGAAACTAAAAAAAAGTTGTGCTTGTTATCTTAAAACAAAAACTAACTAAGCCTATCCTAGGATTTCCCTACAACCAGCTTCACTCTAAGTTATTCACATTAATTAGGGGCCCCCCTCACGGACCAACACTATCTCTTCTTCTTCATTTAGTGGGCAATTGATGTAAGATTCGTTTTGTAGAATTGTATCAACACTATCAGCTGATATGTGATTTCCATCATCAATCTTGACCCTGGCTTTGGTTTTAATAACCACTTTCCAACCCTTGTCCATAGGATCTTCCACATAAAACACTTGTTCAATTTGATATGCAAGGACAAAAGGCTTATTCTGACGTTGTATACTTGTGAAGTTGGTGAGCGTGAACCCATCTTCATCTTCTTTAAGTCTCTTGCCCTTCAATACCCAGTCACAGTCAAACAATACAACCCTTCTTCCACCTGTATAATCTAATTCAATTATCTCATTTATAATCCCAAAATATGCCATCTCTTGGAATATAGGCCTTTTATCCTTCTTGCTTGCAAAACTAGTTGTATCCGCATTAACCATAACTCCACTATTTTGAGTTTTCTTGTTCAACTCCATCTCCCTAGTATGGAATTGGAAGCCAATTACTATGTAACCTCTGTAACTTGCACCGACAGGAACGGGACCCCTTGCAAGTGTCACAATGTCCATCATCACTGGATCATCTTTGTGATCAACAATTGTTTCTTCCACCTACAATAATAATTAAACAGAAATTCATATTCCTCGGAGATTTACATATAGTATAGGGGTCAAATGTATCTTGGATTACATAGTTGCAACATGTGTTGAATGAATCCATCCCAACTTAACACGAGGGACGAAGAGTTCAGAATGTACCAAGGAGAGACCAAAACCCTAGCCCATAAGGACTAGGATTTTCGGTCCTCCCTTTATTATAAATAGGGGAGCTCGAGCTCCCCTTAGAGCTAATTGGCAATTCTTTTGGTTCATGTTGAACACCATCCTTTCTCCAAGATAAACAAAACCCTAGGTTAAGCCTAAACACTAACTAGAGAACTAGCATCCTTACTAGTTAGATTGTAGTCAAGTTGGTGGACTATCTCTAGAGAGCTTCAAGTTAGAAGTTTGAAGATTCGAGCTTTACCAAGGAGAGGGGATCAAGTCTCGAGAAGAGCGTTCTTGTAGCACCCGAGCGCAAGGCACTGCATCCCCCGCACCATAACCCGGCCCGTATATGAAATGGATTTCCATACACGTACCAAATCATAGCGAACGGGGACACACACACACCGCTAAGCCAGGCAGGACTAGCCTAACACTTAAACCCCAAAACCACAACAATCAAAGTAGCAGAATAACAGAAAAGCGGAAGCAATAAGTCATATATCATATATTGAGCTATATGCTCTAGGTACCAACAGTTATTCCATATATTGAGCTCTATGCTCTATGTACCAACATTTAGGTTCACGGGAGTTAAAACCCAATACAATTACGCTCCAGATCATCATCAACTTTCACATGCCATCATGACTCAAAACAATATCCAAAAACAATAACCAAAAGTACGAGGATGCAAGTGTAACACCAAAATACTAGAGCTAGAAATGAATGCAAGACCTAGGACTCGTATTCCCGCCTAGCTCTGTGACGCCCGGAGCGGTGGGCCACCACATCCCCCGCACCTAAACCCGAACCCACATATGAAATGGATTTCCATACATGAGTCCAAGTCTAAGCGAACGGAACCTACACTCACTCCTTAGGCTAGGCGGGGCTAAAACTCGGACAGAGCGCGCCAAAAACAAACATATAAATGCGGAAGCAACAACATAAGGATCGGAAAGAGCTCTATAACTAACATTTACATCATTTACAATGGCCTCACGGCCCAAAAGATCGAGTATATACATCAAAAGCCCATAATTCAGCAAAATATAATTCTAACATCAAATACATAATAAGAGTATCCAGAATGCAAGAAGTATGAATGCAACTCGACCTAGACACACAAGTACAAGACCAAGACTCGCACTTCCCCGCCTAGCTCGAAACAACCTGCACTGAAGGTGGGAAAAGAGAGGGGTCAGTCAAAACTCGACTGAGTGAGGGGCTAAACGCACACCCACACCTAAATACATATAGAGCAGAGCATATTACAACGGGGATAGTCATGAATCGAGGCTAGGGTTTTTCATACCAAATCATTTTCCAAAAATAGCATATAATATAAAGGAAAACCTATCTCGATCCATAATCTATCAAACAGAACATAAACATAAGTCCGGCGAGAACGGACTATCCCTTACTCCATCAAACATAACATAAAAATCGAATTCAAATCAAAATTTCCAACCTCACATCCATGGTGTATCGGGAATCAAACCCTAACACCTACAGTACCAAACACATACGGGGCAGCTAACCCACGATATGCCTTCCCCGGTTATCCACCGAGGGCTCAAGATACCACGCCTTCCCAACCTCCATAGGTCGTACGTGAATATCTCAAATGAGAACGTGCACAGGGGTCATAACCGGCGACCCCGTGGTCGTCCCGGGTCTCCCTTACCCACGTCTCCGGGCCCAACAAACCAAATCAAACCAAACTCCCATCTTTCAGGGTACAACTCGCTCATACATATCATATACGAATAACGAATTTCAAAATATAGCTTACTTATGCCAATACTTATACCAATTTCGAAAACGTAAAGCTTATTCCACAAAATCATAACATAACTTAAGCACTCATATTTAATATATATATATAAGGTATATATTCGCATACAGGGTAAGAAAACAACACGTAATAGGTCTTAGGTCGCTTATCTAATATAAAGGATCCTAACCTCACCTTTGCAAAAGTAGAAGGAAGGCCAAAACGGGCGAACGAACACTTAAACCTCGGGCTCACGAACTTCCGGAAGAGGCTCTGAAACAAAAGAAGACAAGACCCGAGACTTAGACTCAATAATGTACCAATTAGACGCACGGCGATGCAAATGGATGCTATGAATGCATGAAAATATCAAATGAACACTTAAACGTTACCAAATTACATTTCACGTTTTTCCCTTCAATAGCATAAGATAAGCTTAGAAGCAAAAGAAACCACTTAGTGTCAAAGGAATAAAGAAAGGTACCAAACAACCACATATATTCAATATATATAAAACACGTGCATGTACAGTAGCATGCAAACAAAATGCATGAGAAACAAAGGGTGACACGCCCGTGTCACCGGAATGTACTAAGCCGTGACACCCCCGTGTCACGGTACAGCGGAAAACATACATGAAAATAGGGTGACACGCCCGTGTCACAAAACAAAGCAAACCGTGACACGCCCGTGTCACGGTACAGAAAATCAGCCCGACCAAGCTTGCACCCCCGTGTCACACTGAAGAGAACAAAAGTGACACGCCCGTGTCACTGTTCGAAACAGAAAAAAAACAGGGCATGCAGCGTGACAGCAACAACAACCAACTTTCACCCAACAAATGCAACCAAAACTTGAATAAACATGTGACCATACTTAAAGCACAATAAAATCTAGCATATAAACTCATATCATGCATTGATCAACAAGATTTACTAACATCAAACCCATATACAAGTTCATCAACTAAGTCCATAAATCCCAAGTCTTTAAGCATATCTTCAAGCTAAAAGTATGTACTCATGTTTCCAACAACAAATAAGTAAATCATCCAATCCAAGCCACAACCCTAGCTTCACATATTCAATCCAAGAATTCATACAAAATCTCCATCTTACCTTGAATGAAAAAGAGATGCAAAGAGATGGAGTGAGATGATGTTGATGATGCTTGAATGTCCAAAATTCGGATTTTGAGAGAAGAAATCTTCACACCTTGGGCAAAGGTTTTGGATCGGTTGGCAAGGGAACAAGAGCAAAGATGTGTATCTAATGTATGTATGAAAAGGGAAGAAATGGAATGTGATGCTACTTTGAAGAAAGAAGAAATGGCCAAAATTGCTATTAAACCCCTCCATTATTTAAGTCATGCAAGTGAGTCCCCAACTCTTGAAATGCGATCAATTAAGTCCAATGCAATTAAGTTCTCAAGGTTCATGAATGATCAATTAAGGTCATAACGAAATTAAATCAAGTTCGGGAAATTAAATTCACATATCATGAATTGATAAAATTCATATCATAAATCACTTGAGGTAAATTTTTGACATATAATTCAAATATTTCATATAAATTCAAATAATTCATATAAGAATTAAAAATTAAATAATTCAAATAAACAATTAGAATAAATATAAAATGCGTAAACAATAATTTTAAATGCGCACATACGTCATACCTGTACGGTCTGAAAGTCGGGGTGTCACAATCCTTCCCCCTTAAAAAGGACTTGCCCTCAAGTCCGAACCGAGTCCTCAAACAACTCCGGATATAAGTTCCTCATTTTCTCCTCAGTTTCCCAAGTCGATTCCTCGGATTTCTGATCCCTCCAAAGTACTCTGACCAAAGGAATCTGCCGTTTTCTCAATTCTTGCATCTTCCGGTCCTGAATTGCAACCGGATGCTTTTCTATTGTTAAATCCGGCTCTAACTGAACCTCTTCAACTGGAAGAATAGTTGCCTCATCGGGATGGTACTTGCGGAGCTGAGAAACATGGAAAACGTTGTGTATCCCGGTCAAATTCGGTGGTAGATCCAATCTGTACGCCGTTTCTCCAATTCTTTCCAAAATTTCAAATGGCCCTAGGTATCGTGGACTGAGCTTTCCACCTTTACCTATTCGAGTGAAGCCTTTCCTTGGAGATGCTTTCAGAAAAACTCTATCTCCGACCTCAAACACTAAGGGCCTTCTTCTCTTATCGGCGTAGCTCTTCTGTCGAGCCTGAGCTGCCCTCATTCTTTGTCTAATCGTATGAACCTTCTCAATAGTAGCAGCAATGTTTTCCTTAGGCTCGGCCCTCTCAAGCTTATTTTCTTTGGTCCATCTCCAATCCTCGATATCCCAAAACAAAGGCGACCTACACTTTCTTCCATAAAGTGCTTCATAAGGAGCCATCTTAATCGAACCCTGATAATTGTTATTATAAGCAAATTCAACTAGAGCCAAATGCTCGTCCCACTTATCCTGGAAATCCAAAGCACACGACCGAAGCATATCCTCCAAGTACTGAATTAACCTTTCAGATTGACCGTCCGTTTGAGGATGCGAAGCGGTGCTAAACCTGAGCCTGGTGCCCAAACATTTTTGAAGATTCTGCCAGAAGATCGAAGTAAACCGTGGATCTCGATCCGAAACGATACTAGCCGGAATTCCATGTAGTCTTACAATCTCTCGAACATATAACTCGGCTAGTCTTGGAACTTTATCGGACATCCGAACCTTGAGGAAATGGGCAGACTTAGTTAATCTGTCGATAATTACCCAAATTCCATCAAACCCTCCTTTGACTCTAGGCAAGCCGGACACGAAGTCCATAGTCACTTGCTCCCACTTCCACTCGGGAATAGGAAGTGGTTGGAGAGTTCCTCCCGGCTTCTGGTGTTCTGCCTTCACCTTTTGACACGTCAGACATCGCTTCACAAAGTTCGCGACGTCCCTTTTCATGCCATTCCACCAGAATTTCTCTTTCAGGTCCCGATACATCTTAGTACCTCCCGGATGAATCGAGTACCTCGAGCGATGTGCCTCCTCAAGTACAAGCCTCTTGAGCTCTTCTGGGACACATATTCTCGCTTCGAACCTTAACAAACCGGAATCATCAATCCCAAACTTAGAATTCGGGTCATTCTTGGAACGAGCTACCAACCTCTGAATTTCCGCATCTGAATTCTGAGCTTCTAACAACTGTTCTTTCAAATCTGGTATAACAGTAAGATTGGCCAACCAAGTTCCCGAAACCAAGATCTCTGAATCCAAACTTGGAGAACCTTCTTCCAAATTAGCCACACTCACCTTCCTACTCAAGGCATCGGCGACCACGTTTGCTTTACCCGGATGGTATTGAATGGTGCAATCGTAATCCTCTAACAACTCCAACCAACGCCTCTGTCTTACGTTTAAATTCTTCTGAGAAAAGAGATACTTGAGGCTTTGGTGATCCGTAAACACCTCGAACGTGGTACCGTACAGATAGTGTCGCCACTTCATCAAAGCAAACACCACTGCAGCTAATTCAAGATCGTGGGTAGGGTAATTCTTCTCATGTTCCTTCAATTTCCTCGAAGCATAAGCTACCACTCTACCGTGCTGCATTAAAACACAACCGAGACCTTCTTTGGAAGCATCTGTATAAACCGCATAACCCTCGGTACCCTCGGGTAAAGTAAGAATCGGTGCTGAAGTTAATTTCATCTTCAATGTCTGAAAACTCGCCTCACACTTATCATCCCATTCGAATTTCACTTCCTTCTTAGTCAGACGAGTCAATGGAGCGGCAATTTTAGAAAAATCCTTAACAAACCTTCGGTAGTAGCCGGCCAACCCAATAAAGCTTCTAATCTCAGAGACATTTCTCGGTCTCTCCCAACAAAGCACGGACTCAACCTTAGATGGATCAACCTCAATCCCATCACCTGAAATTATATGACCCAAAAATACAACTCGGTCGATCCAGAATTCGCACTTGCTAAATTTCGCGTACAACTTGTGTTCCCTCAAAGTTTCCAAAACGATCCGAAGATGCTGAGCGTGCTCTTCAGCAGACTTAGAATACACCAGAATGTCGTCTATAAATATAACCACGAATTTGTCAAGAAACTGCCTAAACACTCGGTGCATCATATCCATAAATACGGCTGGAGCATTAGTTAATCCAAACGGCATGACAACGAATTCAAAATGGCCATATCGTGTATTAAAACCAGTCTTCGGAATATCTTCCTCCCTAATACGCAGTTGGTAGTAACCCTGCCTCAAATCTAACTTGGAATAGACTTTCGAGCCTTGCAGAATATCGAATAATTCGTCGATGTGAGGCAAAGGGTATTTGTTCTTCACTGTCATCCGATTCAGCTCACGGTAATCTATACACATCCGTAACGTCCCATCCTTCTTCTTTACAAATAGAACGGGAGCACCCCACGGAGAAGTGCTCGGGCGGATGTACCCACAATTTAGAAGCTCATCAAGCTGCGTCTTTAACTCTTTTAACTCTGCAGGAGCCATTCTGTAAGGAGTCTTTGAGAAAGGCTCTGCTCCGGGATAAAGGTCGATTACGAACTCGATGTCCCTATCAGGCGGTAGAGAACCCAAAGTCTCAGGGAAAACATCGGTATACTCTCGCACGACCTCCGTCTCCTCAAGTTTGGCCTGATCCTTCGGTCTATTCAAAAGATAGGCCACAAAACCTGTCGCACCGTCCCGGACCAGTTTACTCGCCTCAACAAAAGAGATAAACGGGCTTGACTTCAACTTTTCGCCCTTAAACACCACTGAACCAAAAGAAACTTTCTTATCCCGACAATCCATCTGAGCCCCATGTTCATACAACCAATCCATACCCAAGATTACATCATAACTCCTCATCGGCACTTCAATCAAATCTGCGAGGAAAACTCGGCCCTCGAAGCTAACCGGACAACCCCGAAAAACCCTGCAAGTTACTGAACTACCACCAAAAGGAGAGCTAACCACGTAATCATGCGCACACAAGGAGACAGGCAAGCACATAGAAGAAGCAATATCCCGGGAAATAAAAGAATGAGTAGCCCCGGGATCAAATAATGCATGTAATGTTGTGCCATGAATGCTTATAGTACCTTCGATCACGGCATTTGGGTCGATTTCCACAGCTTGCTCTTCTTCACCACCCAACGCATAAGCCCTAGCTTGGATTACAGGCCTCGGGTTATCTTTCTTCTTCGGGCATGTGTTCACCATATGATCCTGTACCCCACAAATGAAACATCTCTTATGAAGCCTGAAGCAATTATCCACGTGATGAGGACCCTTGCAATAGGTACAGTGCACTTTAGGTGGAGCCGGAAGTGCTAAGGGTCGATTCGGTTGATTGGGTCCCGCGAGTCGAGGTTGCTTGTTTTGAGGCTGGGCTTGTTGAAATGTTTTAAATGCCGGCCTCTTCCCAAATTTATTAAAATTCCCCGAGCTAGACCCTTGTCCGGTATAAGTACTCTTCCTCCTCATCACCACCCGTTCTTCAACTCTTAGAGCTTTATCCGTGACTTTCGCCCAAGTACTTGTGTTAGAAGCCTCTAGAGCATCTTTCATATCCTCCCGAAGTCCTTGGAGGAATTGAGAAGCCTTGCTTTCATCATCATTGGCAATGTTCGGGGCATAACGAGAGAGCCTTTCAAACTCGTTGATATAATCAGTGACGGACATACCCCCTTGTTTAAGCTCCATAAATTCTCTCACCCTTCGATTTCTTGTGGCTTTGGGAATATATTTATTCTTGAATTCACGAACAAACACCTCCCATGTGATCTCCTCCTCGGTAGCCTCTAATCTTCCTTGCAAGCTTGACCACCAACTATAAGCTTGGCCCTGGATCATGGTAAGTGTGCATTGTAGCTTCTCCATAGGCCCACACGGTATGAGATTCCATACCCTGTTAGTTTGCACGAGCCATTCCTCCGCTTGCACGTCATTTCCACCCACAAAAACCGGTGGATTTTGGTTCTTGAACTCCCGGAGAGTAGCTATAATTAGATTTCCTCCATGATTTCCAGCCGGAGGTGCATTGTTTCTTTCCTGAGCCCTTTGTTCCAAATATACCGCTAATCTCTCCATGAAATTGCCCGGATCCATTTGGGGTGGTGGTGGTGGATTGTTATTTTCCGGGTGTGGAGAATGATCTCGATGGTGACGGTGTTCTGGAGATCTATCTCGGCGGTGGTGTCTTCGGGGAGGCATATTTCTACAAAAGAAAAGATTCCAATTCATATGCGTGAGGGTTAGTACATGTTCATGTGCACGGTTAACAAGAAGAAAAACAAATAATCACATAAATGCATATAACCACATTGTCCTAAGCCGTACGACCTAGACTCACCCGACACGACTCTAGAGCTCCGGTTTTGCAACCGGGCTCTGATACCACTTTAAGGATGTGACGCCCGGAGCGGTGGGCCACCACATCCCCCGCACCTAAACCCGAACCCACATATGAAATGGATTTCCATACATGAGTCCAAGTCTAAGCGAACGGAACCTACACTCACTCCTTAGGCTAGGCGGGGCTAAAACTCGGACAGAGCGCGCCAAAAACAAACATATAAATGCGGAAGCAACAACATAAGGATCGGAAAGAGCTCTATAACTAACATTTACATCATTTACAATGGCCTCACGGCCCAAAAGATCGAGTATATACATCAAAAGCCCATAATTCAGCAAAATATAATTCTAACATCAAATACATAATAAGAGTATCCAGAATGCAAGAAGTATGAATGCAACTCGACCTAGATACACAAGTACAAGACCAAGACTCGCACTTCCCCGCCTAGCTCGAAACAACCTGCACTGAAGGTGGGAAAAGAGAGGGGTCAGTCAAAACTCGACTGAGTGAGGGGCTAAACGCACACCCACACCTAAATACATATAGAGCAGAGCATATTACAATGGGGATAGTCATGAATCGAGGCTAGGGTTTTTCATACCAAATCATTTTCCAAAAATAGCATATAATATAAAGGAAAACCTATCTCGATCCATAATCTATCAAACAGAACATAAACATAAGTCCGGCGAGAACGGACTATCCCTTACTCCATCAAACATAACATAAAAATCGAATTCAAATCAAAATTTCCAACCTCACATCCATGGTGTATCGGGAATCAAACCCTAACACCTACAGTACCAAACATATACGGGGCAGCTAACCCACGATATGCCTTCCCCGGTTATCCACCGAGGGCTCAAGATACCACGCCTTCCCAACCTCCATAGGTCGTACGTGAATATCTCAAATGAGAACGTGCACAGGGGTCATAACCGGCGACCCCGTGGTCGTCCCGGGTCTCCCTTACCCACGTCTCCGGGCCCAACAAACCAAATCAAACCAAACTCCCATCTTTCAGGGTACAACTCGCTCATACATATCATATACGAATAACGAATTTCAAAATATAGCTTACTTATGCCAATACTTATACCAATTTCGAAAACGTAAAGCTTATTCCACAAAATCATAACATAACTTAAGCACTCATATTTAATATATATATATAAGGTATATATTCGCATACAGGGTAAGAAAACAACACGTAATAGGTCTTAGGTCGCTTATCTAATATAAAGGATCCTAACCTCACCTTTGCAAAAGTAGAAGGAAGGCCAAAACGGGCGAACGAACACTTAAACCTCGGGCTCACGAACTTCCGGAAGAGGCTCTGAAACAAAAGAAGACAAGACCCGAGACTTAGACTCAATAATGTACCAATTAGACGCACGGCGATGCAAATGGATGCTATGAATGCATGAAAATATCAAATGAACACTTAAACGTTACCAAATTACATTTCACGTTTTTCCCTTCAATAGCATAAGATAAGCTTAGAAGCAAAAGAAACCACTTAGTGTCAAAGGAATAAAGAAAGGTACCAAACAACCACATATATTCAATATATATAAAACACGTGCATGTACAGTAGCATGCAAACAAAATGCATGAGAAACAAAGGGTGACACGCCCGTGTCACCGGAATGTACTAAGCCGTGACACCCCCGTGTCACGGTACAGCGGAAAACATACATGAAAATAGGGTGACACGCCCGTGTCACAAAACAAAGCAAACCGTGACACGCCCGTGTCACGGTACAGAAAATCAGCCCGACCAAGCTTGCACCCCCGTGTCACACTGAAGAGAACAAAAGTGACACGCCCGTGTCACTGTTCGAAACAGAAAAAAAACAGGGCATGCAGCGTGACAGCAACAACAACCAACTTTCACCCAACAAATGCAACCAAAACTTGAATAAACATGTGACCATACTTAAAGCACAATAAAATCTAGCATATAAACTCATATCATGCATTGATCAACAAGATTTACTAACATCAAACCCATATACAAGTTCATCAACTAAGTCCATAAATCCCAAGTCTTTAAGCATATCTTCAAGCTAAAAGTATGTACTCATGTTTCCAACAACAAATAAGTAAATCATCCAATCCAAGCCACAACCCTAGCTTCACATATTCAATCCAAGAATTCATACCAAATCTCCATCTTACCTTGAATGAAAAAGAGATGCAAAGAGATGGAGTGAGATGATGTTGATGATGCTTGAATGTCCAAAATTCGGATTTTGAGAGAAGAAATCTTCACACCTTGGGCAAAGGTTTTGGATCGGTTGGCAAGGGAACAAGAGCAAAGATGTGTATCTAATGTATGTATGAAAAGGGAAGAAATGGAATGTGATGCTACTTTGAAGAAAGAAGAAATGGCCAAAATTGCTATTAAACCCCTCCATTATTTAAGTCATGCAAGTGAGTCCCCAACTCTTGAAATGCGATCAATTAAGTCCAATGCAATTAAGTTCTCAAGGTTCATGAATGATCAATTAAGGTCATAACGAAATTAAATCAAGTTCGGGAAATTAAATTCACATATCATGAATTGATAAAATTCATATCATAAATCACTTGAGGTAAATTTTTGACATATAATTCAAATATTTCATATAAATTCAAATAATTCATATAAGAATTAAAAATTAAATAATTCAAATAAACAATTAGAATAAATATAAAATGCGTAAACAATAATTTTAAATGCGCACATACGTCATACCTGTACGGTCTGAAAGTCGGGGTGTCACAAGCTCTCTCGACACCTGCACAAAACAGCTGAAAACCAACCTGGTTCAGTCCAAAAGGGACTGGTGGGTATAAAACAGGGCATAAATAGAATATATATAACGGTAATTAAACAATCACATGCAAGCTATAATCCCAAGTGAGGTTTTAAAGAATTTCCCAAGTGGGTGAATAACAATCATCAAAAGGGATTATAACGAATCATTAACATTAGGTCATTAGTAGCCCGACGAGTGGGCGTGCATCATCTCCAACCAACACCTTGTGTAAAACATTTAAACATTCTTTCATTCATTCTGTTCATGCATTTCAATCTTGTGTGCACATTCATTAACATTTACACCTTCTTCCTCCGGTTTGGTGACGGGCTTGCAAGACCCGACCACCCATTCATTGACCAAAAGGGGTTACATGACTCCCCAGATGGCGCTCAGCGTCCATTCCTCGCTAACTCCTAACGAGGTCCGGTTATGCCGTTAATTGATGGAACTAATGTGAGGGATCACCGTTGGCCTATGCCTCCCAGGATAGCCACTCACACTAAGTCCCTGGGCCCCATTCGTACATAACATTCATTTCTCGCCAAAACATTTGGTAGGATTTATAAAATAAGAGCTTTACGTTGCAAACATTTACTATTTGAAAATGACTCTATATATGTATATACATTTTGGTCGAAAACTTTTCACGTTAAAGGTATTTATAGGGTCATATAGCTAAGTAGAAGAAAAACCCACCTCGAACGGCAAAAGAAGAACACACGAGCCTCACTGACCGGCCTCGTCTCCAAAAGAATCAAAATCTGTGCAAGACAGGTGAGGTGAGACTCAATATGACCAAATAAGACGCTCGGCAGTGCAATGGTTATGATATGCTCGCATAAAAAAATGTAATGACACGTTCATGTGCACTATTAACATCAGAAGGCATATAACCGTTCATAACTATCATACTTGCATTTCTTGCATTAAATAACAATCATAAACATAGCTTAATTGGAGTCACGTTCAATATAATCCACAAATATGAGCCACGCATGCAGTTCAAGCAAGAAAAGAGACTTCTCAAGGCTGCCAATTCAAATGACACGGCCGTGTTGAGTTTCAAAGGAAAATGGACACGGCCGTGTCCGAGGTTTAAAAATCAGAAAATTCAAAGTCGAGGGCTTGACACGGCCGTGTTACATTTTCAAAGGATTTGGACACGGCCGTGTCCGAGGTTAAAATCAGAAAAATTCAAAGTCGAGAGCCCAACACGGCCGTGTCCATTTTCAGTTCAAAGCTGACACGGCCTTGAAAGGGAAAACAGGGCAGCAGTTCTGTTTCTGCGTGGGAAAAGCTTTGAAGAACAGGGCAGCCCTAAGAAAGCTCTTAGATACCAACCAGACATGTTTTCAAGCCATATAATTCATACAAATCATGCAATTCACTCATATATACAAGAATCCATATCTAAAGTTGGCAAAAGATCAATCAATGTCAAGCTTTCATTCATGGAAGCTTCAAGCTTCAACAATGGCAAGTCATGCTCTAACCATCAACCCTTGAATTTAAATATGTAAGAATGATAGAAAGCTTACAAGAATCATTTATCAAGCATCAAATTTCACTTTAAATCAAGACAACCAAGGAACAAGCTCAAACCCTCAATTCATGCTCATATTCAACCTCAAGAATTCCCCAACTTCTAACATGCTTCACTTAGATGAAAATATAGAGGGGAAGATGGAGATTACAAATCCTAGCTCACCTTGGAAAAAGATCGGATGGAAACTAGACTTGAGCTCAAGTTTGGTTAATCCAAAAATGGAGGGTTTCTTGAGAGTGCTTCCTTGCTCCTTACCTTGGCTGCTTTGATCGATCAAAATGGGAATAAAAGGGTAAGAATGCTGATATCTAATAAGGAAATGGGTAGGGTACGGGTTGGTCCAAGTCCGGTTCGTTTAAGAAAAGGTTCAAACAAGTTACAACGTCGAGGTTATGAAACGGTTCGTCGTCAAAGATCCAAATGATATCAAAAAGGTACAAGATCAAGTTCAAAGGGTAGGTAACGTCGAAACAAGCTCAACGCAGGTTACGGATCTCGATTTCGAGGTTCGGAGCTCAAGATATCGCGAAAACCGTTCAGGGTTGCCTATTATACAAATAGGTCCCTCAACTTTCAAAAAGTGGCAATTAAGCCCAAACTCAATTTCCAATTGAGTCCAAAACATTCAAATATCTAACAATCAAGCCCACGGATTTCACGGAACACGTAATTTCATTCAATTAACACCACATTCACAGAATTCATATTTTCACAGATCCGATCACATATTCATAGCTCATATAGACAATCAAAAGAAATTTTAAACGAATAATCAAATTATAACGAATTCAATTAACAACTCAAAATATAAAGTCATATAATTAACTATAAATACGCACGTAACACTTACCTGCACGTGTGAAGACTCGGGGCGTCACAGTTCTTGGGTGGCTTGAAACGCTTCAAGAAAGAATAAAAGAAAAGTAAGTTTCTTAACTCTACGAATTTGGATACACGATTGCGAGTCTAAGGTCCTTTTGTTGGAAAATTTTTAAATTTTCGCTGCTTTCTGATTCGTATTTTCCAACAAGTGGTATCAGAGCCACCTCGTTAATCGTGTTTCTGATTCGTCTCAATTATTCTGAATTTGGTAGAAATTCTTAGGCTTGATGCGATTGAGTATTTGTAATTGTTTTAGAATGCCTGAATTACAAAACTGTATTTTTTTCCTGAAAGTTTCTGAAAATTGGTTTTTCCAAAATTTAAAATTTGAAAACTATTTTAGATTTGAAACTGTATAAACTGTTTTTGGATTTCTTGGATTGGTTTTGCTTTTGAACGAAAACACGAAACGAAAAGCCTGGAGGCAACTAGAGGCAACTCCATTCGTACCGTTCCGACACAGGTTTGTTTATGAGGAGTTGGGTACGGGTAAGCCCACCCCTCCTCCATCTATTGTTAAGGCACCCACCTTGGAATTGAAACCCCTCCCCAATCATCTCAAGTATGCATTTTTGGGTGAGTCTGACACATTGCCTGTTGTTGTTTCTGTGGAACTATCTGAATTATAATTAGATGCTTTGTTGAGGGTGTTGAGGAGTCATAAACGAGCAATAGGTTGGACTATTTCCGACATCAAGGGAATAAGCCCAGCCATTTGCATGCATAAAATTTTGATGGAAGATGAACACAAACCCTCTATAGAACACCAACGAAGGCTTAATCCAAATATGAAGGAAGTTGTGAGGGCTGAGGTAATAAAACTGTTAGATTCTGGGATTATCTATCCTATCTCGGACAGTCAGTGGGTTAGTCCTATTCAGGTTGTGCCAAAGAAAAGGGGGATGACCGTAGTTAAAAATGAGAATAATGAATTGATTCCTACTAGGACTGTTACGGGATGGAGAGTTTGCATAGATGACAGGAAATTAAACACGACAACCAGGAAAGATCACTTCACTTTACCCTTTGTTGATCAAATGTTAGAAAGATTAGCCGGGCACGCATACTACTGTTTTCTGGATGGGTACTCAGGTTATAATCAGATAGCTATAACCCCAGAAGACCAGGAAAAATGCACTTTTACTTGTCCGTATGGCACTTTCACTTTTCGGAGAATGCCTTTTGGGTTGTGTAGTGCCCCAGCTACTTTTCAAAGATACATGATGTCAATTTTTTCTGACTGTATAGAGCGTACCATGGAAATATTTATGGATGATTTCTCTGTATTTGGTTCTTCTTTTGAATCCTGTTTGCAGAATTTAACTTAAGTCTTGCAGAGATGTGAAGAGACTAATCTAGTTCTGAATTGGGAAAAATGTCACTTCATGGTGAAGGAAGGAATTATCTTAGGCCATAGGATCTCGGAGAAAGGAATTGAAGTTGACAAGGCCAAAATTGAAGTGATCGCGAAATTGCCACGACCAACTAATGTTAAGGGAGTTAGGAGTTTCCTTGGCCATGCCGGATTTTACTGGCGCTTCATTAAGGATTTCTCTAAAATTACTTTACCCCTTTGTAAGCTTTTGCAGAAGGAAGCTGAATTCATCTTTGATAATTACTGTTTGATTGCCTTCGACAGGTTGAAGAAAGAGCTTACTTCAACACCCATTATGGTGGTTCCAGACTGGAGTTTACCGTTTGAACTAATGTGTGATGCTAGTGACTTGGCCATAGGAGCTGTCCTGGGCCAAAGAAGAGAGAAACGTCTACACGTCATTGCATACTCTAGCAAAACACTTAATGAGGCACAACTAAATTATGCCACCACTGAAAAAGAACTTTTAGCCATTGTACATGCTTTTGATAAGTTTCGTTCTTATTTAATAGGTTCGAAAACGGTGGTATACACTGACCATGCTGCTATTAAGTACCTATTGTCCAAGAAGGACAGCAAACCACGCCTCATCAGGTGGATACTGTTACTACAAGAGTTCGATTTGGAGATAAGAGACAAGAAGGGCACCGAAAATGTGGTGGCAGACCACTTATCGCAATTGGAAACTGAGGAACCCGCCGAGGAAAAGGAATAGGTTATAGTGGAGAACTTCCCTGATGAGCAATTATTTAAGGTGGACTCAGGCGTACCATGGTATGCAGATTTTGTGAACTACTTAGCCAGTAGGCTTGTACCCCCTGATTTGAGCTTCCACCAGAAAAGAAAATTTCTTTCGGATGCAAAGTGTTATTATTGGGAAGAACCGTTGCTTTACAGACACTGTTCTGACCATCTGGTGAGGAGATACGTTCCACAGGATGAGGTAGACGAGGTGCTTTATCATTGCCATTCCAGCCCTTATGGAGGCCATGCGAGTGCTAGTAAGACGACTGCGAAGGCACTTCAATCAAGATTTTGGTGGCCTTCCCTGTTTAAGGATGCACACGAGTTTATGACCAAGTGTGATTCATGTCAGAGGACAGGTAATATTGGAAGGAGAGATGAGATGCCACTGAGATATATTCTTGAGATTGAGCTTTTCGATGTCTGGGGAATCGATTTTATGGGCCCGTTTCCGTCATCAAACGGTAATAAGTATATCCTGGTGGGAGTGGATTACGTATCTAAATGGGTTAAAGCCATAGCATCACCGACGAATAACTCCAAGGTTATGTTAAAGTTTCTGAAGAAGAACATTTTCAGTCGATTTGGAGTTCCCCGAGCTCTTGTTAGTGACGGAGGTTCTCACTTTTGCAATAAACCTTTAGAAATTCTGTTGAAGAAGTACGGAGTACATCACCGAGTTGCAACACCATATCATCCCCAATCGAGTGGGCAAGTGGAGATTTCCAATAGGAAAATTAAACAGATTTTGGAAAAGACAGTGAGCAGCTCGAGGAAGGATTGGGTATCGAAGTTGGACGATGTGCTGTGGGCGTATAAGACGGCTTATAAGACACCCATTGGCACATCCCCATTTAATTTAGTTTATGGAAAGCCGTGTCACTTGCTATTGGAATTCGAGCATAAGGCATGCTGGGCAATTAGGGCCATTAATTTTGATATGACTGGCCGGCGAGAAAAGAGCTTTGCAATTGCATGAATTAGAGGAATTCCGACTCAGCGCGTATGAAAATGCCAAACTTTACAAGGAGAGAACAAAGAGATGGCATGATAAGCATATCCGCGGAAAGAGTTTGAAGTGGGACAGTTGGTGTTATTGTTCAACTCTAGGTTGAAGCTTTTTCTTGGAAAGCTGAAGTCCCGATGGTTCGGTCCATTTCGTGTTATTAGGGTAATGCCCAGTGGGGCAGTGGAGATAGGAAATGAGAAGTCGGGCACATTCGTAGTGAATGGACAGAGATTGAAGCCATATCTAGTTGGAGAGCCCATCGAGAAACACACTTCGCTTGTGTCATTGCATCCTGCAAGTTAATCAGGGCCACCTAGTCAAGCTAACGACTTTAACTTAGAACTATATTTTCTTTTCTTTTCTTTTCCTTTCTGTTCTTTTTCGTTCTCCGTTTTCCTTGTTATCTTGTTTGGTTTTCCTGAGATTCTCTATTTTTCTGCTTTGGTTGCAGGTTAGGTGGAGAACTGTTCGGAATTGGAGTAAGAACTAATGAGAGTGCTGTACCTTTGAAGCTAAGTGTCAACAGTGAGTTCCATTTATTTTGCGTGTGCTTGAAGTGCGAAGGAGTTGATACTATAATTGTGATATGTGCTTAACGTGTAATTATCAACCGTTGTGATGATGCTGCATGTTTAACTATCCTGAATGAGTTGATTATTGTTAATTATTACGATTGCGCATCCGTTAGTTGTGTTGTACCCGAAACAGGCCTTTTAAAAGAATTAGGTATAACGCCCATTACACCCTTCTTAGGTTATTCAGGTTAACGCCCGCTAATGGCGTCAGGAGGAGGGGGTAACATAGGTAACGGGCGTTCCAGAGACTCAGTTCATCACTAGTAACGCCCGTTCATAGCCGCAGGCGTGTAGACCAGACGGGGTAAAGCCCGTTACCCATATAAGGAACAAAACGGTTAACGCCCGTTACCGGACCAAAGTCGCGTAAAATCTGGCCGCTTATTAACACGTTTTTAGGCGAAAAAGTTTTAAAACAAAATCCCCCCACCTCCACCACAACACAAAAACATGAAACCATTACACCAAGCCAGTAGCAGCGGCGGTTTCCTCAACCTCGAACCACCACCATTCCTCCGCGCAGCCACCGCCACTCTTAGTGCCAGACACAACTGTCACACACGCACACCCCTCTTTTCCGTTCCCTTTTGGTAAGTCTTTTTTTTTTTCCTTTTTGCTAGAATAGTTATATCCTTGTGGAATTTGAACTCTAGCTAAGGAATTTGGAAAATTGAGATAAGTTGGAGTTGTGTTTGTAATCATTGTAGATCTGGTGCATGCTAGAACAAGGTTAGACCCTTGGTTGCGAATTTTAGTTAATTTGGGGGAGTTTTGTCACATACCCTAATTTCGAGTCCTACGTTGTCAATTAAGGTGGAATTTGGAGTTTCACATAGGTGCTTTTAGGATATGGTGGCATTAGGATGAGGTAAGGATAATTTTCTTTGGGGTAGATTGAAGAATTTAGCGACAACCTCTATGTTCATGGTATGACCCCAAGGTGTTCGATAAAATGCCGCAGTGAACTTTTAATTGATAAGTGCTTGTGTTGCTTGGTTTCTTGATTATTTCATGTATTATGGGCCGTTCAAAGCATACACGTGTAGAAGGCGCTTCTACTTCAGAGACTTCTCGGGTTAGGGCCCAAAGTGAGACTCGGAATGTTGTTGTTGAGGGAGTTGGTAACCCGTTTGATAGGGTGCTCACAAGGTCAATATTCCCCACTAAGTTCTTTAAAAGAGACCCTTTGATCCGTATGGGCGTTTGGGATGAAATCCGGACTTTATTCGATAACATTGGTTGGCGTGGATTTTTGGAGACAGACGCATCAACTTATCCGGAGCTCACTGCGACATTCTTCACCACAGTGAATTGGCACCCAGGACATGATGAACCAGTTACATTCTCATTAGATGGTAGACGGACACACTCGGTGTCCCTTGGTACATTGAGGGAGGTGCTTAGCTTCCCTTAGGACGGCGTGACTCGTCTCCCCACTTGGAGCAATGAGCAGCGGGAGGAGATTTGGAGATCCTTCCCTTTGAAGCCCAACACACCTAAATATCATGTCCAGAACACCAAAGCAACGTATTTGGATAGTGTAGTGTGGAGGATTGTGCATAAGATTTTAACTTGCAGGTTTTGTGCCTGCAGTCTCGGCGAGGGCAATATCCAAGCTACAGAGCTGGCCATCATGTACATGATGCGGGAGGGACAGCGATATAATGGTACCTGGGACCTAACTGCGAGGATGCTGGATGTTGCCAACAAGAGCACAGGTGCCATTAGTCACAGAGCTTATGTGACCATGAGAGCCATGCGTTTTGGATGGAGGCCTAGACAGGCTGAGCCACTGACTATGTATCCCTTCCTGGATGAGGACAACTGGAAGCACATGGGCTTAGTCATTGAGTGGAAGGAGGAGCCCCTTGAAAACAGATTACTACCATGGTGGCCGAAGAGGGCCCGCGACAGGTTTCAGCAGATGTACACTTGGGGGTATGCCTCCTATGAGGAGGTGCTTGATGAGCTGAAAGCCGCCTTAGACGAGATTGCGGATGTGCTGGAAGGAAGAAATGATGTCCCGGGACAAGTTCCTCAAGGGAGGGAGGATGAGCCTTTGTCCGTAAGGGCTCTGAACATCAGTATGGCTGCAATGCGGTTGGATCTTGCCGAGGCCAATGCCAGGATGGCTAGGGTTGAGACGGGACTGAATGTGTAACGCCCCCACCCGTACCAGAACAAGAGGAGAGCGGCGTCTCAACCCCCGCACTGAAGCACCTCTCAAGTAATGGTGTGAGCCATCACTCAAGAAATACTCCAGCGAACGGCTGTCTATCAGAACTATACATGTACAACGATGTGGCTATGCAGCGGAAAATCAGAGTATTTTAAAACTTTTCAAAACATGTGCGTGATGGCATGTAACAAGCAAGAACATATTGATCGTGTAAGAGAGACTCGGCATATCAGAACATATAACATATTCACATATAAGTACCGATACAGCAGAGTTCAAAATATCGGTAACAGAGTAGCAGAAAAAGTATAACAAAGATACTCAAGTATTCAGAAACAAAAGTAATGCAGCCATAAAACATATGCAGGACGCAAAAGAAAGTAATACTAAGTCCTGACTGAAACAAAAATGACAATCTAGAGCTTCAAGATACATCTAGACTGCGGCTGCAAGACCTGAAACCACGAGGCAAGAAAACGGGAGAGGTATTAGTCAAAAGGACTAAGTGAGGGAATACTTTAAAGAAAGTACTAAATTAAAGAACTTGAAGTAAAGTTCGAAACTGTTAAATGCAATGCTCTAAAGAAGAACTCGAAACAAGTTCGGTTGATAAAACTCTTTGAATGTGATGCTGTAAAGAATGCACGTTATAAAACATTTTCATGAATGCTATCACACGCGCACACATATGCTGTTGATGGTTCATAGTTCTTTCATAAAACGGGATAAGGGTAAAATGAACTTTTTCATATATGAACCATCCTTTAAGAAACAGAATTTTGCCCGCAAGCTAGGCTCCTCCATCCTTACTCCAGAAAAACATGATTCGGTAGAGTATCGGACCAGGATCAACGATAATTCCACGTTTAGTAGAGTATCGGACCAAGATCAACAATAACCCCACATATAGTAGAGCATCGGACCAAGGTTAACAACAACTCCGTACATAGTAGACTATCGGACCAAGGTCAACAACAACTCTTACCAACGCATACAAACATGCACCATCCTCCACCGGTTGTCACTTCGGGTAGCTAGCCCTAGGCGACCTGTAAACATGTAATGGGAACAGATTTGCTGTCCGTTCCCAGACAGATTGTCCTGACTTAACAAACCTCCTGTTAAAAGTCGGTGTCAATTGTCTAAGTGTGGCGGCCGGTATTGGTGATGTCGTTGGTGCTCACCTCCCGAGCATCACCTCCACACATAACCGCCGGGCCCAAACTGTAAACTGTATGCTTGCATTTAAGAATTAGCAGTGACCAGAGTACCACTCCAGTATGCTAACAACAACATGTGAAACTGTAACTGTAACATATGATGCTGTCTGTAAAACATATGATTCTGTCTGAAAACATGTGATTCTGTCTGTAAACATGTGATTCTGTCTGTAAACTGTACTTTGAAAACATATGCAAAACATGTAACTGTCTTTGAACAAGAATGCAGAACTTTGGAAAACATGTACTGTTGATCAAGGTATACTATTAAAGTATGAATGATCCTTTCAAGAGAATGTCTCGATAAAAGGGATAGTTCAAAACGAGGTTTAGCTTTGAATTTCAAAACATATGATACGATAGTATAATCATGGTTCCAGTTGGAAAACATTTATAACTTCACCTCACCTAATAGTAACAAAAGGCAGGTAGACAGATTATGCGGTGCCCTGGGGATCCCAGTGCTCAACTTTAACTCCTGTAGGTGGTGTACTAGAGTGAGCTTAAGAACTAAGACCCACTACTAACCAAGATGCATATGAAATGCATGAAACAAATCAACAAGGAACATGTAAGGAACATGTAAAGAACATGTAACACAAGAGAGTAATACCATTTAAGGTATTCAAGAAAGGTAACACACAAAGGAATACGTCAAAGTGAGTTACTCTTAACTTTAGACTATGATCTTACTATAACCGAGTAAGCTTTAGTCAAATTATGAATCCTATCGCAAACCTTAGGTTAAGAAACAAGTCCACGAAAGAAAACACATTTTGAAAACACATTTTAGACCCTGGATATGGAAACCCTAGGTGCAAATGTCTATTAAGAAAGCATAAGTTTTAATTCATTTTTACTATTCAAAAGTACTATTCAAGATTACTATTCCAGATTACTATTCACAGGTTACTATTCACATGTCGGGTCAAAGGGTCGGGTCAAACCCTTACTATACACACACCCACACACACACGGTACACACACACACCATGCACGAACACACACACACACACGCCATGCACACACACACACCCTAATCAAATTATGATCTTGATTATAACCTATAGTTTCAAGTTCATGTTAATATAATCAAGTGTGATCTAGGTTAAAGGTATAACCTATAGTTAAGAGATCCAATTAAGGCATAAGATCAAGTTATGAAACACTATTCTATCTTAGGTTATAACATGTGACACTATTAAAGTGTATAACATATGATCAAGGCACTAATCCATTAATCCAAATCATATCATAAGCTCAATTCATAATTCAAGAATCATATAACAATGTGACAACATGTCACAACATTTATCATATCATATCATATCATATATCATGAACCTTTGGGCATGTAACATGTAACAATTTAATTCCAATATCAACATGTAACAAGTTGTGACATAATTAATTGTAAATCACTAATCCATTAGCTAGCATGCATGAACATAATTCAAATTCCATAATCATGCATCAATTCTCATAATATAACAATCATATCACATGATCATAGCATATACTAGAGCAATTCATAACATATTCAAGCATATACTAAACAATTAAAACATATAAACAACTATCAAAACATATCATGAAAACTATATAATAAATGCATAAAATAAAATCCTATATGGGTTAGGGAAGACCCTAAGACCCAACCTAAACATAATATAAACATACCATAACATAAAAACATAAACTAAACTAACATAACATAAACTAAAGCATAAAATAAAACAAACCTAGCTCTAGAGGGGGGGGGGGGGGGGGGGGGGGGGGAGTGCCGACGGTAAGAGGGGGAGGAGAGGGAGAGAAAGGGTGTTGTTAACACAACATTGAGCAAGGATTCAAATTCCTCTTGGCCTCTATTTATAGTTGAAGAGAATCCCCTCACCTTGGAAATAAAATGTGGAGAAGGGTAGGAGAGCAAAATTTGGATAGATTCTCTTGGAAGCTTTAGGCATATGAAGCTAAAATGGGACTGCTGGGGGTATTTCTGTAATTTCGTCCCCCAAGACTCAAGGATAAGTGGCTGGAAGTTTAACCATTCCGACGGCAAGAAAATTAGCTTCGAAACGCATATTCATTCGTCGAAATCGGATTTACCGTTTGAAAGATACGTTAGTTTTAGTGAATAAAAGTTTTGAGCTCGAAACTCAACACGAGTGAAAAACGACTTTCTAGAATGATTTTCAAGTCCGGATTGTTTCCAAAATTCAAGAAATAAATCGAGAAGCGTTTTGAGTCCAAAATCGACTATAAAACGTTTTACCGTTAAAAAGTTGAAAACGTAGAGTGAATAGTGAATTCTCACGTACGAACGTACGCTTCAAAATTTCAAGCTAGGGTTTGAATCAAGAGTTATAAAACATCTCAAAAATCTTGAAATAGCTCAAGTAGTGTAAATCCAGAGAGAAAACATTTTCCGAAAGAAAACCGTTCGAAAAAGGAATAGTGAACTAGGGTTTTCGAAAACGTTTTCAATAAAACAAAGTTCCAGAATAGATTTCCAAGCCAAGAATAATATCAAAAGACTCGTCTTGACTCAAGGATCGATTCGACTGTAACTTGGGTAGAAAAAGGTATCAGAATCAAAAGCTCATTTTCTGATGAATAGTAACTTTGGTCGGTAAGTTCCAAAAATACCCTTATGGTTCAAGAAAGACTTTCTGAGCTCGGGAAACAAGTTTAAACGATTGGGAAACATGCGTGATGAACCTCTAGGGTTCGAGTAGCAATATGAACAAGGTAGGCTCGGGTTATGAATAGTAAATTATATCAAAGGTCAAGAATTCCCCCTTAAAACATGTCAGATATACGAGCACAAAGTTCATGTAAGAATGCTGTTAGGAATAGTGCCCTAAAAGCCGATTGTATATCCGCTTTGTGCTTTTCCTTATTGTAATCACAGGCAATCTTTGAATGAAATAACGAATTGAGGCAACATTTCTTTATATGCTCTTGTTTGGTATGCGTTTACTTTAGCTGTGCATGTATGAGAACTCCCCTAATCCTGATGACTTTAGGACTCTACCATTTAGGTGAAATGGTTCATGAAACGAGCCCTATATCACATAAGTCATGATTAGTAAAATACTCCAAGCCGATGAGTCCTACAGACAGTGGAAGTGTCAACCTGACTCCTCTAAGGCTTGCTTGTGGGATCACGCCCTTAAGAAGGACCACCTTGTTTCATGGAGGTGGAAAGTGTATAGTGGATACGTGCGTGATACATGAGGGTGCTTGCTTTAATAAGTAAGTTCACTGAGGTGCCCCGTGTGAGAACATTCCTAAATGGGAAAGGAAGTTTCTATTTCAGGAAATGGAAACTTCCAGATTAGAAAATATCTCACGAGTCATTGATGTGATTAATTGATCCTTAGACTTGAGGTTCCATGTTACTTTATGAGTTAACTCTGTAATCTTTGGTATAAGCTTTAAAGGGTGTCGCCTTAGACAACTGATTCAAGGCTTATGCTGGGGCTGCACAAGTGATTCATGAAAGTGAATGAGAATCAAGAAAGGACCTACACTTGCATATGCAAGGTGATCTCTTATTGTGTAAGTCATTCATATGCCATATGGAGTCCTTGGCCAAGGCAGTAGATCAAGACATCAAGAAAAGGGTTTCTTGGATTGAGATAAAATGGATATGAAATGCACTTAGCTTTAAGACCGGATTATTAGGGTTCTGATTATTCCCTTGCCCTAGATCTTGGTTGAGAGATAGTAAGTAGGAGGATTGTATCTCACATGAATCAATGACTTAAAGGTTCTGTCGAATCCGAACATTCCAATTCAGCTAGGGGTTAAACACCTGTTGCTAGACTATGGTCGTTTAATCTGTGGACTGATTAATTAATTAGTGAATTAATTAATTAGGGTCACTGCTAATTGAATTGAGAACCTAGAGGGTCACACACAACAACTTGGTTACATGAGTTGAGGCTTTAAAATGATTAAACGAGTTAATCGGGCCAAGAGGGTTCCACACGTGTGAAGTCACACGTGTGGCTCACGTGAGTGACACGTGTCACTGTGACACGTGTCACACACGTGTGTATATATATATATTATATATATATTAAATAATTAATTAGTTAATTATTTAATAGACTTTGGTTTAATTTTGAATTAAAAAGAAAGTCTAATTTTGGAGAAAATAATCTAGTTAATTAATTACGAATTAATTAATTAGATAAAAATAAGTTATTTATTTTATAATAAATAAAGTATAAAATTATCCAAAAATAGTTTGGATATTTTTAGCTCTCTTAGAAGTTGACTTGAATTAGAATTCAAAGTCAAAGTTGGAAAATACTTGATGATCAAGTAATAGGAGAGAGGGACCAAAATCCTAGCCTATAAAGGACTAGGAATTTCGGCACCCCTCCCTATAAATAGGGGAGCTCGAGCTCCTTATGGAGCTAATAGACAATTCTTGGTTCATGTGTTGAACACCTTCCTTTCTCCAAGATTAAATTAAACCCTAGGTTAAGCCTAAACACTAACTAGAGAACTAGCATCCTTACTAGTTAGATTGTGATAAAGTTGGTGGACTTTCTCTAGAGACTTCAAGTTAGAAGTTTGAAGATTCGAGCTTTACCAAGGAGAGGGGATCAAGCCGCGAGAAGAGCGTTCTTGGGTGGCTTGAAACGCTTCAAGAAAGAACAAAAGAAAAGAAAGTTTTCTATCTTTACGAATTTGGTTACATGATTGCGAGTTCAAGGTCCTTTTGTTGGGAAAATTTTTTAAATTTCGCTGCTTTCTGATTCGTGTTTTCCAACAAATGCAATGCACGATGATTCAAAAAGTTGGATCACGGTCTATAAACGCTTTACCAATGCCCTTAACTTACAGTTTTCATCCAGGCCCTGTTTTGGGCTGTTACAGAATGAGCAAAGGCAGGAGATGGCAGACTTTCGGACCCACGTTGATCAGTGCTTTGACACATGGACCACCCATGTTGATGAGCAGTTTCAGGGATTCTACCAGCGCTTGGATGGATACTTCAGAGGCCCTGCTCCCCATCTGATCAGTGATTGTGCTCGTAGCTCTGTGTTTCACTTCATTGCTTTCAGAATTCTATAACGCTGCTATGTTGGATCACTGTGCTACTTTGTTGTTTTCTTTTCCCCGTTATGCTCTAACTGTGCTATTTTATTTTGACTGTGCTTCTCTTAATTAGAACTTGTGACTTGTTTGTTACTTGTTGGATGCATGTTGATTATCAATTGCCTGTGCACTTGATCCGTGTTTTTAGTCACTTGTTCAGGTTTGGAATCTTTGCTAGCACGTTGCCGGTTCGTCAATAATCAGGAAGTGCCCTAACCCTTTAATTCTTTCAATTGCTTGAGGACATTGCAAGGTTTAAGTGTGGGGGAAGAATGTGCATTCTTGCTATGAGCTTTATTAAATATTTGCATGAGTAGATGTAATTTCACTTGTAAATTGCTAAAATTCAAGTAATTTTGAAAATTTTTGAAAATTTTCCCTCATTTTGAACTTTTTCTTTAAAGTTTGATCATTGAGCTTTTGCTAGAATAAGTTAGGATTTTTGAATTGAAGAAAGTTGCATGAGATTTGATGATTTAGTGTGTTAGTAAGCCCTTATATTTTGAGCACTGTTTTATGAAATAATGTACTTAACTTAGAGAGATGAGTTGATAATTTTCGAATTAGTCTAAGAGTTGATTAGGATGCATTTTAATCCTATCGAGGCAAAATTTTGAATTAATGAAGGACTAAGGAAGTGAAGTAGGTATTCGTTGTCGGAGGATTTTTAGCTTTTCTATTTAGCCGTTTTCACTAAATAATGCAAGCATATTGACCCCGCTGAGTCTAATTGTTGTGCAAAGATTTTTGTAGCCACATTATAAACCAAGGCACAACATAGAAGTACCTACCTAGATTATTTGTTCACCAAGGCTTGCTCGTTTGATTCGGTATGATGAGTATCTATTCTTAGACCCCTTTTTATTTGTTCTTGCGATTGATTGAGAATGAGTTATTGAAAAAAGAAGAAAAAAAAAAGAGTGAAAAGAAAAGATATGAAAAGAGAAAGAGCAAAGAGGAAAAACAAAATAAGATTGTGCAAAGGATGAATTTGAAAGTGTGGGGTTCAATTGAAGACTGGGGCAAAATTCTTAGTGTTAATGGTGAATAGAAGTGTCCATGTGTTGATTAGAATAAATGATGTAGGCTTGGTGAGTAGTCACTTGATCCAAATTTTCGTAACCTTACCCTAAGCCTACATTACAAGCCCGAAAGACCTACTGATCCGAAGTCTTGACTTAATTCCATTAGTGGAGATAGGTGCAAAGAGTGTATTCCGACATTGATGATTGGAGCTTAGGAGGAAATTGTGAAGTTGTCGCTCTAATTTTTGTACAGTGTATCGTTTGACTCACACACTACACAAGGGTTTACTTTTCATATTAAATTTTGAGGATTTCCTGTTTACGAGTATTTGATTTGATTGGCTAGACTTGTTTAGGTGAAGGGTCGATGGTTGCTGAGAGGAGAAAGTTTGATAAGGATGTGTTTTCTTAACTTCGGTATTACTCGGGGACGAGCAATATTCAAGTGTGGGGGATTTTGTTGTGTGTTGAAATTACATGATTTTTTAGCATTAATTCGATGACAAATTGTGCCCTTTGGTGCTTTTACGTGCTTAAATTGGCCGTTTTAGGTAATTTTAGTGTTGGAGTTACGAAACGGCGAGGCATGACGATTTCACCTGTTTTGAGGAAAGAATGATGGTAACCCCCGTTACCATACAATAGTATACGGTGTGTAACTCCCGTTAACGAACGCAGGAGCACTGTTAGGAATAGTGCCCTAGAAAGCCGATTAGTCATAATCCGTTTTGGGACTTTCCTAGTATCACAGACAATCTTTGAATAATATACGATTGATTAATATCATAGGCAAACACTTCTTTATATGCTCTTGTTTGGTATGCGTTTACTTTAGCTGTGCATGTATGAGAACTCCCCTAATCCTGATGACTTTAGGACTCTACCATTTAGGTGAAATGGTTCATGAAACGAGCCCTATATCACATAAGTCATGATTAGTAAAATACTCCAAGCCGATGAGTCCTACAGACAGTGGGAGTGTCAACCTGACTCCTCTGAGGCTTGCTTGTGGGATCACGCCCTTAAGAAGGACCACCTTGTTTCATGGAGGTGCAAAGTGTATAGTTGATACGTGCGTGATACATGAGGGTGCTTACTTCAATAAGTAAGTTCACTGAGGTGCCCCGTGTGAGAAGATTCCTAAATGGGAAAGGAAGTTTCTATTTCAGGAAATGGAAACTTCCAGATTAGGAAATATCTCACGAGTCATTGATGTGATTAATTGATCCTTAGAGTTGAGGTTCCATGTCACTTTATGAGTTAACTCTATAGTCTTTGGTATAAGCTTTAAAGGGTGTCGCCTTAGACAACTGATTCAAGGCTTATGCTGGGGCTGCACAAGTGACTCATGAAAGTGAATGAGAATCAAGAAAGGACCTACACTTGCATATGCAAGGTGATCTCTTATTGTGTAAGTCATTCATATGCCATATGGAGTCTTGGCCAAGGCAGTAGATCAAGATATCAAGAAAAGGGTTTCTTGGATTGAGATCAAATGGATATGAAATGCACTTAGCTTTAAGACCAGATTATTAGGGTTCTAATTATTCCCTTGCCCTAGATCTTGGTTGAGAGATAGTAAGTAGGAGGATTGTATCTCACATGAATCAATGACTTAAAGGTTATGTCGAATCCGAACATTCCAATTCAGCGAGGGGTTAAACACCTGTTGCTAGACTATGGTCGTTTAATCTGTGGACTGATTAATTAATTAGTGAATTAATTAATTGGGGTCACTGCTAATTGAATTGAGAACCTAGAGGGTCACACACAACAACTTGGTTACATGAGTTGAGGCTTGAAAATGATTAAACGAGTTAATCGGGCCAAAGGGTTCCACACGTGTGAAATCACACGTGTGGGTCACGTGCTTGACACGTGTCCTTCATGGACACGTGTGCATGTGCGTGAATGATTATTTGGTGATTAAATAATTAATTTGTTAATTATTTAATAGACTTTGGTTTAATTTTGAATTAAAAAGAAAGTCTAATTTTGGAGAAAATAATCTAGTTATTTAATTATGAATTAATTAATTAGATAAAATAAGTTATTTATTTGAAATAAATAAAGTATAAAGTTATCCAAAAATAGTTTGGATATTTTTAGCGCTCTTGAAAGTTGATTTGAACTAGAATTCAAAGTCAAAGTCAAAATTACTTGATGATCAAGTAATAGGAGAGAGAGAGACCAAAATCCTAGCCCATTAAGGACTAGGAATTTCGGCACTCCCCTCTTGATAAATAGGAGAGCTCGAGCTCCTTATGGAGCTAATCGAGAATTCTTTTGGTTCATGTGTTGAACACCATCCTTTCTCCAAGATAAACGAAACCCTAGGTTAAGCCTAAACACTAACTAAAGAACTAGCATCCTTACTAGTTAGATTGTAGCCAAGTTGGTGTACTATCTCTAGAGAGCTTCAAGTTAGAAGTTTTGAAGATTCGAGCTTTACCAAAAAGTGGGGATCAAGCAAAACGATCAGAAGGGATGATCAAACGATTCTGAACCCAACATGAAACGAGTGAAAAAATCGAACCAAAGAAGATGGCGAAAACTGTTCGTCCATATCCTGAAGGATGAATTTTTTCACGAGGGTTTTGTGACTGGCAGTTTTCTACTTTCGCAAAACTGGTTTTCGAAGGGAGTTTCAATCATGCTTTTCTCGTTTCATGTTTCTTTCTTTATGTTATATTGTTAAGAACTTCCCTAACTTGATTTGAATCTAGGTTGGTGTGGATTGTTATCCCTACAATGGATTCTGAAATAGAAAGAGACTTTCGAGGAACGGGTTGCCATTACCGCATGAAGCGCGTTTGAGGGCGGCTCAAAACGTGTCAAGAAAGCTACTACCCAAGTGAGTTTCTTGATCTCTACGAATTTGGATACACGATTGCGAGTCCAAGATCCTTTTGTTGGAAAATTTTTAAAATTCCGCTGCTTTCTGATTCCTGTTTTCCAACAAGTTGTATCAGAGCCACCTCGTTAATCGTGTTTCTGATTCGTCTCAATTAAACTGAATTTGGTAGAAATTCTTAGGCTTAGATGCGAATTAGGTATTCATGAGTTCTTTTAGAAAGCCTGAATTAAAAAACTGTGATTTTTTTTAAATTTCTGAAACTGTTTTCTTAAATTGTGTTTTTGAAAACCGTTTTGATTGAAATATATTTCAATCGTATTTTTCTTATTTTTGGATTGAACCGGGTTTTGGAGAAACCCAAAATACGAAACGGAACACGAAAAGGACAAGCCTAGGCGTGCTAGCACGTCGCACACCCAGGCCCTGTCACCACCGCCCTTCCCTCCCGCAACCGCACAGGAGGCCGTCCTAGGCGCCCCTGCCTGCCCCTCCCGCAACCGCGCGGGAGCGTCCGCCCGGGGACGTGCGAGACTGCCCGCCCACGCCGCGCGCAACACGCGCAAGGGGGCGTGCCTGGCGCGCGCACACTGGCGGCATTAGCTGCCGGCTGTGCGCACAGCTGGTGCGCGCACCTAGCGTGCGCTTCTGCGAAGCGGGCGGGCGATCACGCGTCGTCCCGGGCCCATGTTTTTCGTGTTTTCGTGTTTCGTGTTTTCGGTCCTTAAAATCCGATTTAATTTTATTTTAATTTTATCTTTTGAAATCAGTTTTGCTAAAAGAAAATTATTTTAAAATTTTGATTAAATTGGGATTTTGAGAAATTGATCGATTTAAATTTTGGGAAAAATTGCAAACTTAATTTTCTGAAAATATTGAAAGACTAAAATTATTAATTTTCAGAAATTAATTGGAATTTTATTAGTTTATTGTTTTTCGGGTTTTATAGAAAAGGCTCTTGAGCAAGAATTGCATCTTAGTCGTGTTTTAAGCTATTAGAGCTTAAAGCGAGAATTTTAATTTATTGGTTAAATTTAAATTCTTGCAATTTAAGCATGTTAGGTGATCATGGGTTTAGACTTATGTATGGTTTTATTTTATGCACATGGATGGTTTAAATTGGGGTTGGAGCCCTATAGTTGCGTTTTTCAATTGAGGTTGGAGCCTCACTTATGTGCGTACTGTTATGTGATTTTTTATGTGGCTTTCCATATTACTGTTTTGAGGCCGGGGTATGCCCCGTGTAATTGTCTAAGGCCAATATGAAGATTGAGCCTTATTACTTTATGTCTTTTTCTTTTTATTGTAATTTGAGAGTAGAGATAGGTGGTGAGGTTTTATTTTCATTTTGGAGACAATGCACCCATGGAGCAAGATGGACCACATTCAAGTAACAAGGAGGTCATAAGTGAAGACCCCTCAAAATGTTAGGGAGGGGAATCTCAATTGTTAAATGTAATAGAGATAGGGCTCGTATTTTGTTACCGCTTTCCCTTATGTGATTTAAACTGTTTATGTGGCATGTATGTTAGAACTTGTGATTGTGGAGTGGCTCCCACATATCACGTATAAGATAGGTAGAACCCATGATCATTACATGTTAGTATCATGCTAGGACATGTTATCTGTTTATGTGCTTGTTTGAAATGCATTTAAGTGTACTTGCATTAATCAAGACTAATAAAATTGGATAAAATATATGTTGGTGAGGTCGAACCGGACAACTCTCCGGTTGATTCGAAAATTCCCATTAAATATTAAGCTAATTTCGAATAAATAGGTATTTAATTCGAGATGCAAATTTTGAATTAAATTCATAGCATTCCATCAATAGGTTTTAAGTTTAGTAAGTGAAGCTAGTTATTGTCCGCGAGTCGTGGGATAGCTAGTGGAGCTTATTAGTTCTTAGTTACTTAATTGATCATTTTAAATGATCAATATTTCATGGTCAATTTTAGCAAGGGCGATGTCCGCGAGTCGTGGGTCGTTCGAACTAAGTTTTGATCATGATCTTATGATTGATGGGTCTAGCTTAACGCCTAAGTAAATATGGATGTCGCACGAGTCGTGGGTCCACATTGAAAGATAGGTGATGCAAAAACAATTACTAAGAGTTCTAAAGGTGTTAGAATTGGTAAGTTGTATCTACCTAGGGTTTTACTTAGAATGTCCGCGAGTCGTGGGTTCGAGGTAAAATGCTTAGGATCTTAGTACCCATTGGGAAACGCGTTCCTCTTAGATCTTTGGGAATTATAGATCTTTGAAAAACAGTGGGAGCTACATTAGATTAAAGACCTTATCTTTTGTATATCGTTATAATTCAGCATGCTCACATTTTCTCTGCTTAGCATTTAGGTTGTAGTTCTGTGATTCTCTACAATATGAAATGCAAACCCATTCGTATCCATCCTTAAGTCAAACAAGTTGACTAAGTCCTAACTAACTCTAAAATGGCTTCGGATCCTAAAATTCATTTTAGAATCCGAAAAGAGAAATTGTTCTCTATAAGGCGAGATTTTCAATTGTGAAAATTCGACCCGGGCCAAAAGAGAAGCAATCTGAGGTGAATGGATTTTTCCACACCACTTAAGAGCAATTGAACCACCTCATAAAAATGTTACAAGGTATAACATTATGGAATTATTCAATATTCCAAATGAGGAAACAAGTGCACACGAACAAGGTCTAAAGATCTTATTTGAAGATCTTATGGTCTCGATCATCAACTGAGAAAAGTGTTCTCAATGCACTGATTGCTTACATTGCTTCCACCATCATTCAAACCCTTTGTGCTCAACTAAAATGATGCTAATACAGCATAGTTAATCATTTAGTTGATAATGGTTGAAAGCATCCTTAAGAAGGAATAAAAGGTTGTGATGGTTAATTCTTCTTCTAAACTCACTAAGTTAAAGGCTTGAAGGCCTAAAGAAGAAGAAACCCTTAAGAGCCCAATGGAGGGGCATGTAAGGGGTACGCCCAAAAGACACTAGAGATCAAATTGGACGTTTGTTTCTATGGTAACAAATAAGGACTTTGAAAGGGAACTGCAAAGAGTATGAGTACTCTGAAATGTTACCTCGTTTAGTAATTCTACTAGGAATAGAATTCACAAGTCTTGAGTTGATTCTGCATAATTTGTTGTGCAAAGACTCAAAGCACTAATGTTCTGAACATACAACGAGATAACAAAAGTAAGTGAGATGACATAGCTTCGAATTACTTTGGAACATTGAGAGATAAAAGGATTAGCAAGTTAGACATCTTACGATCATTTTACGAAAAATGAACCTAGAGAGTTAACTTCCTATGAATCCTATCTTGAAGGGAAACGTTCCCGAAACATAGTTTAGGTGAAACGTCGAACGTACCAAAATCCTTTATGCTCAACTAGAATGATGCTAATGTAGCATAGTTAAATCATTTAGTTGATAATGGTTGAGAGCATCCTTAAGAAGGAATAAAAGGTTATGATGGTTAATTCTTCTTCTAAACTCACTAAGTTAAAGGCTTGAAGGCCTAAAGAAGAAGAAACCCTTAAGAGCCCAATGGAGGGGCATGTAAGGGGTACGCCCAAAAGACACGAGAGATCAAATTGGACGTTTGCTTCTATGGTAGCAAATAAGGACTTTTGAAAGGGAACTGCAAAGAGTATGAGTACTCTGAAATGTTACCTCGTTTAGAAATTCTACTAGGAATAGAATTCACTAGTCTTGAGTCAATTCTGCATAATCCGTTATGCAAAGACTCAAGGCACTGATGTTCTGAACATACAACGAGATAACAAAAGTAAGTGAGATGACAAAGCTTCGAATTACTTTGGAACGTTTAGATATAAAAGATTAGCAAGTCAGACACCTTAGGATCATTCTATGAAAATGAACCTAGAGAGTTAACTTCCTATGAATCCTATCTTGAAGGGAAACATTCCCGAAACATGGTTTAGGTGAAACGTGGAACGTTCCAAAATTATAGTGGATTTCGATCCATGCTGATGAGTGTAAGATGCTTAATGTAAGCATTAGATACAATCGTCAGTCTAATCATTATGAATGAATGTATTTGTTGAAGTACAAATTCGAAACTTATATGAAATTCTTAGAATTTCAAAAGGAGGTTAGGAACCGAAGTAGTCATAAGTTATAGGTAAATCGATATGATCGAGATAGCCAATATCTTAGCAACTAATTCCTTAGTCATCTTAGAGATAATAGGATTATCTCTCAGTAAACTAATTCGAGAACACCTTAGTGTTTCCGAATGAGGGAATGAAACCTAATAGGATATGGTCCATTCCATAGTAAGCTTTACTGACTTATAATCATTCTGGGAATAAACTCCTAGAATATGCAGTTAGAGATTTTGAATTTAGTACCTTCCATAATCAGTCCTTTAGTTGCACTATGCAATGTGGCATATTAAATTCCCTAATTATTCTTATCCAAGAATTTAGTAGAATCCTCTTAAGTGAAGAGGATAGTGGGAGATAAGTTTGAAATGAGTTCAAGTTTATACAACGATATTGAATATCGTTTCTGCGATTCCCTTAGACAAAGGTTGTTTGTCTCAAGGAATGTATCTTTCTTAAGGAATCGTTCCTATAGAAGAAGAAAGGCAAGCAAGCAGACCTTAAAGAAATTTGAGGATAAATATCCACGCCACATATAGAAGAAACGAGCCCATCTGATAAAACTTAGCCAAATTTTAGAGTATGTACACGTGTGGAACCCTTCTCTTAAGACGTGTTTAGAACGCGTTCCTGGATAGCCAAGGAATTACTTGAAGAGGAGACACTGTCAGATTTGGAATCTGAGTAGTGTAAGCAAGCCTTGAAATCCAATATGGATTCCATATACTCAAACCAAGTTTTGACCTTGGTTGATCCACCTGATTGGATCAAGCTCGTGCAGCTTCGAGTGAATGAAAGCATTACAACCTTCTTGACGGTTGAAATGCAAAAGTCCATTTGGATTGTGTTTACCACATCCTCATATTCTGACTATGAGATATGACAAATGAATATGAGAACTATCTTGTTCAATATGAGATTGAAAGAGACTGAAATAAGGTATTTCTATAAGTCTCATATTCAGTGGGAGTATGCATAAGGTATGCAAATCCCTAAAGTCAATCTGTGGATTGATAAAGGCTTCTAGGAGTTAGACAATTCGATTCTATAGGATAGTCAAATCGTTTGACACAGATAGAAGTCGAATAAGTCTCAAAAGTGTACATATGATAGTTAGTGATGTAAGAGTCAATTTTGGTTCTTTAGAAAAACGACATCCTTCTCATTAGGAATGTCAAGGATGACGTGAAAGTTACCAATTCTTGTTTAAGAAACAATTTGACATGAAAGATCTTAGTGATTATCCTAAATTCTCGACATTCAAATCTATAGAAGATAGATCTAAGAGAATAAAAGGATTATCACAAAACGATTACATAACCATAATACTAAAAGGAGTTTAGTATGGACAATGGAACATCTCTTTTGAAGAGTATGTGTCCTAAGATAACTTTAAGAAAGTTAGAATGTCCAGAATCCCTTTAAGTGAAAGGGTGCATAATGTATGAAATGTTATGTACTAGACTTGATATGGCACAACACTAAGCGTAGTGGGTCGAATCTAATATGACCTCAGAGAAGGTCATTAGATTTCTGTAAAGGATGTCCTCTGAGTACTTGAGAAGAAATGAGGATATGTATTAGTTTACAGAGCCCAAAAGATCTTGTTGTTAGAAGGATATTTGATGTAACCGTTCATCAAACATAGATGATTATGAAATCATTGAAAGGATACGACTTTCACCAGAATTGTAATGCAATGTGTTGGAAAGGGGTTCCAAGGACGGACATTGCAGAACTCGACTATCGTAGTTGAGAACTTAGTCATATTATATAACGCTAAGTTAAGTGTTTAGGTAAGAAACTCCATCTAACTTATTAGATGAATTTCCTAGCATGAAACAACTCATTTATCATATTGTATGATAAAATGGATGGTTGCTCAAGTAAGAGAACCAAGACCTCACCAAGAGACTGAACACGTAATTACGAATCACTTTATAAGGAAAAGGTGTTTCCTAAGAGATGTGTAAAACAAGAGGGTCACATCAGCAGAGAATATAGCAGATCCACTTTGGAAACGCCAAAGTCAATAGGCTCTCAAAGTGCATCTTGAGAAGATGGGACTTAGAGTACCTAAATGGCTTTTACGGGCAAGTGGGAGATTGTTAGGAATAGTGCCCTAGAAAGCTGGTTTGGCGTAATCTGCTTTGTGACTTTCCTTATATCACAGACAATCTTTGAATAATATACGATTGATTATAATCATACGCAAACACTTCTTTATATGCCTATACGTGTTTTGTGTGTTTCCATTACGTGCGCATATATGAGAACTCCTCTAATCCTGATGACTTTAGAACTCTACCATTTAGGTGAAATGGTTCATGAAACGAGCCCTATATCACATAAGTCATGATTAGTAAAATACTCCAAGCCGATGAGTCCTACAGACAGTGGGAGTGTCAACCTGACTCCTCTAAGGCTTGCTTGTGGGATCACGCCCTTAAGAAGGACCACCTTGTTTCATGGAGGTGCAAAGTGTATAGTTGATACGTGCGTGATACATGAGGGTGCTTACTTCAATAAGTAAGTTCACTGAGGTGCCCCGTGTGAGAAGATTCCTAAACGGGAAAGGAAGTTTCTATTTCAGGAAATGGAAACTTCCAGATTAGGAAATATCTCACGAGTCATTGATGTGATTAATTGATCCTTAGACTTGAGGTTCCATGTCACTTTATGAGTTAACTCTGTAGTCTTTGGTATAAGCTTTAAAGGGTGTCGCCTTAGACAACTGATTCAAGGCTTATGCTGGGGCTGCACAAGTGACTCATGAAAGTGAATGAGAATCAAGAAAGGACCTACACTTGCATATGCAAGGTGATCTCTTATTGTGTAAGTCATTCATATGCCATATGGAGTCCTTGGCCAAGGCAGTAGATCAAGATATCAAGAAAAGGGTTTCTTGGATTGAGATCAAATGGATATGAAATGCACTTAGCTTTAAGACCAGATTATTAGGGTTCTAATTATTCCCTTGCCCTAGATCTTGGTTGAGAGATAGTAAGTAGGAGGATTGTATCTCACATGAATCAATGACTTAAAGGTTATGTCGAATCCGAACATTCCAATTCAGCTAGGGGTTAAACACCTGTTGCTAGACTATGGTCGTTTAATCTGTGGACTGATTAATTAATTAGTGAATTAATTAATTGGGGTCACTACTAATTGAATTGAGAACCTAGAGGGTCACACACAACAACTTGGTTACATGAGTTGAGGCTTGAAAATGATTAAACGAGTTAATCGGGCCAAAGGGTTCCACACGTGTGAAATCACACGTGTGGGTCACGTGCTTGACACGTGTGCATGTGCATGAATGATTATTTGGTGATTAAATAATTAATTTGTTAATTATTTAATAGACTTTGGTTTAATTTTGAATTAAAAAGAAAGTCTAATTTTGGAGAAAATAATCTAGTTAATTAATTATGAATTAATTAATTAGATAAAATAAGTTATTTATTTGAAATAAATAAAGTATAAAGTTATCCAAAAATAGTTTGGATATTTTTAGCTCTCTTGAAAGTTGATTTGAATTAGAATTCAAAGTCAAAGTCAAAATTACTTGATGATCAAGTAATAGGAGAGAGAGAGACCAAAATCCTAGCCCATTAAGGACTAGGAATTTCGGCACTCCCCTCTTGATAAATAGGAGAGCTCGAGCTCCCCTTAGAGCGAATTGGCAATTCTTTTGGTTCATGTGTTGAACAACATCCTTTCTCCAAGATAAACGAAACCCTAGGTTAAGCCTAAACACTAACTAGAGAACTAGCATCCTTACTAGTTAGATTGTAGCCAAGTTGGTGGACTATCTCTAGAGAGCTTCAAGTTAGAAGTTTTGAAGATTCGAGCTTTACCAAAAAGTGGGGATCAAGCAAAACGATCAGAAGGGATGATGAAACGATGCTGAACCCAACATGAGACGAGTGAAAAAATCGAACCAAAGAAGATGGCGAAAACCGTTCGTCCATATCCTGAAGGATGAATTTTTTCACGACGGTTTTGTGACTGGCAGTTTTCTACTTTCGCAAAACTGGTTTTCGAAGGGAGTTCCAATCATGCTTTTCTCGTTTCATGTTTCTTTCTTTATGTTATATTGTTAAGAACTTCCCTAATATGATTTGAATCTAGGTTGGTGTGGATTGTTTTCCCTACAATGGATACTGAAGTAGAAAGAGACTTTCGAGGAACGGGTTGCCATTACCGCATGAAGCGCGTTTGAGGGCGGCTCAAAACGTGTCAAGAAAGCTACTACCCAAGTGAGTTTCTTGATCTCTACGAATTTGGATACACGATTGCGAGTCCAAGATCCTTTTGTTGGAAAAATTTTAAAATTCCGCTACTTTCTGATTCCTGTTTTCCAACAGTAAGTTCACTGAGGTGCCCCGTGTGAGAACATTCCTAAATGGGAAAGGAAGTTTCTATTTCAGGAAATGGAAGCTTCCAGATTAGGAAATATCTCACGAGTCATTGTTGTGATTAATTGGTCCTTAAGACTTGAGGTTCCTTGTCACTTTATGAGTTAACTCTGTAGTCTTAGGTATAAGCTTTAAAGGGTGTCGCCTTAGACAACTGATTCAAGGCTTATGTTGGGGCTGCACAAGTGATTCATGAAAGTGAATGAGAATCAAGAAAGGACCTACACTTGCATATGCAAGGTGATCTTTTATTGTGTAAGTCATTCATATGCCGTATGGAGTCCTTGGCCAAGGCAGTAGATCAAGATATCAAGAAAAGGGTTTCTTGGATTGAGATCAAATGGATATGAAATGCACTTAGCATTAAGACCGGATTATTATGGTTGTGATTATTCCCGTGCCCTAGATCTTGGTTGAGAGATAGTAAGTAGGAGGATTGTACCTCACATGAATCAATGACTTAAAGGTTCTGTCGAATCTGAACATTCCAATTCTGCTAGGGGTTAAACACCTGTTGCTAGACTATGGTCGTTTAATCTGTGGACTGATTAATTAATTAGTGAATTAATTAATTAGGGTCACTGCTAATTGAATTGAGAACTTAGAGGGTCACACAAAAAAACTTGGTTAAATGAGTTGAGGCTTGAAAATGATTAAACGAGTTAATCGGGCCAAGATGGTTCCACACGTGTGAAACCACACGTGTGGGTCACGTGAGTGACACGTGTCCTTGTGACACGTGTCCCACCCGTGTGTATACATATATTGTATATATATATATTAAATAATTAAATGTGTTAATTATTTAATAGATTTTGGTTTAATTTTTGAATTAAAAAGAAAGTCTTATTTTGGAGAAAAATAATCTAGTTAATTAATTATGAATTAATTAATTAGATAAAATAAGTTATTTATTTCAAATAAATCAAGTATAAAATTATCCAAAAATAGTTTGGATATTTTTAGCTCTCTTGAAAGTTGATTTGAATTTGAATTCAAAGTCAAAGTCAAAATTACTTGATGATCAAGTAATAGGAGAGAGAGAGACCAAAACCCTAGCCCATAAGGACTAGGATTTTCGGTCCTCCCTTTATTATAAATAGGGGAGCTCGAGCTCCCCTTAGAGCGAATTGGCAATTCTTTTGGTTCATGTGTTGAACAACATCCTTTCTCCAAGATAAACGAAACCCTAGGTTAATCCTAAACACTAACTAGAGAACTAGCATCCTTACTAGTTAGATTGTGATCAAGTTGGTGGACTATCTCTCGAGAGCTTCAAGTTAGAAGTTTGAAGATTCGAGCTTTACCAAGGAGAGGGGATCAAGCCGCGAGAAGAGCGTTCTTGGGTGGCTTGAAACGCTTCAAGAAAGAATAAAAGAAAAGTAAGTTTCTTAACTCTACGAATTTAGATACACGATTGCGAGTCTAAGGTCCTTTTGTTGGGAAATTTTTTTTAAATTCCGCTGCTTTCTGATTCGTATTTTCCAACACATAACACGTCAAAAACATATTAGGCACATTGATGCATGCTAGCACGTTGAAGGGCATATAACGTAAATTAGGTCATATATCACACGTAAAAGCATCAAACTTACCAAAATAAATTCAAAAATTTCATATAGCATGCATAACATATCATACAACATATTAGGAAGACATTTCATATCATATAAGAGCAAGGAAAAATCATACAAGGCACTTAAACGAAGCGTGAAGTCATATACGCACGTTAGAGTAGCATATTGCACGTATGAGATCATAATTAAAAAACGAGCACGTAAAACAAGCCATAAATTCATAAAATAACACTTAACATATAATATGACATGTTATCATAACATAAGAGTCACAAACGAACCAAAGAAGGCAAGCAAATCACGAACGAAAGACAAAAAACCACCAACACCCACGCAGGGGAAGGTTGCGGCCGCTACCACTTTTCCTCGTGAAAAGGTCGTGCTCGCGACCTCCTGCTCGAACTCCAGGCCAACCAGGGTCACGGCCTCTACCCAAAAACAACTAAGAAAGGTTGCGGCCATGACCCAAAGTTGAAACAAGGCCAAAAGAGGGTCGCCGCCTCTACTGGAATTGAACTATCTACGATCGCGGCCGTCACCACGCACGCAGCAGCAACAAAACAGAGCAACAGCAGTGAAAACTCACCCAAAACCAGTCCAAAACCAATCTAGCATGTAAGGGAAGGATCATATAATTAATATACATCAAATTCAGGTCATATAGCATGCAAAACTTGAACTAATCATGCAAGGGAATGGAAGAAAAGGGATCAAACATTCATACTCTTCATTTTCATACGAAAAACATTTATGGTATCCTTCATTAAATTCAATATACCTCTGAAATAAGTTCATACAATTAATAATGGATGTCCTAAGATCATTTATGATGCATCAAACCAACAAGAATCATGAGTTTTCGTGCCAAATTCATCAAATTCTAACAAACGCTTACTATTCATCATATTGTCCATAACATGCTCAAAACTCCATCAAATTTAGACAAAGAGCACTCAAAAGAAAGAGGAGAAGATATAGAACAAAATTTAGGACTTACCTTTCGAATTTGAGGCGATTCCGAGTTGTATGGAGCAAGAACTTGCAAAATAAATAGTGTTTCCCCCCCCCTTTTCCTTCTCTCTCAGATGAACTGCTGCTTTCTCCTTCTTTCTTACCTTGAGCCTGAGATGGGAAGCAAATGGGTTGAGATAGGGTTAAGTTAGGGTCATATGGGTTCAAATATGGGGCGATTCGGATTACAAACGGGTCAGTTATGATTAAAACGGGCGAACATGGAAAATCTATCACACGGGTCGTATTTCGGGCGAGATTCGGAGGTCCGAACGGGCTTAGAAAATTACAAACTCAGGTTCTTTAGCTTTCATTCTTTGTTATGAGTCCGACGCTTCTTTTGGAATTCAAATCCGAATTCCCGAGCCCAAGTTACCCCTTCCGGAACACAAGGTGAGCTAAAACGAGTTAGGCCCTCGAGTCCCTTAAGAATTAAAACGGTTCAAAAACCGTATCAAAGAACTCAAAACATAAAACGGACACGTAGATAAGTTCATAACAAACATATTTCATGTATATCATGTAGTCACATACTTGGGAGCAAATACGAGGTCATATGGATCGAAGGGGGAATCGAACGGGGTTAAAACGAACAAATACTTAACAAAGTGTAACAAATAATTATTCAAATACTCAATTAGGCATATAAATAATTTAATAATCACGTAAAGGCATAAATAAATAAATAAAATGCGTGCGAAACATTCTTGAAAGTGCGTACCTGTACGACCGGACGAGGGGGATGTTACAATTTTGCTACATCAATGTTTGATATCTGGATTTAGAATCTGTTGTGAATCATTGCTTCTTTTATTATACTCTTTTTGCGAAGCATGGCTTAATTTATTATACTCTGTTCTGAATCTCTGCTTAACTTATTATACTTTGTTTGTATATGTTGCTTGAATTCCTGAGGATTTAGATTATGCTGCATATAATTTGGTAGATTCCTGAGGTTATAGCCTGTTTGTTGGAGTTATAGTCTGTTGTTACACTCTGTTGTCTATGTTTCCTGAATTCAACAAGTATTAGAATCTATTGCATGTAATTTGGTCGGTCAGTACACTGTTATTTTGATCATGCAGTGGTTGATCAGTCACCCTTGCAAGCTGAAGCTGGATCAAGGACAAGTTTATACTTTTCTTATAAATGAGTTGAATTTAACTTCCTTGCCTTTTCCTTTTTGCTGGAAATACAATACAAGTTATCTATTTATATTCGTATAGGTTTATGTTTGGGTGTAACACGTGACTCTAAAGCATCACAAAGTACTCGGATTGAAAATCCAAGTGTCGAGTGTGTTAATATTACATCTTCACTGCAGTTGAACATATTTGATAATTCAGCATACTCTCAGCAATCATGCTTATGTAGATTGTAAATATGTAAATATTCAGCTAGCCTACCAAAGTTGTATAATCTTTTGTCTGCTGGTAGTTTTGTTGACATCCTTAACAGGAGATGTTGTGTCCTTGAACTTTTGCATAACATTACCTGTTTCTACAGAAACTATGGATACATGAAGGTTACCCCTTATTGTAGCCAATTTTGCCTTTTCAACTTACCATGCATTATTTGCGTTTGTTTTGAACTCTTCGGCTTTGGTTAAATGACAGATTATATTGAGCTTTCGGTTGGTTATTGTATTACATACCTTCAAATAGTAAATTATCAGGTGTTCTATTGTGTGTTTTACTTAAGTTAAAACCAATCGTGCAAGTGTACACTTAATATACGCGTAGCACAATATGATCGTACCCACAGGGAAGGGAAATCAATCAGTACTCTATATCCTTCTCTAATCTAAAGACCGACGAAAAGCAATTGTTGTTATCATTAATCTACTTAAATGAAATTGAAATAACTAACTCTAAAAAAACACAATAACAAACTTAAACACAGATTAAACTCAGTAGACTAAATAGGAAGGGGAAGTAATGAATCATACAATCAAGAGTTAATATGATACTCGTCTGACAAGTGTAATTCTACAACCTAGTCACTTATATTTGTATTACCCTCTCTCAAGGTGTAACCAAGTGCTTAATTAGTGTTCAATGTTGCTCTCGCAATCATCAATAGTTAATTAAACCATATGAACAAGACTAGTGCAATTCAGTATTCTAGCGGCTCGACATGGAATAAGATTACTATTGTATAAGCTAGAACCAAATCTCTTTGTATTCTACAACTTACAAGTTATGAAAACAATCTAAACTATCATCAATCTCTCGATATTTAGGCAATTATAAAACATGTTAAGGGTGATCAGGCCATCGCAAGTCAATTCAAACCTGTTTTCAAACTAAGAATTAACACAAGTCATTCAATCATCATATCAAACACCTATCATGCATTCATCATCACTCCCTTAGCCCTAGAGAATTAGCTACTCATAATTAAATCAAAACTCATAAAACTAAAGGAAATTGCATTAAAGGAATTCATGTTCATCAAAGCTAAACAAAGTCTAAAAATCAAATACGTGAACATTCAGTAAAATTCTGGAAAAACGAATCTAGCATAATACTAATTAAACTTAAACTCAAAGGAATTAGTTTGATAATTAAAGCACTAAATAAACTGAAAAACCGAAATTGTTAAAGAACTCGATCCTTTCGCCTTCTCGAAATTCTTTGAACAACTCTTCAAAACTCCAGAACTTCTCTCCTCAGGCTAGGTCACGAACGGAAGAAGAGCTCCTTCAAAAAGACTCCAAAACACACTTAAATAGCAACCCTAAATTCTCTCGCCGACTCTTGGTAACGGGAGTTACCTATCTATGTGCAATTATCATTAACGCCCGTTACTGCCTTGAAATCGCAATAACGCTTTTATAAATGGTAACGGGCGTTACCACTTTTCTTCTGCCCAGGGGTAATGGGCATTACCCCTTTGATTCGCCAAAGGCTTTGCTCCTGTGTCTGTTAACGGAGGTTAGCCTCTTTGTTCTTCTAAGAGGTAATGGGGGTTACTCCTTTTTCCTCCAAAAATGCGTGAATTCGCTTTGGAACGTCATTTCTCATCTCCAACTCAATAATTACCTAAATGGAGCAAAATAAACACATCAACGTATCAAACGACACACAATTATAGTCTAATCAATGCTAATATTCATGCAAATTTCACACTCAATGAACTCCCCCACACTTGCCTATTGCTCGTCTCGAGTACTACGAAAATAAAGGAAACACATCCCCATCAAACCTCATCCTCAAATCAATCATCGAACCATCACCTAAACTAGTCTAGCAATTCAAATTAAGTATTCATTAACATAAGATCGTCAGACATAGTATGAGAAGTATACCCTTGTGTAGTGGGTGATTCGAACAAAACAATGTACAACCACTAGAATGACAAATTCACAATTTCCTCCTTAGTTCTAATCATCAACTTCGGAATACACTCTTCGCACCTATCTCCACTAATGGAGTTAACTCAGGACTCGGGATCAGTAGGTCTTTTGAGCTTGTAATGTAGGCTTTGGGTAAGGTTATGGAAATTTGGACCAAGTGACTACTCACCAAGCTTACATCATTCAATCTTTACTAAACAATGTAATCTTTACCAAGTTGATGATTCGAACAAAACAATGTACAACCACTAGAATGACAAATTCACAATTTCCTCCTTAGTTCTAATCATCAACTTCGGAATACACTCTTCGCACCTATCTCCACTAATGGAGTTAACTCAGGACTCGGGATCAGTAGGTCTTTTGAGCTTGTAATGTAGGCTTTGGGTAAGGTTATGGAAATTTGGACCAAGTGACTACTCACCAAGCTTACATCATTCAATCTTTACTAAACACAACACCTTCAATTTGCCACTAAACACTTCTTCCCCCAAACTTAGACAATTGTATCCCACCTCTCAATTTCACCTTCTGCATAATTTTTCTTTTCTTTTCTTTTGCTCTTTCTTCTCTTTTTCATATCTTTTCTTTTTCACACTCTTTCTCATTCTTTTCCTTTCTTTTACAATATATCTCTCAATCTAATCACAAGAATAATCAAAAGGGGTCTAAAGATAGATATTCACATTAAAAATCAAATGAGCAAGCCTTGGTGAAAAATTAACAAGGTAGGTATTTTTGTCGTGCATTGAGCTTATAATGTGGCTACAAAAATCGTGCACAACAATTAGGCTCAACGGGGTCAATAAGATTACGTTATTTAGTGAAATAGGGCTAAAACTTTAAAGGCTTAATATCCTCCGACAACGGATGCCTACTTCACTTCCTTAATCATTCATTAACTCAAAATTTCGCTTCAATAGGACTAAAATGCATCCTAATCAAATCTTAGACTCATTTAGAAATCATCAATTCACCTTTCTAAACAAAGTACATCATCACATACAAAAGTGTGCAAAATATAAGAGCATACTAACACACTAAATCATCAAGTCTCATGCAACTTTCCCCAATTTAAAAAGCCTAACTCATTCTCGCAAAAGCTCAACAATCAGACCTTGAAGAAAAAGTTCAAAACGGGGGAAAATTTTCAAAATTTTCATAATTACTCAATTTCTGACAACTCCCAAGTGTACCCAAACATCTTATCATGCAAATATTCAACTAAACTCTGTACTACTCCCCCACACTTAAACTTTGTAATGTCCTCATGCAAGTGAAAGAAATAAGGTTCAAGAAAAACTCCCTGGTCACATGAAGACCCGGCAATGTGCTAGCAACGCTTCCAAAACCTGAATAAGTGACTAGAAAACACGGATCAATTGCAGAGCAATTGACAATCAACATGCATTCAACAATCAATACACAAGTCACAAGTTCATGTAAAAAAGGGTACAATTGCATAAACAAAATTCACGGAATTCAAACATATGTAAAGATCTAAGTGTAGCTAAAATATCCAAACATATCAACGAATATTCCTAGAAAGAATGTCTAGTAAAAATACTGATCAACACGAGCACAGAACCCTTCAAACTTAGCCTCCAACTGAGCCTCCTACGCATCAAAGCGCTCATCCACAAAATACACTAGATCCTCAACTTTCGCGATCACGGTGGTCAAATCAGCCCTTAATCCTGTCAACTCTGTACGAAGGCCTCTTACAGTAACCGGGTTTTCATCATTAGCCTCATCAACAACCGATGCGGTGCGGCGGAGAATCCCAAACTCGTCATCCGGCCTATCCGGAATCCGAGCTAAAAGCTCCTTCTGCGTCACTAAAAGCTCATCAAAACGGGCCTTACCCTAGCTATACATCTGCCAGAGCCGATCTCTATCCCGAATTGGCCACCATGGAAAAATACACTCCTTGAGTTGTCCAATCTCCCAAGCAATAGCCAAGCCTACATTCTCCAAGTACTGTGGACCAATATCATAGCCAAAGTCAACGGGCAACAAACCCCTAGGCCTCCAATGCCTCTCTCGATCAAACATAGTGACAAACGCACCATGGGCTATCGTACCAGTAACACTCCCAGCCATCTCCTGAAGCTTCCATAAAAACTCAATCGTACCATCGAACTTGATACCTTCCTTCATCATATACATTATTCCCAGTTCAGTCTCATTAATGTGGCTATCTCTTCCATATCAAGCACAAAATCCGTGGCTAAAATTCTATGGACTATCACCCACGCCAATGAATCAAGATAGCTATCCTGTGTATTCCGGGGGGAATAATTAGGAACACCCTCTCACAACGGGAAGGATCTCCAAACTTCTTCTCGTTCAACATCATTCCACTTAGGCAAGGAAGTAGTGGCAGTAGCTGGAAAATGAAGAATCTCCCTTATCTGGCCAGCATTCCACGCTCGAGTTTCCATGTCATCTAGAGTAAAAGTTAATGTGTTGTCCACCGGGTTGAAGTTCATTGTGGTGAAGAAAGTGGTCTTCATCTCAGCATACGTCAAATCCTTCCGAGTAAGGAAAGGCAACCAACATATGTTGTCAAACAATCTTTTCACTTCTTCCCAAGCCTCAAACTTCTCCATCCACATGTCCTTGAAGAACCTAGTAGACACAATGTTCCTTGTCAAATTCCTTTGAAAGGGATTGCCTGTGACGCCCCGTCTCTTCGGCATTCCAGGTACGGCGTCACGAGAGAGTTTATTTCAGTATTTTGCGAATTATGTGATTTAGCATGCGTACGTGTCAACGTGATATTAATTTTAATTACGTGTGCTTTAGATTTAATTAATTGTCTTGGACTCAATTGTCCAATATTTGCAATTTAGGGACCTAATCAATTAGGACGTTTGAGCCTTCGTGGCTATTTGAGCTCGGGAATTCGAATTCGAATTCCGACCCCATCATTGAGTTCGTTTCGACGACCCGGATTCAATGAATTAACCCTTTAATTTCTAAAGCCATTTGATAGCCCTACCGTTTTAAATCCGATCTGCGTGGACCGGGTACCGTTTGACCCTACCCGTTTTAACCGACCCGTTGGACCAGCCCCAAAAGGGGCCAGCCTTTTTCCTTCTCTCCCACTTTGATCGTTAGCAGCAAGCAAGGAAGAGAGGAAGAGAAGTTTTTCCCATTTTGGCCAAGAAGCCTTGAGCTCGGGTTTGGGGGATCCAACCGTCCGATCAACGACCTAAGGTAAGATTTGTGACCCTTTCGTTACGTGTTTTAATTTATTGTCTCTTTCGTGCCTCGGATTTGTGCCTACGTGCTTTGTTGGGGAGATGATGAATAGTAACCGGGGTGTGAGTTTTGTATGATCTAGGCCGTTTTACGGGTTCTAATGTGGAAATATGTGTTCCATATGTTATATGTGCTTTATTGGGTTAATTTTGCTTGATTTTGTTGTTGTTTGTGGTTGTGTTTGTGTGTTGGTGGTGTTTCCCGACGCCATTGCTGTTTCTGCTCTGTTTTTTTCGAGCAGGACGGTCTGGAACGGCCGTTTCCGTTTTGGCCTTGGGGCCGGAACGGCCCTTCCCATCCGCGTATGGGAACGGCCGTTCCCGTTTTGTTCTTTGGGTGGGAACGGCCCTTCCCGGGCTGGCGTCAGTGCCGAGAGTGGGAACGACCGTTCCCAGTTTGTACTGGGAGCGGGAACGGCCGTTCCCATGGCCGAACCTTCCTTTGTGCTACTGGATCAAATCCACGGGGGTGGATTTTTCCTTTTGGAAAAATCCGCGGGGGTGGATTTGAGGCAGTAGGTTTGGAAAAATCCATGAGGGTGGATTTTTCCTTTGGAAAAATCCATGGGGGTGGATTTTGCCATTTCTTCTCTTTGCTTTAATTATGCATTTGTATGATTTTTAAATGCTTTTCTTTTGCATGTTAATTGTTATGACTTGATTTTTATTGCATATTAAAGTGTGAATAATTATGTTATGCTATAGTTGCAATTATGTGACATTTTATATATGAACGTGAACCATGACTTCATGCCAATCATGAGCATACGCCGTGCGTTTATTTGGTTCATTCTCGTGTCTAAGTCTTGTTTTGTATTCAGTTTGTTCAGGTACACCCGGGGTGGTGTTTTGTTGGTCGTGTTGATTCCGGGGTGGATCAGTTGTTGTGTCTTCGGCCTCTTCGGTGTCAGGTGAGGTTAGGATATAGTTACACCTTATTGCAATGTGCTCGGTTTTGATTGCATGTGATTTAATAAGCCTTATATGTATATAAATAAGTGTGAAATATGTAGTTGTTGAATATGCCTCGAGTTTGCAAGTATGTTAAGTAATGTACGAGCCTATGTATGCTTGGTTTGGAATGATTTGTTATGATTTGCCACGTGAAGCTATGCTTCTGACCGTATACTTCTCATGAGCCATGTTTGGCAAGGACCGAGTTTGATTGAAACGGAAAGTGGTATGTATACGTATATATGTATAAGTTATGTCTGTCTCTGTTGTAGCGGGTTATGATATGATATGTGTTTGTTGGGCCCCGGAGCTATGGGTAAGGAACCCTCGGGACGGCATAGGGCCGTCGAGGTTAAGCCTGTGCATAGTCTCCATCTGTCTGCAGAGGATCACCCCTGAACTCACCAGGAGGTTTGGTGAGGGAAGGAATCCTGAGGGTTTGAGTACTCGCAAGGCGCTCCCCTCGTTTGTCTGGATGGTTTGGGCGTATACACCCTTCCATCACCCGGAGTTGAGGATGATATGATATGATTTGATATGTATGTAAGTTTTATGTTTTGATTCTGATATGATATGTTATGAGGAGATTGGGGGAGTCAGAGCTCGTACCCGCCGAGTTCTATATGATATGATATGTATGTTCTGTTAAGGTTTATGAAACGGGGATAGATTCTAAGTTAAATAAAAAGGGAGTTTTATAAGATAAGTTAAGTTTTGAATATGTTTAGATTTAATAGGTTTTGATAAGTTTGTTCGGTAAGTTATAATTGGTTTGTTTGATTTGCTGAGTAAGCCCTTTATATATATGTATATCATGGGAAATGATTTAGTGTGCAAAAACTATCCCCGCGTTCATGAACATTATGAGTTTGATACGTGCTTTGCTCTTATATATATATATATAGTGTGAGTGCGTTAACCCCTCACTCAGTCGAGTTAAGACTGACCCCTCCCCTTTTACCTTTAGTTTGCAGGTTTTGCTTGGAGTTCGTGCTAGGCGGAGTGTGTCTGTCTTTTGGAGTCTGTTCCGTGTCTTTGTCTAGTAGGTGGTTTTGCATTTGCATTTCTTTAATTTGGCTTATGTATAAGATATGTTTGAATATGTTATGCAGAATTTAAATACGTATTGATATGTATATTTCGGGACAGATTTGCTTGAATTAGTTGAACCCGTCAACTGTTTACGAATGTTTGATTGTGGCTGGGCTTGTTTCGCTTCTGCATTCTCGTTTTGGTTTGAGTTTTGCTTTCTGGGTCTAAGTTCCGCCTAGCCTAGGTGTGAGTTTGTCAGTCTCCCGTTCGCCACTGTTTGGTTCATGTACGGACTTCCCATTTCGTATGTGGATCGGACTTTGGTGCGGGGGATGTGGTGACCCACCGTGCGGGTGCTACATCCTTAAGTGGTATCAGAGCCCCAGGTTGAAAAACCGGGGTTCAGTGTCAGGTCGTGTCTGTCTAAGTCGAACGGCATAGGACAACTTGATTATGTGTGCATTTGCATCTTGATTTGATAAGCTATGTATGTGAAATTTCAATACTTTGTTGAATTTATATTACGTGATGCATTGCATTTCTTTGATGCTCTACTTGATTTACTATGTGACATGAGCACTTACTAATTGACACGCATATATATTGTAGTTGCTGAGTTTTTCAGGGTATCACCGAGTCAACAACCCTACGGTTAACCTTCTCAACTAACTCCGTGATCTCAAGGACAATCTTTTACCAAAGTACTAGTAATGAATCCGATGGCTATGATGTACCAAGAATTCCTAGCATTCAAGCCTTCCCAATTTCGAGAGGGAAATGATGTAAAGACTGAAGAGTGGCTTTCGGAGATAGAGGGAATTTTTGAAATATGGCCACGAAACTCTCGAGATATGGCTCGCCTTGCTACATTTCTCTTGCAAGGACAAGCACGACAGTGGTGGAAAAGGGTTGCTCAACAACTAGAGACTACGAACGAAGAGTTGACTTGGGAAGTATTTATTCGGGAATTCAGAAAGAGGTTTGCACCAGCTATTCTACAAGAGCGAAGACTTGAAGAATTCCTCAATCTGAAACAAGGAGATAGATCCGTTGTGGAATACATGGAAGAATTCGAAAGGTTGGGCTTATATGTGCCTCACATTATGGGTAACGATCCGATGAAGGCCAAATACTTCATGGAAGGTCTTCGGGATGAATTCAAGGAAGCCCTGATTTCAAAGGATACGACTACGTGGGATAAAGCCACAAAGAAAGTTTTAAGGGTTGAAACTTGGATCATGACAAAGGACAAGGAAGAAGAGGTATCGGGGTCTAAGGTCGAGTCGGGTTTATGCTCAAGCTTACAAGTAGAAGAAGAATCTCACCAACATGGAACTCGGGCTAAGAGAATTCGAGGAAAGAAACACAAGACCTGGAATACTTCAAGGTTGGGGAAAAGGCCCCAATTATGTGCTTATTGTGGAGGTACCACTCATACCTATGAAGCATGTTGGGACAGATTGAAGAGGTGCTATGTTTGTGGGTCAACGGAGCACAAGATTTCCGAGTGTGATCAACCGAGAGCTAACAAGCAAAAGGCACGGGATCAACGACTTCAAATTGGACACCAACAGAAACCCGAAAGTTCAGGTAATTGCATTCATGGCACGAGCATTCATCCTCCATTTTAAATATTACAATTATTTACTTTCGTGCCGTAATTGTTAATTGCCATTAATTGCTATTCATTATTAATTATTGTTAATTGTTGATGCTACTATGTGTTTAAGTGACGATTAAGTGATGCATCTCATTCGCACTTTGACTCAACATGCATATTTAGTGTTTTATTTTATGATATTTCTTCATTCAAGTTACCAAGTTGTGTTCAATGGGAATTGGAAGAGATGGGTTGGATAGGGAACAAAATTAAGGATTTCTTTTGGAGTTCGGGTTGAGTTATGGAGACGTGGAAAATATGATAAAGTAGAATGATTTGAGAGGTCACGGTACCAAGTTGAAGAATTTAGGAATTGGGGTATATTTTGAAGAGAAATTAAAGATCCGAGGTAGCTTATTCCTCCAAGCAAGGCATGATTTGTTTTGGAATTCGGATTTAAGAATAGTGAAGGAAATTAACTCTTGGAAATAATTGGGAGAAAGAATTAAGGAGTTTCTATCGACGAAAGTTTTAAACAAGAATAGCAAGGGTTAGAGCAAGAATTGATTTGGGAGTTGGGAACGGATCTAATCAACTGCAGTTTCGGGATATGGTGACCGCTTTCCATTTAACCATGTCCTGAAGAGAAGAATTTGCTAGGAAATTCTAATCGAGCCTTGATTGAACTTTAAGAGAAGGAAATTAAAGTATAGTAGAAGGTATTGGTTCGGGAGAGCCTACGGAACATATTACTACGGGAATTGGATTATGGGATCCCCTAAATCGCAGAGTGGAATGGATCACACAAGAAATTACCTCAGGATTTCCAAAGAAAATCAATAGCATTAATCAAGGGACGACGCACTTCCTTATATATTCAAGAGAAGGGTGCTAAGGTGAGGAGTTCGACACCAAATTTGAAGAACACTTATTGGGAAGGAACTAAGATTTTGAGGCAAGGCAATTATTGGAAAATTCCACAATACACAAATGGAAGAAGAATTCGGGCCTTGAGATTTGGAATAAATTATGGAGCACATCAGATCTGCGGGGAATTATAATGATTAATCAAAGTTTAAGGAATTCATATATATTGGAGAAACAAGGATAGTTAAGAGTGAAGGATTAAATTCGAAGAACTAGCAAGGATAATTGTCAACTGTGGGATGAAGATTGACTTGATATTTGAAGTGTAAGAGATACCGGGGAATTTAAAGATATAGTCATGAGCAAGGAGAATTGGATTAGAGTTATTTTGAGCTAAGCAACCACAGTGGGATAAAGAACAGGGTGATATTCGAAGCTCGAGACACGTTGGGAATTTCAGAGCATAACCTGGAACCAAGAAATTCTGGCGTCGATCAAATCATCACTAAAGAAAAGATTCCAATGCTTCGGTGAACGGTACATTAAACATACATACCACGTGCATCATCCATCTTTTGTTTTGCTTTGTTTGGGGTGTGTGCGTTGTTGCTGTGAGTTGTTGGTCACCCTTTGGGGTGACTTGAGTGTGCGAGTGTTGTTGTTTTACGGTAAGTTGAGGGTCGCGCTTTGCAACGGTCTTCTCCACAAGTTCCCGGAGTTCACGTTTGAGGTGATCAACGTTCGAATGTCAACTTCGAACCACAGGTTGAAGGCCCTTCTTGGGTGGAGAGCGAGTGGTGAGAGTTCTTTAACAACTCCACTCGTGGTCCCGGATTATGGGTTGGTTTGGATTGATTCAAGCGGTGGGAGTTGAATCACTTGTGAGCCTTCTATCGTGCGAAAAGTCTGAACTACTCCTAGTCGGGATCAAGTTCGTGTGAAGCTTGAAGTGTGATCAAACCCCCTTCGTGCTTGGAAGACCTTTCTCGGGCTAACCCTTGTCGGAGTGTCGCGAGCTCCAAACTTGGGTGAATACGGGAGAGTTACTCGTAGTTTTGTTGCGAGCGGTAGAACCTGGGGGCCAGGTTCTCTTAAGGGGGGGAGATTGTGACGCCCCGTCTCTTCGGCATTCCAGGTACGGCGTCACGAGAGAGTTTATTTCAGTATTTTGCGAATTATGTGATTTAGCATGCGTACGTGTCAACGTGATATTAATTTTAATTACGTGTGCTTTAGATTTAATTAATTGTCTTGGACTCAATTGTCCAATATTTGCAATTTAGGGACCTAATCAATTAGGACGTTTGAGCCTTCGTGGCTATTTGAGCTCGGGAATTCGAATTCGAATTCCGACCCCATCATTGAGTTCGTTTCGACGACCCGGATTCAATGAATTAACCCTTTAATTTCTAAAGCCATTTGATAGCCCTACCGTTTTAAATCCGATCTGCGTGGACCGGGTACCGTTTGACCCTACCCGTTTTAACCGACCCGTTGGACCAGCCCCAAAAGGGGCCAGCCTTTTTCCTTCTCTCCCACTTTGATCGTTAGCAGCAAGCAAGGAAGAGAGGAAGAGAAGTTTTTCCCATTTTGGCCAAGAAGCCTTGAGCTCGGGTTTGGGGGATCCAACCGTCCGATCAACGACCTAAGGTAAGATTTGTGACCCTTTCGTTACGTGTTTTAATTTATTGTCTCTTTCGTGCCTCGGATTTGTGCCTACGTGCTTTGTTGGGGAGATGATGAATAGTAACCGGGGTGTGAGTTTTGTATGATCTAGGCCGTTTTACGGGTTCTAATGTGGAAATATGTGTTCCATATGTTATATGTGCTTTATTGGGTTAATTTTGCTTGATTTTGTTGTTGTTTGTGGTTGTGTTTGTGTGTTGGTGGTGTTTCCCGACGCCATTGCTGTTTCTGCTCTGTTTTTTTCGAGCAGGACGGTCTGGAACGGCCGTTTCCGTTTTGGCCTTGGGGCCGGAACGGCCCTTCCCATCCGCGTATGGGAACGGCCGTTCCCGTTTTGTTCTTTGGGTGGGAACAGCCCTTCCCGGGCTGGCGTCAGTGCCGAGAGTGGGAACGACCGTTCCCAGTTTGTACTGGGAGCGGGAACGGCCGTTCCCATGGCCGAACCTTCCTTTGTGCTACTGGATCAAATCCACGGGGGTGGATTTTTCCTTTTGGAAAAATCCGCGGGGGTGGATTTGAGGCAGTAGGTTTGGAAAAATCCATGAGGGTGGATTTTTCCTTTGGAAAAATCCATGGGGGTGGATTTTGCCATTTCTTCTCTTTGCTTTAATTATGCATTTGTATGATTTTTAAATGCTTTTCTTTTGCATGTTAATTGTTATGACTTGATTTTTATTGCATATTAAAGTGTGAATAATTATGTTATGCTATAGTTGCAATTATGTGACATTTTATATATGAACGTGAACCATGACTTCATGCCAATCATGAGCATACGCCGTGCGTTTATTTGGTTCATACTCGTGTCTAAGTCTTGTTTTGTATTCAGTTTGTTCAGGTACACCCGGGGTGGTGTTTTGTTGGTCGTGTTGATTCCGGGGTGGATCAGTTGTTGTGTCTTCGGCCTCTTCGGTGTCAGGTGAGGTTAGGATATAGTTACACCTTATTGCAATGTGCTCGGTTTTGATTGCATGTGATTTAATAAGCCTTATATGTATATAAATAAGTGTGAAATATGTAGTTGTTGAATATGCCTCGAGTTTGCAAGTATGTTAAGTAATGTACGAGCCTATGTATGCTTGGTTTGGAATGATTTGTTATGATTTGCCACGTGAAGCTATGCTTCTGACCGTATACTTCTCATGAGCCATGTTTGGCAAGGACCGAGTTTGATTGAAATGGAAAGTGGTATGTATACGTATATATGTATAAGTTATGTCTGTCTCTGTTGTAGCGGGTTATGATATGATATGTGTTTGTTGGGCCCCGGAGCTATGGGTAAGGAACCCTCGGGACGGCATAGGGCCGTCGAGGTTAAGCCTGTGCATAGTCTCCATCTGTCTGCAGAGGATCACCCCTGAACTCACCAGGAGGTTTGGTGAGGGAAGGAATCCTGAGGGTTTGAGTACTCGCAAGGCGCTCCCCTCGTTTGTCTGGATGGTTTGGGCGTATACACCCTTCCATCACCCGGAGTTGAGGATGATATGATATGATTTGATATGTATGTAAGTTTTATGTTTTGATTCTGATATGATATGTTATGAGGAGATTGGGGGAGTCAGAGCTCGTACCCGCCGAGTTCTATATGATATGATATGTATGTTCTGTTAAGGTTTATGAAACGGGGATAGATTCTAAGTTAAATAAAAAGGGAGTTTTATAAGATAAGTTAAGTTTTGAATATGTTTAGATTTAATAGGTTTTGATAAGTTTGTTCGGTAAGTTATAATTGGTTTGTTTGATTTGCTGAGTAAGCCCTTTATATATATGTATATCATGGGAAATGATTTAGTGTGCAAAAACTATCCCCGCGTTCATGAACATTATGAGTTTGATACGTGCTTTGCTCTTATATATATATATAGTGTGAGTGCGTTAACCCCTCACTCAGTCGAGTTAAGACTGACCCCTCCCCTTTTACCTTTAGTTTGCAGGTTTTGCTTGGAGTTCGTGCTAGGCGGAGTGTGTCTGTCTTTTGGAGTCTGTTCCGTGTCTTTGTCTAGTAGGTGGTTTTGCATTTGCATTTCTTTAATTTGGCTTATGTATAAGATATGTTTGAATATGTTATGCAGAATTTAAATACGTATTGATATGTATATTTCGGGACAGATTTGCTTGAATTAGTTGAACCCGTCAACTGTTTACGAATGTTTGATTGTGGCTGGGCTTGTTTCGCTTCTGCATTCTCGTTTTGGTTTGAGTTTTGCTTTCTGGGTCTAAGTTCCGCCTAGCCTAGGTGTGAGTTTGTCAGTCTCCCGTTCGCCACTGTTTGGTTCATGTACGGACTTCCCATTTCGTATGTGGATCGGACTTTGGTGCGGGGGATGTGGTGACCCACCGTGCGGGTGCTACATTGCCCATAGCATTCACCGTTATATTGGCCGATTCCAATAGTTGATGATCCAACCGGGATGAAGTAGTGAAGGGCTCAGGAACTCTAGAGCGCTAGTGCGACCCATAGTACCTAATATTATTCATATAAGACAAGGAAAAACACATAAAAATCAATCATGAGTCATTCAGACAATTTATCGAACACCTGGTGTGCACTATCCTAGGGTTTGAGTTTTGCTTAAGATTCTTTAATCTACCCAATTCAAATCAACAAGGCTCTTGTATTATTACTCAAGTTCAAAAATTCTCCAAAATCAATTCCCTAATTGAAATTCAAAGGCTAGCTAGAGACTAGGGTTCTCAAAATTCACTCAATTCAAGATGAACTTACTACAAAACATTAAACCTAGTTCTAGCATGCAAAAATTCTCCAAATTCAACAATTCTAGCCCAAAATTCACCTTAGATAGGAAGAATTCATTCTAACATCAAGCTTAGAGAGAGGAATTACTTACCAATTCAACAGAGAGAGGGGTGAGTATGATGGTGGTGATGCCTTGCAGAGGAAGGATCGCTTGCTTCTCTTCTAAGAGATTGTGTTATGTGAGAAAAGAAGAGAGGGCAGGCTAAATATATAGGTTATGGTGGGGTAGGACCTAAGTTGAGAGGAATTAGGATTTAACTTCAAACACAAGTCTTCCTCTTTTAAAAATTAATAACGCGATTTCGGGACATTAACGGGCATTACCTAAATTATGCCTACCTACTGTCCTACTTCGCCTTAACGGGCGTTACCTATGATGAACTGAAGAGGTGTAACGCCCGTTACCAACAGTTCTTGAGACACCTAAATCCATTAACGGGCGTTGCCAGAAAAGGCCTAGAAGGGGGTAACGCCCATTACTCACGTTTTCGCACAAAACTCAACTTTACTCAAAAGCTAACGCGGATGGTGCTTAATCACGTTAATTCACACAGATTAACCTAAAATTTTCAATCAAACCATAGTGCACTAATCTCGTAGCACACAAATATCTCAAAGCACATAAACATATCACAACAATTCATTCTCCTCAAAAGCAAATTCAGTGATGCGCACACATGTTCACACACAACAAAAGTAGACCTTAATACCGACATAAAGCTCAAATCACGGTCCTTGCCTCCATATTCTGATAACATCTTACTTAACCTATAAAAGGGAGAGAGAGAACTTAAAGTAGATGAGAAAAACGAGGCAAACGAAATTAACGAAAAAAGAAAAGAAAAGAAAAGAAACAAGAGAGAGGAATTAGTTCTAAGTTATAGTCGTTAGCTTGACTTTGAGAACCAAATTAGGGATCAGCAATCCCCAAGCAACGAGTCACAAGGAGTGACCTCGTTCTTGCTACTCACAACACCGGAGCTTGAACTCCAAGTGTTTAATTTCAAAACATCCTCTCCTCTTGAATTTCGGGACTTCGGTTCTCCTCCCCAATCAACTGCATCCCTTTTCTCCAAAATTAACACCACTCCGTTCGGGGTCTCACTTATCACCTTGATCATGCAATATTTATCTGGAATCAGTGATGGTGGTATGGAACCAAGATTCCTAAACTCTAAGTTTTCATCTCCTATTTTGAACGAGAGGCGTCCATTCGGAACATCAATATCTGCTCCTGCCGTGGCTCGAAACGGTCTTCCAAGGATCAATGGCATCCTCTCATCATTCTCAACATCAAGAACTAAAAAATCAGTAGGAATGTAGAATTTCCCAACTTTTACCAACACATCCTCAATAATTCCTGTAAGATGTTTCACTGATCTGTCAGCTAGTTGGAGTGTCATATTAGTTGGTTTGAGCTCCTTTACTCCTAACTTCCTGCAAGTAGATAAAGGGATTACACTCACACTAGCTCCTAAATCACATAAAACATTATGAAATTGCAAAAAACCAATAGTTAGAGGAATTGAAAAACTCCCTGGATCTTTAAGTTTCGGGGGAAACTTATACTGAATAATGGCACTGCATTCCTTAGTAAGTGCGATGGTGGTGAATTCTTCAAACTTCCCTTTACTTGAAACCAATCCTTTCTCTAACTCCTGCTTCTGAAATAGTTGGGGAGAAGAAATCGGTAGCACATATGAATCAGTTGCCACATTCACCTTTTGTAACGCCCCGATTTCCGGATGAACAGGTAAGCACGCCACGTGTGAGTTTTGAGCGTAGGATTTATTTTAATTCTCTAATTTCATAATATTCTTATGTGGCATTTCATAATTTTATAAAATTCATGAAACATCTTTTACGCAAATTACTTGAATTCATATCATTGGAAATATTGTTTCATGATACGGAAAAATATTTATTGCATAAAATCACAACCGAGAGTGTTGAATTACCGAATCGTCCCTACTTGATTATTTTTCTAACTTTAGGGACCTAATTGCATATTATTTCAAGGACTTAATTGATCCTAATTCAAAACCATATATACTTGATTGCATAACTTGAATGCTTGGAGGATTAAATGGCAAATTGGCACAAATCACACAAATCAAAATGGTGAATCACGTTATTAGGCTTCCATGAGATTCTTTGATCCCATTTTCATCCAAATTTCATCAACACTTTTGCTTCTCACTCTCGGTTCCTTCAAGCAAGAAAGGGAGAAGAGATTTTCATCTTTTCATCAAGAATCTTCAAGGAGTAATCCCAGAATTGAAGCTTAGACATCATCATCTTCTTTCTTCTTCATTTCTTTAACTTGAAAGGTCACGAGGGTGTGGACGAGGAGCAGGCTCTGTAGAGTATATCCTTGTTGCATTTTGTTAAGAAAGGTGAGGTTTTGTTTTCGGTAAAACGAACCCTATAACCTTTATGTGTCTTTTCGGCCAAAACCTACTATACTTATAAACGTTTTCAAAGTTATAAATATTTCAAGCAAGCAAGCCATGATTGTCATGATTTTCAAGCAAGTTTGGCGAGTACATGATTGCACATGGGCCCGAGGGTAATTCTTGAGCCAACCGGGAAAGCAAGGGCTGACGGGTAACTCCTGAATTATCCTCACATTATTGGGATCACCCCCGAAGCCACTAGGAGATTAGTGGTGGAAGGAGTTCCGTGTCTAGGGGGTCATGTCCCCTACACACACCATGGCGTGGATAGTCGAGCCTTGCAAACTCGCTATCACCCGGAGGGAGAAGGAGACTGGGGATTAATCCGGCATGTCGGGTTATCCTCGGGTTATTGCATGATTTCAAGCATGAAACTGTCTATGTGAACACTAAATGGAATTGCATGATCATGTATTGAATCAATAATGCAAGCACGTATTGTCACGTTTGGTGTATAGGTTTGATAATCACCCCTGCTCGCCGGGGTCACATGTTCATGAAACGATCAAGCTAAATTGTTAAATGGGATTAATTGTAATCTCGGGCAAAGAATGAATTTCTTGAACTATATAAGTATTTTGATTCCAAAATCTTCACCCGATGCTACAATTTGCATGTGACGTGTGTTATATATGTTTATTGCCCTTCACTCAGTCTTCGGTAGACTGATACTTCACTTTTCAGGTACTTGAGCGCTTGGTTGTGCTAGGCGGGAGTCCAGTCAAGTCTTGCACTGTCACGGGTCTAGTATTGTACCTTTCTTGTATAGCATTTTGGACATCTCATGATAGGATCATTGTTAGTATATTTTTGAATACCCGATTATGTATATTATTAATAGATGATAATGTATTAATAGTTAAGTTGGTACCTATACATATCTATTCGGTAACTATGGTACCTATATGTATGACTGTTTTATTGCTTCCGCTTCTGAATTCATGTTTTGCTCTTGCTTTAGGGAGTGTCCCGCCTAGCTCTTCATTTTTATTGTCACCCGTTCGCTATAGTTTTGGTTTATGTATGGATTTTCCATTTCATACGTGGATCGAGGATATAGTGCGGGGGATGTAGTGCCCTGGGGGTTAGGGTGTTACACCTTTGGCTCTGAAGGGAACTCGTCCTTCTTCTCTTTTGTACTCACCTTTTCAATCTTAACTAACTCTTCAACTTCTTCACAAACAAATTTCTCAGCGTCTGAATCTGCAAGTAACTTCATACCTTCATACTCTCTACCGCTTCTTACAAATATGGCCTTGCAATGCTCCTTAGGATTGTTTTCGGTTTGACTTGGTAGCATTCCTGGGCCTCTCATATTCAAAGATTAGGCAATCTGACCAATTTGAGTCTCCAAATTTCTATTCTGATTTACCATCTGTTCTACCTGAGCTTCCAACTTCTGATGTCGATCCGTAGACACGGCTATGAATTTCTCAAGTGCAGCCTCCCATCCCTGCTTTTGCTCCTGTTGAGGAGGCGCAGCATTGTAGGGGGTTGGTGGTCTTGGTTGGAATTGCTGCCTAGGCTGAAACTGCGGCCTAGGTTGAGGTGGTTGCTGAACATTTTGATTATTAGACCAAGAAAAGTGAGGGTGGTTCTTCCATCCTGGATTGTAGGTGTTTGAGTAGGGATCATTTGCTGGTTTGGAGTTGTTTGCATAATTCAACTGCTCTTGCACCTGTTCTCCTGCATTGGTGTGAGGACATATATTAAACGTATGTGGACCACTATAGATTTCACAAGTTACCTAAACTGGTTGGGGTGGTATCCCAACTGCATTGACAGAAAGTTGATCCAATTTCTTGTTGAGGGTCTCAAATTTGGCATTGATGGCGGTTAGGTCATCTAACTCTATTACTCCTGCTTGCACTTTGGCTGGTTGCGAATAGCTCCTCTCATGCACAAATACATCGTTTTGTGACATATTATCTAACAACTCAGAAGCAACAGCTTCAGATTTTGACAAGAAAGCTCCGCCAGCTGCAGCATCCATCGCTCCTCTAAATGTAGGGGACATCCCATTATAGAATGTCTGAATTAGTAACCAACCGGGAATCCCATGATGTGGACACTTTTTCTACAAATCCTTGAATCTCTCCCAAGATTCATAGAAATACTCTCCGTCCAACTGTCAGAAACCTTGAATATCATTCCTGTACTTTGTGGTTTTGCTAAGTGGGAAGAACTTGGCTAAGAAAGCTTGAGATAATGCTGCCCAAGTCTGAAAAGATTCGTTTGGAACAGTACTCAACCATGCTTTAGCTCGTTCCCTTAGTGAAAAGTGAAAAAGTCTGACTCGAATAGCATCAGTAGTGACATTGTGGATTTTAAAGGTATCACACACCTCAAGAAAATACTGAAGATGTGATGTTGGATCCTCCAGTGGTAATACTGAAAACGGATTATTCTACAGCAAATTGATGATAGCTGGTTTGATCTCAAAATTGTTTGCTCCGATCGAGGGGCGGGCTGTAGTCTGAATCGCTCCAGCCTGCGGCACGTTATAATCTCTTATGGCCGGTCGTGGTGGATCTTGAGGGGGGTCAGCCATCGGTATGGTAGTCGGTTTCTTATCCTTTTTACGCTTCCTCCTAATAGCACTCGGTATTCTCTCGATCTTCGGATCATATGGTACTAATTCTGGATCTTGAGATCTTCGCATACACCGTAAACCTGCATAAAGGGAAAAAAAAATCCTCAGTTCAATTCCACAGTGACAAAAGACAATGAACACAAAGTAAAATAATGGTCTAAAGCACTAGATTAAAATATTTAAGTAATATTAATTTAAAACACCTAATGGCGCCAAAAACTTGTTGTGTGTTTTACTTAAGTTAAAAGCAATCATGCAAGTGTACATTTAATATAAATATACCACAATGGGATCGTACCCACAGGGAAGGGAAATCAATCACTACTCTATGTCCTTCTCTAATCTAAAGACCGACGAAAAGCAATTGTTGTTATCTATTAATCTACTAAAATGAAATTGAAATAATTAACTCTAAAAAAACACAATAACAAACTTAAACACAGATTAAACTCAGTAGACTAAATAGGCAGGGGAAGTAATGAATCATACAATCAAGAGTTAATATGATACTCATCTAACAAGTGTAATTCTACAACCTAGTCACTTATATTTGTATTACCCTCTCTCAAGGTGTAACCAAGTGCTTAATTAGTATTCAATGTTGCTCTTGCAATCATCAATAGTTAATTAAACCATATGAACAAGACTAGTGCAATTCAGTATTCTAGCGGCTCGGCATGGAATAAGATTACTGTTGTATAAGCTAGAACCAAATCTCTTTGTATTCTACAACTTATAATGTGATGCCCCGATATTTCTACCGTACAGGTATGACGTATGTGTTTACCAAATTGCGCGAATTAATTTTTTATAAGTGTTTTGTATATTTAATTTTATATTAAATATTAAAATGTTAATTATTTATATCCTAAGTTAATTAATATTAAAATTCAATTTATTTCGTGCACTTTGACTTTAAATTAAATTACTTGTACACTTTGATATAATGTATATTTAATTCATGCACTTTAATTATAATTTAAAAATGAATTTAAATTTTGTATTTATTCGGAAATGTTATGGATTTTTAAATGCATCGCTTATGAGTGTTATAAACGTGCTTTGTTTTTATATGATTTGATATCGAAATTTCGTGAAAATTTAATATGTTGGAGATATACGTGTTATGAATATGAATATATGTTCATTTCATGTTTTCAGATTCATTTGCATTAATTTCGAATTTATTTTGTTCTTGGAATCCAAATCGGGGGCTAACGAGCAATTAGCGCACCCTTGGTTCCGTATGTGATATCTTGAGCTAGGAAACTCGGATTTGAGTTTCGTCAACTTCACTGAACTCGCAACGAAAATTCGAGTTTAATGAACTTAACCTTATATTTTTCCAAAGTTATTTGGACCTCCGAAATTCAACCGAAACGTGTTACGTTCGCCAAAACTGCCACCTTTTATTAAAAGAGCCATATCTTCCACAAACCTTGACCAAATTAACCATGGTTTGATTCCTTGGAACCCTAACTCAACCCTATAACTGGCTTAATCCTCCCAAACCGAACTAACCCTCATCACTTAGAAAAAACTCAGCCAAAATCCCCTGCTTCCAGTCATTCCCGTAACCATTGCCAACCTTGGAGATTCAAGGCTCAAATCTCCTCCAAACTTCATCTAATCCACTAGTTAAGCTTAGGGTTATAATATACATTCATTATGGGTCGTTTTAAACCATTCATCCCCAATGTTGAGCATGTTTGCATGAGGTTTTGGAGAAGATGATTGAATAGTATGTTTGGAGCCAAAATTTTGATCTCATGCATATCTTTGGTGCTTTTGCTTATGTTATGGCATGAAAATGGTCAGATAAGCTTCCTCTTTTCATTTATGATCATTGATTACATGGTAGTTGAAGGATTGGTTAGATGCCATTAATTGAACTTTGAAGAAATGGCAAGAAATCATCTTATACTTTCCTTGCTCACGTTTGATGACCTTGGTAGCATGTTTGGATGTTAAATTGGGACAAAAATATTGTTCTTTTGTTGCTATATCATATCTGAATATGTTGGATTGAAGAAGGCATAGTTGCTGCTCTGTTTTTCTTCAGTTTGCTGCGTTGTTTTGCTGGTGTGAACAGGGTCGCACCCGCGACCTGAATTGCCTGCAATTGGTGTCGCGGTCGCGACTCAAATTTGGGTTGCCCACGAATTCTGTAAATTGGAGAAAAAATTTTCTGAAATTATGGGGTAGTGGCCGCTACTATTTTATGAAGAAAATGGGTCGCGGCCGCGACCCTTGCCTTTTCTGCATGGAATTCAGTTTTTCCAAATTCAAATGCATGGCTTTATACTTGTTTTCTAATTTCCATTGTTGCATTCATGTATGGCTACGTAAACCTATATATATGTTTGCATGAATAAGTAATAATTTACTTTGTTTTGTTGAAAATTGCATGTATACATGTTGTGATTTAATTTGTTTTGTTTTAGTATATGCATGAATGTTGTGCGTAGGATATATATATATATATATATATAATGCATGTTTAATGTTATATATATTTAAGTCTTGTTTAATTTATTTAAATTTTAGAATTTAATTGTTATCTATTTCGTGTTATTTAATTTCTAAACATGACTTGAATGTTTCTATTTACCTATTTTCTAAGTGTAAACATGTTATACTACGTGTTATGATCGTTATTTGAAATTCTTAGATCAATTTGATTTAAATGTGAAGGTTATGAACTTGAACGACTTTAAATGCTTCATGAAAGGAATGGAATGAATGTTTATATGTCTTTAGGACATTAATAGTGCATATGAACATGTTCATTACATAATATGATCTTTTATACATTCATATCATGATCATTACATTGCCGAGCGTCTTATTTGGTCATTTTGAGTCTCACTTCACCTTCCTTGTACAGATTTTGATCCTGTTGGAGACGAGGCCCGTCCGTGAGGCTCTTGTGCTCTTTTTTGTCGTTTTAAGGTGGGTTTCTCTACTATCTAGTTAAATGACCCTATATACCTTCAATGTGTAAAGTTTTTTACCAAAATTAATATATGTATATAGAGTCATTTCAAGAGTAAATGTTTGCAACGTAAAGCCTTTATTTTATGAATCCTACCAAATATTTTGGCGAGAAATGAATGAATGCACAGAATGGGGCCCAAGGACTTAGTGTGAGTGGCTATCCGGGGAGACATGGGCCGACGGTGATCCCTTACATTAGTCCCACCAATGAACGGCATAACCGGACCTCGTTAGGAGTTAGCGAGGAATGGACGTTGAGTGCTATCTGGGGAGTCATGTAACCCCTTTTGGTCAATGCATGGATGGCCAGGCCTTGCAAACCTGTCCATCACCAGGAGGAAGAAGGTGTAAATGATAATGAATGTGCACAAAAGAATGTAATGTATGAAAAGAAATAAAGAATGAACGATTAATGAATTACACAAGGTGTTGGTTGGAGATAATGCACGCCCACTCACCGGGCCACGAAAGACCTAATGTAAATTGATCATTATAATCCCTGTTGATGATTTCTCTATTTCACCCACTTGGGAAATTCTTTAAAAACTTCACTTGGGATTATAGCTTGCATGTGAATGTTTAAATTCCGTCGTATATTATATTTATGCCCTGTTTTTATACCCATCAGTCCTTTTTGGACTAAACCCGTTTGGTTTTCAGTTGTTTTATGCAGGTGTCAGGGAGCTAGGCGGGAATTCGAGTCGTTGGGTCTTGCATTCTTCTCTAGCTCTTGTATTTTGGTCTTACACTTGCATACTTATATTTATGATTATTATATATACCTTATGACTGGAGCGTACCTGTTTTGAGCCGTGATTGCATGTGACTATTGTAAATGATCTATTTTTGGAGCTTGGATGCTCATGGTATATATATATATATGATATATGTTCAGTTATTGCTTCTGCTTTAATGTTTACTCTGATTCTTATGGTTTAAAGGTTAGTCCCGCCTAGCCTAGAGTGTGTGTTTGTCCCCGTTCGCCGTGATTTAGCTCGGGTATGGAGTGTCCATTTCAAATTCGGGTCGGGTCTCGGTGCGGGGGATGTGGTACCTTGTGCTCAGGTGCTACATACAAGTTATGAAAACAATCTAAACTACCATCAATTTCTCAATATTTAGGCAATTATAAAACATGCTAAGGGTGATCAGGCCATCGCAAGTCAATTCAAACATGTTTTCAAACTAAGAATTAACACAAGTCATTCAATCAACATATCAAACACCTATCATGCATTCATCATCACTCCCTTAACCCTAGAGAATTAGCTACTCATAATTAAAGCAAAACTCATAAAACTAAAGGAAATTGCATTAAAGGAATTCATGTTCATCAAAGCTAAACAAATTCTAAAAATCAAACCTATGAACATTCAGTAAAAATCTGGAAAAGCGAATCTAGCATAATACTAATTAAACTTAAACTCAAAGGAATTAGTTTGATAATTAAAGCACTAAATAAACTGAAAAACCGAAATTGTTAAAGAACTCGATCATTTCGTCTTCTCGAAATTCTTTGAACAACTCTTCAAAACTCCAGAACTTCTCTCCTCAGGCTAGGTCACGAACGGAAGAAAAACTCATTCAAAAAGACTCCAAAACACACTTAAATAGCAACCCTAAATCCTCTCACCAACTCTTGGTAACGGGCGTTACCTATCTATGTGCAATTATCGTTAACGCCCGTTACTGCTTGAAATCGCAATAACCCTTTTATAAGTGGTAACGGGCGTTACCACTTTCCTTCTGCCCAGGGGTAACGAGTGTTACCCCTCTGATTCGCCAAAGGCTTTGCTCCTATGTCTGTTAATAGGGGTTAACCTCGTTGTTCTTGTAAGGGGTAACGGGGGTTACTCCTTTTTCCTCCAAAAATACTTGAATTTACCTTGGAACGTCGTTTCTCATCTCCAACTCAATAATTACCTAAATGGAGCAAAATAAACACAACGCATCAAACGACACACAATTATAGTCTAATCAATGCTAATATTCATGCAAATTTCACACTAAACATGTTCCAATTTTTGTATGTTGGAAAAGTTGATATGGTTATAAATATGAAATGAATATTGTACATTCATTCAATACCTTATCAAAAAACACTTCGGCACTTTAGCAAAAAACACGTTAGTGTCCGGTGTCCTTCTCCCAAGTATAGATACAAGAATCCATTTCGACGCTTTTAATTTAATTCGAAATATACGTATATTCTGTACCTTTGTAAAAATATCAGATCTTTGTGATATTATTTTATTAGGAGAAACTCTTGAAATTTCTCTTTTTTGTATTTGTTTTATTTTCTTACATTTTTTTCTTTTATTTTTATATATTTATTTTTTCTATCATTCCAACAAGGGTTTTTTTTTTTTTGAATAGTACCCATGAGTTGAAAAAATGTTTGTTTACTCCCCATTTTCAAAAAAAAATTCGTTTGCTCTCCAGATGAGAGGCAAAATGTTTGTTCACTCCCCATTTTTTGCAAACGTGGTATAAAAACTCAAGGATCAGGTAACTAAATCCCCAAATGTTGTATATTTTTCGCAATATCATGTATATACATCATATTGCAAAAAATATACAACATTTAGGGATTTAGTTACATGATCCTTGAATTTTTATATCAATTTTGCAAAAAATGGGGAGTAAACAAATATTTTGCCTCTCATCTGCGGAGCAAACACAAATTTTTTTGAAAATGGGGAGCAAACAAACATTTGAGTCCCCATTTGGGGATTTTTCGGGAATTCCCCTTTCCAACAATATACTTTTAATTTTTCTTTTATTTTTCAACTCAAATTAGTTCTTATTTTTTATATTTTCTCCTCATAGTATTAAATATTTTTAACTAATGTGACATTATTTTATACTATTTATTCATTTATTTATTATACTTTGATAATTATATTAGAAATGATTATTGAATATATAAAATTTAATTTTAATATATTTAAATAATAATACTTTTTATTTGCACACGCAACGAGAGTACGAGAGTTACTAGTCACGTAATTGTTACTGAAGTTAAATAATAAAATTTTGTTACCAACAAATGATAGAAAAGAATATAAAAAAAAAAAGTAGGAGTTTTCGGAAAGCTTATGTTCAGGATCAAGGAAAACTAGGATATACACGATCGAATACAGACATTGGTGTCACGAGGATAGCGAACTTAATGAAATAAAAATTTTGAAAAATTAAGAGGTAAAAACATAAAAAGTTATCATTTTTAGAAATTTATTTGGAAACCTCGTGTTTAGGCTTAGGATACACTGGGAGTTGGGAAATCAAGGTTTTGTTTAGTGATAACAAATTAATATAATAAAATTTTTAAAATTTTAAGAAAAGTTACAATTTTTAGGATTTTTTTATACTTTTTTTTTATGCCGCGCTCTTTCAACTATATAGGTACGAGATCATGTGTGAGTTTAATTATGCAATTATGTGTCTAACTTGTATTTAATTGGTTTAATTGTATGATTATGTGTAATTATGGGTTTAAATTGAATTTCTTTGAATTGTTTGTTATTTTTGTTTAGGGATAATTACATAAAGGTCCCTGAGGTTAGGCCTAATTACAAGTCGGTCTCTATTCTTTTAAATATTACACTGTAATCCCTAAGCATTGTTAATTTGTTAATTTTTGTATACTTTTAGGGACGATTTTGAATTTTTTGTCATACATTATATGTAACACTCACAAAACCTTCAGGGACATAAGTGTACTTTTACAAAATTCGTTAATGGACCACACACGAAACAAGAAATATAGGGACTACAGCGTAATATTTAAAAGAATAGGGACCGGCTTGTAATTAGGCCTAACCTCGGGATTGGTGGATGTAATTTTCCCTTTTGTTTAATTATGTGACCAATGTGTGATATATGTGATGTTATATGTATTGCGGGGTTATATGTCCTTAATTGTTATTTATTTAAAAGTTATGGAATTAACTTGAAAGGGTGATAGGACCCAATTGCTTCTTATTTAAAAACTTCGCGGGTCAAACTATAAATAATCCATTTTAAGGTGCATTTTAGCCATTTCACTTTTGAGCAGGAATTTTACGATTCCGACCTCACCGTTAGATTCAGGACGTTGTTCATAGTCTGTAGAATGTAAGTTAGATTTTTTCGACACCATTGGTTTTATTCCTTTTTCGAGTCAGTCTATTCAAACTGGTAATAAACTAAAGCAGATAAAGAAAAGATCCCTCTCACACCTTATGTCTCGATCGGTCATTCCTGTGATGCCTCGCTCGTCAGATCGTACATGTATGACATCACGAGTGATCTAAATGTGCATTTTATTATTTAATTATATTTTTATATGAATTTCATGAGATATATGTCTTACTTGAATTATGACATTGAATTTGGCTAGCTAAGCTTTGAATTTGTTTGCCGAATATGATGAATACGTGGAGTATTTGAATTAATTGTTGTTTGGACTTAATTATATGATATGTGAATGTTTTGAGATCTATTTGAAAATAGGACTTGGGCCTATTTGGTTCTTTTTAAAGTTTAGGGCCAAATTACAATTAGGGTATTTTGAGGTCTTTTTTGGATAACTTGAGCTCGGCAATTCAGATTCAAATTTTGACTTCGCCATTGGACTCTTTTCGACGATTCGAGTCCAACGGAACTAGTTTCATATTTTTTTGAAGCCGTGTGGACCCTTCTTGATTTAAAATCCAATACAAACGGACTGGATTACTTGAACCCGAGCCGTTTTTCGCGACCCAACCCGTTTCAACCCCCCCCCCCCCCTTTTGGGCTGAAATCATCCCCTTTCTTTCACCTATTTCAAACGTTCAACATCAAGAAAGAAGAGAGAAAAGAAGAACTCAAGCCCTAGCCCTTCTTCAACCTTAAGAGCTCAAGTTTGCTTTCATCTTTCACTTCTTCAACGATCCGAGGTAAGACTTCGACTCTTCATGGCATGAGCTTTCTTTTAATACCACAGTTGTATCTTGAATTCATCGATATGTGCTCATATGAAGAAGATGATGAATAGTGGAATTTGTATGAAATTGGAAAGCATGACTTGAATCTTGAATCTTTGAACCTAAATATGATATATGATGTTTATATGAATTAGTTTGAAGCTTTTATGGTGGAATTTTAGTTGTTGCTTGAAGCTTGCATGAAAACCCATTTATTGAAGCTTGAATATATGAAAATGGCAACATGTTTAATACCTTGTTTCATGCCCAAATGTTGTGTTTAACTATGTATACTTGTTAGGATCTTATTTCATGTATTAAAGTTGGATTTTTGAGATGAATTTGTGGTTGCATTGTTGCCTTATTTGTTATCACGCCTGCCCCTGCTTTTTGCCTCGTTTTAGTAATGAAAATGGCTGACTTGGGAGCCTTTGTCTACGAGGGGTAACGCCCATTAGGGCTTTCCTTTGTTAGGAGACTAACGGTCATTAGCCGGTCCAGGGGCGACCATGGACTCTAACGACCGTTAGGTGTTTGTGCGATGTGAGGCCCTAACGACCGTTAGTTGGTCAGGGCATCCCTGACCTGTATAACGGCCGTTAGTGGGTTGTGTGTGTTTGGCGTTAGCCCCCTGTGTGTGACGAGTGTTGTGTTTTGTTCCTCGTTTCGTTTCTTCCGTTTCTTTCCCACCCCGATTATGGTTCTAACATGTTTTATGCTTATGAATTATTGTGAATTAATATGTTATGTTATGATATGATATGATATGATGTGTTATGTATTTATGGTGTGTTATCGATGTGTAAGCATGTTAGCTATACGTAATTGTTTAATTTATGAACGTTTATTACTTACATTGCATCATTTGCATCCATACGCATTCACCGAGCGTCTGTATGGTTTATATTAAGTCTAAGTGTTGTCTTTTGTTTTTGATTTGTTCAGAAGAGCAGCCCGTCGGTGTCGAGTCACTCCGTAGGGTGTTAGTTTGGCCTCCTTTGTTACGCTTCTTTTGCTCACGTGAGGTTTTCTTTCTTTTTAGTTAATTCGACCTAAAACCCTAAATGTGTTTTGAGCCTGCATGCGACCTACGTATATATATTTATTTAGATATGTATTGGATATGTAAGTATTTGTCACACTTGCTACGAAAATATTGGAAAAAAGTCTTTATATATATGTAAGCTACGTTTTCGTTTGTTTTTTAAAAAGGGTTGGTGTGAGTTTTGTAGTAAGATTTGGCCTTGAATGGTAGGTTTTGTCCATTTGATTTTGACTTTGTTTGGGCTAGATGTGGGTAAGGAGCATCCGGGACGGCCACGGGGTCGCCGAACAGACTTCCTGTGAACATTTCCACTTTGAGAGGGCTTGCCCAACCTTGGGAAGTTGAGGGAAAGGTAGGTTCTCTTTAGCCGGCGGTTACCCTATCGAAGGAGTGGGTAGGAGTAATTAGTCTCCGACTCAGTACGAACTTTAAACTGATGGTTTAGGGATGGCCACTCCTTTACTATCATTTGACGTAAGGTTGGTTTGTTTAACTTTGGCTTTGAATATGTTTGACTTTGAGGAGTTTGAATGGAGAAACTCGTACTTGTCGAGTTTGTTTGACTTTGATTTGGTTTGTGAAATGGGAATTGATTCATATTAGTTGATTTTGCCTCTTGGCCTTAAACTCTTTTCTATATATCTATTATCACGGGAAAAATGTTTTAGATTGCAAAAACCATGCCCCGGTTGATGAGCTTTTGGATTTGATATATGCTTTTCTCGTATGTATACAAATGGGTATGTGTGTGTTAACACCCTACCAATCGTTAGGACTGGCCCCTCCTCGTTGTTTCTTTTTATCCCTTATTTTTCTTGAGTTGCAGGTACATGTTAAGGTTTGAGTTAGGTGGCAGTGTGTCTTTAGAGTTGTTCGTGTTTATAGCTCGAGTCCTGCATATATTCGCATCTTTGATTTACGCTCTTGTATTTTTGAATATTCTTTTAGCTTTGGATTTGGACACTTGATAAGATTAGTTTGGCCCGTGGTGGGCAAGTATTTGTATAAGTTGTATGATCTATGTTTGATAGGTGTTTGTATGTGATCCAATCGCTTCCGCACTTGGGATTTTTGTTTGTTGTGCACTTTGTATTAGGTCTAGACCGCCTAGCTTAGGTGAGATTTTATTTGTCTCCCGTTCGCTATTGCATAGTGCGTGCGTAGACCTTCCATTTCATCACACGTGTCGGGCTTTAGTGCAGGGGATGTGGTGCCTACCGTTGGCGTGCTACACAAAGGATATAGTGTTTAGTAAGCTGAGATCAAGAACTGGCCGTACGAGTGAGAAACACAAAGTCACTCCTTCTGATTCGATTAGTCCTTGGATTAGGATTAAAGAATTAAGCTAACGACTATAACTTAGAACTACTCTATTTCTCCTATTTTTTGTTTCTTTTGTTTTCTGTTTTATCTTCTCGGGATCGATCATCTTATATATTCTCTTCTCTTAGTAGGTCTCGATCGCTTGGAATTAAGAAATAAGTACGTGGTAGCTCGTCATGGACTTAAAATGCACGGTGTGGAGACTCGTCAATTCAGGTTATTTACGATTTATCATACAGATAAGAATAAAGATTTTATTGGTATGCATGTTATATGTGATATTACTGCGTCATTGGTGAAAATTATATGTGGCATAAGCTATGCATGCGGGTAATTTAAGCTATAAGTTGAAATTTTAACGGATTGTGGGTAGGTAGGCAGACATGTGCTTAATTCTTCCTAAACTTATCGTGTTTTATGTGCATGAGGTGAATTATTAATATCGGTGTACTATGGTTGATGTTGAACATCCGAGCAAGAAAAATCGATAAATTTCTTGAAAGATTACACGCTGAAATAGTCCCAACAACCTTTGTACCACCCGGCCGCGAACCCTTTGTATGTCGGCCGCGAGACCTTGCTCCATCACCCAACTCTGCTTTCATTAAATTTTAGCGGCCATGATTAGACCACAATAAAATTTCTTAGCTGCCGCCAAGGATCATGCTTTCTTATTGTATTTTTCATTTAATTTGACTTGTGAGTCATTTCTTATTTATTGTTGATTGTAGGCCTTATTGGCCATTACTTTATTGTTTATGTTTAGGGCTTGTAGCCCAATGTTGTTATGTCTTGGAGCCTGTGAGCTCCACATGCTCTGATAAATTGGCACGGGGTTAGACTCCGCCTAGCCAGGATTGTTTTTGTTTTTTCACCCATTCGCCTTCATCGGATTCGTGTACGGATTGCCCATTACGTATGCATGTCGGGTCTAGGTGCAGGGATATGGTCGTCTAACATTCCAAGCTCTAAAATAATAATCATTTATCTATTATTCAAAGATTATATGTGATATAAAGAAATTACCAAAGCGGATTACAACGAATATGCTTTTTGAGCATTATTCCCAACAGGCTGATGACGGTAGGGAGATATATATATACTAGTTTAGTTAACAGCACAAGGCACGGTAACTTATGCCCGTTCATATGAATAATAATTATATTACTAACATTAATATTGTGTTGTATATTTGTGTTTGAAAAGATCATAGGCCTTAAATTACATAGGTAGTTTATCATACACCAACTTCCAGAGAATAACTTGTAGAGAAGTAGCTTTTTTATATTAGCTTATAAAAATAGAGTACAAAATATATATCCACAAGAATTTTTGTTAAAAGAGCTACAAAGCACTTGGAGTTCTAAGTTATCTAAAATTTCAGGAAATGTAAATAAACTTTGAACACATGAACAATTTGAGCACAGGTAATCATTGAACTACCAGCAACACCAAATTAAGTTGCTACTATTGCTTGATTCCTATCCTTCCACTCCGTCGCCTATAGCTTCTGCTATACTGCCACCTTTGTCTCTTCTATATCTAGAACCTATAAATGCTTTCAAAAAATTACACATATTATTTCAATTAAAAGATCTTCTTATTAAATAATATATAATCATAACCCCTATGCATACCAACTTCACTTTAGATATTTGACCAACCATATGTACCGAGAGCAGATTAAGGTTAAAGAACAGGCATCGAAGTTGAAATTAAACAGTAGCACTCTATGTTGTAACAAATTTACAAGTGGTAGATAATGTTGTAACAAATTTACAAGTGGTAGATAAATGTTGCAACACTGTCATATCTATATTTCTTTATAGATGGAGGCTAATCAAATAAACCAAGACTTGAAGAGGAAAGTTACCTGGGAGATTTCTAATAGATTAAACATCAGAATCAACAATTATTTGAATCAACCGTGTAAGGATTGAGTGCTACTAATGTCGATTTCCTCTGTTTATACCTTAATTTTGTATTCAAATTCACATGAACACACAACTATAAATGTTTTCAACAAATTACACATATCCTTGCAATTAAAAGATCTCCACATTATTGAAATATAAAGAAAAGTACACTAACATTGGTAACCATAATCCTTTAGCCACAGTTATTATATCCTCCAAAATACCTACCATTATCTGAAAAAAGAATCTTTCTAAGAAAAGTTATTATCATTACATATTACAGATTGAACCCCATTTTCCACGTCATAAAAAGAAAGTTGTAGATTTGTTCCCTTACCCTCAGAAGGTATAAGGTCATTGATAAAGTGATAAACTAAGCCTTGAATTCTAAAGGCGTATATATTTATTTTCATTACGACAAAGTTCCTTATCATATGTAACTCCAAATGAAGTGAATGAAAAACTATTGTTATATGTACACGAGTTGGCCCTAAAATACAAGGGAAGTTGAGAATATCTAAGGAACAAATTTTGCAATTCATTAGGAACATCCATCGGGAAAGTGAAACTTGACCATTAGAACAACAAACAGCAAGTGGCTCTCTATAGAATTTAATAGCATGACAATTTACACAACAAGGCGCCTTCGGTAAACACCAAGGGGGATCCAAAATATTAGATAATCGTTGGAGGTCAATGACTTCTGAATTTGAAGAATTAGTGGTTCAATTAATTGGAAGATTAGCGTTTTTCTTTGCATATGCAGCTCGACGATGAGCATTTAATTCACACTTTTTTTTTAGCACACATTTTTCTATAAGCATCACGTCTCTTTTCAATTTTCGTAATTCGACTATAAATTTTATTTTTGAGTGCATTATTGGTTGATTCAGCCATATATTCAACATTGTAGAATGATATTAATTTTCTACAGAAAACAAATCAAAATATATATCAATAAGAAGCACATATAGCGACAGTGAATTGGAGAATACAAATAACATCGAACAACCACGAATTAAATCGAGCTCACTTCCTTCCCACTCAATAGTCTAAGAAGCCAAAGCAATCAATAACCTCCATCCATAACAGATTTATACCAATGCTACATCCCAAACGCTAATCAATTCACCAAAACACATTAAAGAAAAACTCTAAATCAGTAGTACGTATAAACCGAGAGTCACCAACCTAGAGATTTGGAAGCACTACATTGCACCACAGGAATCTGGTACGTCGGCATTGAACTCCAACATTTGCTACCCATAAATGTCGACCGTTTATAAGAATTGTTATCACTGATCTGGACCCACCTTTGCCCAGATCGGGATTGTACAAGAGAATAGTTTCATCTGCTTTCTCATAAGCTTTAAATATTGACCTGTTTGGGTCTTCCCAAAAGTCCTCCAGCAATGTTCCAATAAATTTCATTTAATCAAAAAAACCAAAAATACAAAGAGAGGGGGGAGAATTCAAGAACAGAAATGTGATACCCCGCTCGTTCGCACGTATAGGTTTGTACCACGTGTGAGTTTATTTTCCGTAATTGTATTTATTTTCATTTTATTTGATGCATTCATATTTTATTTATATTGTTTTCTATATGAATTATTTAAAATTATATGAAATATGAGATTTAATGTCAAGAAAATGCCCTAAGTGAAATTATGACGTGAATTCTTAAGAATTATGAATTTATGATATGTGAATTTTGTTCCCGAGCATGCTAATTTCGTGAATTATGTGAAATACATGATTTAAGGATGTAATTGCATGATTTTAAAATATGTGGACCTAATTGAAAATTTGGTTTTTGGACTTGATTGTAACTTTTTGAAAGTTTTGGAGTCATTTGGAAAATGAGTCATTTTAGTACACTTGTGTACGTTTTAATTTATATCTTGAGCTCTGACACTCGGATTCTAGTGCTGTCTTTGGTGTTCAACTCCATTCGACGATCCGGACGCAATGGAACAAGTTTCATAATTTTTTGATGTCGTTTCGACCCCTGATGAAGCAAATTTTAGCCACTCATATCCTAAAACGCTCTTATGACCTACTTTTAAACTATGAGACCAAATCCTTGTACTTCCTTTGCATATTACACAACCAAAAAAATCCCACATATCTCTCGTACCTCTCACCATCGAACCATTTCAGTGGCCAAGCAACAGTAGCCATTTTCACCATTTTTTTTTGTACCTTAAGAGCTCTTTTGATCATCAATTCTTCTTCCAAGCTTCAAGGTAAGTTTAGATCTTTGTTCTCCATGATATTATGCACTTATTTATCCATTTAATTCATATTTTAAATTAAGGATTCATACTACATGAAGAAGATGATGAATAGTTAGGGTCTAAATGAATGTGAAGAACGTGATCTTTTGAACTCCATTTTCTTGTCGAGAGCTGCGGGAATGTTGTGGCTGGAATTGCATTTGTTTTGTACTATTTCTTACCTTTTATTTGCTGCTTAAACTTGCTCCTTGCTGTTGTGTTTGCTCTGCTTCCCCTGCCCCATATTTACAGCTGTTGCGTGATGTTTTTTCCCGATGGAAATAGCTACTCGTTTACTCCTTTTTCATGCCGATATTGAAGCATGAATTGAGGGACTATTTTCCTACTGTTTTGTATTGTTTTGTGCCTCGATTTTAATTGAATTTTATGTTTTATTGCTGCTGCATCATACCCTGCTTCTTCCCTGCATTTGTGAACTACTGTTGCTGCGCTTAATCAAGAGAAGGAGCCATTAATTCGAGAGAAAATCGATTTTTAGTCGCTGTTGCGAATCTGGTTGTGCTGTTAATCTTCATGGCCGCGACACACACACCTCGAAGCTGCCTGAATTTGACTTCACGACCGCGAAGTTCTGGTGAAGAAATTGGGTCGCGACCGCGACTTGGCCTGGCAGTTGCTTGCAGTAGTTTCTTTTTTTCCTTTCCCATGCATTTCTTTCTTTATTTGTCCTGTTATGTGAACTTTAATGCAAGATATGTATATATGTACGTGCATGGGTGTTTGTATGTTTAAGTGTTGCATCTTCTTTTTAATTCCATACAACTCCCTTCCTTATTTGTTCTGATATGTAAACCTTAATTGTTGGCCATATTATATATATAATATAATATATGTTATGTACGTAATTCTTGAATAATTATTTGATCCCATGCAAATGCCTTGTGTTTTGTTGATTAATTGTAAAACACGCAGGTATATGTATATATATATATATATATATATATATATATATATATATATATATATATATTAATTTGACTTGTTTTTAATTTAATGAACTATTTAATATGAACTTTAATGTGGTTAATTTTGAATATTTAATTGATATGACCTCTAAAAATTTGAACTTGTATGCATGGTTTTTGTGCTTCGTTTTGTGCTTTCTAATGCCTTCTTTTTATTCATTTATGACCTGAATGCTATGTAAACATGTTGTAATATATGTTGAATGTCTTGTATTAATTTTATGGATTTATTTGATACGAGTTTTATATGATATGAATTTGAACGCTTTAAGTGGTACCTTCTTGCACTTCATTCGCATACATTGCATTCATTCACATCGCCGTGCGTCTAATTGGTACATAATTGAGTCCAACTCTTTAGTATTACGTTTGTTTGTCACAGGGGTGCTTCCGGGAGGAGCCGTGCCCGAAGTTTAAGGTTGTTTGAGATCGTTTTCTCGCACCACTACACTTTTTTGTTCAAAGGTGTGGTTTAGGTTTGTTTTCTATTTAGTTAAGCGACCTATGACCCATAAATGCTCGTTTTCTAGCCGCATACGACTAAATATTATATATATATTAAATATGTGTAATGTACGATATGTTTATGATCTTGTGATCAAATTTTGGCTTTCAAAAGGGCTATATCTACGAGCATATATGAGCTCATGTTTTAATGAAAGTTTAATGTTTATGAAAGTTTAATGCTTATGCACGTATTGTTAATGGTTCGTTTTGAGTTAGAATAATTGGTAAAGGTAATGTAATGGTAATGTTGGATACATTACGGGTTGGGATGCCCGGTACGGTAGAGGGCCTTCGGGTTAAGCCTAAACGTGGTTTCCCTCCAAGGTATTACGTGCCACCCCAAGAGGTTGGGGAGGTGTGGTGCTCTTGATGCCTTCGGTATGAAGCCGAGGAGGACTCGTGTGGGTTAGCTACCTCTCGAGGAATTTACAATGGCACTCGTGTGGTTTAACCACCCTCGAGGAATTTACTAATGGATGGTTAGGGTTGACGGACCCTTCCATCACCGAAGTAGGGGATTGAATGTGATTTTGTTTTATGTAATGTAACGTAATGAAAAGCAACGGTGGATGATCATAGTCGCCGAGCTTAATGAAATGGATTGGATTATGGAACGAGAATAGAGTCTTTATTAATGTAATGTATGCGTATTTGATATGTAATGTTTTATGAAAATATTTTGGTATGCAAAACCTATTCCCGATTCATAACCTTTATCTTTTTATGTGTTTTGCTCTATATATGTATAATGTGTGAGTGTGTGTTACCCCCTCACTCAATCGAGATATGACTGACACCTCTCCTTTCCCACTTTTAGTTTTCAGGTCTTTTGAGCACGAGCTAGGCGGAGAAGTGGGTCGTTCGAGTCTCACTTTTAGGCGTAAGTCGTGCTAGGTGCATCGCATATCATTTTGGTTTTGAACTTAATGAATTGATCATGTTATGAATTTTGTTTTGGTGATATGAATTATTATGGCTATATATATTTGATCACTTGATGTATATGTTGATTTTGGAATTTTATATTGTTAGAACTCCTTGCTTCTGCTATTTGATTATTTGTTCCGCGCTCTGGTTTAGTTTTAGCTCTGCCTAGCCTAGTGAGTGTGTGGTCTCCCGTTCGTTTAGAATTGGGCTCGTATATGGATTTCCCATTTCATATGCGGGTTCGGGTTTAGGTGCGGGGGATGTAGTGGCCCGCACACCGGGTGCTACAAGAAATCTTGTCTTATTTCCTTTAGCAAGCATACTACACTACACTTTTCCTCATCATGTTTTTTTCTTTTGTCTCCTCCCTAAAATCCTAAATTATTTTTCGTGATTGTTGTCGAATGTACATAATTATTGACGAAATGTAAGGATCATTTAAGACCCTAAAAGAACACTTTAAGTGAAATGGATGTAAAGACAAAACTTGCATCGTTCACGAGGAGATTCTGAAAGACTTTATACCTCTATACTTGGCAAATCATTTTCGAGCTGGAATACTTGGTAGTGTATCCGTTGGGAATAGTGCCCTGAAAATTCAATTTGCTAGATTGATTAAACTGAATTTACAGCAAGTTGTAAGTATTTCACATATTGATAATTAATGACGTGAGGAGGTATTATTATATGAAATGTGTTTCATAGGAAAAGACTTTAAATACCAAAATCACGTGTCATTAAAGTTCTAGTCGATAAGATAAGAATATGTTCTTATCAAGACTACAACGTGGTTATATAAGATGATTAGTCTTTCATCATAGGGAATGGTGATTCCGATTATAACACGTTGATGATTTACAATAGGATTGGAAACATTGAACTGGACCACTGAGATTATTAATTTTGTACTGCTATCTAAAAATGAATAAAATCTCAGGAAGTATTGTACTCTTAATCCTGACAATATTTAGGCATTAGGCATGTAGTGTTAGTCACTGTAATATACTCGAAGTGAGGTCTCGGTAACGGGTGGCCAAAATACTTTGTACGTTCGGTGACAATATGAAATGTGCTAAAGAGTTATATTGATCGAGGAATCCGTGGCCTTGCTGGAAGGTAAAAGATATCCCTGAAATATATTTGTAAAAGTTCGAATTAAGACTTTGACCAAAGCACTTCGCGTGATACGTCACCGAAGTTGTATGTCGAATGTGTTTCACATACAGAGAATTTGAACTTAAAGCGAATCAATAAATTTCAGATTGGAGATGAAAAATAAATGATAGTAGTTGCAATTTATTTTTCATGGATATCTACACGGAGGAGTGAAATGCGAAATTATTCTAAATCGAGAAATTTGTGAATAATTGAATTAATTTTAGAGTGCAACAATTTTTATTTAGTGGAATTAAATATTGTTAAACGGTAATTAATTACTATCATGAGATGATAATATATTAACCCGTTTGGAGCTAAAATTAATTAGTCCTGCAGGTCCCCCTGCAAGCCCCAACTGAAAAGCCGAAGAGAAAATATTAAAAGGAGAGAGATAAATGAATTTTCAAAGTGTTTGAAAATAGCCAAGGGATTTATGTTAAGAAAATAAATCAAAGTTCCAAAGTGTTTAAAAAAAAAATTATTTAAAAAAAATAAAAAAATAAATGCCCGAAATTTCATTTTGGAGAAAATAAAAAAATTTATTTAAAAAAAAAAATTACTGACGTGGCAGGTGCTGATGTGGCACCTGGCGTGTCACGCCACGTTAGCAGGTCAGGGCCCAGTTACCGCTGACACAACGCCTACGTGGCGCTCCGCGTGTACGGGTGAGATCGCGCCTCGTTAGCACAATCGGGCGGCCCAGATTGAATGTTGACTAAGCAGTCAACGGATCATCGGATCGGGTCGAACCCCGATTCAAACGGGCAGGGTCGGCTACGAGACCCGGACACGTGTCATGATCTGGTGAGGCTGCGTGTGTGTGCACGCGTCAACCACCTGGCAGGCTTCCGGCGGCACGTGGGTCCACGTGTCGGCGCGTGGTTGGTGGATTCGTGTTCGCAGTGGAGAGTTCTACACGACAGTACAATCTGATTGGCCAGCTTGTACGCGGTTTGTACGCGGAACGTGTAGAATTACCATTTTGCCCTTCATTTTTTGGCTATAAATAGGGGCAATGCATGGCTTATTTCTTGCATTCAAAATTTGAGCTGAAAATTGAGAGAATTATCCGTTTCTCTCTCTCCCCCTTAATTAATCTTTTAATTAAAAGATTAATTAATACATAATTAGGTGGTTATATAATTAATATATAAACCATTTAATTATTAGAAAATAGGGATCTTCTAGTTTTAGAAAAATGAGTTTTTCTAGAAAAATATTTTCTCTAGTATTTAGAGAAATACTTTCGGAGCCCACACTCCGAGGGTTTTTTCGGGAAAATTGCGAGGAAGTTATGCCAGTTTTAGGAAAGGAAATGAGCTGGAAAAATACCGTTAGATAGCCATATTTGGAGTACGGTAATATTTTATAGTTATATTATTTTAAACATGATTAATTATATGCCATTAATTGTTAATTGCATGTTAGATATTTATCTGCTTAGTGATTTAAAATTTATTATCAATTGCATGTATATACTTGAGTAGATCCGGCTAATCTTCCGCTATTGTATTAAAATATTTTAGAAATATTTTTATACATGTATTATAAAGAAAAATTTTAAAATGTGGTCCTAGACCGCTACTGTTTTGGGCCCTCCACCAAGCAACTGGTATCAGAGTCGTGCTCTTGATATCTACATGCATTGATATGATGCATGCGATGCATAATTTTAAATCTGCTGCTGTGCACGTAAATTCTGTCAAAGGAGACTGGTTTTTAAGTGGGACCGTTGTGACCCCTCCAGTGTTTCGTGGGAATTTATGTGGAATGGTATTTCTTTGGGAAACAATTTAATTGTTTTTCCTGAAAAATTACCGAATCAGTAAACATGATTTAAATTATGTGATAATTTATTTATATCATGTTTACTTTATACCATTTATTTTAAGAATGATAATTATGTGATAATTATATGCAAGCATGCTTAATTATTTTATTTTATAGCATAATCTTGATAATATGAGATATTATGTTATTTACAATTATGCGTATTTTATTTAATGTGATTAGATAAATAGTGTTTAATAGAAATTGAAAGCGATGCATAATTGAACTAATATTATTTTAAGCCTAATTAATAAATAGTTATTAAGTAGACTTAAAATATTAATAGGATTTTAAATGTGATTTAATAATCCTAGTGGGAGCGTATTAATAAGATTAATCACTTTCGACAATAAGACGCCAAAAGTGATTATATAATAATCAAAAGATAATCCACACCTTTTGAAAATTCGAGTGGGATCGAGATGAAAAAAGTTGGATTCACGGCCTCCATTACCCGTCTATAGTATAGTGGATGTGTACTACTCTCTTCGGCGGGTATATATTCGTAGTATACAAGATTAGACTTCTACGGATAGAATGAAATACGGGAAAAGTCAGCTCGACCACGCCTCCGTGGAGTGTCTTGACCTACTCGTACGGACTTCTAGGTAATGGTGCACACTTGACTAAGAAATGTATTAACCTCCCTTCGGAGCTCTGTTACATTTACTTAGAGGCCAAGGGCTGACGTGGTGGATTAACATTGTTTGGTAAGAGTTACCTAGATGGCATGTTAATTAAGAAAAGTTCTTGCTTTCTAAGAGGTTTTCAACCTCGCCTCCAGGGAGTCAACTGCAGATAGTTAAGTCACCATTGCGGAAATCAAAATGGTTACATGGATTTCATTTATTGGTTAGACGCAGAAGAAAGTGAAATACAAAATCATAACTTGCATATTTTTAGTTAATTCAGCTTTAAAATTACGATCTCTTTTAGCCTACTTCAAACTATATGTCTATAAGGAAATAGGCTAGTAAGGGTCTAACTATGCTGACTAAAAATGAATCTTGACATCGTGTTGAGACACGAATGTTTACGTACTCACTGAACCTTATCCAAAAATTCTGAAAACTACAGCCAGTCAGGATTAGAAAGACGTTTATTCCAAATGGATCAAGTGTGATGATCTAGCTAGTCTTATATCCTGACATCAATATCCACGGCCTAGAAAGGCAGTGAGTGGAAGAAAAAGAAAAGGAATGGTTCTTAATCTTAAGGTTCAAAGGAAGAAAACCAGATCCGATAATGAAAAATGTTTTATTTCGGTGGTAACGAGTATTGGAAAAGAAATTATCCAAAATACATAGTATGTCTGTTTGCTACGCCGTTTAGATAAGATATGAAGATATCTTACTCGTTGAAAGTATGTTTAGTTGGAAATTGATCAGACTCCTGGTGTGTGGATTCGAGCTCAACTAATCATATTTGCAATTCGTTGCGAAGATTCAAACTAACCAGGAATTTTGAATAACGTCTAACACACAACTACTGCTCGGGGATAATACAAGTGTAATTGTATTAGCAGTAAGGACTATAAAGTCATATTTTGGCAATAGGGTTTTAATATTATTCGTGCCATATATATAGAAATTTGATTTATGTGAGTTATTTGATAATTAATGATCTAACAGTTTATTTTGCATAAAGGTTTACCATTAAACAAAATAAAAGGTTTATTTGCTTTGGCACAGAAAAAGATGATCTTTTATATCCTAATTAAATCCTAATCTCAAGATTAACACTGAATAGCTTGACTTACCATTTAAGAGGAAAAAACTTCTACGTGGCACCTATCTATTGGTCAATTGAATATGAATTGGATCCAAAGACTGATTGTTGAGTCCCATTGACTTGAAAATAGTATCAATCTGCGAATCCTATTTAAGAAAGTTAAAATGACCAAGAAGCCTTTTTGAGACAAACGGTATTTAAGTCATGAACTTGCTTGAGTTAGTTCAATGGACGTATGATATTATGAGTGTTCAAGCAAAAGAAAGTTTTGGGTACTTCATCATTCATTTGAACGATCACTCTAGATACAAATATGTTTATTTAATGAGATTTAAGTCTGTATTTTTGAAGAGTTCAAAGAATATAAGACTGAAATCAAAGAGTCAAATTAGAAAACATATCAAGGCACTTCGATTAGATCAAAATAGTGATAAGTATCTATGTTCAGAGTTAAATAGAATTTCTCAAATGAGATTAGATCTCAACTATCTGTATGAGATATGTCTTAGCAAGGATGTATTGCAGAAAGAAGAAATAGAACTCTGATAATGATGGTAAGATTCAGGAAGAGTCATGCTACCCTACGAAGTTCATTTTGGGGTCTTGCGCTCAAAACGACAATGTACATTAAACTTAGTTCTATCTAACTCCTGATGGATCTATAGCTAGGGTGAAAACCCTGTATCTCTTATGTTCAGATTTGAGGTAGCCTAGTCCACGTGTTAAGGATGGATCTTGACGAGTTAGAATAAAGAACAAAGGTTTACTTGTTCTAAGGTTTTCCTAGAAGAACAAGAGGTGGTATATTTTGTAATTTGAGAAATCACAAAAGATGTTTGTGAATATTTCAAAGATGATTACATAAATAACCACAAAGGGTGGAAGTAAAATAGTGTTAAAAGAAAATGAGAGTATTCGATACTAATTTCCATAAACCCGTGATAACTAAAAATGTATTAGATACATGTTTAGTTACCAAATACAACATTTGATGTAGAGACGTGTAAACAAGAGCATCATTGTGGTGGGCGGATTGTCAGGACACCTGACAAGATACGTAAGATTAACCCAAGTGGTTGAATCTGACGTATCTAATCCTGTCATATGTAATGAAGCTGTAGAAGATACAGACGCTGAACTTTTGGTAAAAATCCATGGAATCTTAGTTAGAATCTTAGTATTCTAACAAAGTCTTGAACTTGTGAAGGCGCCTAAAAGGCATTAAAACCATTAGATGCAATTGGGTTCTACAAGAAAATAAAAGGAGAAATGGACGAAAAGGTAGAGACTCTAGTGTAAAGCTTTTGGCAAAGGGTTTTACCCAGAAAAGAAGAAATCATTTATGAGATCTACTCGACTTTAGCAATGTTAAAATCCATAAAATTCTCCTCTCCATTGTTCCTCATTTTGATTATGAGATTTAACAAATGGACGTAAAGACTATGTTCTTGAACGGGCACCTTTAAAATGAAAAACATGGCATAACCTGAAGGCTTCACAGCTAGAAGTTAGGTGTATATAATCTGAATTAAACAAGTGTTTGCATCATGAAACATCAGAATTAAAGAGGCAATTTAAATTCTTTGGTTTTGAGCAATTACCCGATGAACCATGAGTGTAGAAAATAACATTATGATAATGTTGTAACATTTTCATTTTGTAAGTAAACAACATTCTGCTCATTGGGAATGATGCAAGAATTTTGTTAGTAGTCAAGATTCGTTTGTCAAATCATTTTGACAAAAAAGACCTAGGTGATGCCAACTGATATTCTAAAGATCAAACTTTTGTTGTGATCATGAGAGTAAAATGATTGGTTTATCACATACAACATATATATAGACAAGATGTTGGCAAGATACAATATGATGAATCCAAGAAAGGTTCATTACCTTCAAGATATGGAATTTATCTATCTTAGGGTTAGTGTTTGAGACAACTAAAGAGATAGAAGATATGATTAGAGTTCCGCAATGGAAGTTTATGTATGTTATATTATGTATAATGCCAAATGTCTATTATGCAGTAGATCTAGTCAGCAGACATTAGTCAAACCCTAGAATCTAGCACTGGGTAGTTCAAAAGGCATATATTTAAGTACTTGAGAAGGACTTGAAATTATATGCTAGTCTACCACAGTGATGAGCTCATTTCAATAGAGTACACAGATTTGGATTTACAATCTGATTTGTATTCTAGACGTTTCATGTCTGAATACATGTTTACTCCAGAAAGAGCAACTGTTAAATGGAGGAGTATTAGGCAAGACTTGCATTACTTACTTCACGATAGAAGCTAAATACATGGTAGCTTGAAAAGCAGCCAGTTAGAAGTATTGGCTTAATGATTTCCTAGTTGTTGGCTCAGAGAAACGTCTAATAGATTCCTTCACCAAAGTATTGGCGCAAAAGAGTGCAAAACGAGTTTTGATACTCATGTGAAAGGAATAAGACTTAGATGTGCGGCCAAATTGAATTTAGGGCAAGTGGGAGATTGTTGGGAATAGTGCCCTGAAAATTCAATTTGTTGGATTGATTAAACTAAATTTATAGCAAGTTGTGAGTATTTCACATATTGATAATTAGTAACGTGTGGTGGTATTCTTATATGAAATGTGTTTCATAGGAAAAGACTTTGAATACCAAAATCACGTGTCATTAAAGTTCTAGTCGATAAGATAAGAATATGTTCTTATCAAGACTATAACATGGTTATATAAGATGATTAGTCTTTCGTCATAGGGAATGGTGATTCCGATTATAACACATTGATGATTTACAATAGGATTGGAAACATTGAACTGGACCACTGAGATTATTCATTTTGTACTGCTATCTAAAAATGAATAAAATCTCAAGAAGTATTGTACTCTTAATCCTGATAATATTTAGGCTTTAGGCATGTAGTGTTAGTTACTGTAATATACTCGAAGTGAGGTCTCGGTAACGGGTGGCCAGAGCACTTTGTACGTTCGGTGACAATATGAAATGTGCTAAAGAGTTATATTGATCGAGGAACCTATGGCCTTGCTGGAAGGTAAAAGATATCCCTGAAATAGATTTGTAAAAGTTCGAATTAAGACTTTGACCAAAGCACTTCGCGTGATACGTCACCGAAGTTGTATGTCGAATGTGTTTCACATACAGAGAATTTGAACTTAAGGCAAATCAATAAATTTAAGATTGGAGATGAAAAATAAATGATAGTAGTTGCAATTTATTTTTCATGGATATCTACACGGAGGAGTGAAATGCGAAATTATTCTAAATCGAGAAATTCGTGAATAATTGAATTAATTTTAGAGTGCAACAATATTTATTTAGTGGAATTAAATATTTTTAAACGGTAATTAATTACTATCACGAGATGATAATATATTAACCAATTTGGAGCTAAAATTAATTAGTCCTGCAGGTTCCCCTGCAAGCCCCAATTGAAAACCCAAAGAGAAAATATTAAAAGGAGAGAGAGAAATTAATTTTCAAAGTGTTTGAAAATAGCCAAGGGATTTATTTTAAGAAAATAAATCAAAGTTCCAAAGAGTTGGAAATGCCTGAAATTTCATTTTGGAGAAAATGAAAAATTTTATTAAAAAAATAAAATTGCTGACGTGCCAGGTGCTGACGTGCCACCTGACGTGTCACGCCCCGTCAGCAGGTCAGGGCCCAGTTGGCGCTGACACAACGCCTGCGTGGCGCGCCGCGTGTACAGCTGAGATCGCGCCGCGTCAGCGCAATCAGACGGCCCAGATTGAATGTTGATTGAGCATTCAACGGATCATCGGATCGGGTCGAACCCGGTTCAAACGGGCAGGGTAGGCTCATATATGGATAGGGTTGGACCAGATCCGGTCCGGGTAGGACCAAACCCGGATAAGTGTCATGATCTGGTGAGGCTGCGTGTGTGTACACGCGCCAACCACCTGGCAGGATTCCGGCGGCGCGTGGGTCCACGTGTCTGTAATGCCCCGTAACTTCAAATTATCCAGGTACGCGCGCCACACGTGTGAGTTTGAGAGTTAGAATTGTTAAGCATGCTTAATTGAATTATGAGACTAAGTGGATTATGTGATAATTGCCTAATTACTTATGTGATCATTTTAATTGCAATTTCATTTCTTAACACATGCATAATTTATACATTTCATCTCATAACATGTTTTCATATATATATATTTACATAAACTTAAACTAATTTCTTGAACAAGTGGCATTTATATATATATATATATATATATATATATATATATGTATGCATTCATGTATATCTTCAAGAATCATGCACTAGATGTATATATATATTACACACTCATACACAAAAGCATATGCATTTTTATAATATAATATACATAATATCTTTACTTTTACTTTATACATATATGTTATATATCTATACATATATTACATATATTATATACAATGTATCATATATACACACACACACACAACCCTTTCTCTCATTCTCTTCTTACATACACACCTCTTTGATTCAAGCAAGAGAAGAATGGAGAAGGAGAAATCAAGGAGTCATCACCATCATCTTCATCATATCATCATCTCTATTTCATTTTTCCCTTTTACTTCAAGGTTGGTAATTGTCTATGTATATATATTTGTGTGTATATTTGAGGGTTTGTTAGAATCTTAGAATTTGGACTTGATTCTTGTTTATAGGCATGATTTTATATGCAAATACATGTGAAATCTTGAATTGTAACTTGTTTCCTTGGTGTTTGGGTGATTTATGAATATATGTGTTCATGGAGGGTTTGTATAATTGTTTTGATTGATATAAATACCCAAACATGTACTTTATGTGGTGTAATTGAAGTGTGCATTGTGTATAAGTGTTATAACTTGATTCTTGTCTTGTTGGTTGGTGGTTTGTGGTGTTTTTTGTGACTCCCGAGCCTTTCACCTGTTGTTGTCCTGCTTTCTGTGTATTTTCGGGCCTGTATCGAATCCACGGTCGTGGATTTTTATGCCTTGAGAATCCACGGTCGTGGATTTGAGGCAGGGGCTCCGGATCCTCCCCTGTTTTCTAATTGAGATTTTTTTATCCCGTTTACCCTCATAAAAACTCCGATTGACCTGAATTTTGAACCCATGGAAACCTCTTGAAGTCTAGAATATTCTCCAATTAGAATCGCCTCAATATCTTTCCTCGTTTGTGAGATATAATCAATTCATTTTTGTGTCACCACTTTACCGGAAATCTGCACTCCTTCAACTTCGGACCTACGCCATTTCCTCCTCGCTTTGAACCACGATTCAAGACATATATCATTTTAAAGGTCTATGTGTCTAATTTCTTATCCAACAAACAAAACCCAATTCCCACTTCTCAAACTCAAGATATACCCATTTTCCTACATCTTACGTATTTCCGAAAATTGTCCGTTTTTGTCAAACTTCACCAAAACCCCTCATATTGTATTCCTTTCACTTCCTTGGCTCCCGTATGTGACTTGTATGAATTATATGCTTGCTTAATTGATAATTATGATCTTATTTGATACTCCTTGGTCCTTACTTGCTTAAGTTTGATTGTTTGAATCCGTGTTTGATACGTTGATTGAATTCGTTTGAGTAATTGAGCATAAGAACACGATCACACCATTCCATGACCTTCTTATGCTTTATTTCATATTCAATCATGTTATGACACGATACACCACTTCATGAACATTGTCGTGCGCCCTATTTGGTATCATATTGAGTCTCCTCTCACGAGTACACCTTGTTTCCTTTCTTGTCCAGTTCTTCACCAGGGTGGAGACTTCCGGATCGAATAGGCACCCATATTATGCATGTTCCTTATCTCGTGGTATTTCAGGTAAGGGTGTTTTTGTTCTAGATAAGTAATAAACCCTACAACCTTTATGTGATAAGATTTGGCCAAAATCCTATATATATATATATATATATATATATATATATATATCGTTTTCAAAGTAAAGTCATCGAGTAAATTCTTATCGAGTAAATGTTTCTCATGGATTATGAAATGAATTAAGATAATTACGAGCATGACTTTAAATGTGTTGTCAAGATACGCACCTCACGTTCATGTTATTGGGCCCAGGGAAACGTGGGCTTGGACACCGGCACGGCATTGGGCCATTAGGCAACCCCATAGCACGTAGTACCCTTTGACAATATCCTCGCGCGACTTTGGTGGCAAGAAGGCGAGATATTCTTGAGCCGGTGGTTAATCCACTTGAAAGGAGCGGGTAGGAGTCATGAGCCCCCGTCTCGACACGTTCACGTTAAATGGTTAGGTGTGAAGGCCCGACCATTCCGAAGGAAGAAGGTTGGAACTGTATTTGCACAATGTCAATGAATGCAATGAACGTAATGAATGAACGAATGATACAGTTAATGCTTCATGATCACGTTTTCAATAAATATCACCCAATGATTGTACACGGTCGGAGTAAGGTTAGAGAATTGTGCGCGCTCACTCGCCGAGCCTAATGATCAAGCAATTAATTAAAATGTTTATAAATTGGACTAGTCATAAAGACCGAGCATTGGTAAATGATTTCATGCCCTTCGTGGGAACTAACTTTAATAAAACCTTGCTCTGGATTTATGACTTGTATGTGCATATTTTTATATATACGTATAGCCCCTCCTCGCTCAGTCTTCTAGAGACTGACCCCTCTTTTCCCCACTTTTCAGTTTTCTTGCAGGTGTTGCTAGGCGGGAGTCAAGTCTTAGTTTTCTTTTGAGTCTCACTTGTACACTCGAGCCATGTTTTACATTATTACGGCTTTAATTGTATTTATTCATGGAATGGGCCGGTGTGCCATTTATGTATTATTGATTATTGATTCGGGACAGGTTGCATGCTTAGCTGAACCTGTTGTTAGGTGCATGATGGATTTAATTATATTTATGAATTGTTTGGGCTTGTAGCCATTAATGGAATTTTATTGTTGGCATGATTGCTTCCGCATTGCACTCGTACTGTTTTTGGTTGTTTGGTACAGGGTTAGATTCCGCCTAGCTAGGAAAGTTTTTTTTTTTAATTGGTCACTCGTTCGCTATTAGTCCGGTTCATGCTGGATTGTCCATTTCACGTATGGACTAGACTTGTAGTGCGGGGGATGTGGTGCCTATCGTCACGGGTGCTACAGTGTCGGCTTGTGGTTGGTGGATTCATGTTAGCAGCGGAGAGGTCTACACAACAGTTTGGCCAGCTTGTACACGATTTGTACACGGAACGTGTAGAATGACCATTTTTCCCTTCATTTTTTGCTATAAATAGGGGCAATGCATGGCTTATTTCATGCATTCAAAATTTGAGCTGAAAATTGAGAGAGTTGTCCGTTTCTCTCTCTCTCTCCCTTAATTAATCTTTTAATTAAAAGATTAATTAATATATAATTAGGTGGTTATATAATTAATATATAAACCATTTAATTATTAGAAAATAGGGATTTTCTAGTTTTAGAAAAATAAGTTTTTCTAGAAAAATATTTTCTCTAGTATTTAGAGAAATACTTTCGGAGCCCACACTCCGAGGGTTTCTCTGGGGAAATTACGGGGAAGCTCTACCGGTTTCACGGAAAGGAAAGAAGCTGAAAAAATGTCGTTAGATAGCCATATTTGGAGTACGGTAATGTTTTACAGTTATATTATTTTAAACATGATAAATCATATGCCATTAATTGTTAATTGCATGTTAGATATTTATCTGCTTAGAGATTTAAAATTTATTATCAATTGCATGTATATACTTGAGTAGATCCGGCTAATCTCCCGCTATTGTATTATAATATTTTAGAAATATTTTCATACATGTATTATAAAGAGAACTTTTAAAGTGTGGTCCCGAACCGCTACTGTTTTGGGCCCTCCACCCAGCAGTATCCACTTCATCAGGAAATTCTGTATGGCAATAGACATGATTAGAACAAAACTCGACCATGTTATCTCGCAAAGAATAAATTCTAGAGGATAACAAGAAAATTAATTAGAAGCTAACATAATAAACATGCAACAAAACTAAACCACAATGGTTATAAGATTTTGTATCTAACTCAGCCTCCTCTTACATCATATTCAATGATTCACCTATACATGAGAAAGTAGTATAAATTTAACAATTCCATCTCATAACTGACATATAATCCATCATATTCTTTTCCAATCAGTGACTCATTAAGATTGCTCTTTTCACTTTAATGCTATGCCGAAACAGGGTTTAAGAATGGGAACAAAAATACAAAAATTACATTAACAACGAACAGCTTAATCAAAATAAATACAATTCATATCTGCAAATAAACACATGATCTACAATCAGAAATGTATGCATACTGCTGACTTAAACAAGGAAGGAATACACAAGATCTAATTAAAAGATATACCTTCTTCAACCTTCTTCTTGACGTAGATCTGCACATACAGAAACAAACACATCCTGAGATGTATATATATGTACCAAACAAGAAGCATGTTTCCATTAGGCTATGCAGATATGCAAACGTAGATTGAAATATCTGAGGTTCTTCAAATAAAATGCAAAAAAAATGACTTGCCTACCCCAAATCAAACGAATATAACAAACTTTCGCCAAACACATTCACCACAAACAACAAAAAAAACTCTATGAACTTCATTAAATTCACAAACTTTCCAACCTCTCGTAATCCGAGACCAGGATCGGATCCAAATTCATAAACAGATCCATCAAACACCTCCAACAATCACATAAGTTCTGCAACACAATACCTCGATGAGATGAGAAGAAGTGCGTTTGAACAAAATCTGAACCTCATACCAACTCTACACCTTAAACAGCAAAAGGAATCGAAATTCACCAAAAAAACTCCAGCAAAGAAGCACCGCCTATCCCATGTCGAAAAATCCATGTATACAATAGGTTTCAAACAGAAATAATTAAAGGTTTCATAAATAAAATTGTACGATTAGGCTACGTGTAGAATTTGGGTTTCTGAAGTTGCAGAGATTAATACGTGGAGAGACACATTTAAGAATTTTTATGTGATGAAATCTGAAGATTCCACATAAGCAAAGATGAAGAATTTTGAGAAGAAGGGCAAAGAAGAAAAACGAAAAGAGAAAAGAAGAAGAAACCTGAAAATTATGCTTTATACAATTCTGAACGTGGAACGAAGAAAGCATTGATGAAATTGCAGAGGATTTATTTCTGGAAGAGACACGTTCACCGCGGAGAGTCAGTGGTGAAGAAAAACAGATAGAGAAATCGGTGCAAGGTCGAAAGGAGTGGACAGTCGGTAGTGAAGAAAAGAAAAAGATATTTTTCATCTGTGTGGGAATAGACATTGAGCACTAAACGAGTCGTTTTGGCATGAAGGAGGGAATAATCCTATGCTTTACACAATTCTGCACCGGGATGACGAAAAACAAATATGGCTCTTATATATATAAGGTAGTATACGTTCTTAAATTAAGTGAATAAAATTGATTAAGTAAAGAATGAAAGTAATTTTAAAAGGGCAAATTTGGTATTTTACATTAAAAAGCACACATTTAAGGTTGAAGGGGCCGTAAAACAATTAAAACTATCATAAAGTTTTTAATGAGAAATCTTGAATGATGGGGTTCTTCTTAGTATTTCGAAAAGAAAAGGTTCTAGTGCATTAAACTCATTAAAAAAAAGGGGTGGTTAATTATGAGGACCAAATATTCGCAAAACTTATCCTAAACCACCTAGTTTGAAAATGTATGTTTTAGATTACCAATACACAAGTTATTTTTTCTAAACCCCCCAAGACCTTGAAAAGTCTGTTTTGCCCCTGTTTTTCTTTTCTCGCTGAAAAAAAAATCGATTCCCAATTTAGGACCGGTTTATCTCATATTCTCCAACCAAATTTCCACTTCATCGGCAACAAGAGCTAACGAATACGGCTGCAGGATAAAGATAGGCAGCGGCACGAAGACAGTAGGATATTGATAAACGGTGCAACGAGATTCAAGTTAGTCATCGTGCCCTATTTCTGGTGCTGCTACAAGGAGGACAAAAGTAGTTATTCTCAGTCTTAATTGAATGTTAAGTGAATGTATTCTCAGTGTTAATTGAATGTTAATTATGTCAATTAGATAGCATAATTCACTGATAATTTGTATCGAGTTGAATTGTTGATAATTTGAATCAAATTGTTGATCCACTACAAATTGATAGTTAGAATTGGTATTTTGAAGATGGCGATGGCCGATGATGAAGTTCAGGACAAGCAAATCCTAGGAAGTTGTTGGTTTAACAGCGAGATTACTGTATTTCCAATTCGGTAAAGAGTGTCAGTGGACAAGATTCATGCGTAACTTGGTGAAGAGTGATCATACTTCAACTCTGATTCTTATGTGGTACAGTACCTCACTCCCCATAAAAAGGGGTTTTGGGTCAGTTTGTGATGCGACGGGCAGATTCCGACTATGATCCTATTGCATCAACTTGCTAAACTCAACATTGTGGAGAAGGTATGGAATTTCTAATTTATTATGTTTTGTGTTAACACTATATTAATACTGGTCAGTAATCTAATTCTATGTCAGGAAGAGAAGATATAGACCCTATGCCTAAGATTTATGCTTGGCCACTGTTCGTTCTGAACTTGAGGATCGACTAGATCCACTGCGTGTTCTAGAGTTGAGGATTGATTTTACGCACTTTTTTTTTAGAAATTTTATTTGTTGTTGTAATCGAATACACTGTCTCTTATGATTGTTCTCAATTTGATCTATGGAAATGAAGTGCTTGTTCAGGTTGTTGTTGTTTGTTCACTTATGTGCAGCTTGTTGAGTAATGGTGTGGTCATGTGTAACTAATTGGGCAGTATGTAGAGTATTTAAGAATTCGAGTTAGAACTAAATGTGCAGCTTGTTGAGTTATGGTGTGGTCATGTGTAACTAATTGGGCAGTGTGTAGAGTATTTAAGAATTCGAGTTAGAACTAAATGTGCAACTTGTTGAGTAATGGTGTGGTCATGTGTAACTAATTGTGTAGTGTGTAGAGTAAATAAGAATTCAAGTTAAAACTAAATGTGCAACTTGTTGAGTGATGGGTTAAATATTCGTAATTAAAAGCAGACTTTGTAGAGTGATGGGTTAAATAATAGAAATTAAAAGCAAACTTTGTAGAGTGATGTGTTAAATAAGAATTCGAGTTAGAACTAAATATTTAATAACAAAGGATCTTTATTTTTCACTAAATATCATCATAAGACGGTATGAAACGATAGTTTATGATCCTATCATGAATATAATAGAAGAATAATTGGCAGGACTTCAAGTCTACATATTATGAGAACATCATATTACCTATCATGTTTTAATATAATAGAAACACCATGTGAGGGATATTACTATGTTAAAACATGATAGGATCATAAACTATCGTTTCATACAGTCTTATGATGATATTTAGTGAAAAAATATAAACTACACATTTAGGTAAAACATGACAAGATCATAAACCATCATTTCATACATTTAGTTCTAATTCGAATTCTTATTTACTCTACACACTGCATAATTAGTTGCACATGACCACACCATTACTCAACAAGCTGCACATTTAGTTCTAACTCGAATTCTTATTAACTTTACACAATGCACAATTAATTACACATGACCATACCATTACTCAACAAGCTGCACATTTAGTTCTAACTCGAATTCTTATTAACTCTACATACTGTACAATTAGTTACACATGACCACACCATTACTCAACAAGCTGCACATTTAGTTCTAACTCGAGTTCTTATTAACTTTACACACTGCACAATTAGTTACACATGACCACACTATTACTCAACAAGCTGCACACTATTACACCATCTCTACAGACTGCACATAAGTGAACAAACTGAAACAACCTAAACAAGCACTTCTTCACCACCATTACTCTATAACAAAACATCAGTTTATCAAACTAACTATAATATATATAACAAAACATTAGTTTATCAAACTAACTCGAATTCTTCCAACTAAAACAAACTTTTCATGGGGCCCGGCGGGATATACTACAATCAAAGAACAATAAACATTTCATGGTGCCCTGCAGAAAATTCATTCCAACCAATAATAAATATTTCATTACAGAACCAGTAAAATATACTACAATCAAACTAACTGTAATATATAAACAATCTACAAACAACAAATTTTGGAGAAGCAATGTCTATATTATGCGGGAGAAGACTGATCAACCTCATTCGGATCACCTTGTAGGATATTGAAATTAACACTCTCCACAGAGTGTTCATATCTGGGGTAATCCTCTCCGTTAAAGGACTCGACGTCCGAGTCCCTATCCTCAATGTTGTCCGCATGGAGGTGTTCTTCTTCGCTCTCCAAAATGTGTGCCCGGTGTATTTTGAAGATGAACCTAAGCTCCTCATAATAAGGACATCCTCTAGCCCTGATCCCAAAATCCCACTGAATGTCCTATGTAAAATTGTAGATTAAATAATGAACAAAAATTTAATAAAAAGATTGAGTATGAATTCGACTTACAGCTGTGTCATTCATGCGTCAATATATTGGAAGAAGTCGGGCATGAATACCATCACCAGCCAGTTCAACACCACGACACCTCAACGATCTATGAAATTCGTAAAATATTTTCCGCAGTCTCTTCACCGCGTGTGCGACATCTCGGGGCCAGTATGGTTGTTGAAATTGTGATGACATATTAAACGACACTTGAAACAGGGCTGAGTCCATGCCTTCTGGCCCATCGATTTTGTTGTGTGCGGCATATTATCGAAGACATTCGACCATGAACACCTCGGCCTCGTGACGAATGGGTGTTAGATTACCAGGGCGATTCATGACTTTGTTGTTCAAGGATTCGGGATCTGGAAGAGAAAGAGAAGAAGGACTTTTTGGATGAAATAAAATAGGGGAGAATATGTGTAGAATTTCAGCCTCTAGGGCACGATATTAATAAAGGTGAATAGGTTGGGAGACCTAGCGTCACACCCCTTCGGCGTCAACTCTGCAATATTAGGTGATCAAACTACGGCAAACGGTGCAGGTAGCTTTTTATTTAAAGGCTAATTCCAGTCACCCCCCCCCCCCCCCCCAACAACCCCAACCTTTGGGTTGGGGGGGTGTACGCTTTGCCCCCTCAACTTCCAATCGGTGCGTTTAGCGTGATTTAGCGCTGGCCCCGAGATGTCGCGCTAAATCGGTGCGTTTACCGTGATTTAGGAATAGTTGAAACTTTTTAGCGTGATTTCATATTGCAATTCCATACAAATCAGATGTCAAATGTGTTGATATGATACATCAAATCGAAGATCTTGATGTAAGGAACACAATGATAGTTTCAAAATCAAAATTCGACAACCAATAAAGGAGGAATAGCCGGTCAAAGATAGCACATGACCGGCGAACTTCGTAGGTGAATTCCGACGCTTCCGACGGCTAATAAAGTCGAACGGGATATGGGTTTTGTTCGTCAAGGAGAGAGAAACACGACGGTAGTGGTCTTGACTCTTGGGTCACCGTGACAGAGGAGAAATCGACGATCAAAGTTAATTTTGAACGGAATATTCCCAAAATATTCCGTCGGAGGGGCAACGTGTTAAGTTTTACAAAGGTGAGGGGGCTAAACGCACCGATTGAAAGTTGAGGGGGCAAAGCGCACACTCCCCCAAAGGTTGGGGGGTGACTGGAATTAGCCCTTTATTTAATTCACGCTCCCCATCGAGAATGCATAACAATCTATTAATTTTGTAGTGTAAATATGCATTTTATTAGTTATTCAAGGGTTTTTTTTGTCTAGTGAAAGACAAATAAATTGAGAAATTAAAAAAAAAGGGAAATAGCATTGAGAATGTAGGTTTGTTGTTTTTGTTGGTACAACAGTCTTGCTGGAATAAAAATCACGGGTGATTCTTTTCTGGGATTTCTGCTCGTCCAACACTGAGATAGTTTGAGAGAGAAGGTAGGTAAGATTAATCGTAAGAATCACCGATGCTAATTTTTCCCATTTGTCGCCGGAAAAGAGTTACCGGCGATAAGTTTACTGTCAAGAAGAAAACCAGCGACGCGATGAAGAAGACGATGGATATTTGTATCCTTGTTAATTTTAATAAGGGAATTATGGTACTTTTACAGGATTTGGGGATTTACAAAAAATAGAAAAGACAACAAGAATCTAATATAACTATTTTTTAAATTGGGGGGTTTTGGATAAATATCTTATCTTACTAGGGACTAAATTTTTATTTTTTTTTTGACAACCAAAACCCTCAAAGGGGAATATTATAGCAAATCATGAGAAACAACGATAAAAATACAAGAAGCAACAGCAGAAAAATTAACGCAGGCCGAAGCCACAATTTCAACAGATTTGTGAGCTATTATATTAGCATCACAATTAATAAAAGAAAAGAACTCTTTGACGACAATTGTTCCTTTCAAGTGGAACTCGATCTGATCGGGCTGAAGATCCGCAGCCGCTTTTCCTTCGGATTGAAAACAAATAGGTTGGCCTACAGCAGAGAACTCGGCCAGAAAGTTGCACGGAAAAAAACACAGAAAAAGATAAAACTAAAATTCCATACGGAAGGAACAAAACTTCCATACGGAAGAGATAAAGCTTCCATAGGGAAGAAATGAAATAAAACATAACGAAAAGAAAAAACAGATAAGGAAAACAACTGTAAACCAGAGAAATCCGCTAGATCTCTGCTAGATCTGGGAGGACGCCAATGAATCTGGAAGACTACCGATGAAACTTACGATAAATCCACGAGATTGGCAGCAAATCTGAGCGGATTTCGACAAACAAATCTGAGAAGGTGAAATAGATTTGGGCCGACCCGGCGGTGGGACTATGTTATCCACCGCGCGTTACGATCTCTTGCGTGCGTTGCTGGGTCTTCTTTGAGAGAGAGAGAATTTACAGACCTAGTCAGGGACTGAATATTAATTTGCCGTAAAAATAATACCTACTGAACTAGTTCGTTAGTATATTCCATTAAATATGATTACTTTCCAAAAAAAAAATATATATATGATTACCGACAGAATACCAACAGAAGAATTCCTTTGTAATTGAATAATTTAATTAGAAAAAATACACTAACGGAGTGCTTCCATTGAAATTGATAAATCGAATTAGACGAAATAGCAACGTAATTCTTCTATTTGTATTCTATTGATATTTTCTATTAAAAAAATTATCAACGAAAAACCAAAAGAAGTGTTCTGTTGGAATTGATAAATTGAATTTTAAAAAAAATACCAACAAAATCTTTGGTAGGCCTTTCACATTACTTTACTTTTTCTTCTTTTATATATATTTTTTAATCCTATTCTCCCTACTTTCAAATTACTATACTAATATGGCATTATCTTATATTATTTATCTATTTATCATAAATTTAGTAATTACATTAAAAATAATTACAAAATATATTAACATAAATAATTTAATTTTAATATATTTAAATGATAAAAGCCAACAACCAATAAAAAGGGAGAACCGAGGCCACCTCCATGACGAAGCAGCCATCTCCTATGAGAAGCGTATATTGGAAACAAAGAACTTTTTCAGTTTTCAATTATCTCCCAAACAAGATATACCTCTCACATCCCCATGGACAAAATAAAACAAAATCTCAAAGCAATCAACATGGAATATATACTTCATTCTTAAGAAAACAAACAAGTTTAGCTTACTAAGATCATCATCTCATTCATTTTCAACTTTCACAAGTTCGATTTAGACCTACACACATATAGACATACTCTTATTATAAATCCTGATCATTTGCTTTTAGTCAGATAACATACAAATAAATACCCCATCAAGTAATTTGCTACGTATAAAGCCGAGAGGAATGCGATGAAGCCGAGAGGCGGTGTTTGGTCCGTGTTTGAAGATTTCAAGCCCATGTCGGAGTGGAAACAAGAAAATGAATCGCATAATCTCATAATTCATCTTCCCGGTATACGCACTACCCTTTTCCCTTAATTTCAGAGTTTTTTTTATTCGATCACTCCCTATGATATATAAAATATCTCAAAGCGAATCTTGTAATTGTATTAAATTAGCACTAAATTAACACTCAAAACCCTACGATCGTCAACAACCATGGTTATAGGGTTTTGAGTATTAATTTAATATAATTTTTGAGACATTTCAAATCACAAGATTCAGAGTATTAATTAAGTATATTACTGGTTTTTTTTTTTCCAATAAGCTCCTTAATTTCATCTTCCATTTTCCCGGCTCCCCTTAGATAGAGTAGGGCTTGTTCCATTATGTGTACGGAAGTCAAAGAAAAGAAAATTTATATTTTAAAAAAGCCCAAAAAAACCATATAAATCTATATAAACTTACGTTATATATACATTACGCTTTGAGATCGGATATAATCGTAGTGATTTCATAGGCAATTTCTTTTTCTATTTATTACTATATAATTTAGCAAACTCAGCTTTTACTTATATGTTAACATAATTTTTTTTTCCTGACTGTTATTAAAATTAAATTTATTTCTTAAAATATAATTTTGACTTATAGATTCCAAACCAATTTTTAAATAACAGAACACACCCACATTTAGATTTATTAACATTGGATACCCAAATAAATTTTAAAATTACAAATGACTCCCTCTCCATTAGAAAATTCATTTAAAAACTATTGTATTTATTTGGGGTCTAGATGTAAAAACTCATTTATGGGGATGACCTATTATTTAAAAACTCATTTAGATTTAAAATTTTGACGAAATTATCAAGAATTCTAATGGAGAGAGAGTCATTTGTAATTTTAAAATTCATTTGGGTGCTCCATATTATTTAATCTAAATATGGGTGTGTTTTGATATTTAAAAACTCGTTACAGGTTTAGATGTAAATCACCCATAATTGTTTTTTTTTTAATTTTATGCATAGCACGATATATATATTAGTATATGTATTCCATCTTGAACATTAATTAAATTCAAACTTTAAAATCATAAAAGAAGGAAATAAATTGGTTATTAATTGATATTTAATTATGGGTCATAATTAAATAATAAAATTATAGATAAATCAGCCAATAAAAAATTTTCTAACCTAATAAAAAGTTTAAAAGAAACACAGAATTTTATTTGATTATAATTGCACAATTACCGTCAAATATCATTATGCAATATATAATAGTATAGATATGAAAAATATACTTTATTATTCGGATGTTTCATATTCGGACCAATATCATTTTGTGATGATGGTGATTTAGAAACAAACAATTTACGTCTTTTCGAAGGAATATTTATCCGTACTCCGTTTTGTATCAATTCTATAAACTACGCGTAATTTAGGACAAATTTCACTTTTTGGATCCCTAAATTTTTAACTTTCCATCTCTTCTCAAAAATAATCTTTAACGTCCTTGAGCTTGATGTTTTGTCTCTCTTTAGTCCTAGTTATCTCCTGATTACTTTTTGTCGTGAAATTTTTGTATGCACCGGGTGTAGGTCTCGGTGCATGCACCCATCATTTTTCTAATAAAAAAAATTTTTTTTTATTATTTTTTTTTTATTTTTTATTTAATTCTTTTCATTAAATAAATAATGGGTATATACACTGAGGTCCACACCCGATACATGCATACAAGAATTTTTCCTTTTTGTCGGTAAAAATCATATGCAGTAAGCATGCAATGTTCCATTTTTCACCACGAAATTATGTCAGGAACGTGCAATTTTTTGCCTGGTGAAAAAGTCACCGGAAAATGACCAGAAAAAATTAAGACAAAATATTTAGTTCAGGAAGCTTAAAGTTATAACTTTTGGAACGCTGGGAACGGATATGGTGAAACTTTAGGAACTGGAAGTAATATATGATCATATATAATTTAATTAGTATACCATGTCGGACGTAAATTTGAGTAGTAAAATATTGCATAATTGCATGTAATAAAACTTTGACGCGACCGGCTATGAGATCCCATTGAAATATTACATGGAATTATATGATACTATTGAGGAAATATATACTTTAATTAAAAATTAATTTATCATTTAACATTTTAACTTACATGGGAAATTTTTGATATCTTGTCTCATTTTAGTCCTTCTGGTTTTCTCCTGGCGACTTTTTTGCGGGGTAAAATGACATGCAGTAAATCCAATTTTCCATGGCTATTTTGTCATTAAAAAAAATGCAACTTTTTGTCTGCTGAAAAAGTAATAGGAAAATGACCTGAAAAATTAAGAAAAAAATATTTAGTTCTGGAACTTTGGGGTCATAATTTAATTAGTGTGCCATGTAAAATATAAATTTGAATAGTAAAATATTGCATTCTATAAAACTTCGACGCCACAGGCTATGAGATCACATTGAAATATTATATGGAGAGAGATGATACTATATAGAAACTATATAGTTAAATATTAAATTATCATATAATAATTTAAATTATAAAAGGTGAAAACACAATAGTTCGATCGAGGATACATTATGTCTCTTCATAAAATCATAACCATGAAATATAACAATTCACTTTCCCCCTTAACTAATATCATATTTCAGCATCTTAAAAACTAAAGTGCCATATTTGTACACTCGAAAATGAAGTGGAAAAAAAATCTTTTGAGAGCGTGTTTAATTTTATAGATAATAGATATTTGTGATATATAACCGATATCTACCTGTATTTACATTGCATGTGTGAAAGCCTGTAGGATAGACTCTGCCCTATGAGATTTGTGTATTTTCCAAAAAGGCATGTGATAGATCACGAGAATTATGATACGCTACACAAAATTACCAATATATCAATCTTTTCACAGAATTTACAAAAGAATTGTCACTTATATCTATTTTTCCTCCCACGTTTTGAAAGATTTTTTTGGAGAAATTTCTCTTTCATCTATTTTCTTCTCAAGATTTTACAAAAGATTCTATTTGAATCTATTTTCACCTCAAGATTTTATAATAAATTTTATTTTCATCTATTTTCTTCTCAAGATTTTACAAAAGATTTTATTTTTATTTTGCAAAAGATTTTATTTTCTTCTCTCCAAATTGATCAAGTTCTTTTATTTTTATTTTATAATTATAGAAAATTTTAAATAGGAACGTGAATTATTAAAAAGTTAAAACATGATGAACCACAAAATAATTTTAAAAATTGAGACGAAACTCCTCCAAAAAAAGTAAAAAATAATAGCGTCTCCTAATTTTTTATTTTTTTTTCTCTTTACACCCTCTCACTTAATATAATGTATTTTTTAAGGATTTAATCAAGCTGCAAAGAGATTATGATATTAAAATATTTGAGACGGTGCAATGAATTCTCAAATCAAAATGAAAAGGGAGATCTCTATTTTGTGACTACAAAACTATATTTTTGTAAAAGTTAAGAATAAAAAATAATTAAAATAAATTGAGGGTAAATAAGTAATTTAATTCTATCATGCGTTAACTACCCATAAAAGTAAACAACAAATTAAACGTAAAGATGAATTGATGATATATATTGACATGATTAGTAAATATGAGTACGTCTACTATCACAAACATTTAATATCCTTACATACATTATCACTACATGAAAAGTAAACGAGCCCGAGGGGCTAAATTATCAAATATTTATGGACTTTATATATGTTCAAAATAAAGAATTATAAGAACAACTTAAAAAAAATAATAATAAATGTCCACAAACGAGAGGACGGGTGTCCAATCCCCTGTGGACACTTAACTCTTTGTTTCTTTTTTGGTTGTTGGTAAACGGAGATTCAAGGAGTCAATCCTCTTTCAAAAGAATTTTCAAATCATTATCTGTGCAATTCCATAAAATCAAACTGTTACATGCGTGACTTTTTCTTGCAAGATGGTCCAATAGCTATCTTACATATTTAACTGAAATTTTTGGCAGGTTTCTCAAAGGAGCAAATCAGGGTATCAACACAAGGCCAAAACACGATCAGAGTGCGTGGAGAACGCCTTGTTGCTGGCAGCAAATGGAGCCGATTCCTCGAGGATTTCAAGGTGCCAGAAAACTCTGAGTTGAACGCAACTCGCGCCAAGCTTCTCGGAGAAACCCTCACAATTACAATCCCAAAAAAAGTTGTTGAAAAAGACCAAGAAGCTTCTCGTCCAAAAGCTACTATGGCTGCGCCGCCTACTACTACTACTATTACAACCTATAATACTGGTGGTCCAGGTACCTTGGAACCGCAAAGCAAAGGGTTAGAGGAGAAACGCACGGAAGCATCAGGAAGAGCAGATGACCATGTAATGAAGAAAAGTGTGGAGAAAGAAGAGAAGAATCCGGGGAGAGGCAAAGAATTAGATGAGGTTATTGAGAGTGCCACAAAACATGATGGAGCAAAGGGAAAGGAGAAAGAATATACAAAAGGAAAACCAAGAGTTCACTCAGGTGGTGGTGCTAATTTCACAATGGAGAATTACAGGAAAGCAGTGAAAGGGCTCGTCGACCTCGATGAAGAGAGGCGATTGATGGTCAATATGGGCGTGGCAGTGCTCGTTGTAGTGGCGCTCAGTGCTTACGCTACTTACAAGTTTGCAAGGAAAGAAGAGTGAAAGGGCTCATCGACCTCGATGAAGAGAGGCGATTGATGGTCAATATGGGCGTAGCAGTGCTCGTTGTAGTGGCGCTCAGTGCTTACGCTACTTACAAGTTCGCAAGGACAGAAGAGTAAATAATGTGCGTATATGTACCTCCAAAGTACAAATAAATAATGATAGCCAACTTGCATACTAATTATATATTTCCTTTTATCACCTTGCATATTAATGTCTTTTTTTATATTTGGTAGACAACTTGCATATTAAATGCATCTCCCCTTAAGCAATATACTCGAAAGTTGCTCCATAGAGACAACTCCAATTAAATCTTCATAGGGGAAAGCATTCTTCACATCAAATTGATCTATCGATCAATCTTGGGTTCACTAATGGAGTTCGGCCAAGCGACAAGAGAAGGTTTCAAAGTAGTCAACTCTATATGTCTGAGTGAAGCCCTTGGAGACCAGTTGAGCCTATACCGATAAATTGTGCCATTAAGTTGATATTTAAGCATGAATACCCAACAAGAAGCAACACATCAGAGGGAAGGGATACGAGTTCCTAAATATCCAGACAAAAGCATTCATCTCCTCTTCCATAGATAGTTTCCATTGTTGGTGTTTCATAGCCTCGAAATAAGTCTTCGGAATAGATATTGCAAAAAGAAAGACAACAGAACTACAAAATGAAGGACTTAAATTATCAAAAGAGGGACATGGCGCATAGGAATGAGGAGTACAAGATCATTTAGCTTTACGCAAATCTAGGAAGATCATCATCACTATGACATTAGTATAATTAAAGGACCTACGAGGAATAAGATTTATAATCTTTTTGTGAGAGTGATCGAGAAAAAAACATTTGATAAACTGAGAAGACAATTTGTCACGTCCAGGGGTGAGACCGTACACAAAACAAACGCACCTGAAAACTCGAAGAGTAATGGGGAATATGAGTTTATTAGGATATAGGCACAAGGAATGTCCCAAATCCCAATGAACGACTAAAGATAGCCTGCGATTGATAAGAAAATTAGCAGTCTGGGCAACATCCCCCAAAAAGTATCTAGCCACAATCATCTAACTATGCAGTGTGCGAGCAAAGTTTAACGAGTGATGATGCTTGCGTTCAGGAACCTGTTTTGTTGAGAAGTATGAGGAGAAGTTGTTTGATGTAGAGAAAGTAAATATATTCTAAACAAATTCCCAAGGCATTATAAGAAGAATAAGGATACCAATTGAAAATTGAGTTTTAATTTCATTATAGAAGTGATTATACTAGGAGTTTGAGATCTATCTTTAACCAAATAAACCCAAGTCATCCTAGAGTAATCGTCAACAAAAGAATAAAGTGTCTAAAACTAGTAGCAGTCTCTATGCGACATGGTCCCCATATATCGGAATGGACTAACTCAGAAGGAGAACTTCGAGTTTTCAACTTTGCGAGTGAAGGTAGTTCGATGGTGTTTTCCTAACTCATATGACTCACCATCAAATAAGGAAATAGTTAACTTTAAGGCTAATAACTATTTTAGCTTTAGAGAAAGATGGATGACCTAGTTGACAATGCCATTAACAAGGTGAGACATAAGCAGGCAATGCATGTGCACCTATTGATGTATTTACCGTGTCAAGATAATAAAGGCACCATTCTCGCAGACACTACCAATTACATTTCTCGTATGTAGGACCTAAAAATACACAACAGGAAGGAGAAAAAGTTACCAAACAGTTATTTTCTTTGGCTAATTGACTAGTGGCTTAAAGTCCTTAGCAAAACGAACATTCAATAGACAAAAGAGTTAGAAGTAGGATTAACAATACCAGAACCAAAGACCAGAAAATAAGATCCACCATTGATTCGGACAAGAGATAAATAGTCACAGAATGAGGTAAGTTGTGATTTGGTACCAATAATGTTAGTAGTAGCAACAGAATGCAACAGCAAACATGCATAATTAAAACCAGCAAAGGAACCATGTGAAGATACAAGAGGTGTTTGAAAGTTAACAGAACTTTGTTGCAAAAGTTATGTATACTCCTCTGTTTAGGATATGATCATATCAAATTCAGAATCGCATGACCCAACATCACAGATGGAGCAGCAATTTGTGCAAGAGAAGAGAGGACGGCGGGCGCTAGTTGATGTGAGAGGACGGCGACACGACACAGAAGAAGGGTGCTAGCAGGTGTGCAACAGTGCAAAAACGTCATGGAGGCATGGAAGAGAAGTGGCTGGGGTTTGGGATAGGCTATTGCGACTGCTAGGCTTTGGGAATTTAGGGTGTTTATTTTTAAATTTCTAATTTTCCAAAATCGTTATGCTCGATACCATGCTGAAAATCAGATAAATTTATGTTTTTCCACTAGAAAAAGAGAGCAATGCAATATATATAAACCTAGCTACAACTTGAAAAACTATCGCCAAGATAAAGCCTAATTTCACTAGTTAACACCAACATAAGAATATATTATGTTCAAACATAACCGCACTTGATTTGAGCATATGATAATGAGAGATGAAACATACATACTAAAGGCAAGAGAGTAGATCCCATGTAAGGTAATGCACTTATTGACCACTGATCACTTGCAAAATAAACGTTTCTGTCTACAATGAGAGATTTAGATCAACAGTAGAGCAGTTGCAAAATGATGTCAAAGGCTTAACGCCTAACAAGTGAATTTAACAATATTTCTGAGTGAAACAATGCCACATTACATAGCATCATGGATCGAATTCACAGTTATAACATCTTGAACTGCAACCATTTGATTCCCCAAATAAAGAATGTTAATACAGGGTCGATTTTCCTCTTGGACCCACGTAAAAGTAATGGGTGAAATATAAAAAGGAGGATATAAGCGAGTTCTAAACTGCAGCATCTAACCAGACTACCAGAGGATGCTAGTCTATTGGTACAAAGCGGGTTTGGGACCAAGAAAAGTGGAATGATACTCTTGTGCAGTTTAGCTTAACCTAACTACCATTAACTTTATGTTTGAACGCTCCCTAAGAAATTAATAAATATATTGAGATCTCAAAAAAGTTGAAGCTTGGTTTTGGGTACAAAAATATAAGAATCTTACAAAATTGAGAGCAGGATATCCTGATCAAGCGTCGGTACAGCTAAACTTTGATTCTTCCACAAAGACGCCAGTATGCTCCTTGGTGGAAAAGAGATTTCTCAAAAACCCATATATCACGCACAAGAACCTGCAGATAACAATGCATAAATGTTTCACAGATAAATAATTATATAAAGATATACTAAGGACATAAAATACTTCATTTAATATGTAACTGGCCACAGGAACTTGAGCTGTTAAGTTCACCACTGATCGGGGCAATGGGATGTGTCTATTTATCAAGGGGTTCAATCTTTTTTAAGACAGTAGTGTCTGGTTCAAAAATGTTCAGAAGCATTAGCTCATCATGTTTTAGTTGTAATATATTCAAACTAATTGTGCAAAGAGCTAAGCAACAGTATCCATCAATAGTGTATTAAGACCAACCTCCTTGTCTTTATCACCAGCAACAACAGCTCCACTTGAGTCATATGCCTCAAACTTCTGCATTGACATAAAAGCAGAGACATCATAAACTTTCATCACCAAAAGAAGTATTTAGCATACGTGATGCATTATTCTAATGCATGGAGACCATTAGCTATCAAACCCAACAAAGAGTAACCACCAAAATGGAAAAGTTCAAAGAGATCATAAACTACAAGATATGTAACCAAAATCTGCAGCTAAATTGTGATATAATTGTCTAATCTTCAAACCAATAAAAGAAGACAAGGAAATTTTGGGCAAATGTACCAAACCACGCCATACGAGTAACAGATAAAACAAATAGGTGCTACATCACATGCTGGCGAGATGTAAGACACAAAAAAAAAAAAGGAAAATATGTCCAAAAATAACAAACTCTCCCTCTCCCTCTCCCGCCATATCCAGGTTTCTATAATGATGGATGTTCTCTCTAACGTGCTGAAATATCACAACAGAATATTGTGTTCCAGTTTAAGCAAAAATCTAATCAAATCCTAGGAAGCTGACACCAGTACGCTGACAAAAATTTTCATGAAAAGAAGATGGACAGAGAAAATGTCCACTCCGAAAATCAAGGAGAAAACAATTTCCAGAAATATATAGCATCAACAGTTTACTAAAACTAAACCATACAGACGTTTATTCTTAAATCTTTCCCCATACAACCCCAACCCCACCCCTTAAAAATATTTCCTTGCTTCATATTCCCTGGACAAACCAAAATGATCCATACAGTAACATAAGCATCTTGAAATATGTCCGAGGAATGAGTTTACAGAGACACTCAACAACCAGGTGGACATACTACTACACTACAATAGTTGATCAGGCGTTAGAAAGACTCATAAAGCATATATAAGATCGTAATAGTACAAATGATGAACAGAATAGCTAAAAAAAACTCCACTACCTAAGTTACCTGTTTACTAAGAAATTCCATTGTAAGTTGCACGAACACTTTATTGAGGTCATTTCGATCTACGCCAATCTGTAAACGAGATTGATTACCAAAATAAATCAGGAACATATGATTGGACTCATTCTAAAAATAACTCCACCATATCTGCAAGTTGAGGATTAAAATTGATGCAGTTGAATAAATATGGTTACTGTCAAAGTCAGAATGAAGGTGAACTTAAACTCCGACCACTGGCCAAGAACCAGCCAATTTACTAACTTCGTGAACTTAAACTCTGACCACTAACCATGAACCAGCCAGCCAATTTACTAACTTCAGTACAATGAGACGATATTGCTTAAAGATAATATCAGCCCTCACCCTCCCACCCCACCAAAGTTCAGACAATAAAAACAGATAGCTGAATGTTGCAGTCCAGATCCAAAATCCTCTTCAAGAGAACTATGTCAATCCTGGAAACAGAGAAACACACACACATAATAACTTATTTCAACTTCTACAGATACTTGCCAGTCGAGCTCTTAGAGTTCGTATCTTAACAATTGGCATCATCAGTTCCCAGTAAACATGACTCCAGACGGACTCTCTATGCTTAAGCTCATTCTTGAGGGCCTGTTTTGGAGATTAGATGAGCAAATAAGAAGGCTCATTTAGTTTCTAGCATAAATGAGGCCAGTGAAGACACAAAAGCAATATATAGACAGCTACACTACAAATTGTGCAATATAGCAGGTACTCAGGTCCGGTGAAAACCTACCGAATACATTTTCTCTGTAACTAACTTTCTCAATAATCCTTTCTCTCCATTGGCCATTTGGGTATTTATCTGAACCGTCAGTGATAAAATAAATGAGATAGGAAAGCAAGAATATAATACAGGAAATGCATTGTGACGTAAAATGTCAAGAACAAACCTCTTTGTATAAATCAACAGCTTCTGCATAAAACTTCTGTTTTGAATATCCAGTTTTCCTAAGTTTTGCAATTGCGTAAGCACTTTTTAACTGTAAATAGGAAGTCGTAAAATCAGAGTTTAATAAATTAAAAGGCATATGCCTTTATTTGTAGAATGCATACACGAATACACTAATCAAGGAGATAATTTACAAATTACTTTTCTTCATTTTCCAGATTTTGAAATAAACTTACATCGCGAAAAGTGAAGCATATATTGGGATGGGGTTCTGGATTTTTTTTCCTCATATTTTCTACTAAAATGATGTTATTGTAAATAAGATTTGAGGTTGGTCATTATGTCAGGAGTGTTTTGGAATTGAAAACATCATTTGGATGAAGCATGTCAAAGATACATCATAAACTAAAAATAAATTGTGTATGGCATAGTAACAACTGTGCACTAACATAGTAATCATAATAGCTACATAATCAGATAGCTAGGATGCTTCCTTATTTTTTGTTTCTGACTTGATACCCCTTCCAGCATGAGAATAACCCCAAAACACAGTAACAGATCGTGAACTTCACTTATCAATGTAAGACATATTTAATAAACGATTCAGAACACAAATAGGTAAATATGCTGGGGTGACGGAATGCGCGTCTATTAGGGAGAAGTATGAAACGAGGGTACACTACCAAACAGGCTACTGAATACAGGGTTTGCAACTAATCAAGTAACTTACAGAGAGGATTCCATCTGCAAAAGTGCTTAGGAGTGTGTAACATCATGTTAAAAATAACCTGACATCAACTTGTTAAATGTTCTCATAAATTGGTAAAGTAAAATATTTTTCAGAAGATTAAAGATGAACATCCAACAACAATTGCCTACAATTGTCGACCAGCTTTAAGGATTAAACTTCTGAAATCAAATTTCAGAAATGCATCCCAATACCAGTTAAAGCTTGAGGTCACAAAATTAAGTAGTAGTGACTAATGCCAAAGCTGAAGTTAAAAAAATAATTATTCATTCACTTGTTATCAATTCCCTTTAAACTGATGAACCATTTGATCCATTCCAGTACAAGAACAAAATCAAAGATGTGTGCATATGAAGTACCTCTAGGATGATATCCTCTTTTGTTCTCTTCCAGCCAGACCTAGTAAGACATCTGGTACAAACATAATATTTAGTAGAGGGCCCCAAGGCTGGCAGACATTCAGTTTCAAGAAGAAAGGTGATGCATTTGGCATCATCATTGCGTCAAACAATCATATAATGAATCTGAAGAAAGAACACCGTAATTGTATTTTATGCAAATGCAGGTCAAGTTAAAAGATTACCGCTATCTCTTGGAGCAGATTGGGAACAACGATAGAGAACAGAGAAACTAAAATAAAAAAGAAGAAAGAATGATAAAAACTGTACCAACACCAAATGAAACTGATTAAGAAACACAATATTTCCAACATTCATTGGGAAAAAAAAAAAGTCAGTATTCTGTATCTTTTACGACTTAGAAACTCCATCCAAAACCAACCAAAGAAGGCGTGAAACAGGTCCACTTAAAAGCAAAGGATAAAAATTATGGCAGCAGAAATATCATCACATGTATATATCAGGTTTGAATCATTGAACATAGCAATTCAGCAGCAAAGCAATTCTCCAAGTTGGACACCATTCACACAGAAAATTCACTAATCTTTCATCCAGTCATTTTGACCTAATAACAAGATGTAGGCAAATTATGATGGGTGCATTCCTTTCAATCAAGATACACAAACTCATAGCACAAACAACTGATTGCAACAATATCCTACTTCCTTCCGCAGTTCCCAAAAACACCACAAGAAGATATTATTCACCAAAGATGCAAGTTTAACAACATATTTAAATAGCTTAACAAAGTCTCTTAAAGTGCCTCTGAAGTGAACTTTGAAACTAAAAAACGAGAGACCTATATAACCTGCCTGGTATAATAAACATCAAATATAGTGATTAAGGACTGAATCCTACAGGTTGTTTTCCACCTTTATAGTTTACCGCCTTTTGAATACCTTTTGACAATAAGGGCATGATTGGTATGTATGAATGGAATGAGACTCATGAAAGGAATGAACTTCGGAATGGAATGACTTTATTATAGCATTCCTATAATTGGTAGGTTCAGTAATAAAATTAGGAATGAAATAAAAATTTTAGATTCATTTCATTAATAAACAAAAACAATAACAATAACAATAATAATAATAATAATAATGATGATTAAGTACATGATTAAATATTTTATATACTAATATAATTTTACTTTTTTTATTTTGAGCAATAGTATGATTTCATATGTAATATATCTTAATTTTACATCGAATGAGTAACTATTTTAAATAAATATATATATACTTATATATATGTGTGTGTGTGTGGGTGTGCGTGTGTGGGTGGGTGAGTGAGAGAGAGAGAGAGAGAGAGAGAGAGAGATTTATATATACAGATAAATATTATAAAATGTATTAATATTTTCATATTGATACGTAGATCATGTGATTTTGCTATATTTAATATAATGGATTAGATTCAAAAATAAATTTAATATAAGTATCAAACTTATTTTTTTATAGAATATTTTAATCTATTATTCGTATCTTTGAATTTATAAGTAAATAAAAAAAATATATTGAACATGTACTTTAAATATATAATATATAGTATATTTATACTTATATTTATTTTTACATAAATTTAACACAATTTATTAAATTTTCAACGCAATTATATATTCGTAATAACAAAAGATAATAATATAATATACATTTAACAAATATGTGACGATTATATAAAAAATAAATAAATTTTGAAGATTGGGAATAGCTAATACCATGGGGTACCTAATGAATGGATAAACCCATGTTTGTAGGAATGAGCATTCCCAATGACATTTTGTACCAATCAACGGTTTGGGAATGGATGTGGGAATTCCATTCCCACCCCATTTCATCATACCAATCATGCCATAAATACAGTTTTCGATTTAATTCCATCATTGTCATCATCCAAGTAACAGTTAACTGCTGAACAATATGCTGTAGCATCAGAAGCTCAGACATGCTTGTGGACACTCTTGGTGATCTGGTCAACAGCACAAGAGTGATTATTCAGAACTGCACTAACAAAATATGTCGGCAGACTTCCATGAAACCGACTAGACTATAACGTAGTGGAAAGCAAAAGACGAGCAAACTTAGTATATAGCTCCAACAGGGATTGCTGTATCAGTCATCAAATAAATTCAATCTCAAAACTACTTTAATGTAGCATATTGCACATGAACCCAATTTTTAACTTTGAAAAACAAATAATTGAATCAATATCTTGAATTTTCTTAAATTGTCTTTCAGGTAGATGGATCTCTTAGACAGGGACACCCTTTTCTTCCGAGAAAGCATGTTACCAACAGAAACTTGCTTCATACAAAAGATACTCTTGAAGCATGTATAAATAGGTCTTGAACAAGGGGGAAATTTCTTTAATGAGGCAGACAAAATCACATGGTAATCCAAGACATTAATGGACAATCTAGGAGCTGGAGCATAACAGGCATAACATATAATTGAATTTCTATATATTTTTCACTGAACTATATCTTTACCATGAGTCACATGACATGCTATTCAACACCAAATCGCTAGTGTAACAATCCTACTCACCTATGCCAGAAAGAGATCGGTTCACGAGGTGAATATGGCTCATAAACTATTCCTGGACTCACCATTGACACGTTATGAGCCCCCTGCATATATAAAAATTTAAATACTTCCATTTTATTTTGAACAAGTACTTGAATCTAACAGAGAAAATAGTTATTATACAGGTCACAAGTGATACAAGACAATTCATCCACATAATGGTATGAGCCAAGAGAAACCAGATTACGGATGAGAAGGGCTGGAAGTGAGATTTGCTTGAAACATTGCATTTTATTTTCTATGTTATTTAGTGCACATCTAAAATAACATGAACACTAAGGGAAAGAACATGTATACAGTAGCAGCATAGAATTTATTATCAATGATTCTGATGATACATATATATATTACAGAAGATACATAAATCCAGCACATTTTATTATAGATTTTATCTATTACATTACATATCCTTTCTTTTTTCTTTTCTCTGGCTTATGTGTTAAAATGTTTTGAAGTAGAAGCCCTGTGAATATAATACCATCAAAAAAGAAATAGTTCGGAGTCTTCAGATCTCCATGTCTAGCAGCAATTTTCCAGGAAGAATATCTCAATTCCACTAACACCTAGAATATGTCATCCTTTACCTAAACCTGAATATAAGTAAAAGTTTATTGAGGCAAAGGAGAAGCAATTACGGAAACCTAGGCTCTAGCTTCAAGGTCAAAAGACGGCTTTCTCCAAAAATATACCTCTATGTACCACAAGAAGTACTATTTAACTTATCAAGCAATTCACAGGCTTCAGTTGGCAGCCTAGCATATTGCATTGTGAAAGTAATCAATGCAAGTCAACAGCAAAGGACATTAAGAAAAACTTTCAAGGAACTCTTTCCTGGCATATTCTCATACACGAAAATCACAGACTTTTGAATGAGACGCTTGTTCCCTAAAGTCATAACTTTTCAAGGACCTCATTCATGACATATTCTCATGATTAAAACTTCACCATCTCACCCATTCTATTGGAAAGCTCTCAGACTAACAGAGCTGATATTACCATACCATTTTCCGAGTTTGAGCTGAAGGGTTAGCTTGAATACTCAACAACCGGATACAGCTAATGATTGGTGACTTCACCTCCTACAATGCAACAACATGCATGTTACAAATAAATGCAAAATAACACTTAGAAAAGATTAGAAACCAAATGAATATTAGTTCAGCCATAAAAAGTTAGCATTCAAATGATGATGCATGAAAACAAAACAACACCTAAAACATAGACAACAATTAGCACCTCAGATGGTGAACTCCTAAGCTTCAGCATCTTTGCAGAAGTATTTGCAAAGCAAAGAGTCATAGAGGAATTCAAAATGTTTTCCAGCACTCACGACTTCCTTAACCAAACATAAGATAGTTGCGGAAGGAAGCAATAAAACCAGAAACCAGTTCCAAGATTTTTCTAGTTAATAGAAAGAGGTAGACGAGAAATATTAGAGCTCCCAAAATAGCTGCAGAGAATATGCTGCAGCAGCATCAAGCTAGAACTTCAAAGATTATGAATTAAGCCAGTAGCACAGAATCTTGTTGATAACTACTAAATTAAGGTCCTTAGCATTATTGAACGCCACGGATATGAAGAAACATCGATTGGAACTGAATCATTAGCGTGATCTGGGTTTCACCTGTTTCTTGTGACGTAAAAGAGCCCATACAGGCAACTGTAAGAAAATTATTCAGAAAAATGACGGAATTTATAGTTTACAGTCCTCCTATATGCAGATGTGACAATGCATTTCCTGCACTTATTAACTATCGATTTGAGGAATATGAAGACAAGAAGTGCTACCGATTTCAAAAGCCATGGAGAAGGCTCCCAAGGTTGTTCAAGCCGCTGATAGGAAGGACTCAGAAATGGCTGGATCCGGCGCCCAGACTGAAAAAGAAATTGTTTCAAAAACAGATATAAGGATTACAGGAAAAGGAAAGTCGAAAGAATTGCGTCGAACGAAAGAGCACCTGGATCAGAGCTTTCGCCATGAAACAGAGGAAAGGGTTTTTACAAGGGTTTTGGGGAATATGTGAGTTTTGTTCAGAGAATTTGCTCCCGGCCCTTAAGGAAGTAATCCTCAATTTATTTTCCGGTCTTTTTTCTCCCCTATTATCTGACAAGGCATATTTAACTCGTTAAGCACATATAATTAACATTTTTTGTAAAATTAAAAAATCTTACGGATCATTTCGTAAAACAATGGAAAAATTGCAATTTTAGTCCCATTAAATTCAAACCGTTCGTAATAAAGGTTTCATTGGTTTGAAATATCCAAAACACATCCCATTGGATTTTAAAAAGTTGCAATAAAGGTCCCATTGGTTTAAAAATCCAAAATACATCCCATTTGATTCTAAAACATTGCAAGATTAATCCCATTGTAGTCAACTAACAAAATAATTACCTATTTCATTAGTGTCTACCTTTTTTTGCTTATTTTATTGGAAAATCGTTCTTTTTTTTTATAAAATATTTTATTTTCACCCGTATTTCTCTTAGTTTCAATGTTTTATTTTCGTTCATATTTCTCCTAATTTCCACCCAATTTTTACGGTCTTATGAAAGAGTTCTTTTTTAAAAAATTAATTATTTCCACCCCTATATCTCTTGATTTCCATCAAAATTTTCTATCTTTTTATTCAGAATTTTTTTTTTTTTTTCCAAATCCTACATTACTCTTAATAAAAATTAAAAAGAACTTCAAAATTTTCAATGTTTTCATTTATAGGGGAGGAAATAAAAAATATTGTTTGGCACAATTATATGATGTTTTTTAAGTAAGAAATGAAAATCTCCTTTTCAATTACTCATTAGAGGACTTATTTATTTATTTATTTATTGTTATGAGTATTTTTAATTTTTATTAAAAGTATTTTTCTATCATTTTATTAAAGAGTTCTTTTTTAAAAAAATTACTTTTTTTCCCTTATAAATGGAAACATTGTTCGGCACATTTATATATATATATATATATATGATACTTTTGAAGTGAGAAATGAAAATCTCCTTTTGGAATACTCACAATATGAGTTATTTATTTCATTGTAATTCATAGTGCATTATAGAAATTAAAACAAAAAAATACTCATAATAAAAAAATGGAAAATTTTGATGGAAATCAAAAGATATCGGGAAGAAAATAATTAAATTTTTTTAAAAAAAATTTGACATAAATGAGATGAAAATTAGGAGAAATATAGGAAAAAATAAAATATTAAAAATTCGAACAAATATGGGTGAAAATAAAATATTTTAGAAAAAAAAATGGTGATTTCCCAAAACGAAAAAAGAAAAATCTTTTACACTAACGAAACATCTAATTATTTTGTTAGTTGATCAAATATGAGACTAATATGGCAATGTTTTAGAATCAAATGGGATGTATTTTAGATTTTTAAACCAATGGGACCTTTATTGCAACTTTTTAAAATCCAATGGGATATGTTTTGGATATTTCAAACCAATGGGACCTTTATTGCAAAGGTTTGAATCTAATGGGACTAAAATTGCAAATTTCCCTAAAACAATAAAAAAAAATTCCTGTAAATTAATAAATTCCAAAAAAACAAAAACATACATACAAACTGTACTGTCCTATTTCTCTGACAAGTCAGGTATGACATCACAAGTGACTTTAATTACGCAATTATGTGTTGTTGTATGTCTTGCGCAGTTGCCTGTTAATGTGAACTTAATTGCATTTATTTGATAGCTTAGGACTTAATTGATTACAAGTTTGGCCTCAATTGTCTATTTTGGAAGTTTGAGGGTCTAATTGTAATTAAACCGTTTTGAGACCATTTCGGCGACTTTGAGTTCGGGAATTCGGATTCGAATTCCTACTTTGTCTTTGGATTCATTTCGACAATTCGTGTCCAAAAAACACTAGCCTTATATTTTTTCGAAGCCGTTTGAGAACCCTTAATTTTAAATGCAACCACGTAGACTGGATTAATTCTTGAATCTGACTCATTTACCCGATCCGCTTCAGCCAACCCGTTTCTAGCCCTTTAAGGGCTGAATCCTTTTTTCTTTTTCTCCCTTCTTCAACCTGTAAGAGCAACAAAGGAAGGAAAAAGAAGCCCCAAAACCCTCCAACCTTTGAGCTCAAAGTTCATCCCCGTTTCTCGACCATTCGACGATCAAAGATAAGTAACGTGTTCTCCTTGACTTAAGCTTCAATTTGATGTATATATTGATCCATTAAAGCATGTATATCTATGTGTTTGGAGAAGACAATTAATAGTTAGGTTTTTGTGCAAATTTTATTTTATGGATTGAAACTTGAATTTAATGCTTCGAATGTGTTCCCAATGGTTAATATGATGCTTTGAGTTTGGTTTTGGCTTGTTGGTTGGAGCTTTTGTGAAACTTCATTAATGGAGGTTTAGAGTTTTTTTTTTCCCCCAAAATCTGGTCAACACGACCGTGGGGATATTATTGAGGCCCCCACCTCATATATAACCAACCGAAACCAACGTACATGCAATAAGACATAATCCAAATGTCGAAGAGAGAGATTGAGCAATAGTGCCCCATAGATCTAAAATGAGAAATAGAAAGTAGATGGGCACTATTAGCGAAGCTAAAATTCAATCAAGTCCCTATTACACATCGAATTTAACAGATTATTTGTTGGCCGTAATCGGCGCCCAGTCATTCGGGCTATAGCAAGTGTGACTCCCCGTATTCTCGAAAGGCATCCTGATGACATTTACAAGTAAGTCTCTACACTTGTGCGTGTTTAATTTAAGAGTTCTTGAATTATGTGATTTAATGTAAATCCAATTTAATATGTGTTCATTCGAATTATTCTAAGATTAATTGTCAACTTGATTAATTACATGCATATTTAACCCTAACCTTCTAATTTGATTTAATTCAAATTTATTCCATGAAATAATTGTCAAGTTGATTTTAAATCCATCATGTTACTTAACTTGTTTAATTTCGATTTACTTGAATTCCTTGAGATTAATTGTCAATTATGTGTTTACGAAGTGTCGTTAAATTGTATGAAAGGTTTCCAAAATTAAATTGAATTAAACTCAAATTGGTAAATCTCCATTTCATTTTAATTTATAAATTTATGCGGAGCTTGAATATTTAGTCGTAACTTTACCGATTTTATCTACGATTATTTGTACGCGATATTACTCTTTGTTACGCGATAAGGATACCCGGTTGTATATAGCTTGTGCACAAGACACATTTCTCCCAATCCCTTTTCTCTCTCTCTCTCTCCTCTCTCACTCTCTCTCATTCCCGCGGGTCACTATGCGCGGCTTCGGTTACGAGCCCATAACTCGATCGTTTCTCGACGGAATTCAACAAACGAATAGTCCATTTCGATTATCTCGGCGAGGCCGACGCAAGAGTACCAATTTCATAGCCTAACGACGAACGGTGGCGGAGTTATGGCCGGATTTCAGTGGCAGCGGCGGAGCTGTCAGACCGCCGCCACTTCGCCGGCGTTTCGCGGCGTTTTCCGGCGACCTCCTTGATGCACGCGCCCCATGCCCAGACAGAGGACTTCCAGCCGCTTCGTTTTACGTTGGAGGCACGGCCATCGGAGCAGAGACGACGCCGCACGCGCCGCCCAAAGCTCGCGGCGGCGGCGCGAGTTACTGTAGCAGCAGCGGCAGAAAATTCGGCGGCCAACGGGGGCCTTTTCCGGCCATCTTTTGGTCTCGGGCTCTTCACGAAAGTTGTTCGGAACGACGAGAACTAGTGACCTGTCATCAGGCGACTCCAGATTCGGTGGTTTGGTGGCGGATCGGTGGCGGCAAAGTGGCGGTGCAACGGCGGCACTAGCTCCGAGGATTTTTCCGGAAAGCTACCTTAGGGCTTTCGAAGAGCTCGTCATGGGTAAGACAAAACCTCTTTCGGATCGTATTTTGGTTCACCGGTTTGGAAGTAATTTGAGTTTGAAGATTTAGGGTTTTCGTGCTCTTAGATTTCAGATCTACGATAATCGGCTTGGAATTTCCAGAAATTGATCGAGGATTCGGAACGGGCACGAAGACTTCATTCAGGACTGATTTTCGGGATTTTTCCGGCGACTTTTGACGGCGGCCCGGTGGCGGCCCTGCGACTTTCCGACGGCTCCGGTGGCGGCACTCCGGCGACTTTCGGACAGAATGTTCGTCTCGTTGTGGTGAGTTCAACGCCACTTTCCGTTCATTAATCGGACACTCGATCTATTTATTACGAATTATTTTGCGTAATTGTGATTATTTGAATTAATTGTTTTAAGTGCAAATAAATTGGTTATTGTTGGTTTGTTGATGGAGATGTATTCCAATCATATATGAAAACATGTATTGAATGGATTGTGATATGCATGAATGTTTCGTTTTACAATTTGAATCCCGATGTGATGAATTTGTGCTATGTGTTTAGATATGAAGGGGTGTTAGTGTAATTTTTAGAAACTAATCTTTTATGTGACTAAATGAACTTGAATGGTATTTTAGAAGAACGAAAATGTTGTGATTTCTCTATATGAATTTGAGACGTTCTCAATGCTATGTTTATTGTAAATTGTGTTTCAAATATAAAATTGAGATACATGAAAGATGCTTGAACAACTTGAGACTTGATGCATGATAGGAGTTAGAATTGTAATATCTTGATTTACTCTTACTACTTGAAAATGGTATATTATGAATTACAATAAATTGATAATTGTAATGCTTGTAAGTAATTAATTCCTAGTTGAATAATTGTATAAACACTTTAAATGAACAATTATGCTTAGTAATCAACTTAGGGGATGTAAGTGTAATATTTATGAAACTATGAATGTGACTTGAGCTTGTGTACCAAACATGTTGTGAAGTTGTAAAGTATGATCTTAAGTGGATTAAATGCACTCTTTATTTGTAACAAGCATGCCATCTACGTACAATAACTTTGTATGTTTATATGATCAAGTTGCTCTTACTTATGCACTTTATAACTCGTCATGAACTTGATACTTAATTCAAATATTATAATTGAACCCTGTGACATTGGATGATTTAATATGCATTTTGTGAATACATTGACTTCCTAAATTGATCTTGCATCTTTGGATATGGAATTGCATGATGGTTGCTTGTAAATATGATCTTGTTGAGCATTGATATGCCTTGAATGACCACGACACCTTATCCAAGCACCACATGAACACTTATGCATAATCACGATCATGTTGAGCAACGCCGTGCGTCTTGTTTGGTTCATATAGAGTCTAAGTCTGGGTTTCTGTATGTCTTATCACAGAGTTTGGTGGTGCCGGTGGGCCTGAGGTTTAGAGTGTTTGGCCCTTCACACTCTCAGACTCTACTTTCACGAGGTGAGGTTTAGGATTTTGTATAGTTATGCGACCTATGGCCTTTACATGTTGATTTCTACCCCTGCATGCGAGTATACCTTATAATAGTTATGTATGTGTTGAATATGATATTTTTATGACCTTATGCTTGCACTTCTCCGTGGGCGGGCTATCCCTGCAGCGTGGGAATGTAAGTGTGTGAGTCTTGCGTGGGCGGGCTATCCCTGCAGCGTAGGAATATATATAAAAACCAGTTTTTGAAGCATATGTAAGCTATTTTGGGAAAAACAGTGTGTTGTGATTATGTAGCGAGTTGGCCATGAAATATTGGCATCTGTATATATGTATGTGGATCCGAGGAGCTATGGGTAAGGAGCCCCCGGGACGGTTAGGGCCGTCGGGGATATACCTGTGCGTAGTTCCATTTGAGATATCTTCACGCGACCCGTGCTGTAGGGAAGGTGTGGTATCTTGAGCCTTCGGCTAAGGCCGGGGAGGACTCTTGTGGGTTCGCTACCCCTTGAGGGTATGTCTGTTATGGATGGTTTGGGGACGGTACATCTCCTCCATCATTGGTGTGACGGTTGGATTGATTTTGTATTTTATGATATGTTCTGAGGAGTAAAGGTTGGAAGCTCGTACTCGCCGAGCATGTGTTCTGTTCTGTCTGGGAATCATGAATCGAGATAGAGTTTCTGAAATGTTTTCTAAAGCTTATACTTATAACTATCTTTTGGGTACTTTTGGAAATGTCTTTGGTATGCAACACCTATCTCCGGTTCATGAGTCCACCCTTCTGATATGTGTTATGCTCCATATATATATACAGTGGGTGTGCGTTAGCCCCCTCACTCGGTCAAGTTGACTGACCCCTCATTTACACTTTTAGTTGCAGGTTGTTGGCGTTTGCTAGGCGGAAGTGAGTCCTTTGAGTTGCACTTCATCGGTCTAGTCTTTCTATTTGCATTTATCCTCTCATACACTTTACTTATACTTAAGACTTGTAGACTTGAGATTATACTTTACTATTCGGTAGCCCCTTGTGGCACTTGATGATTATTAATTTATGTTGGTATTCGGGATTAGGTATCTATGCTAGTTGAACCCGTCACCTGCTTTGCATGTTTTGTTTTAAATGCTTCCGCTATCTATTGTTGTTGGTTTTAATTGCTTTCGCACTCTGAGTTTTGGTCAAGTTAGATCCGCATAGCCTAGTGTGTGAGTTGGTCTCCCGTTCGCTCTGATTCGGATTCGGGCATGGACTTTCATTTCATGTTCCGGGTCTGGGTCATAGTGCGGGGGATGTGGCACTTCTCCGTTTGGGGTGTTACATCCTTAAGTGGTATCAGAGCTCTAGGTTGCAAAACCGAGCTCTTGAGTCGTGTTGAGTCTGTCTAGGTCGTACGACATAGGAATAACTGCGCATTGCATTTATTTGACTTGATATTTTGACCCTTCAGCATGAATTGTTTTGTGATTATATGATTGTGTGCACATTGTGACTTTGATTATGCCACATCTTATTTTATGTGCTTTATAAATTACAACTAATTGTTGCATTTACGTGATATACGTGTTACATTTCATTTGCACTTTAACTCCCATGCATCGAATTTAGTGTTCGAATTTCAGGGTACCCTATGAGTCAACACTAAGATTCCCCCCCGTCAACACTACCTATTAGCACTACAACGAAAACACGTCATAATTCGAAGATGAAAGGATTCTTTACCAAGATCAATGTTCATGAAAAGGTTCAGAGTTGAAGGAATGAGATTGCTATATTATTGACTTACTATCTTAAAGTCAATTGAAAGATGGAGTTTGATGAATTTTCACCTTGAGGATTCGTTCATTTGGAAGTAGTCACCTTGTTGAGGAAATGAGTCAATGGAGGAGAATCTGATCAAGTAGAACCGTTTTGAAGGAGTTTGATGAGCTTTCGCCTTGATGATTCATTTATTTGGAAGTAGTCACTTTGTTGATGGAAACGAGTTAATGTAGAAGAATCCGATCAAATAAGATCCGATCAAGTTCAAGGGATGTGGATAGGTAACCATGTTACTTAAGCAACGAGCTACAAACCATCGGTGAGTGTTGAAGGTTTTGGTGCCATTTAGAGTTAATGAACGACAAGACAAGATTGGTTGTTAGCTCTTTGGGTGTTTCTCTAAGATGAGATGGAAGACATTGTTGATGCGGGAATATAACACTTAGATGCTGAAAGACTTTATTCAAGTTTTAGAATTATATACCATGGATTGCTTTGGGAAGTACTTAGCACCACGATCATCCAACGAAACTCTGAGGTAAATATCTAATTGACAAATGAATCATGGACAACTCCTTGAAGATGAGCAGACTAAGATTTAACACATAAATGAGAATTCTTGGGAGAAACTGAGGATGATTCTAGTTGAGCAAGGATTACGGTCTAGTAAGGGGTTTGGTGATAAACGAGCTTTGCTGAGTTACCACTTTATGAGAAGACTCAAGACAAAGAAGTTCAGATGACGAAGGTTGCATCATTACCGGCTTAATCAACTCCTACTGCTTCATCTCGACTTTCTTGTCAAGATTTTTACACTTTGGTTAACGGTACGCCAAGCATTCATGGCATTTGCATACATGCATCGTTTAAATACTCTTACCTTGTTTTGCTTGATGTGGGTGATGACTATTGCTATTTTAATTGTGATAACTTGGATACCTGATCTAGTAATTGTAACTTGAAATTTCTACTTGTTATGAAACGTGCTGGAATGAATGAGTTATGTATTTATGTGAACCATTCATGCCTATGTGATTTAAAACTCTCTTGATTGCTCACTAACTTCCCATACAAAAGACATACATACTGTAACCTTGTTTTATAGGGATTCCATCGCGATATCCCCCTTGAGTTGAGGTATGAGCGTTGAATCTATACTCAAGGGACACCGATATCAGTTGTATAAGGTACACCAAACATGCATCGCATACTTTTCGTCAAGTGTTACTATGATGTGTGTATGTATGAATAACTGATCAGTAGATTTATGTGTAAGAGAGACCTTAGGCTCCCTCTTTTTACGTGTTGGAGAGATGTAGGATTCTCTCCATTTATGTGGTAGAAAGATGTTGGATTCTTTCTAAGTTTTGTGCACGAGAGATGTTGGATTCTCTTGTACTTAGATATTCGGAGATGCTGGATTCTCTTGAATCTAAGAGTTTGAGGAATGTTGGATTTTCTCAAACTAGAATGTTGGCAGATGCTGGAATCTGTCCGACTTAGGTTGAGAGACGGAGTTCTCTCAATTATGTTCTTGAGAGACGGGGTTCTCTCTTTTGTGTGTGCTCGAGAGACGGGGTTCTCTCACTTGTGGGTACTGAGGGACGGGGCTCTCTCACTTACGTGCTGGGAGATGGGATTCTCTCTTGTTTGTTGTGGTTGCGTTACGCACTGATCTGACTACGGGTAGCAAGTGGTGCATCTGAGACGACATCGACGTTGGGTGCAGTTGCAGCTATCCGATCATGGGAATGACCGATCGAGTTCGAACAACTAGCGGATCAAGTACTCGCACGGACCTCGACGATAACAAGATATCCTAAAGGAGGTTCAGTGTAGATGACCGGAGTAAGCCTCACCATTAGAGCTATGATCTTACGTGAGTTCCGGGGAAGGGTTGGAGCACTACTACTCGAGGATCTACATTTTTGCAGTGGAACCTGGGGACCAGGTTCTCTTAAGGGGGGAAGGTTGTGACTCCCCGTATTCTCGAAAGGCATCCTGATGACATTTACAAGTAAGTCTCTACACTTGTGCGTGTTTAATTTAAGAGTTCTTGAATTATGTGATTTAATGTAAATCCAATTTAATATGTGTTCATTCGAATTATTCTAAGATTAATTGTCAACTTGATTAATTACATGCATATTTAACCCTAACCTTCTAATTTGATTTAATTCAAATTTATTCCATGAAATAATTGTCAAGTTGATTTTAAATCCATCATGTTACTTAACTTGTTTAATTTCGATTTACTTGAATTCCTTGAGATTAATTGTCAATTATGTGTTTACGAAGTGTCGTTAAATTGTATGAAAGGTTTCCAAAATTAAATTGAATTAAACTCAAATTGGTAAATCTCCATTTCATTTTAATTTATAAATTTATGCGGAGCTTGAATATTTAGTCGTAACTTTACCGATTTTATCTACGATTATTTGTACGCGATATTACTCTTTGTTACGCGATAAGGATACCCGGTTGTATATAGCTTGTGCACAAGACACATTTCTCCCAATCCCTTTTCTCTCTCTCTCTCTCCTCTCTCACTCTCTCTCATTCCCGCGGGTCACTATGCGCGGCTTCGGTTACGAGCCCATAACTCGATCGTTTCTCGACGGAATTCAACAAACGAATAGTCCATTTCGATTATCTCGGCGAGGCCGACGCAAGAGTACCAATTTCATAGCCTAACGACGAACGGTGGCGGAGTTATGGCCGGATTTCAGTGGCAGCGGCGGAGCTGTCAGACCGCCGCCACTTCGCCGGCGTTTCGCGGCGTTTTCCGGCGACCTCCTTGATGCACGCGCCCCATGCCCAGACAGAGGACTTCCAGCCGCTTCGTTTTACGTTGGAGGCACGGCCATCGGAGCAGAGACGACGCCGCACGCGCCGCCCAAAGCTCGCGGCGGCGGCGCGAGTTACTGTAGCAGCAGCGGCAGAAAATTCGGCGGCCAACGGGGGCCTTTTCCGGCCATCTTTTGGTCTCGGGCTCTTCACGAAAGTTGTTCGGAACGACGAGAACTAGTGACCTGTCATCAGGCGACTCCAGATTCGGTGGTTTGGTGGCGGATCGGTGGCGGCAAAGTGGCGGTGCAACGGCGGCACTAGCTCCGAGGATTTTTCCGGAAAGCTACCTTAGGGCTTTCGAAGAGCTCGTCATGGGTAAGACAAAACCTCTTTCGGATCGTATTTTGGTTCACCGGTTTGGAAGTAATTTGAGTTTGAAGATTTAGGGTTTTCGTGCTCTTAGATTTCAGATCTACGATAATCGGCTTGGAATTTCCAGAAATTGATCGAGGATTCGGAACGGGCACGAAGACTTCATTCAGGACTGATTTTCGGGATTTTTCCGGCGACTTTTGACGGCGGCCCGGTGGCGGCCCTGCGACTTTCCGACGGCTCCGGTGGCGGCACTCCGGCGACTTTCGGACAGAATGTTCGTCTCGTTGTGGTGAGTTCAACGCCACTTTCCGTTCATTAATCGGACACTCGATCTATTTATTACGAATTATTTTGCGTAATTGTGATTATTTGAATTAATTGTTTTAAGTGCAAATAAATTGGTTATTGTTGGTTTGTTGATGGAGATGTATTCCAATCATATATGAAAACATGTATTGAATGGATTGTGATATGCATGAATGTTTCGTTTTACAATTTGAATCCCGATGTGATGAATTTGTGCTATGTGTTTAGATATGAAGGGGTGTTAGTGTAATTTTTAGAAACTAATCTTTTATGTGACTAAATGAACTTGAATGGTATTTTAGAAGAACGAAAATGTTGTGATTTCTCTATATGAATTTGAGACGTTCTCAATGCTATGTTTATTGTAAATTGTGTTTCAAATATAAAATTGAGATACATGAAAGATGCTTGAACAACTTGAGACTTGATGCATGATAGGAGTTAGAATTGTAATATCTTGATTTACTCTTACTACTTGAAAATGGTATATTATGAATTACAATAAATTGATAATTGTAATGCTTGTAAGTAATTAATTCCTAGTTGAATAATTGTATAAACACTTTAAATGAACAATTATGCTTAGTAATCAACTTAGGGGATGTAAGTGTAATATTTATGAAACTATGAATGTGACTTGAGCTTGTGTACCAAACATGTTGTGAAGTTGTAAAGTATGATCTTAAGTGGATTAAATGCACTCTTTATTTGTAACAAGCATGCCATCTACGTACAATAACTTTGTATGTTTATATGATCAAGTTGCTCTTACTTATGCACTTTATAACTCGTCATGAACTTGATACTTAATTCAAATATTATAATTGAACCCTGTGACATTGGATGATTTAATATGCATTTTGTGAATACATTGACTTCCTAAATTGATCTTGCATCTTTGGATATGGAATTGCATGATGGTTGCTTGTAAATATGATCTTGTTGAGCATTGATATGCCTTGAATGACCACGACACCTTATCCAAGCACCACATGAACACTTATGCATAATCACGATCATGTTGAGCAACGCCGTGCGTCTTGTTTGGTTCATATAGAGTCTAAGTCTGGGTTTCTGTATGTCTTATCACAGAGTTTGGTGGTGCCGGTGGGCCTGAGGTTTAGAGTGTTTGGCCCTTCACACTCTCAGACTCTACTTTCACGAGGTGAGGTTTAGGATTTTGTATAGTTATGCGACCTATGGCCTTTACATGTTGATTTCTACCCCTGCATGCGAGTATACCTTATAATAGTTATGTATGTGTTGAATATGATATTTTTATGACCTTATGCTTGCACTTCTCCGTGGGCGGGCTATCCCTGCAGCGTGGGAATGTAAGTGTGTGAGTCTTGCGTGGGCGGGCTATCCCTGCAGCGTAGGAATATATATAAAAACCAGTTTTTGAAGCATATGTAAGCTATTTTGGGAAAAACAGTGTGTTGTGATTATGTAGCGAGTTGGCCATGAAATATTGGCATCTGTATATATGTATGTGGATCCGAGGAGCTATGGGTAAGGAGCCCCCGGGACGGTTAGGGCCGTCGGGGATATACCTGTGCGTAGTTCCATTTGAGATATCTTCACGCGACCCGTGCTGTAGGGAAGGTGTGGTATCTTGAGCCTTCGGCTAAGGCCGGGGAGGACTCTTGTGGGTTCGCTACCCCTTGAGGGTATGTCTGTTATGGATGGTTTGGGGACGGTACATCTCCTCCATCATTGGTGTGACGGTTGGATTGATTTTGTATTTTATGATATGTTCTGAGGAGTAAAGGTTGGAAGCTCGTACTCGCCGAGCATGTGTTCTGTTCTGTCTGGGAATCATGAATCGAGATAGAGTTTCTGAAATGTTTTCTAAAGCTTATACTTATAACTATCTTTTGGGTACTTTTGGAAATGTCTTTGGTATGCAACACCTATCTCCGGTTCATGAGTCCACCCTTCTGATATGTGTTATGCTCCATATATATATACAGTGGGTGTGCGTTAGCCCCCTCACTCGGTCAAGTTGACTGACCCCTCATTTACACTTTTAGTTGCAGGTTGTTGGCGTTTGCTAGGCGGAAGTGAGTCCTTTGAGTTGCACTTCATCGGTCTAGTCTTTCTATTTGCATTTATCCTCTCATACACTTTACTTATACTTAAGACTTGTAGACTTGAGATTATACTTTACTATTCGGTAGCCCCTTGTGGCACTTGATGATTATTAATTTATGTTGGTATTCGGGATTAGGTATCTATGCTAGTTGAACCCGTCACCTGCTTTGCATGTTTTGTTTTAAATGCTTCCGCTATCTATTGTTGTTGGTTTTAATTGCTTTCGCACTCTGAGTTTTGGTCAAGTTAGATCCGCATAGCCTAGTGTGTGAGTTGGTCTCCCGTTCGCTCTGATTCGGATTCGGGCATGGACTTTCATTTCATGTTCCGGGTCTGGGTCATAGTGCGGGGGATGTGGCACTTCTCCGTTTGGGGTGTTACAGCAAGGGTTGCCAGCGTAGAATTTTGCTTGCAACAAATAATCGCACTCATGTCGATGGCATCCTTAGGACTATTCAAATGGTTTGACCGGCATCTGTCAACATTTACTGTAGCACCCAGGACGATAGGCGCCACATCCTCCGCACTACAAGTCTAGTCCACACGTGAAATGAACCGAACTCATAGCGAACTGGAGACAAAATAAAAGATATCCTAGCTAGGCGAAATCTAACCTTGTACTAATAAATCAAGAATACCCAGAATGCAATACGGAAGCAATAATACCATGCATAAATTCCAATAGTGGCTACAAGCCCAATAATTTCATAACATAATTAAAATTCCAACATACATCCTAATAACGGGTTCAACTACGCATGCAATCAGTCCCGAATTCATAATCAAGAATCATAAATGACACTCGGGCCCGAATACATAAAGAGATACAAGTAAATCGTAATAATGTAAATGTGACTCAAGTGTACAAATGACTCGGACAAGAAAACTAAGACTCGACTCCCGCCTAGCAAAACCTGTAAGAAACTGGAAAAGTGGGAAAGAGGGGTCAGTCTCTAGAAGACTGAGTGAGCAGGAGCGATAAATATATATATAGAAACATGCACATGCAAGTCATAAATCCCGAGCAAAGTTTTATTTAAAGTTAGTTCCCAAGAGGGCAAGAGAATAACTAAGCAATGCTCGGACTTAACGACTAATCATATTAAATTCATTAAGTTCATAATCCATACATAATCAATAAGGCTCAGTGAGTGAGCGTGCATAATCTCCAACCAAATTCCGACCGTGTACGACAAATATCATTATTATATTGAATACGCGATCACACAATACATTATAATACATGCAAGCTATAAAACATAACATAAGACATATTCGTTTGGGCAATCCGTGTCCCGGCCTTCCCGTACGGTGCATAACAATCATAACATAATCATAATCATAAAATAAGTTCCAACCTTCTTCTTCCGGGTGGTGGACGGGTTACCAAGACCCGACCACCGATCCATACATAGGCCAATGGGGGTACATGAATCCCCTAAGGGCACTCAGCTCCCATTCCCCGCTAAACCTCCTAGCGAGGGCCGGTATCACCGTAAATGTGGTGGGACTAGTACAAGGGATCACCGTCGGCCCTTGCCTCCCCGGTAGCCACTTGCACTAAGTCCCTGGGCCCGTGCATTCATAATCATGTTCATAATCATATTCTCGTCAAAACATTTCCAATCATGATAAACATAATAGTTCTCATAATCCTTGTGAAAATGTTTACTCGATAAATTCATTTGAAAACCATATATAAATATACATTAGGTTTTTAGCCAAACTCGTCACATAAGTTTGTAGGGTTTAATATGTAACTAGAACGAAAACACCCTCACCTGGAACATGACGATACAAGGATACGAGTTATACCGGGTGCCTAGTTGATCATGATATCTCCGCCCTGGAGATAAACTGTACAAGAAGGGAAACAATGTGTGCTAGTGAGAAAATGACTCAATATGAAACAACATAGACGCACGGTAATCCTCATCAAGTGGTATGATATGTTATGAGATGATAGATAATAAATCCTAAAATGAAATGGAGTGGTGCATAAATGATCAATCATTCAATTCATAATACAAGACAATACATATTAACAATGCATATGAATCAATTAGAAGTTATTAAACACATAGAGAATGCAATTAAGAATTGCAATCATGTATGCATAACTCATGTCCTTATCAATTTTTTCATAGCAAAAGCCATCCCATAATACAACATATTCATAACACTTTATAATACATGTTAACCATATTTAAGAATCATTTTAAGGTGAAAGGAATCCATTAAGCACATAAAGGAAACGATAGTTGCAAAGGAGACCACATTGAAGCACTTAAACGTTCACACATTGAATTGATAGCATAAAATCCATAATCATATCAAAGTATATCATATATCATCAATTAATCATGCATACAAGTCATATAATTCACATATGGGGATCAAGGGAGTGAAAGGAACACAAGAAGAGAGGTTTAGGCAAAGCTTGGCAAAAATTGACAATATTCGGAAGTGCACAAGCTGTAGGAAAATGGAAATATCCTGAGTTGTAGAAGTTGGAATTGAGTTTTACTTGTTGGAAATAAAACTAGATAAATAGAGCTTTCCAAGTATATATGGCACGAATCATGGTTCAAAATGATGTGGAAATGGCGAAGGTCCGAAGTTGGATGAATGCAGATTTTCGGAAAAGTGGTGACACCAAAAGGAATTGATAATATATTACAAATGGGAAAAGATATTAAAGTGATTCCAATTGGAGAATATTCTACACTTCAATAGGTTTCCGTGGGTTAAAAAATCAGGTCATTTGGAGTTCGTATGAGGGAGTCGCGGCCGTGACAAAATTGCACTGAAAATCTGTCGCGGCCGCGACTGAACAATGGCCAGTTTTCAAGTTGCCCGCGACCAAAAATGGTCACGAAACGGTCGCGGGCGCGACCACCACTCCAGAAGTAGCAAAAGTTTCGGAAAAAATAGGGAAATGACGGGAAATGGCTTCAAGAAGGCCATAGAAGCTCCCAATTCACCCAAAATCAAACAACAACAACTAAATACAACATATATACACATATCACTCATCAAATCATGAATCATTCCATCAAATTTCATAAATCTACATATATATATATATATATATGTATGCACATTTATATACACACATATATATATACAACACATATATATACTTCTTGCTCCAAGAATTCATAAAACTCATGGATTAACATGTAGTCATGCATATTCACACAAGATTCCAAGTTATTAATGAAGAATCACACAATTCTCAATCATATATAAAAAAATATATAAATATACACATATACACATTATACCTTGGAGGAAGATGGAGGAAATGAGGAAGAAATGGTTGAAGCTTTAAATTCTTGGACCAAAACTTGAAGAAATTCTCTTGTCTCTTGCTTGCCTTGCTTGGATCGAATTTGGGGAAAAGAAAGAGAGGGTATTGAGCTTTGATGTGGGGAGAAAATGGAAGAACAAGAATGGGGTGTGAGGGGTGTGTGTATCTCGTGTAAAACAAGAGGGGAAAAGGGAAAAATTGCTCTTTAGCCCCTCAACCATTTAAGTGCTCAATTAGGGTCCCTAGATTTAATAGGGGAACAATTGAAGTCCAAATCAATATTTGATTGAGTCCAAGGATTTCATATAATTTCAAATAAGTGTATAAGTAAAATAAAACATTTAATTACCAAATAAACACGTTAGAAACGAATTTAAATAACACTGTCACTTAAATCATATAAGTCATATACGTCACATAATAACAATTAATTCATGAAATTATTAAATTAAATAATCACTTAGCAATTAAAACACATATAAGTCACATAACTCTCGGTCTAAACCCACTCGTGACGTCATACCTGTACAGCCAAAAAGTCGGGGCGTTACATTTACATAAGTGTCATCAATTGCATAGGAGTCAGAAACTGGTCGGGTTGTGAGACCCAACTATGTGAAAGCAACATCGGTTATGTTTATGGTGCAAAGAAATAACAAAGTAACAAATGTAGAAAAGCCAGTCATTCAAATCCTTGCCCATCATATTCTCATGATCATTTATAATATTCATGCCCATCTCCTGTACAGATAAAATTAAATACCCTTCTCATATGCCAAATTGGATATTTTGTGATTCATATAATTATAGCAAAGTAAATAATCAGCATAAAATTCATTTTCACAATAACCAAATACTGATCCCTCTACCTGTACCTTATATTTGAGAGTTCCCATTTGTTTAAGCATAATCGGCCTCTTAGATCTTTAGGCAACTCATTTTCCGGGAAAGTCCATCGAAGCTGGGTTTGAGATCCCATGTTCGCCAACTAGTCGACCACTCCATTTCCCTCTCTGTAAATATGTGTGATCTTTATATACATGTCTCTGGTATGGTAGACAAATCTATTGATAAGCTCCTGCATCCCGGCACCTCCCGCTTTTCTCGGTTTAGGATAGCTATAACAACTTCGGAATCTAGCTCAATCCACAAGTTTAGGCAGCCCAAGCTAGCAACAAACTTAGCGCCCTCCGAAACTGCATAAAGCTCTGCCTTCGTGTTAGTTGTCTCAACAATACCCTGACTAAAAGCTATCAACACATTCCCCTCATGATCTCATATAGAGTTTTAGAGCTTGAAATAGGTTTATAAAAAGCTTGGAGTCTTGCTTGAATCTTTGGTGCTTGATGATTGATATGTGCTTGAGGTGTGTAAATGCATGTTATTTGATGAGTTTTGGGGGTTCAGGAGTGTTGGAATCGATCTAGGGGGTGAATGGAGATCACCCCCTGTAACGCCCCAAACGGAAGACACCACATCCCCCGCACCGAGACCCGACCCGCATATGAAATGGGAAGTCCATACACGTGCCAAGTCAGGGCGAACAGGGACCACTCACTCGCTATGCTAGGTGGGATCTAACTTCGAAACCAAATAAACAAGTCAAAAGAATAAAATGAATGTGCGGCAGCAAAACATATAATCAGTCAATAATATAAGCAAGGAGTGACAGGTTCAACTAGCATAGATACCTAGTCCCGAAATTTCAAACATAAATCCTAAATCACGAGTTCAATCTATCCCTAGAAGGCTGTCCCGAGCCAATGCAATATAAACATAATCATTCATACATTCCCCGTATAATTATTCTATTTACAATATGTGTGCAAAGTAACTTAGACTTAACCACAAGACTCGACAGACTCGAAATCCCGCCCAGCACTCCAAACCTGCAAGAAACTAAAAACAAACCGGGTTCAGTCTATAGGAGACTAGTGGGTATAAAACAGGGCATAATATCATAATATTACAAGAATAGAAACACACTCACATGCGGGTCGTAATCCCGTACGAGGGTTTTAAACCATTTCCCCAAGTGGGTAAAAACAAAGGAAAATATCGCCCAGGATTACAACCATTAAGTTCATTCATTCATTACTATCATGCGGTCATTACGTGAGCCCGGCAAGAGGGCGAATTCTCCAACCTCCACCTCGTGTGTGCATTTATTCATGTATTCGTTCATTAGTGATCACACAATCATTCAGTCAGTCACAATCATTCGTTCATTCAATCGTTCATTCATTCAATTATTCATGCAATCATTCATTACACTTACACCTTTTTCCTCCGGGCGATGGACGGGTTAGCAAGACCCGGCTACCTCATTCATTGACCAAAGGGGTTTCATGACTTCCCCAAAGGCGCTCAGCCCCCTTTCCTCGCTAATCTCCTAGCGAGTTCCGGATTCGGTAATTTGGTTGGGACTAGCACATGGGATCCCCGTCAGCCCTTGCTTCCTCGGTTCGCCACGTGCACCAAGTCCCAGGGCCCCCATTCAATGTGATCAATCATGTCCTTGCCAAAACATTAGGTGGGAATTCATTAAGAAAGGGCTTTAACGTTTGAAATCATTTACTCTATAAAAGACTCGATATATATATATATATATATATATATATACGTATCATACTTTGGATTAAAACCTTACACATTAGAGATATATCGGGTCCAGTTAACTAATAGAAGAGAAACCCACCTGTCACACCTTACGGACCGATACCAAGAAGAAAAGAAGACTTGAAAGTAGCCTATAAACTCGGTAGATCTCCGCCCTGGAGAAAACTGTACAAGGACAAGGTAGGGTACTCGTGAGACTCAAGACTCCAAATGAACTCTATACGACGCACGGTAATTCTTTGACATGATATGACATGCATAAGAGACCTTAATATGTTATGAAGATGTTCATGTTCACAATTAATGCCATTTAGATAAGTAACCAATTCAATCTCACATTACGTGAATAGATCGTGTTCGTTCATTATCATTCCTTCATTCTATAGTATTCATTCATTCAATATCCCATTCATAATACATTCTTACACATGTATACAATGCATATGCATCATTTAGAAGTGCAAGGAATTCACTAAACATATAGGGAATGCATGGGTTTCAAAAAGAGTTACGTTATAACATTTAATCGTTTATGCATAAATGTCACGTTTGACCAACACAAAATAATCCATAACATTCAAGGCACATCATATCATATCATAATTACAATTTGAAGCAAAATAGACCAATTGAAACACATATGGAGGTCAAGGGGGTGAAAGGAACGCAAGAAGATGGATTTTGGCGAAAGTTGACAGTTTTTGGAAACGAACAAGCTGTAGAAAATTGAAGATATCTCAAGTTCTAGAAGTTGGAATTAAGTTTTGTTTGTTGGAAAGAAAAATAGACACATAGGCATTTTCAATGGTTTGTGGCTCGGATCGTGGTTCAAAGTGAGGTGAAAATGGCGTAGGTTTGAAGTTGGACCAATGTACAAATTTGGCGAAGTAGCGACACAATTTTCAAACGATCATATTTCACAAACCACAAGGAATTTTAAGTTGATTCCAATTGGAGGATGTTCTAGACTTCAAGAGATTTCCCTGGGTTTAAAAATCAGGTCAATCAGAGCTCGGACGAAGTCTGCACGACCGTGTCAAAATTGGCCTGGAAGTTGACACGGTCGTATCGGATTTTAAAAAATCAAACTCGAAGGTCTGACACGGCCATGTTGGAAATGAACTAGGGTTTGACACGGCCGTGTTGGGTCGTCTTCTCCGAAAAAGAGCAGCAAAATAGCAGGGGTCTGACACGGCCATATTGGAAATGAACTAGGGTTCGACACGGGCGTGTTGGGTCGTCTTCTCCGAAAAAGAGCAGCAAAATAGCAGGGGTTCGATGGGAAACATCCCAAAATCACCCCAAACCTCGTTCCAACCAATTAAGAGACCAAAATGCATCAAAATACACATATATAACATATTGGCATCAATTTAAATCGCATATAAGCACGTTGGGAGCAAGTTATCGTGTTTAGGCACTATTTATCAATTCACCAAATCCATGGAATCAAGCAGGAACAAGGAACTTCAATCGGTAGAAATGAAGTACTCGAAGAGAGGAACACATTACTTACGTTGATTCGTTGATCGGACGGTTGGATCGTACGAAACTCGAGCTAGAAGTCTTGAGGCCAAAATGGGGAAATTCTTCTCATTTCTTCCTCTTCTTGGCTGAACGTGGAAATGGAGAGAGAAGGAAAAAGACTGGCCCCTTTTTAAGGCTAGTCAAACAAGTCGAGCAAACGGGCATGGTCAAACGGTATCCGGTCCACATGGATAGGATTTAAAAACGGTTGGGCAATCAAATGACTTTAAGGAATTAAATGTTAGTCCATTGAATCCGAATCACTGAAACGAACTCAATATTAAGGTTAGAATTCGAATCCGAATCCCCGAGCTCAAAATAGCCACGAACGACTCAAACACCCTAATTTCAAATTATGTCCCTAATTGCAAATATTGGACAATTGAGTCCAAGTACATTTTAAATAAATTCTAAGACACACATAATTAAAATAAACTTACACGTTGACACTTAAAACATGCGTATTCATATAAATCACATAAGTATAGAATAAAACTCTCCCGTGACGCCTTACCTGGTTAGTCTTGCAAACACGGGGCGTTACACCCCCTGCACTTCTGCCATGGAAGAACACCTCTTTCGGTCAGGAAGGGGTCGCGTCCGCGATCGTTTTGGCCTTAAAAGTGTAACGGCTGCGACCGGGCCATCTCAGGAAAGTTTTGGGCAAGCTTCGTGGCCACGACTATTTACGCCATTTTCAAAATTGTGTCGCCACTTCGCCGAAATTTTGCTTTTGTTCAACTTCAAAGCTCCACCATTTTTTGATTACTTTGAATCACAATTCGAGCCATATATCATTGGAAATGCCTATTTGTCTAGTTTCATATCTAATATGACACCCTGTAGCACCTCAACACGTAAGGGTGCCACACCCCCGCACTATAGGTCGATCCACATACGAAACGGGTACTCCGTGCACGAACCAACCTATAGCGAACGGGTGACAAGGCAATTAAAACAACAAGCTAGACGAGACTAACTCAGACATGTAACTGAACAAAGCGGAAGCATGCTATACTATCGATCATTTATCAAGCAATGTATACTTGGATTTTACATATCAATACATTATCATCTCCTAAATACACAACAAGTAACATTCACAATAATTCCTTTAGGCGAATAAATAAATAAATACACCGGGTGGGCTCGAATGCAAGTACTCGACTCAGCTCGATTCCCGCCTAGAGGGTACCTGTACGAATATTGCATGTATATCGATTTCACGAATACCTCCCTCACTCCAATAAATTCCCTCACTCCAATACACTCCATCACTCCAATAACTCCATCACTCCAATACACTCCATCACTCCATTATCTCCATCACTCCAATATCTTCATCACTCCAATAACTACATCACTCCAATCACGATAACACGATAATGGGAAGGTAGCGAGCCTTCACCATTCACGATAACACGATAACATGATACCCACGATGATCACGATGCTTGCATTGCTTGGCATGATCATGACAATAACTTGATAATCACGGTACGCGCATTGCTTTGCATGGCTTGACTTGCTGGCTACAGGTGACACGACAATTCATGAATGCGTGAACTTGCTCATTGATTCCAATCTCTGCTCGGTAAAACAACTGGACAAGAAATAGAAACATTTGTGCCCTCATTAGACCGTAACTTGATAACGTTACCATAATGTAATACATGGCATAATCATGTAACGAGGTAACATGCATTAGCAAATGCAGTATGATATAATCATATTCTTGCATGTAAATGATCATATAATAGCATGTGTAGGTCATTTAAATGATTAAAGAAGGAATTGAAATTGCTAAGTTTGTACAGAATGTTTCTGTCCCTCCAGAGCCCTAGGAATGGCCGTTCCGGGTTTTAGTATAAAGTGGGAAGGGCAGTTCCCAGCCTTCCGATACTGTGCCCCGAGGATGGGAACGGCCGTTCCGGCTTAAAAGCCAAAACGGGAAGGGTCGTTCCCGTCCTCGCCGCCCTGCATATGACTTAAACTATGGGAACGGTCGTTCCCCAAATACAAAGGGAACGGGAAGGACCGTTCCCGTTACGCAGAAGATATAGAAACAGGGGAAGAAACAGGGGATGCATGAGATATCATCAAACCCTCATAAAATATCATTGAATCCATTTCTAATTGCAAGAACTCTGGAAATTAATATGCATATATACTCAAGGTATAATAAAATCCAACATAAACACTTAGTTCAAGCTTAATCCACCAAGAATTCAAGATCAACTCTCATGAACATGGATACCATAAAACTCCATAATTCTCAAGATATAAGCATGAAATTCAAGTTACAAGCACATGATCATACTTCTAACACCAAATAATCCAATTATTTCATGGATTCATAAACCCTAACTTCATCTATTAATATCAAAGAATCATACATATTACCTTGAATGAAATAAGAAGAAGAAAAGATGAAGATAGGATGAAGATGATGCTCCAAGACTCCCAATTCCTTAAAGATTTTAGCTTGAAATGATGAAATCTCTCCCCCTTTCTTGAAGGTTTTGGCTCGGTAGAAGGGAGCTAGGATGGATGATAATTTCTTGATAAAATGAATGAAGAATGTAGAAGAGATGTATATACCGTAATATATTTTGGGAAAAATATGATATTTGTAATTAAATCCCCCAAGTTCATAAGTTATACAATTAAGGATGCAAGGTTTGGAAAATGATCAATTTAGTCCCAAAGGATAATCAGGCAATTTGGTCCTCTAATTAAATAAATGGTCAATTAAGGACATTTAAACAATTAAGGCATGTTTGGGAATTAATTCACGTAACAAGTAAATTCAATTTATAAAATAATGTTCAAATTGACACATATTTCACATAATCACATTGAAATATAATTTATACAATTTGTCACGAATTATAAGAATTTAATAAATAATAGAATTAAAATTAATTCTAACTCATGGAAAATTCACACATATCGTGCGTACCTGGAAAGCCGAAAATTGGGGCGTTACACACCCCGACTTTCAGACCGTACAGGTATGACGTATGTGCGCATTTAAATTCATCAATTATGTATTTTCATGATTTTCATAATTGTTTAATTAATATTCCTTATTATTGTGAATTCTCTTATTTGAACGTTTTGCCCTTTTTGTTGGTAATTGCTCCGTCTATGCTTGTATTTGAATTTCGATTTTTGTACCAATTTGATATGAACTTGATTATATGCTATTTTTATGCTTTCGGGTTTGTTTGATGAGCTTTTGAAGTGTTAGTTTCTTTTAGAACCTAAAGGAGGTTAAAATGCTTTTAGCGCACCTTGGGTTCCGGAGTGCGTATCTAGAGCTCGGGAATTCGGATTCGATTTCCGTCACTCTGTTGGGCTTATTTCGACGATTAGGGCCTAATGGAAAAAGCCTTATATTTTTCTAAAACCATTTGATACTCCGAAACTTAACCGAAAAATTGACTCGTGCCAATATGACCACCTTGGAGTGTTTTGCACATAAGTCCCTCAATTTTTAAGCTTTTCACTTGAAACTTGGACCCACTTCTCACCAAATTAGTCCTTTATCACATTTTGCTTCCTTGATTTCGAACCATACACAAGAGAAAGGAGTAAAAATCAGATTTTTGGAGCAGTAGCAGTCCATTTTCGCCACTTTGCACCCAAGAGAGATTTTGAGCTCTAATCTCCATTTTCCTTCATCTTCTTCCAGGAGTAAGCTTATATTTGATATGTACATGTTTATGTGATCATTTCCATCCAAGAAATTTAGATTTTAAACCATGTTTGATTGAGTTTTGATCCTTGAGTTGAATAGTTAGGTTTATGCTCCATATTTGAATCCTATGATTTCTCTTGGTGTTTTGCTTGAATTAGAGCTAGAATCTTGATCACTTATGCTTCATTTATTATTGTATAGACTTGACTTTGGTGGTAGTTGAAGTATGTGGGAGATACCATAAATGTCTTTGAAGTTTTGAAGTATTTATACATGAGTTTGGATCCTTTTTATTTCTCCTTCACTTGCGGTTAGTTTTGGCCTTATTTGTTGGAGTATTTGTACTGATTTGTTACCTCTTTTCATGACTTTACAAGTCTAGATGAGTTGGTATTTGGTTTGGATTGAATGAGGGCTGAATAGGGGTGAAAACTCCATTTTTCCGCGTTTGAACTGTCTTCCTGGGATGGGAGATTTTGAACGGGGAAGTACCCGGCAGGGGACTTTTTATGTACAAAATCTCCCTGGGAGGGGAGATGGAGTGCAGGGCCAACATTGCTTTGTTTGTTTTTCCTTCCATTTTTATGATATTTCCTTGTTCCGTACTTGTTCTTACGTGCTAATTGATGCTTTATGATATGCTATGAATATGATTGTGTTAATATGAATTATGACCTATTTTGGTTGCATAATTTGATATGCTTTCGTATGAATTTTTCGAATTATAATTCGTATGACCTAAATGGTACGTGTATGCATCTCATTTGCATCTATTGCATTCATGAGCATTGCCAAGCGTCTAATTGGTACATTTTTGTAACGCCCCATTTTCAATTTATACATTATATCTTCATCCATTTATATGAATTTTCATTAACATGAAATTTACGTGAATTAATTGCTAACCTGCTTAATTGCTATTATGTGACTCTAGTTGATCATTTCATAAATTTATGGATTTAATTGCATAATATGCATTGGAGTTATTAGATTAATTAACTAGAGAAGGAACTTGTATGCATGAATTCAATAGCTTAGTGACTTATTTGCAAAAAGTGTTGAATCATCTCATTCATCTCTTATATTCATTCATCAAAATATCATCCAAACTCACACACACGCGCACCTACTAAACCACGATCAAAACACCAAGAGGAAGGAAGAGATTTCAACTCATTTTCAAGCCATAATCCAATGGAAAATTGCATATTTTGGAGCATCTTCATCATCATCATCATCATCACATCTTCATTTTTTTTTTTCCATTTCAAGATTTTCTTCCCGTTGATGAGGAGCAAGCTTCATAGTTGTATCCTTCATAAACCCCTCACTCAGTCTTTTATAGACTGACACCTCACATTTTTAGGCCTGCAGGGTGCGTGCTAGGCAGGATTGAGTCGGTCTTTTACTTTGGGTCTAGCACTTGTCCTTCTCACTTTCATGTATTTATTAATGCATATATATTGCCTTTGAATGGTTTTGGTTATCTATGTATATTATGGCTTGTTATTGAAGAAGTGAGAATTGTATATACGGATAATGAAACTGGACTGAATCAATGGTAATGTATATTATTAGGCTTCCGTTTATTGTTGTGTATGTTGGTAATTAATTAAGGGTTAGTCCCGCCTAGCTAGAGTGTTTTTTTTTTTAATTGTCTCCCGTTCGCTATAGGCTCGATTCATGTATGGATCGTCCATTCCATATGTGGATTGAACTATAGTGCGGGGGATGTGGCTACCTCGCGTTCCGGGTGCTACAGATCAGAAGGGGATGTTTCTTCAGTGGGTGGCGTGGGGTCACTTTGTACTTCCTCTAATTCTATGATCTTGCCTTTCTTTTCTTTAAGGAACAGTTCCTCAAGAAAAGTAGCATTTCTGGAAACAAACACCTTTTGCTCAGATTGATCATAGAAGTAGAATCCTATGGATTCCTTAGGATAACCTACAAAGTGGCATAAATTAGCATGAGATTCTAACTTATCTCCCACTGTCCTCTTCACGTAAGTAGGACAACCCCAAATTCTTAAGTAAGAATAACTAGGGATTTTACCATGCCACATTTCATAGGGCATTTTAGGGACTGACTTAGAGGGAACTAGATTCAAAATCATTGCTGCACTTTCTAGGGCATAACCCCAGAAAGAAGGTGATAAGTCAGTGAAACTCATCATGGAACGAACCATATCAATTAGAGTTTGATTCCTTCTCTCAGAAACTCCATTTAGTTGAGGAGTTCCCGGAGGTGTCCACTGAGAGATAATCCCATTATCTTTGAGATGATTAAGGAATTCTTCACTAAGATACTCGCCTCCTCGATCAGATCGAAGTGCTTTGATCTTGTGACCAGTTTGGTCCTCAACCTCCTTTTGAAATTCTAGGAATTTCTCAAAAGCTTCAGATTTATACTTCATTAAGTATACATAACCATACCGACTAAAGTCATCTGTAAAGGTTATGAAATACTGATGATTGTTTCTTGTGCTTACACTAAGCGGTCCACAAACATCAGAATGGATCAAATCCAAGACCTTTGTGCACGTTCCACAGTTCCTTTAAAAGGAACTTTGGACATCTTTCCTTTGAGACAGGACTCGCAAGAAGTTAACTCTTTGAGATCATTTTCAGAGAATGATCCTAAAGTGTTTATGTTGCTAATTCTATTCTTGGAAATGTGTCCTAATCTAGCGTGCCATAAGGGAGCTGAAACTTTTTCATCTCTCTTACGTTTCGTTTCTCATTGTATATTCATAATATATTCTGAGTTAGATAAAGTCCATTACTTAGAATACCAATGTGAACGGAAAAGTTGTTCCGTTTGATAAAGTATTTACCATTCTTAATATAAGTTTCATAACCTTCACAATCTAAAATTGGAACTGAAATTATCTTACGAATAATGCTCGGTACATAAAGGAATTTATTTAAAACTAACTCAAAACTACCTAAATCTAATCTAATTGTGCCTAAAGCTCAAGCTTCAACATTTGAGCCATCGCCGATCATCAAGACACATTCTCCTTCTCTGAGTTGTTGGACTTCATTTAGCATCTGTACATCATTACAGATATGAGCTCCACAGCCGGTATCAAGTACCCAAGAACTAGAATTAATAGAGAGATTTACTTCAACGAGAAACATACCTTTCTTTAGACTAGCCTTGTACTCTGGGCAGTTTCTCCTCCAATGTCCCGCTTTGCCACAATGGAAGCAAACATCCTCTTTCTGAACACGCTTCTTCTTTTGGGCCTTCCCCTTCGAAATGCCACCAGTGGGCCTAAGGGGTTTCTTCTTCTTCTTTTGGGCTTTCTTGCCCTTACCTTTAGAAGGCCCAGAAGAGGAAGATGGAGCATTCACCATCAGATCCTTATTGTCCTTCTTGATCGTGTTTTCAGCAGTCACAAGCTGACTAATCAGCTCAGCTACAGTAGCACCAGCATGATTCATATTGAAGTTAAGGACAAATGGGTTGAATGATGGTGGGAGCGAGGCTAGCAACAAGTCCACTGAAAGGTCATCATTCAGTGGCATGTCCATGGAAACAAGTTTCTCAGTAAGGGCGAGAAACTTGAGTCCATATTCATGGACACTTGAACCTTCCCTCATTCTCAAGTGGAACAATTCCTTTGAAGTGTTATACCTTGTAACACGTTCATGAGGGCGGTAAAGCTGCTCTAAGTGGTCGTAAATCTCCCAAGCAAATTCCATGGCCTCATGTTGCCTTTGCAAGTCCGGAGACATGTTAGCCGATATAAGGCAACCGGTTTGGAGATTATCATCCTTTCACTTCTGGATCGCGTCTCGCTCGGCCCGAGTGGAAGCGTCCCCTTCGGGACTAGGCTCCCATTCGAAGAGAACATAAGTTCTCTTCTCAGAATCTAAAATGATTTTCAGATTCCTCAGCCAATCAGAATAGTTGGGACCAGTCAACTTGTTTGACTCGAGGATCGATACAAGAGGGTTTTTGGTTGCCATTTCAAAACACGTAGAGAATCACAGAATCTACGACCTAAATGGTAAAACAGAGAACTAGTGAACATGCTGAATTATAATGATATACAAAAGATAAGGTCTTTAATCTAATGTAGCTCCCACTGTTTTTCAAAGATCTATAATTCCCAAAGATCTAAGAGGAACACGTTTCCCAATGGGTACTAAGATCCTAGGCATTTTACCTCGTACCCACGACTCGCGGACATTCTAAGTAAAACCCTAGGTAGGTACAATTTACCAATTCTAACACCTTTAGAACTCTTAGTAATTGTTTTTGCATCACCTATCTTTCAATATGGACCCACGACTCGTGTGACATCCATATTTACTTAGGCGTTAAGCTAGACCCGTCAATCATAAGATCATGATCAAAACTTAGTTCGAACAACCCACGACTTGCTGACATCGCCCTTGCCAAAATTAACCACGAAATATTGATCATTTAAAATGATCAATTAGGTAACTAAGAACTAATAATCTCCACTAGCTATCCCAGGACTAACGGACAATAACTAGCTTTACTTACTAAACTTAAAACCTATTGATGGAATGCTAGGAATTTAATTCAAAATTTGCACCTCGAATTAAATACCTATTGTTCGAAATTAGCTTAATATTTGACGGGAATTTTCGTATCAACCGGAGAGTTATCCGGTTCGACCTCACCAACATATATGTTATCCAATTTTAATTAGTCTTGATTAATGCAAGTACAACTTAAATGCATTTCACACAAGCACTTACCAGATAACATGTCCTAGCATGATACTAACATGTGATGATCATGGGTTCTACCTATCTTATGCGTGATATGTGGGAGCCACTCCACAATCACAAGTTCTAACATACATGCCACATAAACAGTTTAAATCACATAAGGGAAAGTAGTAACAAAATACGAGCCCTATCTCTATTACATCTTCAATTGAGATTCCCCTCCCTAACATTTTGAGGGGTCTTCACTTATGGCCTCCTTGTTACTTGAATGTGGTCCATCTTACTCCATGGGTACATTGTCTCCAAAATGAAAATAAAAACCTCACCACCTATTCTACTATCAAAAAATGAAAAAGTACTGAAAAGTAATAAGGCTCAATCTTCATATTGACCTTAGACAAATACACGGGGCATACCCCGGTCTCAAAACAGTAATATGGAAAGCCACATATTAAATCACATAACAGTACGCACATAAGTGAGGCTCCAACCTCAATTGAAAAGCGCAACTATAGGGCTCCAACCCCAATTTAAACCATCCATGTGCATAAATTAAAACCGTACATAAGTCTAAACCCATGATCACCTAACATGCTTCTTTCGAGAATTTAAATTTAACCAATAAATTAAAATTCCCGTTTCAAGTCCTAATGACTTAAAACACGACTTGATGCGAGTCTTGTTCATAAAAGTTTTCAATAAATCCCAAATTACTAAAACTAATAAAATTCCAATTAATTTATGAAAATTAATAATTTTATCAAAGATGTAGTTTCCCAAAATTATAAACCGATTCTATTTCTCAAAAAATCCCAATTTTAAATTCTATTAAAATAAATATTAATAAAACAAATTTTTTAATAATAAAATTAAAATTAAAATCGGGACTGGATTGCACGAAATACGAAAACGGATTACGAGGGAAAAAACGGGGCCCGTACGCGAAGAGGGCTGCACGCGTCGCAGGCGCGCACGCGGCCCTCTCGGCTTCTTGCGGGTGATCCCGTCAGCTCATGGCGGGCACGTCTAACGCCTCCCACGCGGTTGCGGGAGGGACTAGGCATAAGGCCTGCGCACGCCTAGGTCAGACGAGTGGCGGCGCACGATGCCCTGGCGCGCGACCTCTTCGCGAGCGGGGTTTCGCGTGTTCGTCGTAATCCGGGTTTTCATCTCGTGTTTTCGTTCAAAAGCAAAACCAATCCAAGAAATCCAAAAACAGTTTATACAATTTCAAATCTAAAACAGTTTTAAAAAAACAAATTTCTACAAAAGACTTTTCAGAAACTTTCAGGAAAAAGACAGTTTCGTAATTCAGGTTTTATAAAACAGTTACAAATACTCAATCGCATCAAGCTTAAGAATTTCTACCAAATTCAGTTAAGTGGAGACGAATCAGAAACACGATTAACGAGGTGGCTCTGATACGACTTGTTGGAAAACAGGAATCAGAAAGCAGCGAAAATTTAAAATTTTCCAACAAAAGGATTGAAACTCACAATCATGAATCCAAATTCGTAGAGATTAGAAACTTACTTTTCAATAATCTTTCTTGAAGCGTTTCAAGCCACCCAAGAACGCTCTTCTCACGGCTTGATCCCCTCTCCTTGGTAAAGCTCGAATCTTTAAAACTTCTAACTTGAAGCTCTCTAGAGATAGTCCACCAACTTGATTACAATCTAACTAGTAAGGATGCTAGTTCTCTAGTTAGTGTTTAGGCTTAACCTAGGGTTTATTTGATCTTGGAGAAAGGATGGTGTTCAACACATGAACCAAAAAAATTCAATCAATCTCTAAGGGGAGCTCGAGCTCCCCTGTATATAGCATGGAGAGGGGCGGCCGAAACTTAGTCCTTATGGACTAAGGATTTGGTCCCCCTCTCTATTATTACTTGATCATCAAGTAATTCCAAACCTTGACTTTGAATTCTAATTCAAATCAACTTTTAAGAGAGCTAAAAATATCCAAACTCCTTTTGGATAATATTATACTTTATTTATTAATAAATAAATAACTTATTTATCCAATTAATTAATTCATAATTAATTAAATAGATTAATTTCTCCAAAATAAGACTTTGATTTTAATTCAAAATTAAACCAAAGTCTATTTAATAATTAACATATTAATTATTTAATACACAAATAATTATACACGTGTGGTGCACACGTGTCTATGTATGACACGTGTCACTCACGTGACCCACACGTATGGAACCCTCTTGGTATGATCAACTCGTTTAATCATTTTAAAGCCTTAACTCATGTAACCAAGTTGTTGTGTGTGACCCTCTAGGTTCTCAATTCAATTAGCAATGACCCTAATTAGTTAATTAACTAATTAATTAATCAGTCCACAAATTAAACGACCATAGTCTAGCAACAGGTGTTTAACCCCTAGCTGAATCGGAATTTCTCGATTCGACAGAACCTTTAAGTCATTGATTCATGTGAGATACAATCCTCCTACTTACTATCTCTCAACCAAGATCTAGGGTAAGGGAATAATCAGAACCCTAATAATCTGGTCTTAAAGCTATGTGCATTTCATATCCATTTGATCTCAATCGAAGAAACCCTTTTCTTGATGTCTTGATCTACTGCCTTGGCCAAAGACTCCATATGGCATATGAATGACTTATACAATAAGAGATGACCTTGCAAATGCAAGTGTAGGTCCTTTTTTGATTCTCATTCACTTTCATGAGTCACTTGTACAGCCCCATCATAAGCCTTGCATCAGTTGTCTAAGGCGACACCCTTTAAAGCTTATACCTAAGACTACAGAGTTAACTCACAAAGTAACATGGAACCTCAAGTCTAAGGATCAATTAATCACATCAATGACTCGTGAGATATTTCCTAATCTGGAAGTTTCCATTTCCTGAAATAGAAACTTCCTTTCCCATTTAGGAATCTTCTCACACGGGGCACCTCAGTGAACTTACTTATGGAAGTAAGCACCCTCATGTATTATGCACATATCAACTATACACTTTGCACCTCCATGAAACAAGGTGGTCCTTCTTAAGGGCGTGATCCCACAAGCAAGCCTTAGAGGAGTCAGGTTAACACTCCCACTGTCTGTAGAACTCATCGGCTTGGAGTATTTTACTAATCATGACTTATGTGATATAGGACTCGTTTCATGAACCATTTCACCTAAATGGTAGAGTCCTAAAGTCATCAGGATTAGGGGAGTTCTCATACATGCACAGCTAAAGTAAATGCATACCAAACAAGAGCATATAAAGAAGTGTTGCCTCAATTCGTTATTTTATTCAAAGATTGTCTGTGATTACAATAAGGAAAAGCACAAAGCGGATATACAATCGGCTTTCTAGGGCACTATTCCTAACACCCGGGACGACCATGGGGTCGCTGGGTATGACCCCTGTGCACGCTCTCATTTGAGATATTCACGTGTGACTCTTGGAGGTTGGGAAGGCGTGGTATCTTGAGCCCTCAGTGGAAACCGGGGAAGGCATGTCGTGGGTTAGCTACCCCGTATGTGTTGGTAATGTAGGTGGAGAGGGTTTGATTCCCGAAACACCATGGATGTGGGGTTGGAATTCTGTTATGAATTCGGTTTTATGTTATATTTGAGTAGTTTATGATAGTCCGTTCTTGCCGGGCTTATGTTTATGTTATGTTTGATAGATTATGGATCGAGATAGGTTTCCCTTTTATATTATATGTTTATCTCTGGAAAATGATTTGGTATGTAAAACCCTAGCCTCGATTCATGGCTATCACCTTTGTTATACGCTCTGCTTTATATGTATTTAGGTGTGGGTGTGCGTTTAGCCCCCTCACTCAGTCGAGTTGTGACTGACCCTCTCTTTTCCCACCTTCAGTTGTAGGTTGTCTTGAGCTAGGCGGGGAAGTGCTTCGAGTCGTGTAGTTTTTAGAGTCTAGGTCAAGTTGCACTCATATTACTCCTCTTTTGACACTTGGTACATATTTTACTATATGACGTGAAATTTTGAAACACGAACACTTGTTGTACATACTCTTGACCTATTTTGGGCTGTGAGGCCATGTATATGATAAATGTGTGTATATGTTTGAGCTCTTTAGATCCTGTTTGCTGCTTCCGCATATTTATATGTCTGTCTTGCGCGCTCTGTTCGAGTTTTAGCCCCGCTTAGCCTAGCGTGTGTATGCAGGTTCCCGTTCGCTTAGACTTGGGCTCATGTATGGATATCCATTTCATATGTGGGTTCGGGTTTGGGTGCGGGGGATGTGGTGGCCCACCATTCCGGGCGCTACATCTAATAAACAAAATTCAATTCCTACTTATCAAACTCAAGATATTCACGCACCACAGCTTGTAGGTTTCGAAAATTTCTAGCGTTTGGTCCATTTTCGCTCGGAACCTCTCCTCATGTTTTTCTCCCGCTTTTCTTGTACCTTCCATCTCCGTACTTGTTGCTACATTGTTATATCATATTTACGTGTATGTATTTGTTCTTATATGCAATTTATGAATGTATATTATACCTTCCACAATGGCGGTTAGGTCCACATCTACATTTTGCTCCTTACCATCAATAGTATAAGCTTGGGCCCTGACCATCTATCTTTGTCCCCTGGGCCGTGGTCCCGTATTGTTTGGGCATATGTCGATCTTATGCTCTATAGAACCACAAAGTAAGCAAGATCCTAAACGAGGCCTACACTCCACCCAAGTATGATTATTCCACCCACAAAAGGTGCATGGTTTCATCTACTGGAGTGGTGGTAGAGCTACAGCGGTTGGCCCCGTCACTCGGGGTTTCTTCCATGGACCTTTAACCTACTTGACCTACTGGATCACGGGCCTTTTAGAGCCTAACCCTGAACCCTGTCCCACATGAGATCTCGGTGCTGGATCTTTCTTCTTGTACTCCTCCTCTTGGACCATAGCACGCTAGACCGTGTCAGCAAAGGACTAAAATTTATGTCCGGCATTTCCATACCTCAAGTCCTCTCTCAACTTGACAATGAATTTATTGGATATTCTTTTCTCATCCCGAGTGATGTGAGTAGCATACTTTCCCAACCGGTTAAAGACAGTGAGATATTAAGCCACCGCACGGTTCCCTTGCTTCAACTCCATGAACTCATGCTCCTTCCTCTCTCTTACAACCTCAGGAACAAAGTCCTTCTGAAACGCTTTCTTGAAAACTTCCTAAGTAACTTCTTCCCCGACAATGTTGAGCTTTTCTTGTGTCCTTTCCCACCAATCATAAGCCTCTTCATCCAATTAAAGGATGAAAAATTGAGCATGATCATGAGGAGAGAATTGGTAGACATTATAAATATGTTCTATACTTTATAAACAAGCCTCCGCTACGGCGTCGTCGGTAGTGCCCAAGAATCTAGGGGATTGTAGTTCAAGAATATACCATGAAGATTTCGGATCGGTGGTGGAGGTGGTGGTTGTTATGGCTCAACCGGTGGTGGTGGTAGTGGTGCTTGAGGTCTCCTTTACTCAACATAATTATATACTGTATCCATAAAGGTTTCCATATTCATTGGAGGTGGTTATTGTGGAGGAGGTGGCAGTGATCTATCACGAGGTGGTCGACTGCGGTGTTGTAAAACAACAGAGTTTGCAGAGCGAAAGTTTAAATTTTTTTCCAAAAGTAGATCTAAAAGACTTGCAATGTTCGTATCGTATCATAGGGTGTTTCAAGAAACTTACGAAGATAGTAGCTTTCTTGTGATGTTGATATCGCCTATCAAACACCTTTCATGCGGAAGTCCCTCGAACGTCCTTCAATTAGATCCCAAAGTAGGCAATCCTCAAAAGCGTATCCACATCAGTCCTAGAACATGATCAAGCTAGTGAGAATGCTAGTTCTACGGCTTGTGTTTGGCTAGGATATTTTACTTTGAAAACTTTTCTTTTATTTTTCTCAAAAACAATTAACACTTCTTGAGTGTTGGTCTAAAGAATAAGAGAAGCACCCCCACTAGTATTTATACTAGTGGGGTTCGAACCCTAGAGCTTCCAAAACCTAGTGGGACTTTGTTTTCTTGCTCACTAATTAACTAATTTTAATTAGAAAATAAGTTCTTAACTTATTCTCCAAGTCTAGCAAGAGATCCTTCTCTCTTCTACAATAGGAAGTTTGACTTTTCAACCTTTACCTATTAAAGTCAAAAGTTAATTTATTCAATAAATAACTTAATTCATAATTAATTATTTATTGGGTTAATTATTTTGAGAATAGTCTTAACAATTAATTCATAATTAATTAAAAGACCAAAATTAATTAATTACAATTTGATTAATTAATTCTAGAAAAGAATTTACGTGTGAAATAATCACACGTCAGAGCCACGCGTGAAGCCATGTGTGTTGGAAAACACGAAAGAGTAGAGCAGCGGAAGTTTAAAATTTTTCCACAAGTTTAATCGTTGTCTTGCAATTTTCGTACTATAATGTTGGGAATAACAAGAAACTCACTTTAATTGAAGCTTTCTTGTGATGTTGTTACCGCCTAACAAACACCCTTCAAGCGGAAAGTCCCTTGAACGGTCCTTCGAATTAGACTCCAAAGTAGAAGGCCTCCAAAGCGTATCCACACCAGTCCTAGAACACGATCAAGCAAGTGAGAATGCTAGTTCTATAGCTTGTGTCAATGGCTAGGGTTTTGCTTTGAAAACTTTTCTTTTATTTTTCTCAAAAACTTAACACTTCGTGAGTGTTAGTCTAAAGAATAAGAGAAGCACCACCCCTTGTATTTATACAAGTGTGGATCGAGCCCCTAGGGTTTCTAAAACCTAATGGGCTTTGTTTTCTTGCTCACTAATTAACTAATTTAATTATTAATTTAATTGGAGAAAATAAGTTCCCAACTTGTTCTCCAAGTCTTGCAAGAATAACCTTCTCTCTCCAACAATAGGAAGTTGGACTTTTCAACTGTCCTAAAGTTAAAAGTCAATATTCAATAAATAAATTAATTCCCAATTAATTATTTATTGGGTTAAGTTTATTTGAGAATAGTCTTAACAATTAATTCAATAATTAATTAAAAGACCAAAATTAATTAATTTTAATTTAATTAATTAATTCTAGAAAAGAATTTGCGTGTGAAATAAATCACACGAAATGGGACACGCGTGAAGCTACGTGTACATGACACGTGGCAGCCACGTCGGCCGCGTGACACGTGTCATCAGCCTCGTGCTATGCCCATTTCGATCAACTATTTTGATCCTTCGTTAATCATATTAACATCCTACCATAACCCTCGTGTTTTGGCATTTGTGTGTGACCCTTTAGGTTTATTATTTGATTAGCAGTGACAACAATTAATTAATTCCCTAATTAATTAATCACTTCACAGATCACTCTACCGTAATCTAGCAATGGGTGTGTGACCCCTGGCCGAATAACGAAATGAATCGAAGAACCTTTCAGTCAATGACAATCAGTGAAATACGATCCTCCTACAACTCCATCTCTCAATCAAGAACTAAGGCATGAGAATATTCTTAAAGCCCAAATATTCTTGATCTTTAAAGTTAAGTTGGTTTCATATCCATTTCGATCTCAATCCTAGAAAACCCCATTTTCTAGGTGTCTTGATCTTTTATCCACCTTGGCCAAGGGTTTAATGTTTAATGGACTACGAACAACTCAATCAGTAAGAGATCATTCTTGTGCTTAACAAGTGTAGGTCCTTTATCGATTCTACTAATTCTACATATGCCACTTGTGTAATCCCAACATAGGCCGTGGTTCAGGTGTCTATATGGCGACACCGTTTTGAGCCTATATCAAAGATTATAGAGTTAGCTCATATGAGACATCACAGAATCTCATGTCTAAGGATTAATGAATCACGTCATGGACCTGTGAGATATTTCCTAATCTAGATGTTTCAGGAAACTTCATTTCCCATTTAGGAATGTTCTCACGCTGGACATCTCAGTGATGAAGTTCTTATAACGCACTCACCCTTATGTATTATGAACGCATCAACGTATGCACTTATCACTCTATGAAACTGAGTGATCCTTCAAAAGGACATAATCACACAAGCAAGTCTCAGCAGAGTCAAGGTCGACACTCCCACTATCTATCGGACTCATCGACTTGGAGAAGTTTCTAATCCTCACCTATGGAGTTAAGAACTTGTTTCATGTGCCGTTCCCATAACGACAAAGTTCTTAATGGCCTCATCGGATTAGGAGAATTCAATACATGCAAAACACAGTCAACCCAAACAGACATAAATAAGCACATAAAGAAGTGATTGCCTATGAACAAAATCATCTTGTTTATTATTCAAAGACTGTCTGTGATTTTACAAGGAAATAGTAAAGCAAAGATCTGATTTAAGGGCACTATTCCTAACAATCTCCCACTTGCCCATCAAAGCCACTCAGGTGCTAATCTGAGACCTATCTTCTGAAGATGTCCTTCGAAAGCCTACTGACTAAGGGCTTTAGTATGTGGATCTGCCATGTTCTCTGTCGATGTGACCCTTTCAATTTGTACATCTCCTCTCTTGATGATATCACGGATTAAGTGATACTTCCTCAAAATATGCTTGCTCCTTTGGTGAGATCTTGGTTCTCTTGCTTGAGCAACCGCCCCGGTGTTATCACAAAACACTGTAACGGGATCTTTAATGCTAGGAACTACACCCAGCTCGTGGATGAAGTTTCTTACCCAAACACCTTCCTTAGCAGTATCGTTTACAGCTAAGTATTCGGCCTCAGTAGTCGAATCTGCAGTGGTCGCTTGCTTAGAACTTTTCCAACTCACTGCTCCGCCATTTAGGCAGACTATGTATCCTGACATGGATTTAAAGTCATCCATGTCTGATGCAAAGCTTGCATCATAGTATCCTCTAATGACAAAATCTTGCTGGCCTCCGTAAACCAAGAACAAATCCTTAGTTCTTCGCAAGTACTTATGGATGTTCTTTACAGCAGTCCAGTGACCTGCACCAGGGTCAGATTGGAATCGGCTAGTCACGCTAAGTGCATAAGCCACATCCGGTCGAGTACATAGCATCACATACATTCTGCTTCCTATAGCTGATGCATAAGGAATTTTGGACATCCTGGACTTTTCAAGTTCAGTCTTGGGACACAGCTTCTTTGAAAGAACTGTTCCCGGGCCCATTGGAAGTTTCCCACGTTTGGAATCTTCCATACTAAATCTCTTTAGTATTTTATCTATGTAAATCGACTGTGATAATCCTAACAGTCTCCTAGATCTATCCCGATAGATCTTTATCCCGAGAATGTAGGATGCATTACCAAGATCCTTCATCTCAAATTGGTTCGATAACCAAGACTTTGTTACTTTCATGTCATCCTTCGCATTCCCAATAAGGAGGATGTCATCTACATAAAGTATCAAAAATTGAACTGAGGTTTGCAATTCTTTCTTGTACACGCAGGACTCATTCGGATTTTGAATAAAGTCAAACGATTTGACTGCTTTATCAAATCGAATATTCCAATTCCTAGAAGCTTGTTTCAATCCGTAGATTGATCTTTGGAGCTTATAAACCTTTTGTTCGCTCCCAATGAATGTGAAACCTATGGGTTGCTCCATGTAAATGTCTTTGTCAATGTCTCCATTGAGAAAGGCAGTTTTCACATCCATTTTCCATATCTCATAGTCAAAATATGCAGCAATGGCAAGCAAGATCCGAATGGACTTTTGCATTGCAACCGGGGAAAAGGTTTCATCAAAGTCTGCACCTGGTCTTTGAGTGAAACCCTTAGCAACTAATCTTGCTTTAAAGGCTGCCACGCTTCCATCTACTCCAAGCTTACACTTATATATCCATTTGCACCCTATGGGCCTGATCCCATCAGGTGGATCAACCAAGGTCCAAACTTGGTTAGAGTACATGAAATCCATTTCAGATTTCATTGCTTCTTTCCACTGTTCAGAGTCTGACTCTAATAATGCCTCCTCATAAGTTAATGGATCATTATCTAATTGAGATGTTTGGTGGAGAAAACCATACCATCTCTTTGGTTGTCTAGGAATGCATTCAGAACGTCTTACTAGAGGAGGATTTTCGCTTGTATCACTCTCTGTGATTGGCTGAGGGACGTTATTCTTCGAACTTGGCATGGGACCTTGGTCTCGAAACTCTTCGAGTTCTGCGATCTTGCCTTTCTTTTCTTTAAGGAACGAGTCCTCAAGAAAAGTTGTATTTCTTGACACAAAGACCTTTTGTTCAAGAGGATCATAGAAATAATATCCTATTGACTCTTTAGGATATCCTACAAAGTTGCATAAGCTTGATCTAACTTCAAGCTTATCTCCCACTATCCTCTTCACATAAGCAGGACAACCCCAAATTCTTAAGTAAGAATAATTAGGGTTTTGCTAAACCATATCTCAAATGGGGTTTTGGGTACAGATTTTGAGGGAACAAGATTCAGAATCTTAATTGCTGATTCTAAGGCATAACCCCAGAATGAAGATGGCAATTCAGTGAAGCTCATCATGGAACGAACCATATCAAGTAAGGTTGTGTTCCTTCTCTCCGAAACTCCATTTAATTGAGGAGTTCCCGGAGGAGTCCACTGAGAGATAATTCTATTATCTCTGAGATGACTAAGGAATTCGTCACTTAGATACTCGCCACCTCGATCAGATCGAAAATCTTTGTGTACTGACCCCAAATCGAATTGTTGAAGTGTCTTAATCTTGTGACCAGTTTAGTTCTCAAGCTCCTTTTGAAATTCCAAGAATTTCTCAAAGGCTTCGGATTTATACTTCATTAAGTACATATAACCAAAACGACTAAAGTCGTCTATGAAGGTTATGAAATACTGATGATTGTTTCTCGTGTTTACACTAAGTGGTCCACAAACATTAGTATGAATTAAATCCAATACTCTAGTGGCACGTTCCACTTTACCATTAAAGGGAGTTTTGGCCATCTTTCCTTTAAGATATGATTCACAAAGAGTTAACTCTTTAAGTTCATTATCATAGAATTAGGCCTGGCATTGGGTGGGGAATATCTAACCCAAGCCCTAACTTTTAAATATCCAGCCCAAATCCAAGCCCATACTTTTGGATTTTATCCAAACCCAAACCCCGTATCCATATTTCAATAAAAAACGGGTTTGGATCAGATTTTTACCTTTGGATATCCAAATTTGAAAAAACCCACACAAGTCACAAACCTTCTCTTCGCTGCTGTTGTTGAATCCTTTCTATTTTCTAATGCAACAAATGGGAAGGACTTTGGAGCCAAGACTTAATGTGGGTGATCTCTTCCAAAAAGACAACACTGCAGCTGCTATTTTAGCCTGTTATTTCTAGTACTAAGAGCCAATTGCATTATATTTGGCAGTTTTTCTTTTAATGCAAGACCCTTCCTTTTTTAAGACTAGTTTATTACTAGTTGGAAATGAGATATAAATACCTTCAAACTGTTAATACAACAGTTTTGTGAGGTCCTGAGGCAAAAAGGGAGAACCTTTTACCTGTCTGGGAGTGTAGGCTTAAAAGGCTAGCTAATTATGAACAATCTTAGCATTTTGTGCAGATTTTAAAGTTGATATATAAATTTTTTTTTAAAGTCTAAAATAGCTGTCATATGTACATAAATTCAGCATGGTTTAAATGAACTGTGTACATGTTAAGATTTGGAAATTTGTAAATAAAAAAGTGATGGTTCTGGCATGAATCTGGTATTTTATATGGCTCATTGACTGTTATGATGTTCATGAATCATGCAAGTTAAAGTTAAAAGTATTCATGAATGTCTTATATGGCTCATTGAACTTAAAAGTGTACTTAATTTGCTTCGTGATTTTCAGAAATTAATACTTTAATTGATATTTTGGACAGGTATAATTATGTCGAATGTTCTCATTGAAGCTAGCCAACATATATGTGGTGATTATGGTGATACTGAGGAGGTTTCGAATTCTGGGAGTCGTGGAAAAAGAAAAGTATCGCAAGTGTGGGCACACTTCACAAAGGTTAGATTTGCTAACAATATCATTAAGGCTAAATGTAATCATTGTGACAAACTCTTGTGTGGCCAAGGTGGAACTAATCATTTGTGGACACATATAAAGAATGTTTGTCCAAAGTTTAAGTTCGAAGATAGTTTGGTTGGTAGTCCTAGAAGTGAGTTCATTTTTGATCAACTAGAAAGCCGAAAGGAATGGGTAATTGCATGTATTAAACACAACTATCCTTTCAATATGTTCGACCATGCGTATTACGAAAAGTTCTTAGGTGGTTTTAATCCAAATCTTAAACTTCCTTGTAGAAACACATTAAGAAGTGACGTTTTAGACATATACGGGGAACAAAAGGTTAAAGCTTTCAAGGTTTTGGATGTACTTAATTGCAAAGTATCTTTGATCACTGATCTTTGGAAATCCAGGCATTCACATACGGCTTATTATGCTTTGATAGCACATTATATTTATGAGAATTGGTCTCTTCATAAGGGAATTCTTGCGTTTAGGGATCTTCTGTGTCCACATGATGGTGAAACTTTATTTAATTTTACGAAAGAGTTGATTTTGGAGTGGAATTTGGAGAGAAAAATTATTACTGTAGTTGTTGACAATGCTAAAGCCAATGAGGTTATGATAGAAAATTGAAAGAGTGGCTTGTTCGTGATTCCTTAATTGACTTTGATGGAGATTTGTTACATGTTAGGTGTAGTGCACATATTTTGAATTTAATTGTACAAGATGGGTTGGATCAAATTAGGGATATGCTTGAAAAAGTTTATGAAACTGTAAGATATTTAAATGGATCTATTCATGCGAGTTAAAAGTTTGAAACTGCATTGAAAGAATGTAATTTGGGGGATAAAAGGAAGATTGCTATGGACGTGTCTAATAGGTGGAATTCAACTTATGATATGCTTGCGACGACTTTGCCACTAAAGGAAGCTTTTAACCGTTTGCAAAGAATCGATAAGAATTACAAATTTAACCCAAGTGAGTTGGAGTGGGAAGTGGCAACGGCTGTCCATAGTTGTTTGGAACTTTTTTATCAAGCAACTCTTTATTTCAGTGGTAGAAAATATCCTACTTCTAATGTATTCTTTCAGGATGTTTGTGAGATTAAGTTGAGGATGACCGAATGGGAATATAGTGAAAAAGATTACATAAGGAGTATGTCAGGTCCTATGCTAACGAAGTTTGAAAAGTATTGGGATGAGTGTTCTTTGGTTTTAGATGTTGCTGTTGTCTTTGATTCGAGGTTCAAGATGGACTTGGTGTTAGGAATAGTGCCCTGGAAAGCCGATTCGACGTAATCTGCTATGGGACTTTTCTTGTATCACAGACAATCTTTGAATAATATACGATTGATCATAGGCAAACACTTCTTTATATGCCAATACGTGTTTTGTGTGTTTCCATTATGTGCGCATGTATGAGAACTCCCCTAATCCTGATGACTTTAGGACTCTACCATTTAGGTGAAATTGTTCATGAAACGAGCCCTATATTACATAAGTCATGATTAGTAAAATACTCCAAGCCGATGAGTCCTACAGACAGTGGGAGTGTCAACCTGACTCCTCTAAGGCTTGCTTGTGGGATCACACCCTTAAGAAGGACCACCTTGTTTCATGGAGGTGCAAAGTGTATAGTTGATACGTGCGTGATACATGAGGGTGCTTACTTCAATAAGTAAGTTCACTTAGGTGCCCCGTGTGAGAAGATTCCTAAATGGAAAAGGAAGTGTCTATTTCAGGAAATGGAAACTTCCAGATTAGGAAATATCTCACGAGTCATTGATGTGATTAATTGATCCTTAGACTTGAGGTTCCATGTCACTTTATGAGTTAACTCTGTAGTCTTAGGTATAAGCTTTAAAGGGTGTCGCCTTAGACAACTGATTCAAGGCTTATGCTGGGGCTACACAAGTGACTCATGAAAGTGAATGAGAATCAAGAAAGGACCTACACTTGCGTTTGCGAGGTGATCTCTTATTGTGTAAGTCATTCATATGCCATATGGAGTCCTTGGCCAAGGCAGTAGATCAAGACATCAAGAAAAGGGTTTCTTGGATTGAGATCAAATTGATATGAAATGCACTTAGCTTTAAGGCCAGATTATTAGGGTTCTAATTATTCCCTTACCCTAGATCTTGGTTGAGAGATAGTAAGTAGGAGGATTGTATCTCACATGAATCAATGACTTAAAGGTTCTGTCGAATCCGAACATTCCAATTCAGCTAAGGGTTAAACACCTGTTGCTAGACTATGGTCGTTTAATCTGTGGACTGATTAATTAATTAGTGAATTAATTAATTGGGGTCACTGCTAATTGAATTGAGAACCTAGAGGGTCACACACAACAACTTGGTTACATGAGTTGAGGCTTTAAAATGGTTAAACGAGTTAATCGGGCAAAGAGGGTTCCATACGTGTGAACCACACGTGTGGCTCACGTGAGTGACACGTGTCATTGTGACACGTGTCTCACACGTGTGTAAATATATGTGTATATTTATTTATGTGTTAAATAATTAATGTGATTAATTATTTAATAGACTTTGGTTTAATTTTGAATTAAAAAGAAAGTCTTATTTTGGAGAAAAATAATCTAGTTAATTAATTATGAATTAATTAATTAGATAAAATAAGTTATTTATTTTAAATAAATAAAGTATAAAATTATCCAAAAATAGTTTGGATATTTTAGCTCTCTTGAAAGTTGATTTGAATTTGAATTCAAAGTCAAAGTCAAAATAACTTGATGATCAAGTAATAGGAGAGAGGGACCAAATCCTTAGTCCATAAGGACTAGGAATTTCGGCCACTCCCCTCCTATATATAGGGGAGCTCGAGCTCCCCTTAGAGCTAATTGGCAATTCTTTTGGTTCATGTGTTTCACCATCCTTTCTCCAAGATAAACGAAACCCTAGGTCAAGCCTAAACACTAACTAGAGAACTAGCATCCTTACTAGTTAGATTGTAGTCAAGTTGGTGGACTATCTCTAGAGAGCTTCAAGTTAGAAGTTTTGAAGATTCGAGCTTTACCATAAAGTGGGGATCAAGCAAAACGATCAGAAGGGATGATGAAACGATTCTGAACCCAACAGAAAACGAGTGAAAAAATCAAACCAAAGAAGATGGCAAAAACCGTTCGTCGATATCCTGAAGGATGAATTTTTTCACGAGGGTTTTATGGTTGGCAGATTTCTACTTTCGCAAAACTGGTTTTCGAAGGGAGTTTCAATCATGCCTTTCTCGTTTCATGTTTCTTTCTTTATGTTATATTGTTAAGAACTTCCCTAACATGATTTGAATCTAGGTTGGTGTGGATTGTTATCCCTACAATGGATTCTGAAGTAGAAAGAAACTTTCGAGGAATGGGTTGCCATTACCGCATGAAGCGCGTTTGAGGGCGGCTCAAAACGTGTCAAGAAAGCTACTACCCAAGTGAGTTTCTTGATCTCTATGAATTTGGATACACGATTGCGAGTCCAAGATCCTTTTGTTGGAAAAATTTTTAAATTTCCGCCGCTTTCTGATTCCTGTTTTCCAACAAGTGGTATATGAGCCACCTCGTTAATCGTGTTTCTGATTCGTCTCAATTTTACTGAATTTTGTAGAAATTCTTAGGCTTGATGCGATTGAGTATTTGTAATTGTTTTAGAAAGCCTGAATTACGAAACTGTATTTTTCCTGAAAGTTTCTGAAAACTGTTTTGTAAAATTCGTTTGAAAAACTGTTTTAGATTTAAAACTGTATAAACTATTTTTTGGATTTCTTGGATTGGTTTTGCTTTTGAACGAAAACACGAAACGAAAAGCCTGGATTATGAACACGCGAAACCCCGCGAGCGGGCTTCCGGCGCCGCCGCCCGCCTGTCCTAGGCGCGCGCAGGCCCCAGCGCCATCTCCCTCCCGCAACCGTGCGGGAGGCGTGCCCGCCCAGGGCTGGCCGAGAGGCCGCCCGCCCCCTGCTGGGCAAGTATCCCGCAAGCGTGCGGGATCCCTCGCCTAGCCCGCCCGCAAGGCTGCCGAGAGAGGCTGCGCGCACGGCTGCGAGCTCAGCCTTTTTTGCGTACGGGCCCCGTTTTTCGTGATCCGTTTTCGTACTTCGTGCAATCTAGTCCCAATTTTACTTTTTTTTATAATTTTATTTTTGAATATTTATTTTAATTTTTGAATAAAACTTAAAATTGGGATTTTTGAGAAATTGAAACGGTTTATATTTTGGGAAAATACATCTTTAATAGAATTATTAATTTTCTGAAATTAATTGGAATTTTATTTGTTTTGTTGATTTGGGATTTATTGAAAACTGTTATAAATAAGACTCGCATCAAGTCATGTTTTAAGTCATTAAGACTTGAAACGAGAATTTTAATTTATTGGCTAAATTTAAATTCTCGCAAAAGCATGTTAGGTGATCATGGGTTTAGACTTATGTATGGTTTTAATTTATGCACATGGATGGTTTAAATTGGGGTTGGAGCCCTATAGTTGCGTTTTTCAATTGAGGTTGGAGCCTCACTTACGTGCGTACTGTTATGTGATTTATTATGTGGCTTTCCATATTGCTGTTTTTGAGGCCGGGGTATGCCCCGTGTAATTGTCTAAGGCCAATATGAAGATTGAGCCTTATTACTTTATGTCTTTTTCTTTTTATTGTAATTTGAGAGTAGAGATAGATGGTGAGGTTTTTATTTTTATTTTGGAGACAATGCACCCATGGAGTAAGATGGACCACATTCAAGTAACAAGGAGACCATAAGTGAAGACCCCTCAAAATGTTAGGGAGGGGAATCTCAATTGTGAAATGTAATAGAGATAGGGCTCGTATTTTGTTACCGCTTTCCCTTATGTGATTTAAACTGTTTATGTGGCATGTATGTTAGAACTAGTGATTGTGGAGTGGCTCCCACATATCACGCATAAGATAGGTAGAACCCATGATCATTACATGTTAGTATCATGCTAGGACATGTTATCTGTTTATGTGCTTGTTTGAAATGCATTTAAGTTGTACTTGCATTAATCAAGACTAATTAAATTGGATAACATATATGTTGGTGAGGTCGAACCGAACAACTCTTCGGTTGATTCAAAAATTCCCATTAAATATTAAGCTCATTTCGAATAATAGGTATTTAATTCGAGATGCAAATTTTGAATTAAATTCCTGGCATTCCATCAATAGGTTTTAAGTTTAGTAAGTAAAGCTAGTTATTGTCCGCGAGTCGTGGGATAGCTAGTGGAGCTTACTAGTTCTTAGTTACCTAATTGATCATTTTAAATGATCAATATTTCGTGGTTAATTTTGGCAAGGGCGATGTCCGCGAGTCGTGGGTCGTTTAAACTAAGTTTTGATCATGATCTTATGATTGATGGGTCTAGCTTAACGCCTAAGTAAATATGGATGTCGCACGGGTCATGGGTCCATATTGAAAGATAGGTGATGCAAAAAACAATTACTAAGAGTTCTAAAGGTGTTAGAATTGGTAAGTCGTACCTACCTAGGATTTTACTTAGAATGTCCGCGAGTCGTGGGTTCGAGGTAAAATGCTTAGGATCTTAGTACCCGTTGGGAAACGTGTTCCTCTTGGATCTTTGGGAATTATAGATCTTTTGAAAAGCAGTGGGAGCTACATTAGATTAAAGACCTTATCTTATGTATATCGTTATTATTCAGCATGCTCACCTAGTTCTCTGCTTAGCATTTAGGTTGTAGTTCTGTGATTCTCTACAATATGAAATGCAAACCCATTCGTATCCATCCTTAAGTCAAACAAGTTGACTAAGTCCTAACTAACTCTAAAATGGCTTCAGATCCTAAAATTCATTTTAGAATCTGAAAAGAGAAATTGTTCTCTATAAGCCGAGATTTTCAATTGTGAAAATTCGACCCGGGCCAAAAGAGAAGCAATCTGAGGTGAATGGATTTTTCCAAACCACTTAAGAGCAATTGAACCACCTCATAAAAATGTTACAAGGTATGACATTATGGAATTATTCAATATTCCAAATGAGGAAACAAGTGCACACGAACAAGGTCTAAAGATCTTATTTGAAGATCTTGTGGTCTCATCAACCGAGAAAAGAGTTCTCAATGCACTGATTGCCTACATTGCTTCCACCATCATTCAAACCCTTTATGCTCAACTAGAATGATGCTAATGTAACATAGTTAATCATTCAGTTGATAATGGTTGAGAGCATCCTTAAGAAGGAATAAAAGGTTGAGATGGTTAATTATTCTTCTAAACTCCCTAAGTTAAAGGCTTGAACGCCTAAAGAAGAAGAAACCCTTAAGGGCCCAATGGAGGGGCATGTAAGGGGTGCACCCAAAAGACACTAGAGATCAAATAGGACGTTTGCTTCTATGGTAGCAAATAAGGACTTTGAAAGGGAACTACAAAGGGTATGAGTACTCTGAAATGGTACCTAGTTTAGTAATTCTACTAGGAATAGAATTCACTAGTCTTGAGTCAATTCTGCATAATCCGTTGTGCAAAGACTCAAGGCACTAATGTTCTGAACATACAACGAGATAACAAAAGTAAGTAAGATGACAAAGCTTTGAAATTACTTTGGAACGTTGAGATATAAAAGGATTAGCAAGTCAGACACCTTAGGATCATTCTATGAAAATGAACCTATAGAGTTGACTTCCTGTGAATCCTGTCTAAAGGGAAACGTTCGCGAAACATGGTTTAGGTGAAACGTGGAACGTGCCAAAGATTCTAGTGGATTTTGATCCATGCTGATGAGTGTAAGATGCTTAATGTAAGCACTAGATACAATCGTCAGTTTAATCATTATGAATGAATGTACTTGTTGAAGTACAAATTCGAAACTTACATGAAATTCTTAGAATTTCAAAAGGAGGTTAGGAACTGAAGTAGTCATAAGTTATAGGTAAATCGATATGATCGAGATAGCCAATATCTTAGCAACTAATTCCTTAGTCATCTTAGAGATAAAAGGATTATCTCTCAGTAAACTAATTCGAGAACACCTTAGTGTTTCCGAATGAGGGAATGAAACCTAATAGGATATGGTCCATTCCATAGTAAGCTTTACTGACTTATAATCATTCTAGGAATAAACTCCTAGAATATGCAGTTCGAGATTTTGAATTTAGTACCTTCCAAAATCAGTCCTTTAGTTGCACTATGCAATGTGGCATATTAAATTCCCTAATTATTCTTATCCAAGAATTTAATGGAATCCTCTTAAGTGAAGAGGATAGTGGGAGATAAGCTTGAAACGAGTTCATGTTTATACAATAATATAGGATATCATTTCTGCGATTCCCTTGGACAAAGGTTGTTTTTCTCAAGGAATGTACCTTTCTTAAGGAATCGTTCCTGTAGAAGAAGAAAGGCAAGCAAGCAGACCTCAAAGAAATTTGAGGATAAATATCCACGCCGCATATAGAAGAAACGAGCCCATCTGATAAAACTTAGCCAAATTTTAGAGTATGTACACATGTGAAACCCTTCTCTTAAGATGTGTTTAGAACGCGTTCCTAAATAGCCAAGGAATTACTTGAAGAGGAGACACTGTCAGATTTGGAATCTGAGTAGTGTAAGCAAGCTTTAAAATCCAATATGGATTCCATATACTCAAACCAAGTTTTGACCTTGGTTGATCCACCCGATAGGATCAAGCTCGTGTAGCTTCGAGTAAATGAAAGCATTACAACCTTCTTGATGGTTGAAATGCAAAAGTCCATTTGGATTGTATTTACCACATCCTCATATTCTGACTATGAGATATGATAAATGAATATGAAAACTATCTTGTTCAATATGAGATTGAAAGAGACTGAAATAAGGTATTTCTATAAATCTCATATTCAGTGGGAGTATGCATAAGGTATGCAAATCCCTAAAGTCAATCTGTGGATTGATAAAGGCTTCTAGGAGTTAGACAATTCGATTCCATAGGATAGTCATGGAAGTCGAATAAGTCTCAGAATGTACATATGAAAGTTAGTGATGTAAGAGTCAATTATGGTTCTTTAGAAGACGACATCCTTCTCATTAGGAATGTCAAGGATGACGTGAAAGTTACCAATTCTTGTTTAAGAAACAATTTGGCATGAAAGATCTTAGTGATTATCCTATATTCTCGACATTCAGATCTATAGAAGATAGATCTAAGAGAATAAAAGTATTATCACAAAACGAGTACATAACCATAATACTAAAAGGAGTTTAGTATGGACAATGGAACATCTCTTTTGAAGAGTATGTGTCCTAAGATAACTTTAAGAAAGTTAGAATGTCCAAAATCCCTTTAAGTGAAAGGGTGCATAATGTATGAAAAGTTATGTACTAAATTAGATATGGCGCAACACTAAGCGTAGTAGGCCGAATCTAATATGACCTCAGAGAAGGTCATTAGATTTCTATAAAGGATGTCCTCAGAGTACTTGAGAAGAAATGAGGATATATATTAGTTTACAGAGCCCAAAAGATCTTGTTGTTAGAAGGATATTTGATGTAACCATTCATCAAACATAGATGATTATGAAATCATTGAAAGGATACAACTTCTACCAGAATGGTAATGCAATGTGTTGGAAAGGGGTTCCAAGGACGGACATTGCAAAACTCGACTATCATAGTTGAGAACTTAGTCGTATTATATAACGCTAAGTTAAATGTTTGGGTAAGAAACTCCATCTAACTTGTTAGATGAAGTTCCTAGCATGAAACAACTCCTTTATTATATTGTATGATAAAATGGATGGTTGCTCAAGTAAGAGAACTAAGACCTCACCAAGAGACTGAACACGTGATTACGAATCACTTTATAAGGAAAAGGTGTTTCCTAAGAGATGTGTAAACAAGAGGGTCACATCAGCAGAGAATATAGCAGATCCACTTTGGAAACGCCCAAAGTCAATAGGCTCTCAAAGTGCATCTTGAGAAGATGGGCTTAGAGTACCTAAATGGCTTTTACGGGCAAGTGGGAGATTGTTAGGAATAGTGCCCTAGAAAGTCGATTCGATGTAATCTGCTTTGGGACTTTTCTTGTATCACAGACAATCTTTGAATAATATACGATTGATCATAGGCAAACACTTCTTTATATGCCAATACGTGTTTTGTGTGTTTCCATTATGTGCGCATGTATGAGAACTCCCCAAATCCTGATGACTTTAGGACTCTACCATTTAGGTGAAATGGTTCATGAAACGAGCCCTATATCACATAAGTCATGATTAGTAAAATACTCCAAGCCGATGAGTCCTACAGACAGTGGGAGTGTCAACCTGACTCCTCTAAGGCTTGCTTGTGGGATCACGCCCTTAAGAAGGACCACCTTGTTTCATGGAGGTGCAAAGTGTATAGTTGATACGTGCGTGATATATGAGGGTGCTTACTTCAATAAGTAAGTTCACTGAGGTGCCCCGTGTGAGAAGATTCCTAAATGGGAAAGGAAGTTTCTATTTCAGGAAATGGAAACTTCCAGATTAGGAAATATCTCACGAGTCATTGATGTGATTAATTGATCCTTAGACTTGAGGTTCCATGTCGCTTTATGAGTTAACTCTGTAGTCTTAGGTATAAGCTTTAAAGGGTGTCGCCTTAGACAACTGATTCAAGGCTTATGCTGGGGCTACACAAGTGACTCATGAAAGTGAATGAGAATCAAGAAAGGACCTACACTTGCGTTTGCAAGGTGATCTCTTATTGTGTAAGTCATTCATATGCCATATGGAGTCCTTGGCCAAGGCAGTAGATCAGGACATCAAGAAAAGGGTTTCTTGGATTGAGATCAAATGGATATGAAATGAGCTTAGCTTTAAGGCCAGATTATTAGGGTTCTAATTATTCCCTTACCCTAGATCTTGGTTGAGAGATAGTAAGTAGGAGGATTGTATCTCACATGAATCAATGACTTAAAGGTTCTGTCGAATCCGAACATTCCAATTCAACTAGGGGTTAAACACCTATTGCTAGACTATGGTCGTTTAATCTGTGGACTGATTAATTAATTAGTGAATTAATTAATTGGGGTCACTGCTAATTGAATTGAGAACCTAGAGGGTCACACACAACAACTTGGTTACATGAGTTGAGGCTTTAAAATGGTTAAACGAGTTAATCGGGCCAAGAGGGTTCCACACGTATGGCTCACGTGAGTGACACGTGTCTCACACGTGTGTAAATATACGTGTATATTTATTTATGTGTTAAATAATTAATGTGATTAATTATTTAATAGACTTTGGTTTAATTTTGAATTAAAAAGAAAGTCTTATTTTGGAGAAAAATAATCTAGTTAATTAATTATGAATTAATTAATTAGATAAAATAAGTTATTTATTTTAAATAAATAAAGTATAAAATTATCCAAAAATAGTTTGGATATTTTAGCTCTCTTGAAAGTTGATTTGAATTTGAATTCAAAGTCAAAGTCAAAATAACTTGATGATCAAGTAATAGGAGAGAGGGACCAAATCCTTAGTCCATAAGGACTAGGAATTTCGGCCACTCCCCTCCTATATATAGGGGAGCTCGAGCTCCCCTTAGAGCTAATTGGCAATTCTTTTGGTTCATGTGTTTCACCATCCTTTCTCCAAGATAAACGAAACCCTAGGTCAAGCCTAAACACTAACTAGAGAACTAGCATCCTTACTAGTTAGATTGTAGTCAAGTTGGTGGACTATCTCTAGAGAGCTTCAAGTTAGAAGTTTTGAAGATTCGAGCTTTACCATAAAGTGGGGATCAAGCAAAACGATCAGAAGGGATGATGAAACGATTCTGAACCCAACAGAAAACGAGTGAAAAAATCAAACCAAAGAAGATGGCGAAAACCGTTCGTCGATATCCTGAAGGATGAATTTTTTCACGAGGGTTTTATGGTTGGCAGATTTCTACTTTCGCAAAACTGGTTTTCGAAGGGAGTTTCAATCATGCCTTTCTCGTTTCATGTTTCTTTCTTTATGTTATATTCTTAAGAACTTCCCTAACATGATATGAATCTAGGTTGGTGTGGATTGTTATCCCTACAATGGATTCTGAAGTAGAAAGAGACTTTCGAGGAACGGGTTGCCATTACCGCATGAAGCGCGTTTGAGGGCGGCTCAAAACGTGTCAAGAAAGCTACTACCCAAGTGAGTTTCTTGATCTCTACGAATTTGGATACACGATTGCGAGTCCAAGATCCTTTTGTTGGAAAAATTTTTAAATTTCCGCTGCTTTCTAATTCCTGTTTTCCAACACTTGGTAGAGTATTTTTGCACAAAGATTTATGCTCTCAATGCACATTCGTATATTCAGAGGGTCTGTGATATTTTGGTTAAGTTGTTTGTGGAGTATGGAGGTAATTTGTTTCCTTTCGTAAGTGACTCAATATATAACTGTAGTTGTGGTGGTAGCGCAACTTTGCGGGATTTTGATAGGTGGTATGAGGAATCACGTTCTATGGTTAATCAAAAATCAGAATTAGATAGCTACTTGGAGGAGCCGAGATTTCCGAGAGTTGATACATTCAATATCGTGAATTGGTGGAGAACAAATAGTCCCAACCTGCCTACTTTAGCAAAGATATCTCGTGATATATTAGCCGTTCCAGCTACTACTATTGCATCAGAGGTGGCATTTAGTGTTGGTGGTCGTGTCATCAATGAGCATCATTCTTGTTAACTTCCAGACGTGGTGCAGGGACTGATAGTAGTTGATGATTGGATTGAAAGTAAGTGCATTTATTTTATCTTTTATAAGGTTTAATGTGTATTATTTTTATAATATTATATATATATTTAAAATTTTTAATGTGTATTATTTTTGTAATTACAGGTCTAGAGCGTCTAGCATTATGATTAAGAAGTGAAGCTCAAGAAGTTATTGATCCAATTTTCATATCTAATTTGTATTTTCTTTCCATATCTCTGTGGAGACATAAGTGGAGATCTGGGCAATGCTTATACATATTATCTTTATTTTAAAATAAAATACCTATATATTATAATTAAAGTATATGGCAATTGCTTCATGATAAAGTTGAAAAACTAATTAGTAGTTGTGTTTATTATCTATATATTATGTACTGTAGCATGTTATTCGAGCAAATTTAACCAATAATAACAACAAAATTTGATGAATTATATATATTTTATAGTGCTTAAATTGAGCATATTCAACCAACAATAACAATAAAAATTTGAGAAATTAAATATATTTTATAGTGCTGAATTTTTTTGTTAAAATTGTTTAATAATCTATAATATAGGCTATATTTTCCTAGTAAATCAAATTTAAATATAAATCAATTAATAATAATATGAAACAATTAATTAATTAATTACATATCGTAATATCATATTAAATAACAAAATGTATTGGTTTGGGGCATGGGGCATGGGGCTTGGGGTTGGGCGGGCAGCCCGTCAATATCCAATGGATTTTTTAAAACTTTGGATGAGTTTGAAAATCCATCTATACATATTGGATTTTATTTGGGTGAAAATCTGTTGGGTTTTTATGCATTAGATTTGGATTGGACTTGAATATGGAATGTTTGGATGGAGGCATGGATTGGATATTCTCCACCCAATGCCAGGCCTACATAGAATGATCCTGAATTGGTTAACTTAGCAATCCTATCTTTAGAATATGCCCTAAACGTGCGTGCCATAAAGAAGTCGAGATCTTGTCATCTCTTTTGCATTTGTTTAATTGTTGTATATTCAAAATATTAGTGTCTTTAGTTGTATAAAGTCCATTAGATAATGTACCAAGCAAAACAGAAGTTTTATTCTTCTTAAGATAAAAGTTTCCATTTCTAGAGAAAGTCTCATAGCCTTCACAATCTAATATTGGAATGGAAATGATATTACGAATAATATAAGGTACATAAAGGACTTTGTTGAAAACTAAAGTAAAGACACCAAAATCTAATCTACACGTCCCAATGGGTTGGGCTTGAATACTTGATCCATTCCCAACCTTCAAGATGCATTCTGTAACGCCCCGATTTTTCAGTTGTATAAGCATGACGTATGTGTTGGTTTTAATCCATTTCTTGGCATGAATTTGCATGATCTTTGAACATTTGATTTACCTTATTGTCTTGGCTTGAATTTGAATGCTTTTACTTGAGTTTTGAGTTGGTTTCTTGCATTCCCCTTTCTCGTGACTTTGCCTTGTTCCTACGTCTTTTTTTTTTGCTACTGACCCAAATCCACGGGGGTGGATTTGAGTCAGTGGAGTTTATGACCGGAATCCATGGGGGTGGATTTTTCCCTTTGGAAAAATCCATGGGGGTGGATTCTATCCAGCCGGTCCTCTTGCTCCGACTCCGTTTTTCTTGTTTCTCTTCGCTTGTTTTATGTTCTTCCACCTTGTTTATGATTTCTTTGCTTTATTAACATGTTTATAATTGTGTTATGATTATTGCATGAAGATTTTGGATTGAATTAATGTGTTTATGAGTTATGGCTTGACTTATGAATTATGAACGTTTAAATGATATAAGGTGACCTAACTTGCAACCCTTGCATTCCTTATGCCCTCAATGGATCCCTTTTTCCCTTAAATTGATTCCTATGCATTGTTAACATATGTCACTAGGTGTTATGATTATTGTATGGAATTCTTGGCTCGTTTTGATTCGAATTATGAAAGATACGATACGATTAAACGTGAAACCTTCATGTATTGAATGTACGTAGGTTAAGTGCTTGATTATATGTCTCCATGACATTGTTTTACCTCTTATGCATCTCATACCATGTTAATGCATTGCCGTGCGTCATATATGGTTCATTTGGACTCTTGAGTCTCACGAGTACACTACATTATCCTTTGTACAGTTTTCTCCAGGGCGGAGATGTCGGGTTCATAGGACACTTTCGAGTCTCCTTTTCTTCTTGGTATTGTTCGGTAATAGGTATATAGATAGGTTTCTCTTCTATTAGTTATAATTGACCCGATATACCCAATGTGAAATCTGTAGTGCCCCTATACACTACAACCCCACACCAAAGTATCTCCCGAGTGGATGTGAGGCCTAGCACCCGAGAAACACTCTGGCGAACGGACAGTGCTATACAATATCAGAGTATTAAACACTGCAGCGGAAATCTTATAATTTAAAAACTTTGAAAACTATGATAGGGGAATGCAATAAATAAGCCAGTAATGGCGTAGTATAGGTATCAAAAGTAGTGACCATGCCGTGATAGATAATTACAAGCTCGGAAGCATAACTTATTCTAAATAACCTTGACTATTATGCTAACGAGAAGACACACTAGGCTTCAAGATACCTTCTAGTAAGCGTCCGTTAAACCTGAAACCATGAGTTGTAAAGTGCGAGGGTTAGTCAAAGTGACTAAGTGAGGGGGTAGTTGGAACTACATATATACGTATAGGTATATTTGAAAAGTGTTTGACTAAAAAAGTTGGAGTTTGATACCATTAATAAAATAATATATTAATAGTACTATACCGGAAATCAATAAAATAATAATTAATACAAATATTTGGTTCATATTTATTTTGAGAAAAGGGGAATAAGGGGACTGGGTATCAGATTCTTGAAAATATGAACCATACGACAATAAAGTATTAATGCCCTGCAAGTAGGCGTTCTCCATCCTTTACTCCTTAAATAGAATGAAATCAGAAATAACAGAATCAATCCAGCCTTCTTCCTCCATGATCTGTCGGGAGCAACCCCTCGAGATCCAGATACAGACAGAGGGAGGGATGTACCTTTCCCATCACTTAATGTGGAATAACTAACCTCCAGTTAAACCAACATTAAGATCAGATTTGGCGGCAGGTATAGTAATAGACGATGGCCCTTGCCACCCGGCTATTAGTTCTACCATACCACCGGGCCCAACAGATACAGATACAGATACAGATCTTGCATTTTAAATACAGAATAGAGTTACATTATATCAATACTCGCCAAAATGGACTTGAGTATGATATGTTTGTAACTTATACTTGAACAAGGATTTTGTTTTATATAATAGGATAATAGATATCCTTATATCAGATATTTCCCCAGGAAGGGGATAATACTATAATTAGGGAAAATAAGACTGATCCCTTATTGGGATAAATAATAAAATATTTTATATGTAGACTCATGATCCCAGTTGAAAATATTTTAACCTCACCTGCTACGATACAGAATCAAGTAAGGTATTCGGGGTTCCACTGTCCAGACCTAGTTCCTGAAAGTAGTGAACTACTACGGACTTAGAGAACTAGGTTCTTTCTATACTAATGCTATACATGAATGCGTACAATTAAGGCATATTGTAACAAGGAGTAACAGTAAGGTACAGGAAATTCGGTAATCTAGAATTGAAATATTATTATAAAACACACTGATACCAAAGTCATACAACCGAATTAACCAAGAAATTCTTATTCAATTTATAAATCCAAATTAAGGTTTATTTTTAATAAAGGTGAACCCGATTTTGAAAACGTTATTTAATCCCCTATTTTGAAATCGTTAGACAAAAGTCCTTTCTTAAATAAAACCAAATTTTATTTTATATTAATTCTTGAAATTACTACATGATATTATTGGTCAAAATTCATATTTAAAGTCAAAAGTCAAAGTTACTATTGAAAAACGGTTACTATTTAAACATAGGGGATTAAATACTTTTAAACATAAAATCAAACACACACTTACACACACTAGCACACGGTACACACATATTTCAAGAACATCAAGAACATGTTCTTCATCATGTTTGAATATCCATAAGATGTTCTAGGCATTCTTGATCAAATTCATAGTCATAACATAAGATTAAAGAATAAATGAGCATAATATATAGACTTTTCATGAAATATGATTCATAAATAAATTCCTAAACATGAATTTATTCATATCTTCAAGTATTCATAAAATGTTCTACACATGCTTGATTATATTCATATTCATAACATAAGATTTGAAGCAGAATATAGCAAAATATATAAACTTTCTATGAAAAATAATTCTAAATAAATTATTCTAGGCATGAATTTAATCAAACAAGATCATAATCATTTAAATACATACTCACATTATATCATTTCATAATTCATGCATTTAATTAAATAAAATTCCATAATGTGCACACATTGTATTTAACTAACAATTATGCACATATTTCATAAAATAAAATTCCTAAAGCATAATTTAATTAATCCTAGACATGCTACTATTATTTTTATACTAAGAACATAATATAAAGCATGAAATAATAGAAGAAAACATACCTTAGAGAGAGAGGGGAGGGAATGGCGTGAGGTTGGGGAGAGAAGAGAGTGATTTTGTGTGTTGATTTGTGAAGTATAAATGAGGCTTGAGGGGGTATTTATAGGTAGTCATGAGGGGTCTCTAAGCAATAAATGAAAGTTTAAGGGAGATGTGGATGTCTCCTAATTCATACAAATGCTTGGTGATTAATTAGGAGATGTGGTTAAATTATATTATGAACAAATGCTAGGTAATTAGTTAGGAAATGTGGAAAAATTATGTTCATTTAATTAATCCTTCTAGAAGAGCATGAGGTCATGGATGATGTCGTCTTGAAATAAAAATAAATGTAAAATTTATTCAAGAGTCGAGAGGTAAAATCTTGAAGTAGTGAATTAATGAAAGATCGAGTGAAAAACGGGCTTCGTTTTGATTATAATTGTGAAATATTTGGACTTTTCGTTCATAAGTTATGAATGATAAAGATGATGAAAATCATAGGAAAATTATATAAACGAAGCTATGATAAGGTTTAGAGTTTGGAAAAATCACTATATTGTAGAGAAAAATTCAAGGATCGTTTTAAGTATAATTTCGACTCTTGAATAAAAGCTAATCGTTTAAAATAAAATGGTGATTTTTAGAAAGGAAAATATTTATAAAATATGCTATGGTGAAATCGAGTTTTTGGTAAATGCATGAAAATTCATAAAATAATTTGAGGATCGTTTTGGTTATAATATTGAATATCAAAAAGTAGATGAGCAAGGATTTATTGATGATCGAATCATAAGCTAGGGTTTTTGCCGGTTTTTAACACTACGGGAGTTAGGATGGGAATTATGGTTCACGGAGAGTATCACGATCCTCGAAATAATGTGAGGATTCTTTTGGTTACAATATTGGGTAGTGAAAGTGCTTCGGGAAACGTAGGAATATTTTTGAGCTATAGGGGTATTTTCGTAATTTCCACCCTAAAACTGTAGGAATGGGTTTTGAAGCATATGAAAGGGTTTTAGGTGCTAAAAGGGAATGAATACTAGAATTCTAGGATTTTATGAGAAGAGTTTCAAGGTACGAGTTAAATAAAGGAAATAATTAAATCTACGATCATTTAATTAAAGTGTAACACATAAAAGCACATAAGTCACATAGAATGTAATGCATGAAGAGAATAAATAAGGACCGAGATTATATGTGCTTCTTGAATAACCCCTTTACTTTACCTTTTCCAACTCGGCCCAGGTTAGGGCTGTTACAATCCACCCCCCTTAAAAAGAATCTGTCCTCAGATTCTCATTTTGTCATAAAATAATTTTGATAGTATTTTTCATCCTTTTCTAGGATGATCTCATATTTTGTCATTAATCACTTCATAAACTAGAGGGCAGTAATGATTACTAGCCCAGAGGGGAAGTGTTTATATATATATATCATAATGACCTAAATCCCAATAAGAGGCACTCAGAAAATAAATAAGCACATAATTGTAATGCAATGAATGAATGCATGACGCTAGGGTCATAGGACCTTAACTGGCGTGTGAAAAACATGTACCGTACGCTTCACATTACTTGAAGGTTTGGGATGCACATCTCCGTCCACAGCATAGGCCTTGCCTTTTTCCTAATGGATTTCTTGAAGTTCCGACAATAATTTTTCCCCTCCTTGGTTGCCCTTGTTTGGCTTTCTTTGGGCATTCACGGATCTGGTGTTCATCACTACCACATCGCAAACATAAACCGGCCTTTTTCCAACAATTTTCTTCAGTATGCCGCGGCCCATGACAGAAGTCACAAATGGTTTCATCTTGGACCTTTAGGGGAACTTGCGAGGATTGTTGTTGGGCATGCCTAGGTTTCTTCTTTTGTATATGAGCAATTTGGCTGGCAACTCGTTTCTCTCCTTGTGGTAGTTTATCGTTAGTTGGGTCTTGATGTTTTGAATTCAGGCGAATACTCTTGTGTGTTGCCTCAGTGTTTAGGGCTTTATCCACAGCCCGGGTATATCCCTCAATATCAAAAGGAGCTAATGCCCATCGTAGGTCCGGTTTCAATCCATCAACAAATCTCTTTGTTTTGCGACGCTCGTCGCTCAAGATATGCGGTGCATATTGTATTAACCTAACAAACTTGGCCTCGTATTCAGCTACTGACATATACCCTTGTACTAAGTTCATGAACTCGGCCTCTCGAGCATCCCTGGTTACTTGAGGAATGTTCTTATGCTGAAATTCCCTTACGAACTCAATCCAATTACTTTGAATTCCGGTATCCAACCATCTCTGCTTGACATGCTTCCACCAACTTAATGCTGCCTCTTCCAATAAGAAGGTTGCATATTGTACTCGTTTTGGATCTTCGGGGTAAATATCCATTGCCTCATATATCTTTTCAAGGCTTGCAATCCAATTTTCTGCCTTAAGGTCATTGGGTTCCCCGAAGAACTTTGGTGGATTCAACTGAAGGAACTTTTCCAAGGTTCTTTCATTTCCATGACTAGGTACTGGCACGTATGTCTGCATAAACTGTCTAAAGGCCTCTGCTATATCTAGTGCTCCTATAGGAGTTGTTGTGACTGATGGTGTCTGATTGTGTGGGGTCCTTGGTGGTGACATTATGATGCTAGAATCACAATCGCATTGGAAAATATAATGCATGGAGGTTAAATAATGATTCACAGATTCACAGATTGACACAAGGTAATAAATTCAAATATAACACTGAAGTTATGAACACATAATATGTACACGGAATAAGCATGATGCACTAACGGCCCTACGGGTATCTTGAAGCAATTCCTAGGACTCGAGATATGAACATGCAGAAGAGTAACAATAAAGTATTTTAAAGTGCCGTATTTTTGAAAAACTTAAATTTTTCAAGAAAGAGCACCTAGGGTACTAGAGTAACCTGGCTGCTCTGATACCACTTTAGTTGTAGTGCCCCTATACACTACAACCCCGCACCAAAGTATCTCCCGAGTGTATGTGAGGCCTAGCACCCGAGAAACACTCTGGCGAACGGACAGTGCTATACAATATCAGAGTATTAAACACTGCAGCGGAAATCTTATAATTTAAAAACTTTGAAAACTATGATAGGGGAATGCAATAAATAAGCCAGTAATGGCGTAGTATAGGTATCAAAAGTAGTGACCATGCCGTGATAGATAATTACAAGCTCGGAAGCATAACTTATTCTAAATAACCTTGACTATTATGCTAACGAGAAGACACACTAGGCTTCAAGATACCTTCTAGTAAGCGTCCGTTAAACCTGAAACCATGAGTTGTAAAGTGCGAGGGTTAGTCAAAGTGACTAAGTGAGGGGGTAGTTGGAACTACATATATACGTATAGGTATATTTGAAAAGTGTTTGACAAAAAAAGTTGGAGTTTGATACCATTAATAAAATAATATATTAATAGTACTATACCGGAAATCAATAAAATAATAATTAATACAAATATTTGGTTCATATTTATTTTGAGAAAAGGGGAATAAGGGGACTGGGTATCAGATTCTTGAAAATATGAACCATACGACAATAAAGTATTAATGCCCTGCAAGTAGGCGTTCTCCATCCTTTACTCCTTAAATAGAATGAAATCAGAAATAACAGAATCAATCCAGCCTTCTTCCTCCATGATCTGTCGGGAGCAACCCCTCGAGATCCAGATACAGACAGAGGGAGGGACGTACCTTTCCCATCACTTAATGTGGAATAACTAACCTCCAGTTAAACCAACATTAAGATCAGATTTGGCGGCAGGTATAGTAATAGACGATGGCCCTTGCCACCCGGCTATTAGTTCTACCATACCACCGGGCCCAACAGATACAGATACAGATACAGATCTTGCATTTTAAATACAGAATAGAGTTACATTATATCAATACTCGCCAAAATGGACTTGAGTATGATATGTTTGTAACTTATACTTGAACAAGGATTTTGTTTTATATAATAGGATAATAGATATCCTTATATCAGATATTTCCCCAGGAAGGGGATAATACTATAATTAGGGAAAATAAGACTGATCCCTTATTGGGATAAATAATAAAATATTTTATATGTAGACTCATGATCCCAGTTGAAAATATTTTAACCTCACCTGCTACGATACAGAATCAAGTAAGGTATTCGGGGTTCCACTGTCCAGACCTAGTTCCTGAAAGTAGTGAACTACTACGGACTTAGAGAACTAGGTTCTTTCTATACTAATGCTATACATGAATGCGTACAATTAAGGCATATTGTAACAAGGAGTAACAGTAAGGTACAGGAAATTCGGTAATCTAGAATTGAAATATTATTATAAAACACACTGATACCAAAGTCATACAACCGAATTAACCAAGAAATTCTTATTCAATTTATAAATCCAAATTAAGGTTTATTTTTAATAAAGGTGAACCCGATTTTGAAAACGTTATTTAATCCCCTATTTTGAAATCGTTAGACAAAAGTCCTTTCTTAAATAAAACCAAATTTTATTTTATATTAATTCTTGAAATTACTACATGATATTATTGGTCAAAATTCATATTTAAAGTCAAAAGTCAAAGTTACTATTGAAAAACGGTTACTATTTAAACATAGGGGATTAAATACTTTTAAACATAAAATCAAACACACACTTACACACACTAGCACACGGTACACACATATTTCAAGAACATCAAGAACATGTTCTTCATCATGTTTGAATATCCATAAGATGTTCTAGGCATTCTTGATCAAATTCATAGTCATAACATAAGATTAAAGAATAAATGAGCATAATATATAGACTTTTCATGAAATATGATTCATAAATAAATTCCTAAACATGAATTTATTCATATCTTCAAGTATTCATAAAATGTTCTACACATGCTTGATTATATTCATATTCATAACATAAGATTTGAAGCAGAATATAGCAAAATATATAAACTTTCTATGAAAAATAATTCTAAATAAATTATTCTAGGCATGAATTTAATCAAACAAGATCATAATCATTTAAATACATACTCACATTATATCATTTCATAATTCATGCATTTAATTAAATAAAATTCCATAATGTGCACACATTGTATTTAACTAACAATTATGCACATATTTCATAAAATAAAATTCCTAAATCATAATTTAATTAATCCTAGACATGCTACTATTATTTTTATACTAAGAACATAATATAAAGCATGAAATAATAGAAGAAAACATACCTTAGAGAGAGAGGGGAGGGAATGGCGTGAGGTTGGGGAGAGAAGAGAGTGATTTTGTGTGTTGATTTGTGAAGTATAAATGAGGCTTGAGGGGGTATTTATAGGTAGTCATGAGGGGTCTCTAAGCAATAAATGAAAGTTTAAGGGAGATGTGGATGTCTCCTAATTCATACAAATGCTTGGTGATTAATTAGGAGATGTGGTTAAATTATATTATGAACAAATGCTAGGTAATTAGTTAGGAAATGTGGAAAAATTATGTTCATTTAATTAATCTTCTAGAAGAGCATGAGGTCATGGATGATGTCGTCTTGAAATAAAAATAAATGTAAAATTTATTCAAGAGTCGAGAGGTAAAATCTTGAAGTAGTGAATTAATGAAAGATCGAGTGAAAAACGGGCTTCGTTTTGATTATAATTGTGAAATATTTGGACTTTTCGTTCATAAGTTATGAATGATAAAGATGATGAAAATCATAGGAAAATTATATAAACGAAGCTATGATAAGGTTTAGAGTTTGGAAAAATCACTATATTGTAGAGAAAAATTCAAGGATCGTTTTAAGTATAATTTCGACTCTTGAATAAAAGCTAATCGTTTAAAATAAAATGGTGATTTTTAGAAAGGAAAATATTTATAAAATATGCTATGGTGAAATCGAGTTTTTGGTAAATGCATGAAAATTCATAAAATAATTTGAGGATCGTTTTGGTTATAATATTGAATATCAAAAAGTAGATGAGCAAGGATTTATTGATGATCGAATCATAAGCTAGGGTTTTTGCCTGTTTTTAACACTACGGGAGTTAGGATGGGAATTATGGTTCACGGAGAGTATCACGATCCTCGAAATAATGTGAGGATTCTTTTGGTTACAATATTGGGTAGTGAAAGTGCTTCGGGAAACGTAGGAATATTTTTGAGCTATAGGGGTATTTTCGTAATTTCCACCCTAAAACTGTAGGAATGGGTTTTGAAGCATATGAAAGGGTTTTAGGTGCTAAAAGGGAATGAATACTAGAATTCTAGGATTTTATGAGAAGAGTTTCAAGGTACGAGTTAAATAAAGGAAATAATTAAATCTACGATCATTTAATTAAAGTGTAACACATAAAAGCACATAAGTCACATAGAATGTAATGCATGAAGAGAATAAATAAGGACCGAGATTATATGTGCTTCTTGAATAACCCCTTTACTTTACCTTTTCCAACTCGGCCCAGGTTAGGGCTGTTACAAAATCTTTAAGCCAAAATATTAAATATAAATGTATATCGAGTCTTTTCAAAGGAGTCAATGATTTCCAACGTAAAGCCCTTCTTTTATGTATCCCTACCTTATGATTTTGGCCAGAGCATGAATGAGCAGACGGACCTAGGAACTTAGTGCTTGTGGCTATCCAGGGAGGTAAGGGCCGACGGGGATCCTATATACTAGTTCCGACCATGAATTACGGCGGAACCGACCTCGTTCAGGAGTTTTGACGAGGAAAGGCTAACCGGGCTTTTGAGGGTTCATCAACCTCACCAGCCACCATGTATGGACCGGTGGCTGGGTCTTGCAAGCCCGTCCACCACCCGGAGGAAAAAGGTGTAATTGTTTATGTATGAAAGCATGATTATGAATGAAATGTTATGAACGCATGATTATGAATATATGTATGTTGCATGATCGGTAATGAATGAACGAATGAACTATGCAAGCACGAGGAGAAGGTTGGAGAATTCGCCCACTCGCCAGGGCTCACGTAATAACCGCATGTATGATTATAAATTAATGAAATTGAAGGTTGTAATCCCGAGCGTTGTTTTCTTTGTTTTACCCACTTGGGAAATGTCTCAAAAATCTCGCACGGGATTATAGCTTGCATGTGTAGGTGTTTAAATTCTGCGATAATAACATAATATGCCCTGTTTTATACCCACCAGTCTCCTGTAGACTGAACTCGGCTTTGTTTTCAGTTCTTTTGCAGGTTTTGGAGCGCTAGGCAGGATTTTGAGTCTGTCGAGTCCTGCGGTCAAGTAGGAGTCATTTTACACGGATTTCATAATTTGTATAAGTTATCATGAATCATGTAACATGTTATGATTATGATACATTGATTCGGGACAGGCTTCTAGGGATAGATTGAACCCGTGACTTATGTTTTATGATTTATGATTTATGTTTAAAATTTTGGGACTAGGTATCTATGTTAGTTGAACCCGTTACTTGCTGCTTATATTGTGATTGACTTTATGTTCTGCTTCCCCATGTGCATTTACATTTGGGGTTAATTTGTTTACTTGGTTCCGAGAGTTAACTCCCGCCTAGCATAGCGAGTGAGTGGTCCCCGTTCGCCGTGACTTGGCACGTGTATGGACTTCCGATTTCATATGCGGGTCGGGTCTCCGTGCGGGGGATGTGGTGTCTTCCGTTTGGGGGGCTACATCCTTAAGTGGTATCAGAGCGCCGGTTGCAAAACCAGGGTTTCTAGCATCGAGTCGTGTCAAGTCTAGGTTGTACGGCATAGGAACAACTTGTCAACCTGTGCACCGTATTGATCATGAGCATTGTTATTGAAATTTGATATGGAAATACATGGTTAAATGTGCTTAACTTAAATTTTTTTGACTTATGTGCTGCATTTTACATCAAATACGTGCCCTTGGTGCTAATTATGTATCATATGTACTTACTAACCGGCATACATTTATATTTGAGATGAGTGGTGATTGTAGGATATTCTTACAAACATTAAACCACGGCCAATTCTCACGATCACAACAACTCGCCATGAGCCCTACATTCAAACATGGAGGATGTAAGGAATGCACCGGGGGTTTTATACAAGAATTCAAGAGTCGTAGCCTTCCTTGATTGAGCCATGATTTGAGTGATGGAATCCGAGATGGAAAATTCAACTTGTGGGAATAATCGACAAGTTCTACTGGTTGATTATTATTCGAAAGGATAGTAGTGGGTGTGTGATGTCTACCATTCACAAGATCAACACATACATCTACACTACCAGGTTTAATCAATCGGATTCCTTAGGATTACTTAATTCATGAAAGAAGCAAAGAAAAACCTCAAAGGTACTTTATTTCGAGGTTTGGATCGATAAAGGGGTGATGATAACCAAGAGGACTCAAGGTAAAATAGGTTTGCTGAGAAGTGAGTAACGAAGATCGTCGAGGATGAGCTTTCAAGTAAATCAAGTTCGAAGAATAATGGGTTCAATGAATGGTGACCGATACAAATTATCAAGGAAGAATTTTCGAATAAACTAATTCATTTGAAGTTGAGTCTGGGGAATGAGGAAAGGAAGTGGTGACTTGGGATACTTGAATTCTAGAAAAGGTAGAAATCGAAATTGGAGAAGTTAAAGCAAGTCAAACAACACAAAGATATGGAGCAACAAATGGCAACGATAAAGAAAGACAAAGAGCATTTGGAGTAGATTGTGAAACCAAGTATAAGCAATTAGAGGGTGAGTGCATTCCACCGATTCGAACTCATAAGGGATAAGCCAAGAGAACTTCAAACATGGTGAAAATCAAGGTGAAGATTCGGACAACCTTTGGAGGTAAATAGTTGGGAGTAAGTAGAAATACCGATTCCATAGATGTAGAAGACCTTGGTTTCATGAAATTGCAATTTCAGGTCATGGAGATATGCAAGCTGACGCAAGAAGATTATGGAGATTTGAAGACCATGGGAAAAATAAGAAATGACCAACGAGTTCAAAGCAAACCGTAATTAAGGAAATGAAGAACAAGTTGCCAAGCTAAAAGCTTACCACCACGGTGACAAGTTTTACATATTCATGGCACGTGCATCATACATCGCTTTAAATTATTTATTTTTCTTTATTTATATGTGCATGTATCTTTAATTGATATAATTGCTCTAATGTGTTGCATATCTAATTGTTTGCTGCGTGCATTGACATCTTAATCCAACATGTATTGCTTGGTGTTTATTTGATAGGGAATTGCTCCACTTCGTTCATCAAGTGTTACTCCGATCGGGTCTTGCTTGAATCAAGATGAGAAGAATATTTTGGGTTACATAATGTGAATTAAAAAGGAAAGAAAGGAATACGGAGGCTCGGGAAAATAGAACCGGAGTTAGAACAAAGGAAGTAGGTTACTATCCTTACCAAACACTTCAAAGTCAATGAAGGTGAGATCACCGGACACGTGGCATGCCTAGAACTGTTTTACCGGGGAAGCTAAGATGAAGAAGTTGGGAATCTCTTATTCCATGAACGATAGAACGAGTTCAAGGAATTGAGAATAGAACTTTTAAGGGGGAGAGATCGATCGGAAAATAAATTGAAATCACGGTTGTGCTCGAATGGGTCACTCTTAGAAGGAACGGTGAAATGTACGAGTTAACAAGTAACGGGGATTTTACCAAAGTGGCTAGAGATGAAATGAGAGATCTAGCACTCGATGCAATTCCAAAACTGATGTGATTGAAGCTTCGAGAATAATATCGGAAGAAATAGGTCTTTCGAGATATGAAGATAGGGATTTAAGGAACATTTGGGAATTGAAATGAAAAGGTTGGGTACAGGATGATTGAGGGTAATTTGGGTTGAAGATTGATAAAGGGTATCCTTGGTACGGGATTTGGGCTTTGAAGATGATGGAATTATGAGGGAGCTTCCGTGAAATCCTAAATCAGTGTTAGCAAAAAGAAATTGGATCAAACTACCATATAATAGGATGGTGTCAATAGGGTTTGATTCAATTATGTATTATAGGGGTTCGAACGATGCATAACAAAGCCAATATTAATAAGTCATCAGTTGTCTTTCCACGATAATTCGGAAGGAAATTTGAGAAGAGACGAATCGAAAAGGGTGTTCATTGAAGGACTTGGATCAAACTTCAAGAATCATTAAGAATGTTTTATCTTCGATTAGAGAATTGAATGGGCCGAAAGCTGAATGCAACCTTAAAGGCTTCAAGAGGATGAAGGAATAACCAAGAAGAAGATGGGAAACGATTCGTGTTGAGATAAACCATAATGAAGACTAACTAAAGATCGGGATTGCACCTTCAAGGTTGCCGAGAGTAGCTGCCTTCGAGAATAGGGTAGACTCCGATATAGGTAAAGATAGTAATTATGGACCTAACACCGAGATGAATGTTCTAAAGGTATGCATGAAGGTCAAAGCAAGGTTGTTTAAAAGAGTTGGTCTTACTGAAAGAAGGTTATAGGAGAATGATGAGGGATCGAGGAAGGTTAGAAGCAGTAAAAGTCAGAATGGAATCAAGAATAGGATCGTTAAAGTGCCTATCATCTCGTCATTGGACACACTAAGGATATTGGAGACAAGACAAGTATCGACCCAGCCTTTGGGCCAGACCATGTCTTGGGCAAACATGTTACCAGCTTCAAAACTATCGACTATGGTGACTGGTACCTAAAGCATTCATGGCATATGCATACATACAATTTAAATTTAAATGATTTCTTAATACTATATGCTTTGCTAATTGATTATATTCGTTGTTCCTTGTTATGGTTGTAATTGATGTTTACTACGTGTCTTGTATGACCTACGTGTTCATTAATGGTTGTTTTATATTCTTACACCTTGTTTATGATTTCTTTGCTTTATTAACATGTTGATAATTGTGTTATGATTATTGTATGAAGATTTTGGATTGAATTAATGTGTTTATGAGTTATGGCTTGACTTATGAATTATGAAAGTTTAAATGCTATAAGGTGACCTAACTTGCAACCCTTGCCTTCTTTATGCCCTCAATGGATCCCTTTTTCCCTTAAACTGATTCCTATGCATTGTTAACATGTGTCACTAGGTGTTATGATTATTGTATGGAATTCTTAGTTTTTTTTTTATTTGAATTATGAAAGATACGATACGATTGAACGTGAAACCTTCATGTATTGAATGTACGTGGGTTAAGTACTTGATTATATGTCTCCTTGACATTGTTTTATCTCTTATGCATCTCATACCATGTTAATACATTTTCGTGCGTCATATATGGTTCATTTGGAGTCTTGAGTCTCACGAGTACACTACATTGTCCTTGGTACAGTTTTCTCCAGGGCGGAGATGTCGGGTTCATAGGACACTTTCGAGTCTCCTTTTCTTCTTGGTATTGTTCAGTAAGAGGTATACAGGTGGGTTTCTCTTCTATTAGTTATAATTGACCCGATATACCCAATGTGAAAGCTTTAAGCCAAAATATAATATATAAATGTATATCGAGTCTTTTCAAAGGAGTCAATGATTTCCAACGTAAAGCCCTTCTTGTATGTATCCCTACCTTATGATTTTGGTGAGAGCATGAAGGAACACACGGGCCCAGGAACTTAGTGCTTGTTGCTATCCGAGGAGGCCAGGGCTGACGGGGATCCCATGTACTAGTTCCAACCATGAATTACGGTGGAACCGACCTCGTTCAGGAGTTTTGACGAGGAAAGGCTAACTGGGCTTTTGAGGGTTCATCAACCTCACTAGCCACCATGTATGGACCGGTGGCCGGGTCTTGTAAGCCCGTCCACCACCCAGAGGAAAAAGGTGTAATTGTTTATGTATGAAAGCATGATTATGAATGAAATGTTGTGAACGCATGATTATGAATGTATGTATGTTGCATGATCGGCAATAAATGAACGAATGAACTATGCACACACGAGGAGAAGGTTGGAGAATTAGCCCACTCGCCAGGGCTCACGTAATGACCGCATGTATGATTATGAATTAATGAAATTGAAGGTTGTAATCCCGAGCGTTGTTTTCTTTGTTTTACCCACTTGGGAAATGTCTCAAAAACCTCACACGGGATTATAGCTTGCATGTGTGGGTGTTTAAATTCTGCAATAATAACATAATATGTGTAACATCCCGCTCGTCCGGCCGTACAGGTACGCCTTAACGAGAGTGTTAATTGTGCTTTCTAATTCTTTATTTAAGTAATTCTACTTTATTTTAATTGTTATGTGATTATTTGAATTTATATGAAATTAATTGTTTATATTATGGACTTTGAATTTTAACGTTTTTTAATTTGCATACCCGTAATTTGCTCATTATGTGCCGGAATTCAATTTTGATTTTTGTGAAATTTTGATATACGTGACATATGTGAGTTATGAATGTGTTTGTATGCTCGTTTTAAGTTTTCGGGTTCGTTTGTTGAGGCTTTAAACCTTTGGTAGTTGATGAGGGACTCGAGGGCCTAACTAGCTTTATCGCACCTTGGGTTCCGGGCGCCATAACTTGAGCTCGGGAATTCGGATATCTAATTTCGAAAGAAGCTTCGGACTCGTAACGAAGAAAGGAAACTTTTGAACATGACTTGATATTTTTATAAGCTCATTTGAACCCCCATATTTCATCCGAAATGAGCAGCTTGCAACAAAGTAGCCTTCTTTGACTAGTCTGACACTTGTGGGCCCAATCTAACCATACCTAAGCCTTAACCCTTGGTTTATATGACCATGATTCACCTCTATCTCTCCCTTATCATCTGAAATTCGAACCACACACCCCAAGGAGAAGGGAAAGCTGCTGAAAATGAAGAAAAGAAGGAAGAAAGAAAACCCCCATCCATGTTTTGTGATTTTGAAGCCAAAACTCTTCCATACTTCATCAACTCTTGGAGGTATGTATATTTTCGAATTATCCATGATTATATGATAAATTTGATCCATGAATTTCATGTTTTACTTGAGATTTAATTTGAGTTTGGGTGATGGCCTGAATAGGAAGGGTTAGAGGTCATTTCTTGCTTCCATATCTTAGCTTGAGTTTGTGGCTATTTTGGTGCTCAAAGCTGATTATATGAACTTGTTTTGCTTCCTTTTTGACACTTGATGCTTGGTAGATGTGTTATGGATGAATTTCCTTTGAAATCATTTGATGAATTGATGAGTTTTGAGCTTGGAAAACTGCTGCAAATCTGCTCCCCTTTCAACTGAACTGCTGTCATGATTTTTGGATTGGTTTGGTGATTTCTTGAGCTCCATTTCATGTGGAATTGCATGGGCATGAAGTATTTGAGTTGCCCTACACGTTAGCTAAGTGTTTCCAAGCTTTTATCCCCTGTTTTAGCCTCAAACTTGAAGAGACTGGCCTGCTTGCATTTATGCTTCTTCTTGTCCGATTTTCTTGCATGATTGAGATCAGTTTGTTGCTTCTTGTTAGGGCCTAAATATGTGATGTTTTGGTAGATAATTCATGCATGTATTATGTGTCTTTGAGGCCTAAGAAATTCCCTAATAGCTGCTGTGAAAATACCCTGCTTTTCCCTTCCAAAACCGAACTGCTGCGCCATGTTTTATTTCAGAAATTTGAACTGGACATGGCCCTGTCTAGTGTGTGCTGAATATTGACATGTCTGTGTCACAAGTTTGCCTTAGGCATCTAATTTTATTAAATTCGGACACGGCCATGTCCGTTTCCTTTGTGTTTTGGACGTGGCCGTGTCATGTGTCACGGTGACGCCCCTCTTTCGTTCGTTTCGTTGCTTTTCTTTACCTTCTCTCGTCCCGTTTGTAACTTATATGCCTTGCTAACTTAATGTATTATGTATTAACGTGTATATTATAGATTTATGGCTTGATTTATGTACTCGTTTTCGAATTAAGGCTTCATATATGAAGTATGCTACTCTAATGTGCGTATATGACTTCATGTCTCATTTATATGCCTTGCATGGTTATTTCTTGCTTCTTATATGATATGAATGTCCCAATAACATGTTTTATGATATGATATGTTTGTAATACGAAACTCATGAATTTTTTTGATGTGATTTATGAGACTTATGATTTAATATGAACGTGTATGCATTATAGGTTAATTTGTTAAACTTCATACGCATCACTTGCATCCCTATGCACTTGCCGAGCATCAATATGGTTCATTTTGAGTCTAAGTTTGTCTCTTGTTCTTTGTTTTGCTCTTAGGTTCGTTCCGTTGTTGAGGAAGTGGTTCGGTTCCTCTTTTGGTCCGTTTTGTTCGGTTTGGTCGACAAGGTGAGGTTTTCTTTCCTTTTAGTTATTATGACCTAAAACCCTATTTGAATTTCGAACCCGCATGGGACTTATATATCAATATATATATATATATATATGTATTTGAATACGTATTTTGTGGGATTTGTTCCATTTGTTCGGAGGTTTTGAAAACGCTTTTATAAGTATCTAAGCTCTATTTTTGTTTACCTTACAAAGCTTTGATAAGTGTGTGTGTATAAGCATGATATGGCTTGTGTATAAGCTTTGTGTGATAAGTGTAAGTGTAAGTTTCAATGTAAGTTTGGGCCCCGGAGAAGTGGTATGTGATCCCTGGTCGGCCATGGGGTCGCCGGGCTCTCTCATCAACACGACTCCACCTTTATGGGAGACTTGGCTCAACCTCGGGAGGTCAGGGGAAAGCGAGTTCTCTTATGCCGATGGGTGCATGTGTCATGGCCCATCGAAGGAGCGGACGGGATCCCCCGACTCATGTTATGTATATGTATGGGGGTTGAGAGGGGCACCTCTCTTCCCCAAACGGTGTAGGGGTGGGATTGATTTATATTTCATTTTGTTTTCGCTTCGCCTTTGCTTATTAAGTAAGTGTGTTGGAACTCGAGCTCGCCGTGTAACGCCCGTTTTACCGACAATCTAGGTATGACGTCACGAGTGAGCTCAGACCGAGTGTTACATGTTTTAAATGTTTAACTATGTGACTTAATTGCTTTTATGTGTTTAAATTATCTAATTGTGTGATTAATTGCAAATACTCGGAGTGGTCTTCGATTTATATTGTTACTACATGCGTGTGAATTGTAATTTAATTTCCGAACATGATCTAAGTGCCTAATTTTATTCTAATTGTTTTCTAATTGAAATCCTTGGACCCAATCGAACCTTGAAGTCGGATCCAATTGCTCAATAACCTAATCTTGGAGGCCTAATTGAATCACTTAAACTTCCAAAGGACTTGATGGCAATTTTCCTTTCTTTTCTTCCTTGTTTTCATGATATTTATGTGTATACACATACATCTCTTCTATCTCATTTCTTATACACAAGAACAAGAGATACGCTTCCATCTCTCTCCCTCTCTAATTTGATCCAACCATGAAGCAAGAAGGCAAGATTCCAAGCTCTATCCTCCTCCCTTAAGCTCAAGACTTAAGCTTCCACATCTTCTTTCATCTTCTCCTCCATTCTCCAAGGTATATATGTGTTTGTGTGTGTGATTGAATAATTTGAGCTAGGTTTTGTGATTTAAGCTTGATAACTTGAATCCATATGTGTATATGCTTGATTGTGTGATAATCTTAAAATTTTATGCTTGGATCTTGAATTGTTGAGGCAAGAATGTGTGTTTATATATATGTATGTATATGTGTGTATGTATATATATGTGGGTTTGATGAAATTATAGATTGAAACTTGAGTTTTGATGATTTCTTGCTCCTAAATGCTTGAATACATGTTTATTTGTTGTATTTGTGAGTTATTTTGGTTGGGACGATGATTTGGGGTGATTTTGGAACCACCCTTTCGAGCCATATTTGATCCCCTGCTCTTTTTTCAGATAGATCATACCCAAACGGGTGTTTGGGTTCTCAGTTCTTTCACCAAACGCCTGTGTAGAAAGCTACTGCCTCATCCGAGCCTTTTCAAACGCCCGTTTCTGCTTTCAGACTAATTTTCAAACGGGCGTTTCTCCCCCGTAAGAACTCCGATTGAGCTGATTTTTGAACACACAGAAACCTCTTGAAGTCTAGAACACTTTCCATTTAGAATCACCTCAATATCATTTCTATTTTGTGATTTATCAATTCTTTTTGGTGTCGCCACTTTACCGGAAATTTGCACTCTTTGAACTTCGGACCTACGCCATTTACTCCTCGCTTTGAACCACGATCCGAAACATATATCATATTAAAGGTATGTGTGTCTACTTTCATATCCAACAAACAAAACTCCGTTTCAATCTCTAGAACTCAAGATATTCCTATTTTTCCACAACTTGTACATTTTCGAAAATTGTCAACTTTTGCTAAATCTCACCAAAACTCTTCTTCTTGCATTCCTTTCACCCCTTTGACTCACGTATGTAACTTATATGAATTTTATGCTTACTTAATTGGTAGTTATGCTCTTATTTGATACTCTTTGGTTCTTACTTGCTTAAGTTTGATTGTTTGAATTTGTGCTTGATATATGAATTGAATTCGTGTGAGTAATTGAGCATATGAACATGATCACACCCTTCCATGACATGCTTATGCTTTATTCCATACTCAATCATCTCATGACATGTTATACCATTTCATGAGCATCGTCGTGCATCCTACTTGGTTCCATATTGAGTCATATCTCACGAGTACACATTGTTCCCTTTCTTGTACAGTTCTTCTCCAGGGCGGAGATATCGTGATCTAATAGGCACCGACCTAGCTTATATCCTTGTATCTTCATGTTCCAGGTGAGGGTGTTTTCGTTCTAGTTATGTATTAAATGCCTACAACCCCTATGTGATAAGATTTGGTCAAAATCCTATATATATATATATATATACCGACCTAGCTTATATCCTTGTATCTTCATGTTCCAGGTGAGGGTGTTTTCGTTCTAGTTATGTATTAAATGCCTACAACCCCTATGTGATAAGATTTGGCCAAAATCCTATATATATATATCGTTTTCAAAGTAAAGTCATCGAGTAAATTCTTTTCGAGTAAATGTTTCTCATGGATTATGAAATGAATTATGATAATTACGAGCATGACTTTAAATGTTTTGGCGAGATACGCACCTCACGTTCATGTTATTGGGCCCGGGGAAACGGGGGCTTAGACACCGGCACGACATTGGGCCTCGGGCAACCCCATAGCACGTAGTACCCTTTAAGAATATCCTCGAGCGACTTTGGTGGCAGGAAGGCAGGATATTCTTGAGCCAGTGGTGAATCCACTTGAAAGGAGCGGGTAGGATTCATGAGCCCCCGTCTCGACACGTTCACATTAAATGGTTGGGTCTGCAGGCCCGACCATCATGGAGGAAGAAGGTTGGAAATGTATTTGCACAATGTCAATGCATGCAATGAACGTAATGAATGAACGAATGATATAGTTAATGCTGCATGATCGCGCTTTCAATAAATATCACCCAATGATTGTACACGGTCGGAGTAAGGTTGGAGAATTGTGCACGCTCACTCGCCGAGCCTAATGATCAAGCAATTAATTAAAGTGTTTATAAATTGGACTAGTCGTAAAGACCGAGTATTGGTAAATGATTTCATGCCCTTCGTGGGAACTAACTTTAATAAAACCTTACTCGGGATTTATGACTTGTATGTGCATGTTTTTATATATACGTATAGCCCCTGCTCACTCGGTCTTCTAGAGACTGACCCCTCTTTTCCCCACTTTTCAGTTTTCTTGCAGGTGTAGCTAGGCGGGAGTCAGGTCTTAGCTTTCTTTCGAGTCTCACTTGTACACTCGAGTCACATTTTACATTATTACGGCTTTAATTGTATTTATTCATGGAATGGGCCGGTGTGCCATTTTTGTATTATTGATTATTGATTCGGGACAGGTTGCATGCTTAGCTGAACCCATTGTTAGGTGCATGTTGGATTTAATTATATTTATGAATTGTTTGGGCTTGTAGACATTAACGGAAATTTATTGTTGGCATGATTGCTTCCGCATTGCACTCGTACTGTTTTTGGTTGTTTGGTACAGGGTTAGTTTCCGCTTAGGTAGGAAAGTTTTTTTAAATTTTGTCACCCGTTCGCTATGAGTCCGGTTAATGCTGGATCGTCTATTTCACGTGTGGACTAGACTTGTAGTGCGGGGGATGTGGTGTCTATCTTCACGGGTGCTACATAATAAGGTGGTATCTAGCGTTGTGTTGCGTCAAGTATGGGTCGCACGACTTAGGAACAACGTGTCAACGTGCGCACCGCATTGATCATGAGCATGTATTATTGGAAAATTTGATGAATTATGTGTTGAAATTTAAATTTTGTTGAATTATGTGTTGCATTTTGCATCTATACGTGTTTTTGGTGTTAATAATGTGATATATGCATACAATAACTCGCATGCATTTATATTTGAGTTGAGTTGTGATTTATAGGTTGCTGTCACGACATCAAACCACAGCCAAATTCTCAACATAACAACCATACACTACAAGTATTCTTTATGGACATGGGTGATTGAAGAAGGCTCCGGAGGTTAAGAAGAATTCGGGAAATTAGTGGTTCTTATGACAGGGTTTAGGTAAGGAGTTCAAGCTCAAGACGGGAACTAAATTACGTAAGAAATTAGTTATGGTTGAGGTAATGGTACAAGAGTATGATGTTATGACCCCAAACAAACACACACTCCTACCCCACAAACGAAGTTGATTAATCAAGTTCAAGAGGCCCGGTTAATTAAAAAAAGAAGTGAAGAGCAGACTTGAAGGCACCCGAATTCAATGTTCGAATTGAAATGGATCGAAGAAGAGAATTTTCATGGTTCAAGAGTTAAGGTTCTAGAGGGCTAAAAGGGAGTGATTCGAATTGGAATCGAAGACCGAGATATTAAGTTCGAGGTACGGAGATTGCATTTTGAAATGAAAGAGATCAGGAAGAAAGACATGAATTGGGATACTTCGGATTGAGAGATAAGGTTCATGTCGGTTGAAAAGAATTTTGAGGCTAAACCATTTTGAATTCTTGAAGATAACAAGTAGTGGAACGGAATGATGGGATAGTTAAGGAAAACCATGAGAAGTCAAGATAACCGAATTGACCTTCAGATTCAGCATTTGAATCGGAATGGAAGAAATTGGATTAGGATGCTTCGGGTTCCGAATAAGATGGTTATTGAATCGGGAAGGAATTAAAGAGAACCAATCAACGTGGGGATTTTGTTGGAAAATATGAATCAGAAAGCAGCGGAATTTAAAAATTTTTCCAACAAAGGATCTTGGACTCGCAATCGTGTATCTTTCTTGAAGCATTTCAAGCCACCTAAGAACGCTCTTCTCGCTGCTTGATCCCCTCTCCTATTAAAGCTCGAATCTTCAAACTTCTAACTTGAAGCTCTCTAGAGATAGTCCACCAACTTGATCACAATCTAACTAGTAAGGATGCTAGTTCTCTAGTTAGTGTTTAGGCTTAACCTAGGGTTTCGTTTATCTTGGAGAAAGGATGGTGTTCAACATATGAAACAAAAGAATTGCCAATTAGCACTAAGGGGAGCTCGAGCTCCCCTATTTATAATAAGGGAGTGGCCGAAATTCCTAGTCCTTATGGACTAGGGTTTTGGTCCCTCTCTCTCCTATTACTTGATCATCAAGTAATTTTGACTTTGACTTTGAATTCAAAGTCAAATCAACTTTCAAGACAGCTAAAAATATCCAAACTATTTTTGGATAATTTTATACTTTATTTATTTAAAATAAATAACTTATTTTATCTAATTAATTAATTCATAATTAATTAACTAGATTATTTTTCTCCAAAATAAGACTTTCTTTTTAATTCAAAATTAAACCAAAGTCTATTAAATAATTAACACAATTAATTATTTAATATATATATATATATATATATATATATATATATATATATATATATGTATACAATATATATTCACACGTGTGGGACACGTGTCACAAGGACACGTGTCATTCATGTGAGCCACACGTGTGGTTTCACACGTGTGGAACCCTCTTGGCCCGATTAACTCGTTTACTCATTTTCAAGCCTCAACTCATGTAACCAAGTTGTTGTGTGTGACCCTCTAGGTTCTCAATTCAATTAGCAGTGACCCTAATTAATTAATTCACTAATTAATTAATCAGTCCACAGATTAAACGACCATAGTCTAGCAACAGGTGTTGAACCCCTAGCTGAATTGGAATGTTCGGATTCGATAGAACCTTTAAGTCATTGATTCATGTGAGATACAATCCTCCTACTTACTATCTCTCAACCAAGATCTAGGGCAAGGGAATAATCAGAACCCTAATAATCCGGTCTTAAAGCTAAGTGCATTTCATATCCATTTGATCTCAATCCAAGAAACCCTTTTCTTGATGTCTTGATCTACTACCTTGGCCAAGGACTCCATATGGCATATGAATGACTTACACAATAAGAGATCACCTTGCATATGCAAGTGTAGGTCCTTTCTTGATTCTCATTGACTTTCATGAATCACTTGTGCAGCCCCAACATAAGCCTTGAATCAGTTGTCTAAGGCGACACCCTTTAAAGCTTATACCTAAGACTATAGAGCTAACTCATAAAGTGACAAGGAACCTCAAGTCTTAAGGATCAATTAATCACATCAATGACTCGTGAGATATTTCCTAATCTAGAAGTTTCCATTTCCTGAAATAGAAACTGTTGGGAATAGTGCCCTGAAAATTCAGTTTGTTGAATTAATTTACACAAGTTATGAGTATTTCACATATTAATAATTAATAACGTGTGATGGTATTCTTATATGAAATGTGTTTCGTAGGAAAAGACTTTGAATACCGAAATCACGTGTTATTAAAGTTCTAGTCGGTAAGATAAGAATATGTTCTTATCAAGACTATAATGTGGTTATATAAGATGATTAGTCTTTCGTCATAGGGAATGGTGATTCCAATTATAACACGTTGATGATTTTCAATAGGATTGGAAACATCGAACTGGACCACTGAGATTATTTATTTTATACTGCTATCTAAAATAAATAAAATCTCAGGAAGCATTGTACTCTTAATCCTGATAATATTTCGTCTTTAGGCATGTAGTGTTAGTTACTGTAACATACTCGAAGTGAGGTCTCGGTAACGGGTGGCCAAAATACTTTGTATGATTCGGTGATAACATGAAATGCGCTAAAGAGTTATATTAATCAAGGAATCTGTGGCCTTGCTGGAAGGTAAGAGATATCCTTGAAATAGATTTGTAAAAGTTCGAATTAAGACTTTGGCCAAAGCACTTCGCGTGATAACGTCACCGAAGTTGTATGATGAATGTGTTTCACATACAGAGAATTTGAACTTAAGGCGAATCAATAAATTTCAAATTAGAGATGAAAAATAAATGATAGTAGTTGCAATTTATTTTTCATGGATATCTACACGGAGGAGTAAAATGCGAAATTATTCTAGATCGAGAAATTCGTGAATAATTTAATTAATTTTAGAGTGCAACAATATTTATTTAGTGGAATTAAATATTGTTAAATGGTAATTAATTATTATCATGAGATGATAATATATTAATCCGTTTGGAGCTAAAATTAATTAGTCCTGCAGGTCCCCCTGCAAGCCCCAATTAAAAACTCGAAGAGAAAATATTAAAAGGAGAAAGAGAAATGATTTTTCAAAGTGTTTGAAAATAGGCAAGGGATTTATTTTGAGAAAATAAATCAAGTTCCAAAGAGTTGGAAAAACCCGGAATTTTATTTTGGAGAAAATAAAATTGAAAAATTTTTTTTGAAAAAAAAAAAAAATAAAAAAAATTGCTGACGTGGCAGTCCACGTGGCATGCCACGTCAGCAGGCGGGTCCCATGTGGCGCTGACTGGGCAGCCGCGTGGCACGCCACGTGTACGAAACGTGGACGGACCAGTGCGCGCCACGTCAGCCAAAAGGGACGGTCCAGATCTGTTCTGGACCGGGTCGGCCAACGGGTCCGGATCCGGGTCAACGGGTCGGACCTATGGATAGGGTCGGGCCGGACCGAACACGTGGCATCACCAGGGATGGCCACGTGTCGAACCGGGTCCGGCCGGTCCGGTTTTGGCCTGCAAACCCTAGCCGCATGTGCCACACACGCGCCGCCTTCAGGCCGCGCGTGTGGGCGCGTGCGGCGTCAGAATGGGAAGCGGCCGGCGGCGTTGGACTCGTGGTGGAGAGGCCTTCAACGTGGTATCCTTGGTTTTCGTGTCCAAGTTGTACACGCAAGTGGGGATGTGAAATGACTATTTTGCCCTTGCTTTTGTATCCAAAATGACCGTTTTGCCCTCATATATTTGCCTATAAATAGGCTGATACCCACCCCATTTCTCATATTCAGTTTTGGGATGGTTTTGGCCAAATTTTGGCTTTGAAACCAAGTCCCATTTTTCTCCTAGTTAATTCCGATTTATTTCGGAATTAATTTTAATTAGGTGTTTGTATAAAACGCCTAATTTCGGGAGAATAAACCCTGAAAAGGGTTTTTTAGTTTAAATTTTATTTTCTCTAAGTATTTAGAGAAATACTTTCGGAGCCCACACTCCGAGGGTGTCCCTGGGGTCATTGCAGGGAAGCTCTGCCGGTCTCACGAGTGGGCAAGGAGCTGGAAAAATGCCGTTAGATAGCCATGTTTGCAGTACGGTAATATTTTACAGTTATTTTATTTTAAGCATGATAAATTATGTGCTCTTAAGTGTTAATTGCATGTTAAATATTTATCTGCTTAAGTGATTTAAAATTTATTATCAATTGCATGTATATACTTGAGTAGACCCGGCTAAGTCTTCCGCTTTGTATTAAAATGTTTTAGAAATATTTTAATACTTGTATTATAATAAAAATTTTAAAATGTGGTCCCGGAGTGCTACTGTTGTGGGCCCGCATCCCATCAGAAACTTCCTTTCCCATTTAGGAATCTTCTCACACGGGGCATCTCAGTGAACTTACTTATTGAAGTAAGCACCCTCATGTATCATGCACGTATCAACTATACACTTTGCACCTCCATGAAACAAGGTGGTCCTTCTTAAGGGCGTGATCCCACAAGCAAGCCTTAGAGGAGTCAGGTTGACACTCCCACTGTCTGTAGGACTCATCGGCTTGGAGTATTTTACTAATCATGACTTATGTGATATAGGGCTCGTTTCATGAACCATTTCACCTAAATGGTAGAGTCGTAAAGTCATCAGGATTAGGGAAGTTCTCATACATGCACAGATAAAGTAAACGCATACCAAATAAGAGCATATAAAGAAGTGTTGCCTCAATTCGTTATTTCATTCAAAGATTGTCTGTGATTACAATAAGGAAAAGCACAAAGCGGATATACAATCGGCTTTCTAGGGCACTATTCCTAACAATCTCCCACTTGCCCGTCAAAGCCATTCTAAAGCTACTCTAAGTCCCATCTTCTGAAGATGACCTTGGAAAGCTTCTCGACTAAGGGGTTTAGTAAGTGGATCTGCCACGTTCTCTGCTGATGTGCCCTCTCAATTTGCACATCTCCTCTTTTGATAATATCACGGATTAGGTGATACTTCCTCATAATGTGCTTGGTCCGTTGGTGAGATCTTGGTTCTCTTGCTTGAGTAACCGCCCCAGTGTTGTCACAAAACACAGTAATGGGGTCTTTCATGCTAGGAACAACATTCAACTCTTGAATGAAGTTTCTAATCCAAACACCTTCCTTAGCTGCATCATTTGCAGCTAAGTGTTCGGCCTCAGTGGTCGAATCTGCAGTTGTAACGCCCCGGTTTTTCATTTAAACTAATGTGTCGTATTTGTTTATAAACTTACGCAAATTAATTATCTTTACGTGTTTTATATTTAATTTTATCATAAATTTTTATTATTTTATTTTATTATATTATATTTTAATTTAATATTATCTTAAAATATTTCGTATTTTAAGTGTATATATATATATATATATAATTCTTTTATTATTAATTTAATGATTAATGTTAATTAAGTGGGTTATGCTAATTAATCATGTTTAACCATGTTAATTAATTTATTCAAATATAATACATTGACTTTAATTTTATTTAATATTAGAATTAATTTATTTGGTTTAATTTGATTATGCATGGGATTTTATGAATATGAGCATGAATTGCATGAAATGTTCATGGTTGTTTAATTTGTGCATCGTTCTTATATGAAATGATATCGAAATGTCGTGGAATTGTAGTATATCGTAAATATATGTGTTATGAACATGCCTATATGTTTGGTTTATGTTTTCGAATTTATTTGATATGTTAACGAATTTAATTTGTATCGTGGAACCAAATCGGGGGCTAACGAGCACTTAGCGTACCCTTGGTTCCGAATTTAATATCTTGAGCTCGGGAACTCAGATTCGAGTTCCGTCAACTCCGCTGAACTCGTAACGAAAAATTGAGTTTATTAAACTTAGCCTTATATTTTTCCAAAGTCATTTGAACTTCCGAAATCCAACCGAAAAACGAAACGGCGACCAAACTGACCTTGCTGTACAAAAATAGCCATATCTTATCCAAACTTTAACCATATTAACCATGGTTTGATTCTATGGATCCCTAACTCAACCATCTAACCTGATATATCATGCCCTAACCAAACCAACCCTCACACAATCCCCAAATCTCAGCCAAAGTCTCTGCAATTCCAGTCAGTCCCATAACTATGCAAATCCTTGAGGTTTTGTAGCTCAAATCTCAAACTACTTTCATCCAATCAACAAGGTGAGTTAGGATTATGTTGTACATGCATCTCTGGTTATTTTCATCCTTTCATCACTAATTTTAGCTCAGATTTCATGTGGTTTTAAAGATTGAGATTGAACAGTAGGTTTTGAAGTATTTCGATGGTTTCTTGACTTCTACTGATTCCCGACTTGTTTTGATGCTATATATATGATTCTTATACTCCATTTATGACAACGTATCCTTGTATTAATTGATGGTTATGAGGTGGGTGAGATATCATTAATGGAATGTTCATGTATTGAATGAATTTTTGAACTGATCTTCCCTCCCTTCACGTACTGCTCTGCTGCTAGCTTTTGGAACTTGTCTTAATGATAAATGTTGTTCCTTTTTATCCTATTTGCAGCTGTGTTGTTGGTTGATTGATCATATATAGGCTTGCTCCATTCTTTCCTCTTCTTCCCCTGTTTTCACGCTTGAACTGTCACTCTTTTTCCTTCCCAGTTTTGCTGCGTTGTTGGGGTTATTTCCAGGATTGGTTGTTGTGTAATTGTAACCTTTTTATCCCTTTTGAATCAGCTTGTTTTGGGTGCAAAGGTTGTAAGAATTTGGCCTGGTTTGAGCACCCATTCCTTCCCCTGTTTTTCCCCGTAACTGTCAGCTGCTGCTTTCGTTTGACACGGGGGTGTCACCCTCTTCCTTCTCAGCTTGAACGGGGGTGCAGGATGGCCTGTTATCTCTGTACCGAGACACGGGGGTGTCTCGGTTTGTTCTATCTTGGTGACACGGGCGTGTCACCTTCCTTTTCCAAACTTAAACTTGCGTTCATGCATATGGTGTGTGTGTTGATTCAGACCTTGGGCTGCTGTCTTCCTTAGTTCCGCAGGTACGTGTGTGTCTATTTTTCCCTTCATGTAAACTACTGCTACTGTTTTCTAACTGTGCAGAGTGTGTGCGTGAGTGTATACCTATATGTATTAGGGGTGTATTTGTGTGTGCATGAGACTTTAGAGTATGCATGCCTGGTTATGTATATTATATATATATGGGAGTTACTGTATATATATGTGTGTATATAGTATGTGTGTTATGCTGTATGTGTGTTGAGTATTATATATATATTATTGTGTGTGTTTGCATGGCTTTGTCATAATTAATTGCATGCATGTATGATATATATATATGTGTGTACGTGTAAATATATATATATATATATATATATATATATATATATATATATATATATATTTATTATATACTTTGAATATTATTTGATTTGATTCAATTTGAGAATTTAATTGAATTCTAATTCACATATTTAATTTACCACTGATTATTTGAATATGTTTACTTGTTAAATTCTAATTGTAAGTGTGAATTAATACGTGTTATGGTTATTAAATGAATTCTTAGATTAATTGATACGAATTATGAATTTATGAATTTGAATGAAATGAACGAATGAATGACTTGATTATATGATTTAAATTCCTTAATAGTGCACATGAACATTTTTACGACATAATATTATCTTTTGCGCATTCACATCATGATCATACGTCGCCGTGCGTCATCCTTGGTTCATTTGGAGTCTTGAGTCTCACGAACACGTTATGTTGTCTTTTGTACAGTTTATCTCCAGGGTGGAGAATCTTGATCGTTCAGGCACTCGGTAACTCGTATTCTTGTATCGTCATGTTTCAGGTGAGGGTGTTTTCGTTCTAGTTATGTATAAAACCCTACAACCGTATGTGACAATCTTTGGCCAAAAACCTAATATAGTTATGTATGGTTTTCAAATGAAACGTACCGAGTAATTATTGATCGAGTAAACCCTTTTCAAATGACTTATGAATTATGTTATGTTTCTTATGAATTGATATGTTTTGGCGAGACATGATTATGATTGCACGGGGCCCAGGGACTTAGTGCATGTGGCTATCCGGGGAGGCATGGGCCGACGGTGATCCCATGTGCTAGTTCCACTTTATTACGGCGAAACGGACTTCGTCAAGGAGTTTTGACGGGGAAACGCTAACCGGGCTTTGAGGCCTCATGAACCTCATAGCCGCATTGATATGATTAGGTGGTCGGGCCTTGCAAACCCGTCCACCACCGGAGGAAGAAGGTTGGAACTTGTTTTATAAATATGATAATGTTATGTTATGATTGTTATGCACCGTGCGGGAAGGCCGAGACACGGATCGCCCAAACGACTATGTTATATGATTTGTGTGTATTATAATATACTGCATGATCACATACTCAATGTATTAATGATATTTGTCATACACGGTCGGAGTTGGTTGGAGATGATGCACGCTCACTCGCCGAGCCTTTATGTTTATGTCTAAACTATGAATCTATGAATTTAATATGAATTAGTCGTAAAGTTCGAGCATTGTTTATCTATTTTCTTGCCCTTCGTGGGAACTAACTTCCAATAAAACCTTTGCTCGGGATTTATGACTCGCATGTGCATGTTTCTTATATATATATGTATCGCTCTTGCTCACTCAGTCTTCTAGAGACTGACCCTCTCCCTCCCCAACACTTTAGTGTGCAGGTTTGGCTTTGGAGTTTCGAGCTAGGCGGGTTATGTTGAGTTTGAGTCGGTCAAGCTAAGTTAGAAGCATCTCTGCATTCACCTTATGTATTTAATTTGTAAATGATTCGACCTTGTAAGTTCATGGAGTTGAATCTTGTATAATTGCTATTGAATTGTTTTGTTGAGTTTTGTTTATGAGTTCAAAAGAGGCCTGAAGAGCCCAAGTCTGCTTATGGTTTGTGTGTTTGAATTTGAGTTTCCGATGCATTATATTTTGTTGATTGGGTGCTGTGCAGGGTCTAAGTTCCGCCTAGCTTAGGAGGGTTTTCTGTTTGTCTCCCGTTCGCTATGGTTTGATATGGGTGCGGATTTACCATTTCGTTACTCGTGTCGAGCCATAGTGCGGGGGATGTGGTGCCTCACGTGTGGGGTGCTACAGCAGCGGTAGTTTGCTTGGAACTCTTCCAACTCACTGCTCTGCCGTTTAGGCAGAAAATGTATCCTGACATTGACTTAAAATCATCTAAGTCAGATGGAAAGCTTGCATCGCAGTATCCTTCGACAGTAAGATCTTTCTGACCTCCGTAAACTAAGAATAAATCTTTAGTACTTTTCAAGTATTTAAGAATATTTTTCACGGCAGCCCAGTGACCATCTCCAGGGTCAGATTGGAAACGACTTGTAACACTAAGTGCATAAGCCACTTCCGGTCGAGTACATAACATTGCATACATTATGCTACCTCTTGCTGACGCATAACGTGTATGAGTCATTCTATCCTTCTCAAGGTTAGTCTTAGGACACATCTTCTTTGAAAGACACGTTCCTACACTCATAGGAAGGTTCTTAACCTTTGCTAACTCCATATTGAATCTCTTCAATACTTTGTCAATGTACATCGACTGTGATAGTCCTATTAACCTTCTAGATCTATCTCGATAGATTTTAATTCCAAGGATATAGGACGCATCACCAAGATCTTTCATCTCGAATTAGTTCGATAACCATAACTTAGTCACTTTCATGTCATCCTTCGAATTCCCAATAAGAAGGATGTCATCAACATATAGTACTAAGAATTGCACTGAGGTCTCCAATTCCTTTCTATAAACACAGGACTCATTCGAGATTTGAATGAAGCCAAACGCTTTGACTGATTCATCAAATCGAATGTTCCAGTTCCTAGAAGCCTGTTTCAATCCATAGATTGATCTTCGCAGTTTGCAAACCTTTTGCTCACTCCCACTGAATGTGAAACCTATGGGTTGCTCCATATAAATATCTTTATCAATGTCACCATTGAGAAAGGCAGTTTTCACATCCATTTGCCATATCTCGTAGTCATAATACGCAGCAATGGCAAGCATGATCCGAATAGACTTTTGCATTGCAACTGGCGAAAAGGTTTCATCAAAGTCCACGCCGGGTCTTTGAGTGAATCCTTTTGCAACCAGTCTTGCTTTGTAGGCTGCAATGCTTCCATCAACTCCAAGCTTTCTCTTAAAGATCTATTTGCAACCTATGGGTTTGACCCCATCAGGCAAATCTACCAAGGTCCAAACTTGGTTGGAGTTCATGGAATCCATTTCGGATTTCATGGCTTCTATCCACTGTTCAGAGTCAGAATCTGAAAGTGCCTCCTCATATGTTAAAGGATCATTATCCTTTTGAGAGATTTCATAGAAGAATCCATACCATCTCTCCGGCTGTCTAGGAGTGCGTTCAGAACGCCTTAGAGGAGGATTTACATGTGTATCGAAATTCATGATTGGTTGTGGTTGATCAGAAGGGGACGTTTCTTCAGTGGGTGGCGTGGGCTCACTTTGTACTTTCTCTAATTCTATGATCTTCCCTTTCTTTTCTTTAATGAATGGTTCCTCAAGAAAAGTGGCATTTCTGGAAACAAACACCTTTTGCTCAGATTGATCATAGAAGTAGTATCCTATGGATTCCATATGATAACCTACAAAGTAGCATAAGTTAGAACGAGATTCTAACTTATCTCCCACTGTCCTCTTCACGTAAGCAGGACAACCCCAAATTCTTAAGTAAGAATAACTAGGGATTTTAGCATGCCACATTTCATAGGGCGTTTTAGGGACTGACTTAGAGGGAACTAGATTCAAAATCTTTGCTGCACTTTCTAGGGCATAACCCCAGAAAGAAGGTGGTAAGTCAGTGAAACTCATCATGGAATGAACCATATCAAGTAAGGTTCGATTCCTTCTCTCAGAAACTCCATTAAGCTGAGGAGTTCCCGGAGGAGTCCACTGAGAGATAATCCCATTATCTTTGAGATGATTAAGGAATTCTTCACTAAGATACTTGCCTCCCCGATCAGATCGAAGTGCTTTGATCTTGTGACCAGTTTGGTTCTCAACCTCCTTTTGAAATTCTAAGAATTTCTCAAAAGCTTCAGATTTATACTTCATTAAGTATACATAATCATACCGACTAAAGTCATCAGTAAAGGTTATGAAATACTGATGATTGTTTCTAGTGCTTACACTAAGCGGTCCACAAACATCAGTATGGATCAAATCCAAAACCTTAGTGGCACGTTCTACAGTCCCTTTAAAAGGAACTTTGGACATCTTTCCTTTGAGACAGGATTCACAAGAAGTTAACTCTTTGAGATCATTTTCAGAGAATGATGCTAAAGTGTTTATCTTGCTAATTTTGTTCTTGGAAATGTGTCCTAATCTAGCGTGCCATAAGGGAGCTGAAACTTTGTCATCTCTCTTACGTTTAGTTTCTCGTTGTATATTCATAATATTGATATTCTGAGTTAGATAAAGTCCATTACTTAGAGTACCGATATGAACGGAAGAGTTGTTCCGTTTGATAAAGTATTTACCATTCTTAATATAAGTTTCATAACCTTCACAATCTAAAATTGGAACAGAAATTATATTACGAATAATGCTCGGTACATAAAGGACTTTATTTAAGACTAACTCAAAATTACCTAAATCTAATCTAATTATGCCTAAAGCTCGAGCTTCAACGTTTGAGCCATCACCGATCTTCAAGACACATTCTCCTTCTTTGAGTTGTTGGACTTCACTTAGCATCTGTACATCATTACAGATATGAGTTCCACAACCGGTATCAACCACCCAAGAACTAGAATTAATAGAAAGATTTACTTCAACGAGAAAGATACCTTTCTTTAGAGTAGCCTTGTACTCTGGGCAGTTTCTCCTCCAATGTCCCGCTTTGCCACAATGGAAGCAAACATCCTCTTTCCGATCACGCTTCTTCTTTTGGGCCTTCCCCTTCGAAACGCCACCAGTGGGGCTAAGGGGTTTCTTCTTCTTCTTTTGGGATTTCTTGCCCTTACCTTTAGAAGGCCCAGAAGAGGAAGATGGAGCATTCACCATCAAAACCTTATTGTCCTTCTTGATCGTGCTTTCAGCAGTCACAAGCTGACTAATCAGCTCAGCTACAGTAGCACCAACATGATTCATATTGAAATTAAGGACAAATGGGTTGAATGATGGTGGGAGCGAAGCTAGCAACAAATCCACTGAAAGCTCATCTTTCAGTGGCATGTCCATGGAAGCAAGTTTCTCAGTAAGGGCGAGAAACTTGAGTCCATATTCATGGACACTTGAACCTTCCCTCATTCTCAAGTGGAACAATTCCTTTGAAGTGTTATACCTTGTAACACGTTCACGAGGGCGGTAAAGTTGCTCTAAGTTGTCGTAAATCTCCTAAGCGAATTCCATGGCCTCATGTTTCCTTTGTAAGTCCAGAGACATGTTAGCCAACATAAGGCAACGGGCTTGGAGATTATCATCCTTCCACTTCTGAATCGCGTCCCGCTCGGCCCGAGTGGGAGCTTCCCCTTCGGGACTAGGCTCCCCTTCAAAGAGAACATAAGTTCTCTTCTTAGAATCTAAAATGATTTTTATATTCCTCAGCCAATCAGAATAGTTGGGACCAGTCAACTTGTTTGACTCGAGGATCGATACAAGAGAGTTTTTGGTTGCCATTTCTAAACACGTAGAGAATCACAGAATCTACGACCTAAATGGTGAAACAGAGAACTAGTGAGCATGCTGAATTATAACGATATACAAAAGATATGGTCTTTAATCTAATGTAGCTCCCACTGTTTTTCAAATATCTATAATTCCCAAAGATCTAAGAGGAACACGTTTCCCAATGGGTACTAAGATCCTAGGCATTTTACCTCGTACCCACGACTCGCGGACATTCTAAGTAAGAACCCCAGGTAGGTACAACTTACCAATTCTAACACCTTTAGAACTCTTAGTAATTGTTTTTGCATCACCTATCTTTCAATATGGACCCACGACTCGTGCGACATCCATATTTACTTAGGTGTTAAGCTAGACCCATCAATCATGAGATCATGACCAAAACTTAGTTTGAACGACCCACGACTCGCGGACATCGCCCTTGCTAAAATTGATTACGAAATATTGATCATTTAAAATGATCAATTAGGTAACTAATAAGCTCCACTAGCTATCCCACGACTCGTGGACAATAACTAGCTTCACTTACTAAACTTAAAACCTATTGATGGAATGTTAGGAATTTAATTCAAAATTTGCATCTCGAATTAAATACCTATTTGTTCGAAATTAGCTTCATATTTAATGGGAATTTTCGAATCAACAGGAGAGTTGTCCGGTTCGACCTCACCAACATATATGTTATCCAATTTTATTAGTCTTGATTAATGCAAGTACATTTAAATGTATTTCAAACAAGCACATAAACAGATAACATGTCCTAGCATGATACTAACATGTAATGATCATGGGTTCTACCTATCTTATGCGTGATATGTGGGAGCCACTCCACAATCACAAGTTCTAACATACATGCCACATAAACAATTTAAATCACATAGGGGAAAGCGGTAACAAAATACGAGCCCTATCTCTATTACATTTTACAATTGAGATTCCCCTCCCTAACATTTTGAGGGGTCTTCACTTATGGCCTCCTTGTTACTTGAATGTGGTCCATCTTACTCCATGGGTGCATTGTCTCCAAAATGAAAATAAAACCTCACCACCTATCTCTACTCTCAAATTACAATAAAAAGAAAAAGACATAAAGTAATAAGGCTCAATCTTCATATTGGCCTTAGACAATTACACGGGGCATACCCCGGCCTAAAAAACAGTAATATGGAAAGCCACATAATAAATCACATAACAGTACGCACATAAGTGAGGCTCCAACCTCAATTGAAAAACGCAACTATAGGGCTCCAACCCCAATTTAAACCATACATGTGCATAAATTAAAACCATACATAAGTCTAAACCCATGATCACCTAACATGCTCTGCAAGAATTTAAATTTAACCAATAAATTAAAATCCTCGCCTTAAGCTCTAATAGCTTAAAACACGACTTAGATGCAATTGTTGTTCAAGAGCCTTTTCAATAAAACCCGAAAAACAATAAACCAATAAAATTCCAATTAATTTCCAAAATTAATAATTTTATTCTTTCAATATTTTCAGAAAATAAAGTTTGCAATTTTTCTCAAAATTTAAATCGATTAATTTCTCAAAAATCCCAATTTAATCAAAATTTTAAAATAATTTTATTTTAGCAAAATAGATTTTAAAAGATAAAATTAAAATAATTAAATCGGGATTTTCAAGGACCGAAAACACGAAACACGAAACCACGAAGATTGGCCCAAAACCGCCGTGCGGCATCAGGCGCGCGCGCGCGCGCGCCAGCAGCGCGCGACCCGTGCGCTAGTCGCGAGCAGAAGTGCCCGCCGGATGGCGGGTGGTCTCGGCCTGGGCGTCCCGCTCTGTTGCGGGATGGTGCGGGCGGCTGTCCCACGCGGTTGCGGGACAGGCGAACGGGAGGGCCTCCCGCGCGGTTGCGGGAGGGCTGGGCGGCGGCGACGGGCCTGGGCGTGCGACGTGCTAGCATGCCTAGGCTCGTCCTTTTCGTGTTCCGTTTCATATTTTTGGGTTTCTCAAAAACCAGGTTCAATCCAAAATAAAATTACGATTTAAACATATTTCAATCAAAACGGTTTTCAAAAACACAATTTAAGAAAACAGTTTCAGAAATTCAAGAAAAATTACAGTTTCGTATTTCAGGCTTTCTAAAAGAACTCATGAATACCGAATTCGCATCTAAGCCTAAGAATTTCTACCAAATTCAGAATAATTGAGACAAATCAGAAACACGATTAACGAGGTGGCTGTGATACCACTTGTTGGAAAATACGAATCAGAAAGCAGCGGAATTTAAAAATTTTTCCAACAAAGGATCTTGGACTCGCAGTCGTGTATCCAAATTCGTAGAGTTAAGAAACTTACTTTTCTTTTATTCTTTCTTGAAGCGTTTCAAGCCACCCAAGAACGCTCTTCTCGCGGCTTGATCCCCTCTCCTATTAAAGCTCGAATCTTCAAACTTCTAACTTGAAGCTCTCTAGAGATAGTCCACCAACTTGATCACAATCTAACTAGTAAGGATGCTAGTTCTCTAGTTAGTGTTTAAGCTTAACCTAGGGTTTCGTTTATCTTGGAGAAAGGATGGTGTTCAACACATGAAACAAAAGAATTGCCAATTAGCTCTAAGGGGAGCTCGAGCTCCCCTATTTATAATAAGGGAGTGGCCGAAATTCCTAGTCCTTATGGACTAGGGTTTTGGTCCCTCTCTCTCCTATTACTTGATCATCAAGTAATTTTGACTTTGACTTTGAATTCAAATTCAAATCAACTTTCAAGAGAGCTAAAAATATCCAAACTATTTTTGGATAATTTTATACTTTATTTATTTAAAATAAATAACTTATTTTATCTAATTAATTAATTCATAATTAATTAACTAGATTATTTTTCTCCAAAATAAGGCTTTCTTTTAAAATTCAAAATTAAACCAAAGTCTATTAAATAATTAACACATTTAATTATTTAATATATATATATATATATATATATATATAATATATATATTCACACGTGTGGGACACGTGTCACAAGGACACGTGTCATTCACGTGAGCCACACGTGTGGTTTCACACGTGTGGAATGCTCTTGGCCCGATTAACTCGTTTAATCATTTTCAAGCCTCAACTCATGTAACCAAGTTGTTGTGTGTGACCCTCTAGGTTCTCAATTCAATTAGCAGTGATCCTAATTAATTAATTCACTAATTAATTAATCAGTCCACAGATTAAACGACCATAGTCTAGCAACAGGTGTTTAACCCCTAGCTGAATTGGAATGTTCGGATTCGACAGAACCTTTAAGTCATTGATTCATGTGAGATACAATCCTCCTACTTACTATCTCTCAACCAAGATCTAAGGCACTGGAATAATCAGAACCCTAATAATCCGGTCTTAAAGCTAAGTGCATTTCATATCCATTTGATCTCAATCCAAGAAACCCTTTTCTTGATGTCTTGATCTACTGCCTTGGCCAAGGACTCCATATGGCATATGAATGACTTACACAATAAGAGATCACCTTGCATATGCAAGTGTAGGTCCTTTCTTGATTCTCATTCACTTTCATGAATCACTTGTACAGCCCCAACATAAGCCTTGAATCAGTTGTCTAAGGCGACACCCTTTAAAGCTTATACCTAAGACTACAGAGTTAACTCATAAAGTGACAAGGAACCTCAAGTCTTAAGGATCAATTAATCACATCATTGACTCGTGAGATATTTCCTAATCTGGAAGTTTCCATTTCCTGAAATAGAAACTTCCTTTCCCATTTAGGAATCTTCTCACACGGGGCACCTCAGTGAACTTACTTATTGAAGTAAGCACCCTCATGTATCACGCACGTATCAACTATACACTTTGCACCTCCATGAAACAAGGTGGTCCTTCTTAAGGGCGTAATCCTACAAGCAAGCCTTAGAGGAGTCAGGTTGACACTCCCACTGTCTGTAGGACTCATCGGCTTGGAGTATTTTACTAATCATGACTTATGTGATATAGGGTCGTTTCATGAACCATTTCACCTAAATGGTAGAGTCCTAACGTCATCAGGATTAGGGGAGTTCTCATACATGCACAGATAAAGTAAACGCATACCAAACAAGAGCATATAAAGAAGTGTTGCCTCAATTTGTTATTTCATTCAAAGATTGTCTGTGATTACAATAAGGAAAAGCACAAAGCGGATATACAATCGGCTTTCTAGGGCACTATTCCTAACAATCTCCCACTTGCCCCTCAAAGCCATTCTGAAGCTACTCTAAGTCCCATCTTCTGAAGATGACCTTGGAAAGCTTCTCGACTAAGTGGTTTAGTAAGTGGATCTGCCACGTTCTCTGCTGATGTGCCCTCTCAATTTGCACATCTCATCTTTTGATAATATCACGGATTAGGTGATACTTCCTTATAATGTGCTTGGTCCGATGGTGAGATCTTGGTTCTCTTGCTTGAGCAACCGCCCCAGTGTTGTCACAAAACACAGTAATGGGGTCTTTCATGCTAGGAACAACATTCAACTCTTGAATGAAGTTTCTAATCCAAACACCTTCCTTAGCTGCATCATTTGCAGCTAAGTATTCGGCCTTAGTGGTCGAAACTGCAGTTGTAACGCCCCAATTTTTCATTTAAACTAATGTGTCGTATTTGTTTATAAAGTTGCGCAAATTAATTGTCTTTACGTGTTTTATATTTAATTTTATCATAAATTGTTATTATTTTATTTTATTATATTTTATCTTAATTTAATATTATCTTAAAATATTTCGTATTTTAAGTGTATATATATATATAATTCTTTTATTATTAATTTAATGATTAATGTTAATTAAGTGGGTTATGCTAATTAATCATGTTTAACCATATTAATTAATTTATTCAAATATAATAAGTTGACTTTAATTTTATTTAATATTAGAATTAATTTATTTGGTTTAATTTGATTATGCATGGGATTTTATGAATATGAGCATGAATTGCATGAAATGTTCATGGTTGTTTAATTTGTGCATCGTTCTTACATGAAATGATATCGAAATGTCGTGGAATTGTAGTATATCGTAAATATATGTGTTATGAACATGTCTATATGCTCGGTTTATGTTTTAGAATTTATTTGATATGTTAACGAATTTAATTTGTATCGTGGAACCAAATCGGGGGCTAACGAGCACTTAGCGTACCCTTGGTTCCGAATTTAATATCTTGAGCTCGGGAACTCGGATTCGAGTTCCGTCAACTCCGCTGAACTCGTAACGAAAAATTGAGTTTAGTAAACTTAGCCTTATATTTTTCCAAAGTCATTTAAACTCCCAAAATCTAACCGAAAAATGAAATGACGACCAAACTGACCTTGCTGTACAAAAACTGCCATATCTTATCCAAACTTTAACAAAATTAACCATGGTTTGATTCTATTGATCCCTAACTCAACCACCTAACCTGATATATCATGCCCTAACCAAACCAACCCTTACACAATCCCCAAATCTCAGCCAAAGTCTCTGCAATTCCAGTCAGTCCCATAACTGTTCAAATCCTTGAGGTTTTGGAGCTCAAATCTCAATCTACTTTCATCCATTTACTCCTCGCTTTGAACCACGGTCCGAAACGTATATCATTTTAAAGGTATGTGTGTCTACTTTCATATCCAACAAGCAAAACTCTATTTCAATCTCTAGAACTCAAGATATTCCTGTTTTTCCACAACTTGTACATTTCCGAAAATTGTCAACTTTTGCTAAATCTCACCAAAACTCTTCTTCTTGCATTCCTTTCACCCCTTTGACTCACGTATGTAACTTATATGAATTGTATGCTTACTTAATTGGTAGTTACGCTCTTATTTGATACTCTTTGGTTTTTACTTGCTTAAGTTTGATTGTTTGAATTCGTGCTTGATAAATGAATTGAATTCGTGTGAGTAATTGAGCATATGAACATGAGCACACCCTTCCATGACATGCTTATGCTTTATTCCATACTCAATCATCTCATGACACGTTACACCATTTCATGAGCATCGCCGTGCATCCTACTTGGTTCCATATTGAGTCGTATCTCACGAGTACACATTGTTCCCTTTCTTGTACAGTTCTTCTCCAGGGCGGAGATATCGTGATCTAATAGGCACCGACCTAGCTTATATCCTTGTATCTTCATGTTCCAGGTGAGGGTGTTTTCGTTCTAGTTATGTATTAAATGCCTACAACCTCTATGTGATAAGATTTGGATAAAATCCTATATATATATATATATATATATCGTTTTCAAAGTAAAGTCATCGAGTAAATTCTTATCGAGTAAATGTTTCTCATGGATTATGAAATGAATAATGATAATTACGAGCATGACTTTAAATGTTTTGGCGAGATACGCACCTCACGTTCATGTTATTGGGCCCGGGGAAATGGGGGCTTGGACACCAGCACGGCATTGGGCCTCGGGCAACCCCATAGCACGTAGTACTATCCTCACACGACTTTGGTGGCAGGAAGGTGGGATATTCTTGAGCCGGTGGTGAATCCACTTGAAAGGAGCGGGTAGGATTCATGAGCCCCCGTCTCGACACGTTCACGTTAAATGGTTGGCTCTGCAGGCCCGACCATCATGGAGGAAGAAGGTTGGAAATGTATTTGCATAATGTCAATGCATGCAATGAACGTAATGAATGAACAAATGATATAGTTAATGCTGCATGATCACGCTTTCAATAAATATCACCCAATGATTATACACGGTTAGAGTAAGGTTGGAGAATTGTGCACGCTCACTCGCCGAGCCTAATGATCAAGCAATTAATTAAAGTGTTTATAAATTGGACTAGTCGTAAAGACCGAGTATTGGTAAATGATTTCATGCCCTTCGTGGGAATTAACTTTAATAAAACCTTACTCGGGATTTATGACTTGTATGCGCATGTTTTTATATATACGTATAGCCCCTGCTCACTCAGTCTTCTTGAGGCTGACCCCTCTTTTCCCCACTTTTCAGTTTCCTTGCAGGTGTAGCTAGGCGGGAGTCAGGTCTTAGCTTTTTTTCGAGTCTCACTTGTACACTCGAGTCACATTTTACATTATTACGACTTTAATTGTATTTATTCATGGAATGGACCGGTGTGCCATTTATGTATTATTGATTATTGATTCGGGACAGGTTGTGTAGCACCCGAGACGATAGGCACCACATCCCCCGCACTATGAGTCTAATCCACATATGAAATAGGCAGTCCATACATGAATCAGACTCACAGCGAACGGGTGACAAGTAAAACCACAGTCCTGACTAGGCGGAAGCTAACCCCAGAACAGTCAACAATAACTAAAATGCGGAAACAAGGAACTCATTCATGTAATACCAAAGAAATAAATGAAATCCAACAAGATTATAAATACGGGTTCAACTAGCTCTAGAACCTGTGCCGAAATAATATTAGTTTACTAAGGTACAACGGCCAACAATAAAAGATCAATACAATACTTAGAAACCATATAGCATGCAGTGAGTGTAAATGAGTGGGACTAGAACAATGACTCGACACTCTAGATCCGCCTAGTAACCAACACCTGCAAAAGAAACTGGAAAATGGGAAAAGAGGGGTCAGTCTCTAGAAGACTGAGTGAGCAGGAGCGATACATATATAGAAACATGTGCATGCAAGTCATAAATCCCGAGCAAGGTTTTATTTAAAATTAGTTCCCAAGAGGGCAAGAGAATAACTAGACAATGCTCGGACTTTACGACTAATCATATTAAATTTATTAAGTTCATAAATCATATATAAACATTAAGGCTAGGCGAGTGAGCGTGCATTCTCTCCAACCAAACTCCGACCGTGTACGACAAATAACATTAATTCATTAAATAGGTGATCATGCAATATATTATAATACATACAAGTCATAACATAAAACATAGTCGTTTGGGCAATCCGTGTCCCAGCCTTCCCGCACGGTGCATAATCATAACATAAACATAATCGTAAAATAAGTTCCAACCTTCTTCCTCCGGGTGGTGGACGGGTTAGCAAGACCCGACCACCTCATATATAGGCCAATGGGGTTTCATGACTCCCCCAAGGGCACTCAGCTCCCATTCCCCACTAAACCTCCTAGCGAGGGCCGGTATCACCGTAACATAGTGGGACTAGCACATGGGATCACCGTCGGCCCATGCCTCCCCGAATAGCCACATGTACTAAGTCCCTGGGCCCGTGAACATATCATACATACATAATCTCGCCAAAACATATCAGTTCATGTGAAACATATCATATTTCATAATTCATTTGAAAAGGGTTTACTCGATCAATATTTACTCGATAACTTTACTTTAAAAGTAACGTATATATATATATATATATATATATATATATATATATATATATATATATATATATATATATATATACAAGGTTTTGGCCAAAGCTGGTTACATAAGGTTGTAGGGTTAATATGTAACTAAAACGAAAACACCCTCACCTGGAAGACCACGAGACATAAAACATGAGCAATACGGGTGCCTATTCAATCCGGAAGTCTCCGTCCTGGAAACGAACTGTACAAGAGGATGAACAATGTGTACCAGTGAGAGGAGACTCAAAATGACCAAATAAGACGCTCGACAATGCAATGATCATGTTATGAATATGTAAAAGATACGATTATGTTATGAAAATGTTCATGTGCACAATTAATACATTTAAATCATATAAATAATCCTTTCATTCGACATTAGAAGCGTTCATATTCATTCAAGTCATAAATTCACATTTCAATCAATTCAATTTATGAATTTCAAATATAATCATAGCACAAGTTAAATCACATTTAAAATTAGAACGTAAACAATTAAACATATTCAATTTAAAATTGAAATTAAATCAAACATGAAATAGGTAACAATTAAATTCTATAATTCAATTAAATCAAATAACATTTAATATATAATAAATATTTATATATATAAATATATATATATATTTACGTACATTATCATGCATGTAATTTAATATGCACAAAACCTAATTTTCATGCATGCAAACCTAACATGTATATATATATATATATATATATATATATATATATATATATCTACGTAAAACCACATGCACACACACAAAACTACATGCATGCAAACATTTAAATATATAAACATATAGCATGCATGCAAATTCATGCATTAATACATAGGTATATATATATATATATATATATATACTGCTATACGTATGCATGCACGGAACAATAGGAAATTCAAATAACAAAGTAATTCATGCCTCAGAATCAAACACCTACAACTCATGCATGACCTACCACAATCAAGCATACAACCAGCATGCATGCAAGAAGAAAAGGAAAGCAGCAGTACACAACAACACAGCAGCAACCGTATCAAGTATGCTTAACTTGGAAACAGAGGGTGACACGGGTGTGTCACCAACATAGAACAAACCGTGACACCCCCGTGTCTCGGTACAGAGATAACATACCAAAAATACACCCCCGTTTCATGCTGAAAAGAAACAAATTGACACCCCCGTGTCATATGAACGCAGCAGCAGCAACAACACGCAGACTTCCCCTGTTTTCAAGCTTAAAGCGCAGCAACAGCTAATGCAGTATTTAGGTAAGATGTGCAGCAATAAATGGCATGAAATGCAGCAAGACTTCAGCCCTAACAACTCACAAAACTTACAGCAACAACCAAGAATTAACGCAGCAGTTCTAACGCAGCAAAACCAGAAAAATAGGGCAACCACTCGACGAAAAACAGAGCAACACCAAATCAATCTTCAACCAACATGTTCAGGTATGTTAAGGTCACAAATATGCAGCAAAAAGACTCCAATCAACATACAAATTCAGCCCCAAGCAAGCTCAAACGCAGCAGAAGCAACACGAAAGAAGAGGGGGGGGGGGGACTCCATTTTCAGTCAAAATTTATTAAGGGTAACTCAACCAATTCTCAGCTACCATGTAATCAATGATCATAAATGAGAAGAGGATGTTAGAACAATCATTTTCAGGCTTGGAATCAATCAAATCCATGAAGAAACGAATAAGATCACAAAATTGCATAAAACCTAATATATATACATCTCTGTCAAAACCTCATAAAACCATGCTTAAATTTAGGGATGAATAGATGAAAATGACTCATATTGAATGTACAAAACATATCTAAGCTTACCTTGTGGATTAATGGAGGTTTGGAAGGAGATTTGAGCTTGAATCTCTTAGTAGGGCTTGAGCTACGGGAAAAACTGGGAAACAGATGATGTTTGGGAAATTTTCAGCAAGTGGGAAGGGTTATCTCGGTTTGGGGGGTTTAAGTCTGGTTAGAGGGTTGAGTTAGGGTTCTAATCATCCAACCATAGTTAATTTGGTCAAGGTTTGGATAAGATATGGTCATTTTAGTGCAGCAAGGTCAGTTTGGTCGCCGTTTCATTTTTCGGTTGGATTTCGGAGGTTCAAATGACGTTAGAAAAATATAAGGCTAAGTTCACTAAACTCAAATTTTTGTTACGAGTTCAGCGAAGTTGACGGAACTCAAATCCGAGTTCCCGAGCTCAAGATATTAAATACGGAACCAAGGGTGCGCTAAGTGCTCGTTAGCCCCCGACTTGGATTCCAAAATTCAAATTAAATCCGAAACACATGCAAATGAATCCGAAAATACGAAACAAACATATATTCATATACAAGACACGTATAAGTTCAACATATTAAATTTGTACGAAATTTCGGTATCAATCCATATAGAAACGAAGCACGTAAATGTCACTCGTACGCAATGTAACAATAAAATTCATAATATCTCCAAATAAATACAAAACTTTAAAATCCATATTTAATTTATAATTGTAGTGCACGTATTAATATATACTATAATTTAAAAGTGCACAATTAGAATATAAAATGAACAAATTTATTTAATTTAATATCACAGGCACGATTTAAAAAATAATTACAATTAAAGTGTACAAATTAAATTATGTTTTGGTATTAATAAAGTTAAAATATTATTAATTAACACTTAAATAAAAAATTAAATATATATAGAATTAAAAAATATATATAAAACACTTATAAACAATTAATCACATAATTAAATAATTTAATTGCGCAATTCATAAACACATACGACATATTAGGACAAATGAAAAACCGGGGCGTTACAGGTTGCATGCTTAGCTGAACCCGTTGTTAGGTGCATGTTGGATTTAATTATATTTATGAATTGTTTGGGCTTGTAGACATTAACGGAATTTTATTGTTGGCATGATTGCTTCCGCATTGCACTCGTACTGTTTATGGTTATTTGGTACAGGGTTAGTTTCCGCCTAGGTAGGAAAGTTTCTTTTAATTTTGTCACCCGTTCGCTATGAGTCCGGTTCATGCTGGATCGTCCATTTCACGTGTGGACTAGACTTGTAGTGCGGGGGATGTGGTGCCTATCGTTAAAGGTGCTACATCCTAAGGTGGTATCAGAGCCCGGTTGCAAAACCGGGTTCTCTAGCGTTGTGTCGTGTCAAGTATAGGTCGAACGGCTTAGGAACATCGTGTCAACGTACGCACCGCATTGATCATGAGCATGTATTATTGGAAAATTTGATGAATTATATGTTGAAATTTAAATTTTGTTGAATTATGTGTTGCATTTTGCATCTATACGTCTTTTTGGTGTTAATAATGTGATATATGCATACAATAACTCGCATGCATTTATATTTGAGAGTTGTGACTTATAGGTTGCTATCACAACATCAAACCATGGCTAAATTCTCAACATAACAACCATACACTACAAGCATTCTTTATAGACATGGGTGATTGAAGAAGGCTCCGAAGGTTAAGAAGAATTCGGGAAATTAGTGGTTCTTATGACAGGGTTTAGGTAAGGAGTTCAAGCTCAAGACGGGAACTAAATTACGTAAGAAATTGGTTATGGTTGAGGTAATGGTACGAGAGTATGATGTTATGACCCCAAACAAACACACATTCCTGCCCCACAAACAGAGTTGATTAATCAAGTTCAAGAGGCCCGGTTAATTCAAAAAAGAAGTGAAGAGCAGACTTGAAGGCACCCGGATTCAATGTTCGAATTGAAATGGATCGAAGAAGAGAATTTTCATGGTTCAAGAGTTAAGGTTCTAGAGGGCTAAAAGGGAGTGATTCAAATTGGAATCGAAGACCGAGAGATTAAGTTCGAGGTACAGAGATTGCATTTTGAAATGAAAGAGATCAGGAAGAAAGACATGAATTGGGATACTTCGGATTGAGAGATAAGGTTTAGGTCGGTTGAAAAGAATTTAGAGGCTAAACCATCTTGAATTCTTGAAGATAACAAGTGGTGGAACGGAACGATGGGATAGTTAAGGAAAACCATGAGAAGTCAAGATAACCAAATTGACCTTCAGATTCAGCATTTGAATCGGAATAGAAGAAATTGGATTATGATGCTTCGGGTTCCGAATAAGATGGTCATTGAATCGGGAAGGAATATTTTAAGTCCATAAGAGATACCAATACTAAAAGATCTACCATCGGTCGGATTGAAGTTATTTTTTTTCAGATCCAAGCTGAATTGTCGAGTTGTGAGGTCGAATTGGAAGATATGGAGCAACAAAGAGAAATGACAAAGAAAGGCGAAGAGCTTTTGGAAGAAAATTATGTGCTCAAGTGTAAACAATTGGAACACGAGTCATTCAACCAACCTGAATTACAAGAGACAAATCAAGAGGACTTTGATCAAGAAGAATTTATATTCAAGAATCACGAAATTTCGGACTATGGAGAAATACAAGTCGATACAAAGAACTTTGAAGATTTGGGAGGCCATGGGATGTAACGCCCCGGTTCCGGATGAACAGGTAAGCACGCCACGTGTGCGTTTTGAGCGTAGGATTTATTTAATATTCTTTAATTTATAATATTCTTACGTGGCATTCATACTTTTATAAAATTCATGAAACATCCTTTATGTGAATTATTTGATTTTATATCATTGAAAATATTATTTCACGGCACGGAAAATATTTATTGCATGAAACAATTACCGAGAGTGTTTTAAATTACAAAATTATCCCTACTTGAATATTTCTTTAAACTCTAGGGACTTAATTGCATGATCTTTCAAGGACATAATTGATCACTTTTCAAAATCCACATATACCCTATTGCATAATTTAAGCAATTAAAGGAGTAAATTGTAAATATTGGCATTTCACATATTTCAAAAATGGATGAATCGTTATTGATCTCCAAGCTTCCATGAATCCATTTCATCCAAATATTTCCCAACAATTTGCTTCCTTTCACTCTCGGTTCTTCAAGGGAAAAGGGAAGAAGTGAATTTTCATTCAATCATCAAGATTTCAAGAAGTATTTCAAGGAAATTAGGGAGATCATCATCATCATCATCTACCTTCTTCATTTCTTAGTTTTCAAGGTTGGTTTGCATGGAAGTGATGATTCTTGCTCATATTTGATATGGTTAGGGTTTGGGAATTATGTGCTAGATGAATTAATTGAAGTTAGAGGTATGATTATGAGATCATTTCATGAATTATGGCATGAGTTATAGCTTGAATCCTTGGATATTTGGCATGAATGATCAAATTTGATCATAAACATAAATCATGAATTCTTGATGATATTTTGTGTTTTAAGTGTTTAGAGGTTAGTTTATCATTTTATGAACCTGTATGCATATATATTTCCAGAAAACCATAACTTGTGGATTGAAAATGGAATTTTGGGTGGTTTTGTTTGCATTCCCGTAGCCATCCCCTGTTTTTGCTCTGCTTCTGTAAGTTGCAGAAATAGGGAACGGCCGTTCCCAGCCTCAAGGCATTGTGGGAAGGGGGTTCCCCTCTTTTAAATTAAAACAAGGCGGCCGAGCGTGGGAACGGCCGTTCCCATTTTGGCCTTGGTGCCGGAAGGACCGTTCCCAGCTAAGGCTCGTTTTTTAAAGGAAATCGTTGGTACGCTTTTGGGGATTACGGGAACCACCATTCCCATTTTTCAAAGGGAACCGGAACGACCGTTCCCACCTGACTTGCAGAACAAAATTCACTGCATAAAATTACGAAAATGACCCCTCGATCCGACGACTTCTTTGACCCCGAATTGCTATAATATGTGTTATTATGAAGTGAAACAACATGTTATCATGCCACATTGCATTTTCATCCTCATCTCGACATATTTCCGCCGTTCGTCATATTTTGTTCATTTTAGGTCTTGTCTCATGTGTACACATCATGTTTGCACAGGTCAAGAGGGCGTGGACGAGGAGCAGGCTCAGTAGAGTATATCCTTGTCATATTTTGTAAGAATAGGTGAGGTTTTGTTTTGAATAAATCGAACCCTATAACCCTTATGTGCTATTTTCGGCCAAAACATACTATATTTATAAATGATTTCAAAACCATGAATATTTCAAGCAAGCAAGTCATGATTTCAAGCATGTTTGGCGAGTACATGATTGCACGTGGGCCCGAGGGTAATTCTTGAGCCAACCGGGAAAGCAAGGGCTGACGGGTAACTCCTGAATTATTCTCACATTGTTGGGATCACCCCCGAAGCCACTAGGAGATTAGTGGTGGAAGGAGTTCCGTGTCTAGAGGGTCATGTCCTCTACACACAACATGTCGTGGATACTCTAGCCTTGCAAACTCGCTATCAATCGGAGGAAGAAGGAGACTAGGGATTAATCCGGCATGTCGGGTTATCCTCGGGTTATCGCATGATTTCAAGCATGAAATTGTCTATGTGAGCACTAAATGGAATTGCATGATCATGTATTGAATTGATAAAGCAAGCACGTATTGTCACGTTTGGTGTAAAGGTTGGAGAATCGCCCCTGCTCGCCGGGGTCACATGTTCATGAAATGTTTAAGCTAAAATGTTAAAGTGATTGGTTGTAATCTCGGGCAAAGATTAAGTTTCATGAATTATATACTCCTTTCATTTCCAAAGTCTTCACCCGAGGCTACACCTTGCATGTGATGTGTGTTATATATATTTATTGCCCCTCAGTCAGTCTTCGGTAGACTGATACTTCACTTTTCAGGTACTTGAGCGCATGGTCGTGCTAGGCGGGTGTCCAGTCGAGTTTTTGCATTTTCACGAGTCTAGTACCGTACCTTCATGTATAACACTTTTAGTATCTTTTGTTATGATTAGTACTGTCACGTTTTGGATACTTAAGCATGTATAGATTATTAAGAAATGATAATATATTGATAGTTAAGTTGGTATCTATACATATCTATTCGGTAAATATGGTACCTATATGTATGAATGATTTTATTGCTTCCGCTTTCATTATCATGTTTGCTCTGGTTTTGTTGGGGAGAGTGTCCCGCCTGGCTCGTCACTTTTATTGTCACCCGTTCGCTATAGTTTTGGTTTATGTATGGATTTTCCATTTCATACGTGGATCGAGGCTATAGTACGGGGGATGTGGTGCCCTGGGGATTAGGGTGCTACATCTACAGGTGGTATCAGAGCCCGGTTACAAAACCGAGGTTCTCGAGTCGTGTCAAGTCAGTCTAGGTCGCACGGCATAGGATTATTTGATATTTGAGAGTCTGCATTTCACTAAATTACTTGATTACTTGAATTTTTCTGCCTTATTTGAGTTATTTGATTCCTCTTGAATGTGTGTTTATTAACATTGTTGAATTATATGCACACATTTGCATTTATTAATCAAGCCACGCATGTGTAGTGATCTGATTTCAGGATGGAGCACGATAGACACTCCAGTGACCGAGCCTCGAGACATCGGCAACATCATCGCCGACATCATCGTCGGGAGAGGTCACCACCTCCTCCACCTGCCCAGGCACAGCCCCAGGATTTCATGAACGCGGTAGTGGGGCTAATTGATCAGAGGCTACAGGACAGGGTTCCTCCACCCCCGCCAGCACCGGTAGCACCTCAGGAGAACCACATTTCTGCCATATTGCGAGAATTTCAGAACCAGCGTCCCCCGAAGTTCTACAAGGGCGATGATATTCAGGCAGAGATGTGGCTGAAGGAGATCGAGAGGATCTGGCAGCTTATCCCTTGTGATACTCAGGAGAAGGCTCGCTGTACACTTACTCTTATTCAGGGCGAGGCCTATTCTTGGTGGGAGAGCACTCAGATCGTTTTGGAGGCAGCCGGGACATATATTACTTGGGAGGTCTTCGTACGGGAGTTCAGAAACAAGTATATTCCTCCAGCTTCCCGTACTCGCAGGTTGAGGGAGTTCACCGAGTTGAAACAGGGAGGCAGATCTGTGGGGCAGTATATTGCTGAGTTCGAGAGACTTTCTCGCTATGCACCCAACATAGCGAATGATGACTTTCACAAGGCGATGCAGTTCGTCCAGGGACTCAGGCTAGATATTCAAGAGGCGCTGAAAGCAGCCAATACCAGCACTTTGGCCAAAACTACCGCCAAAGATCTAAAGGTCGAGGATTCAGATATTGCTAGGAGAGCTACTCAGCGGACTGGACAGGCTTCAGGCTCGAGAGCAGGTCAGGGATCGAGCTCGGGAAAGAGGCCGATGATTTACTCTGCACCTCCAGCACAGAAGGATTCCGGGAAGAAGTTTAAGGCAACAGGGCCGTTACCGAGAGGTCCTAGAGCTCCAGCACCACCACAGCCACCTCAGAGACCGGGCTGCAGATATTGTGGGCTTCCTACACACAACTATGATAACTGCAGATGCCAGTTAGGCTTATGTTTGATCTGCGGGAGCGACGAGCACTTGGTTGATGGTTGTCCGGATCGTCGGGATCCGCCACCTGCAGGCCCGAGGCCACTTGTGAGAGCCCGGGCTTATGCACTCGCTGGGGAGGAGCAGAATGCTGAGATAGACCCCGCCGCGGTAGTTGAAGGTATTATTTGCATCCATGGCACGAACATCCATACATTATTTGATCCAGGAGCTACACACTCCTTTCTTACGCATTCTATTGCTATTATTTTGTCTTTGCCTGCTATGTGTACTTCTTTGCGCTATCTAGTTAGTACTCCTTTCGGTAGTAGGCGAGAGACGGATCAGGTTTACAGGGATGTTCCAGTGGTGATTGAAGGCCGGGAGTTTCTGACAGATTTTATTGTTATGCCGAGGGAGAGATACGGGGCTATATTGGGGATGGAATGGTTATACCGGCATTGTGCTACAGTTGATTATCGGGCTAAGAAGGTTCAGTTGGGTCAGAGGTTACCACGGGCTGTACTTCGAAGACCGTACCTCTACTTTCTTTTTCAGAAACTCAGAAATTAGTCAGAGACGGCGCTACAGGGTTCATTGCCTACATTCTAAACAAGCCCAAGGATCAGGTGAAATTAGAGGACACCGAAGTGGTAAAGGAGTTTCCCGAGGTATTTCCAGAAAAATTGGATTCTTTGCCTCCTGAGCGAGAGATCGAATTTGTGGTCGATCTTTTCCCGAATGCTGAGCCGTATTCAAAGACTCCATACCGGATGGCTCCAGCGGAATTAAAGGAATTAAAAGTTCAGCTGGAATTAAAGAATCAGTTGTTTGAGGCTCAGAATAAGGATCCGGAGGTTCAAAAGCTTGTAAGTAAAGCTAAGGATGACCCGGAGAGTCCGTTTGGGTTTGATGAGACCGGGTCACTTCGTTTTAAAAACAGAGTGGTAATACCTGAAGAATTGAAACGGGTCTTACTTGAAGAAGCTCACAAGTCAGCTTACTCGATCCACCCAGGAGGAAATAAAATGTATAAAGATTTGAAGTAATATTATTGGTGGAACGGGATGAAAAGAGACGTGGCAGAATATGTGAAACATTGCTTGACTTGTCAGAAAGTGAAAGCTGAGCACCAAAAGCCCGCAGGACTTCTACAACCGTTACCTATTCCCGAGTGGAAGTGGGAACAAGTAACGATGGACTTTGTTTCTGGATTACCGAAGGTTAAAGGCGGGTTTGATGGAATTTGGGTAATCGTGGATAGATTTACAAAGTCTGCTCACTTTCTACAGGTCCGGATGTCCTATAAGATTCCAAAGTTGGCTGAAATCTATAAGAAAGAAATTATTCGACTTCATGGTATTCCGGTGAGCATAGTTTCAGACCGAGACCCGAGATTTACTTCTAAGTTGTGGCAGGAGTTACAGGCCGTGTTAGGGACAAAACTTAAGTTCAGTACGACATTTCACCCTCAAACAGACGGTCAATCTGAAAGGTTAATCAGATATTTGGAAGATCTTCTTCGGGTTTGCGCGATGGATTTTCAGAACTCGTGGGCAGAACAGCTTCCTTTAATCGAGTTTGCTTATAACAATAGCTTTCAGGCTTCGATCGGGATGGCTCCTTATGAACTTCTTTATGGAAGAAAGTGCCGATCTCCGTTGTTCTTCGACTTGGAAGAATGGAAATGGTCGAAACTGGAAGGGATAAAGAAAGGTGAAAGATTCGAAAGGCCTTCCAAAGTTGTTCAGGCTATGATTGAGAAAGTACAAATGATTCAACAACGGATGAAAGCCGCGCAAGATAGGCAAAAGAGCTATGCCGATAAGCGCCGAAGAGATCTAGAATTCGAAGTTGGTGACTGGGTTTTCTTGAAGGTGTCACCAAGGAAAGGTTTCACCCGGATCGGGAAAGGAGGAAAACTTAATCCTCGCTACTTAGGTCCGTTCGAGATTCTTGAAAGAATAGGCGAGCTAGCCTATCGACTGGACCTACCACCGAGTCTTACGGGGATTTACAACGTGTTTCATGTTTCACAATTAAGGAAATATTACCCCGATGAGACCACGATTCTCCCCGTGGAAGAAGTTGAGCTGGAACCGAATTTGATATTTGTTCAGAGGCCGGTTGGAATATTGGATCGGAAATTTCAGGAATTGAGAAACCGGAGAATTCCCATGGTTAAAGTGTTGTGGAGAAGCGACAAAACCGAGGAAGCTACGTGGGAAACGGAAGATAAAATGAAACGGTTCCACCCGGAGTTGTTCACACAAGACTAGAGAATCTGGGGACCAGATTCTTCTAAGGGGGGGAGAGTTGTAACGCCCCGGTTCCGGATGAACAGGTAAGCACGCCACTTGTGCGTTTTGAGCGTAGGATTTATTTAATATTCTTTAATTTATAATATTCTTACGTGGCATTCATAGTTTTATAAAATTCATGAAACATCCTTTATGTGAATTATTTGATTTTATATCATTGAAAATATTATTTCACGACACGAAAAATATTTATTGCATGAAACAATTACCGAGAGTGTTTTAAATTACCAAATTATCCCTACTTGAATATTTCTTTAAACTCTACGGACTTAATTGCATGATCTTTCAAGGACATAATTGATCACTTTTCAAAATCCACATATACCCTATTGCATAATTTAAGCAATTAAAGGAGTAAATTGTAAATATTGGCATTTCACATATTTCAAAAAGGGATGAATCGTTATTGATCTCCAAGCTTCCATGAATCAATTTCATCCAAATATTTCCCAACAATTTGCTTCCTTTCACTCTTGGTTCTTCAAGGGAAAAGGGAAGAAGTGAATTTTCATTCAATCATCAAGATTTCAAGAAGTATTTCAAGGAAATTAGGGAGATCATCATCATCATCATCTACCTTCTTCATTTCTTAGTTTTCAAGGTTGGTTTGCATGGAAGTGATGATTCTTGCTCATATTTGATATGGTTAGGGTTTGGGAATTATGTGCTAGATGAATTAATTGAAGTTAGAGGCATGATTATGAGATCATTTCATGAATTATGGCATGAGTTATAGCTTGAATCCTTGGATATTTGGCATGAATGATCAAGTTTGATCATAAACATAAATCATGAATTCTTGATGATATTTTGTGTTTTAAGTGTTTAGAGGTTAGTTTATCATTTTATGAACCTGTATGCATATATATTTCCAGAAAACCATAACTTGTGGATTGAAAATGGAATTTTGGGTGGTTTTGTTTGCACTCCCGTAGCCATCCCCTGTTTTTGCTCTGCTTCTGTAAGTTGCAGAAATAGGGAACGACCGTTCCCAGCCTCAAGGCATTGTGGGAACGGGCGTTCCCCTCTTTTAAATTAAAACAAGGCGGCCGAGCGTGGGAACGACCGTTCCCATTTTGGCCTTGGTGCCGGAAGGGCCGTTCCCAGCTAAGGCGCGTTTTTTGAAGGAAATCGTTAGTACGCTTTTGGGGATTATGGGAACGACCATTCCCATTTTTCAAAGGGAACCGGAACGGCCGTTCCCACCTGACTTGCAGAACAAAATTCACTGCATAAAATTAGGAAAATGACCCCTCGATCCGACGACTTCTTTGACCCCGAATTGCTATAATATGTGTTATTATGAAGTGAAATAACATGTTATCATGCCACATTGCATTTTCATCCTCATCTCGACACATTTCTGCCGTTCGTCATATTTTGTTCATTTTAGGTCTTGTCTCATGTGTACACGTCATGTTTGCACAGGTCAAGAGGGCGTGGACGAGGAGCAGGCTCAGTAGAGTATATCCTTGTCATATTTTGTAAGAATAGGTGAGGTTTTGTTTTGAATAAATCGAACCCTATAACCCTTATGTGCTATTTTCGGCCAAAACATACTATATTTATAAATGATTTCAAAACCATGAATATTTCAAGAAAGCAAGTCATGATTTCAAGCATGTTTGGCGAGTACATGATTGCACGTGGGCCCGAGGGTAATTCTTGAGCCAACTGGGAAAGCAAGGGCTGACGGGTAACTCCTGAATTATCCTCACATTGTTGGGATTACCCCCGAAGCCACTAGGAGATTAGTGGTGGAAGGAGTTTCATGTCTAGAGGGTCATGTCCTCTACACACAACATGTCGTGGATAGTCGAGCCTTGTAAACTCGCTATCCCGGCATGTCGGGTTATCCTCGGGTTATCGCATGATTTCAAGCATGAAATTGTCTATGTGAGCACTAAATGGATTTGCATGATCATGTATTGAATTGATAAAGCAAGCACGTATTGTCACGTTTGGTGTAAAGGTTGGAGAATCGCCCCTGCTCGCCGGGGTCACATGTTCATGAAATGTTTAAGCTAAAATGTTAAAGTGATTGGTTGTAATCTCGGGCAAAGATTAAGTTTCTTGAATTATATACTCCTTTCATTTCCAAAGTCTTCACCCGAGGCTACACCTTGCATGTGATGTGTGTTATATATATTTATTGCCCCTCAGTCAGTCTTCGGTAGACTGATACTTCACTTTTCAGGTACTTGAGTGCGTGGTCGTGCTAGGCGGGTGTCCAGTCGAGTTTTTGCATTTTCACGAGTCTAGTACCGTACCTTCATGTATAGCACTTTTAGTATCTTTTGTTATGATTAGTACTGTCACGTTTTGGATACTTAAACATGTATAGATTATTAAGAAATGATAATGTATTGATAGTTAAGTTGGTATCTATACATATCTATTCGGTAAATATGGTACCTATATGTATGAATGATTTTATTGCTTCCGCTTTCATTATCATGTTTGCTCTGGTTTTGTTGGGGAGAGTGTCCCGCCTGGCTCGTCATTTTTATTGTCACCCGTTCGCTATAGTTTTGGTTTATGTATGGATTTTCCATTTCATACGTGGATCGAGGCTATAGTGCGGGGGATGTGGTGCCCTGGGGATTTGGGTGCTACATAGGAAGTCAAGACACCAGAGTTGACATTTAAGTTCAGTATTCGGATCGGAGTGGAAAAAATCAGATTACTTAATCGTGGAAGATGAGAGTTCATTTCTCCGTATGAACTCGCAAAGGATAGGACAAGATAACTCCAATTATGGTAATGACCCTGGAGAAGACTTTAATAAATTGGAATTAGAATTTGGAAAAGAATCAAGAGATCGGTTCCGTGGATATAGAATTTGGGTTCAAATAACAACTCAGACCGTGGGAACACACTACCTTATACAAAAAAGTTAAGGAAATCTGGAAGACCGTGGTTAAACAAACAAAGATCGACAATTTCAAGAGAAAAGGACAAGATGTCGGACTAGAGCTTATCTCTACGGTGAAAGGTACTTGCATTCATGGCATGTGCATCATTCACTACGTTAATTATTTAATTTCCTTATATTATGTTTAATTGATATAATTATTTAATGGTGATACATACTTTAATTGTTGAAAATGTGCTACATGCATCGAGCATTTTACCCGGCATGCCTAGCTTGATATTTGCTTGATAGGAAGTCTTCTTCATCTCATGCTCTGCATGGTATATTAAACAAGTTGAGTTAGGGTCGATGGATGAGTTTTGGTTGCCAAGTAGACGAGGATATAATGGAAGACTTTGAAAAGTTGGGAATTGAATCAAAGTTAGGTTGAAAGGGAAGTAATCACTATCCTAACTAATCACCTCAAGGGAATGAGGACAAGAATGTCGAAAACATCACATATCCAGGACCATTCATCCCAAGTAAGATGATTCTTGAACAAGTCGAAGAGTTTGGATAAAGAAGTGGTGAATCAAGATAACAAACAAAGGTGGACCAAATCCTTAAGGGGGAGAGCATGACCTGGGAATAAATTTAAATTCTAGGTCATGCCAAGGAAGTTATTTCAAGTGGAAACAACGAATGTGCAAGGTTTAGCAAGCAATAGGACTTTACGAAAGCAATACGGAGTGAGTTGGAAAATCTTAGAAAATGATGAGTTGGAAGAACGAGGAGAAAATAAAGTAAGAAGAGCCGGAGATAACTCTAGGATTGGAAACCATAATTTGAGCTAATGGCGGGTTAACTCGAGCATCTGAGTTCATCAAATATAACTCATTAGAAAAAGAGGTTGATTGGATTATAGTCGATAGAACCCTAAAAAAAAAAAAAAAAACAACCTGAGAAAAGTGATTATGAATTGAGTCATTTGGAAGATGGAATTAATTGAGGATCGGACACATGCCAAGGGTATAAGAAAGAAGCCGAGAAACAACTTAATCACAGGATAAAGTGTAACGCCCCGTGTTTTCACACGTGCAAGTAAGGGTTACGTGCGCATTTACATTTAAGTATATGATTTTATACTTTGATTAATTGGTTAAACTTGTTTATAAATTGAATTAATTGTTTAAATTTAATATGAATTCCAATGTGAGATTTGAATATATGAACGGAATTGTGAGAGTGTGAATTTCTTGAATTTGGTGTTAATTGAAATCTTTCGTGTCATATGTGCGTGCCGTGGGCTTGATTGTAACTTATTTGAATGTTTTGGACTCAATTGGAAATTGAGTTTGGGCTTAATTGCCACTTTTTGAAAGTTTAGGGACCTATTTGAATAATAGGCAACCTTGAACGGTTTTCGCGATATCTTGAGCTCCGGACCTCGAAACCGAGATCCGTAAACGGCGTTGAACTTTTTTCGATGATACCTATTCTTTAAACTTGACCTTGTACCTTTTCGATATTGTTTGAACCTTCGACAATGAACCTTTCCATGGCCTCGACTTTGTAACTTGTTTGAACCTTTTTCTTAAACGAACCGGACTTGGATCGACCCGTATCCTACCCATTTCCTTACTAAATATCAGCATTTCCTTCTCCTTGCTTCCACAAATATCAAGCATCATCTCCACAAGAGACAAGAAGAACTCCAAGAAACCCTCCATTGTTGATCATCCAAACCTTGAGCTCAAGAGTTATCTATCCTCCATCTTTCTCCAAGGTAATTAGTGATTTGCAACCTCTATCTTCTCCTCAATCTCTTCATCTATGGAAAACTTGGTATGAGTGGAGAATTCATAGTATGTGAATAAGGGCTTGAATGGCTTGTTTTGGGGTTGATCTTAAACATTGACTTTTCATGGTTTAAATTGAGAATTGATGCATGAAAGATGATGCTTGAAGCTACCTTATCATTTCTATATCCTTGAATTCCATGTTAGTTGTTGATTGCATAAATTGCCATTGAAGGAGCTTAAAGCTTCCATGTTTAAAAGCTTGAGTTTGAGGGATCATTTGCCAATCTTATGCATGAAGGCTTGTGAATATGAATGAGTTATGTGAATTGTATGATTTTTATGGATTGAATATATGTCTAGATGGGATATAAGAGCTTCCTTGTTGCTGCCCCTGCTCTTTCAAGCTTTTCCCTCACCAAAACAGAGCTTCTGCTCTGTTTTTCCTTGCAAGACGACGAGCTGACATGGCCGTGTCAGCTTTGAACTGAAAACGGACACGGCCGTGTTGGGCTCTCGACTTGCGAAAAATATTTTCAGAAAATCGGACACGGCTGTGTCCAAATGCTTTGAAAACTCAACACGGCCGTGTCAAGCCCTCGACTTGGGAATTTTATTATTTTTAACCTCGGACACGGCCTTGTCCAATTCCTTTGAAAATGTAACACGGCCGTGTCATTTGAATTGGCAGCTTTTGGGAACCTTTTTTCTTGCTTATATCTCGTTTATTGTTCGTATACGTGAATTATATGCAACGCGAATCTATTAAAGTTATGTTTTATGATTGATTTATGACCTCAATAGTTATATAAATGCAAGTATGAAAGCTATGAACGCTATGAACTTGAACGAATACGATTTTATCAAATATTGAATGGAATTTGATGAATGATGTGTTTAATTGAATTCCATGGTATTCATGATCATATTTGGACATGTTCTTATGTTTCAAGCATTCCATAACATGTCATTGCATTGCCGAGCGTCAAATGTGGTAATAATTGAGTCTCACACAACCTTTGTCACACAGATATTGATCCAGTGGGAGACGAGGTTGAGCAGTGAGGTCTTTGTCGGGTTCTTTTGTCTACCAGGTGGGTTTTTCTTCTATTAGCTAAAGATATGACCCAAAACACCTAATGTGCAAGATTTTGGCCAAAACTATATAAAGATATATATCGAGTTTTCAACGGGTTAATGTTTTAATGTAAAGCTTTTAATTTGAATATCCTACCAAAAGTTTTGGCGAGAAATGAATGTTCACAATGAATGGGGGCCCGGGACTTAGTGTATTTGGTGAACCGGGGAAGCTTGGGCTAACGGGAATCCACATATACTAGTTCCATCAATTACGATAACCTACACTTCACTAGGAGATTAGTGAAAGAAGGGGAACCGAGCTCTTGGGGATTCATGTACCCCTCTAGCACCAATGAATGAGGGTTCGGGCGTTGCAAACCCATCCCTAACCGGAGGAAGAAGGAGTATATGAATGATCGAATGAATGATCTAATGAATGTGCACGAAAGAATGAATGCATGAATGAACGATTAATGAATTACACGAGGTGTTAGTTGGAGATAATGCACGCCCTCTCGCCGGGCCACAAAGGACCTAATGAATGAAATGAATTGTTATAATCCTATTCGTTGTATTTTACTTCCCCCTTGGGGAAATTATTCTAAAACCTCGAATAAGGATTATAGCTTGCATGTATGTGTTTAAATTCCACCATATTATGATATTAAGCCTGCTTTATACCCACCAGTCTGTCTAAGACTGAACCCGGAGTTATTTCAGTTCTTTTTGCAGGAAGAGATGCTAGGCGGGATACAAGTTTGAGAGAGTCTTGCATAGTGTCCAGCCTTTCTTTCTTTGCACTCATATGCTTATTTTATGGTATTTTGGATATTGTATATGAATTCGAGCGTACATGTATTTGGTATTGGTATTGATCTTCCTTGAACTTAAATGTTGGTACCTAGAGCATATAGCTCAATATATGGAATATGAATTATTGCTTCCGCTTTTCTGTTACTCTGATTGTTGTTGTTGGGGTTTTAAGTGATAGGTTAGTCCCGCCTGGCTTAGCGAGTGTGTATGTTCCCGTTCGCTATGATTTGGCACGTGTGTGGAAATCTATTTCATATATGGGTCGGGTCATAGTGCGGGGGATGTGACGTCTCGCGCACGGGCGTTACATAAAGCATTCACACAAACAACGAGATCATCATCATCAATTTTAATTCTTCGGTGAATGGTACATCAAACATTCATGGCATATACATACATGCAACTGTAATTTGAACAATTTTATGATGCTATCTGTCCTTATTACTAATTGTATTAACTGCTTCTGTGTGCTTACTATGTGATGTAACTGTATTTTACGTTTTGGGTGCTCGCTTTGTGTCGTGGGGTGTTGAGCCCTTTTGTGTGGTGTTTGTTCTCTTTCTTGTTAGTTGTTCGAGAGACGGGGTTCTCTCCTTAGTTGTTCGAGAGACGGGGTTCTCTCGTTTTTTGCACAAGGGATGGGTTCTCCTGTTAGTTGCGTGAGAGACAGGGATTCTCTCATTTGTTTCTTATTACCTGGTTAGCTTGCCAACTGGGGCAGCTTAGATTCTCGAGTGCTTAATCCTCACGGTAAGATGAGGGTGGTGAGTAGATAACAAGATTCATGGAAAGCCTACGAAGGTTCGCGACACTTCATGAAGACGATTCGAGTACCCCAACATCAAGCCTTGATTGTGATGCATTGAAGTATTTCCTTGTTGCTTGAAGACCTATTCCGAACTAATCCCTGACGGGGAGTTGCTAACCTGCGTAGGATGAACACAGGAAAGTTTGTTCTGAAGTTAAGACTCGAGGCAGTGGACCTGAGGACAGGTCCTTCTTAAGGGGGAGAGGTTGTAGCACCCTGTTTTCCCGACAATCCAGGTTTGACGTCACGAGTGAGGTCAGACCGAGTATTACATGTTTTAAATGTTTAACTATGTGACTTAATTGCTTTTATGTGTTTAAATTATCTAATTGTGTGATTAATTGCAAATACTGGGGGTTGTCTTCGATTTATATTGTTTCTACGTGCGGGTGAATTGCAATTTAATTTCCGAGCATGATCTAAGTGCCTAATTTTATTCTAATTGTTTTCTAATACTGGGGGTTGTCTTCGATTTATATTGTTTCTACGTGCATGTTGAGTCAGTTAGGTCGTTCGGCTTTAAGAATTATTTGTTAAGGTGAGGTAATTGCATTTTCGCGTGATAATGTGCCTTGCTTCGTGATTTTGTAAGTGATTGAATTCCTTGAATTGTCACGCATGAACTAAATTTGGCATGCATATTCGTGTTTGATTGGACAGGATGCCTCCTAGAAGACATCGGGAGAGGTCTCCGGGTCATCATCATCATAGAGATAGTCCCCGAATCCCCCCCCACCGCCTATGAATATGGAGCATTTTATGGAAGCCGTGTACAATTATGTTGAACATAGAAGGGCTCAGGATCCTCCGGTGCAACCACTAGCTGAGCAGCAGACACCCCCTCCTAATAATCCACGAGATCACCATGGGTTATTTTTTAGCTATAACCCTCCAAGGTTTTCAGGTTCGGTTGATGATGCAATATCAGAGGGATGGTTGACTAGAATTGAGAGGATTTTTAATGTTAGACAATTTACACCTCAAGAGAAGGCTCAATTTGCTATCTTTCAACTGGATGGAGAAGCTTACGATTGGTGGGAACGCACTAGAGAAAAGCTTGAAGTGGAAGGAGAAGCGGTTACCTGGGAAGTCTTTGTAAGGGAATTTCGAGAAGCTTTTGTGCCTGAGGTGGTTCGGGAGAGAAAGGAACAAGAATTTATGGATCTAAAGTAGGGGACTCGGACGGTGGCTCAATATCTCTCTCTTTTCAATAGACTTGGAAAGTATCCTCACATCACACGGGATGAAATGAGAAAGGGGAAGAAGTTTATTGTTGGATTGAGACAGGATCTTAGACACGGACATGCAGGTCATAACTTTGAGTCTTTTGCTGACACTGTACAAAGGGCATTGGTGCTAGAAGAGGAATATAAGAAAAAGGATCCCATTCCTCGGATGCAAATGGGGCAAGGATCCGGATTTGGAAAAGGGAAAAGGCCTATGGTATCCCCCTCTCAGCCATTCCAAGGACAGAATAAGAAGTTTTGAGTTGCGGGAACTGCACCACCAAAGCCACAAGCACCTTCAGCTCCTTCTGATCCACGAAAGGATAGACCACCATGTTTGTATTGTGGAGGCCCTACTCACACCTACAACACTTGCAGAAGGAGGTTGGGACAGTGTTTGATATGCGGGAAGGCAACACATATGGTTAACACTTGTCCAGACAAGACTCCGGGCTATCAACCAGGAGCTCAGAGGCCCATGATCCCAGCTCGTACGTATGCCCTTGCGGGTGAAGAGCAAGATGTGGAAGCTAATCCCAATGCTATGGTGGAAGGTACGATATGCATCTATAACACGAACATACATGCATTATTTGACCCTGGCGCTACTCATTCTTTTATTTCTTGCAAATTAGTTGATACTTTGTGTTTGCCTATTATGTGTTTAAATGCTTGTTATGTGGTGAGTTCGCCGTAGGGTGGAAGTCTTGAGACGGATCAGGTGGTTAGAGATTGTGTGATTGGGTTTGAAGGCAGAGTATATCAGGCAGATTTGGTGGTAATGCCGATGAACAGATATGGGGTTATTCTGGGGATGGATTGGTTATTTCGGTATCACGCCACGGTTGATTGCTTTACCAAGAAGGTTAAGTTGGGATAAGAAGTGACAGTGGGGAAAGAATCGAAGACTGCTCCTCTCTTATCGTTCCCTGAAGCTCATAGGTTGCTAAGGAATGGGGCTATGGGATATATTGTCTATATCTTGAATAAGCCGAAAGATCAGGCGAAACTTGAAGAGACAGAAGTGGTGAAGGAATATCTTGAGGTGTTTCCAGAAGTTTTGGGTTCTTTACCTCCGGATCGAGAGATTGAATTCGTAATAGATTTATATCCGGGATCTGAACCTTATTCTAAGACTCTTTACCGGATGGCACCGGCAGAGTTACAGGAGTTAAAAGTTCAGTTGGAAGATCTTCTTAAGAATGGATATATTCGACCAAGTTCATCACCGTGGGGCGCACCAGTTCTCTTTGTTAAGAAGAAAGATGGAACTCTGAGAATGTGTATTGACTACCGGGAGTTGAATCGGATGACTGTAAAGAATAAATATCCATTGCCTAATATAGAAGATTTGTTTGATATGTTACAAGGGTCAAGGGTGTATTCCAAGCTTGATTTAAGACAAGGATATTATCAGTTAAAGATTAAGGAGGAAGATATTCCTAAGACAGGATTTAATACCCGGTATGGACATTATGAGATCGTGGTGATGCCATTTGGGTTAACTAACGCGCCGGCAACTTTTATGGACATGATACATCGGATTTTTCGCCCCTACCTCGATAAGTTTGTGATAATCTTTATTGATGATATTTTGGTATATTCGAGGTCGGAAGAGGATCATGCTCGTCATTTGAGATTGGTGTTGGAGACTTTAAGAGATAACCAACTTTATGCCAAGTTCAGTAAATGTGAGTTTCGGATTGACAGGGTGAGTTTCTTGGGTCACATTATTTCAAGCAAAGGATTGGAAGTAGATCCTTCGAAAGTAGAGGCAGTTTCGCAGTGGCAGAGTCCTAAGAATGTCTCTGAGATTCGAAGTTTCTTGGGTTTAGCTGGTTATTATCGACGATTTGTTAAGGATTTCTCTAAGATTGAGGCTCCATTGACCCGATTAACCAAGAAAGAGGTTCAGTTTAAATGGGATGAGAAGTGTGAGGCTAGTTTTTAGCTCTTGAAAGATAAGTTAACTTCTGCACCGATATTAGGCCTTCCGGACGGTATTGAAGGGTTTGTGGTGTATACTGATGCTTCTCATGAAGGTTTAGGTTGTGTTTTGATGCAGAACGGGAGAGTAATTGCTTATGCCTCCAGGAAATTGAAAGAGCATGAGAAAAATTACCCCACTCATGACCTTGAACTTGCAGCGGTGATTTTTGCTTTAGGGAAATGGAGACATTATCTGTATGGAAGTTCTTTTGAGATTTTCACTGATCATAAGAGCCTTCAGTATTTGTTTTCTCAAAAGGATTTGAATAGAAGGCAGCGACGATGGATGGAAACCCTCGAGGATTATGATTGCGTGATTAAGTATCACCCAGGTAAGGCTAACGCGGTCGCGGATGCATTGAGCAGGAAGGCTAGTGTATCTAATTTGAAGGTAAATATTGGACAACCAATAGAGTTGGTGAAGATAAAAGCTCGTATTGGTAACATCTCAGTACGGCCAGAGTTAAGACAACAGATATTTGAGGCACAACGGACAGATACTGAGATTCAGAAGTTGATAGAGAAGGCTCGATCAGATCCTGAATGTCCATTTGTATTTGATGATACGAGAATCTTTCGGTTCAAGAATAGAGTGGTAGTTCCAACAGAACTGAGAAGAGTTATTTTGGATGAAGCTCATACAACTGCTTATTCAGTGCATCCTAGTGGAAACAAGATGTATCGGGATTTGAAACAGTATTATTGGTGGAACGGGTTGAAGAGAGATGTGGTGAATTATGTGAAGCAGTGTCTGACCTGTCAGTTAGTGAAAGCTGAGCATCAGAAGCCGTCAGGATTATTACAACCACTACCTATCCCAGAATGGAAATGGGAACATATAGCCATGGATTTTGTATCGGGTTTACCCAGAGTGAAAGGTGGATTCGATGGAATTTGGGTAATCGTGGACAGATTGACTAAATCAGCGCATTTTCTTGCTATTCGAATGTTTGATAAGATAGGTAAGTTGGCTAAGAAGTATTGTGATGAGATTGTTCGGTTACATGGAGTGCCAGCTAGCATTGTTTCGGATAGGGATCCGAGGTTCACTTCTAGATTTTGGCAAGAACTACAGAAATGTCTGGGGACCAAGCTTCAGTTCAGTACAGCTTTTCATCCACCGATGGACGGGCAATCTGAAAGGTTAATCAGATATCTTAAGGATATGTTGAGGGCATGTACGTTGGATTTCTCGAGTTCATGGAATGAACAGTTGCCCTTGATTGAATTCGCCTACAATAACAGTTATGAAGCTTCAATAGAAATGACACCGTATGAATTTCTTTATGGAAGAAAGTGCCGATCCCCGTTGTTTTTCGATTTAGAAGAATGGAAGTGGAGTAAGCAAGAAGGGGTAAAAAGGGGTGAAAGGAAAGAAAAACCTTCCAAAGCTATTCAGGATGCTATCGAAAAGGTTCAGATTATTCGGCAAAGGATGAAAGCAGCTCAAGATCGACAGAAAAGTTATGCAGATAAGCGAAGGAAAGATCTTGAGTTTGAAGTTGGGGATAGAGTGTTTCTGAAAGCTTCACCTCGTAAAGGATTCACCCGAATTGGAAAGGGAGGAAAGCTGAATCCCCGATATTTGGGACCTTATGAGATTTTGGAGAGAATCAGAGATACAGCCTACATATTGGATTTACCTCCAAGTTTAACGGGTATCCATAATGTCTTCCATGTGTCACAACTTCGGAAGTACTACCCCGATGATTCAGTGATCATACCAGTTAAAGAGGTTGAGCTTGAACCGAATTTCACTTTCGTTCAAAAACCAATTAAGATTCTGGATCGAAAATTTCAAGAACTTCGGAACAGACGGTTTCCCTTGGTGAAAGTATTGTGGCGAAGTGATAAGACGGAGGAAGCCATGTGGGAAACGGAAGAGAAAATGAAGAAGTTCTATCCCGAATTGTTTCCGAACGAGCAATGAATCCGATGACGGATTCTCTTTAAGGGGGAGAGGTTGTAACGCCCCGTGTTTTCACACGTGCCGGTAAGGGTTACGTGCGCATTTACATTTAAGTATATGATTTTATACTTTGATTAATTGGTTAAATTTGTTTATAAATTGAATCAATTGTTTAAATTTCATATGAATTCCAATGTGAGATTTGAATATATGAACGAAATTGTGAGAATGTGAATTTCTTGAATTTGGTGTTAATTGAAATCTTTCGTATCATATGTGCATGCCGTGGGCTTGATTGTAACTTATTTGAATGTTTTGGACTCAATTGGAAATTGAGTTTGGGCTTAATTGCCTCTTTTTGAAAGTTTAGGGACTTATTTGAATAATAGGCAACCCTAAACGGTTTTCGCGATATCTTGAGCTCTGGACCTCAAAACCGAGATCCGTAAATGGAGTTGAACTTGTTTCGACGATACCTATTCTTTAAACTTGACCTTGTACCTTTTCGATATTGTTTGAACCTTCGACAGCGAACCTTTCCATGGCCTCGACTTTGTAACTTGTTTGAACCTTTTTCTTAAACGAACCGGACTTGGATCGACCCATATCCTACCCATTTCCTTACTAAATATCAGCATTTCCTTCTCCTTGTTTCCACAAATATCGATCATCATCTCCACAAGAGACAAGAAGAACTCCAAGAAACCCTCCATTGTTGATCATCCAAACCTTGAGCTCAAGAGTTATCTATCCTCCATCTTTCTCCAAGGTAATTAGTGATTTGCAACCTCCATCTTCTCCTCAATCTCTTCATCTATGGAAAATTTGGTATGAGTGGAGAATTCATAGTATGTGAATAAGGGCTTGAATGGCTTGTTTGGGGGTTGATCTTAAACATTGATTTTTCATGGTTTAAATTGAGAATTGATGCATTAAAGATGATGCTTGAAGCTTCCTTATCATTTCTATATCCTTGAATTCCATGTGAGTTGTTGATTGCATAAATTGCCATTGAAGGAGCTTAAAGCTTCCATGTTTAAAAGCTTGAGTTTGAGGGATCATTTGCCAATCTTATGCATGAAGGCTTGTGAATATGATTGAGTTATGTGAATTGTATGAGTTTTATGGATTGAATATATGTCTAGATGGGATATAAGAGCTTCCTTGTTGCTGTCCCTGCTTTTTCAAGCTTTTCCCTCGCATTGCAAGACGACGAGCTGACACGGCCGTGTCAGCTTTGAACTGAAAACGGACACGGCCGTGTTGGGCTCTCGACTTGCGAAAAATATTTTCAGAAAATCGGACACGGTCGTGTCCAAATGCTTTGAAAACTCAACACGGCCGTGTCAAGCCCTCGACTTGGGAATTTTATTATTTTTAACCTCGGACACGGCCGTGTCCAATTCCTTTGAAAATGTAACACGGCCGTGTCATTTGAATTGGTAGCTTTTGGGAACCTCTATTCTTGCTTATATCTCGTTTATTGCTTGTATCCGTGAATTATATGCAACGTGAATCTATTAAAGTTATGTTTCATGATTGATTTATGACCTCAAGAGTTATATGAATGCAAGTATGAAAGCTATGAACGCTATGAACGTGAACGAATACAATTTTATCGTATATTGAATGGAATTTGATGAATGATGTGTTTAATTGAATTCCATGGTATTCATGATCATATTTGGACATGTTCTTATGTTTCAAGCATTCCATAACATGTCATTGCATTGCCGAGCGTCAAATGTGGTCATAATTGAGTCTTACACTACCTTTGTCACACAGATATTGATCCAGTGGGAGACGAGGTTGAGTAGTGAGGTCTTTGTCGGGTTCTTTTGTCTAACTGGTGGGTTTTTCTTCTATTAGCTAAAGATATGACCCAAAACACCTAATGTGCAAGATTTTGGCCAAAACTATATAAAGATATATATCGAGTTTTCAACGGGTCAATGTTTTAATGTAAAGCTTTTAATTTGAATATCCTACCAAAAGTTTTGGTGAGAAATGAATGTTCACAATGAATGGGGGCCCGGGACTTAGTATATTTGGTGAACCGGGAAAGCTTGGGCTGACGGGAATCCACATATACTAGTTCCATCAATTACGGTAACCTAGAGTTCACTAGGAGATTAGTGAAAGAAGGGGAACCGAGCTTTTGGGGATTCTTGTACCACTCTAGCACCAATGAATGAGGGTTCGGGCCTTGCAAACCCGTCCCTAACCGGAGGAAGAAGGAGTATATGAATGATCGAATGAATGATCTAATGAATGTGCACGAAAGAATGAATGCATGAATGAACGAATGAATGAACGATTAATGAATTACATGAGGTGTTGGTTGGAGATAATGCACGCCCTCTCGCCGGGCCACAAAGGACCTAATGAATGAAACGAATTGTTATAATCCTATTCGTTGTATTTTACTTCCCGCTTGCGGAAATTATTCTAAAACCTCGAATAAGGATTATAGCTTGCATGTATGTGTTTAAATTCCGACATATTATGATATTAAGCTTGTTTTATACCCACCAGTCTGTCTAAGACTGAACCCAGAGTTGTTTCAGTTCTTTTTGCAGGAAGGGATGCTAGGCGGGATACAAGTCTGAGAGAGTCTTGCATAGTGTCTAGCCTTTCTTTCTTTGCACTCATATGCTTATTTTATGGTATTTTGGATATTGTATAAGAATTCGAGCGTACATGTATTTGGTATTGGTATTGATCTTCCTTGAACTTAAATGTTGGTACCTAGAGCATATAGCTCAATATATGGAATATGAATTATTGCTTCCGCTTTTCTGTTACTCTGATTGTTGTTGTTGGGGTTTTAAGTGATAGGTTAGTCCCCGCCTGGCTTAGCGAGTGTGTATGTCCCCGTTCGCTATGATTTGGCACGTGTGTGGAAATCCATTTCATATACGGGTCGGGTCATAGTGCGGGGGATGTGACGTCTCGTGCTCGGGCGTTACATAAAGCATTCACACAAATAACGAGATCATCATCATCAATTTTAATTCTTCGGTGAACGGTACATCAAACATTCATGGCATACACATACATCCAACTGTAATTTGAACAATTTTATGATGCTATCTGTCCTTATTACTAATTGTATTAACTGCGTCTGTGTGCTTACTATGTGATGTAACTGTATTTTACGTTTTGGGTGCTCGCTTTGTGCCGTGGGGTGTTGAGCCCTTTTGTGTGGTGCTTGTTCTCTTTCTTGTTAGTTGTTCGAGAGACGGGGTTCTCTCCTTAGTTGTTCGAGAGACGGGGTTCTCTCGTTTTTTGCACAAGGGATGGGGTTCTCCTGTTAGTTGCGTGAGAGACAGGGATTCTCTCATTTGTTTCTTATTACCTGGTTAGCTTGCCAACTGGTGGCAGCTTAGATTCTCGAGTGCTTAAGCCTCACGGTAAGATGAGGGTCGTGAGTAGATAACAAGATTCATGGAAAGCCTATGAAGGTTCGCGACACTTCATGAAGACGATTCGAGTACCCCAACATCAAGCCTTGATCGTGATTCATTGAAGTATTTCCTTGTTGCTTGAAGACCTATTCCGAACTAATCCCTGACGGGGAGTTGCTAACCTGCGTGGGATGAACACAGGAAAGTTTGTTCTGAAGTTAAGACTCGAGGTAGTGGACCTGAGGACAGGTCCTTCTTAAGGGGGAGAGGTTGTAGCGCCCCGTTTTCCCGACAATCCAGGTATGACGTCACGAGTGAGGTCAGACCGAGTATTACATGTTTTAAATGTTTAACTATGTGACTTAATTGCTTTTATGTGTTTAAATTATCTAATTGTGTGATTAATTGCAAATACTGGGGGTTGTCTTCGATTTATATTGTTTCTATGTGCGGGTGAATTGCAATTTAATTTCCGAGCATGATCTAAGTGCCTAATTTTATTCTAATTGTTTTCTAATTGAAATCCTTGGACCTAATCGAACCTTGAAGTCGGATCCAATTGCTCAATAACCGAATCTTGGATGCCTAATTGAATCACTTAAACTTCCAAAGGACTTGATGGCAATTTTCCCTTATTTTCTTCCTTGTTTTCACGATATTTATGTGTATACACATACATCTCTTCTTTCTCATTTCTTACACACAAGAACAAGAGATACACTTCCATCTCTCTCCTTCTCTAATTTGATCCAACCATGAAGCAAGATGGCAAGATTCCAAGCTCTATCCTCCTCCCTTAAGCTCAAGACTCAAGCTTCCACATCTTCTTTCATCTTCTCCTCCATTCTCCAAGGTATATATGTGTTTCTGTGTGTGATTGAATAATTTGAGCTAGGTTTTCTGATTTAAGCTTGATAACTTGAATCCATATGTGTATATGCTTGATTGTGTGATAATCTTTAAATTTTATGCTTGGATCTTGAATGGTTGAGGCAAGAATGTGTGTTTATATATATGTATGTATATGTGTATATATATATATATATGTGGGTTTGATGAAATTATAGATTGAAACTTGAGTTTTGATGATTTTTTGCTCCTAAATCCTTTAATACATGTTTATTTGTTATATTTGTGAGTTATTTTTGTTGGAAGGATGATTTGGGGTGATTTTGGAACCACCCGTTCGAGCCATATTTGATCCCCTGCTCTTTTTTCGGACAGAACATACCCAAACGGGCATTTGGGTTCTCAGTTCATTCACCAAACGCCCATGTAGAAAGCTACTGCCTCATCCGAGCCTTTTCAAACGCCCGTTTCTGCTTTCAGACTAATTTTCAAACGGGCGTTTCTCCCCCGTAAGAACTACGATTGAGCTGATTTTTGAACACACAGAAACCTATTGAAGTCTAGAACAGTCTCCAATTAGAATCACCTCAATATCATTTCTATTTTGTGATTTATAATCAATTCTTTTTGGTGTCGCCACTTTACCGGAAATCTGCACTCTTTCAACTTCGGACCTACGCCATTTACTCCTCGCTTTGAACCACGATCCGAAACATATATCATTTTAAAGGTATGTGTGTCTAGTTTCATATCCAAAAAACAAAACTCCATTTCAATCGCTAGAACTCAAGATATTCCTGTTTTTCCACAATTTGTACATTTCCAAAAATTGTCAACTTTTGCTAAATCTCACCAAAACTCTTCTTCTTGTGTTCCTTTCACCCCTTTAACTCACGTATGTAACTTATATAAATTGTATGCTTACTTAATTGGTAGTTATGCTCTTATTTGATACTCTTTGGTTCTTACTTGCTTAAGTTTGATTGTTTGAATTCGTGCTTGATATATGAATTGAATTCGTGTGAGTAATTGAGCATATGAACATGATCATACCCTTCCATGACATGCTTATGCTTTATTCCATACTCAATCATCTCATGACACGTTACACCATTTCATGAGCATCGCCGTGCATCCTACTTGGTTCCATATTGAGTTGTATCTCACGAGTACACATTGTTCCCTTTCTTGTACAGTTCTTCTCCAGGGCGGAGATATCGTGATCTAATAGGCACCAGCCTAGCTTATATCCTTATATCGTCATGTTCCAGGTGAGGGTATTTTCGTTCTAGTTATATATTAAGTCCCTACAACCCCTGTGTGATAAGATTTGGCCAAAATCCTATACATATATATATATATATATATATATATATATATATATATATATATTTATTTATCATTTTCAAAGTAAAGTCATCGAGTAGATTCTTATCGAGTAAATGTTTCTCATGGATTATGAAATGAATTATGATAATTACGAGCATAACTGTAAATGTTTTGGCAAGATACGGACCTTACGTTCATGTTATTGGGCCCGGGGAAACGTGGGCTTGGACACCGGTACGGTATTGGGTCGTCGGGCAACCCCATACCACGTAGTACCCTTTGAGAATATCCTCGCGAGACTTTGGTGGCAGGAAGGCGGGATATTCTTGAGCCGGTGGTGAATCCACTTGAAAGGAGCGGGTAGGAGTCATGAGCCCCCTTCTCGACACGTTGACGTTAAATGGTTAGGTCTGCAGGGCCGACCATCATGGAAGAAGGAGGTTGGAAATGTATTTGCACAATGTCAATGAATGCAATGAACGTAATGAATGAACGAATGATATAGTTAATGCTGCATGATCACGCTTTCAATAAATATCACCCAATGATTGTATACGGTCGGAGTAAGGTTGGAGAATTGTGCACGCTCACTCGCCGAGCCTCATGATCAAGCAATTAATTAAAGTGTTTATAAATTGGACTAGTCGTAAAGACCGAGTATTGGTAAATGATTTCATGCCCTTCGTGGGAACTAACTTTAATAAAACCTTGCTCGGGATTTATGACTTGTATGTGCATGTTTTTATATATACATATAGCCCCTACTCACTCAGTCTTCTAGAGACTGACCCCTCTTTTCCCCACTTTTCAGTTTCCTTGCAGGTGTAGCTAGGCGGGAGTTAAATCTTAGCTTTCTTTCGAGTCTCACTTGTACACTCGAGTCATATTTTACATTATTACGGCTTTAATTATATGTATTCATGGAATGGGCCGGTGTGCCATTTATGTATTATTGATTATTGATTCGGGACAGGTTACATGCTTAGCTGAACCCGTTGTTAGGTGCATGTTGGATTTAATTATATTTATGAATTGTTTGGGCTTGTAGCCATCAATGGAATTTTATTGTTGGCATGATTGCTTCCGCATTGCACTCGTACTATTTTTGGTTGTTTGGTACAGGGTTAGATTCCGCCTAGGTAGGAAAGTTTTTTTTAATTTTGTCACCCGTTCGCTATGAGTCCGGTTCATGCTGGATCATCCATTTCACGTGTGGACTAGACTTGTAGTGCGGGGGATGTGGTGCCTATCGTCACGGGTGCTACACGCCGGGTTGGTCAGCTTATGCTTTTGTTTATGCTTGTGAAACGGGGGTGGATTTCTAAACTTTAAAACTTGGTTGATTTTGGCCTTCGGTTTTAAACTTCTCTCTTTTTATATCTATTACCACGGGTTAAACATTTTAGAATGCAAAAACCACGCCCGGTTCATGAACCCTTTCAACTTTGAATATGCTTTATTCTTATGTATATGTATGGGTGAGTGTGTTAGCCCCCTCACCAGTCTCTAGGACTGGCCCTCGTTATTTCTCTCTTTTCCCCCTTTGATTTGAGTTTGCAGGTACCCATTTGTGAGTTGGAGCTAGGCGGTTCTCTTTGAGTCATGGTTAAGGATAGCTCGAGTCTCATACATCGTACTTTGTTTTCTTTACGCATTTTGCTAAATTTTGGAGATAAGTATAAGTTTGTTTTTGGGCTTCTGTCTTGGGTTTTACTTTTGTGTAATTGCCTTATATCTAAAATGGTATAAGAGGTATATGATGAATATAATATGAGATATGCTAGTATGTTTGAGATGTGAATAATTGCTTCCGCGAATGATGTTTGTTGCGCGCTCTAATTTAGGGTCTAGACCGCTTAGCTTAGGAAGTGTTTTCATTGGTCACCCGTTCGCCATGGCTTGATGCGTGTGCGGAGTTCCCATTTCGTTACACGGGTTGGGTTATGGTGTGGGGGATGTGGCGCCCTTCGCTCCGGGGTGTTACAATATGCCTTGTTTTATACCCACCAGTCTCCTATAGACTGAACCCGGCTTTGTTTTCAGTTCTTTTGCAGGTTTTGGAGCGCTAGGCTGGATTTTGAGTCTGTCGAGTCCTGTGGTCAAGTAGGAGTCATTTTACACGCATTTCATAATTTGTATAAGTTATCATGAATTATGTAACATGTTATGATTATGATACATTGATTCGGGACAGGCTTCTAGGGATAGATTGAACCCGTGACTTATGTTTTATGATTTATGATTTATGTTTGAAATTTCGGGACTAGGTATCTATGTTAGTTGAACCCGTTACTTGCTGCTTATATTGTGATTGACTTTATGTTCTACTTCCGCATGTGCATTCACATTTGGGGTTAATTTGTCTACTTGGTTCCGAGAGTTAGCTCCCGCCTAGCATATTGAGTGAGTGGTCCCCGTTCGCCGTGACTTGGCACGTGTATGGACTTCCCATTTCATATGCGGGTCAAGTCTTGGTGCGGGGGATGTGGTGCCTTCTGTTTGGGGCGCTACACATTCTCCTTCTTCAAGCTGCCGAACCTCATTTAGCATATGTACATCTTTACAGATATGAGCTCCACAGTCGGTATCAAGTACCCAAGAATTAGAATCAATAGATAGATTTACTTCAACAACAAACACACCTTTCTTTAGAGTATCCTTGTACTCTTGGCAGTTCCTCTTCCAATGCCCTTTCTTGCCACAATGATGCCAAACATCCTCTGTCTGATCCTTTCTCTTGCTGGCCTTTCTCTTTTTAACCCCTCCATCGAGTTTAAGAGATCCCTTCTTCTTGGGAACTTTTTTGTAACGCCCCGGTTTTCATTTACTAATTTCTTACGTTTCATTATAATTTTATAAATTATATGTTATCATACTTTCATGAAATCTTATGAATTCATATCAAATTGAGGATTTATTTCATCACTTGCAAATATTTATTACGTAAAATAATTACCAAATGTGGTTTAATTACCAAATTATTCCTAAGTGACCTTTCTTTAAAATTCAAGGACCAAATTGCATCTTTAGTTCTTTGGACTTAATTGATCATTTCTCAAGCTTTTCATCCTTAATTGCATGACTTATTAAGTTGAAGGATTAAATTGCAAATTGATTATTTCATTAACTTTGAGGATGATGATTCACGTAATAAAACATCTCCATGCTTCCATGATCCTTTTCATTCCCAATTTCATGACATAATTGCTTCTCTCATTCTCGGTTCATCTAAAAGAAAAGGAGAAGGGAGATTTTGTGATTTTCATCCAAGTTTTTCCAAGAAAATTCAAGCTTTGAAGCTCAAATCTCCATAGCCATCATCTTCATCCATTTCTTTCCTTCAAGTGCATGTAAGTTGATATATGTGTGATTCTTGATAATTTTTATAGAAGCTAGGGTTTGTGATTTTATGGAAATATGGATTAATGGATAGTTGATGCATGAATATATGATTATACCATGATTTGAGGTATGAATTCTAGAAGTAATTGAGTTTATGTGATGATTTGGTATGTGAACATGGAAGTGGGGATTCTTGATGTTCTTGAGTGATTTAAGTGTTTATAAGTAGTTTTGTTGTATCTTAATCAAGTATTCATGCTTGCTCCCAGAATTCTTGCATTTTAATGTGAATTTGATGAAGTTTTGAGTTGTTGTTGTTGTCGAAGCTCTCCCCAGTTCTACTCTGTTTCTACACTTACAGAGGAGCGGGAACGGCCCTTCCCCTCCCCAGTTCATTCTGGGAACGGTCGTTCCCACTCCTTTGAACCCAAAGCCGGCGCGTATGGGAACGACCGTTCCTATTTTGGCCTGCGAGCCGGAAGGGCCGTTCCTAGGCTAAGTCGCCATTTTAAATGTAAAGCGCAGGGGCGTTTTCAGAGGGTCATGGGAACGGCCCTTCCCATTTTACACTATAACCCTGAACGACCGTTCCCAGGCCTGCGACAGAACAAAAGCTACTACATAAAAATGTGATTTTGGGATTTTAATCCAATGACTTCTTTGATCCCAAATTGCTATTATATGATTGGTTACATGCCAAAACAAGATGTTTGCATGCTACATTGGGTATTGCACGTCATCTCGTTACATTTTCGCCGTTCGTCATATTTGGTCCATTTTAAGTCAAGTCTCATGTACACATGTCTTTATTGCATAGACCAGCTTTTTCGTGACGAGGAGTAGGCCCTGTAGGCCGTGTCCTACTTGTATTTTGGCGGTAACGGTGAGGTTTAATTTCTAGTTATATAGAACCCGTATAGCCCTTATGTGGAATTTCAAGCCAAAAGGTATATATATTTAATTATAGTCATTTCTAAACTTGTAAACAATTGCAAGCAAGCCATGTTCATGAAAAGCAAGTCATGTATCGTGATTGATTGATTGATCATGTTTTGGCGAGTAAAGCATGTTCACTTTGGGCCCGAGGGTAGTGGCTTGAGCCAACTGGGAAAGCATGGGCTGACAGGTAACTCTAGCGCTATCCTCACAACTTTGGGATGACCACTGAATCCGCAAGGAGATTAGTGGAGGAAGGAGTTTCGGGCTTAGGGATTCATGTACCCTCTATTCAACGAGATTGGATGGTTGGGCCTTGCAAACCCACCATCATTGGAGGGAGAAGGAGACTGGGGATGGGTCCGGCACCATGGGCTGTCCTCGGGTTACTGTATTGATTGTACTAGCAATGTATTGACTGAGTACACCATCGCACTACCGCACTATAAATGAATTGCATGATCATGTGATTAATAACTCAAGCTTGTAATGTTCACTATTGGTGCAAGGTTGGAGAATTTCCCTCACTCGCCGGACCACGTATTAAATGTATGAAAGTGACTAAAGTGTTTAATATTGATAGTTGTAATCTCGGGCAAAGTATATTATATTTCGAACTTATATTACTTTCAGTTATAAAACCTTACCCGTGGTTATAACTTGCATGTTATTTGCGCTAATACATATATTTATGCCCCTCACTCAGTCTTCCATAGAGTGACGCCTCCACCTTTCAGGTTGTCGTGATCATGTGCTAGGCGGGAGTCAGAGTCGTGTCATGTCATCCAGCTGAGTCTAGCACTTCATACATTTTCACGATATTGATATTGATATTTCCAGATTTAATAGGTTATGGGCACTGTTAGCAGTTGGAGACTTTTGCATGTCTAATATGGGAGATGATAATGTATTGATATGATGAGCTTTTGGATATTTGATACATGACGAAATGACAGTGTTATGCTTCCGCTTTTGAATTTCATGTGTTTGGATATTTGATACATGATGAAATGACTGTGTTTTGTGACAACACTGGGGCGGTTGCTCAAGCAAGAGAACCAAGATCTCACCAACGGACCAAGTACATTATGAGGAAGTATCACCTAATCCGTGATATTATCAAAAGAGGAGATGTGCAAATTGAAAGGGTCGCATCAGCAGAGAACGTGGCAGATCCACTTACTAAACCCCTTAGTCGAGAAGCTTTCGAAGGTTATCTTCAGAAGATGGGACTTAGAGTAGCTTTAGAATGGCTTTGACGGGCAAGTGGGAGATTGTTAGGAATAGTGCCCTAGAAAGCCGATTGTATATCCGCTTTGTACTTTTCCTTATTGTAATCAGAGACAACCTTTGAATAAAATAACGAATTGAGGCAACACTTCTTTATATGCTCTTGTTTGGTATGCGTTTACTTTAGCTATGCATGTATGAGAACTCCCCTAATCCTGATGACTTTAGGACTCTACCATTTAGGTGAAATGGTTCATGAAACGAGCCCTATATCACATAAGTCATGATTAGTAAAACACTCCAAGCCGATGAGTCCTACAGACAGTGGAAGTGTCAACCTGACTCCTCTAAGGCTTGCTTGTGGGATAACACCCTTAAGAAGGACCACCTTATTTCATGGAGGTGCAAAGTGTATAGTTGATACGTGCGTGATACATGAGGGTGCTTACTTCCATAAGTAAGTTCACTGAGGTGCCCCGTGTGGGAAGATTCCTAAATGGGAAAGGAAGTTTCTATTTCAGGAAATGGAAACTTCCAGATTAGGAAATATCTCACGAGTCATTGATGTGATTAATTGATCCTTAGACTTGAGGTTCCATGTCACTTTATGAGTTAACTCTGTAGTCTTAGGTATAAGCTTTAAAGGGTGTCGCCTTAGACAACTAATTCAAGGCTTATGCTGGGGCTGCACAAGTGACTCATGAAAGTGAATGAGAATCAAGAAAGGACCTGATCTTGCATTTGCAAGGTGATCTCTTATTTTGTAAGTCATTCATATGCCATATGGAGTCCTTGGCCAAGGCAGTAGATCAAGACATCAAGAAAAGGGTTTCTTGGATTGAGATCAAATGGATATGAAATGCACTTAGCTTTAAGACCAGATTATTAGGGTTCTGATTATTCCCTTACCCTAGATCTTGGTTGAGAGATAGTAAGTATAGGAGGATTGTATCTCACATGAATCAATGACTTAAAGGTTCTGTCGAATCGAGACATTCCAATTCAGCTAGGGGTTAAATACCTGTTGCTAGACTATGGTCGTTTAATCTGTGGACTGATTAATTAATTAGTGAATTAATTAATTAGGATCACTGCTAATTAAATTGAGAACCTAGAGGGTCACACACAACAACTTGGTTACATGAGTTAATGCTTTAAAATGATTAAACAAGTTGATCATGCCAAGAGGGTTCCACACGTGTGAATCACACGTATAGGTCACGTGAGTGGCACGTGTCCTTGGGACACGTGTCTCACACGTATATATATATATGTAACACCCCAAGCGGTGGGGCACCATATCCCCGCACTATGACCCGACACGTGTACGAAATGGAGAGTCCGCACACGCGCCAAGTCACAATGAACGGGTGACACACGAAAACACACACACTAGCTAGGCGGTGTCTAACCCTGTACGAATGAAAGAATGCAAAACATGACAGCTGAAGTAGTACGAAGTGCCAACTTTCAAAAACTTAACACATCAAGCATACAACGCAGTACATACATCAGAATCAAATATACGGGTTCAACTAGTTCAGCAACCTGTCCTATCCTGTCCCGAATAATTACACATCAAAACGGGTTCAACTAATCCAAGCACCTGTCCTAACCTGTCCCGAATTCCATACATTCAAATCATAAGTGCAACTTGCACAAACATATCTTATATAATATTTACAAATCATAAACCAGAACTAAAACATAACAAACTTAAACATACAGACACAGACTCGATAGACCCGACACACAGCCGCCTAGCACGAACGCCAACGCGAACCCAAAGCTAAACCTGCACACTAAAACATAAAAGGGGGAGGGGTCAGTCTAAAGACTGAGCGAGGGGTTAACGCACGCACACTATACATATATATACAGAGCACAGCACGTTCAAAATCAAACTGTTCGTGAACCCGGGACTAGTTTTTGCACACCAACCCCTTTATCTCGTGATAATATGTATACGGGGTGACTTATCAAAACAGAACGAACAAAGCTTAACTTATACATAACTCAAAGCATACGTACAAACCCAAGCAGACTTAGCACACATACCGGAACATAACTTATTAGGTTAATAGCAAATCAAATTTTATCTTAATTTAAGAATCTACCCCCGTTTCATGAACTTATGACAGATGGACAGACAGAACACTCTTACTCATACCATAGCAAAATCTCATAAAACAATCCCACCTTCGCACCATTGGGGAAAAGAGGTGCCCCTCTCAACCCTCCACAGAACGAAACTTGTGAACCGGAGGATCCCGCCTGGTTCCTTCGACGGCCAGCCAAAATGCGCTCCGTCGGCATAAGAGAACTAAGTCTCCCGTTGGTGGAGAAGTGCACAGGGATCGTAACCGGTGACCCCATGGTCGTCCCGGGTCTCCCTTACCCACAACTCCGGGGCCCATCACACAGATAAACAGACATATATCGGAAACTTAACCCGCCACACACAGACAGACAGACATATCTCATGCATATCGTACGTATATATCATGCAGATTGACCTCGAAATCATAACTTATCAAAACTAAGCATACGTAGGCTCGTACATAGCGTTTCTTACTTTCAAACTTATGACAAAACCATCAAAGTACATATTTCACACATATCTACGTATATACAAGGCTTATAAGTCTCACACATTGAAAACGGGCACATTGCAATAGGGTATAACTACATCCTAACCTCACCTGTTACCAAACAGAGCCAACGACACAGCAAATGGTCCACCCCGGAACCTGCAAGACCCACCTGTCACCACCCCGGGTGCACCCGAACCAACTGAACACACAAAACACAACATAGGGCTCAGACAGACTCAAACCATCACACAGAGACACACGACACATGCTCAAACACTTAAGAAATGCAATCACATAAGCAGGGTTCAAATTCATATCAATTACTTACAAAATAATTCATTATATAACTCAGAGAAATCATATAAGTCTCATTCAATTAAAATATCGCATAAAGGATTCCTATATTACACCTTTACAAAGCAATCAAATCAACTCAAATTCACCTATTACATTTCATAAAATTGCACGTATTACCAAGCCAAATAAATCATATATTAGCATACTACGAATTTATTTAAAGATAACGAAGTTACATAACAAGTTCCAACCGAATCATAGAGTACAAACGAAGAATATTAAGTTATTTAATTATGCAAGGTTTCGTATAATTTTATAATGTATAACTAATTCACAAGTTTCATAATAGATCAAATTACGATTAACGTGATTAAACCTTAATTCAAAGTTTCAAGGTTATAGATGTTAACTTCTTATAACGAAATCATAATTAGCATATTTATTTACCAAGTTACAAAGTTTAATTAATTCAAATCATACAAAATTATTTTCTCCTAAAATTACATAAACGTTCCTCGTCCAATAATCATATTCAAACCGTAGGAATAAAACGAGGCTAATATCAACAACGAATCATAAATTCATTTATTCCATATTTCAATACATATTTTCAGATTCTATACAACACATATTCCTCAAATTGCTAAGCATACATGAACGAATTACAAATTAGAGCAATTAACAATTGATTCGTAAAACTTCAAAAATCCAAAACAAATCAACCGGACACCCGATTGACGAACAGAAAGTGGCGTTGAACTCACCACGACGAAAGGAACTCGCAGTACGAAGGGCATCGGAACGCCGCCGCCGGAACCCGCCGGACCGCCACGTGCAGCCGCCGGACCACCACCTTCGGTGGTCGGAAAATTCCCCGGAAGGACAGAAATGTGCGCCTCGGCCTGCTCGACAAAAGCCCTCAACCAATTTCAGAAAATAACAAACACGCCGGACTTCGTTGACGAAAAACTGAACTAAATCTCAACGACGAAAACTGAAATTAAATGCAAACCACAAAACGAAAACGAAATCCGAACATACTGTTGGAAGGCCCATAACGAGCCCTACGAAAGGCCCCTAGCCAAATGTTGGAAAAATCATCGAAAAAATAGGCAGCCGGTCTGCCGCCGGTTCACCACCGGTCCGCAGCCAACGGCCGGTTCTTGGGCCACCACCTACATGGAAAATTCGGCCTCGTCGTGCTGAGTAATTCTTGTGAAGGGTCCGATATCAAAAACTGACAGGAAAAGGCCGAACCGCAGCCTTCTTCACCCGCACAACCACCATGCCGGAAAACCTTATCTCCGCCGTAAATCTGACAAAAAGGAGGCCGGAAATGGAACCAGGGCCCCGAAAAACCTTGGAAATCGTCGAAGTTCGCCGAAAAAGATCGCCGGAGGCGGCGGAATCGCGCCGCTACAGTAGCACCGCCGCCCGCCATCCGCTTTGGGCGGCGCGTGCGGCCTCCTCGCCGCCCCGATGGCGGCGCCGCCTGTCCAGAACGATGCGCTGGGGAGTCTTCTATCCGTCCTTGGGGCACGTGTCAAAAATGGTGGCCGGAAACCACCGCGGGACGCCGGCCGCCACTCCTCTTCAGCCGTAACTGAAAATCCGCCATATCTCCACCATCGTTCGTCGGTTGGCCGCGATTCTGGTACCATTGTAACGGGCTCGTCGAGATCGTCGAAAAGCACTAAGGGTTCGTCGAAATCCGTTGAGAAACGAGCAAGTTTGGGTATGTCTGTGAAATCACACCTCAAGTGTGTGTGTGGGATCGTGAAAGGAGAGAGAGATCACGGGAGAGAGAGAGCTGAGATCTGGTAGAAAAATGAGGATCCGGGTCTTTTATCCCAGGTCCTCGCGCGCAAAACGAACTGTAGAAGGGGCAAACGACGTCAGAATAGGGCAAACACAGAGTCTACAGACTCGTCTCGATGCCCCGAACGCATTGAAGGGGTCGAAAAAGTTGAAAACTTGATCGAACGAGAAATGACCGAAAAACCCCTAAAAAGAGAAAATTACAAAGGGGCCCCTAAACTCTAAAAGAGTTCAAAATAGGGTCAAGCAAAACACAAAATCACATAATTAAACACATAAAAAGGTTGGAACGCGGCGTACCTTATAAGTCGGACGAGCGGGATGTTACAATATATATATTTATGTATTAAATAATTAATGTGTTAATTATTTAATAGACTTTGCTTTAATTTTGAATTAAAATGAAAGTCTTATTTTGGAGAAAAATAATATATTTAATTAATTATGAATTAATTAATTAGATAAATAAGTTATTTATTTATTAAATAAAGTATAATATTATCCAAAAGGAGTTTAGATCATTTTAGCTCTCTTAAAAGTTGATTTGAATTAGAATTCAAAGTCAAAGTTTGGAATTACTTGATGATCAAGTAATAAGAGAGAGGGACCAAATCCTTAGTCCAATAGGAATAAGTTTCGGCCGCCCCTCCCTTGGCTATATATAGGGGAGCTCGAGCTTCCCTTAGAGGGTGATTGACAATTCTTTTGGTTCATGTGTTGAACACCATCCTTTCTCCAAGATCAAATAAACCCTAGGTTAAGCCTAAACACTAACTAGAGAACTAGCATCCTTACTAGTTAGATTGTAGTCAAGTTGGTGGACTATCTCTAGAGAGCTTCAAGTTAGAAGTTTTTAAAGATTCGAGCTTTACCAAGAAGAGGGGATCAAGCCGCGAGAAGAGCGTTCTTGGGTGGCTTGAAACGCTTCAAGAAAGTTTATTGAAAAGTAAGTTTCTTTACCTTACGAATTCGGATTCATGAATGCGAGTTTTTTATCCTTTTGTTGGAAAATTTTTAAATTTCCGCTGCTTTCTGATTCCTGTTTTCCAACATGTGCATCATTTTGGAACTCGACAGTGGACTTTTAAGGGGGGGGGGGGGGGGGGGGGGGAGAATTGTAACGCCCCGGTTTTCATTTACTAATTTCTTACGTTTCATTATAATTTTATAAATTATGTGTTATCATACTTTCATGAAATCTTATGAATTCATATCAAATTGAGGATTTATTTCACGACTTGAAAATATTTATTATGTAAAATAATTACCAAATGTGATTTAATTACCTTTCTTTAAAATTCAAGGGCCAAATTGCATCTTTAGTTCTTTGGACTTAATTGATCATTTCGTCATGATTATAAATGTGGGACGTTTAGGTTTCTTGTTTGAAAGTTATGAACGTTAGAGATGACAAAAATTATAATAAATTATATAAACGAAACTATGAAGAAGTTTAAAGGCTGGGAAAATTATCATGGTTAGAGAAAAATTCAAGAAACGTTTTAAATATAATTTTGAAAATTAAATGAAAGCTAATCGTTTATGATAAAATGATAATTTTTAAAAGGGAAAATATTTATAAAATATGCTACGGTTGGAATCAAGTTTCGGTAAATGCATGAAAATTCACAAAATAATTCAAGGATTGTTTTGACTATAATATTGAATAGAAAAATGTTGAAATTTGGAAATCTCTAAATTTAGGGTTAAAGTAGGGTTTTTGGCCGGTTTTGGTTATTACGGGAGTTATAATGAGAATTAGGGTTTGGAAATGATGTCATAATTCATAAAATTTTGTAGGGATTCATTTGAACCCAATATTTGATAGGTAACGATGTCCCAAAAAATTTCTACATTTAGGGATGAATAGTAACAAGGGACTTTAAAAGGAATTCTTCTTGGCCCCGAAATCCGGGATGTTACAATCCACCCCCCTTAAAAAGAATCTGTCCTCAGATTCTACTCATGTTTCATAATAACTTTAGGTAATGTTTATATTTTCTATTCATGCTGAAGCAACTTCCAAAGAAGAATTCACCTTAAGCACATAAGGTAATTATTTATAGGAAGAATTTAAACGCACATACAATTGAGATGCAATGAATGAATGCGTGGCGCCAGGGTCTTATAAAGCAGTAATTGGCGTGTTTAGAATGCATACCTTTAACAACTTTGGGGATGACAATTTTAAATTGCAATCACCCTTATGGAGAGAATATGATGCATGATAGTTGAGAATGATTTACAGACGGTCACGAGAATAAAATTTCCAAGTAATAACAATTTATACACATAGCACCTTGAGCGCAGGTAAGACATATAAAAGCACAGGAAATCAATAATTTAATTTTCTGTCCTACTTGTATCTTGAAGCAACTCTAATAACTCGAGACTTGAACGAATTAGGAAATGTACAGGAAAGGTTTTCACAAGTTGAAGATGCGAGTAAGGTGAACAAGATGTAAATCTTATAACCAAATCTACCAATAAAATGGATAGTTTCGAAAAGTACTGAAGAATTTGATAAAACTCAGGATTTTGGTATGGATTAAAATTATATGGTTGACTTGACTGAAGAAGGGTTTAGTACTACAATTGCAACAAATCACATGCTGGTTGGCCGCCCCAACAGTGATTGATCACAATTTAAGCACTAAAGACAAGAGAATACTTGTGAGACTATGAACCATGAACCCCAGATTTCTGCAACCTAAGGCTCTGATACCACTTTAGCTGTAGCGCCTCCCCAACACTACAACCCCCGCACCGCAATATTCCCCAAGTAGTGGTTAGACCCAACATTCAGGAAATACTACGGCAAACGGTCAAGATAATACATGAGTGGAATGCATGTCCCAGTGCAGCAGAAGATAGAGAGATTCAAACTTTGCCAATAAACGGGGAGGATAACATATAAGGAATAAGGATTATCATTATTGATCATAAGTAGTTCGCAAAAGAGTATAACAGGTTGACATGCAAGGACAAAGTATGAGATAGTTTATTTCTACAGAGAATAAGCTCAAGACAGTGTACTCTTAGGATCAGATCCAACCTACTATTGTAATGCTTCAAGACACCTCTAGTAGTCGTTCCTTAATTCCTGAAATCATGCTTTTTAAAGTAGGCGAGACGGTTAGTCAAAGTGACTACGTGAAGGGGGTATGTTAGTTTATATATACACGTATATATATTTATATGATCAAGGAGATCTTGATCTAAAATATTAGCAATAGGATATAACAAATATGAAACGATTCATAATAATTGTTAAAATAGGGATAGGGGTAATTTGGAATATTTGTAGAAACATAAACCATCTATAACAAGAACTTTAGTGCCCGCAAGCTAGGCCTCTCCATCCTTAACTCCTTAAATAATTGGTAAAACAGTACCGGGCTGATCAAGGCACCGGTACTTTAATAAAATTCAATACGAAAATAACTCCACTACTCCTTGGTGTCAATAGGGGATCAAACCCTAGAGACCATGAACACTATTCGGGAGGCAGCTATCTCTCCCTTAATCTCTTGGCGTGGAGTAGCTAACCTCCAGCTAAACCACTACCATGAGTTGGTGGCAGTCCGCAGCACCAACAATACCCTCGGCCCGATACTTTTCGGGTAATTGCTCGCTACGGATACAACCGGGGCCCATAACATGAATCAAGAACAATATTTTTCTTGCATAATCCAGAATCAACGTATTGATAAAGTGGACTTAAAATATATAATGTCCTAGTAAAATGTTGATTCTGGTATAAAAGTATTTCCCCCCTTGAAATGGGATATTGTAGTATAGTATTATGTATATCTGGTAGTAAATCGTAAATAAGATGTAGGCTTGAAAATAATTTTTATATAGATCTATATATCTATATATATATATCTATATATATATATATGTATAGGCGTGATTCCAGTTGAAAATATTTTAACCCTCACCTATACCGGTAGTCAGACATTGTAACGTGGATTCCCTTGTGCCTGAAAGTATTAACTACTATAGGTTTAGGACTAGGTTCTTTATTCTAATTAAATAAGCACATAAGGTACATAATATTCTAATCAAATAATCACATAAAGTGCATATTTTGTAACACGTTAGAGAATTCCTGGTAAACCCTAATTTTAACCGTTTAAGGGAATTTAATTAATTAATCAGGTTTTATGAAGTCTTTAATTAATCAAATATTTATTAATCACATTATGATCCTAATTATAAGTATTTTGAAATGGAATTTAGGGTTTAACTTGACAATGTAGGTCATGTTTTAGAAAACATTTACAAGATTGCCGATTTTCGAAAAATTTAGATAAATTCTGTAACAGCCCGAAACAGGGGCAAGTTAGAAATTACGAAAATACCCCTACAACCCTAGAATTTTCCTACATTCCCGAAAGTACTTGTACTATCCAATATTGTGACCAAAAGAATCCTCACATTATTTCGAGGATCTTGACACTCTCCGTGAACCATAATTCCCATCCTAACTCTAGTAGCATCAAAAATCGACAAAACCCTAGCTTATAGTTCGATCGTAAATAACTCTTTACTCATCTACCTTTCGATATTCAATATTATAACCAAAACGATCCTTGAATTATTTTATGAATTTTCATACATTTACCAAAACTCGATTCCACCCATAGCATATTTTATAAATATTTTCCCTTTTAAAAATTATCATTTTATTTTAAACAATTAGATTTCATTCAATATTTGAAATTTTACTCAAAACGTTTCTTGAATTTTTCCCTAAATTATGATAATTTTTACAACCTTTAACCTTCGTCATAGCTTCGTTTATATAATTTTCTTATGATTTTCATCATCTTTATTATTCATAATTTATAAACCAAAACTCTAAATATTCCACATTTATAATCAAAACGAAGCTTATTTTTCACTCGTTCTTTCATTAATTTACTACTTCAAGGTTTCACCTCTCGACTCTTGAATAAATTTTATACGATTTTATATTTATTTTTATTCAACATAAACCTTCTAGAAAGTTTAAATAAATGGACATATTTTCCCCACATTTCCTATCTAATTACCAAGCATATGTCTAAAATATAATTCATCCACATTACCTAAATAGCAACCAAGCATTTGTTTAGGTTATGAAGCATCCACATCTCCCTTAAACTTTTAGAAATTGCAACATAAGCCCCTAAATCCCAAGTATAAATACCCCTCCAAGATCATTTCCAAGAACACACAAAAATCCTCTCATTTCTCTCCATTTTCGGCCACTCCTTCTCTCCCTACATAAGGTGTGCTTTTCTTTTATTATTTCATGCTTTCTTAATATATTATGAATTATATCATGCTTAGATTTAATTAAATTATGCTTTAGGAATTTATTTTATGAAATATATGTTATTTATGCTAGTTTAGGAAAAATGTGGTAACATATATGAATTTTATTTAATTAAATACATGATTTATGATATGATATAGTGTGTTCATATTTTAAAAATATTCATAATCTTATTTCATTAAATTCATGCCTAGAATAATTTATTTAGAACAAATTTTATGATTAAAGTTACATAAAGTGCTACATTATGAGTTTAATTATGTGTTATGGACTTAGAACTTGTTAGATCTGATCATGAACTAATATGAACACATTCATAAGCTTAAAAACACATTCATAATGTTCTTGATCAATTTTAAGTGCACGTGTGATAGTGTGTGAGTGTGTGTGTTCGATTTTGTGTTATAAAGTGTTTAATTCATAAGAAATTGAATAGTAAATGTTTTAAATAGTAATTTTGACTTTTTGGTCAACCCATAGGCTGAATATTTTGAAAATATTATTAAAATAATTATAAAATTAGTTTTGGAATTTTTAAATAAAGATTTTATCCGAATTTTCCAAAAATCAATAAATTGTGAATTATTTTCAAAATATAACCTACATTGCCAAATTAAATTCTAAATTTCATTTATAATGTTATAATTAAGATTATAATGTGATTAATAAATATTTAAGTGGTTAAAGAATTCATGAAACCTGATTAATTACTCAATTTCCCTTAAACGGTTAAAATTAGAGTCTACCGAGAATTCTCTATGTAACGCCCCAAATTCCGGCTTTCTAGGTTCGCACGATATGTGGACTTTTCCAAGAGCTAGAATTATTTTAATTCTTTTGTTTATTAAATTCTTATAATTCGTGACAAATTGCATAAATTATATTTCAATGTGATTACATGAAATATGTATCAATTTAAGCTTTATTGTACAAATTGAATTTAATTGTTACGTGAATTATTTCCCGAATATGCCTCAATTGTTTAGATGTTCTTAATTGATTATTTATTTAATTAGAGGACCAAATTGCATGACTATCTTTTGGGACTAAATTGATCGTTTTCCAAACTTTGCATCCTTAATTGCATAACTTATGAACTTGGGGGATTTAGTTACAAATATCATATTTCTCCAAATATGTTACGGTATATACATCTCTTCTACATTCCTCATTCTTCCATTCAAGAATCATCCAAGAAATCTCCCAACATAGTCTCCCTTGCTCTCGGTTCTTCAAGCCAAGGAGGAAGAAGAGATCTCATGAAAAATCAAGCTAGTTTCCGGGGAATTTGCAAGCTTTGAAGCTTAAATCATCCATCTTCATCTTCTTCACTTCACTCATTTCATTCAAGGTAATATGTAGGATTTCATGATAATAACCCTTGAAGCTAGGGTTAGGATTTGATTGCAATAACTTGTGTTTATGATGTTAGAAGCATGATTACAAGCTTTAGACTTGAATTCCATACATAAATCTTGGAAATTAGGGAGTTTCATGGCATATATGTTCATGGGATTTGATTTTGGTTTCTTGATGATTCAAGCTATAACTAAGTGTTTATATTTGTTTTATTGTACCTTAAGCATGTGTGCATATCCCTTTTCATGAATTCATTCCTTTGGAGATGGAATTATACAAGTTGTGATGAATTAGAGATTGGTTCGTGCATCCCCTGTTTCTTTCCCTGTTTTTGCATCTTCTGCATAACGGGAACGGCCCTTCCCGTTCCCTTTGTATTTGGGGAACGACCGTTCCCATAGTTTGGTTTATATGCATGGCGGCGAGGACGGGAACGGCCCTTCCCGTTTTGGCTCTTAAGCCGGAACGACCGTTCCCATCTTCGGGGCACAGTATCGGGAGGCTGGGAATGGCCCTTCCCATTTTATGCTAAAACCCGGAACGGCCGTTCCCAGGGCTCTGGAGAGACAGAAAGTTTCTGCATAAAACATGAATTTCCATTTCCTTTTCCTTACCTCTATTTGGTCCCAATATGCTATTATATGATCAATATCATGCCATAATATGAATACATTATGCTACATTGTTCATGGCACGCCATCTCGCCTTTCGAACATGTCGTGTGCTTATTTGATAACGTTATCAAGTTATGGTCTAATGAGGGCACAAATGTTTCTATTCCTTGCCAGTTGTTCTCTGGAACAGAGGTCGGGATCAACGAGCATGTTCACACATTCATGAACCGTCGTGTCACCCACTAGCAAGCAAGTCAGGTCATGCTAAGCCATGCACGTACCGTGATTATCGTGCCATTGTCAGGATCATGCAAAGCAATTCGGGCATCGTGTTATCGTGATCATCGTGACTATCGTGTTATCGTGTAATGCTCGTCAGCCGCAGGAGTTAAGTGCTATGCGGGGCAGCGTGCTACGCACATAGGAGCCACCTCTTGAACCTGCGGGGCAAAGTGCTACATGTGCGGGAGCCACCTCCTGAACCCGTAGGAGCCACCTCTAGAATCCTGACGCTACGAGTATCGTGTTATCGTGCTATCGTGAATGGTGAAGGCTCGCTACCTTCCCATTATCGTGTTATCGTGATTGGAGTGATGGAATATATTAGAGTGATGTGGTGATTGGAGTGATGGAGTATATTGGAGTGATAGAGTTATGGGAGTGTTCGTGGGAGTGATGGAGTCATTCGGGAAATCGATATACATGTCGTGTTCTTGCAGGTACATTCTAGGCTGGAATCCAGCTGAGTCGAGTCCTTGCATTCGAGCTCCGCAAGGTGTATTTATTTATTTGTTTATCATTTCCAAGGAATTATTGTCAAGACTACTTGTTATGTATTTGGGAGATGATAATGTATTGATAGGTAAAATTCAAGTGTAAATTACTTGATAAATGATCGATAGTATAGCATGCTTCCGCTTTGTTCTGTCACATGTATGAGTTAACCTCGTCTAGCTTGTTGTTTTATTTGCATTGTCACCCATTCGCTATAGGTTGGTTCGTGTACGGAGTACCCGTTTCGTATGCGCATTGACCTATAGTGCGGGGGTGTGGCATCCTTACAAATTGGGGTGCTACACTCTAACATGATATAGTTATGTGTTTACTTGATGTAATCCTTTTATGCATGAACATTATGTATTTTATGTGCTTATTTAAGGAACCTAGTTCTAAGCCTATAGTAGTTAATACTTTCAGGCGCACTGGAATCCACATTACAATGTCTGACTACCGGTATAGGTGAGGGTTAAAATGTTTTCAACTGGAATCATGCTATACATATGTATCTATATAAAAAAAATTTCCAAGCCTACCTATCATTTTGATTTACTTCCCTATATACATATTATTGTGCTACAATGTCCCTCTTAAGGGAAAAATACTTTCATGCCGGAATCAACGTTTTACTAGGACATTATATATTTCAAGTCCATTTTATCAAAACATTGATTCCGGGTTATGCAAGCAAAATATTGTTCTTGATTCATCTTATGGGCCCCGGCTGTATCCTTAGCGAGCAATTACCCGGAAGGTATCGGGCCGAGGGTATTGTTGGTGCTGCGGACTGCCACCACCTCTTGGTAGGGGTTTAACTGGAGGTTAGTTACTCCACACCAAGGGATGAGGGAGAGATAGCTGCCTCCCGAATCGTGTTCGTGGTCTCTAGGGTTTGATTCCCTATTGACATCAAGGAGTAGTGGAGTTAATATTCTTGGTTTTATTGAAGTATCGGAGCCTGATCAGCCCGATACTATTTTACCAATTATTTAAGGAGTTATGGATGGAGAGGCCTAGCTTGCGGGCATTAATGTTCTTGTTACAAACGGTTCATATTTCTACAAATATTCCAAACTACCCCTATCCCTGTTTTACAATTATTATGAACCGTTTCCTATTTGTTATATCCTATTGTTAATTTCAGATCAAGATCTTCTTGATCATTTACGTATATATATATATATATACATATATCAATAAGTTATTATACCCCCTTCACTTAGTCACTTTGACTAACCCTCTCGCCTATTTTTAAAATGCATGATTTCAAGAATCAATGAACATATATCAATAAGTTATTATACCCCCTTCACTTAGTCACTTTGACTAACCCTCTCGCCTATTTTTAAAATGCATGATTTCAAGAATCAATGAACGACAACTAGAGGTATCTTGAAGCACTACAACCGTAAGTTGGATCCGATCCTAAGAGTACACTGTCTTGAGCCTACTCTCTGTAGAAACAAACCATCTCATACTTTGTCCTTGCATGTCAACCTGTTGTACTCTTTTGCGAACTACTTTGATCAATAATGATAATCCTTGCTCATTGTACGTTATCCTCCCCGTTCATTGGTAAAGTTGAATCTCTTTATCTTTCGCTGCACTGTGTCACATATATTCATATATTATCCTAACCGTTCGTCGTAGTATTTCCTGAGTGTTGGGTCTAACCTCCACTCAGGGAGTATTGCGGTGCGGGGTTGTAGTGTTGGGGAGGCGCTACAAAATCCTTCTTTAAAATCTCTAAAACTCAATTTTTAATTAATTTTATATTAATTTCGAAATAATATCAATACATGTTGACCAGAAAGTCAAAGTTACTATTAAAAACATTTGTTATTCAAATTCTTAAGAATTAAACACTTCATAACATAAAATTAAACACACACATACACACACTATCACACGTGCACCATTATACATTCAAGAACATTATGAACATGTTCTTAGTCATATGAATGTGTTCATATAAGTTCATGATCATTCTTATTCAATTTCATATTCATAACATAAGATTTGAGACATAATGTAGCAAAATATATAAATTTCTTATGAAAAATAATTCTTAATTAAATTTCCTAAGCATGCATTCATTCTAATATTCAAGAACATATTTATGAATATATGAACACATATTCAAATAAATCCATATAATAAACATGTATTTTACAAATTAAATTCCTAACTTTAATTCATGAAATATAAATTTCCTATCATGAATTTCTAATCATAAGATAAAGCATATAAAATATAAAATAAATTGCATAATTTAAATATAAAATAAGACATAAATTAAAGCACAAGAACGAACCTTGATGTCTCTTGGAGAGGGGGATTGTGGCGTGAGGTTGAGGGGAGAGAAAAGAGGGATTTGTGTGTTAGAAGTGAGGGAGTTTGTGAGTTTAGAATGAATCTCTAAAGGGGTATTTATAGGTAGGAATGAGGGACCTTAGATCAATTTCTAATAATTTATTAGAAATGTGGAAATCTCTACACCACACAAATGTGTGGAATTTATATAGGAGATGTGGGAATTTCTAATTTACACAATTGTGTGGAGAAATTGTGTTGAAATGTGGAATTTCCTAACTCACACAAATGTATGGAATTTTATTAGGAAATGTGGAAGAATTTAAATTCATTCATCTAAACTTTCTATTTTTAGAAAGGTTATTTTAGGAAAGTGATATCATGAATGATGTCATAATAATTAAAATAAATATAAAATAATGTAAAATTTATTCAAGAGTCGAGAGACGAGAACTTGAAGTGGTAAAAATAATAAAAGAATGAGTGAAAATAAGCTTCGTCATAATTATAAATGTGGGATGTTTAGGTTTCTTGTTTGAAAGTTATAAACGTTGTTAGGAATAGTGCCCTTAAAGCAGCTTTTGCTTTACTATTTCCTTATGAAATCACAAACAGTCTTTGAATAATAAACGAGATGATTTTGTTCATAGGTAATCACTTCTTTATGTGCTTATTTATGTCTGTTTGGGTTGACTGTGTGTTTGCATGTATTGAATTCCCCTAATCCGATGAGGTCGTTAAGAACTTTGTTGTTATGGGAACGACACATGAAGTAAGTTCTTAACTCCATAGGCGAGGATTAGAAACTTCTCTAAGTCGAGGGTCCGACAGACAGTGGGAGTGTCGACCTTCACTCTGTTAAGACTTGCTTATGTGATTATGTCCTTTTGAAGGATCACTCAGTTTCATGGAGTGATAAGTACATACAATGATGCGTTCATAATACATGAGGGTGATTGTTACTAGAACTTCATCAATGAGATGTCCCACGTGAGAACATTCCTAAATGGGAAAGGAAGTTTCCAGAAACTTCCAGATTAGGAAATATCTCACAGGTCAATTACGTGATTCATTAATCCTTAGACTTGAGATTCTGTAATTTCTCATATGAGCTAACTTTGTAATCTTTGATATAGGCTCAAAAGGGTTTCGACATACTGAAACCTGAACCACGGCCTATGTTGGGATTACACACAAGTGGCATATGTAGAATTAGTAGAATCGACAAAGGACCTACACTTGTTGTAAGAACAAGAATGATCTCTTACTGATTGAGTTGTTCGTAGTCGATTAAACTTAACCCTTGGCCAAGGTGGATAAAAGATCAAGACATCAAGAAAATGGGGTTTTCTTGGATTGAGGTCTAAATGGATATGAAACGAAATTAACTTTAAAGATCAAGAATATGGGCTCTGAGAATATTCCCGTACCTTAGTTCTTGATTGAGAGATGGAGTTGTAGGAGGATCGTATTTCACTGTATGTTATTGACTGAAAGGTTCTTCGATTCATTTCGTTATTCGGCTAGGGGTCACACACCCATTGCTAGATTACGGTAGTATGATCTGTGAAGTGATTAATTAATTAGGGAATTCATTAATTGTTGTCACTGCTAATCGAATAATGAACCTAAAGGGTCACACACAAATGTCAGGACACGAGGGTTATGGTAGGATGTTAATATGATTAACGAAGGATCAAAATAGTTGATCGAAAACGGGACTGGAACACGTGGGCATTGCCACGTGTCATGTACACGTGGCTGATGCGTGGCTCTGACGTGTAATTATATTACACGTGAATTAATTAATTATAATTAATTAATTTTGGTCTTTTAATTAATTATTGAATTAATTGTTAAGACTATTCTCAAATAAACTTAACCCAATAAATAATTAATTGGGAATTAATTTATTTATTGAATATTGGCTTTTAACTTTAGGAAAGTTGAAAAGTCCAACTTTCTATTGTAGGAGAGAGAAGGTTATTCTTGTAAGACTTGGAGAAGAAGTTGGGACCTTATTTTCTTCAATTAAATTAATAATTGAATTAGTTAATTAGTGAGCAAGAAAACAATCCAATTGGTTCTTGGAAACCCTAGGGGTTCGAACCACCTTGTATAAATACAAGGGTTGGGGCTTCTCTTATTCTTTAGACCAACACTCACGAAGTGTTAAGTTTTTGAGAAAAATTAAAAGAAAAGTTTTCAAAGCAAAACCCTAGCCATTAACGCAAGTTATAAAACTAGCATTCTCACTTGCTGGATCGTGTTCTAGGACTAGTGTGGATATACTTTGGAGGCCTACTACTTTGGAGTCTAAATCGAAGGACCATTCGAGGGACTTTCCGCTTAAAGGGTGTTTGTTAGGCGGTATCAACATCACAAGAAAGCTTCAATTAAAGTGAGTTTCTTATTATTCCCAACGTTACAGTACGAAAATTGCAAGACAACGATTAAACTTTTGGAAAATTTTAAACTTCCGCTACTCAACTCTTTCGTGTTTTCCAACAAACATTAGGATGATGAAAATCATAATAAATTATATAAACGAAGCTATGAAGAAGTTTAAAGGTTGGAAAAATTGTCATGGTTAGAGAAAAATTCAAGAAACTTTTTAAGTATAATTTTGAATATTAAATGAAAGCTAATCGTTTATGATAAAATGATAATTTTTAAAAGGGAAAATATATGCTACGGTTGGAATCAAGTTTCGGTAAATGCATGAAAATTCACAAATAATTCAAGGGTCGTTTTGACTATAATATTGATTAGAAAAATGTTGAAATTTGGAAATCTCTAAATATAGGGTTAAAGTAGGGTTTTTGGCCGGTTTTGGTTATTACGGGAGTTATAATGAGAATTAGGGTTTGAGAATGATGTCATAATTCATAAAATTTCGTAGGGATTCATTTGAACCCAATATTGGATAGGTAACGATGTCCCTTAAAATTTCAACATTTAGGGATGAATAGTAACTTGGGACTTTCAAAGGAATTCTTCTTGGCCCCGAAATCCGGGATGTTACATCAGCAGTCACAAGCTGACTAATCAACTCAACTACAGTAGTATGAGGATGGTTCATGTTGAAGTTTAGCACGAAAGGATTGAATGATGGTGGAAGCGATGCGAGCAACAAATCCACAACGAGTTCTTCACTCAGTGGCATTTCCATGGAGGTTAGTTTCTCGTTCAAAGCAAGAAACTTGAGACCGTGCTTATGGACACTTGTACCTTCTTTCATTCTGAGATGAAAGAGCTCCTTAGAGGTGTTGTACCTTAGAACACGCTCTTTGGGGCGGTACAAGTGCTCGAGATGGTTGTAAATCTCCCAATCGTTGTCAATTGACTCATGTTCCCTCTGCATGTCCAGGGACATGGTGGCCAACATGAGGCAACGGCCTTGAAGATTATCTTCAGACCATTTCGTAATCGCGTCCCTTTCGGCCCGAGTCGAAGCCTCGCCTTCAGCGACAGGCTCTCCCTCGAAGAGAACATATCTTCTCTTTTCAGAATCTAAAACTATCTTTAGATTCCGAAGCCAATCAGACTAATTGGGCCCCGTCAACTTGTTTGATTCAAGGATGGATACCAAAGAGTTTTTGGTTGTCATTTCCATTGTAGAGAATCACAGAACTACAACCTAAATGGAAAAACAGAGAAATCATGAGCATGCTGAATAATAACGATTACATATTATCAAGGTCTTTAGAAATATGTTCTCCCACTATTTTTAGAAAGTCTAGAAATCCCAACGACTTTAGAAGAAACTTATTTTCTCAATAGGTAGTAGGATCCCAAGCATTCTTAGTTTTGGACCCACGACTCGTGAGACATCCAAAGGTCTAAGAATGTTTAGGTAGGTATGAATTGCCAATTCCATCCCCATGGAATTCCTAGTAATATTTTTGCATCACTAATCTTTCAATCATGGACCCACGACTCGTGAGACATCCATATCTACTTTAGTGTTGAGCAGGACCCATCAATCATAGGATCTCAACCAAACTTAGTCCAGAACGACCCACGACTCGTGAGACATCGCCCATTCTAAAATGGTCAAGAAATACTAATTATTTAAAATAATTAATCAGGAAACTAAGAGTTAATAAGCTACACTAATTACCCCACGACTCGTGAGACAACAATTAGTTTCACTTATTAAGTCTTAAATCCTATTGATGGAATGCTAGGAATTTTATTACCGTGATAAAACACCTATTTATTCGAATTTTGCTCAATATTTAAATGGGATTTTCGAATGACCTCACCAACATATAATGTTATCCAAATTTTAATTGTCTTGTTAATGCAGTTTCACATAAAGTGCATCATAGAAGCAATTAGCAGATAACATGTCCTAGTATGATACTAATTATGTGATGATCATGGGTATCCTATCTTATATGTGATTTTGGGAGCCACTCCAAAATCAATAGTTCTAACATTCATGCCACATAAGACAATTCATATCACATAGGGGTACAGAATTTAATGAATAAAATGCCCTATCTATTACATTAATAGAAACCCTCCTAAACATTTTGAGGGGTCTTCTTATGGTCACCGTTCTTCAAGTGCTTCTTGTGGATCCTTCTTATTCCATGGGTGCTTGTCTCCAAAATGAAAATAAAACCCTCACTTCCTAAGTTCTACTCTCTTTACATAAAGTAATATGGCTCAATTTTCATATTGACCATAGACAAGTACACGGGGCATACCCCGGTCCAAAAGCAGTAATAAGGAAAGCCACATAATAAACACATAACTGTATGCAAATAAGTAGGGCTCCAACCCCAATTGAAAACGCACAACTATGGGGCTCCGACCCCAATTGAAATCATCCATGTGCAGAATTTAAAACCATACATAAGACTAACCCATGATCACCTAAACTAGCATGCTTCCGCTTGAATTTGAATTTACCAATTAAATTTAAAATTCCTTTGACTTCAAGTTACAATTAACTTAAGTGATTTGAATATAGTTCATTATTCAAGAATTTATTCAAAATCGAATCACCGGATCTTGACAACACAACAATTAACTCAAAGTTAATTTTTTGTCAAAAATATCATTCAAAGTGATATTTATTATTTTCTCGAAAAAATTAGAACTTGACTTTAATTCATAAAATCCAAAATTTTATAATTATTTCAAATAAATAATTTATAAAATTAAAATCAAATTTTAACATAAAATCAGATTCTACAAAACGGGATTTTAGCGAAACCAATAATAGGATATGAAAAAGGCATCCTGGGACAGCCCGAGTAGGCCGTCCCGCGCACACAGCCCGCACGGGATGCCTAGGCAGGCCGGCAGCAGCGTGCGCTACCCGGGCGGGAGTAGACAGGGCGGGGCGGCTTCCGCATCCCCATGCGCGAAAACGTGCAAGGTCGTGCGCTATTGCGCACAACTATACTCCCGTTCTGGATTCGTTTCGTAATTTTCAAAATTCTAATTTTCGTTTCGAATTAAAACAGTTCTAAATAATTTGAATTTAAACAGCTTAAAACCAGATTAATCAGGAAACAATTATCGCAAAATTTTCAAGAAACAGTTTTGATCCGGCAACTTCGTATTTCAAACAAAAACCATGAATACACAACATATACTCAAATTCAAGAATTTTCATCAAAATTCATAAAGCAGTAAAGAGACAATACGAATGTTGCAAGGTGGCTCTGATACCACTTGTTGGAAAATACGAAAGAGTAGAGCAGCGGAAGTTTAAAATTTTTCCACAAGTTTAATCGTTGTCTTGCAATTTTCGTACTGTAACGTTGGGAATAACAAGAAACTCACTTTAATTGAAGCTTTCTTGTGATGTTGTTACCGCCTAACAAACACCTTTCAAGCGGAAAGTCCCTCGAATGGTCCTTCGAATTAGACTCCAAAGTAGAAGGCCTCCAAAGCATATCCACACCAGTCCTAGAACACGATCAAGTAAGTGAGAATGCTAGTTCTATAGCTTGTGTTAATGGCTAGGGTTTTGCTTTGAAAACTTTTCTTTTATTTTTCTCAAAAACTTAACACTTCATGAGTGTTGGTCTAAAGAATAAGAGAAGCACCACCCCTTGTATTTATACAAGTGTGGATCGAGCCCCTAGGGTTTCTAAAACCTAATGGGTTTTGTTTTCTTGCTCACTAATTAACTAATTTAATTATTAATTTAATTGGAGAAAAATAAGTTCCCAACTTGTTCTCCAAGTCTTGCAAGAATAACCTTCTCTCTTCTATAATAGGAAGTTGGACTTTTCAACTTTCCTAAAGTTAAAAGTTAATATTCAATAAATAAATTAATTCCCAATTAATTATTTATTGGGTTAAGTTTATTTGTGAATAGTCTTAACAATTAATTCAATAATTAATTAAAATACCAAAATTAATTAATTATAATTTAATTAATTAATTCTAGAAAAGAATTCACATGTGAAATAAATCACACGAAATGGGACATGCGTGAAACCACGTGTACATGACACATGGCAGCCACGTCGGCCGCGTGACACGTGGCATCAGCCTCGTGTTATGCCCATTTCGATCAACTATTTTGATCCTTCGTTAATCATATTAACATCCTACCATAACCCTCGTGTTCTGGCATTTGTGTGTGACCCTTTAGGTTCATTATTCGATTAGCAGTGACAGCAATTAATTAATTCCCTAATTAATTAATCACTTCAAAGATCACACTACCGTAATCTAGCAATGGGTGTGTGACCCCTAGCCGAATAATGAAATGAATCGAAGAACCTTTCAATCAATGACAATCAGTGAAATACGATCCTCCTACCACTACATCTCTCAATCAAGAACTAAGGCATGGGAATATTCTCAGAGCACAAATATTCTTGATCTTTAAAGTTAAGTTCTTTTCATATCCATTTTGATCTCAATCCTAGAAAACCCCATTTTCTAGATGTCTTGATCTTTTATCCACCTTGGCCAAGGGTTTATCGATTCTTGTCCATCATTCTTGTTCTTAACAAGTGTAGGTCCTTTATCGATTCTACTAATTCTACATATGCCACTTGTGTAATCCCAACATAGGCCGTGGTTCAGGTGTCTATATGGCGACACCCATTTGAGCCTATATCAAAGATTACAAAGTTAGCTCATATGAGACATCACAGAATCTCAAGTCTAAGGATTAATGAATCACGTCATTGACCTGTGAGATATTTCCTAATCTGGAAGTTTTAGGAAACTTCCTTTCCCATTTAGGAATGTTCTTACGCGGGACATCTCATTGATGAAGTTCTTGTAACAATCACCCTTATGTATTATGGACGCATCAACGTATTCACTTATCACTCCATGAAATTGAGTGATCCTTCAAAAGGACATAATCACACAAGCAAGTCTCAGCAGAGTCAAGGTCGACACTCCCACTGTCTGTCGGACTCATCGACTTGGAGAAGTTTCTAATCCTCGCCTATGGAGTTAAGAACTTGTTTCATGTGCCTTCCCCATAACGACAAAGTTCTTAACGGCCTCATCGGATTATGGGAGTTCAATACATGCAAAACACAGTCAACGCAAACAGACATAAATAAGCACATCAAGAAGTGATTGGCTATGAACAAAATCATCTCGTTTATTATTCAAAGACTGTCTATGATTTTACAAGGAAATAGTAAAGCAAACATCTGCTTTAAGGGCACTATTCCTAACAATGTGTGGGTGACACGTGGCAGCCACGCAGGCCGCGTGACACGTGATAGTCATGTGTGCTTAACACGTGGCAGCAGTCCACGTGTTAATAGCTCCGTTTCGATCAACATTTTGATCCTTCGTTAATTGTCCTACCATAACCCTCGTATTCCGGCATTTGTGTGTGATCATTTAGGTTCATTATTCGATTAGCAGTGACAGTAATTAATTAATTCTCATAATTAATTAATCACTTCACATATCACACTACCATAATCTAGTAATGGGTATGTGACCCCTAGCCGAATAACAAAATGAGTCGAAGAACCTTTCAATCAATGACAATCAGTGAAATATGATCCTCCTACAACTCCATTTCTCAATCAAGAACTAAGGCATGAGAATAAAATTAGAGCCTCGTTATTCTTGATCTTTAAAGTTAAGTTCGTTTCATATCCATTTAGATCTCAATCTAAGAAAACCCCATTTTCTTGATGTCTTGATCTCTTATCCACCTTGGCTAAGGGTTTAATATTCGATGGACTACGAACAACTTTATCAGTAAGAGATCATTCTTGTTCTTATTCTACTAATTCTACATATGTCACTTGTGTAATCCCAACATAGGCCATGGTTCAGGTGTCTTTATGGCGACACCCTTTTGAGCCTATATCAAAGATTACAGAGTTAGCTCATATGAGACATTACAGAATCTCAAGTCAAAGGATTATTAATCACGTCATTGACCGGTGGGATATTTTTTAATTTGGAAGTTTCTAGGAGACTTCCTTTCCCATTTAGGAATGTCCTCACGTGGGATATCTCAGTGATGAAGTTCTTGTAACAATCACCCTTATGTATTATGAACGCATTATCGTATGCACTTATCATTCCATGAAACTTAATAATCCGTCAAAAAGACATAATCACATAAGCAACTCTCAACGGAGTCATAGTCGACACTCCCACTGTCTGTTGGACTCAATGACTTGAAGAAGTTTCTAATCCTCGCCTATGGAGTTAAGAACCTGTTTCATTCGCCGTTCTCATAAGGGCAAAGTTCTTAACGGCCTCATTAGGGGAGTTCAAAACATGAAAAACATAGTCAAACCCAAACAGACATAAATAAGCACATAAAGAAGTGATTGGCTATGAACAAAATCACCTCGTTTATTATTCAAAGACTGTTTGTGATTTTACAAGGAAATCGTAAAGCATAAATGTTGCTTTAAGGGCACTATTCCTAACACGCAGGCCATTTGAAAATTATAAACACTGAAAGAATGCTTGTCTGAGGTTAGAGCATAATTATGAAGTGCAATTAGATGCATCAAATAATGAATAACATATAACTCAAGTAGTAAATCAATCTTGATGCAAGACTCTCAAGTTGATGAGTAACTCCTAAGTCGTACGACCGACATGACACGGCACTAGAGCCCGGTTTTGCAACTTAGGCTCAGATACCACTTTAGGATGTATCACCCGTGACGTCATGCACCATATGTCCCACACCATGAGTCCAGTTCACATATGAAATGGGTTAACCCATACATGAACCAAACATATAGCGAATGGAGACAAAGAAAAGCCATCCTAGCTAAGCTAGGCTAACCCTTAACCCATGTGTGTGTGTTTGAATGTGCAAGTGTATGAATAATGCATGACGCTATTCTTATGGATTAGGAATGAGGATTTAAAATTTGCAAATAAATCATTTATGTTTCAATTAAATACAAAAGAACAACATGTGATACCCCGCTCGTTCGTACGTGTAGGTTTGTGCCACGTGTGAGTTTAATTTACGCAATTACGTACTTTTCAATTTAATTATATGCCTCCTTATATTATTTATGTGCCTCCTAATTTATTTAAATTCCATTAAAGTGATTTATATGATTTAATTGATTTAAATTGCCTAACTCGTTTAAATTATTACACGAAATATATGATCGTAAATGTTTTAATATGAATTCGGTACTAAGAATATGAATTACGTGAATTTAATTGAATTAAATGATAATTGGACATGATTGTATTTTATTTAAATGTTTTAGGACTTAATTGAAAATAGGCGTTGGACCTGTTTGACACTTTTTGAAAGTTTAGGGACCTATTTGAAAATAGGACCCCTTAAACTATTTTATTTAATATCTTGAGCTTAGAAACTTGGATTCGAGTGTTATCTTCACCATTAGATTCGTTTCGACAATTTGGATCCCATAGAATTAACCTTGTAATTTTTAATGCCATTTGAACCTCCGACAAAGCCCATTTCAGCCCGTTTGGACCAAAATTCTAAATCTGGCCCCACCTTAACTTCTTGGACCTGATTCTAGGGGTGTTCACGGTTTGGTTTTTCGGCCGAACCGAAGGTTCGGTTCGGTTAACCGAACTTTTGGTTTTCAAAAAACTTAAACCAAAACCGAACCGAATCATGTTCGGTTCGGTTTGGTTTTAACCGAACATTTTCGGTTCGGTTTCGGTTTTCGGCCGAAAAACCGAATTCAGACACAGTCATCTCATCTCTCATCACATCACAACCATTAGTCCGAATTATATAAACATTACAGAAATGAGAAACCAAAGTACCAAACTAAGAAAGTGCAACCTCCAAACAATAAACAACAGATTGTCCAGAAAATAGAAATAACAGAATTGCAGCATAACAGATTGTCTGAACTCTGAAGAACAAAGCTACCAAATTAAAAAACAATTATGCAACTTCTTCAAATTCTCTTCAAGCTTCAAATCTTCGAGACTTCAACATCTTTCCTCCTTTTCATGCAACACCACCAGTAAAGTAACAAATTAGAGTCACTTTTAAGGAAAAAGAATAAAATCACCCAATAATTCTATGACATAATGACTGAATTTCAGATTTAATATCTTGTTAGGAGGCTTAAACTTTCTGGCAGATTTACACTTAAGTAATAGCAGCTCAATCCCCTCAAGAATCAAGATTTAGAAGTTGGAAATCGAAGATCAACAATCGAAAAGAAAAAAAAAACTATCAAAAATCTCACCTTGGCTGACTGTTGAGTCTTGAGTGGCGTCGCCCGTCAGAGAAGAAGACCGACAAGCCGAGTGTCTTTGTTGATCATTGTCGCCTCACCTGCGTCGCTTGTCGTCGAAACTGGAGTCTGGAGAATAGAGATGCCGGTTGCGATTTGGGAAAAGGAAAACTAGGGTTCCAATTTGGGGATCTGGAGTTTGTGCAGGAGCTGCTTCATGCTTCAGAGTTGAGAGACTCAGTAGTGAGTAATTCCTAAAAAACGTAAACACGTTTTCACCTTTTCATTACATATAAAATTATAAAAAAATATATATATTTACAAGTTCGGTTTTCGGTTCGGTTAGGTTTAACCGTGGAACTAATCAGAAAAACCGAAAATCCTAAAAGGGCAAACCGAAAATCAAACCGAACACCCCTCGGTTAGTTCGGTTCGGTTTTCAGTCGGTTCAGTTCGGTTATTCGATTTTCGGTTTTAATGAACACCCCTACCTGATTCTAGCCTAATTTCAACTCATTTTGTACCATTTCTCTTCCTATTTCTTACCTTTCATAATGTGCAGCAGCAGCTCTTTAAAGGAAAAGAGAGAAACAACTATTCATCATCTTCATCCTTGAGAAAAAGCTTAAGATATCCTTGCTCCTTTCGATCCTCAACGATCCAAGGTAAGATTTGTGTTCCTCGTGATCTATGCTTCGATTTAAGTACTATTTTGTGTCTTGATATTGAGGTTTTATGCATGAGTGAAGAATTGAATGAATAGTTAGGTTTTATTTCAATTCTTGAATACTTGGCCAAGAGTTGGATCTCATGAACTTTAATGCTTGTAATGTATTCATCTATGCTTCCTTGTACCATATTTGAGCTTTATTTTAATGGTGGTGGTGTATTTATTAATTTTTCATTAAAGCACCTTGATGTTCATTAATGGAAGATGCAAAATATGGATCATTTCATGGACTTTTTCCTCCTCTAAGTTGTTGCATATGTCCTATTGTTGCTGCTTGCATGAATGTGATTGTTTTTGGTGTGTTTTAGCATGGTTTTTGTATGGTTGTGGCCTGGGATTCGACCTGAACACTTGCTGCCCTGTTGCTGTCGAGATGCTACTATTGCCATGGTGTTTATGCAGTTGAAAATGTTGAAGACGAAGACGCAACAATAGCAACCACACCCGTGTGTGCTTCCTACGTTTTAACTAAGTCACGGGTGTGTCTCTTGGCGGATGTTGGGGTTGGGCTACTGACTTGAGGCATAGATCTTAGCCTTCCCGGCTACCAAAATTGTGGCTCAAGGCTATGGAATGCCTATATTGAGCCACGGATGTGTCTTGATTTGTGCATAGGATGAGACATACCCATGTCTCCCCATGCTTGCACTTATGTATTGTTTTGTTCGCCGTTACCTATCTAAACGAGCTCCGTTTGACCTAAAATTTTAATCACGGAAACCTCTTGAAGTATAGAGTATTATCCCGTTGGAATCACATTAAAACATACATTGATTGTGAGATATGACCGATCCATTTTGGTGTCGCCACTTCGCCAAAAATCTACTTTCGTCCCACTTCAAGCTTACGCCATCTTCACATCACTTTGAACTGAGATTCAAGCCATATATCGTCGGAAAGACTTGTTTGTCTAGTTTTATATCTAACAAACAAAACCCAATTTGAACCCCTAGAACTTGAGATATTCCTATTTTCTACAGCTTACCGAATTCAAAAAACTGTCAGCTTTTACCAAAATCCATTTCCTTGCGTTCCTTCAACTTTCTTGACTTCCATAGGTGATTAAATTGATCTCTTTTGCCTCAAACTTGTATCTACTAATGGTTTATTGAATGATATGTTTATGGATTTTATGGCTTGATACGAGGTGTAAACGTGACGTTTAAACGTTTAAATGCTACGTATGATGTTCTTTTGCTTCTAATGTATTCCTTTATTTATTTTAATGCATTCCTTTCATTTCTAACTTGATTCTATGATGTTAATTATTTGTTGCATGTTGTGTTATGACATGTTTATTGATTTTATACCATGAATGTAACATCCCGATTTTTCGGCCGTACAGGTATGTATTTTCGAGAGTGTTTCATACGCATTTTATTTATTAATTTATGCTTTTACGTGTTTATTAAATCGTTTATATGCCTACTTGATTATTTGAATAATTAGTTGTTACACTTTGTTATGTATTTGTTTGTTTTGACCTCGTTTGATTCCTCGTTCGATTCGTTTACCCCCGTATTTGCTCCTAATTATGTGACTACATGATATGCATGAAATATGTTCATTATGAATTTTCCTACGTGTTCGTTTTATGTTTTTGAGTTTGATTGATACGGTTTTGAACCGTTTTATTTGTTAAGGGACTCGAGGGCCTAACTCGTTTTAGAGTACCTCGTGTTCCGGAAGGCGTAACTTGGGCCCGGGAATTCCGATTTGAATTCCGGAAGAAGCGTCGGACTCGTAATGAAGAATGGAAGCTTTGGAACCTGAGTTTGTAATTTTCTAAGCCCATTCAATCCTTCGAATTTTGCCCGAAACACGACCCGTGTGATAGATTTGCCATGTTCACCCGTTTTGATCATAACCGACCCATTTCTTATCCGAATCGCGCCATACTTGAACCCATATGACCCTAACTTAAGCCTATACCCACCAATTTGCTCTCCATTTTGGATTCAAGGCAAGAAAGAAGGAGAAAGCAACAGTTCAATCGAGAACGAGGAGAAAGGGGGGAAAATACTATTCATTTTACAATTTCTTTCCATGCACATCTGATTCGCCTCAAATTTGAAAGGTAAGCCCAGAATCTTGTAATCCATCTTCTCCTCTTTGTTTTGAGTTCTTATTTTCTGAATTTGGTGGAGTATTAAGCATGTTATGGTTCATTAGATGAATAGTAAGGGTTTGTGGAGATTTGATGATTTTGGCATGAATTTTGATGATTCTTGTTGGTTTGATGCATCATTTATGAGCCTAAGACATCCATTATGAATTATATGAACTCATTTTAGAGGTATGTTGCATTTAATGAAAGATACCATTAATGTTTTTTGTATGAAATTTGAAGAGATGAATTTTTGATCCAATTTTCTCCAATTCCTTGCATGTTTGTCCGATTTTTGCATGATATATGACCTGAATATAATGTATGTCTTTTCCTTGCATGCTAGAATGGTTTAGGATTGGTTTTTGTTGGATTTGTGCTGATGTTACCCTATTTTGCTGCTGCTGCGTCGTGGGTCGCGGCCGCGACCGGGATCAGTTCATTTCTGGTAGAGGCCGCGACCCATTTCTGCCCTTGTTTCGACTTGGGAGCTACTGGGCTGCTGGAGGAGATGATGGTCGCGCCCGCGACCACCGTTGTACTGTTTTGGGGTCGCATTTCATGCAACCTTCGAGTTGCTGTTGTGTTGTTGCTCGTTTGCATGTTATATGGCGAAATACGTTTGATGTGTCTCCTACGTGCATGCGTGCATGAATGTTCCGTTTATTTAATTCGCATGATATCTTCTTGCTTCTTTTATAATATGAATGTGATGTTTACATGTCATATTATGTGTTAAGTGCTATGTCATGAATTTATGGCTTGATTTTTGTGTTCGTTTTCGATTTATGATCTTATACGTTCAACATGCTACCTTAACGTGCATTTATGACTTTATGCTTCGTTTATGTGCCTTGTATGATTTTTCTTTGCTGTTATATAATATGAAGTGTCTTCTTAACATGTTGAATGGTTTGTTATGCATGTTATGTGAAATTTGTGAATTCATTTTGGTGATTTTGATGCTTTTACGTGTAATATATGACCTAATTTACTTTATATGCCCTTTTTAACGTACTAGCTTGCATTAATGTGTCGTTTCTTTGCCTCGTTTGAAATTTGTTTGAATCTTTTATCGTATGCATGCATGCCTAATATGTTTTATGACTTGCTATGTCCGGTGCATGAATTTTATGGATTTATTTAGCATGATTTAGGAGGCGTATGATTTGTTATGAATTTACATGCCCTATATGGTGATTCATTGTATCTCTTTTGCATCTTTTGCATCCGCATGCATATGTTGAGCGTCTATATGGTTCATTTGTGAGTCTAAGTCCGTCTTTCGTCCTTTGTTTTGTTCAGAGCTTTGTTTCGAGGGAAAGGAGGTGGTCTTTTAGGTATATTCCGGTTGCTTCGTCTGTGTGGTTCGACAAGGTGAGGTTTCTTTCTTTTAGTTATTACGACCTACAACCCTTGATGTGATTTAAGCCCGCATGTGACCTATGTATATGTATAAGTACTTATATATATGTTTGATACGTATTTTGTAGGATTTTGGCCATTTTGTTATGAAATATTTGCGCTTTTATGTATATGTAAGAAATATTTTTGTTTGTTTGTTTCGAAAAAGAGTTGGTGTTTGTGTTTTGAAACTGCGAGTTATGTTTTGAAACTATGTTGGATTTTGAAATTTTTGAACTTTTGAACAATTTGATTATGAATGGGCCCCGGAGATTTGTGCGAAGGAGACCTGGGACGGTGTGGGTCGTCAAGTAGTCCCTAGCATGGTCTCCACACTTAAGGATCAACCCTGAACCCACTAGGAGGCTTGGTGGGGGAAGGAGTCCTTGGGCGTGAGCATCATGAAACTCACGACCCTTACTGTTCGATTGATGGTCGGGGTGGCACCACCCTGCCATCACCCGGAGACGAGGTGTGTTTGTTTGATTCTGAATTATATTTTGCTTTTGATTTAGATCTTTGATTTATGAACGGAGTTAGGTTGATCTGAGGCTCGTACTCGCAGAGTCGTGTATGTGACTTTGAACTTGGTTTGTGAATCGCGAGTGGACTTATAAGTACTAAAATTTGGTTGATTTTGGCCTTCAACCTTAACTCTTTTCCTTATACCTATTATCACGTGTTAAATGTTTTGGATTGCAAAAACCACGGCCCGGTTCATGAACCTTCTAATTTTGAATATGCTCTGCTCTATATATACGTATGTGTGAGTGTGTTAGCCCCCTCACCTATCGTTAGGACTGAACCCTCCTCGTTGTCTTCTTTTTCCCCTTCTGTTTTGTGGAGTTTGCGGGTGCAGGTTGGTGTATGCTAGGCGGCGGTCCTTTGTTTAGTTTTATTCAAGTTTGTCAGTCGGGTCTTTGCATTTCGCATTGGTACTATGTTTACAATTATGATATGTATGAATTTTGTATAAGAAATATGATTTAGAATTCAAGCTTTGATCCCTGTATGATTTATTTGGCCTTGGATGGGCATAATATGTATAATTTGTATCAATTCGAACAAGTATGTTTGTATTTGAATCCTGGTGCTTCCGCATTTGATTTCGATTTATTTTGCCCACTCTATATTAGGGTCTAGACCGCCTAGCTAGCATGTGTGTTTTTGTTTATCACCCGTTCGCTGTAGCTTGATGCGTGTGCGGAGTTCCTATTTCGTTACACTAAGTGAGGGGATAGTTGGAACTACATATATACGTATAGGTATATTTGAAAAAGTGTTTGACTATAAAAGTTGGAGTTTGATACTGTTAATAAAATAATAGATTGATAGTATTATACCGGAAATCAATAAAATAATAATTAATACAAATATTTGGTTCATATTTATTTTGAGAAAAAGGGAAATAAGGGACTGGGTATCAGATTCTTGAAAATATGAACCGTACGATAATAAAGTGTTAATGCCCTGCAAGTAGGCGTTCTCCATCCTTTACTACTTAAACAGAATGAAATCAGAAATAACAAAATCAATCTAGCCTTCTTCCTCCATGATCTGTTGGGAGCAACCCCTCGAGATCCAGATACAGACAGAGGGAGGGACGTACCTTTCCCGTCACTTAAACCAACATTAAGATCAGATTTGGCGGTAGGTATAGTAATAGACGATGGCCCTTGCCACCCGGCTATTAGTTCTACCGTACCACCAGGCCCAATAGATACAGATACAGATACAGATCTTGCATTTTGGATACAGAATTGAGTTACATCATACCAATGCTCGCCAAAATGGATTTGAGTGTGATATGTTTGTAACTTATATTTAAACAAGGATTTTGTTTGATATAATAGGATAATAGGCATCTGTATATCAGATATTTTCCTAGAAAGGGGATAATACTATAATTAGGGAAAATAAGACTGAATCTTTATTAGGATAAATAATAAAATATTTTATATGTAGACTCATGATCCCAGTTGAAAATATTTTAACCTCACCTGCTATGAAACGGAATTAAGTAAAGTATTCGGGGTTCCACTGTCCAGACCTAGTTCCTGAAAGTAGTGAACTACTACGGACTTAGAGAACTTGGTTCTTTATATACTAATGCGACACATGAATGAGTACAATTAAGGCATGTTGTAACAAGGAGTAACAGTAAGGTACAGGAAATTCGGTAATCTAGAATTGAAATATTATTGTAAAACACACTGATACAAAAGTCATACAACCGAATTAACTAAGAAATTCTTATTCAAATCATGAATCCAAGTTTAAGGTTTATAAGAGTGAACCCGATTTTAAAAAGTTATTAAGTCCCGATTTTGAAATCGTTAGACAAAATTTCTTTCATAAACACCCAAATTTTATTTTATATTAATTCTTGAAATTACTACATGCTATTATTGGTCAAAATTCATATTTAAAGTCAAAAGTCAAAGTTACTATTGAAAAACGGTTACTATTTAAACATAGGGGATTAAATACTTTTAAACATAAAATCAAACACACACTTACACAAACTAGCACACGGTACACACACTGTAACGCCCGAGCGCGAGACGTCACATCCCCCGTACCATGACCCGACCCATATATGAAATGGATTTTCACACACGAGCCAAATCATAGCGAACGGATACAAACACACTCACTAAGCCAGGTGGGACTAACCTATAACTTAAACCTCAACAACAAACAACAACAACAATCAGAGAAACAGAAAGGCGGAAGCAATCATTCATATATTATATATTGAGCTGGAAGCTCTAGGTACCAACATGTAATTCATATATTGAGCTATACGCTCTATGTACCAATATTTAAGTCTGAAGAAGATACATATAGGTACCATATACATGTACGCTCCATACTTATACAAAATCCAAAATGATCAAAAGAGTAAGCATATGCGTGTAAAGAAAAGAAGGCTAAACACGATGCAAGACTCTCCCTGACTGGTATCCCGCCTAGCATCCCTTTCCTGCAAAAAGAACTGAAACAACTCCGGGTTCAGTCTTAGATAGACTGGTGGGTATAAAAAGATAGGCATAATATCATAATATTGCGGAATTTAAACACGTACATGCAAATTATAATCCTTATTCGAGGTTTTGAATCCTTTTTCCCAAGTGGGAAAATAAATACAACGAATAGGATTATAATAATTCATTTCATTCAATAGGTCATTCGTGGCCCGACGAGAGGGCGTGCATTATCTCCAACCACCACCTCGTGTAATTCATTAATCATTCATTCATTCATTCGTTCATGCATTCTTTCTTTCGTGCATATTCATTCGATCATTCATATACTCCTTTTTCCTCCGGGTAGGGAACGGGTTTGCAAGGCCCGAACCCTCATTCATTAATGCTAGAGGGGTACATGAATCCCCAAAAGCGCGGGTCCCCTTTCAGTCACTAATCTCCTAGTGAAATACAGGTTGCCGAAATTGTTGGAACTAGTATAAATGGATTCCCGTCAGCCCAAGCTTCCCCGGTTCACCACTACACTAAGTCCTGGGCCCCCATTCATTGTGATCACTCAATCATTACTCGCCAATACATTTTGGTAGGATATTTAAGAAAAAGGCATTCGTTTAAAACATTTGCTCATTAAAAACTTGGTATAAATACCTATATAGGGTTTTGGCCAAAATCTTGCACATTAGGTGTTCGGGGTCATATTGTTAACTAATAGAAGAAAAACCCACCTAGTAGACAAAAAGAACCCGACAAAGCTCTCACTGCCCGACCTCGTCACCCACGGGATCAAGATCTGTGTGACAAAGGTAGTGTGAGACTCAATATGACCACATTTGACGCTCGGCTATGCAATATCATGTTAAGGAATGCTTAAAATGCAATAATATGTTCAAATATGGTCATGAATGTCATAGAATCCAATTAAACACATAATTCAACAAAGTTTCGTTTAATATACGATAAAATCGTATTCGTTCCCGGTCATATCGTTCATACTTTCATACTTGCATTCATAAGGTTATCAATATCATAAATCAATCATAAAACATAGCTTTAATATAATCACGTTACATATAATCCACCATTACGAGCCATAAACGAGATATAAGCAAGAAAAGAGGTTCCCCAAAGCTACCATTTCCAATGACACGGCCGTGTTGAGTTTTCAAAGGAAACGGACACGGCCGTGTCCGAGGTTTAAAATCCGAAAATTCAAAGTCGAGAGCTTGACACGGCCGTGTTGAGTTTTCAAAGGAATTGGACACGGCTGTGTCCGAGGTTTAAAATCCAAAAATCCAAAGTCGAGAGCCCAACACGGCCGTGTCCATTTTCAGTTCAAAGCTGACATGGCCCTGTCAGCTCATCGTTTTGTCAAGAAAAACAGAGCAAAAGCTCTGTTTCTCGAGGGAAAAGCTTTGCAAAACAGGGGCAGCAACAAGGAAGCTCTTATACACCCTTAGACATGCTTTCAATTCATATAATTCACATATATCATGCAATCCAATCATAGAAGCAAGAATTCACCCTTAAAGTTGGCAAAAGATCACTCAAAACCAAGTTTTCATCCATGGAAGCTTCAAGCATCCACAAAGGAAAGTCAAGCTATAATCAACCAACACAAAATCCTAGCATATAGAAACGATAAGGAAGCGACGAGCAACTCATTCCATGCATCAACTCTCACTTAAAACCATTAAAATCCCAAGTTCAAGATCAAACCCCAATTCATGCTTTCATTCAAACCATAGGAATTCCCCAACTTCTATCATGCTTCACTTAGATGAACATATAGAGGAGAAGATGGAGATTGCAAATCACTTATTACCTTGGAGAGAGATGGAGGATTGGTAACTCTTGAGCTCAAAGTTGGTTGATAAAAAACAAGGGTTTCTTGGAGCTCTCTTCCTTGGCCTCTTGAGATGATGATGATCGATCAAATGAGATGCATAAGGGACAAATTCTGATATTTAGTGATAAAATGGGTAGAATTCGGGTCGGTTCAAGTCCGGTTCGTTTAGTAAACGGTTCAAACAAGTTATAAGGTCAAGGTTGTGGAAAGATTCATTGTCGAAGGTTCAAACGGTATCGAAAAAGTATAAGGTCAAGTTTAATGGATAGGTAACGTCGAAACAAGTTCAACGCCGGTTACGGATCTCGATTTCGAGGTCCGGAGCTCAAGATATCGCGAAAATCGTTCAGGGTTGCCTATATACAAATAGGTCCCTAAACTTTCAAAAAGTGACAATTAAGCCCAAAACCAATTTCCAATTGAGTCCAAAACATTCAAATAAGTTACAATCAATCCCACAGATTACACGAAACATATAATTCCATTCAATTAACACCGAATTCGCAAAATTCACATTCTCACAAATTCATTCATATATTCATAGCACACATTGGAATTGATATAAAATTTAAACAATTAAATCAAATTAGAAACGAATTCAATTAGCAAATCAAATTATAAAATCATATAATTAAATAAAAATACGCACATATCACTTACCGGCACGTGTGAAAACACGGGGCGTTACAACCTCTCCCCCTTAAAGAGAATTCGTCCTCGGATTCATTGCTCGGTCGGAAACAATTCGGGGTAGAACTTCTTCATTTTCTCTTCCGTTTCCCACGTTTCTTCTTCCGTCTTATCACTTTGCCATAATACTTTCACCAAGGGAAACCGTCTGTTTCGAAGTTCTTGAAATTTCCGATCCAAAATCTTAACTGGTTTCTGAACAAAAGTGAGATTCGGTTCAAGCTCTGCTTCCTCAACCGTTATGATCACTGATTCATCGGGATAGTACTTCCGAAGTTGTGATACATGGAAGACATTGTGAATACCCATTAAACTTGGAGGCAAATCCAGTCTATAAGCAGTATCTCCGATTCTCTCCAAAATCTCATAAGGTCCTAAATATCGGGGATTCAACTTTCCTCCTTTTCCAATTCGGGTAAATCCTTTCCGAGGTGAAGCTTTCAGGAATACCCTATCCCCAACTTCAAATTCAAGATCTTTCCTTCGCTTATCTGCATAACTTTTCTGTCGATCTTGAGCTGCTTTCATCCGTTGTCGAATAATCTGAACTTTTTCAATAGCATCCTCAATAGCTTTGGAAGGTTTATCTTTCCTTTCACCTCTTTGTACCCCTTCTTGCTTACTCCACTTCCATTCTTCCAAATCGAAAAACAACGGGGATCGGCACTTTCTTCCATAAAGAAACTCATACGGTGCCATTTCTATAGAATCTTGGTAACTGTTATTGTAGGCAAACTCAATTAAGGGCAACTCGAGAAATCCAACGCACACGCCCTTAACATATCCTCAAGATATCTGATTAACCTTTCAGATTGCCCATTCGTCTGTGGATGAAAAGCTGTACTGAACTGAAGCTTAGTTCCCAGACATTTCTGTAACTCTTGCCAAAACTTGGAAGTGAATCTCAGATCCCTGTCTGAAACAATACTAGCTGGCACTCCATGTAACCGAACAACCTCATCACAATACCTCTTAGCCAACTTACCTATCTTATCTAACATCCGAACTGCAAGAACATGCACTGACTTGGTTAACTTGTCCACAATTACCCAAATTCTATCGAATCCACCTTTCACTCTAGGTAAACCCGATACAAAATCCATTGCTATTTGTTCCCATTTCCATTCGGGAATAGGTAGTAGCTGTAACAATCCTGACGGCTTCTGATGCTCAGCTTTCACTAGCTGACAAGTCAGACAATGCTTCACATAATTCACCACATCTCTCTTCAACCCGTTCCACCAATAATACTGTTTCAAGTCCCGATACATCTTGTTTCCACCAGGATGTACCGAATAGACAGTTTTATGAGCTTCATCCAAAATAGCTCTTCTCAATTTTGTTGGAACTACCACTCTGTTCTTGAATCGAAAGATTCCCGTATCATCGAATCCAAACGGACACTCGGAGTCTGATCGAGCCTTCTCAATCAACTTCTGAATCTCAACATCCATCCGTTGTGCCTCAAATATATGTTGTCTTAACTCTGGACGTACTGAGATGTTACCAATACGAGCCTTTATCTTAACCAACTCCATTGGTTGTCCAATATTTACCTTCAAATTGGATACACTAGCCTTCCTACTCAATGCATCCGCGACCACGTTAGCTTTACCCGGGTGATACTTAATCACACAATCATAGTCCTCGAGAGTCTCCATCCACCTTCGTTGCCTTCTATTCAACTCCTTCTGAGAGAATAAGTACTGAAGACTCTTATGATCGGTAAAAATCTCAAAAGAAGTCCCATACAAATAATGCCTCCACTTCCCTAAGGCAAAAATCACCGCTGCAAGCTCAAGGTCGTGAGTGGGATAATTCTTCTCATGCTCTTTCAATTTCCTAGAGGCATAAGCAATTACTCTCCCATTTTGCATCAAAACACAACCTAAGCCTTCATGGGAAGCATCCGTATACACCATAAACCCTTCAATACCATCCGGAAGTGCAAGTATCGGTGCAGAAGTTAACTTATCCTTCAAGAGCTGAAAACTAACTTCACACTTCTCATCCCATTTAAACTGAACCTCTTTCTTGGTTAATCGGGTCAACGGAGCCGCAATCTTAGAGAAATCCTTAACAAATCTTCGATAATAACCGGCTAGACCCAAGAAACTTCGGATCTCAGAAACATTCTTAGGACTCTGCCACTTAGAAACTGCCTCTATTTTCAAAGGATCCACTTCTAATCCTTTGCTCGAAATGATATGTCCCAAGAAACTCACCCTGTCAATCCAAAACTCGCATTTACTGAATTTTGCATAGAGCTGGTTATCTCTTAAAGTCTCCAATACCAATCTCAAATGCCGAGCATGATCCTCTTCTGACCTTGAGTATACCAAAATATCATCGATGAAGATCACAACAAACTTATCCAAATACGGCCGGAAAATCCGATGCATCATATCCATAAAAGCTGCCGGCGCATTAGTTAATCCAAATGGCATCACCACGAATTCATAATGTCCATACCGGGTATTAAATCCTGTCTTAGGAATATCTTCCTCCTTGATCTTTAACTGATAATATCCTTGCCTTAAATCGAGCTTGGAGTACACTCTTAACCCTTGTAACATATCAAACAAATCCTCTATATTAGGCAATGGATATTTATTCTTTACCATCATCCGATTCAACTCCCGGTAGTCAATACACATCCTTAAGGTTCCATCTTTCTTCTTAACAAAGAGAACCGGCGCGCCCCACGGTGATGAACTCGGTCGAATATAACCATTCTTGAGAAGTTCTTCCAGCTGAACTTTCAACTCTTGTAACTCTGCCGGTGCCATCCGGTAAGGAGTCTTAGAATAAGGTTCAGATCCCGGATATAAGTCTATTACAAATTCGATCTCTCGATCCGGAGGCAAAGAACCTAAAACTTCGGGAAACACCTCAAGATATTCCTTTACCACTTCAGTTTCTTCCAACTTTGCCTGATCTTTCGGCTTATTCAAGTTATAGGCAATAAATCCCGTTGCCCCATTCCTTATCAACTTATGAGCCTCAGTAAACGACAAAAGAGGGGTAATCTCTGATTCTTTCTCTACTACCACTTCTTCTCCCAACTTAACTGTCTTGGTGAAACAATCAACCGTGGCGTGATACCGAAACAACCAATCCATTCCCAGAATAACCCCATATCTGTTCATCGGCATCACCACTAAATCTGCCTGATATTCTCCGCCTTCAAACCCAAACACACAATCTCTGACCACCCGATCCATCTCAAGACTTCCACCCAACTGCGAACTCACCACATAACAAGCATGTAAGCACGTAACAGGCAAACACAAAGTATCAATTAATTTGCAAGAATTAAAAGAATGAGTAGCGCCAGGGTCAAATAATGCATGTATGTTCGTGTTATGGATGCATATCGTACCTTCCACCATAGCATTGGGATTGGCTTCCACATTTTGCTCTTCACCCGCAAGGGCATAAGCGCGAGCTGGGATCATCGGCCTTTGAGCTCCCGGTTGATATCCCGGAGTCTTATCTGGACAAGTATTGGCCATGTGTGTTGTCTTTCCACAAATCAAACACTGTCCCAACCTTCTTCTGCAAGTGTTATAGGTGTGAGTCGGGCCTCCAAAAAATAGACATGGTGACCTATCATGCCGAGGATCAGAAGTAGCTGGAGGTGCTTGTGGTTTCGGCGGTGCAGCTCCTGTAGGTCGAAACCTCTTGTTTTGCCCTTGAAATGGCTGTGAGGGAGCCATCATAGGTCTTTTCCCTTTTCCAAATCCCGATCCTTGTCCTATTTGCATGCGAGGTATGGAGTCCTTTTTCTTATACTCTTCTTCCAATACCAGAGCCCTCTGTACAGTGTCAGCAAAAGATTCAAAGTTATGGCCTGCGTGCCCATGCCTCAGATCCTGTCTCAATCCGGCTATGAACTTCTTTCTCTTTCTCTTTTCATCCCTTGTAATATGGGGTGCATACTTCCCTAGCCTATTGAAAAGAGAAAGATACTGAGCCACCGTTCGAGTTCCTTGCTTCAGATCCATAAACTCTTGTTCTTTTCTTTCTCGGACAACTTCAGGAACAAAAGCCTCTCTAAACTCCCTTACAAACACTTCCCAAGTAACTTCTTCTCCTTCCACTTCGAGCTTCTCTCGGGTGCGTTCCCACCAATCATAGGCCTCTCCGTCCAATTGAAAAATAGCAAACTGGGCCTTTTCTTGAGATGTGAATTGTCGAACATTAAAAATCCTCTCAATCCGAATGAGCCATCCTTCCGATATAGCATCGTCAACCGAACCCGAAAACCTTGGAGGATTATAACTCAAAAATAACCCATGATGATCTCTCGGGTTATTTGGAGGAGGTGCTTGATGTTCAGCCTGCGGTTGTACTGGAGGATCCTGAGCCCTTCTATGCTCCACGTAGTTATATACCGCCTCCATAAAGTGCTCCATATTCATAGACGGTTGTGGAGGGTTAGGAGAACGATCTCTATGATGATGATGTCCCGGAGACCTTTCCCGATGTCTTCTAGGAGGCATCCTGTTCACTCAAACACTAACATGCGTGCTAATTTTAGTTCATGCGTGACAATGCATTAAATTCAATCAATCATTCAAGTCAAGAATCAAAACACCTTATCATATAAAATGCAAATGCTCCATATTAACAAGTAATTCCTACAACCGAACGACCTACTGACTCAACACGACGCTAGAACCCTGGTTTTGCAACCCTGGGCTCTGATACCACTCAAAGGATGTAACGCCCGAGCGCGAGACGTCACATCCCCCACACCATGACCCGACCCGTATATGAAATGGATTTCCACACACGAGCCAAATCATAGCGAACGGAGACAAACACAATAGCTAAGCCAGGCGGGACTAACCTATAACTTAAACCTCAACAACAAACAACAACAACAATCAGAGAAACAGAAAGGCGGAAGCAATCATTCATATATTATATATTGAGCTGGAAGCTCTAGGTACCAACATGTAATTCATATATTGAGCTATACGCTCTATGTACCAATATTTAAGTCTGAAGAAGATACATATAGGTACCATATACATGTACGCTCCATACTTATACAAAATCCAAAATGATCAAAAGAGTAAGCATATGCGTGTAAAGAAAAGAAGGCTAAACACGATGCAAGACTCTCCCTGACTGGTATCCCGCCTAGCATCCCCTTCTGCAAAAAGAACTGAAACAACTCCAGGTTCAGTCTTAGACAGACTGGTGGGTATAAAAAGATAGGCATAATATCATAATATTGCGGAATTTAAACACGTACATGTAAATTATAATCCTTATTCGAGGTTTTGAATCCTTTTTCCCAAGTGGGAAAATAAATACAACGAATAGGATTATAATAATTCATTTCATTCAATAGGTCATTCGTGGCCCGGCGAGAGGGCGTGCATTATCTCCAACCACCACCTCGTGTAATTCATTAATCATTCATTCATTCATTCGTTCATGCATTCTTTCTTTCGTGCACATTCATTAGATCATTCATTCGATCATTCATATACTCCTTTTTCCTCCGGGTAGGGAACGGGTTTGCAAGGCCCGAACCCTCATTCATTAATGCTAGAGGGGTACATGAATCCCCAAAAGCGCGGGTCCCCTTTCAGTCACTAATCTCCTAGTGAAATCCAGGTTGACAAAATTGTTGGAACTAGTATAAATGGATTCCCGTCAGCCCAAGCTTCCCCAATTCACCACTACACTAAGTCCCGGGCCCCCATTCATTGTGATCACTCAATCATTACTCGCCAATACATTTTGGTAGGATATTCAAGAAAAAGGCATTCGTTTAAAACATTTGCTCATTAAAAACTTGGTATAAATACCTATATAGGGTTTTGGCCAAAATCTTGCACATTAGGTGTTCGGGGTCATATTGTTAACTAATAGAAGAAAAACCCACCTAGTAGACAAAAAGAACCCGACAAAGCTCTCACTGCCCGACCTCGTCACCCACGAGATCAAGATCTATGTGACAAAGGTAGTGTGAGACTTAATATGACCACATTTGACGCTCGGCTATGCAATATCATGTTAAGGAATGCTTAAAATGCAATAATATGTTCAAATATGGTCATGAATGTCATAGAATCCAATTAAACACATAATTCAACAAGTTTCGTTTAATATACGATAAAATCGTATTCGTTCCCGGTCATATCGTTCATACTTTCATACTTGCATTCATAAGGTTATCAATATCATAAATCAATCATAAAACATAGCTTTAATATAATCACGTTACATATAATCCACCATTATGAGCCATAAACGAGATATAAGCAAGAAAAGAGGTTCCCCATAGCTGCCATTTCCAATGACACGGCCGTGTTGAGTTTTCAAAAGAAACGGACACGGCCGTGTCCTAGGTTTAAAATCCAAAAATTCAAAGTCGAGAGTTTGACACGGCCGTGTTGAGTTTTCAAAGGAATTGGACACGGCCGTGTCCGAGGTTTAAAATCCAAAAATCCAAAGTCGAGAGCCCAACACGGCCGTGTCCATTTTCAGTTCAAAGCTGACACGGTCGTGTCAGCTCATCGTTTTGTCAAGAAAAACAGAGCAAAAGCTCTGTTTCTCGAGGGAAAAGCTTTACAAAACAGGGGCAGCAACAAGGAAGCTCTTATACACCCTTAGACATGCTTTCAATTCATATAATTCACATATATCATGCAATCCAATCATAGAAGCAAGAATTCACCATTAAAGTTGGCAAAAGATCACTCAAAACCAAGTTTTCATCCATGGATGCTTCAAGCATCCACAAAGGCAACTCAAGCTATAATCAACCAACACAAAATCCTAGCATATAGAAATGATAAGGAAGCGACGAGCAACTCATTCCATGCATCAACTCTCACTTAAAACCATTAAAATCCCAAGTTCAAGATCAAACCCCAATTCATGCTTTCATTCAAACCATAGGAATTCCCCAACTTCTATCATGCTTCACTTAGATGAACATATAGAGGAGAAGATGGAGATTGCAAATCACTTATTACCTTGGAGAGAGATGGAGGATTGGTAACTCTTGAGCTCAAAGTTGGTTAATAAAAAACAAGGGTTTCTTGGAGCTCTCTTCCTTGGCCTCTTGAGATGATGATGATCGATCAAATGAGATGCATAAGGGACAAATGCTGATATTTAGTGATAAAATGGGTAGAATACGGGTCGGTTCAAGTCCGGTTCATTTAGTAAACGGTTCAAACAAGTTATAAGGTCGAGGTTGTGGAAAGATTCGTTGTCGAAGGTTCAAACGGTATCGAAAAAGTATAAGGTCAAGTTTAATGGATAGGTAACGTCGAAACAAGTTCAACGCCGGTTACGGATCTCGATTTCGAGGTCTGGAGCTCAAGATATCGCGAAAACCGTTCAGGGTTGTCTATATACAAATAGGTCCCTAAACTTTCAAAAAGTGGCAATTAAGCCCAAAACCAATTTCCAATTGAGTCCAAAACATTCAAATAAGTTACAATCAAGCCCGCAGATTACACGAAACATATAATTCCATTCAATTAACACCGAATTCGCAAAATTCACATTCTCACAAATTCATTCATATATTCATAGCACACATTGGAATTCATATAAAATTTAAACAATTAAATCAAATTAGAAACGAATTCAATTAGCAAATCAAATTATAAAATCATATAATTAAATAAAAATGCGCACGTAACACTTACTGGCACGTGTGAAAACACGGGGCGTTACACACACATATTTCAAGAACATCAAGAACATGTTCTTCATCATGTTTGATATTCATAAGATGTTCTAGGCATTCTTGATCAAATTCATAGTCATAACATAAGATTAAAGAATAAATGAGCATAATATATAAACTTTTCATGAAATATGATTCATAAATAAATTCCTAAACATGAATTTATTCAAATCTTCAAGTATTCATAAAATGTTCTACACATACTTGATTATATTTATATTCATATCATAGAATTTGAAGCATAATATAGCAAAATATATAAATTCTCTATGAAAAATAATTCCAAATAAATTATTCTAGGCATGGATTTAATCAAACAAGATCATAATCATTTAAATACATACTCACATTATATCATATCATAATTCATGCATTTAATTAAACAAAATTTCATAATGTACACAAATTGTATTTAAAACTAACAATTATGCACATATTTCATAAAATAAAATTCCTAAAGCATAATTTAATTAAATCTAAGCATGCTATACTCATAAACACCCTAAGAATATATTATAAAGCATGAAATAATAAAAGAACAAGTCTTATACCTTAGAGAGAGAGAGGATGGCGTGAGGTAGGGAGAGAGAGTGAGATTGTGGTGTGTTCTTGGAAATGAATGTGGAGGGGTATTTATAGGTAGTCATGAGGGGTCTTAGAGAAATTTATAAAAGTTTAGGAGAGATGTGGATGCTTCATAACCTAAACAAATGCTTGGTAGCTATGGAGAAAATGTGGTTGTCTCATAGTTTAAACAAATGCTTGGTAATTAGATAGGAAATGTGGAGAAAATATATCCATTTATTTAAACTTTCTAGAAGGTCTATGTGGAATAAAAATAAATATAAAATGGTATAAAATTCATTCAAGAGTCGAGAGGTGAAACCTTGAAGTAGTAAATTAATGAAAGAACGAGTGAAAAATAAGCTTTGTTATGATTATAAATGTGGAATATTTAGAGTTTTCGTTTATAAATTATGAATATTAAAGATGATGAAAATCATGAGAAAATTATATAAACAAAGCTATGATGAAGTTTAAAGGTTGTAAAAATTATCATATTTTAGAGAAAAATTCAAGAAACGTTTTAAGTAAAATTTCGAATATTGAATGAAAGCTAATTGTTTAAAATAAAATGACAATTTTTAAAAAGGAAAATATTTATAAAATATGCTATGGGTGGAATCGAGTTTTGGTAAATGTATGAAAATTCATAAAAAAATTCAAGGGTCGTTTTGGTTATAATATTGAATATCAAAAAATAGATGAGTAAGGAATTATTTACGATCGAACTATAAGCTAGGGTTTTGTCGGTTTTTGATACTACTAGAGTTAGGATGGGAATCATGGTTCGCGGAGAATGCTAAGACCCTCGAAATAATGTGAGGATTCTTTTGGTCACAATATTGGGTGGTAAAAGTACTTCGGGGAATGTAGGAAAATTCTAGGGCTGTAGGGGTATTTTCGTAATTTCTAACCTAAAATTGTAGGAATAGGTTTTGAAATATATGAAGGGGTTTTAGGTGCTGGAAAGGGATGTATACTAGAGTTCTAAGATTCTTATGAGAAAGGTTTCAAGATACATGCTCGATAAAGGAAATAATTAAATTACGAACTTTTAATTAAAACTATAGCACATAAGTCACATAAGAAGGCAATGCATGAAAGAGTAAATAAGGATCGAGATTGTAAATGCTTCTTGAATAACCCCTTTACTTTACCTTTTCCAACTCGGCCCAGGTTAGGGCTGTTACATGTTAGCTCCTTCACTTAGTCGGTGGACTGAACCCTCTCTTTACTTTTCAGGTGACAGGTCCTTTGAGCTCGTGCTAGGCGGGGAAGTGCGTCTGTCGAGTCACACGGGGTCGTTTAAGTCGAGCTAGGTTGCATTGGGTCTCATGAGCATATTTTGTGCTTCGTACTCTTGGGATTATGTTGTATGCTATGGATTTATGAAATTGTATCCTGTATATGTATGTATATTTGATCTCTTGGCTTTAGCTTGAGCATTTGATGATATTGCTTCCGCTATCCTGTTGTTTGATTGGTATTTGTTTTATTTTCGTGCACGCTAGCCTAGTGTGTAACATCCCGATCATCCGGATCTATAAGTATGCATTTATGGTGTGTTATGTGCGTAATTTATTTATTTATTTATTTATGTCGTTTCTATTACTTTTATTGAGTATTTATTTGGAATTTACTTGTTTAATTGCTACTTGAATACCTTGAACGTTTATGCTCTTTTACTTGAGTTTTGCTCTCTACGTGCTCGAATTTGATTTTTGTGAACTCTTGATATACGTGAACTATGTGAGTTATGTACTTGTTAGTATGCTCGTTTGGTGTTCGTTTGGTTTGGCTTGATGTTCGTTTTGTTTTCGGAACCTAGAGGACGGTTAAAGGGCATTTAGCGCACCTCAGGTTCCGGGCAGCGTATCTTGAGCTAGGGAATTCGGATTCGAATTCCGGAAGAGGCGTTGGACTTGCCACAAGATTTTCAAGCTTTGGATCCTAACCTTATACTTTTCTAAGCCTTTTTAGACCTCCAAAAATCGATCGGAACGAGCCCTTGTGACAAGAATGGCCCTTTTGTTGACTAGTCAAGCTTTGTGGGCCCCTTTTTCACCAAATAATCTCCCAACCCTTGACTTTATGACCTTTACTCAGCCATCACTCTCCCTATCACTCCCTCACATGAGCCACACCACCCAAGAAGGAAGAAAAGAAGCCCCAACTTCAGCTCTTAAGAAGAAACAAGGAAGAAGGTGACATTATTCCATTTTTGAAGGTTTTGGTCATTTCCCTCCACCTTTTCTTATCAAATTCAAGAGGTAAGTATATTTTTGAGTCCTCCTTGATTATTTGGTTCTTTTAAGTGTAATATCTTGAGCTATAATGTAACGCCCCGATTTTCAGACAGTCAGGTATGCTCGACACGTGTGGGTTTCGAGCGCTAGGATTTTATTTTATTATTTTCATTTATTTAATTTAAACGTGTTACATTAATTTCTATCAATTGTTTTCGACGTGACTTAATTTCTATCAATTGTTTTCGACGTGACTACGTGGAAATATAGGAAATACGTGTCAACTTGGGAATTATGGAATAAATGGAATTTAATTGTCACATGAATTAATTGTCCAACTTGTATTAATTGCGTAATTGTCCTTAATTGTTCATTTCCCTTTCTTTAAGGACCTAATTGCATGAATACGTTAAGGGACCTAATTGATCATTTCTAAACCTTAGGTACCCGATTGCATAACTTATAGAACTTTAGGGATTTGATCATAAATATTCCATTTTTCTCCCAAATATATCGGTATACATTTCTTCCATAATCATCATCTTCATTACATGCCAATCATCCCATATTTGCTTCCTTGCTCCACCGAACCAAAAACCTCCAAAAAGGGAAGGGAAGATTTCATCAAATTCATCAATTCTTTTCAAGAAAATTAGGAGTTTGGAGCTTAATCACCCATGTTCATCATCTTCTTCCACTTATTTTCATCTCAAGGTATATATGTGATTCTTGATTATATTTGAGATAGCTAGGGTTTGGGATTTATATGCTAGATGGATGAATGGTAGATGGAAGCATGATTATGTGATCCTAGGTTGAGTTATGGCATGATTTATTTATGAAATTCTTGAATATTTGAGCTTGAATGTTCAATAGGAGCTTGAGCATGAAACTTGGAAATCTTGATACAATTGCATGGTTTACTTGTTTAAGTGTTATATTATCATTTCTTGAACATATGTGCATCTTATTTCCAGAAATATTGGTTGTTGTGATCAACAATTGGAATTTGCTGCTTGCTTTGTTGCTTCCCGTAACCATGCTCTGTTTTTTCTCTGTTTCTATAAGTTGCAGAAACAGGGAACGGCCGTTCCCAGCCTCAAGGCATTGTGGGAACGGGCGTTTCCCTCTTTTAAACTAAAACTAGGCGGCCGAGCATGGGAACGGCCGTTCCCATTTTGGCCTTGGTGCCGGAAGGGCCATTCCCAGCTAAGGCGCATTTTTAAAACCGAAATCGTTGGCGCGCTTTGGGGATTTACGGGAACGACCGTTCCTATTTACAAAGGGAACCCGGAACGGCCGTTCCCACCTGGCTTGTAGAACAAAAGTTTCTGCATAAAATTACGAAAATAGCCCCTCGATCCGACGACTCCTTTAACCACGAATTGCTATTATATGATCCAATATGTACTGAAATAATATGTTATCATGCTACATTGTGTATTGCTCGATGTCTCGTGTATGATCATGCCGTGCGTCATTATATGGAATAATGTCCTTGAATTATAGTCTCATGCACGCACATTGTCCCGTTTCTTGTCCAGTTATTCTCCAGGGCGGAGATTATCAAGCATGAGCACATTCACGCATTCACGAGTCGTGTGTCGCCTGTCAGGTGCGGTTTAATTTCTAGTTATATAGAACCCGTATAACCTTTACGTGATTTTTGGCCAAAGGTATTTATATTATAATTTCATGAAAGCACTTATCTTTTCAAGTTATTTTATTGTTCATGAATTAAGCAAGTAGGTTATGTTAGTGTTCACGAATCAAGCATGCCATGTTCATGAAAGCAAGTACGTGCGTTCTCCTGGCCAGGCTCTCCTTAGTGAGGGTGCTGGGCTGGTCTTAGAGCTGATGGTTGTCCGTCCAACCACAGGAAGAACAATACCCTATCGTGTACGTGTGTTCTCTTGGCCAGGTCCTCCTTAGTGAGGGCGCTGGGCTAGTCTTCGGGCTGGTGGTTGTCCGTCCAACCACAAGAAGAACGAAGCCCTATCGTGTACTTATGTTCTCCTGGTCAGGTTCTCCTTAGTGAGGGCGTTGGGCTAGTCTTAGAGCTGGTGGTTGTCCGTCCAACCACAGGAGGAACAAACCCTATCGTGTTACAAGCAAGCCATGCATTGATTGCACGATTTCCATTCCATGAATGTGCTAATTGAGTACACATGCATGATTGCACGCTAATTGAATTGCGTGATCACCTAATGATTAACAAGCAAGCAAGCATGTTTATCAATTGCATGAAAAGAACAAGTATTTAATATTGATAGTTGTATTCTCGGGCGAAGCTATTATATTATTGAGCTTGTATATTTATCTTTTATAAATCTTTACCCGAGAATATGACTTGCATGTTATCTGCGCAAATATATATGTAAACCCCTCACTCGGTCTTCACAGACTGACACCTCCACCTTTCAGGTATTGCAGGTGCACGCTAGGCGGGAAGTGAGTCGAGTCCAGTCTTGGTAGTCGAGTCGTGCACGGTGCATTTTATTTACTAGTTTATTGATTGTTCAAGGGATTATGTTTAAGTTATTGTTATTGTTGTTTGGAGATGATAATGTATTGATAATTATAGTAAAGCATGTTTAGATTGATAAATGAAACATCGTGACTTGGGAAATGGAAATGCTTGATAAAGATTGGTTTATGCTTCCGCTTTAATTTTGTTGCGTGAGTTACTTATCCCGCCTAGCCTATTGAGTTATTGCATTGTCACCCGTTCGCTATAGGTTAGTTCATGTACGGATTGGCCATTTCATATGTGGATTGACCTATAGTGCGGGGGTGTGGTACCTCCACGTGTAAGGGGTGCTACATATAACCTTGATTTGCATGAGTGTTGGCATTTAATGTGAATAGTAAGGGTTTAGGGAATTTTGCAAATTCAAGCATGCTTCTTTGTAATTTATTTGAGTTTGATGCATGATATGAGATTCTATTACATCCTTCTTGAGTTATTTGAACTTGGTTTATGTGCTAGAGTTAATTCCATGCTTCTACCATTGTGGATTTTTGAGTTCTTGGATGAATATGCCCTCTTCACCCCTTTTGCTTGATGTGTTGCTTCTTTGAGCTATTATATGACTTGGATTGCTTGGTTTATTACTTCTTATACTTGCCTTTATGTGTTATCTTGGTCCCTTGTTGGTTTGGTTTGAGTTTTGCAAGAATTTGGAGCTCAGAGTTTGAAAATTTCGCCCCTGGACCAGATCCACAACCCTGGATTTTTATGCTTTGAAAAACCCACGGCCGTGGATATGGGGACAGATTTTGGCAAGTTTCTGTCTTGGAATCCATGGCCTTGGATATCCCTTTTGAAAAAATCCACGGGCCTGGATTTCAGGGCAGAAACATTTTGAGTTCCGAACTTCGTTTTCTTGTTTCGTTTCGTTTTCCTTTCGTTTCCCCACCCCCCTTTCTTTGTTCCTTGCCTTGTTTACTAGTATCTTATATGTTGTGGTTGTGTTATGTTATGTGTTTTGTTGTTATTTTCCAAGTTGTGGATTCATTTGTTTAGAAACGTGCAAGTTATGCTCATTTTGCTCACGTTACAACTTTGTTACGCTTCTTGCATCTCCTACGCATCATATGCATTCATATGCATTTACTGAGCGTCAATGTGGTTCCTATTGAGTCTAAGAGTACCCCTTGTTGTTTGTTTTGTTCAGAGGATCTTCCCGTGGATGACGAGGTTGCCCCTTGAGTGCCCGGTTTACTCTTTTGTCTTCGCTACCTGTGTTAAGGTGAGGTTTTTGTTCCTTTTAGTTATTTGACCTACAATCCCTGTATGGTTTGAAGCCTCGCATGCGAATTACGTATATTATATGATAGATACGTGTATGATATATATGTTGTGGGCGTGTCCCGTTTGTTATAAGACTTTGAAAACGCTTTGTATACGTATATAAGCTATTTTGCCTTTTGTTTTGGAAAAGTTTGGTTAAGTGTGAGTGTGAGTGTGTAAGCGAGATATGTGGCTTTGAAAGATAAGCTTTGCTATAAGTGTAGCACCCAAACCCCCAAGGCACTACATCCCCCGCACTATAGCCCGATCCACATACGAAATGGACAATCCGTACATAAACCGAACATATAGCGTACGGGTGACAATCAAGAAAATAACGAGCTAGGCGGGACACTCCCCAACATACACCCACCAAGACATGAAATTAAAAGCGGAAGCATATCATTTAATAAGTATAGGTACCATATTTACCAAAGTATATACATAATAGGTACCAACATTAACTATCAATACATTATCATCTCATATGTAATATACATGTCCAAGTATCACAAAATGTAGTAATAATGATCATAACATGATATCTCCAAAAGTGCTATACATAAAAGGTACAATGTTAGACTCGGTGTAATGCAAGACCTGACTCAACTCCCGCCTAGCACGACCAAAAGTACCTGAAAAGTGAAGTATCAGTCTACCGAAGACTGAGTGAGGGGTAAATATATATATAACACACGTCACATGCAAGTCATAGTCTCGGGTGAAGACTTGGAAATGAAATAAATATAAAGTTAAAGAATACTTGTTCTTTGCCCGAGAATACGACTATCAGGTTTAACTTGTTAACTTGTCAATTTCATGAAACATGTGGCCCCAGCGAGTAAGGGCAATTCTCCAACCTTTCTACCATCGTGATCGATACATGCATGCTTGAATCATGAAATAGGTGATCATGCAATTCATTAAGTGCACAAGTAGTAACATAATCATGAGTGAAAACATGCAATAACCCGAGGACAACCCGTGATTTCGGATCCGTCCCCAGTCTCCTTCTTCCTCCGGGTGATAGTGGGTTTGCAAGGCCCAACTATCCATGACATGGTGTACGTCGGGAACATGACTCCCTACGCACAGAACTCCTTCGACCACTAATCTCCTAGTGGCTTCGGGGGTGATCCCAATGAGGTGAGGATAATTCAAGAGTTACCCGTCAGCCCTTGCTTTCCCGGTTGGCTCAAGAACTACCCTCGGGCCCAAGTGCAATCATGAACTCGCCAAAACATGCTTGAAATCATGAACAATCGTAGCTTGCTTGATTGAAAATGGTTATATTTTAGAAAACGTTTATAAATATAATAGATTTTGGCCGAAATCAACATATAAGGGTGTAATGGTTCTATATACCTAGAACAAAACCTCACCTTTGCTTACAAAATGAAACAAGGATATGCTCTAGCGAGCCTGCTCCTCGTCCATGACCTCGTGACATGTGCAAACACGACGTGTATATGTGAGACATGACTCAAAATGGACCAAATAGGACGAACGGCGGAAATGCAACGAGACGATAAGCAATGAACAATGTAGCATGAAAATATCTTGTTTTGACATGTATTCTATCATATAATAGCAATTTGGGGTCAAAGAATGCATTGGATCAATGTGCCAAAAATCGAATTTTATGCAGTAACTTTTCTTTTGTCAGACGTGTGGGAACGGCCGTTTCGGCTTCCCTTTGAAAATGGGAAGGGTCGTTCCCGTGCCCCTTTAAAACGTGCCAGCGTTTTAAAATTTAAAAACGCTCCTCTTGCCGGGAACGGCCCTTCCAGCACACAGGCCAAAATGGGAATGGGCGTTCCCAGTCTCGCTGGCCTCCTTTACACAGAAGCCTGGGAACGACCGTTCCCAAAATGCACTAAGGCGGGAAGGGCCGTTCCCAGTTTTTGCAAATTGTAAAACAGAGCAGAAACAGGGGATGGCTACGGGAAACATTAACAAAGCAACAAAGTCCCAAGTTTTGATCAATAAATGCAAGAATTTCTGGGCAACTACATGTATACATATTCAAGAGATGGTAATATATCATTCCAACTCATAAATCATGAAAATTATCAAAGATTCCAAGTTTCAAGTTTGTACTCAACTTGATCATTCAAGCCAAATTTTCCAAGAATTTCAAGCTCTAGATCAAGATATAATCATGTAATCATGCTTCAATCAACAAATAATCCATTTATACTATAATCACAAACCCTAGCTATCATATATATGATCAAGAATCATGTAATCAACCATACACCCACCTTGGAAGAACAAGAAATGGAGAAGAAAGATGATGGTGATGATTTTTCTCTAAAACTTGGATAATTTCTTAAAAATCTTGGATGGAATGATGAAAAATCTCTTCGTCTTTTGTGCTTGGATGAACCGAGAGTGAGGGAAGCAAATATGTTGGTGAATTTTGGGATAAAATTGATCTTGGAAGCTTGGAGATGTATATACCGTTACATGCCCTTTTTGAAATGTGTGAAATGCCATAAATTGCAATTTAATCCTTTAAATGTTTAAGTCATGCAATTGAGGATATATAGTTTTGAAATATGATCAATCAAGTCCTTGAAACTTTATGCACTTAAGTCCCTAAATTTAAAGAAATAAACATATAGGAACAATTTCGTAATTAAAGCACTCCCGGTAATTATTTCACGTAATAACTATTTTTCCATGACTTGAAATAATTTTTCAATGATATGAAATCATGTATTTCACATAAATAATGTATCATGAATTTTATAAAAATATGGAATGTCACGTAGGAAAATAGAAATTTAAAAGAATTAAAATAAATCCTACGCTCAAAATCTCACACGTGGCGTGCCTACCTGTTCATCCGGAACCGGGGCGTTACAATAAGTATGATTTTTGTGACAAGTTTTAGGGCCCCAGAGAGTGGTATGGTAATCTCGGGTGGGCCGTGGGGTCGCCGAGCTCTTCCATCAACATTCTCCATTTGAGAGTCTCACCCAACCTCGGGAGGTTTGGGGAAGGGTGTTTCTCTTGAGCCGGCGGTGATAATCGTCGAAGGTTTCAAGGTCGTGATTAAACCTTGTCTCTCATGATTTTTGGATAGTTAGGGCCGTCAACCCTTCTATCACCCGGTGTAAGGTTGGATTATGTTTTCGTTTTGATTTGTTATGCCCTTGTGTATATGGAAGTGAGAGGTGTGACTCATACTCGCCGAGTTAGTGACTTTGTATGATCTATGGCACGAGATTGGACTCATAAGTACCTAAAACTTGGTATTTTGGCCTCCGGTCTAAAATTAGTTAGTGTATATACTTATATCGCGGGGAAACACTTTGGCATGCAAAAACCAATCTCGGGGCATGGATCTCTTTAATTTTGGTTATATGCTTTGCTTTATATGTATATTAGGTGTGTGAGTTAACCCCCTCACTAGTCTCTATAACTAACCCTCGTTGTTTTTCCCCTTTTCTTTTGAGTTTGCAGGTACCTTCTGAGTCGAGCTAGGCGGCAAGTGTCTGTCGAGTTTACTTGTGGTGTAGCTCGGGTCTCATGCATTTGTAGTGGTTTATGTACCTTACTTTTATGCACTTTTGAATTATGTAATTCGAATACTTATGATATTTTGGCCCCGATAGGCATTGTATGGGTTGTATATGTGTGTTTATGACTTAGCATGATAACTTGGACCCTCTTATTTTATGATATGTGATCTTGGGGATTAAGTATGAATGTTTAATGCTTCTGCTACTCTTGTTTTATTTTGCTCGGTTCTTGAGGGTCAAGGCCGCCTAGCGAGGGTGTAGCACCCCGCACGTGAGGCACCACATCCTCCGCACTAAGGCTCAACACGAGTAACGAAACAGTAAATCCGCACCCATATCAAACCATAGCGAACGGGAGACAAACATAAAAAAAAAACCTTCCTAAGCTAGGCGGAACTAGACCCTGCAATGAAAACCAATTAACAAAATATAATGCATCGCAAAGCCAAAGTTCAACATACAAACCATAACCAGAATTGGGCTCTTCAGGCCTCTTTTAGCAAAACCCAGTAAAGCCAAATTCATAATAAATACATAGGTATCCGATTTCATGATACTATAGACTCGAATCATACATAATTCCAATACATATTTGAGTGCAGAGACTCTCCTAACCTAACTTGGCCAACTCAAACTCAACAAAACTCCGCCTAGCTCGAAACTCCAAAGCCAAACCTGCACACTAAAGTGTTGGGGAGGGAGAGGGTCAGTCTCTAGAAGACTGAGTGAGCAGGAGCGATATACATATATAAAAACATGCACATGCAAGTCATAAATTCCGAACAAGGTTTTATTTGAAATTAGTTCCCAAAAAGGGCAAGAGAATGATTAATCAATACTCGGATTTTATGACTGATCATATTAATTCATTACATTCATAAATCATACATAAACATAAGGCTCGGCGAGTGAGCGTGCACAATCTCCAACCAAACTCCGACCGTGTACGACAAATATCATTAATATGATGATTAGGCGATCATGCAATATATCATAATACACACAGACCATAAATCATATCATAAACATATTTATAAGCATAATCATAAATCATAACCAACCTTCTTCCTCCGGGTGGTGGACGGGCTTGCAAGACCCGGCCACCTAACATATCAATGTGGCAATGAGGTTCATGAGGCCTCAAAGCCCGGTTAGCGTTTCCCCGTCAAGAACCTCCCTTGACGAAGTCCGTTTCGCCGTAAGTTGGAACTAGTATATGGGATCCCCGTCAGCCCTTGCTTCCTCGGTTAGCCACATATACTAAGTCCCGGGGCCCGTGCAATCTTAATCATGTCTCGCCAAAACATATCAATTCATAAGAAACATAACATATTCATAATTCGTTTGAAAAGGGTTTACTCGATCAATATTTACTCGATGACTTTACTTTAAAAGTAACATATATATATAATCATAAGGTTTTGGCCAAAGCTTTTCACATAAGGGTTGTAGGGTTTTATACATAACTAGAACGAAAACACCCCCACCTGGTACAAGACGGTACAAGAATACGAGTTACCAAGTGCCCGAAGGATCAAGATCTCTCCACCCTGGAGATAAACTGTACAAAAGACAACATAACGTGTTCGTGAGACTCAAGACTCTAAATGAACCACATACGACGCACGGCATGTTATGCACATGATATGAATGCATAAAAGATGATATTATGTCAAGAAAATGTTCATGTGCACTATCAAAGAATTTAAATCATATAGACGAGCCATTCACTTGATATTATAAACGTTCATATTCATTCAAGTTCAATCTTTTCATATCTTTCGTAATTCTTAGCAATATCTAACAAAATCTTGGAACCATATTCACATTATACCTTCCAACATGTTTACATTGAGTATGATACATAAAAAGGCAAAGAACATCACTTAAGACATCAAAAGAATGCAAGAATGTACATAATATTTCATATAGAAGCACTCAAGCCATGTCATAGCAATTCACCAAAAGCATGCTTTAAACCTCAACCAAAAGCCATGAAATTAAACCATAATGCTCCCAACATATAGCAAAACAAGTTCATAGTTCAACACAAAAGGAGATAAAGTCATTAAGGAGGTGAAATAAATCAAAAACCGAAAAGGAAGCAACAAGGACTGCGCAGGGGAAGGGACACGGGGGTGTCACCTTCCTTAGCTAAACTGAGCCACGACCGTGGCTCAGTACAGACCTTCCCAGAAGGTGTGACACGCCCGTTTCTCACACTTTAGTGTAAATGAGACACGGGGGTGTCACGGTACAGAACCAAAACTTGCACACAAAGCTAAACCGGCAAAACTGAACCCATACAAAACCAATCCAAAAGCATACCAAATCAACTCCAAATGCTCTGAAACTTAATATACAACATATTTAGCATGTTAGGAACATATTTAATTTAGAGTGAAAAGGCTAAATCACACATTAAGAGCACCTAAATCGTGCAACAAAACTGGGTCGCCAAAACCGAACATATGAGCCCTATTGATTAAATCATGCCTTGATCAAGTACTTAGGGGTTGAATTTGGATCTGAAACCTTGGGGAATGCATGCTAACATACTAAACAACTAATATACATCATATATATGCAAAATGGCACGAATTAAAGCACATTAGGGTGACCAACAACCACACAATTGCAACAGCAACAAGTCTGTCATAGATCATGCATAAGAACAGACCATGTCTTTCGGTTTTGAGGCTTAAAATAGATCCAAATACTTAAAACATGAATGTTAACATATAGAGAAATGAGTGCACATAATATCCATGCAAATTCACATGAAAAGAAGATCATTTGATCAAGCAACAAAGCAAAATGAGCAGCAGCAGTTCGAAAAACAGGGGAAGCAGTTTAATCATCAAGTTTGCAGCTCCATATCTCATAATTTCATCAAAGGGTCAAGAGATAAAATCCTCCTAATATCATATACTATCAGTTAGGAAAGAAATAGGCCAAGAAACAAGCTCATATAATCATGTATAAGCAAGAAAATGAGCCACACAAGCAAATAGGTCACAAGAACAAAAATCCCTAAAAGTTCATACCAAACTCATCACTCAAACCCTAATCAAATCTGATCCAAAACAAGCATTTAATGGATGAAATCAAGCATAATAGAGTAGAGGAGACATAAATATTCATACCTTGAAGATTAGGAGAAGAAGGGAGGTGATTTGAGCTCAAAATCATAAGAATGGCCAAGGGTTTTCTTCCTTTCTTCTCTCCCATCTCTCTCGATCAGCTCCAGCAGAAAAGGGGAGATATTTGGCTCGGTTTTTGCTGCTAAAAGGGAGAGAAAGGGGTTAACTCAAGGTACATAAGTCATGGTTTAAGGTATGGTTAGGTTAGAGGAGTGTTAAGGGTCCCACCATGAAGACTAGTCAACAAAAGGAGCTCTTCTTGCACGAGTTGTCCGTTACGATTGGATTTCGAAGGTCTTAATGATTTCAAAAAGGTATGAGGCTTGTTCCATTGTCTCCGAATCATCGATACGAAGGCAACGGAGGTGACGGAATTCGAATCCGAATTCCCGAGCTCAAGATATCACGTACGGAACCAAGGGTGCGCTAATTGCTCGTTAGCCCCCGATTTGGTTCCACAATCAAAATTAAATTCGTTAACACGTCAAATGAATCCGAAAACATAAACCGAGCAATAGGCATGTTCATAACACACATATTTACGACATACTAAATTTCCATACCATTCTGATATCATTACATATAAGAACGAAGTACAAATAGAACACTCATGCGCATGAATGAATTCATAACATTATAAATTAATTACTAAAACTTAAATTCCATTTTAATTAAATTACAACCAACTAATAACATGTTGAAATTAATTAACAGAATTACCGAAATAGTTAAGGTAACATGAAACCTTAATTAAAAAAAATTAAACACTAAGTATCAAAGTAAAATAAAATGAATTAAATTAAAGTAACAATAGTTTATAGTTTAAATCAAATGTAAACATTTATAAACAATTAATCATATAATTAAATAATTAAATTGCGCAATTTATAAACAAATACGCCACATTATTTTAAACTGAAAAACTGGTGCGTTACAATCTCTCCCCCTTAAAAAGAATCCGTCCTCGGATTCACAACACGCCTGAAAACAAACAACGAGAGATTCCCCGTCTCTCACAAGCAACAAGGAGAGAGCCCCGTCTCTCGAGCAGCAATGAGAGAACCCCGTCTCTCGCAAGTAAAGAGAGTACCCCGTCTCTCAAATAAAAATAAGAGAATCCCCGTCTCTTACAAACAAAGAGAGCACCCCGTCTCTCAACCGAAAATAAAACAAGGAAGTCTCCAATACTCCCAAGCAACTCACGCAAAACCAAATTTAAAATCACGTAAGGCACCCAAAGCAAGTAATAAATGTCGCCCACATTGATTTCAATTACTCCAAGTAATTTAACACAGTACAAGATCAAAGCACCTAACATAAAAATTATGTAGGTTAAATTTGCATGGATGCATGTATCATGAATGCTATAAGTATCGTTCACCATAGTTGCAAAATTCAGATTTGTGAGTTGTCGTTGTCCAAGGTATGATCTGTCCTGAATGTAACTCAGTGCCCAGTTTGTCTTGAACCTCGGGTTCCTCGGTGAAGCGATTGATGAATCCTTTAAGGATTATACTCTTAGATCCCTTCTGAATTGTACCGCTTCTTGTTTCCACCATTTCCCTTTAATCCTCATTCACCCAACCAACTCTTTTTAATCAACCGAGCTTAAACTCTCCGAATGCCCTTAAATTGTCCGTCCCGAAATCCGATCCACAGTTACTACCTTTACCCATATCGGAGTCTAACATATTCTCAAAATAGCTACTTCTGGCAACACTGACGGCTCAATACCGATCTTGAGATATTAGTTATTATGATTTCTTTCCCATCTTCTGTTCATGTCATCCATTTATCCTCTTTAACCCTTTTAAAGTTATATTCGGTAATTGGCCCCATTTTTCTTGAATCGAAAACCAAATGTTCTTAATGATTCCTGAAGCTTGATGTAATCTTCCAATTATCACCCTTTTCTATTTGATCCCTTCTTAAGCTTCCTTCTGGATTATCGTTGATATAACTAATAACTCGATAATATTGTCTTGGACCCCTTCGTGCTTCATTGAATAAATCTTGATCGACACCATCCCCTTATATGATAGCTTGATTCGGTTCTCCCTTGTTGATTCTAACTTAGAAGTTCATAGAACTCTCCTATGATTCCATCGCCTCCATATCGGAATTCCCTATGTAACTTCTCTCTTAACAGCTTAACCATAACTGCCGTCTTATCCATTCCTAATCACCACCCTTAGGACTTCCAGATTCTCCTTAATTTGCATCCCTGTCATTACTCCTAACATATTCATTCGAGCACCACTCCCATCCTCCAATTCACCTCTCGGTCGTGCTCTCCCCCTTAACAAATTTTGCTCTTACATGTCGAACTCCATGAATCCTTCTTTCAATGAAATTTTTTGCTGAGCCACTTCTTCTTCTTTAATTCACTCCTAAGGTTTAATTCAAACCCTTCAATAATTACTTCCTTCTAATCCCCAACTCTTCTCTTTTTTGCTCTTCTTGAAATCTAGACTAATTTTAATCCCCTCTTGTATTTCCATTCTTTCAACTAAAGATAATCCTTTCAAGGATCGAAAAGGATTTACATTATTTCCTAATCAATGCTCCCTTATTTGGAAATTTTAGTTGAATTCGTTACTTCGCCTCTGAGATTAAGGTTTCTCCAAAACTCTTCAACTTAGTTTCTTCGGTGTAGATTGTGCTAGCTAAGCTACATGCCCGGAACTCCCAAGATATAACCCAACTATTCTTCTCGTCTTGATTCGAGTAAGCCTTGATCAAAGAATCGCTTGATGAACAAGGTGGAGCCATTCCCTATCAATTAAACACTAAGCCATGCATGTTGGATTAACATGCCAATGCACATAGTAACAGTTAAAGATGCAACGATGCAACACGTTGGAGCAATTATATTAATTAAACATAAACGTACATATAGATAAAGAAAGCAATTAATTTAAATCGATGCATGATGCTCATGCCATGAATATGCAGAACCTGTCACCGAGGTGGTAAGCTTTTAGCTTGATGTCGTGTTCCTCATTCCCATAATTGTAACTTTCTTTGGAGACATTGATAATTCCTTAGCTTTCCATGGTTTTCGAATCTCCCTAATCTTCTTGCATCCATTTGTACATCCTATGGCCCGAACGTGCTATTCTTGAACCCAAGGTCTTCTTTGTCAATGGAGTTTACCCCTCAACGTACTTCCAAGCATCGACCTCCAAAGGTCGTCCGAATCTTCATCTTGATGTCCTCTCTGATTAAAGTTCCTTTAGCTTATCCTTTGTTTCCGATCTACGCACATAATTCACCCATGATAACGCTTTCCATTCTTGCTTGCTTCTTGATGTCTCCATGTTCCAAGGTTCCAAGAAGACGACGCGATTTGTATTCCTCGATGCTCATAAGTCTCTTTGCCTTACGTCCATTTGTTGTCCCACGCTTATATTCGTATCAAGTGAGCTTCCATATTTGGCCTCATAGTGAGCCTTATGATTAACGGCTCCCAATCCTTGCATCTGAGTTGAGTCGAACCTTTTTAATACATCTTGCATCCGATCCCTTGAAGCTTCCCACTTTAGTCTTCCAATCACCCAACCATTCCAAACTCGGAGCTTCAATGGTGAACCTTGGAGCATTTAATCTTGTATTAAATGTCTTCAAAATCGGGGTGGTGAAGAGTTCCACACTCCTCTCGTTGTCTCACGCATCCCTCAAGTTAGAACTTGAGTCTTTGCAATTCTTGTATGTTGAGAACCTTCAAGGTTTGTAGGTAGGGCATGATTGATGAACCTTCCCGTGATCCAAGCTTCCTCCCATGATACGAGCCATGATAGGTAGTTCCCTTGTGCAAGCCGTGGAATTTGAACACTCGGCCTTCAAGTTACTTTGTCAATTGTAGTTGGTGTGAATTGTAGCTTTGTTTGCATGATAGTAGCCTATATAAGAAAGATCAACTCAAATATGGATGCATGAAGATTAGCGTATGCTTATGGCACGTAGTTAAATGAATCAATGCACATAGAATGCAAAATGCAACATTTAAAGCAACTAAATGAGAGCGTAGATTGTATACATGTATTAAGCAATTTCCAACAATTAGTATCAAATATTCATGCCAAATCGATGCAATGTACACATTAACAAGTTGTTCCTATGTCGTGCGACCTAACTGACTCAAACATGACTCAAGAACACCGGTTTTACAACCGGGCTCTGATACCACTTAAGGATGTAGCACCCCGCACGTGAGGCACCACATCCCCCGCACTATGGCTCAACACGAGTAACGAAACAGTAAATCCGTACCCATATCAAACCATAGCGAACGGGAGACAAACATAAAAAAAACCTTCCTAAGCTAGGCGGAACTAGACCCTGCAATGAAAACCAATTAACAAAATATAATGCATCGCAAAGCCAAAGTTCAACATACAAACCATAACCAGAATTGGGCTCTTCAGGCCTCTTTTAGCAAAACCCAGTAAATCCAATTTCATAATAAATACATAGGTATCCGATTTCATGATACTATAGAATCGAATCATACATAATTCCAATACATATTTGAGTGCAGAGACTCTCCTAACCTAACTTGACCAACTCAAACTCAACAAAACTCCGCCTAGCTCGAAACTCCAAAGCCAAACCTGCACACTAAAGTGTTGGGGAGGGAGAGGGTCAGTCTCTAGAAGACTGAGTGAGCAGGAGCGATATACATATATAAAAACATGCACATGCAAGTAATAAATTCCGAACAAGGTTTTATTTGAAATTAGTTCCCAAAAAGGGCAAGAGAATGATTAATCAATACTCGGATTTTATGACTGATCATATTAATTCATTACATTCATAAATCATACATAAACATAAGGCTCGGCGAGTGAGCGTGCACAATCTCCAACCAAACTACGACCGTGTACGACAAATATCATTAATATGATGATTAGGCGATCATGCAATATATCATAATACACACAGACCATAAATCATATCATAAACATATTTATAAGCATAATCATAAATCATAACCAACCTTCTTCCTCCGGGTGGTGGACGGGCTTGCAAGACCCGGCCACCTAACATATCAATGTGGCAATGAGGTTCATGAGGCCTCAAAGCCCGGTTAGCGTTTCCCCGTCAAGAACCTCCCTTGACGAAGTCCGTTTCGCCGTAAGTTGGAACTAGTATATGGGATCCCCGTCAGCCCTTGCTTCCTCGGTTAGCCACATATACTAAGTCCCGGGGCCCGTGCAATCATAATCATGTCTCGCCAAAACATATCAATTCATAAGAAACATAACATATTCATAATTCGTTTGAAAAGGGTTTACTCGATCAATATTTACTGGATGACTTTACTTTAAAAGTAACATATATATATAATCATAAGGTTTTGGCCAAAGCTTTTCACATAAGGGTTGTAGGGTTTTATACATAACTAGAACGAAAACACCCTCACCTGGTACAAGACGGTACAAGGATACGAGTTACCAAGTGCCCGAAGGATCAAGATCTCTCCACCCTGGAGATAAACTGTACAAAAGACAACATAACGTGTTCGTGAGACTCAAGACTCTAAATGAACCACATACGACGCACGGCATGTTATGCACATGATATGAATGCATAAAAGATGATATTATGTCAAGAAAATGTTCATGTGCACTATCAAAGAATTTAAATCAAATAGACGAGCCATTCACTTGATATTATAAACGTTCATATTCATTCAAGTTAAATCTTTTCATGTCTTTCGTAATTCATAGCAATATCTAACAAAATCTTGGAACCATATTCACATTATACCTTCCAACATGTTTACATTGAGTATGATACATAAAAAGGCAAAGAACATCACTTAAGACATCAAAAGAATGCAAGAATGTACATAATATTTCATATAGAAGCACTCAAGCCATGTCATAGCAATTCACCAAAAGCATGCTTTAAACCTCAACCAAAAGCCATGAAATTAAACCATAATGCTCCCAACATATAGCAAAACAAGTTCATAGTTCAACACAAAAGGAGATAAAGTCATTAAGGAGGTGAAATAAATCAAAAACCGAAAAGGAAGCAACAAGGACTGCGCAGGGGAAGGGACACGGGGGTGTCACCTTCCTTAGCTAAACTGAGCCACGACCGTGGCTCAGTACAGACCTTCCCAGAAGGTGTGACACGCCCGTTTCTCACACTTTAGTGTAAATGAGACACGGGGGTGTCACGGTAAAGAACCAAAACTTGTACACAAAGCTAAACCGGCAAAACTGAACCCATACAAAACCAATCCAAAAGCATACCAAATCAACTCCAAATGCTCTGAAACTTAATATACAACATATTTAGCATGTTAGGAACATATTTAATTTAGAGTGAAAAGGCTAAATCACACATTAAGAGCACCTAAATCGTGCAACAAAGCAGGGTCGCCAAAACCGAACATATGAGCCCTATTGATTAAATCATGCCTTGATCAAGTACTTAGGGGTTAAATTTGGATCTGAAACCTTGGGGAATGCATGCTAACATACTAAACAACTAATATACATCATATATATGCAAAATGGCACGAATTAAAGCACATTAGGGTGACCAACAACCACACAATTGCAACAGCAACAAGTCTGTCATAGATCATGCATAAGAACAGACCATGTCTTTCGGTTTTGAGGCTTAAAATGGATCCAAATACTTAAAACATGAATGTTAACATATAGAGCAATGAGTGTACATAATATCCATGCAAATTCACATGAAAAGAAGATCATTTGATCAAGCAACAAAGCAAAATGAGCAGCAGCAGTTCGAAAAACAGGGGAAGCAGTTTAATCATCAAGTTTGCAGCTCCATATCTCATAATTTCATCAAAGGGTCAAGAGATAAAATCCTCCTAATATCATATACTATCAGTTAGGAAAGAAATAGGCCAAGAAACAAGCTCATATAATCATGTATAAGCAAGAAAATCAGCCACACAAGCAAATAGGTCACAAGAACAAAAATCCCTAAAAGTTCATACCAAACTCATCACTCAAACCCTAATCAAATCTGATCCAAAACAAGCATTTAATGGATGAAATCAAGCATAATAGAGTAGAGGAGACATAAATATTCATACCTTGAAGATTAGGAGAAGAAGGGAGGTGATTTGAGCTCAAAATCATAAGAATGGCCAAGGGTTTTCTTCCTTTCTTCTCTCCCATCTCTCTCGATCAGCTCCAGCAGAAAAGGGGAGATATTTGGCTCGGTTTTTGCTGCTAAAAGGGAGAGAAAGGGGTTAACTCAAGGTACATAAGTCATGGTTTAAGGTATGGTTAGGTTAGAGGAGTGTTAAGGGTCCCACCATGAAGACTAGTCAACAAAAGGAGCTCTTCTTGCACGAGTTGTCCGTTACGGTTGGATTTCGAAGGTCTTAATGATTTCAAAAAGGTATGAGGCTTCTTCCATTGTCTCCGAATCGTCGATACGAAGGCAACGGAGGTGACGGAATTCGAATCCGAATTCCCGAGCTCAAGATATCACGTATGGAACCAAGGGTGCGCTAATTGCTCGTTAGCCCCCTATTTGGTTCCACAATCAAAATTAAATTCGTTAACACGTCAAATGAATCCGAAAACATAAACCGAGCATATAGGCATGTTCATAACACACATATTTACGACATACTAAATTTCCATACCATTCCGATATCATTACATATAAGAACGAAGTACAAATAGAACACTCATGCGCATGAATGAATTCATAACGTTATAAATTAATTACTAAAACTTAAATTCCGTTTTAATTAAATTACAACCAACTAATAACATGTTGAAATTAATTAACAGAATTACCGAAATAGTTAAGGTAACATGAAACCATAATTAAAAAAAATTAAACACTAAGTATCAAAGTAAAATAAAATGAATCAAATTAAAGTAACAATAGTTTATAGTTTAAATCAAATGTAAACATTTATAAACAATTAATCATATAATTAAATAATTAAATTGCGTAATTTATAAACAAATACGCCATATTATTTTAAACTGAAAAACTGGGGCGTTACAGAGGGTGTGAGTTTTGTGTGTCTCCCGTTCGCTATGGTTTGATTCGGGTGCGAACCCTCCATTTCGTTACTCGGGTTGGACTATAGTGCGGGGGATGTGGCGCCCCTCACTCCGGGGTGTTACATAGTGGGTGGGTTGGTTTCCCATTCGCTATGACTTCGACTTGAGTACAGACTATCCATTTCGTATTCGGGTTCGGGTCTTAGCGCAAAGGATGTGGTGTCCCACGTGCGGGGTGCTACACAACAAGATTTTAAATGGAATTAATTTAGTCCAAAACTTTCAGTTCAATTAAATTCACAAATTATGAAAAGTTGCAATTAAGGTAAATTAGATAAATAAAACATGCCCAACTGTTACTTCACATATCATACGAGCATAACACATTAGACATGAATTAAAATTGAAATCATATAATATCACATAATTTAACTATTTAAGTAATTGAAAGAGTTAAATTAAACATATAATTCAAATAACAATTCATAAAGTATAAATAAACAATTAAATAATCTAACTCTCCAAAAACCATATGTGTGGCAAGGGTACCTATACGGCAAGAACACTAGGCTTCACAGTCTTTCTAACAGAAGAGTTTGTCCAACTGATTTCATTGCAACCATCGCGAATAACTATGCACCCTTACGATCTCGTTGACAGATTTAAAAAAAAAAAAAAAATTCATGTCCCTCATTTGAGTTTCATTTTTCTCCATAAACTTGAAAAGTTTATCAGCCAACGATGATTTATTATTGTTGTGTGTGGACTGATACGAAGTTTAAACAGATTATTACTCCTAGTTCCCCCACCCCCAATCGTCTCCAGGCATTGACATTTATCAGCCTATCACCACATAGGTCGTAGGTGATGAATGGTGTTTCGGTGGAAGTTTCGTGAATCGTTGTCAATTACTTTGTTTGTGTTACCACATGAGCTTTCACTTCTCTACCTCAGGACTACCAACAACAATTTGTAGTCATTACCGCAATCAACTCGTATTCCTCATCAAGTGATTTTCTCATCCATGCACCTTCCAGTTGCAACATCTAATGTATGATATAAACACAAAAAATAACCTAATTACATATTTAAATTAATTTTACTACAATTAACTATGGCGTTTTTAATATGTAATTCGGTTTAATATATTATTAAATCTGTAATATGCCACAATTTTGTATGTGTAGAAAGATGAATAACGAGCAAATAAATGCAGAGTAGATCCAGAGGAGAGAGAGAAAGAGAAAAGTGCCTGAGAAAAATAATCATGTGTATTGAAGTGGAAAAGGATACACAAATAAAAATTAATTATATTTCAACCTGCATTTTGAATCAACGGATATAGGAGGGATTAATTAAGTTCTATAGCGACAACATAGGATCCCACAATACACAGCTCCAGTTGACGATACTTCAGAAATGTTCAGAGATAATTCCTCTCATGAACTCTTCCGGTGCTGCAAAACAGAAGAAATGAATCAGTGTACTCTTTGAAGGAACCGAAACATAATGACAAAAAGTAAAATCAAATAATTGAGTGAACATCCTGTATTATCGCGATTGTTTTAGTTTTCATCCTAAACTATAAAAAGTCGATGTTTCCTAAACCTTTTATATTTCAGGAAGGGAACTCCAAAAATCGCGATAATATAGGATGTTCGAAATATTTATCCCTATATTTTATGTGCATGATATATAATAGTTGCATTTATATATATTTTATGCGCATGATATATAAAAGGTGCATGCATATCTATTTTACGTTCTAAACAAATTTCTTGTAAGGTCCAGTGTCTAACTATGTTGTGTCCTTAAATTTTGTTAAAGAAATGTCACGACACAAATATCCATTTCATACCGGTCTTTCGGAGCCATAGCAGCAGCATCCATACATCATAAATCACATTCTCTAACAGTAGCTTTATTAATTTTAGTATTTTATCTATATCCCAAGATCCTTAAAGTTGAAACCAATCTGTACTATATATACGCGGATCGAAAATATTGACAACCAACACAAAGTAATGATGCTCAATAAGTTTAAAGATGTTTCTAGATATAAATTAAAAACCTTTCTGTCCGGTAAAAAGACTGAATTGTGCGGCAGCCTGGTGAAGAAACATTTCAACTCCACTAACAATGATAGTTCCAGCAGCCTCAGCTTCCTTCAACAGTCTTGTCTTCCTAGGGTTGTAAACAGCATCAAAGACGAGTTCATAATCCTTTAAGGTTTCCTGAATAAGAAAAAGAAGAGGTATTATTTCCTCAATGATGCAAAGAATCTTTGATCTTTCTATTCGACACCATAATAAAACAGAAACCTGTCGGACAGGAATTCGGTCTGTATTTGGATGCATGCCTAAAGGCGTTGCATTTGCAAGGATCGCATCTTTCTCAGGTCGGAAACTAGATAAATCTTCAAAGGGAAGAGCTTTAGCTGAAACTGCACCAGCTAGAGATTTTGCCCTATCTTTAAGTCAATAAAAAAAGAATTGTATTTAAGTCATAGTCTTATCAACAGAATTGCTTCTGGAAAAAGCAACATAATAAGTTATTTATCTCAAAAACAAATAATAAGGGGGGAAAAGAAGGAGAACTAGCCAAAACTCATGTTTGTGCATGCAATCAGCTCAGTGGTGCATCTGGTAAAGGGTAAAGAATATTTTCGCCTCACTACACTGGTGGTGGTCTTTGCCAACTAAGCTTTTTTTGTTACAGTTCGGCAATGAAAGCTACACAAAATTTTCACTAAACCTAATAATATCATATTCTAGTGGATTACTCAGTTGGAAAAACATCAGGTAAGGAATTTATCGATGATTATTTCAGCAGCTTAATATCCACAATATTCCCTGTGAGGCTGACCTAATGTTTTTCTAGTTGATTACTCCTACCACCTTATGTTATTAGATTTTAACTTACTCAAAGTATTTAAATTGAAAAAGTTCAGTTCACCAATTGCAAATATGAATATATCTATTCATGATTTTTTTTTTTTTTTATTATTATTATTTTTTATATATAAGAATCGAGAAGTAGTAGAATTCTACCAAAATCAATGTCAGAAATAATGATGTGGGCCCCCCTGCCTTTTGCACCGAAAGCTAGCGCTCTTCCTGCACCTCCAGCACCCACGACCACAAACAACTTCCCGCTGAGTGGAGAACGGCGCAAAGTTTCTCGTTCTGTGCTGGCCTGTACTATTCAAGTGCCTTAAGGAATATTATTTAAAGACATAGATTTTTATAGGGAATGAAGCAAAATCATCGGATAATTACCCGAAACATAACCTAAGGTCTCACCTACTTGCAAAACTTTCCCTGAGGTTTGAGAAACTACAAGAACTTTCTCCTGCATATTCTAGGATTTGGGCCTACACATGCTATTGTAGTCATGAATGTAAAGTCAAATATTGATCAGTAAGTATCAATGGCAAAATAGGGTATTCATAAAAATTTAAAGATGAAATCATCAAAATGGTGGATCAGATGTAATGTAATTTCTTTCCTGTGGAAGTTCCTGTAATTTCTCAAATCTCAGGGGAACGTTCTGTGATTATGCCAAACCTTCGGTCATGATAGTGTAATTATACCAAAAATCATATATAAAAAATCAGAAAGTATCAGCACCTTTAAAGCATCTTCGATTGCTACTATTGCAGCCTCACAGTCTGTATTGTAACCAACCAGCTTTCCATCATCAGGCCTCCTTATAATAGTATTGACAGCACCAACGGACTGATTCAGATAACAAGATACTTATCGGTTAAGTTATTGCAGCATATAAAACATAAGTTACAAGATTATAGCTTTCTGGGTTAGCGGTTATCCCAAGGGATAAAAACAAGTTCTCATTCAGGAAGAGTAGTATGTCATCACTAAAGAAAGAAAATCAATACTTGAAAATAGTCTTGAATTAAAATCAGTCCACAATTCAGATGTGAATCCAAAGATAAGTATAACTTTCAGGTTCGAGCCCAATATGCATTAGAAAGTCAAATTCGTATTGGATTCTAACTAGAGTGCTGTCAGAAAAATAAAACATATGATTAACTAGAAACAATTTAAATCTTAATATATAGATATATAAGTTTACATTAAGAGAATGCTTTGCTGAATTTACAGGCTCATATAAAAACTTATGACGTGTTTAATAGCTTGTAAGCTGCTCAAACTTCGAAAGTGCTTACTAAACTTTTCTTGACAAGAGTACTTATAAGCTCCAAAGATAAAGGTAAGATATTTTGAGCTGATAAAGCTCTTTATCTTGAGAAAAAAAGTACAACACCCCCATCTTACATTGGAAACATTTGGAGTGTCTAATTACAAGCAAGTAAAAAACCTAAATATCATTTACTGTTTTAAAAATATCACATTTCTACCATCTAAGAAAATTACATTACATCATGTCAGATTTTACCTTATCCTTTTTAATCATTATTACAATACAGATAATTCAAAGCCCCACTCGTACCACTGCATAAAACATATCATCAATACAGATTCTGGAGTAACCTGAGCAAGTGGATGCACTTCATCACATAAATCAACTATTGCTTCCTTGTATGGGATCCCTACACTAGCATATAAGCCAGAAAAACAATGTAACATTTCTGCTCACACTTGAAGCGAACAATCAACTTATTATTTTTGCATCTGAACAAGATTTCTTTGTTTGCGAAAGAACTGAAAGCTTAAGGATGACATACCTGAAACCAGCAAAGTCAGGACCTGAGTAGACACGAAAGAACTCCTTCAGATCATCCACCAGCATTGGGACATATATCCCATTGTAACCCACATATCTAAACGTGGGATTGTGCAGAATAGGGCCTTTACTATGACTTACTGGTTTTGAAATAAGCCCAAAAACTTTTGTTCTTATGTCTATATTCTTGACTCTATAAACTTGTCTTAGGCTATCTATACTAGGAACACCAGGAATAGCATTTCCCTCAATAGATCCATATGCAAAAACACCACCAAATTTGAAACTTAGTAACTGAGTTAGAACACCCCTTTCCCCTTTACAGTAAGCCACCATGGGTAACTGCAATATGCTTGAAAGAAATTTCTTATCATATCAGGTTGCCAAAGGGAAACCATCATATACAAAATGTTGAGAAAACAACCAAATGGAAGGAAAATAGTCATCAAACTACCATGTGAACTTTAAGAAGACCCTAAATACACTCTTATAACTTGCAGTGAACACCATGCACATCCCATTGAAAAATATTATTCAATTTTTGCTAGTAAAAAGACATTGACGCCCTTCTACTAATAGCCGTTGGATCTTAGCTAATTGAGATTGACGGTTTGCATAAACTTTTATAGGGAATAGTGGTCAACATGGTCTTGCTTCAATTATTTTCAAATCAAAGGTCCGAATTCAACAATAAAAATCAATGTTCCCTATATAACATTCAATGATCTATATAAAAATTCTTAATAAGTTGTATACATAGTATTTCAGTCAAAAAAATGTTAAATATTTATATATATATATATATATATATATATATATATATATATATAGAGTATAAGTAAATAATATAAATTCAAAAGAGTTCCTTTTTTTGTTTCTATCATAAATTTCAGCGGGAATTTTCATGTTTAATCGTTTTCACATGGTGATTTGTTGAACATTTTTCATTTCACAGGAGGCCTTTTGCAATTTATCCTGTCGATTAACAATAGCAGGTAAAAAACCCCGATATTTCTGGAATTATACTTGACATAATAGCATTTATTTTCAAAAATCTTACCTGGCTATGGGAAAGCAGGTAAAAAACTTTTGATATTTCTGTAATGGTTGCGGCATTTGAAACAAATTTGATGAGATCTGCTTTAGTGGATTGCATTTCTGTAACAAGGCAGCTGAGATCCTCGTCTTTTAGTTCATTCAAACTGTCCACGTAGCAAGATACTATTATTTTACTGCTCTTAACTTGATTCAAACTATCTTCATTTATGAGAGCACATGCTACCTGTACAATAGTGGAAAAAGGAAGATAAACACATCTATCCAGCATTACGACATGAATATATCATCAGTTCCTCAGAAGTTTCCAAATATATTCTCTTCTATGTTGGACAGAAATGGTAGTATGATCTAGTCACACAGGTCAGGAAAATACTTCTATACTTGGTATATAGAATTAGCACCGGAAGCTAGTTCGAAATATTTTAGGGATAACTACCATAATCCCTTGGGTTTTCTTCAATTTAAAGAGAGCCCTGTATCTACTACAATTACAGCTATCACCCTTGAGATTTGCTTCCCTGGATTGTTTTGTCTTACAAATAGCATCAGTGTTTGGCCCAACGATAGAAGACACTTTTATTTGTTAGCGTCCGCAGGGTAATAGTAATTTCAATATGTAGAGGGGAATTTTGTAATTGAAGCAAACCTTAAAAGGATTTTGGTAATTATATGATGTCTTTAATCATGAAAAGTAGAGATTCTCCAGGAAACCTTGTCAACAGACCAACCTTTTACGAAAATGAAGGAAAGTTGATGAAAAAGGAAAACACTGTCCAGATAACGCTATGAAATAATTTGCTCTTGATGGGCACAACAATAGGTTATGTTGAGGTATATTTTGGTTTCCTTCCCAACAATCTTTCCTTAATCCGTTCATCATTCTAGATGAGCAATCCAGTAAAAGTAAAAAGATTAAACCTGAAGTTCTCTGTCTAAGAAACACCAGACTCAATGTTCACTGACTGAGTTGTTATTGTGGATGCAATTTTTGGATGAGGTCCAATTTTCTGGCATGAGGTTGGTGAGCTCAGCATGGACAGATGTCAAAGTTTAAACATATGTATATTATGTAATCCTCTGACACTAAGTTAAGTGTTTGCCTAATGCAAGAATGTAGAAATGAGATCACAATAAGAATGCTGAATTAACATCATAAAATGTTATATATATAGAGGGGTCAAAACTTGATCTTGGTTAAATGACAATCACATGTTTGCTTCACCAATATTTTTGCAGTCATTAGCTTATTAATAATCCATGTCCAAGCATGCACAGTTATATATCCAGTAGTCGTATAATCTTGCTTTATGCTGAACAATCAAGAAAGAAAAATTTGCAATGAACAAGAGAATCAACAAAAGGGCATGCCTAGTAGTTCTCATGTTTCATTCATGCACCGTGGTTTGAATTCAGATATCAAATCTACCTTGAGTTCCAATTCTATGTAATCAGCCCCCAAATCTTTGGCCAAAAGAAGAACTTGCAGTCGCTCCTGTTCACTGCATTTATACCGACCACCTTCCCATGTTGGCCTATAAATGCAAATTCAAACTAAGTGATAGACTTACTGGAAGTCCCTTTGATTTGAAAAGGATTATAATGACAAGCTTGCATCATAAACTAGAGTTATTTAAGAATCAAAATACTTTCTCTAAACATGCTGAGAACATATATATAATCCGATTATCCTTTCTCAGAAAATTTTGTACATATGAGTTGATAACTAAGTAATACAAGCCCCACAAACACTCACTAAGTAATTTACAGTTGAGTGCATAACAATGAAATCAGAAACTACAACCACGACAACAAAAAGAAGAAAAAAGAAGCATATACCAGCACACCACGAGGACAGGAAGTGGCTTGTTGTCGAGGAGAAGTTTAAGGTCTCTCCGAGGATTGAAATTATTGATAGAGTGAAGTCTGATCTCGACTAGATCGGCACCTTGCATCTTCGCCTGATGCATTTCAATCAACATTTGCTCCACGGATTCACCCTCTAATGGGGCACATATCATCCTTGAATCATTTGGAAACTCAAACTTTGCCATCTTTTTTTTAGGACAAAAGCAGCAAAGTTCGTTTGATGATTCAGAATTTTGGAGAATTCTGAAAATCGAGTCTAATATACAGAAAATTTAGGATTCGAGTTGGAGACGCCTACTGGAAATCCACTTCAAGAGTCATTGACCAATGAGGAATTCATTAGATGGGTTGCGTAATGCGTACAAAGGTTTGTCGCCTGTCGAGCGTCGACTCAACTTTCGATTGTGGACTCTAGTGAGGTACACAAAATCCCAAACAGCACAAAGACAACGAAACAAACTACATCATTTTCCATGCAAAATTCAAAAAGGTAAAATTGAATTTTGGTCCTATAAGTATGATCAGAATCCAATTTTGGTCCTATAAGTATTTTACTAACATATTTGGTCCTATATCTTATTAATTTTAATACATTTGGTCCTATATTAACACATTTGGTCCTTTAATTTTAACACATTTGGTCCATAAGTACACTACCTTCACTTCATTAATACTAGTAATTTTATACACACTCAATGCGTGTACAACGAAATAATTATTATTATATACTTTCCTGAGATTAAATTCTTCATATTAATATATATTTTATAATTATTTTTACGGTTAATACATAATAGATCCCTAATATGGTATAAAACTTATCCTAAACACCCCATTTTGAAATTTGTCCATTTTAGATCCCCAATACACAACATATTTTTCCTAAACCCCCCCTCCCCCCCCAAAAAAAAAACGCATAAAAATACAAAAATACCCTTGATGAAATTGAAAAATGACAACAACCACCCCCCCTCCCCCCCCCCCCCCCCCCGCGCTTCCTCTTCTTTTCTCTTAAAAATGGCGGATCTTCGGCGGTGGTCTCCGACCATTTTCCGAAGATGGGAGCTTCGGGCTTTGACTCATTTTGAAGATGCGACTTTATTGGTGGCAACCCCGTCTCCTGAAACTCGCCAGAACGAGTGGCGCGATGGTGGTGGCGCCGGCGACTGAAAACTCGTGCGGTTGGTGGTTGCGTCGGAGCTTTCCAGGGACCAAGATAAGGATCTTGAAGTTCTTGACACAGGTAAGCTATTGCAAGTTAACCACCAACCAACCAACCAATCCTTTAATACTTAACCACCAACCAAACTAAATCCATACAATTATAAATACATGCTTTAGGGTTATATATAACTCATGCAACTCAAGGAAATTCCAAGAAATCAAGCTAGAATCCACAAAATACATCTAACCTTCACTATTCATCATATATATCAATTCTAATTCAAAACATGGTGAAATCATGCGAATCCTAACTTAAAATGACCACAAGGAGATATACATCACAAAAATGATCTTACCTTCAAGAAATGATGGAAGATGGCGAAGAGATGAGCTCAAAATCTCGAAGGGTGAATAGTATTCTTCTTCCCTTTTCCTCTTCTCTTCTTTTCCTCCTTTTTGGCTTATATTTCTTGTGTGAGTGAGAGGGATTTCTGTTGGGGCTGAGTAAGGGAGAGAGAGAGATGTATCAAGTTGATATAGGTCAAGGGTTTAGGGCTTAGGTGCGTTGGGTAGGTCCGTAGCTTGGGAAAAGTCAAGAATTATCGTCTTAAGCGCAAAGTGCTCGTTCCGGTTGAAATTCGGGAATCCAAATGGCCTTAGAAAAATATGAGGCTTGTTCCATTGGATCTGAATTGTCGATACGAGTCCAATGGAGGTGACGGAACTCGATTCCGAGTTCCCGAGCTCGAGAAATCACATACGGAACCAAAGGTGCTATAATTGCTCGTTATCCCCCGTTTTGGTTCCAGAACTCAAAATAAATTCAAAACTCAAGCAAAAGAATCCGGAAACATAAAACGAGCAAAAAGATATGATCATAATACACATAATTCACTCACACCAAGTTTTCACAAAAAACGGAAATCAAATCGAATAGAAACGACACTCAAACACAATCACATAGGCATAAACGTTTCAAGAATTCATTTTCAAAATTAAACTAATAAGAGAAATAATAATTGAAATTATATAAAATTAATTTAATTACACATATTGATAAACATATACGTCATACTTGAATAACGAAAAAACCGGGGTGTTACAATCTCTCCCCCTTAAAAGAATCCATCCTCTGATTCATTGTATCCTATGCAACCAATGAGAGAATCCCGTCTCTCGAAAGCAACAAAGAGAGAGCCCCATCTCTCAAACAACAAGGAGAGAACCCCATGTCTCAAACAACAAAGAGAGAACCCTGTCTCTCAAACAACAAGGAGAGCACCCCATCTCTCGAACAACAAAACAAGTGAGTCTCCAATACTCCCAAGTAATACAACATAAAACAGTTACATTAAAGAACAAATACCAAAAAGAAGGTATCAAACATCAATTACAACAATTAAATTCACATAAGTCACACAAGAGCAAGTAATAAGTATCATTCATGTCAATCATCAATTATACAAAGCAATTTAACACAACAAGTGATCAAAGCACATAACATCAAAATTATTTAAATTAAAATTACATGTATGCATGTGCTATGGATGCTTCATGTACCGTTCACCGTAGTAGAGAAATTTGGAATTATTAGTTTTGTTGTCCAATGCATGATCTGCCCTGAAAGCTAGCCCAGTGCTTGACTTGCCTTTAAATTCTTCAGTGTACCCCGGTGAAGGGCTGATGAACCTTTTATTCCTTCTCTGAACTCCACTCCGACTCTTGCTCCTTCTTACCATATCTTATCTGGCGATATTCTTGAAATTAATTTGAATCTTTTATCTTGGCTAATACTTGAATCTGCTATACTTAAGGGTAACTACTTCCAATCTCTTTAACGTTCGATTCCCATCCAAAGATGGTAATTACCACGATTGTCTCCTTCATGAATTCTTCCTCAATCGAGTTGAGGCCCTTGGTTCCTATAATTAGACCAACCTTTTCGTGGATCCTTTCTTATCTTCTTCTTAAGTTATCCCTTCATCCTCTTAAAGCCTTTAAGGGTGCATCGGTTTCTGGCCCATTCAATTCCCTAATCTAAGATAAAACATTCTTAATGATTCTTGAAGTTTGATCCAATTCCTTCAATGATCACCCTTTTCGAATTGTCTCTTTTCAAATTTCCTTCCGAATTGTTATGGAAAGACAACTGACGACTTAATAATATTGGCTTTGTTACGCATCGTCCGAATCCCTGTAATATATAATTGAATCAACCCCTATTGACACCATCCTATTATATGGTAGTTTGATCCAATTTGTTTTTGCTAACGTTGAGTTAATAGGTCACGAAAGCTCCCTCATAATTCCATCATCTTCAAAGTCCAAATCCCGTAGCATGGATACCCTTATCTTCAACCTAAATTTGGTAGCTTAACTTCCACTTTGAAGGTTTAACTCATAAGGCCGTTTCATTCCTTTCCTATCCTCATCATTAGAACTTTCATATCTTCCATGGTTTGCATTTCCATTTGTAGCACCCGGAACGCTAGGTACCACATCCCCCGCACTATAGCCCCAATCCACATATGAAATGGCCAATCCATACATGAACCAAAGCTATAGCGAACGGGAGACAATAAAAAAAAAAACACTACACAAGGCTAGGCGGGACTAACCCCAAACCACCGAATCAATTAAGAGTAATAAAAGCGGAAGCAATAAATCAATCAATACTTATAGGTACCATATTTATTTATTTACTAATAGATACCAACATTTACAACATCAATACAATGTGATCTCCAAAATAAGCCACAAGGCATGCTACAAAACAAAAGTATCAATACATGAACAAAATGTGAGATGAAGTGTGCTAGACCCGAATTAAAGACACTCTAGACTCTAATTCCCGCCTATCACGCCCTACAAAACCACTGAAAAGTTGAGGTGTCAGTCCAACACGGACTGAGCGAGGGGTATAAATAAATATAAGCGCACATACATGCAAGTTATAATCTCGGGTAATAGTTTTTGGAAAATAACAATACAATTTAATAGAATAAGAGATACTATCGCCCGAGGTTACAACTAATTCAATTTATTAATTTAACAATTCAATACAATCAATCTGTGGCCCGGCGAGGGAGGGCAATTCTCCAACCTCACTCCGACTGTGTACAATCAATCAATCAATTGTTCAATAGTTAGGTGATCATGCAATTCATTACGTGCACAATTAGCAGTTTCAGTCCATCCTTCTTCCTCCGGGTGATGGTGGGATTGCAAGGCCCCACCATCCAATCAGTCTGGGCAGAGGGTACATGAATCCCTAAGCCCGGAACTCCTTCCTCCCCTAATCTCCTAGGGGGTTCAGGGGTCATCCCAATTTGGTGAGAGTAGCTCACGAGTTACCCGTCAGCCCATGCTTTCCCGGTTGGCTCGAGCCACTACCCTCGGGCCCACAGTGCAATACAATACTTGTAACACCCCAAACGGAGAAGTGCCACATCCCCCGCACTATGACCCAGACCCGGAAGATGAAATGAAAGTCCATGCCCGAATCCGAATCAGAGCGAACGGGAGACCAACTCACACACTAGGCTAGGCGGATCTAACTTGACCAAAACTCAGAGTGCGGAAGCAATTAAAACCAACAACAATAGATAGCGGAAGCATTTAAAACAAAACATACAAAGCAGGTGACGGGTTCAACTAGCATAGATACCTAATCCCGAATAATAGATCAACAAACATAACAAGTGACGGGTTCAACTAGCATAAATCCCTAGTCCCGAATATCAACATAAAGTAATAATCATCAAGTGCCACAAGGGCCGAATGAGAGTGCCACGCAGGGCTACCGAATAGTAAAGTATAATCTCAAGTCTACAAGTCAAAGCATAAGTAAAGTGTATGAAAAGACAAATGCAAATAGAAAGACTAGACCGACGAAGTGCAACTCAAAGGACTCACTTCTGCCTAGCAAACGCCAACAATCCTGCAACTAAAAGTGTAAATGAGGGGTCAGTCAACTTGACCGAGTGAGGGGGCTAACGCACACCCACAATATATATATAAGGAGCATAGCACATAATAAAAAGGATGGACTCATGAACCGGGAGTAGGTGTTACATACCAAAACATTTTGAAAGAACCCAAATAAGATATAGATATAAGTTTGGAAATCATTTTCCAGAAAGACTCTATCCCGATTCATAATTCCATAACATAACATAATCAACTGCTCGGCGAGTACGAGCTTCCAACCTCAACTCCTCATAACATAAATCAAAATCAATCCAACCTCTACACCAATGATGGAGGAGATGTACCGTCCCCATACCATCGAGAATAAACCGTCTAAAATAGACTCACCCTCAAGGGGTTGCGAACCCACAAGAGTCCTCCCCGGCCTTAGCCGAAGGCTCAAGATACCACACCTCCCTCATCACCCTAAGGTCGCACAATGATATCTCAAATGGAACTACGCAATGGATAAATGCCCCGACGGCCCTAACCGTCCCGGGGGTACCCATTCCGCAGCTCACCAGGATCGATCCACACACAGATCACAACGGATCACAACATAACTGTAGCACCCAGCACGTGAGGCGCCACATCCCCCGCACTAAGGCTCAACACGAGTAACGAAATAGTAAATCCGCACCCGTATCAAACCCTAGCGAACGGGAGACAAACATAAAAACCTTCCTAAGCCAGGCGGAGCTAGACCCTGCAATGATTACCAATCCACAAAATATAATGCAGCAAAGCCAAAGTTCAATCATACCAACTATAAGTAGAATTTGGGCTCTTCCGGCCTCTTTTAAAACATAGCAAAACCCAGTAAAGTCAGTTCAATAACAATTACATAAATATTCAAGTTCATGATATAATAGAATGAATCATACATAATTCCAATACATAAATGAGTGCAGGGACTCTCCTAACTAACTCGACCACTTAAAGACTTCAAACACCTCCGCCTAGCCCGAAACTCCAAAGATCAAACCTGCACACTAAAAGAGTGGGGAGGGAGAGGGGTCAGTCTCTAGAAGACTGAGTGAGCAGGAGCGATACATATATATAAAACATGCACATGCAAGTCATAAATCCCGAGCAAGGTTTTATTTGAATTTAGTTTCCAAAAAGGGCAAGAAAATAGATAAACAATGCTCGACTTTTACGACTAATTCATATTAAATTCATTCCATTCATAATTCATACATAAATATAAGGCTCGGCGAGTGAGCGTGCACAATCTCCAACCAAACTCCGACCGTGTACGACAAATATCAATAATATATTGATTAGGCGACCATGCAATATATCATAATACACACAGACCATAAATCATATCATAAACATATTCGTTTGGGCAATCCGGATCCCAGCATTCCCGCACGGTGCATAATCATATCATAACCAACCTTCTTCCTCCGGGTGGTGGACGGGCTTGCAAGACCTGGCCACCGGATCATACATAATGGCTAGTGAGGTACATGAATCCTCAAAAGCCCGACCTGCGTTTCCTCGTTAAAACTCCTAACGAGGTCCGTATCGTCGTAAATTTGGTTGGAACTAGTATATGGGATCTCCGTCAGCCCTTGCTTCCTCGGTTAGCCACATATACTAAGTCCCTGGGCCCGTGAACATAACATATTTACATAATCTCGCCAAAACATATCAATACATACATATGATACATACTATAAGAAACCATACCTTACCGTGTAACTCGGCATATGCTATATAAGTACCTCTCCGTGTCATCCTAATCCATAGCTAGCATGAAGACACACGGTTTGGAGCATAGCCTCATTACAAAACCATTTTTAAGCTTATATACGCTCATACGTATAATTCAGAAGAATTTACTCGATAACTTCATTTGAAAACCATATATATATATAATCATAAGGTTTTGGCCAAAGCTTTTCACATAGGGGTTGTAGGGTTTGTTACATAGCTAAAACGAAAACCACCCTCACCTGAACCGTGAAGTTACAAGGATCGAGCACCAAGTGCCTGAACGATCAAAAGCTCTCCACCCTGGAGACAAACTGTACAAAAGACCACAAGACGTGTTTGTGAGACTCAAGACTCTTAATGAACCATATATGACGCACGGCAATGCACAAGCATGATATGAGGGCATAAAGACCATTTTAAGTCATGAAAATCATATAACCAATTCCTTCACTTGTTCAATCATAAATCATTCAAATTCTTCAATTCATATGTCCAATCAATTTATTTCAAGAACTCAAATAGGAGCATAGAACATATTCAAGCTCTCCCAACAAGCTACTATATACCTCATATTACATAAGATAGCATATTTCCAAGGTTTTACAACAAGAAGAAATCATATGATATGGAAAATAAGTTAAGCGATTCATAAACGACATATAAACACACATAAACGGCATTACGTAAAAGCATGCCTATAACACATCCAAAAGCCATGAAATTACATCATAATGCTCCCAACATATAGCAAAGCAAGTTCATAGTTCAACACAAAAGGAGATAAAGTCATTCAAGAGGTGAAACAAATCAAAACCCGAAAAGGAAGCAACACGGACTGCACAGGGGAAGGGACACGGGGGTGTCACCTTCCTTAGCCAAACTGAGCCACGGGCGTGGCTCAGTACAGAGCTGCCCAGAAGGTGTGACACCCCCGTGTCTCACTCTTATGAGTAAATGAGACACGGGGGTGTCACGGTACAGAACTAAAACCGTTCACAAAGTTAAACCGACAAAACTGATCCCTTACAAACTCAATCCAAAAACATACCAAATGAACTCCAAATGCTCTGAAACTTAATATACAACATATTTGGCATGTTATGAACATTTTTCATTTAGAGTTCAAAGGCTAAATCACACGTTAAGATCATCGAATCCATGCAATAAAACTGGGTCGCCAAAATCGTACATATGAACCCTAATGATTCCATCATGCCTTGATCAAGTACTTAGGGGTTGAATTTGGATCTGAAACTTTGGGGAATGCATGCTAACATACTAAACAACTAATATACATCATATATATGCAAAATGGTACAATTTAAAGCACATTAGAATGACCAACAAGTTACCAAACACAACAGCAACAATTCTGTCAAAGATCATGCATAAGAACAGGCCATGTACTTCGGTTTTGAGACTTCAAATGGAACCAAATACTTAAAGAATGAATGTTAACATGTAGAGCAATAAGTGTACATCAACTCCATGCATTTTCACACGAAACGAAGGCCATATGATCAAGCTACAACACATAAATTCACACAGCAGTTCAAAAACAGGGGAATCAATTAGATCATCAAGTTTGGAGCTCCATATCTCAAAATTTTATAAAAGGAGCAAGAGAATAAATCCTCCTAACATCATATACTATCAGTTAGGAAAGAAATAAGCCAAGAGACAAGCTCATATACTCATCTACAAGCAAGGAAATCAGCTACACAAGCAAATAGGTCACAAGAGCAAAAATCCCTAAAAGTTCATACCAAACTCATCACTCAAACCCTAATCAATTCTGATCCAAATCATGATATAAGGAGATGAAATCAAGTATAATAGAGTAGAGAAGACATAAATATTCATACCTTGAAGATTTGGTGAAGGAGGGAAGAGATTTGAGCTCAAAATCTCAAGAATGGCTTAGGGTTTTCTCTCCTTTCTTCTCTTCCTCCATATCGATCAGTTGCAGCAATGAGAGGAGATGTTTGGCTCGGTTTTCAGAGCTAAAAGGGAAGAGAAAGGGCTTAACTCAAGGTGGATAAGTCATGGTTAAGGTAGGGTTAGGTTAAGGGGTGTTATAGGGTCCCACCATGAAGACTAGTCAACAAAAGAAGCTCTTCTTGCACGGGTTGCTCGTTACGGTTGGATTTCGGAGGTCTTAATGATTTCAAAAAGGTGTGAGGCTTGTTCCATTGTCTCCGAATCGTCGATACGAAGGCAACGGAGTTGACGGAATTCGAATCCGAATTCCCGAGCTCAAGATATCACGCACGGAACCAAGGGTGCGCTAATTGCTCGTTAGCCCCCGATTTGGTTCCACAATCAAAATTAAATTCATAACACGTCAAATGAATCCGAAAACATAAACCGAGCATACATGCATGTTCATAACACACATATATACGACATACTAAATTTCCATACCAATCCGATATCATTACATATATGAACGAAGTACAAATAGAACACTCATGCGCATGAACGAATTCATATTGTTATAAATAATTTACTAAAACTTAAATTCCATATTAATTAAATTAAAACCAACTAATAACATGTTGAAATTAATTAATGAAATTACCGAAATAGTTAAGGTAACACAAAACCTTAATTGAGAATTTAACACTAAATATCAAAGTAGAAATAAAATGAATTAAATTAAATATTAATAGTTTATAGTTTAAATCAAATAAAAACACTTATGAACAAGTAATCATATAATTAAATAATTAAATCGCTCAATTTATAAACAAATACGCCACATTATCTAAACTGAAAAACTGGGGCGTTACAATAACAGATCACGATGGATCACATACGCCAATCTTTCATGGCAATCTCGCTACAGAACATAACGTAAGGTACTTTTCAAAACAACTTACATATGCTTTCATATTTAATTTTCCAAACAGAGTTGATTCAGAAGGTTATAAACATATCATATCCAACACATACGTATTTATAATAGATTTTCTCGCATGCAAGGGTTAAAATCAGCATATTAAGGCCATAGGTCGCATAACTATACAAAATCCTAAACCTCACCTCGTGAAAGTAGAGTCTGAGAGTGTGAAGGGCCAAACACTCTAAACCTCGGGCCCACCGGCACTACCAAACTCTGTGACAAGACATACAGAAGCCCAGACTTAGACTCTATATGAACCAAACAAGACGCACGGCATTGCTCAACATGATCGTGGTTATGCATAAGTGTTCATGTTGTGCTTGGATAAGGTGTCGTGGTCATTCAAGGCATATCAATGCTCAACAAGGTCATATTTACAAGCAACCGACACGTAATTCCATATCCAAAGATGCAAGATCAATTTAGGAAGTCAATGTATTCACAAAATGCATATTAAATTATCCAATGTCACAGGGTTCAATTATAATATTAGAATTAAGCATCAAGTTCATGACGAGTTATAAAGTGCATAAGTAAGAGCATCTTGATCATAGAAACATACAAGGTTGTCGTACGTAGATGGCATACTTGATACAAATAAAGAGTGCATTTAATTCACTTAAGATCATACTTTACAACTTTACAACATGTTTGGTACATAAGCTCAAGTCACTTTCATAGTTTCATAAATATTACACTTACATCCCCTAAGTTATTTATAAAAGTTTAGAATTATTATACATACATCCCCTTAGTTGATTATTAAGCATAATTGTTCGTTTAAAGTGTTTATATAATTATTCAACTAGGAATTAATTACTTACAAGCATGACAATTATCAATTTATAGTAATTCATAATATACCATTTTCAAGTAGTAAGAGTAAATCAAGATATTACAATTCTAACTCCTATCATGCATAAAGTCTCAAGTTGTTCAAGCATCTTTCATGTATCTAAATTTATATTTGAAACACAATTTACAATAAACGTAACATTGAGAACGTCTCAAATTCATATAGAGAAATCACAACATTTTCGTTCTTCTAAAATATCATTCAAGTTCATTTAGTCACATAAAAGATTAGTTTCTAAATATTACACTAACACCCCTTCATATCTAAACACATAACACAAATTCATCAAATCGGGATTCAAATTGTAAATTAAAATATTCATGCATATCACAATCCATTCAATACATGTTTTCATATACGATTGGAATATATCTCGATCAACAGACCAACAATAACCAATTTATTTGCACTTAAAACAATTAATTCAAATAATCACAATTACGCAAAATAATTCGTAATAAATAGATCGAGTGTCCGATTAACGAACGGAAAGTGGCGTTGAACTCACCACAACGAGACGAACATTCTGTCCGAAAGTCGCCGGATTGCCGCCACCGGAGCCGCCGAAAAGTCGCCGGGCCGCCACCGGGCCGCCGTCGAAAGTCGCCGGAAAAATCCCGAAAAATCAGTCCTGAATGAAGTCTTTGTGCCCGTTCCGAATCCTTGATCAATTTCTGGAAATTCCAAGCCGATTGTCCTAGATCTGAAATCTAAGAACACGAAAACCCTAAATCTTCAAACTCAAATTACTTCCAAACCGGTGAACCAAAATGCGATCTGAAAGAGGCGTTGTCTTACCCATGACGAGCTCTTCGAAAGCCCTAAGGTAGCTTTCTGGAAAAATCCTTGGAGCTAGTGCCGCCGTTGCACCGCTACTTTGCTGCCGCCCATCCGCCGCCAAACCACCGAATCTGGAGTCGCCTGATCACAGGCCACTAGTTCTCGTCGTTCCGAACAACTTTCATGAAGAGCCCGAGACCAAAAGATGGCCGGAAAAGGCCCCAGTTGGCCGCCAAAGTTTCTGCCGCCGCCGCTACAGTAACTCGCGCCGCCGCCGCGAGCTTTGGGCGGCGCGTGCGGCGCCGTCGCTGCTCCGATGGCCGCGCCGTCGACGTCAAACGAAGCACCGGGATGTCCTCTTGATGGGTCTTCGGCGCGTGCACCAAGGAGGTGGCCAGAAAATGCCGCGAAACGCCGGCGAAGTGGCGGCGGTCTGACAGCTCTGCCGCTGCTACTGAAATCCGGCCATAACTCCGTCACTATTCTTCGTTAGGCCTTGAAATTGGTACTCTTGCGTCGGTCTCACCGAGATAATCAAAATGGACTATTCGTTTGTTGAATTCCGTCGAGAAACGATCGAGTTATGGGCTCGTAACCGAAGCCGCGATAGTAACCCGCGGGAGAGGAGAGAGAGAGAAAAAAAGGGATTGGGAAAAATGTGTCTTGTGCACAAGCTATATACAACCGGGTATCCTTATCGCGTAGCAAAGAGTAATATCGCGTACAAATAATCTTGAATAAAATTGGTAAAGTTACAAATAAACATTCAAACTCCGAATTAATTTTACAAATTAAAATGAAAGAGATAGATTTATCAATTAGAGTTTAATTCAATTTAATTTTAGAAACCTTTCGTACAATTTAACGACATTTCGTAAACACATGATTGACAATTAATCTCAAGTAATTCAAGTAAACCGAAATTAAACAAGTTAAGTAACATGATGGATTTAAAATCAACTTGACAATTATTTCATGGAATAAATTTGAATTAAATCAAATTAGATAGTTAGGGTTAAATATGCGCGTAATTAATCAAGTTGCAATTAATCTTAGAATAATTCGATTGAACACATATTAAATTGCATTTACATTAAATCACATAATTCAAGAACTCTTAAATTAAACACACACGAGTGTAGAGACTTACTTGTTAATATCGTCAGGACGCCCTTCGAGAATACGGGGCGTCACAACCTTCCCCCCTTAAGAGAACCTGGTCCCCAGGTTCCACTGCAAAAATGTAGATCCTCGTGTAGTAGTGCACCAACCCTTCTCCGGAACTCACGTAAGAACATAACTCTAATGGTGAGGCTTACTCCTGTCATCTACACCGAACCTCCTTTAGGATGTCTTGTTATCGTCGAGGTCCGTGCGAGTACTTGATCAGCTAGTTGTTCAAACTCGATCGGTCATTCCCATGATCGGATAGCTGCAACTGCACCCAACCTCGATGTCGTCTCAGACTCGCCACTTGCTACCCGTAGTCCGATCAACGCGTAACGCAACCACAACAAACAAGAGAGAATCCCATCTCCCAGTACGTAAGTGAGAGAGCCCCGTCCCTCAGCACCCACAAGAGAGAGAACCCCATCTCTCGAGCACACACAAAAGAGAGAACCCCGTCTCTCAAGCACATAATTGAGAGAACCCCGTCTCTCAACCTAAGTCGGACAAATTCCAGCATCTGCCAACATTCTAGTTTGAGAAAATCCAGCATTCCTCAAACTCTTAGATTCAAGAGAATCCAGCATCTCCGAATATCTAAATACAAGAGAATCCAACATCTCTCGCGCACAAAACTTAGAAAGATTCCAACATCTTTCTACCACATAAATAGAGAGAATCCTACATCTCTCCAACACGTAAAAAGAGGGAACCTAAGGTCTCTCTTGCACATAAATCCACTGATCAGTTATTCATTCATACACAAATCATAGTAACACTTGACGAAAAGTATACGATGCATGTTTGGTGTACCTTATACAACTGATATCGGTGTCCCTTGAGTATAGATTCAACGCTCGTACCTCAACTCAAGGGGGATATCGCGATGGAATCCCTATAAAACAGCGTTACAGTATGTATGTATGTTATATGAGAAGTTAGTGAGCAATCAAAAGAGTTTTAAATCACATAAGCGTGAATAGTTCACACAAGTACATAACTCATTCATTCCAGCACAGTTCATAACAAGTAGAAATTTCACGTTACAAATACTAGATCAGGTATCCAAGTTATCACAATTAAAATAGCAGTAGTCATCACCCACATTAAGCAAAACAAGGTAAGAGTATTTAAACGATGCATGTATGCAAATGCCATGGATGCTTGGCGTACCGTTAACCAAAGTGTAAAAATCTTGACAATAAAGTCGAGATGAAGCAGTAGGAGTTGTTTAAGCCGACAGTAATGCAACCCTTGTCATCTGAACCTATTTTCTTGAGTCTTTTCATAAAGTGGTAACTCAGCAAAGCTCGTTTATCACCAAAGCCCTTACTAGACCGTAATCCTTGCTCAACTAGAATCATCTTCAGTTTCTCCCAAGAATTCTCATTCATGTGTTAAATCTTAGTCTGCTCATCTTCAAGGAGTTGTTCATGATTCGTTTGTCAATTAGATATTTACCTCAGAGTTTCGTTGGATGATTATGGTGCTAAGTACTTCCCAAAGCAATCCAAGGTATATAATTCTGAAACTTGGATAAAGTCTTTCTTCATTTAGGTATTCCATTCCCACATCAACAATGTCTTCCATCTCATCTTGAAGAAACACCCAAAGAGCTAACAATCAATCTTGTCTTGTCGTTCGTTAACTCTAAACGGCACCAAAACCTTCAACACTCACCGATGGTTTGTAGCTCGTCGTTTAAGTAACATGGTTACCTATCCACATTCCTTGAACTTGCTCGGATCTTATTTGATCGGATTTTTCTACATTAACTCGTTTAAGGTGACTACTTCCAAATAAACGAACCATCAAGGCGAAAGCTCATCAAACTCCTTCAAAACGGTTCTACTTGGTCAGATTCTCCTCCATTGACTCATTTCCTCAGCAAGGTGACTACTTCCAAATAAACGAATCATCAAGGTGAAAATTCATCAAACTCCATCTTTCAATTGACTTTAAGATAGTAAGTCAACATAGCAAATCTCATTCCTTCAACTCTGAACCTTTTCATGACCATTCATCTTGGTGAAGAATCCTTTCATCTTTGAATCATGGTGTGTTTTTGTTGTAGTGCTAATAGGTAGTGTTGACGGAGGGAAATCTTAGTGTTGACTCATAGAGCACCCTGAAATTCAAACACTAAATTCGATGCATGCGAATTAGGATGCAAATGAAATGTAACAAGTATATCACGTAAATGCAACAATTTGTTGTAATTTATAAAGCACATAAAATAAGATGTTCCATAATCAAAGTCACAATGTGCACACAATCATATAATCACGAAACAATTCATGCCGAATGATCAAAATATCAAGTCAAACAAATGCAATGCGAAGTTATTCCTATGCCGTACGACCAAGACAGACTCAACACGACTCAAGAGCTCGGTTTTGCAACCTAGAGTTCTGATACCACTTAAGGATGTAACACCCCAAACGGAGAAGTGCCACATCCCCCGCACTATGACCCAGACCCGGAAGATGAAATGAAAGTCCATGCCCGAATCCGAATCAGAGCGAACGGGAGACCAACTCACACACTAGGCTAGGCGGATCTAACTTGACCAAAACTCAGAGTGCGGAAGCAATTAAAACCAACAACAATAGATAGCGGAAGCATTTAAAACAAAACATACAAAGCAGGTGACGGGTTCAACTAGCATAGATACCTAATCCCGAATAATAGATCAACAAACATAACAAGTGACGGGTTCAACTAGCATAAATCCCTAGTCCCGAATATCAACATAAAGTAATAATCATCAAGTGCCACAAGGGCCGAATGAGAGTGCCACGCAGGGCTACCGAATAGTAAAGTATAATCTCAAGTCTACAAGTCAAAGCATAAGTAAAGTGTATGAAAAGACAAATGCAAATAGAAAGACTAGACCGACGAAGTGCAACTCAAAGGACTCACTTCCGCCTAGCAAACGCCTGTTGGAAAACACGAATCAGAAAGCAGTGGAATTTAAAAAATTTTCCCAACAAAAGGACCTAGAACTCGCAATCGTGTAACCAAATTCGTAAAGATAGAAAACTTACTTTTCTTTTATTCTTTCTTGAAGCGTTTCAAGCCACACAAGAACGCTCTTCTCGCGGCTTGATCCCCTCTCCTTGGTAAAGCTCGAATCTTCAAACTTCTAACTTGAAGTCTCTAGAGAAAGTCCAACAACTTGATCACAATCTAACTAGTAAGGATGCTAGTTCTCTAGTTAGTGTTTAGGCTTAACTTAGGGTTTAATTTAATCTTGGAGAAAGGAAGGTGTTCAACACATGAACCAAGAATTGTCTATTAGCTCCATAAGGAGCTCGAGCTCCCCTATTTATAGGGAGGGGGTTGCCGAAATTCCTAGTCCTTTATGGGCTAGGATTTTGGTCCCTCTCTCCTATTACTTGTTCATCAAGTATTTTCCAACTTTGACTTTGAATTCTAATTCAAGTCAACTTTTAAGAGAGCTAAAAATATCCAAACTATTTTTGGATAATTTTATACTTTATTTATTATAAAATAAATAACTTATTTTTATCTAATTAATTAATTCGTAATTAATTAACCAGATTATTTTCTCCAAAATTAGACTTTCTTTTTAATTCAAAATTAAACCAAAGTCTATTAAATAATTAACTAATTAATTATTTAATATATATAATATATATATATATATATATATATACACACGTGTGTGACACGTGTCACAGTGACACGTGTCACTCACGTGAGCCACACGTGTGACTTCACACGTGTGGAACCCTCTTGGCCCGATTAACTCGTTTAATCATTTTCAAGCCTCAACTCATGTAACCAAGTTGTTATGTGTGACCCTCTAGGTTCTCAATTCAATTAGCAGTGACCCCAATTAATTAATTCACGAATTAATTAATCAGTCTACAAATTAAACGACCATAGTCTAGCAACAGGTGTTTAACCCCTAGCTGAATTGGAATGTACGGATTCGACAGAACCTTTAAGTCATTGATTCATGTGAGATACAATCCTCCTACTTACTATCTCTCAACCAAGATCTAGGGCAAGGGAATAATCAGAACCCTAATAATCCGGTCTTAAAGCTAAGTGCATTTCATATCCATTTGATCTCAATCCAAGAAACCCTTTTCTTGATGTCTTGATCTACTGCCTTGGCCAAGGACTCCATATGGCATATGAATGACTTACACAATAAGAGATCACCTTGAAAATACAAGTGTAGGTCCTTTCTTGATTCTCATTCACTTTCATGAGTCACTTGTGCAGCCCCAGCATAAGCCTTGAATCAGTTGTCTAAGGCGACACCCTTTAAAGCTTATGCCTAAGACTACAGAGTTAACTCATAAAGTGACAAGGAACCTCAAGTCTAAGGATCAATTAATCACATCAATGACTCGTGAGATATTTCCTAATCTGGAAGTTTCCATTTCCTGAAATAGAAACTTCCTTTCCCATTTAGGAATGTTCTCACACGGGGCACCTCAGTGAACTTACTTATTAAAGTAAGCACCCTCATGTATCACGCACGTATCAACTATACACTTTGCACCTCCATGAAACAAGGTGGTCCTTCTTAAGGGCGTGATCCCACAAGCAAGCCTTAGAGGAGTCAGGTTGACACTCCCACTGTCTGTAGGACTCATCGGCTTGGCGTATTTTACTAATCATGACTTATGTGATATAGGGCTCGTTTCATGAACCATTTCACCTAAATGGTAGAGTCCTAAAGTCATCAGGATTAGGGGAGTTCTCATACATGCACAGCTAAAGTAAACGCATACCAAACAAGAGCATATAAAGAAGTGTTGCCTCAATTCGTTATTTCATTCAAAGATTGTCTGTGATTACAATAAGGAAAAGTACAAAGCGGATATACAATCGGCTTTCTAGGGCACTATTCCTAACAATCTCCCACTTGCCCGTCAAAGCCATTCTAAAGCTACTCTAAGTCCCATCTTCTGAAGATGACCTTGGAAAGCTTCTCGACTAAGGGGTTTAGTAAGTGGATCTGTCACGTTCTCTGCTGATGTGACCCTCTCAATTAGCACATCTCCTCTTTTGATAATATCACGGATTAGGTGATACTTCCTCATAATGTGCTTGGTCCGTTGGTGAGATCTTGGTTCTCTTGCTTGAGCAACCGCCCCAGTGTTGTCACAAAACACAGTAATGGGGTCTTTCATGCTAGGAACAACATTCAACTCTTGAATGAAGTTTCTAATCCAAACACCTTCCTTAGCTGCATCATTTGCAGCTAAGTATTCGGCCTCAGTGGTCGAATCTGCAGTGGTTGTTTGCTTGGAACTCTTCCAACTCACTGCTCTGCCGTTTAGGCAGAAAATGTATCCTGACATTGACTTAATATCATCTAAGTCAGATGCAAAGCTTGCATCACAGTATCCTTTGACAGTAAGATCTTTCTGACCTCCGTAAACGAAGAATAAATCTTTAGTACTTTTCAAGTACTTAAGAATATTCTTCACGGCAGCCCAGTGACCATCTCCAGGGTCAGATTGGAAACGACTCGTTACACTAAGTGCATAAGCCATATCCGGTCGAGTACATAACATTGCATACATTATGCTACCTATTGCTGATGCATAAGGTGTATGAGTCATTCTTTCCTTCTCAAGGTTAGTCTTAGGACACATCTTCTTTGAAAGACATGTTCCTACACTCATAGGAAGGTTCTTAACCTTTGCTGACTCCATATTGAATCTTTTCAATACTTTGTCAATGTACATCGATTGTGATAGTCCTATTAACCTTCTAGATCTATCTCTATAGATTTTAATTCCAAGGATATAGGACGCATCACCAAGATCTTTCATCTCGAATTGGTTCGATAACCATAACTTAGTCACTTTCATGTCATCCTTCGAATTCCCAATAAGAAGGATGTCATCAACATAAAGTACTAAGAATTGCACTGAGGTCTCCAATTCCTTTCTATACACACATGATTCATTCAAAATTTGGATGAAGCCAAACGCTTTGACCGATTCATCAAATCGAATGTTCCAATTCCTAGAAGCCTGTTTCAATCCATAGATTGATCTTTGGAGTTTGCAAACCTTTTGCTCACTCCCACTGAATGTGAAACCTATGGGTTGCTCCATATAAATGTCTTTGTCAATGTCACCATTGAGAAAGGCAGTTTTCACATCCATTTGCCATATCTCATAGTCATAATATGCAGCAATGGCAAGCATGATCCTAATAGACTTTTGCATTGCAACTGGTGAAAAGGTTTCATCAAAATCCACGCCGGGTCTCTGAGTGAATCCTTTTGCAACCAGTCTTGCTTTGTAGGCTGCAATGCTTCCATCAACTCCAAGCTTTCTCTTAAAGATCCATTTGCAACCTATGGGTTTGACCCCATCAGGCAAATCTACCAAGGTCCAAACTTGGTTGGAGTTCATGGAGTCCATTTCGGATTTCATGGCTTCTATCCACTGTTCAGAGTCAGAATCTGAAAGTGCCTCCTCATATGTTAAAGGATCATTATCCTTTTGAGAGATTTCATGGAAGAATCCATACCATCTCTCCGGCTGTCTAGGAGTGCGTTCAGAACGCCTTAGAGGAGGGTTTTCGTGTGTATCGAAATTCGTGATTGGTTGTGGTTGATCAGAGTGGGACGTTTCTTCAGTGGGTGGTATGGGGTCACTTTGTACTTCTTCTAATTCTATGATCTTGCCTTTCTTTTCATTAAGGAACGGTTCCTCCAGAAAAGTAGCATTTCTGGAAACAAACACCTTTTGCTCAGATTGATCATAGAAGTAGTATCCTATGGATTCCTTAGGATAACCTACAAAGTAGCATAAGTTAGAACGAGATTCTAACTTATCTCCCACTGTCCTCTTCACGTAAGCAGGACAACCCCAAATTCTTAAGTAAGAATAACTAGGGATTTTACCATGCCACATTTCATAGGGCGTTTTGGGGACTGATTTAGAGGGAACTAGATTCAGAATCTTTGCTGCACTTTCTAGGGCATAACCCCAGAAAGAAGGTGGTAAGTCAGTGAAACTCATCATGGAACGAACCATATCAAGTAGGGTTCGATTCCTTCTCTCAGAAACTCCATTAAGCTGAGGAGTTCCCGGAGGAGTCCACTGAGAGATAATCCCATTATCCTTGAGATGATTAAGGAATTCTTCACTAAGATACTCGCCTCCTCGATCAGATCGAAGTGCTTTGATCTTGTGACCAGTTTGGTTCTCAACCTCCTTTTGAAATTCTAAGAATTTCTCAAAAGCTTCAGATTTATACTTCATTAAGTGTACATAACCATACCGACTAAAGTCATCAGTAAAGGTTATGAAATACTGATGATTGCTTCTAGTGCTTACACTAAGCGGTCCACAAACATCAGTATGGATCAAATCCAAAACCTTAGTGGCACGTTCCACAGTTCCTTTAAAAGGAACTTTGGACATCTTTCCTTTGAGACAGGATTCGCAAGAAGTCAACTCTTTGAGATCATTTTCAGAGAATGATCCTAAAGTGTTTATCTTGCTAATTCTGTTCTTGGAAATGTGTCCTAATCTAGCGTGCCATAAGGGAGCTGAAACTTTGTCATCTCTCTTACGCTTTGTTTCTCGTTGTATATTCATAATATTGATATTTTGAGTTAGGTAAAGTCCATTACTTAGAGTACCGATATGAACGGAAGAGTTGTTCCGTTTGACAAAATATTTACCATTCTTAATATAAGTTTCATAACCTTCACAATCTAATATTGGAACTGAAATTATATTACGAATAATGCTCGGTACATAAAGGACTTTATTTAATACTAACTCAAAACTACCTAAATCTAATCTAATTGTGCCTAAAGCTCGAGCTTCAACGTTTGAGCCATCACCGATCTTCAAGACACATTCTCCTTCTTTGAGTTGTTGGACTTCACTTAGCATTTGTACATCATTACAGATATGAGTTCCACAACCGGTATCAAGTACCCAAGAACTAGAATTAATAGAAAGATTTACTTCAACGAGAAAGATACCTTTCTTTAGAGTAGCCTTGTACTCTGGGCAGTTTCTCCTCCAATGTCCCGCTTTGCCACAATGGAAGCAAACATCCTCTTTCTGATCACGCTTCTTCTTTTGGGCCTTCCCCTTCGAAATGCCACCAGTGGGCCTAAGGGGTTTCTTCTTCTTCTTTTGGGCTTTCTTGCCCTTACCTTTAGAAGGCCCAGAAGAGGAAGATGGAGCATTCACCATCAAAACCTTATTGTCCTTCTTGATCGTGCTTTCAGCAGTCACAAGCTGACTAATCAGCTCAGCTACAGTAGCACCAGCATGATTCATGTTGAAGTTAAGGACAAATGGGTTGAATGATGGTGGAAGCGAAGCTAGCAACAAATCCACTGAAAGCTCATCTTTCAGTGGCATGTCCATGGAAGCAAGTTTCTCAGTAAGGGCAAGAAACTTGAGTCCAAATTCATGGACACTTGAACCTTCCCTCATTCTCAAGTGGAACAATTCCTTTGAAGTGTTATACCTTGTAACACGTTCATGAGGGCGGTAAAGTTGCTCTAAGTGGTCGTAAATCTCCCAAGCAAATTCCATGGCCTCATGTTGCCTTTGCAAGTCCGGAGACATGTTAGCCAACACAAGGCAACGGGCTTGGAGATTATCATCCTTCCACTTCTGAATCGCGTCCCGCTCAGCCCGAGTGGGAGCCTCCCCTTAGGGACTAGGCTCCCCTTCGAAGAAAACATAAGTTCTCTTCTCAGAATCTAAAATGATTTTTAGATTCCTCAGCCAATCAGAATAGTTGGGACCAGTCAACTTGTTTGACTCGAGGATCGATACAAGAGGGTTTTTGGTTGCCATTTCAAAACACGTAGAGAATCACAGAATCTACGACCTAAATGGTAAAAGAGAGAACTAGTGAGCATGCTGAATTATAACGATATACAAAAGATAAGGTCTTCAATCTAATGTAGCTCCCACTGTTTTTCAAAGATCTAGAATTCCCAAAGATCTAAGAGGAACACGTTTCCCAATGGGTACTAAGATCCTAGGCATTTTACCTCGAACCCACGACTCGCGGACATTCTAAGTAAGAACCCTAGGTAGGTACAACTTACCAATTCTAACACCTTTAGAACTCTTAGTAATTGTTTTTGCATCACCTATCTTTCAATATGGACCCACGACTCGTGCGACATCCATATTTACTTAGGCGTTAAGCTAGACCCATCAATCATAAGATCATGACCAAAACTTAGTTCGAACGACCCACAACTCGCTGACATCGCCCTTGCTAAAATTGACCACGAAATATTGATCATTTAAATGATTAATTAGGTAACTAAGAACTAATAAGCTCCACTAGCTATCCCACGACTCGCGGACAATAACTAGCTTTACTTACTAAACTTAAAACCTATTGATGGAATGCTAGGAATTTAATTCAAAATTTGCATCTCGAATTAAACACCTATTTGTTCGAAATTAGCTTAATATTTAATGGGAATTTTCGAATCAACCGGAGAGGTGTCCGGTTCGACCTCACCAACATATATGTTATCCAATTTTATTAGTGTTGATTAATGCAAGTACACTTAAATGCATATCAAACAAGCACATAAACAGATAACATGTCCTAGCATGATACTAACATGTAATGATCATGGTTTCTACCTATCTTATGCGTGATATGTGGGAGCCACTCCACAATCACAGGTTCTAACATACATGCCACATAAACAGTTTAAATCACATAAGGGAAAGCGGTAACAAAATACGAGCCCTATCTCTATTACATTTAACAATTGAGATTCCCCTCCCTAACATTTTGAGGGGTCTTCACTTATGGCCTCCTTGTTACTTGAATGTGGTCCATCTTACTCCATGGGTGCATTGTCTCCAAAATGAAAATAAAACCTCACCACCTATCTCTACTCTCAAATTACAATAAAAAGAAAAAGACATAAAGTAATAAGGCTCAATCTTCATATTGGCCTTAGACAATTACACGGGGCATACCCCTGCCTCAAAAACAGTAATATGGAAAGCCACATAATAAATCACATAACAGTACGCACATAAGTGAGGCTCCAACCTCAATTGAAAAACGCAACTATAGGGCTCCAACCCCAATTTAAACCATCCATGTGCATAAATTAAAACCATACATAGATCTAAACCCATGATCACCTAACATGCTTTTGCAAGAATTTAAATTTAACCAATAAATTAAAATTCTCGTTTCAAGTCCTAATGACTTAAAACACGACTTAGATGCAATTCTTGTTCAAGAGCCTTTTCAATAAAACCCGAAAAACAATAAACCAATAAAATTCCAATTAATTTCCAAAATTAATAATTTTATTCTTTCATTATTTTCAGAAAATAAAGATTGTAATTTTTCCAAATTTAAATCGTTTAAATTTTCAAAATCCCAATTCAAACAATTATTTCAAAAATAATTCAAATTTAATAAATAAAATTTTTCAGAAAAATTAAATCGGGATTTCAAGGACCGAAAACACGAAAACACGAAAACGCCAAAACCGTGCCCGGAATCGCCCGGAACGAGCACAGGCTCGCCGCGCAGCGTCGCGCGCTAGGCGCACGCCCTTCGCGCAACGCGCGTAGCTTGCTGCTGCTCGCGTGCGGGCGATGCCGGGCGGGTGCTCCCGCGTGGTTGCGGGAGCGTGCGGGCGGCTGTCCCACGCGGTTGCGGGACAGGCGGGCAAGCGCGCCTAGGCGGGGCCTAGGCGCTGGCGGCCGTCAGTGGCGGGCAGTCCCACGCGGTTGCGGGACTGCTGGGCGGGCGGCCGCGGGCCTGGCGTGCTACGCCTTAGCACGTCAGGCTCGCGTTTTCGTAACGCGATTTCGTGTTTCATACTTTTAGTTCAAAAAAACCCAAAACAATCCAAAAATAAAAAAAATTCGATTTAAACATATTTCAATCAAAACGGTTTTCAAAATCACAATTTAAGAAAACAGTTTCAGAAATTCAGGAAGAATTACAGTTTCGTATTTCAGGCTTTCTAAAAGAACTCATGAATACCTAATTCGCATCTAAGCCTAAGAATTTCTACCAAATTCAGAATAATTGAGACGAATCAGAAACACGATTAACGAGGTGGCTCTGATACCACTTATTGGAAAACACGAATCAGAAAGCAGCGGAATTTAAAAAATTTTCCCAACAAAAGGACCTAGAACTCGCAATCGTGTAACCAAATTCGTAAAGATAGAAAACTTACTTTTCTTTTATTCTTTCTTGAAGCGTTTCAAGCCACCCAAGAACGCTCTTCTCGCGGCTTGATCCCCTCTCCTTGGTAAAGCTCGAATCTTCAAACTTCTAACTTGAAGTCTCTAGAGAAAGTCCACCAACTTGATCACAATCTAACTAGTAAGGATGCTAGTTCTCTAGTTAGTGTTTAGGCTTAACCTAGGGTTTAATTTAATCTTGGAGAAAGGAAGATGTTCAACACATGAACCAAGAATTGTCTATTAGCTCCATAAGGAGCTCGAGCTCCCCTATTTATAGGGAGGGGGTTGCCGAAATTCCTAGTCCTTTATGGGCTAGGATTTTGGTCCCTCTCTCCTATTACTTGTTCATCAAGTATTTTCCAACTTTGACTTTGAATTCTAATTCAAGTCAACTTTTAAGAGAGCTAAAAATATCCAAACTATTTTTGGATAATTTTATACTTTATTTATTATAAAATAAATAACTTATTTTTATCTAATTAATTAATTCGTAATTAATTAACTAGATTATTTTCTCCAAAATTAGACTTTCTTTTTAATTCAAAATTAAACCAAAGTCTATTAAATAATTAACTAATTAATTATTTAATATATATATAATATATATATATATATACACACGTGTGTGACACGTGTCACAGTGACACGTGTCACTCACGTGAGCCACACGTGTGACTTCACACGTGTGGAACCCTCTTGGCCCGATTAACTCGTTTAATCATTTTCAAGCCTCAACTCATGTAACCAAGTTGTTGTGTGTGACCCTCTAGGTTCTCAATTCAATTAGCAGTGACCCCAATTAATTAATTCACCAATTAATTAATCAGTCCACAGATTAAACGACCATAGTCTAGCAACAGGTGTTTAACCCCTAGCTGAATTGGAATGTACGGATTCGACAGAACCTTTAAGTCATTGATTCATGTGAGATACAATCCTCCTACTTATTATCTCTCAACCAAGATCTAGGGCAAGGGAATAATCAGAACCCTAATAATCCGGTATTAAAGCTAAGTGCATTTCATATCCATTTGATCTCAATCCAAGAAACCCTTTTCTTGATGTCTTGATCTACTGCCTTGGCCAAGGACTCCATATGGCATATGAATGACTTACACAATAAGAGATCACCTTGCAAATGCAAGTGTAGGTCCTTTCTTGATTCTCATTCACTTTCATGAGTCACTTGTGCAGCCCCAGCATAAGCCTTGAATCAGTTGTCTAAGGCGACACCCTTTAAAGCTTATGCCTAAGACTACAGAGTTAACTCATAAAGTGACAAGGAACCTCAAGTCTAAGGATCAATTAATCACATCAATGACTCGTGAGATATTTCCTAATCTAGAAGTTTCCATTTCCTGAAATAGAAACTTCCTTTCCCATTTAGGAATGTTCTCACATGGGGCACCTCAGTGAACTTACTTATTAAAGTAAGCACCCTCATGTATCACGCACGTATCAACTATACACTTTGCACCTCCATGAAACAAGGTGGTCCTTCTTGTTGGAAAACACGAATCAGAAAGCAGCGGAAATTTAAAAATTTTCCAACAAAAGGACCTTAGACTCGCAATCGTGTAACCAAATTCGTAGAGATAGAAAACTTACTTTTCTTTTATTCTTTCTTGAAGCGTTTCAAGCCACCCAAGAACGCTCTTCTCGCGGCTTGACAACCCGTCCCTCGAAAGTCTCTTTCTACTTCAGAATCCATTGTCGGGATAGCAATCCACACCAAACTAGATTCAATTCATGTTAGAGATGTTCTTAACAATATAACATAAAGAAAGAAACATGAAACGAGAAAAGCAGGATTGAAACTCCCTTCGAAACCAGTTTTGCGAAAGTAGAAAACTGCCAGTCACAAAACCCTCGTGAAAAAATTCATCCTTCAGGATATGGACGAACGGTTTTCGCCATCTTCTTTGGTTCGTTTTTTTCATTCGCTTCACGTCGGGTTCAGAATCGTTTCATCATCCCTTCTGATCGTTTTGCTTGATCCCCACTTTTTGGTAAAGCTCGAATCTTCAAAACTTCTAACTTGAAGCTCTCTAGAGATAGTCCACCAACTTGGCTACAATCTAACTAGTAAGGATGCTAGTTCTCTAGTTAGTGTTTAGGCTTAACCTAGGGTTTCGTTTATCTTGGAGAAAGGATGGTGTTCAACACATGAACCAAAAGAATTTCATTAGCTCTAAAGGGGAGCATGAGCTCCCCTATATATAAGAAAGGGGAGGGACGAAATTCCTAGTCCTTAATGGGCTAGGATTTTGGTCTCTCTCTCTCCTATTACTTGATCATCAAGTAATTTTGACTTTGACTTTGAATTCTAATTCAAATCAACTTTCAAGAGAGCTAAAAATATCCAAACTATTTTTGGATACTTTTATACTTTATTTATTTAAAATAAATAACTTATTTTATCTAATTAATTAATTCATAATTAATTAACTAGATTATTTTTCTCCAAAATAAGACTTTCTTTTTAATTCAAAATTAAACCAGAGTCTATTAAATAATTAATCACATTAATTATTTAATACATAAATAAATATACACATATATTTATACACGTGTGTGACACGTGTCACAATGACACGTGTCACTCACGTGAGCCACACGTGTGGTTTCACACGTGTGGAACCCTCTTGGCTTGATTAACTCGTTTAATCATTTTAAAGCCTCAACTCATGTAACCAAGTTGTTGTGTGTGACCCTCTAGGTTCTCAATTCAATTAGCAGTGACCCTAATTAATTAATTCACTAATTAATTAATCAGTCCACAGATTAAACAACCATAGTCTAGCAACAGGTGTTTAACCCCTAGCCGAATTGGAATGTTCGGATTCGACAGAACCTTTAAGTCATTGATTCATGTGAGATACAATCCTCCTACTTACTATCTCTCAACCAAGATCTAGGGTAAGGGAATAATCAGAACCCTAATAATCTGGTCTTAAAGCTAAGTGCATTTCATATCCATTTGATCTCAATCCAAGAAACCCTTTTCTTGATGTCTTGATCTACTGCCTTGGCCAAGGACTCCATATGGCATATGAATGACTTACACAATAAGAGATCACCTTGCATATGCAAGTGTAGGTCCTTTCTTGATTCTCATTCACTTTCATGAATCACTTGTGCAGCCCCAGCATAAGCCTTGAATCAGTTGTCTAAGGCGACACCCTTTAAAGCTTATACCAAAGACTACAGAGTTAATTCATAAAGTGACAAGGAACCTCAAGTCTAAGGATCAATTAATCACATCAATGACTCGTGAGATATTTCCTAATCTGGAAGTTTCCATTTCCTGAAATAGAAACTTCCTTTCCCATTTAGGAATGTTCTCACACGGGGCACCTCAGTGAACTTACTTATTAAAGTAAGCACCCTCATGTATCACGCACGTATCAACTATACACTTTGCACCTCCATGAAACAAGGTGGTCCTTCTTAAGGGCGTGATCCCACAAGCAAGCCTTAGAGGAGTCAGGTTGACACTCCCACTGTCTGTAGGACTCATCGGCTTGGAGTATTTTACTAATCATGACTTATGTGATATAGGGCTCGTTTCATGAAACATTTCACCTAAATGGTAGAGTCCTAAAGTCATCAGGATTAGGGGAGTTCTCATACATGCACACATAATGGAAACACTCAAAACACGTATTGGCATATAAAGAAGTGTTTGCCTATGATCAATCGTATATTATTCAAAGATTGTCTGTGATACAAGAAAAGTCCCAAAGCAGATTACGTCGAATCGGCTTTCTAGGGCACTATTCCTAACACTTCTTAAGGGCGTGATCCCACAAGCAAGCCTTAGAGGAGTCAGGTTGACACTCCCACTGTCTGCAGGACTCATCGGCTTGGAGTATTTTACTAATCATGACTTATGTGATATAGGGCTCGTTTCATGAACCATTTCACCTAAATGGTAGAGTCCTAAAGTCATCAGGATTAGGGAAGTTCTCATACATGCACAACTAAAGTAAACGTATACCAAACAAGAGCATATAAAGAAGTGTTGCCTCAATTCGTTATTTCATTCAAAGATTGTCTGTGATTACAATAAGGAAAAGTACAAAGCGGATATACAATTGGCTTTCTAGGGCACTATTCCTAACAACGCCAACAATCCTGCAACTAAAAGTGTAAATGAGGGGTCAGTCAACTTGACCGAGTGAGGGGGCTAACGCACACCCACAATATATATATAAGGAGCATAGCACAGAATAAAAAGGATGGACTCATGAACCGGGAGTAGGTGTTACATACCAAAACATTTTGAAAGAACCCAAATAAGATATAGATATAAGTTTGGAAATCATTTTCCAGAAAGACTCTATCCCGATTCATAATTCCATAACATAACATAATCAACTGCTCGGCGAGTACGAGCTTCCAACCTCAACTCCTCATAACATAAATCAAAATCAATCCAACCTCTACACCAATGATGGAGGAGATGTACCGTCCCCATACCATCGAGAATAAACCGTCTAAAATAGACTCACCCTCAAGGGGTTGCGAACCCACAAGAGTCCTCCCCGGCCTTAGCCGAAGGCTCAAGATACCACGCCTCCCTCATCACCCTAAGGTCGCACAATGATATCTCAAATGGAACTATGCAATGGATAAATGCCCCGACGGCCCTAACCGTCCCGGGGGTACCCATTCCACAGCTCACCGGATCGATCCACACACAGATCACAACGAATCACAACATAACAGATCACGACGGATCACATACGCCAATCTTTCATGGCAATCTCGCTATAGAACATAACGTAAGGTACTTTTCAAAACAGCTTACATATGCTTTCATATTTAATTTTCCAAACAGAGTTGATTCAGAAGGTCATAAACATATCATATCCAACACATACGTATTTATAATAGATTTACTCGCATGCAAGGGTTGAAATCAGCATATTAAGGCCATAGGTCGCATAACTATACAAAATCCTAAACCTCACCTCGTGAAAGTAGAGTCTGAGAGTGTGAAGGGCCAAACACTCTAAACCTCGGGCCCACCAGCACCACCAAACTCTGTGACAAGACATACAGAAGCCCAGACTTAGACTCTATATGAACCAAACAAGACGCACGGCATTGCTCAACATGATCGTGGTTATGCATAAGTGTTCATGTTGTGCTTGGATAAGGTGTCGTGGTCATTCAAGGCATATCAATGCTCAACAAGGTCATATTTACAAGCAACCGACACGTAATTCCATATCCAAAGATGCAAGATCAATTTAGGAAGTCAATGTATTCACAAAATGCATATTAAATTATCCAATGTCACAGGGTTCAACTATAATATTAGAATTAAGCATCAAGTTCATGACGAGTTAAAAAGTGCATAAGTAAGAGCATCTTGATCATAGAAACATACAAGGTTGTCGTACGTAGATGGCATACTTGATACAAATAAAGAGTGCATTTAATTCACTTAAGATCATACTTTACAACTTTACAACATGTTTGGTACATAAGCTCAAGTCACTTTCATAGTTTCATAAATATTACACTTACATCCCCTAAGTTATTTATAAAAGTTTAGAATTATTACACATACATCCCCTTAGTTGATTACTAAGCATAATTGTTCGTTTAAAGTGTTTATATAATTATTCAACTAGGAATTAATTACTTACAAGCATGACAATTATCAATTTATAGTAATTCATAATATACCATTTTCAAGTAGTAAGAGTAAATCAAGATATTACAATTCTAACTCCTTTCATGCATAAAGTCTCAAGTTGTTCAAGCATCTTTCATGTATCTAAATTTATATTTGAAACACAATTTACAATAAACATAACATTGAGAACGTCTCAAATTCATATAGAGAAATCACAACATTTTCTTTCTTCTAAAATATCATTCAAGTTCATTTAGTCACATAAAAGATTAGTTTCTAAATATTACACTAACACCCCTTCATATCTAAACACATAACACAAATTCATCACATCGGGATTCAAATTGTAAATTAAAACATTCATGCATATCACAATCCATTCAATACATGTTTTCATATACGATTGGAATATATCTCGATCAACAGACCAACAATAACCAATTTATTTGCACTTAAAACAATTAATTCAAATAATCACAATTACGCAAAATAATTCGTAATAAATAGATCGAGTGTCCGATTAACGAACGAAAAGTGGAGTTGAACTCACCACAACGAGACGAACATTCTGTCCGAAAGTCGCCGGATTGCCGCCACCGGAGCCGCCGAAAAGTCGCCGGCCGCCACCGGGCCGCCGTCAAAAATTTCTGGAAAAATCCCGAAAAATCAGTCCTGAATGAAGTCTTCGTGCCCGTTCCGAATCCTCGATCAATTTCTGGAAATTCCAAGCCGATTGTCCTAGATCTGAAATCTAAGAACACGAAAACCCTAAATCTTCAAACTCAAATTACTTCCAAACCGGTGAACCAAAATGCGATCTGAAAGAGGCGTTGTCTTACCCATGACGAGCTCTTCGAAAGCCCTAAGGTAGCTTTCCGGAAAAATCCTCGGAGCTAGTGCCGCCATTGCACCGCTACTTTGCTGCCGCCGATCCGCCGCCAAACCACCGAATCTGGAGTCGCCTGATCACAGGCCACTAGTTCTCGTCGTTCCGAACAACTTTTGTGAAGAGCCCAAGACCAAAAGATGGCCGGAAAAGGCCCCCGTTGGCCGCCAAAGTTTCTGCCGCCGCCGCTACAGTAACTCTCTCCGCCGATGCGAGCTTTGGGCGGCGCGTGCGGCGCCGTCGCTGCTCCGATGGCCGCACCGCCGACGTCAAACGAAGCACCGGGATGTCCTCTTGCTGGGTCTTCGGCGCGTGCACCAAGGAGGTGGCCGGAAAATGCCGCGAAACGCCGGCGAAGTGGCGGCGGTCTGATAGCTCCGCCGCTGCTACTGAAATCCGGCCATAACTCCGCCACCGTTCGTCGTTAGGCCTTGAAATTGGTAATCTTGCGTCGGTCTCGCCGAGATAATCGAAATGGACTATTCGTTTGTTGAATTCCGTCGAGAAACGATCGAGTTATGGGCTCGTAACCGAAGCCGCGATAGTAACCCGCGGGAGAGGAGAGAGAGAGAGAAAAAAAGAGATTGGGAAAAATGTGTCTTGTGCACAAGCTATATACAACCGGGTATCCTTATCGCGTAACAAAGAGTAATATCGCGTACAAATAATCGTGAATAAAATTGGTAAAGTTACGAATAAACATTCAAACTCCGAATTAATTTTACAAATTAAAATGAAAGAGAGAGATTTATCAATTAGAGTTTAATTCAATTTAATTTTAGAAACCTTTCGTACAATTTAACGACATTTCGTAAACACATGATTGACAATTAATCTCAAGTAATTCAAGTAAACCGAAATTAAACAAGTTAAGTAACATGATGGATTTAAAATCAACTTGACAATTATTTCATGGAATAAATTTGAATTAAATCAAATTAGATAGTTAGGGTTAAATATGAGCGTAATTAATCAAGTTGCAATTAATCTTAGAATAATTCGAATGAACACATATTAAATTGCATTTACATTAAATCACATAATTCAAGAACTCTTAAATTAAACACAAACGAGTGTAGAGACTTACTTGTTAATATCGTCAGGACGCCCTTCGAGAATACGGGGCGTCACAATACTCGCCCAGTCAATCAATCAATCATTTCCTTCAATAGTTTGATAAATCATTTGAAAACCAATCTCATTTGAAAACTGTAGATATATAGATAAGTTTTGGCTTAAAACTTCACATAGGGTTATACGGGTTCTATGTATCTAGAATTAAACCTCACCTGAACGACCCAAAACAAACAAGGAAAGAGCTCACGGGGCCTGCTCCTCGTCACCAGGAAGCTGGTCTGTGCAAGAAAGATAATTATCCGTGAGACACAACGGCGAAAATGCAAAGAGATGACGAGTATGATAGAATGTACCATGAAAATATCTCGTTTTAACATGTATGCAATCATATAATCAAGTCATTCGAACTCACAATTCCACATTTTCAATCAAATTAATCCAAATAATATTAAATATTCACTAAACATATATAAATGTGTAAATATGTTACAATATATAATACATATATATATATATATAATACATGCATACGTACAACCATGCATGCAAAACAAAATGCATGAAAACAGAGGGTGACACGCCCGTTTCACCAATATATACTAAGCCGCGACACCCCCGTGTCTGGGTACAGCGGACAATATGCATGCGAACAGAAGGTGACATGCCCGTGTCACCATTACAAAGCAATCCGTGACACCCCCGTGCCACGGTACAGAAAAATCAGACCATCAAGCACCCTCGTGTCACGCTGAAAGAGGAAAATGTGACACGCCCTTGTCACGTACGCAGAAGAGAAAAAAAAAAACAGAGCAACAGCAGAACAATACGTACCAAAACCCAATCACCCAAAAAAAGGATCAAACTCACGTCTAAAATCTCAAATATGATGATATCCACCTACTAGCATGCAAATAAATCCGTAACAATCCATAAAAACACATATTTCCACGTTAGATCATAAAAGATTCATCAAATGAAACCCATTTGATCATTCATGCTCCATGTTCAATATCAACAAGTTGAATGCATATAACTTAAGCTCAAAGTTCCTAAACATATATCCAACAACAAATACACATATTAACCAATATATAGCCAAGCCCTATCTATCACATAAATCCAAGAAATTCATCAAAGTTCCAAAAATACCTCAAACGAAAGAAATGGAAGATGAGATGAAGATATGATGTTGATGATGCTTGAATGATCACAAAACCCACAAATATGAAGCTTGTATGATGAAATTTTCCTCTCTTCCAAGAAGGGTTTGGCTCGGTTGACAAGGGAAGCAAAGCAAAGACTATGAAATGTGTTTGTATGAAATGAGAAGCCAAGGTACGTGATATGCTGCTAAGTAAGGGGAAAAATGGCCAATTTGCTATTAAGTCCTCCAATTATTTAAGTCATGCAATTAGGTTCAATTCCATAACAATTTATCAATTAGGTCCAAGGAAATATTAATGCAATTGAGTCCCCAAATTCATGAAAATGAGCAATTAAGGTATAGAAGAAATTAACTCATGTTCGAGAAAATAATTCGCGTTGCAATCACATTCAATTTATACAGAAATTATAATATGATATGAATTTCAATAAAAATACTAAGAATAATTTTATAAAATTTATGTCATGACATGAAAGTTAAAGAAATGATCAAATAATAATTAAAATACAACTCTCAAACCCACACGTGTCATTCATACCTGAAATGCCTAAAGCTAGGGCGTTACAATCCTCCCTCCTTAAAAGAATCTGGTCCCCAGATTCACTGATCGGAAGGAAACAACTCTGTATGGAACCGTCTCATCTTGTCTTCGGTTTCCCACGTGGCTTCTTCGGTCTTGTCACTTCTCCAAAGAACCTTAACCATGAGAATCTTCAGGTTTCTTGATTCCTGAAACTTCTTATACAATAACTTAACCGGTTTCTGAACAAAGGTAAGGTTCGGTTCCAATTCCACTTCTTCAATGGGAATGATCTCGGTTTCATCGGGGTAGTATTTCCTTAACTGAGAGACGTGAAATACATTATGAATCCCCATGAGGCTCGGTGGTAGGTCCAATCTGTAAGCAACTTCTCCAACTCTTTCCAAAATATCATAAGGACCTAAATAACGAGGCTGAAGCTTACCTCCTTTCCCAATCCGAGCAAATCCTTTACGTGGAGACGCCTTCAAGAATACCCGGTCTCCAACTTCAAACTCGAGATCCCTTCTACGACGATCGGCGTAGCTCTTCTGTCTGTCCTCAGCTGATTTCATCCGTTGTTTTATTAATTGGACTTTCTCAATCATAGCTTCAACAACCTTAGAAGGTTTTTCCAATTGCTCACTTTTCTTAACACCTTCTTGCTTAGTCCATTTCCACTCTTCCAAGTCAAAGAACAACGGAGAACGACACTTCCGACCATAAAGTAGCTCATACGGTGCCATTCCAATCGAAGCTTGAAAACTGTTGTTGTAAGCAAACTCAATCAAAGGTAGCTGATCATGCCAAGAAGATTGAAAATCCAAAGAACAAGCTCGAAGCAAATCCTCGAGATACCTTATTAATCTCTCGGACTGACCATCCGTCTGAGGATGAAATGCTGTACGAAACTGGAGCTTCGTACCCAAAACCTCTTGCAATTCACGCCACAACTTCGAAGTGAACCGTGGATCTCTGTCTGAAACAATACTAACCGGAATCCCGTGAAGTCTAACAATCTCCCGGTTATAAAGCTCTGCTAGCTTGTGAATCTTAAACGACATCCGAACCGGTAGAAAATGTGCAGACTTCGTCAAACGGTCCACAATCACCCGAATTCCATCGAATCCACCTTTCACCTTAGGTAATCCGGACACGAAATCCATCGTCACCTGTTCCCACTTCCATTCAGGAATAGGTAACGACTGAAGAAGACCTCCCGGTTTCTGATGCTCGGCTTTCACTTTCTGATAAGTGAGACAGTGTTTCACATACTCGGCCACATCCTTCTTCAATCCACGCCACCAATAATATTGCCTTAAATCCTTATACATCTTGTTTCCTCCGGGGTGGATAGAATAAGCCGATCTGTGAGCTTCCTCGAGCAATACCCGTTTCAACTCTTCAGGTACAACCACTCGGTTCTTGAAACGAAGAAGACCGGTTTCATCGAACCCGAATGGACACTCCGGATCAGCTCTTGCCTTAGCTACCAATCTCTGAACTTCCACATCCGTACTCTGAGCCTCAAACAACCTGTGCTTCAAATCCGGCTGAACCGAAATATTAGAAACTCGAGCCCTAATGACAATTGGCTCGATTCCACTACTTTCACCCACTTCCAAGCTCGACACACTAACCTTCCTACTAAGTGCATCGGCGACCACGTTGGCTTTGCCGGGATGGTACTTGATCGTGCAATCATAATCTTCCAACCTTTCCATCCAACGCTGTTGCCTCATATTCAAATCCTTCTGAGTGAATAAATACTGGAAGCTTTTGTGGTCGGTGAAAATGTCGAAGGACACCCCATACAAATAATGTCTCCACTTTCCAAGTGCAAAGACTACGGCGGTGAGCTCAAGGTCATGTGTCGGATAATTCTTCTCATGCTCTTTCAACTTCCGGGATGCATAAGCAATTACCTTACCCTTCTGAGTCAACACACATCCCAAGCCTTCCTTAGAGGCATCCGTATAAACAACATATCCTTCAGAACCTTTCGGAAGGGCTAACACTGGAGCAGAAACTAACTTCTCTTTCAAGAAAGTGAAACTCTTCTCACAACCTTCATCCCAATCGAATTTCACATTTTTCTTCGTCAACCGTGTTAAAGCAGCTGCTAACCTGGAGAAATCTTTAACAAACCTCCGGTAATAACCTGCCAATCCCAAGAAACTCCTGATCTCCGAGGCATTCTTAGGTTTCTCCCACTTCAAAACCGACTCAATCTTTGAAGGATCGACCTCCAAACCACTGCTTGAAATCACGTGACCCAAGAATGGCACCCTGTCAATCCAAAACTCACACTTGCTGAATTTGGCAAATAACTGATGCTCCTTCAAAGTCCTTAATACCAACTGAAGGTGCCTTGCATGCTCCTCGGCAGACTTAGAGAAAACCAGAATATCATCAATGAAGATGACCACGAACTTATCCAGAAAAGGCCTGAAAATCCTGTGCATCATATCCATAAAAGCTGTTGGGGCATTAGTCAAACCAAAAGGCATCACTACAAACTCATAATGCCCATACCGAGTATTAAATCCTGTCTTAGAAATATCCTCTGCTCGGATTCGCAGCTGGTAGTATCCTTGTCTCAAATCCAATTTCGAATAGACTTTAGATCCCTGAAGTATGTCAAACAACTCCTCGATATGTGGAAGAGGATACTTATTCTTGATCGTCATCCGGTTCAACTCCCTATAGTCTATACACATCCTCAAAGTCCCGTCCTTCTTCTTTACGAACAAAACCGGTGCACCCCAGGGAGAAGAACTCGGTCTAATGTACCCACTCTCCAACAACGCATCAAGTTGAGTCTTTAACTCTTTCAACTCGGCCGGAGCCATACGATACGGAGTCTTGGAGTACGGCTCTGCATTAGGGTACAGATCGATCACAAACTCAATTTCCGGTTCTGGAGGTAAAGAATCCAATTCCTCAGGAAAGACCTCGGGAAACTCCTTCACTACTTCCGTTTCTTCCAACTTATTTTGGTCCTTGGGTTTGTTGAGAATATAAGCAATAAAACCCGTGGCTCCATCTCGAACCAACCTATGAGCTTCAGAGAAAGAAAGTAGAGGCACAGTCTTGGAACTCCAACCCACTACCAAATCTGATCCCAACTGAACCTTCTTCGCCCTGCAATCAACTGTGGCAGAATGTCTGTACAACCAATCCATGCCCAAAATGGATCCATAGCAAGTCATCGGCAGCTCAATGAAGTCTGACAAGAAAACGCGACCCTCGATACTCACCGGAACCTCTCTGAACACCCGATCAGATTCTAAACTACCACCAAAAGGAGTACTAACCACATAACATGTAGAAGAGCGAGTAACAGACAAAGGCAAAGAAACAGATATAGCACTCGAAAGAAAGAAGTGAGTAGCTCCCGGATCAAACAAGGTATGAATATTCGTGCCATGTATGTAAATGGTACCTTCAACTACCGCGGCTGGATCAACATCAGCATCCTGCTGCTCTCCGTCCAAAGCATAAGTACGAGCCCTGATCAGTGGTCTCTGTGCTCCCGGCGGTGGCATCCTGCGGTCTGGACATCCGAGTACCATATGCTCGTCGCTCCCACAAATCAAACATAAACCCAGACGCCTCCTGCAGTTATCATAGATATGCGTCCTCTGACCACAGAAGGTACAAGCAGGCCTCTCGGGTGGTGGTGGCAAAGCTGGAGCAACTGGAGCTCTAATCACTGGTCCCGCTGGTCGGGGATTCTTCCCTGGGCCCTTCAGAGCTGGTGGTGGAGAAGAATAACCCATCGGCCTCTTGCCTGAAGCAGAACCCGAACCTGAACCCTTATACCCCAATCCGGAACCTCTGAAACCAGATCCGGAACCTGAGCCCGAACCTGAACGATAAGTAGACTGCCTCGCATTCACTGAATCCTCAACCAACAATGCCTTCTTGGTAGCCTTCACCCACGTGCTCGTGTTGACCGCCTCGATCGTTGCCTGAATATCCGGTCTAAGGCCCTGAACAAACTGCATCGCCTTATGGAAATCGTCACTCGCTATATTAGGAGCATAGCAGGACAATCTCTCAAACTCGGCGATATACTCTGAAACTGACCGGCTTTCTTGCTTAAGTTCTGTAAATTCCTTCAATCTTCGAGTGCGAGAAGATGGAGGAATAAACTTGTTCTTGAACTCCCTGACGAAAACTTCCCAATTCATTTCCTCACCTGCAGCATCTAACACAATCCGGGCACTCTCCCACCATGAATATGCCTCGCCCTGAATCAGAGAAATAGTACATCGGGCCTTCTCCTGGGACTCACACGGGATAAGCTCCCATATCCTCTCAATTTCTTTCAGCCACTACTCAGCCTGAATATCATTCCCTTTATAAAACTTGGGAGGATGCTGGTTCTGGAACTCCCTGAAAGCTAATGAAATCTGGCCTCCCGGCTGTGGTGGTGGAACTGGTGGTGGTGGAGGAACATAATCCCGGACTCTCTAATCAATAAGACCCACCACGGCATTCATAAAGTCCTGTGGCTGAGCCTGAGAAAGTGGAGGAGGAGGTGGTGATCTCTCCCGACGATGATGACGACGATGTCGATGTCTAGGAGAACGATCACGATGATGTCTATCGCGAGCCATCCTGAAATCAAGGCACTATTATGCATGTTCGATTAGTAGGTGCAAATGTGTGCAAATAATTCACAAATTACACATAAATTCAAAAATTCGAACAATTCACCAAATTCAAGTAAGTTCAAATAGGTCAAGTAGGTTCAAATATATCAAATAACGATGCAAGACTCTCAAGTTGACACTTAGTTCCTATGCCGTGCGACCTAGACTCACAAGACACGACACAAGAGACCCGATTTTGCAACCGGGCTCTGATACCACCGTAGGATGTAGCACCCGGAACGCTAGGTACCACATCCCCCGCACTATAGCCCCAATCCACATATGAAATGGCCAATCCATACATGAACCAAAGCTATAGCGAACGGGAGACACTAAAAAAAAAAACACTACACAAGGCTAGGCGGGACTAACCCCAAACCGCAGAATCAATTAAGAGTAATAAAAGCGGAAGCAATAAATCAATCAATACTTATAGGTACCATATTTATTTATTTACTAATATATACCAACATTTACAACATCAATACAATGTGATCTCCAAAATAAGCCCCAAGGCATCCTACAAAACAAAAGTATCAATACATGAACAAAATGTGAGATGAAGTGTGCTAGACCCGAATTAAAGACACTCTAGACTCTAATTCCCGCCTAGCACGCCCTGCAAAACCACTGAAAAGTTGAGGTGTCAGTCCAACACGGACTGAGTGAGGGGTATAAATAAATATAAGTGCACATACATGCAAGTTATAATCTCGGGTAATAGTTTTTGGAAAATAACAATACAATTTAATAGAATAAGAGATACTATCGCCCGAGGTTACAACTAATTCAATTTATTAACTTAACAATTCAATACAATCAATCTGTGGCCCGGCGAGTGAGGGCAATTCTCCAACCTCACTCCGACTGTGTACAATCAATAAATCAATTGTTCAATAGTTAGGTGATCATGCAATTCATTATGGTGCACAATTAGCAGTTTCAGTCCATCCTTCTTCCTTCGGGTGATGGTGGGATTGCAAGGCCCCACAATCCAATCAGTCTGGGCAGAGGGTACATGAATCCCTAAGCCCGGAACTCCTTCCTCCCCTAATCTCCTAGGGGGTCCAGGGGTCATCCCAATTTGGTGAGAGTAGCTCTCGAGTTACCCGTCAGCCCATGCTTTCCCGGTTGGCTCGAGCCACTAACCTCGGGCCCACAGTGCAATACAATACTCGCCCAGTCAATCAATCAGTCAATTCCTTCAATAGTTTGATAAATCATTTGAAAACCAATCTCATTTGAAAACTATAGATATATAGATAAGTTTTGGCTTAAAACTTCACATAGGGTTATACGGGTTCTATGTATCTAGAATTAAACCTCACCTGAACGACCCAAAACAAACAAGGAAACAGCTCACGGGGTCTGCTCCTCGTCAGCAGGAAGCTGGTCGGTGCAAGAAAGATAATTGTCCGTGAGACACAACTCAAAATGCACCAAATAGGACGAACGGCGAAAATGCAACGAGATGACGAGTATGATAGAATGTACCATGAAAATATCTCGTTTTAACATGTATGCAATCATATAATCAAGTCATTCGAACTCACAATGCCACATTTTCAATCAAATTAATCCAAATAATATTAAATATTCACTAAACATATATAAATGTGTAAATATGTTACAATATATAATACATATATATATAATACATGCATACGTACAACCATGCATACAAAACAAAATGTATGAAAACAGAGGGTGACACGCCCGTGTCACCATTACAAAGCAATCCGTGACACCCCCGTGTCACGGTACAGAAAAATCAGACCATCAAGCACCCCCGTGTCACGCTGAAAGAGGAAAATGTGACACGCCCGTGTCACGTACGCAGAAGAGAAAAAAAAACAGAGCAACAGCAGAACAATACGTACCAAAACCCAATCACCCAAAAAAAGGATCAAACTCACGTCTAAAATCTCAAATATCATGATATCCACCTACTAGCATGCAAATAGATCCATAACAATCCATAAAAACACATATTTCCACGTTAGATCATCAAAGATTCATCAAATGAAACCCATTTCATCATTCATGCTCCAAGTTCAATATCAACAAGTTGAATGCATATAACTTAAGCTCAAAGTTCCTAAACATATATCCAACAACAAATACACATATTAACCAATATATAGCCAAGCCCTATCTATCACATAAATCCAAGAAATTCATCAAAGTTCCAAAAATACCTCAAATGAACGAAATGGAAGATGAGATGAAGATATGATGTTGATGATGCTTGAATGATCACAAAACCCACAAATATGAAGCTTGAATGATGAAATCTTTCTCTCTTCCAAGAAGGGTTTGGCTCGGTTGACAAGGGAAGCAAAGCAAAGTGTATGAAATGTGTTTGTATGAAATGAGAAGCCAAGGTACGTTATATGCTGCTAAGTAAGGGGAAAAATGGCCAATTTGCTATTAAGTCCTCCAATTATTTAAGTCATGCAATTAGGTTCAATTCCATAACAATTTATCAATTAGGTCCAAGTAAATATTAATGCACTTGAGTCCCCAAATTCATGAAAATGAGCAATTAAGACATAGAAGAAATTAACTCATGTTCGAGAAAATAATTCGTGTTGCAATCACATTCAATTTATATAGAAATTATAATATGATATGAATTTCAATAAAAATACTAAGAATAATTTTATAAAATTTATGTCATGACATGAAAAGTTAAAGAAATGATCAAATAATAATTAAAATACAACTCTCAAACCCACACGTGTCGTTCATACTTGAAATGCCGAAAACTGAGGCGTTACAATCCTCCCTCCTTAAAAGAATCTGGTCCCCAGATTCACTGATCGGAAGGAAATAACTCTGGATGGAACCGTCTCATCTTGTCTTCGGTTTCCCACGTGGCTTCTTCGGTCTTGTCACTTCTCCAAAGAACCTTAACCATGGGAATCTTCCGGTTTCTTGATTCCTGAAACTTCTTATCCAATAACTTAACCGGTTTCTGAACAAAGGTAAGGTTCGGTTCCAATTCCACTTCTTCAACGGGAATGATCTCGGTTTCATCGGGGTAGTATTTCCTTAATTGAGAGACGTGAAATACATTATGAATCCCAGTGAGGCTCGGTGGTAGGTCCAATCTGTAAGCAACTTCTCCAACTCTTTCCAAAATATTATAAGGACCTAAATAACGAGGTTTAAGCTTACCTCCTTTCCCAATCCGAGCAAATCCTTTACGTGGAGACGCCTTCAAGAATACCCGGTCTCCAACTTCAAACTCGAGATCCCTTCTACGACCATCGGCGTAGCTCTTCTGTCTGTCCTGAGCTGATTTCATCCGTTGTTTTATTAATTGGACTTCCTCAATCATAGCTTCAATAGCCTTAGAAGGTTTTTCCAATTGCTCACTTTTCTTAACACCTTCTTGCTTATTCCATTTCCACTCTTCCAAGTCAAAGAACAACGGAGAACGACACTTCCGACCATAAAGTAGCTCATACGGTGCCATTCCAATCGAAGCTTGAAAACTGTTATTGTAAGCAAACTCAATCAAAGGTAGCTGATCATGCTAAGAAGACTGAAAATCCAAAGAACAAGCTCGAAGCAAATCCTCGAGATACCTTATTAATCTCTCGGAGTGACCATCTGTCTGAGGATGAAATGTTGTACTAAACTGGAGCTTCGTACCCAAAACCTCTTGCAATTCACGCCACAACTTCGAAGTGAACCGTGGATCTCTGTCTGAAACAATACTAACCGGAATCCCGTGAAGTCTAACAATCTCCCGGTTATAAAGCTCTGCTAGCTTGCGAATCTTAAACGACATCCGAACCGGCAGAAAATGTGCAGACTTCGTCAAACGGTCCACAATCACCCAAATTCCATCGAATCCACCTTTCACCTTAGGTAATCCGGACACGAAATCCGTCGTCACCTGTTCCCACTTCCATTCAGGAATAGGTAACGGCTGAAGAAGACCTCCCGGTTTCTGATGCTCGGCTTTCACTTTCTGAAAAGTGAGACAGTGTTTCACATACTCGGCCACATCCTTCTTCAATCCACGCCACCAATAATATTGCCTTAAATCCTTATACATCTTGTTTCCTCCGGGGTGGATAGAATAAGCCGATCTGTGAGCTTTCTCGAGCAATACCCGTTTCAACTCTTCGGGTACAACCACTCGGTTCTTGAAACGAAGAAGACCGGTTTCATCGAACCCGAATGGACACTCCGGATCAGCTCTTACCTTAGCTACCAATCTCTGAACTTCCACATCCGTACTCTGAGCCTCAAACAACCTGTGCTTCAAATCCGACTGAATCGAAATATTAGAAACTCGAGCCCTAATGACAATTGGCTCGATTCCACAACTTTCACCCACTTCCAAGCTCGACACACTAACCTTCCTACTAAGTGCATCGGCGACCACGTTGGCTTTGCCGGGATGGTACTTGATCGTGCAATCATAATCTTCCAACCTTTCCATCCAACGCCGTTGCCTCATATTCAAATCCTTCTGAGTGAATAAATACTGGAGGCTTTTGTGGTCGGTGAAAATGTCGAAGGACACCCCATACAAATAATGTCTCCACTTTCCAAGTGCAAAGACTACGGCGGCGAGCTCAAGGTCATGTGTCGGAATATTCTTCTCATGCTCTTTCAACTTCCGGGATGCATAAGCAATTACCTTACCCTTCTGAGTCAACACACATCCCAAGCCTTCCTTAGAGGCATCCGTATAAACAACATATCCTTCAGAACCTTCCGAAAGGGCTAACACTGGAGCAGAAACTAACTTCTCTTTCAAGAAAGTGAAACTCTTCTCACAACCTTCATCCCAATCGAATTTCACATTCTTCTTCGTCAACCGTGTTAAAGGAGCTGCTAACCTGGAGAAATCTTTAACAAACCTCCGGTAATAACCTGCCAATCCCAAGAAACTCCTGATCTCCGAGGCATTCTTAGGTTTCTCCCACTTCAAAACCGACTCAATCTTTGAAGGATCGACCTCCAAACCAGTGCCTGAAATCACGTGACCCAAGAATGACACCCTGTCAATCCAAAACTCACACTTGCTGAATTTGGCAAATAACTGATGCTCCTTCAAAGTCCTTAATGCCAACTGAAGGTGCCTTGCATGCTCCTCGGCAAACTTAGAGAAAACCAGAATATCATCAATGAAGATGACCACGAACTTATCCAGAAAAGGCCTGAAAATCCTGTGCATCATATCCATAAAAGCTGTTGGGGCATTAGTCAAACCAAAAGGCATCACTACAAACTCATAATGCCCATACCGAGTATTAAATCCTGTCTTAGAAATATCCTCTGCTCGGATTCGCAGCTGGTAGTATCCTTGTCTCAAATCCAATTTCGAATAGACTTTAGATCCCTGAAGTATGTCAAACAACTCCTCGATATGTGGAAGAGGATACTTATTCTTGATCGTCATCCGGTTCAACTCCCTGTAGTCTATACACATCCTCAAAGTCCCGTCCTTCTTCTTTACGAACAAAACCGGTGCACCCCAGGGAGAAGAACTCGGTCTAATGTACCCACTCTCCAACAACGCATCAAGTTGAGTCTTTAACTCTTTCAACTCGGCCGGAGCCATACGATACGGAGTCTTGGAGTACGGCTCTGCATTAGGGTACAGATCGATCACAAACTCAATTTCCGGTTCTGGAGGTAAAGAATCCAATTCCTCAGGAAAGACCTCGGGAAACTCCTTCACTACTTCCGTTTCTTCCAACTTACTTTGGTCCTTGGGTTTGTTGAGAATATAAGCAATAAAACCCGTGGCTCCATCTCGAACCAACCTATGAGCTTCAGAGAAAGAAAGTAGAGGCACAGTCTTGGAACTCCAACCCACTACCAAATCTGATCCCAACTGAACCTTCTTCGCCCTGCAATCAACTGTGGCAGAATGTCTGTACAACCAATCCATGCCCAAAATGGATCCATAGCAAGTCATCGGCAGCTCAATGAAGTCTGACAAGAAAACGCGACCCTCGATACTCACCGGAACCTCTCTGAACACCCGATCAGATTCTAAACTACCACCAAAAGGAGTACTAACCACATAACATGTAGAAGAGCGAGTAACAGACAAAGGCAAAGAAACAGATATAGCACTCGAAAGAAAGAAGTGAGTAGCTCCCGGATCAAACAAGGTATGAATGTTCGTGCCATGTATGTAAATGGTACCTTCAACTACCGCGGCTGGATCAACATCAGCATCCTGCTGCTCTTCGTCCAAAGCATAAGTACGAGCCCTGATCAGTGGTCTCTGTGCTCCCGGCGGTGGCATCCTGCGGTCTGGACATCCGTCTACCATATGCTCGTCGCTCACACAAATCAAACATAAACCCAGACGCCTCCTGCAGTTATCATAGATATGCGTCCTCTGACCACAGAAGGTACAAGCAGGCCTCTCGGGTGGTGGTGGCAAAGCTGGAGCAACTGGAGCTCTAATCACTGGTCCCGCTGGTTGGGGCTTCTTCCCTGGGCCCTTCAGAGCTGGTGGTAGAGAAGAATAACCCATCGGCCTCTTGCCTGAAGTAGAACCTAAACCTGAACCCTTCTACCCCAATCCGGAACCTCTGAAACCCGATCCGGAACCTGAGCCCGAACCTGAACGATAAGTAGACCGCCTCGTATTCATTGAATCCTCAACCAACATTGCCTTGTTGGTAGCCTTCACCCACGTGCTCGTGTTGACCACCTCGATCGCTGCCTGAATATCCGGTCTAAGGCCCTGAACAAACTGCATCGCCTTATGGAAATCGTCATTCGCTATATTAGGAGCATAGCGGGACAATCTCTCAAACTCGGCGATATACTCTGAAACTGACCGGCTTTCTTGCTTAAGTTCTGTAAATTCCTTCAATCTTCGAGTGCGAGAAGATGGAGGAATACACTTGTTCTTGAACTCCCTGATGAAAACTTCCCAATTCACTTCCTCGCCTGCAGCATCTAACACAATCCGGGCACTCTCCCACCATGAATATGCCTCGCCCTGAATCAGAGAAATAGTACATCGGGCCTTCTCCTGGGACTCACATGGGATAAGCTCCCATATCCTCTCAATTTCTTTCAGCCACTGCTCAGCCTGAATATCATTCCCTTTATAAAACTTGGGAGGATGCTAGTTCTGGAACTCCCTGAAAGCTAATGAAATCTGGCCTCCCGACTGTGGTGGTGGAACTGGTGGTGGTGGAGGAAGATAATCCCGGACTCTCTGATCAATAAGACCCACCACGGCATTCATAAAGTCCTGTGGCTGAGCCTGAGAAGGTGGAGGAGGAGGTGGTGATCTCTCCCGACGATGATGACGACGATGTCGATGTCTAGGAGAACGATCACGATGATGTCTATCGCGAGCCATCCTGAAATCAAGGCACTATTATGCATGTTCGATTAGTAGGTGCAAATGTGTGCAAATAATTAAAAAATTGCACATAAATTCAAAAATTCGAACAATTCACCAAATTCAAGTAAGTTCAATTAGGTTAGGTGGGTTCAAATATATCAAATAACGATGCAAGACTATCAAGTTGACACTTAGTTCCTATGCCGTATGACCTAGACTCACAAGACACGACACAAGAGACCCGGTTTTGCAACCGGGCTCTGATACCACCGTAGGATGTAGCACCCGGAACGCTAGGCACCACATCCCCCGCACTATAGCCCCAATCCACATATGAAATGGCCAATCCATACATGAACCAAAGCTATAGCGAACGGGAGACAATAAAAAAAAAACACTACACAAGGCTAGGCGGGACTAACCCCAAACCACAGAATCAATTCAGAGTAATAAAAGCGGAAGCAATAAATCAATCAATACTTATAGGTACCATATTTATTTATTTACTAATAGATACCAACATTTACAACATCAATACAATGTGATCTCCAAAATAAGCCACAAGGCATGCTACAAAACAAAAGTATCAATACATGAACAAAATGTGAGATGAAGTGTGCTAGACCCGATTAAAGACACTCTAGACTCTAATTCCGGCCTAGCACGCCCTGCAAAACCACTGAAAAGTTGAGGTGTCAGTCCAACACGGACTGAGCGAGGGGTATAAATAAATATAAGCGCACATACATGCAAGTTATAATATCGGGTAATAGTTTTTGGAAAATAACAATACAATTTAATAGAATAAGAGATACTATCGCCCGATGTTACAACTAATTCAATTTATTAATTTAACAATTCAATACAATCAATCTGTGGCCCGGCGAGTGAGGGCAATTCTCCAACCTCACCCCGACTGTGTACAATCAATAAATCAATTGTTCAATAGTTAGGTGATCATGCAATTCATTACGGTGCACAATTAGCAGTTTCAGTCCATCCTTCTTCCTCCGGGTGATGGTGGGATTGCAAGGCCCCACCATCCAATCAGTCTGGGCAGAGGGTACATGAATCCCTAAGCCCGGAGCTCCTTCCTCCCCTAATCTCCTAGGGGGTTCAAGGGTCATCCCAATTTGGTGAGAGTAGCTCTCGAGTTACCCGGCAGCCCATGCTTTCCCGGTTGGCTCGAGCCACTACCCTCGGGCCCACAGTGCAATACAATACTCGTCCACTCAATCAATCAATCAATTCCTTCAATAGTTTGATAAATCATTTGAAAACCAATCTCAATTGAAAACTATAGATATATAGATAAGTTTTGGCTTAAAACTTCACATAAGGTTATACGGATTCTATGTATCTAGAATTAAACCTCACCTGAATGACCCAAAACAAACAAGGAAACAGCTCACGGGGCCTGCTCCTCGTCACCAGGAAGCTGGTCTGTGCAAGAAAGACAATTGTCCGTGAGACATGACTCAAAATGCACCAAATAGGACGAACAACGAAAATGCAACGAGATGACGAGTATGATACAATGTACCATGAAAATATCTCGTTTTAACATGTATGCAATCATATAATCAAGTCATTCGAACTCACAATTCCACATTTTCAATCAAATTAATCCAAATAATATTAAATATTCACTAAACATATATAAATGTGTAAATATGTTACAATATATAATACATATATATATATATAACACATGCATACGTAGAGCCATGCATGCAAAACAAAATGCATGAAAACAGAGGGTGACACGCCCGTGTCACCAATATATACTAAGCCGCAACACCCCCGTGTCTGGGTACAGAGGACAATATGCATGCGAACAGAAGCTGACACGCCCGTGTCACCATTACAAAGCAATCCGTGACACCCCCGTGTCACGGTACAGAAAAATCAGACCATCAAGCACCCCCGTGTCACGTGGAAAGAGGAAAATGTGACACGCCCGTGTCACGTACGCAGAAGAGAAAAAAAAAAACAGAGCAACAGCAGAACAATATGTACCAAAACCCAATCACCCAAAAAAAGGATCAAACTCACGTCTAAAATCTCAAATATCATGATATCTACCTACTAGCATGCAAATAGATCCCTAGCAATCCATAAAAACACATATTTCCACGTTAGATCATCAAAGATTCATCAAATGAAACCCATTTCATCATTCATGCTCCAAGTTCAATATCAACAAGTTGAATGCATATAACTTAAGCTCAAAGTTCCTAAACATATATCCAACAACAAATACACATATTAACCAATATATAGCCAAGCCCTATCTATCACATAAATCCAAGAAATTCATCAAAGTTCCAAAAATACCTCAAATGAAAGAAATGGAAGATGAGATGAAGATACGATGTTGATGATGCTTGAATGATCACAAAACCCACAAATATGAAGCTTGTATGATGAAATCTTCCTCTCTTCCAAGAAGGGTTCGGCTCGGTTGACAAGGGAAGCAAAGCAAAGTGTATGAAATGTGTTTGTATGAAATGAGAAGCCAAGGTACGTGATATGCTGCTAAGTAAGGGGAAAAATGGCCAATTTGCTATTAAGTCCTCCAATTATTTAAGTCATGCAATTAGGTTCAATTCCATAGCACTTTATCAATTAGGTCCAAGGAAATATTAATGCAATTGAGTCCCCAAATTCATGAAAATGAGCAATTAAGGCACAGAAGAAATTAACTCATGTTCGAGAAATAATTCGCGTTGTAATCACATTCAATTTATACAGAAATTATAATATGATATGAATTTCTATAAAAATATTAAGAATGATTTTATAAAATTTATGTCATGACATGAAAAGTTAAAGAAATGATCAAATAATAATTAAAATACAACTCTCAAACCCACACGTGTCGTTCATACCTGAAATGCCGAAAGCTGGGCGTTGCACCATTTGTTCTACTAAAATACTTCTTTGAGTGAAACCTTTCATTTCAAGTTTGTCTCTTGGTCGTGTTCTCTCTCCCTTAAAAGTTTCCACCTTCTTAGGTTGAGCTTTATCCCCCATCTTATAATCGAATTTCTTGATCCACTCGAAATGAGCAATCCTTGTTAGGGACGGTGTTCGGTGTGTTACTTACTTCCACTTAAAGTGATGAGTTGAAAGAATATCCCAAATCCTTTACTTTCCAAATTCTCTTCTAATTCTCTCGTAGTCCAGTATCCCAATCTCTTTTGTCGTTCGATCCGAACATCTCTGAGTCGACCCAAACTCTTAATTTTTGAATTAAAATTATCCTCTCCGTCTTAGCCCTATCACCAAAATATTCTCCTCCTTCAATTTGGTTTGGCAGAACTTTGATTGAAGTAGTAGTTGAAGTTTCACGCGAGGAAGGTATCCTTCAAGTAAACACTAAGGTAATGCATGACTGGTTAAAATGCCAATGTTATGAAGCACGTAGTACACTTGCAAACAATTAAAGATGCAACATCTTGGAGCAATTATATCAATTAGAAATGCGCATATAAATACAGAAATTTAAATAACATAAAGCGATGTATGATGCACGTGCCATGAATATGTTAAACCTGTCACCGTGGTGGTAAGCTTTTAGCTCGACAACTTGTTCTTCATTTCCTTAATTACGGCTTGCTTTGAACTCGTTGGTCATTTCTTATTTTTCCCACGATCTTCAAATCTCCATAATCTTCTTGCATCAACTTGCATATCTCCAAGACCCGAAATTATAATTTCTTGAACCCAAGGTCTTCTACGTCTATAGAATCGGTATTTTGACTTACTCCCAAGTATCGACCTCCAAAGGTTATCCGAATCTTCACCTTGATTTTCACCCTGTTCGAAGTTCTCTTGGCTTATCCCTTATGAGTTCGAAATCGGTGGAATACACTCGCCCTCTAATTGCTTACACTTGGTTTCATAATCTACTCCAAAAGATTTTTGTCTTTCTTTATCGTTGCCATTTGTTGTTGGAAAACACGAATCAGAAAGCAGCGGAATTTAAAAAATTTTCCCAACAAAAGGACCTAGAACTCGCAATCGTGTAACCAAATTCGTAAAGATAGAAAACTTACTTTTCTTTTATTCTTTCTTGAAGCGTTTCAAGCCACCCAAGAACGCTCTTCTCGCGGCTTGATCCCCTCTCCTTGGTAAAGCTTGAATCTTCAAACTTCTAACTTGAAGTCTCTAGAGAAAGTCCACCAACTTGATCACAATCTAACTAGTAAGGATGCTAGTTCTCTAGTTAGTGTTTAGGCTTAACCTAGGGTTTAATTTAATCGTGGAGAAAGGAAGGTGTTCAACACATGAACCAAGAATTGTCTATTAGCTCCATAAGGAGCTCGAGCTCCCCTATTTATAGGGAGGGGGGTGCCGAAATTCCTAGTCCTTTATGGGCTAGGATTTTGGTCCCTCTCTCCTATTACTTGTTCATCAAGTATTTTCCAACTTTGACTTTGAATTCTAATTCAAGTCAACTTTTAAGAGAGCTAAAAATATCCAAACTATTTTTGGATAATTTTATACTTTATTTATTATAAAATAAATAACTTATTTTTATCTAATTAATTAATTCGTAATTAATTAACTAGATTATTTTCTCCAAAATTAGACTTTCTTTTTAATTCAAAATTAAACCAAAGTCTATTAAATAATTAACTAATTAATTATTTAATATATATATAATATATATATATATATATACACACGTGTGTGACACGTGTCACAGTGACACGTGTCACTCACGTGAGCCACACGTGTGACTTCACACGTGTGGAACCCTCTTGGCCCGATTAACTCATTTAATCATTTTCAAGCCTCAACTCATGTAACCAAGTTGTTGTGTGTGACCCTCTAGGTTCTCAATTCAATTAGCAGTGACCCCAATTAATTAATTCACCAATTAATTAATCAGTCCACAGATTAAACGACCATAGTCTAGCAACAGGTGTTTAACCCCTAGCTGAATTGGAATGTTCGGATTCGACAGAACCTTTAAGTCATTGATTCATGTGAGATACAATCCTCCTACTTACTATCTCTCAACCAAGATCTAGGGCAAGGGAATAATCAGAACCCTAATAATCCGGTCTTAAAGCTAAGTGCATTTCATATCCATTTGATCTCAATCCAAGAAACCCTTTTCTTGATGTCTTGATCTACTGCCTTGGCCAAGGACTCCATATGGCATATGAATGACTTACACAATAAGAGATCACCTTGCAAATGCAAGTGTAGGTCCTTTCTTGATTCTCATTCACTTTCATGAGTCACTTGTGCAGCCCCAGCATAAGCCTTGAATCAGTTGTCTAAGGCGACACCCTTTAAAGCTTATACCTAAGACTACAGAGTTAACTCATAAAGTGACAAGGAACCTCAAGTCTAAGGATCAATTAATCACATCAATGACTCGTGAGATATTTCCTAATCTGGAAGTTTCCATTTCCTGAAATAGAAACTTCCTTTCCCATTTAGGAATGTTCTCACACGGGCACCTCAGTGAACTTACTTATTAAAGTAAGCACCCTCATGTATCACGCACGTATCAACTATACACTTTGCACCTCCATGAAACAAGGTGGTCCTTCTTAAGGGCGTGATCCCACAAGCAAGCCTTAGAGGAGTCAGGTTGACACTCCCACTGTCTGTAGGACTCATCGGCTTGGAGTATTTTACTAATCATGACTTATGTGATATAGGGCTCGTTTCATGAACCATTTCACCTAAATGGTAGAGTCCTAAAGTCATCAGGATTAGGGGAGTTCTCATACATGCACAGCTAAAGTAAATGCATACCAAACAAGAGCATATAAAGAAGTGTTGCCTCAATTCGTTATTTCATTCAAAGATTGTCTGTGATTACAATAAGGAAAAGCACAAAGCGGATATACAATCGGCTTTCTAGGGCACTATTCCTAACAATCTCCCACTTGCCCATCAAAGCCATTCTAAAGCTACTCTAAGTCCCATCTTCTGAAGATGACCTTGGAAAGCTTCTCGACTAAGGGGTTTAGTAAGTGGATCTGCCACGTTCTCTGCTGATGTGACCCTCTCAATTAGCACATCTCCTCTTTTGATAATATCACGGATTAGGTGATACTTCCTCATAATGTGTTTGGTCCGTTGGTGAGATCTTGGTTCTCTTGCTTGAGCAACCGCCCCAGTGTTGTCACAAAACACAGTAATGGGGTCTTTCATGCTAGGAACAACATTCAACTCTTGAATGAAGTTTCTAATCCAAACACCTTCCTTAGCTGCATCATTTGCAGCTAAGTATTCGGCCTCAGTGGTCGAATCTGCAGTGGTAGTTTGCTTGGAACTCTTCCAACTCACTGCTCCGCCGTTTAGGCAGAAAATGTATCCTGACATTGACTTAAAATCATCTAAGTCAAATGCAAAGCTTGCATCACAGTATCCTCCGACAGTAAGATCTTTCTGACCTCCGTAAACTAAGAATAAATCTTTAGTACTTTTCAAGTACTTAAGAATATTCTTCACGGCAGCCCAGTGACCATCTCCAGGGTCAGATTGGAAACGACTCGTTACACTAAGTGCATAAGCCACATTCGGTCGAGTACATAACATTGCATACATTATGCTACCTATTGCTGATGCATAAGGTGTATGAGTCATTCTTTCCTTCTCAAGGTTAGTCTTAGGACACATCTTCTTTGAAAGACATGTTCCTACACTCATAGGAAGGTTCTTAACCTTTGCTGACTCCATATTGAATCTTTTCAATACTTTGTCAATGTACATCGATTGTGATAGTCCTATTAACCTTCTAGATCTATCTCTATAGATTTTAATTCCAAGGATATAGGACGCATCACCAAGATCTTTCATCTCGAATTGGTTCGATAACCATAACTTAGTCACTTTCATGTCATCCTTCGAATTCCCAATAAGAAGGATGTCATCAACATAAAGTACTAAGAATTGCACTGAGGTCTCCAATTCCTTTCTATACACACATGATTCATTCGAAATTTGGATGAAGCCAAACGCTTTGACCGATTCATCAAATCGAATGTTCCAATTCCTAGAAGCCTGTTTCAATCCATAGATTGATCTTTGGAGTTTGCAAACCTTTTGCTCACTCCCACTGAATGTGAAACCTATGGGTTGCTCCATATAAATGTCTTTGTCAATGTCACCATTGAGAAAGGCAGTTTTCACATCCATTTGCCATATCTCATAGTCATAATATGCAGCAATGGTAAGCATGATCCGAATAGACTTTTGCATTGCAACTGGTGAAAAGGTTTCATCAAAATCCACGCCGGGTCTCTGAGTGAATCCTTTTGCAACCAGTCTTGCTTTGTAGGTTGCAATGCTTCCATCAACTCCAAGCTTTCTCTTAAAGATCCATTTGCAACCTATGGGTTTGACCCCATCAGGCAAATCTACCAAGGTCCAAACTTGGTTGGAGTTCATGGAGTCCATTTCGGATTTCATGGCTTCTATCCACTGTTCAGAGTCAGAATCTGAAAGTGCCTCCTCATATGTTAAAGGATCATTATCCTTTTGAGAGATTTCATGGAAGAATCCATACCATCTCTCCGGCTGTCTAGGAGTGCGTTCAGAACGCCTTAGAGGAGGGTTTTCGTGTGTATCAAAATTCGTGATTGGTTGTGGTTGATCAGAGTAGGACGTTTCTTCAGTGGGTGGTATGGGGTCACTTTGTACTTCTTCTAATTCTATGATCTTGCCTTTCTTTTCATTAAGGAACGGTTCCTCCAGAAAAGTAGCATTTCTGGAAACAAACACCTTTTGCTCAGATTGAACATAGAAGTAGTATCCTATGGATTCCTTAGGATAACCTACAAAGTAGCATAAGTTAGAACGAGATTCTAACTTATCTCCCACTGTCCTCTTCACGTAAGCAGGACAACCCCAAATTCTTAAGTAAGAATAACTAGGGATTTTACCATGCCACATTTCATAGGGCGTTTTGGGGACTGATTTAGAGGGAACTAGATTCAGAATCTTTGCTGCACTTTCTAGGGCATAACCCCAGAAAGAAGGTGGTAAGTCAGTGAAGCTCATCATGGAACGAACCATATCAAGTAGGGTTCGATTCCTTCTCTCAGAAACTCCATTAAGCTGAGGAGTTCCCGGAGGAGTCCACTGAGAGATAATCCCATTATCCTTGAGATGATTAAGGAATTCTTCACTAAGATACTCGCCTCCTCGATCAGATCGAAGTGCTTTGATCTTGTGACCAGTTTAGTTCTCAACCTCCTTTTGAAATTCTAAGAATTTCTCAAAAGCTTCAGATTTATACTTCATTAAGTATACATAACCATACCGACTAAAGTCATCAGTAAAGGTTATGAAATACTGATGATTGCTTCTAGTGCTTACACTAAGCGGTCCACAAACATCAGTATGGATCAAATCCAAAACCTTAGTGGCACGTTCCACAGTTCCTTTAAAAGGAACTTTGGACATCTTTCCTTTGAGACAGGATTCACAAGAATTCAACTCTTTGAGATCATTTTCAGAGAATGATCATAAAGTGTTTATCTTGCTAATTCTGTTCTTGGAAATGTGTCCTAATCTAGCGTGCCATAAGGGAGCTGAAACTTTGTCATCTCTCTTACGCTTTGTTTCTCGTTGTATATTCATAATATTGATATTTTGAGTTAGGTAAAGTCCATTACTTAGAGTACCGATATGAACGGAAGAGTTGTTCCGTTTGATAAAATATTTACCATTCTTAATATAAGTTTCATAACCTTCACAATCTAATATTGGAACTGAAATTATATTACGAATAATGCTCGGTACATAAAGGACTTTATTTAATACTAACTCAAAACTACCTAAATCTAATCTAATTGTGTCTAAAGCTCGAGCTTCAACGTTTGAGCCATCGCCGATCTTCAAGACACATTCTCCTTCTTTGAGTTGTTGGACTTCACTTAGCATCTGTACATCATTACAGATATGAGTTCCACAACCGGTATCAAGTACCCAAGAACTAGAATTAATAGAAAGATTTACTTCAACGAGAAAGATACCTTTCTTTAGAGTAGCCTTGTACTCTGGGCAGTTTCTCCTCCAATGTCCCGCTTTGCCACAATGGAAGCAAACATCCTCTTTCTGATCACGCTTCTTCTTTTGGGCCTTCCCCTTCGAAATGCCACCAGTGGGCCTAAGGGGTTTCTTCTTCTTCTTTTGGGCTTTCTTGCCCTTACCTTTAGAAGGCCCAGAAGAGGAAGATGGAGCATTCACCATCAAAACCTTATTGTCCTTCTTGATCGTGCTTTCAGCAGTCACAAGCTGACTAATCAGCTCAGCTACAGTAGCACCAGCATGATTCATGTTGAAGTTAAGGACAAATGGGTTGAATGATGGTGGGAGCGAAGCTAGCAACAAATCCACTGAAAGCTCATCTTTCAGTGGCATGTCCATGGAAGCAAGTTTCTCAGTAAGGGCAAGAAACTTGAGTCCAAATTCATGGACACTTGAACCTTCCCTCATTCTCAAGTGGAACAACTCCTTTGAAGTGTTATACCTTGTAACACGTTCATGAGGGCGGTAAAGTTGCTCTAAGTGGTCGTAAATCTCCCAAGCAAATTCCATGGCCTCATGTTGCCTTTGCAAGTCCGGAGACATGTTAGCCAACATAAGGCAACGGGCTTGGAGATTATCATCCTTCCACTTCTGAATCGCGTCCCGCTCGGCCCGAGTGGGAGCCTCCCCTTCGGGACTAGGCTCCCCTTCGAAGAGAACATAAGTTCTCTTCTCAGAATCTAAAATGATTTTTAGATTCCTCAGCCAATCAGAATAGTTGGGACCAGTCAACTTGTTTGACTCGAGGATCGATACAAGAGGGTTTTTGGTTGCCATTTCAAAACACGTAGAGAATCACAGAATCTACGACCTAAATGGTAAAAGAGAGAACTAGTGAGCATGCTGAATTATAACGATATACAAAAGATAAGGTCTTCAATCTAATGTAGCTCCCACTGTTTTTCAAAGATCTAGAATTCCCAAAGATCTAAGAGGAACACGTTTCCCAATGGGTACTAAGATCCTAGGCATTTTACCTCGAACCCACGACTCGCGGACATTCTAAGTAAGAACCCTAGGTAGGTACAACTTACCAATTCTAACACCTTTAGAACTCTTAGTAATTGTTTTTGCATCACCTATCTTTCAATATGGACCCACGACTCGTGCGACATCCATATTTACTTAGGCGTTAAGCTAGACCCATCAATCATAAGATCATGACCAAAACTTAGTTCGAACGACCCACGACTCGCGGACATCGCCCTTGCTAAAATTGACCACGAAATATTGACCATTTAAAATGATTAATTAGTTAACTAAGAACTAATAAGCTCCACTAGCTATCCCACGACTCGCGGACAATAACTAGCTTTACTTACTAAACTTAAAACCTATTGATGGAATGCTAGGAATTTAATTCAAAATTTGCATCTCGAATTAAACACCTATTTGTTCGAAATTAGCTTAATATTTAATGGGAATTTTCGAATCAACCGGAGAGTTGTCCGGTTCGACCTCACCAACATATATGTTATCCAATTTTATTAGTCTTGATTAATGCAAGTACACTTAAATACATATCAAACAAGCACATAAACAGATAACATGTCCTAGCATGATACTAACATGTAATGATCATGGGTTCTACTTGTCTTATGCGTGATATGTGGGAGCCACTCCACAATCACAAGTTCTAACATACATGCCACATAAACAGTTTAAATCACATAAGGGAAAGCGGTAACAAAATACGAGCCCTATCTCTATTACATTTAACAATTGAGATTCCCCTCCCTAACATTTTGAGGGTTCTTCACTTATGGCCTCCTTGTTACTTGAATGTGGTCCATCTTACTCCATGGGTGCATTGTCTCCAAAATGAAAATAAAACCTCACCACCTATCTCTACTCTCAAATTACAATAAAAAGAAAAAGACATAAAGTAATAAGGCTCAATCTTCATATTGGCCTTAGACAATTACACGGGGCATACCCCGGCCTCAAAAACAGTAATATGGAAAGCCACATAATAAATCACATAACAGTACGCACATAAGTGAGGCTCCAACCTCAATTGAAAAACGCAACTATAGGGCTCCAACCCCAATTTAAACCATCCATGTGCATAAATTAAAACCATACATAGATCTAAACCCATGATCACCTAACATGCTTTTGCAAGAATTTAAATTTAACCAATAAATTAAAATTCTCGTTTCAAGTCCTAATGACTTAAAACACGACTTAGATGCAATTCTTGTTCAAGAGCCTTTTCAATAAAACCCGAAAAACAATAAACCAATAAAATTCCAATTAATTTCCAAAATTAATAATTTTATTCTTTCATTATTTTCAGAAAATAAAGATTGTAATTTTTCCAAATTTAAATCGCTTAAATTTTCAAAATCCCAATTCAAACAATTATTTCAAAAATAATTCAAATTTAATAAATAAAATTTTTCAGAAAAATTAAATCGGGATTTCAAGGACCGAAAACACGAAAACACGAAAACGCCAAAACCGTGCCCGGAATCGCCCGGAACGAGCACAGGCTCGCCGCGCAGCATCGCGCGCTAGGCGCACGCCCTGCACGCAACGCGTGCAGCTTGCTGCTGCTCGCGTGTGGGCGATGCCGGGCGGGTGCTCCCGCGCGGTTGCGGGAGCGTGCGGGCGGCTGTCCCGCGCGGTTGCGGGACAGGCGGGCAGGCGCGCCTAGGCGGGGCCTAGGCGCTGGCGGGCGTCAGTGGCGGGCAGTCCCGCGCGGTTGCGGGACTGCTGGGCGGGCGGTCGCGGGCCTGGCGTGCTACGCCTTAAGCACGTCAGGCTCGCGTTTTCGTAACGCGATTTCGTGTTTCATACTTTTAGTTCAAAAAACCAAAACAATCCAAAAATTAAAAAAAATTCGATTTAAACATATTTCAATCAAAACGTTTTCAAAATCACAATTTAAGAAAACAGTTTCAGAAATTCAGGAAGAATTACAGTTTCGTATTTCAGGCTTTCTAAAAGAACTCATGAATACCTAATTCGCATCTAAGCCTAAGAATTTCTACCAAATTCAGAATAATTGAGACGAATCAGAAACACGATTAACGAGGTGGCTTTGATACCACTTGTTGGAAAACACGAATCAGAAAGCAGCGGAATTTAAAAAATTTTCCCAACAAAAGGACCTAGAACTCGCAATCGTGTAACCAAATTCGTAAAGATAGAAAACTTACTTTTCTTTTATTCTTTCTTGAAGCGTTTCAAGCCACCCAAGAACGCTCTTCTCGCGGCTTGATCCCCTCTCCTTGGTAAAGCTCGAATCTTCAAACTTCTAACTTGAAGTCTCTAGAGAAAGTCCACCAACTTGATCACAATCTAACTAGTAAGGATGCTAGTTCTCTAGTTAGTGTTTAGGCTTAACCTAGGGTTTAATTTAATCTTGGAGAAAGGAAGGTGTTCAACACATGAACCAAGAATTGTCTTTTAGCTCCATAAGGAGCTCGAGCTCCCCTATTTATAGGGAGGGGGGTGCCGAAATTCCTAGTCCTTTATGGGCTAGGATTTTGGTCCCTCTCTCCTATTACTTGTTCATCAAGTATTTTCCAACTTTGACTTTGAATTCTAATTCAAGTCAACTTTTAAGAGAGCTAAAAATATCCAAACTATTTTTGGATAATTTTATACTTTATTTATTATAAAATAAATAACTTATTTTTATCTAATTAATTAATTCGTAATTAATTAACTAGATTATTTTCTCCAAAATTAGACTTTCTTTTTAATTCAAAATTAAACCAAAGTCTATTAAATAATTAACTAATTAATTATTTAATATATATATATAATATATATATATATATATATACACACGTGTGTGACACGTGTCATAGTGACACGTGTCACTCACGTGAGCCACACGTGTGACTTCACACGTGTAGAACCCTCTTGGCCCGATTAACTCATTTAATCATTTTCAAGCCTCAACTCATGTAACCAAGTTGTTGTGTGTGACCCTCTAGGTTCTCAATTCAATTAGCAGTGACCCCAATTAATTAATTCACCAATTAATTAATCAGTCCACAGATTAAACGACCATAGTCTAGCAACAGGTGTTTAACCCCTAGCTGAATTGGAATGTTCGGATTCGACAGAACCTTTAAGTCATTGATTCATGTGAGATACAATCCTCCTACTTACTATCTCTCAACCAAGATCTAGGGCAAGGGAATAATCAGAACCCTAATAATCCGGTCTTAAAGCTAAGTGCATTTCATATCCATTTGATCTCAATCCAAGAAACCCTTTTCTTGATGTCTTGATCTACTGCCTTGGCCAAGGACTCCATATGGCATATGAATGACTTACACAATAAGAGATCACCTTGCAAATGCAAGTGTAGGTCCTTTCTTGATTCTCATTCACTTTCATGAGTCACTTGTGCAGCCCCAGCATAAGCCTTGAATCAGTTGTCTAAGGCGACACCCTTTAAAGCTTATACCTAAGACTACAGAGTTAACTCATAAAGTGACAAGGAACCTCAAGTCTAAGGATCAATTAATCACATCAATGACTCGTGAGATATTTCCTAATCTGGAAGTTTCCATTTCCTGAAATAGAAACTTCCTTTCCCATTTAGGAATGTTCTCACACGGGCACCTCAGTGAACTTACTTATTAAAGTAAGCTCCCTCATGTATCACGCACGTATCAACTATACACTTTGCACCTCCATGAAACAAGGTGGTCCTTCTTAAGGGCGTGATCCCACAAGCAAGCCTTAGAGGAGTCAGGTTGACACTCCCACTGTCTGTAGGACTCATCGGCTTGGAGTATTTTACTAATCATGACTTATGTGATATAGGGCTCGTTTCATGAACCATTTCACCTAAATGGTAGAGTCCTAAAGTCATCAGGATTAGGGGAGTTCTCATACATGCACAGCTAAAGTAAACGCATACCAAACAAGAGAATATAAAGAAGTGTTGCCTCAATTCGTTATTTCATTCAAAGATTGTCTGTGATTACAATAAGGAAAAGCACAAAGCGGATGTACAATCGGCTTTCTAGGGTACTATTCCTAACATTTGTTGCTCCATATCTTTGTGTTGTTTGACTTTCTGTAACTTCTCCAAATTCGATTTCCACCTTGTCCGGAATTCAAGTATCCCAAGTCACCACTTCTTTTCCTCGTTCCCCGGACTTAACTTCTAATGAATTGGTTTATTCGAAAAATTTTCCTTGATAATTTGTATCGTTCACCATTCATTGGCCCTTTTATTCTTCGAACTTGATTTGGTTGGAAGCTCATCCTCGACGATCTTTGTTGCTCACTTCTCAGCAAACCTATTTTATCTTGAGTCCTCTTGGTTATCATCACCCCTTTGTCGATCCAAACCTCGAAATAAAGTACCTTTGAGGTTTTCCTTTGCTTCTTTCTTGAATTAAGTAATCCTAAGGAATCCGATTGATTAACCCCAGTAGTGTAGGTGTATATGTTGATCTTGTGAATGGTAGACATCGCACACCTACTACTATCCCTTCGAATACTCATCAACCTTGGTAGAACTTGTCGATTATTCCTACAAGTTGAATTTTCCATCTCGGATTCCATCACTCGAATCATGGCCCAATTAAGGAAGGCCACGACTCTTGAATTCTTGTATAAAATCCCGGTGCATTCCTTACATCATCGATGCTTGAATGTAGGACTCATGGCGAGTTGTTGTGATCATGTGAATTGGCCGTGGTTTGATGTTATATGAATATCCTAGAATCACAACTCATCTCAAATATCAATGCATGCCAATTAGTAAGTGCATATGACACATAATTAGCACCAAGAGCATGTATTTGATGCAAAATGCAACACATAAGTCAACAAAAGTTAAATTAAGCACATATAAAATTTATTTCCACATCAAGTTTCAATGACAATGCTCATGATCAATGCGGTGCACACGTTAACAAGTTGTTCCTATGCCGTACAACCTAGAATTGACATGACACGATGCTAGAAACCCCGGTTTTGCAACCGGGCTTTGATACCACTTAAGGATATAGCGCCCCAACGGAAGGCCCCACATCCCCCGCACCGGGACCCGACCCGCATATGAAATGGAGAGTCCATACACGAGCCGAATCACGGCGAACGGGGACTCACTCACACACCAGGCTAGGCGGGAACTAGAACCTTCGAAACCAATTAAACAAAACCATGAATCAAATGCGAATGAGGAAGCAAAATATAAGGTCAATCACAATGTAGGCAACAAGTAACGGGTTCAACTAACATAGATACCTAGTCCCGAAATTACAAACATAAATCATAAATCATAAAACATAAGTCACAGGTTCATTCTATCCCTAGAAGCCTGTCCCGAATCAATATAGCATAATCGTAACATTTCATATATAATTATATAACTTATTCAATTTAAAAAAATACGTGAAGTGACCCAAACTTGACTCGACCGACTCGACCGAATCGAAACCCCGCCTAGCCCTCCAGCACCTGCAAGAGAAAACTGAAAACAAAGCCGGGTTCAGTCTATAGGAGACTGGTGGGTAGAAAAATGGGGCATAGTATATAATACAACGGAATTTAACCATATACATGCAAGCCCTAATCCCATTTGAAGTTTGATAAGAATTTCCCAAGCGGGCATAACAAGGTGAACATCAATGGGATTATGACTATCATATTCATTCATATTTAATCATAGGTTTTCATAGCCCGACGAGTGGGCGTGCAAAAACTCCAACCTTCTCCTTGTGTATTCATAACATGATTCATTGGTTATCATACAATATTTTGTGCACATTCATATCATGATCATAATCATACATATACACATTTTCCCTCCGGTGGTGAACGGGCTTGCAAGACCCGACCACCTGAACATATCAATATAGCGAGTGAGGTTCATGAACCCTCACGGCCCGGTTAGCCTTTTCTCGTCAGAAACTCCTTAACGAGGTCGGTATTCGCCGTAATTGGTTGGAACTAGTATATGGGATCACCGTCAGCCCTTGCCTCCCCGAATAGCCACATACACTAAGTTCCGGGGCCCGTGCTCATAACAATCATGATCTCGCCAAAAATCATAGGGTAGGGTTCATAAGTAAAAGGCTTACATTTGAAGTCATTTACCCAAGAAAAGACTCTATATACATATAATATAGATTTTGGCTTAAAACTTTGCACATTGGTTGTATATAGGGTCAATTTAACTAATAGAAGAGAAACCCACCTTACACCTTACCGACCAATACCAAGAAGAAAACAAGAGGACTTGAAAGTGTCCTATGAACCCGGCAGGTCTCCACCCTGGAGAAAACTGTACAAAAGACAATATAGTGTACTCGTGAGACGCAAGACTCCAAATGAACCATATATGATGCACGATAATGCATTAACATGGTATGAGATGCATAAGAAGTAAAACGATGTCATGGAGACATATAATCAAGCACTTAACCCACGTACATTCAATACATCTTCACGTTCAATCGTATCGTATCTTTCATAATTCAAATCAAAACGAGCCAAGAATTCCATACAATAATCCTAAGATAAATATCAACGTGTTTACAAAGCACATGAATCATTTAGAAGTGAAAGGAATCCATTGAACACATAAAGGATGCATTAGTTACAAGAAGAGTCACATTATCACGTAATTCATTCAAGTACATTCGTTCATAACTTTCATATTTCATAGCAATTCAAGTCATAAACTTCATGCATTAATCAAAACACCTCATAAAGCATGTTAGTCTAGCATAGTAGTCATAAAAGTGGTGGAGGAAGATCAAACGAGGGAAGAAAAATGGAACCGGAGTAACAAAAATCGACAGGACAGAATCTACCCCCACGGATTTTTCCAAAGGAAAAAATCCACCCCCGTGGATTCTGGTCAGAAACCCACTGACTCAAATCCACCCCCGTGGATATGTGTCTGTGGCGGAAAAAAAAACAGAAAACAAGGAAAAGTCACGGGAAAGGGGCAAAAATACAAGAAACCAATTCAAACCTCTACCAAACATACACAACTCCAAGCTAACACATTAAGATAAGTTCAAACATCAAGAATTCAAGTAATTCATGCAAAGAAATGAGTTAAAACAAGTTACACATGTAAGAGATATTGTAACACCCCGCACGTGAGGCGCCACATCCCCCGCACTATGACCCGACACGTGTACGAAATGGAGAGTCCGTACACACACCAAGTCACAGCGAACGGGTGACAAACGAAAACGCACACACTAGCTAGGCGGTACCTAACCCTGTACAAAAGAAAATATGCGAAGCATGACAGCGGAAATAGTACGAAATGCCAACTTTCAAAAACTTTTACACACCAAGCATACAACGAAGTACATACATCAGAATCAAATATACAGGTTCAACTAGTTCAGCAAACCTGTCCTATCCTGTCCCGAATAATTACACATCAAAACGGGTTCAACTAAATCGAGCACCTGTCCTAACCTGTCCCGAATTCCATAAAAGCAATGCAAACATGCAAACCTGAGCAGAATATATCTCATACAAAATTACAAAACATAAATCGATTCAAAGAGCTGAACAAACTCAGACAGACCGACAAACACGACAGACAACCACCTAGCAAGAACTCCAACGAACTCCAAAGCAAAGCCTGCAAACTAAAATCATAAAAGGGGAGGGGTCAGTCCAAAGACTGAGCGAGGGGCTACACACATACGCGTATATACATATATAGAGCACAACACATATCATAATTAGGCCAAAGGCCAAAACAATCCAAAGGCCAAAGGCCAAAACAACACATATCATAATTAGACACTTTTCTCACGTGATACTAGATATAGGAGAGTAAAAGAGTTAGGCCAAAGGCCAAAACAATCCCAATTTTATTAATTAGAAATCCACTCCCGTTTCCCGAACAATTTCCTAACAAACTAACTTAACGAAAACAAACACACCAAGCAAACGTTCAGACAAAAGGGGAAAATGTGCACATGAGTAATACTCGACGCTCCGAGGCTCCTTACCCACATCCCGATGATCATGCACAGGAGTAATGCTCGATGCCCCGAGGCTCCTTACCCATAATCACCGGGCCCCAAACAAAGCAGAGTCAAACCATCAAATCAGAGGGGAAATGTGCACAGGAGTAATACTCGACGCTCCGAGGCTCCTTACCCACATCCCGATGATCATGCACAGGAGTAATGCTCGACGCCCCGAGGCTCCTTACCCATAATCACCGGGCCCCCAAACAAAGCAGAGTCGAAAACATACCAGAATCAGTGGAACAACAAGGTCCAAGGCAAGCGCAAATCATATCCGGAGGCATATCAGAGGCATATCATATCAGTAGTCAAAGCATAGGTAGCATATTCATAATCCTATCATATCAGATCCTAGCATAATCAGATTCTAGAACATAAATCATATCAGGCGTATCCATAGGGCTTTTATTCACATACATATCGGCACATATCATTAGGGTTTAACTATAACCTAACCTCACCTGGCACCAAATACAGTCGAAGACATAGCAGACGGTTCACCCCGAAACCTGCACGACTCACATGACACCACCACGTGTGCACCTGATCCACTGAACACACAAAACAGACCATAAAGCTCAGACTCAGACAAACAATCACACAGAGACGCACGACAAATGCAATCACACAAACAGGGATCAAATGCCTAATAATTATTTGCAGAAGAAACATTACATAATTTAATCAAATCATATTATTCATTTATCACATAAACAATTCATGGATTGTATAACAAATTTAATTAATAAAGTTTACTTAATTTATTTCATGCAAATTCACGTAACATCTTTCAAACCAATTGACACATATTAATAAATCAAATAAATCATAATAGCATGCTTCCTAATTTAATTAAAATCATAAGATTACATACTTAAATTCCAACTAAATCATAAAGAGCACAATTAACACAAACCAGAAAGATAGGGAGACAAAGCAAATTCAAATTATTTCATATTAATTCATATAGAGCATACTAAATTCATATTTGTACAATTAAACTATTTTTAAGTACAAAAGTTCCTAATTAAATCTCATAAGTTTCACATAAGTCATATATCAAATTCATTTGTCACACAACAATTCATTTATCACAAAACGGATTCAATTAACAAGGTCTACCTAATTAAATCAAATAAATTCATATCATTTCCAAAATTACACATACACCCTTTTCAAATTAGACACTTAGCTCAATTAGACCAAAACGGGATTCAAATTGCAAATTACAATGTTCATCTTTGTCACATTTCATATCATACATGATTTCATACATAACGGAATACATTTCAATCGGCAATTCAAGCATATTACAATTAATTTACAATTAGAACAATTAATCAAATAATTCTCAAATACACAAATAAATTCGTAGAAAATAAACCAAGTGTCCGATTGACGAATGGAAAGTGGTGTTAGACTCACCACAACGAGGCGGACATTCTGTCCGAAGCCCGCCGGGTCGCCGCCACTGTAGCCGCCGGAACAGTGGCCGGCCACCGTTCGGCCGCCGCCGGAACGTGCCGGAAAAATCCCAAAAAATCACCCGTGCAAGGATTCGTCATGCTCAATCCAATTCCTCGATTAATTTCTGAAAATTCCAAGCCAATTGTCTCCAATTTAAAATCCAAGAACACGAAAAACCTAAAATCTTCAAACTTCAATTACTTTCAAACCGGTGAACCAAAATGAGATCCGAAAGAGGCATCGGCTTACCCGTGATGAGCTTTACGAAAGCCCTAAGCTTTCTCGCCAGAAAAATCCCCAGAGGTGGCGCCACCGGTGCGCCGCCACTGTGCCGCCGTGAACCGCCGCCAAACGGCAAAATCTAGAGTCGAGCAAATGGGGTTTACTAATTCTCGTCGTTCCGAACAACTTTTGTGAAGGGCCCGAGGCCAAAAGATCGCCGGAAAAGGCCCCCGATAGCCTCCGAAGTTTCTGCCACCGTCGCACTACCCCTAACCACCACCTACGGCCAGAATTGGGTGAAAACGATGCCGGAAATGGACTCAGGGGGTCGGAAAACCTTGGGAAACACTAACCTTGGTTGGAAAAGGTCGCCGGAGCGCCGCCGTGTCACTGTTCACGCGCGGCGGCGGGAGCTTCAGGCGGCGCGTGCGCCGCCGTCCGGTGGCCATTGGCCGCACCGCCAACATCATTCGATGCGCGGGAAAGTCTTCTAACTGGGGTCCATGGCGCGTGTCGCCGGAAAGGCGCCGGAAACAGCCGCGAATGGGTGGCCTCCTCCAGCCGCGTCTGAAAATGGCGTATAACTCCGCCGTCGGTCGTCGGTTGGTCGAGTTCTTGGTACGGTTGTGACCACGTCGTCGAGCTCGTCGAAATGGACTAGTGGTTCATCGAAATCCGTCGAGAAATGAGCGAGATTGAGTTGTGCATGAAAACACACCTCCACTGTGTGAACAGTAACGTGTCGCGGGAGAGAAGAGAGCTGAGTCTGGAGCTGGAGTTATGGCACGCAAAACGAGGATCCGGGGCATTTATCTCGGCTCCTCACGCGCAAAACGATTGGTAGGAGGAGCTAACGGCATCAGAATTAGGCAAACTCAGAGTCTACGGACTCGTCTCGATGCCCCGAACGCGTTGAAGGGGTCAAAAAGGTCGAAAATTCTATCGAACGAGAAATGACCGAAAGACCCCTAAAAAGAGAAAATTACAAACAGGCCCTTGAACTCTAAAAGAGTTCAAAATAGGGCCACAAAAAATATAAAACCACATAATTAAACACATTAAAAGGTTGGAACGTGGCGTACCTTATAAATTGGACGATCGGGATGTTACAAACATGATCATAAATCATTTTCTTCCAAAACCTCAAAGTTCATAAATGGCAAATCCTTTAATTCTTAACCACCAACCAAAATAAATCCATACAATTATAAATAAATGCTTTAGGGTTATATATAACTCATGCAACTCAAGGAAATTCCAAGAAATCAAGCTAGAATCCGCAAAATACATCTAACCCTCACTATTCATCATATATATCAATTCTAATTCAAAACATGGTGAAATCTTGCAAATCCTAATTTAAAATGACCACAAGGAGATATACATCACAAAAATGAGCTTACCTTCAAGAAATGATGGGAGATGGTGAAGAGATGAGCTCAAAATCTCGACGGGTGAATAATATTCTTCTTTCCTTTTCCCCTTCTCTTCTTTTCCTCCTTTTTGGCTGATATTTCTTGTGTGAGAGAGAGGGATTTCGGTTGGGGCTGAGTAAGGGATATAGGTCAAGGGTTTAGGGCTTAGGTGCGTTAGGGTAGGTCCGTAGCTTGGGAAAAGTCAAGAATTATTGTCTTAAGCGCAAAGTGCTCGTTCCGGTTGAAATTCGGGAATCCAAATGGCCTTAGAAAAATGTGAGGCTTGTTCCATTGGATCTGAATTGTCGATACGAGTCTAATGGAGGTGACGAAACTTGATTCCGAGTTCTCGAGCTCAAGAAATCACATACGGAACCAAAGGTGCGCTAATTGCTCGTTAGCCCCCGTTTTGGTTCCTAAACTCAAAATAAATTCAAAACTCAAGCAAAAGAATCCGGAAACATAAAACGAGCAAAAAGATATGATCATAATACACATAATTCACTCACACCAAGTTTTCATGAAAAACGAAAATCAAATCGAATAGAAACGACACTCAAACACAATCACATAGGCATAAACGTTTCAAGAATTCATTTTCAAAATTAAACTAATAAGAGAAATAATAATTGAAATTATATAAAATTAATTTAATTACACATATTGATAAACATATACGTCATACTTGAATAACGGAAAAACTGGGGCGTTACAGGGTGTGGAGGAAACAAAAATGGTGTGGAAGAAAGGAAAAAATGAAGACAAAATAGACTTTTAAGGACATTAGGTGTAGCACCCCGAGTGAGGAGCCCCACATCCCCCGCACCATAGCCCGACACGTGTGACGAAATGGGAGCTCCGGTCACGCACCGAGCTATGGCGAACGGGTGACAAATAAAACACACCTAAGCTAGGCGGTCTAGACCCTGAAATAGAGTGCGCAATAAATCGAAAACCAGAAGCGGAAGCACAGGATCAACGTACACACATACAAGGCCACGGGCCGGCAAAAATTAAAGCATACGCGCCACATGCAAACTTGGGCACACAAGCCAACTTAAGCCCGTGCTCCTCCAAGGATGGAGTTTGCTTATTCGGGTGAGGGTGGAGTGCCATATCAAGGCTGTTTCCAAATCCCCATGAGATGTATTTTCCTTAAACTAAAGCAAACCGGAGCTTCTGCCCTAAGGCACCCTTATGTCCCAGCAAGGGCAATTCTAATCATATACATATCATATTTAAATTAAATTACAAACTTATATATAACATCAGAATGAAAAGACAAAAGTAATCAAGATGCAGAATGTAAAGACTCAACCCGAACGACTCAAAAGAAGACCGCCGCCTAGCACGAACCCAAACCTAGCACCTGCAACTGAGGGGGGGAGGGGGGAGGGGGGAAAGAGAGGGGTCAGTCTACAACTCGACTGAGTGAGGGGGGCTAACGCACACCCAACACGTATCTACATATAGAGCAAAGCACGTATTAAACAAAAGACTATGAACTGGGAATAGGGTTTTACATACCAAAGCCATTTTCCAAAAGTACTCATACTTATTCATATATTCGTATATTCTTAAGTTTGAAAACTCGTAAGGATTCATAGATTCAAGTACGCATATGGATTCATATTAAAAACTCATAGGGATTCATATTGTAACTCATAAGGATTCTTATATTCAGATCTATTCATAACATAGCGTAGAAATCTCGTATTCAAAACAAACTCTCCTATCCCGTTTCATAATCAACGTAACAAAAGCATTCAAATACCCGGCGAGTACGGGTCTCTAACCTTACTCCTTAATCAAAAGACTCAAAAGATTCATAAAGAAGCATAAACTCATAAATTCATAAGATTCATAAATTCAAAGATTCATATTCCCGTATTCCAACCTTCTCCAGAAGTCTGCATGCGGGTTACGGGCCCACATCGTGCAACTCAATATACGTGGGGTCGCGAACCCACAACGTACCTTCTCCGGCCTCAGCCGAAGGCTCAAAGCACCACGTCTTCTCCATCTCCATTAGAGTCGCGCGTAGGTACTTCAAAGGAGCGTGTACACAGGGGTGATAACTGGCGGCCCCAACAGCCGCACCGGGTCTCCCTTAACCACACCTCCGGGGCCTAGGGATTCATAAGATTCAAAAGGATTCATAAGACTCATAAAGAAACATACCTAACTCGCGAAACCTAGAAACATATGATTCATACTTAAGAAACATATCATAAGAAACATACCTTACCGTGCAACTCGGCATATGCTATACACGTACCTCTCCGTGTCTTCCAAATTCATAAGATGCTAAAGAAGATCCATAGTTCACTTGACACCACACGGTTTGGAGCATAGCCTCGTTGCAAAACCATTTTAAGCTAACATACGTCCATACGTATAATTTCAGAAGAATTCATATGAAATCGAATAACAAGATTCATAACATATCATAAGACACTTATTTAATATACATATAGTATATATATTCACATGCGGGGTGAGAAAACATCACATTAAGGCCATAGGTCGCTTATCTAAAAGAAAAGATCCTAACCCTCACCTTACACTGACGTGGCCAAGAATGAGACAAATGATTCACCCCGGAATCAACTCGAATCATGAAACACCACCCCGGGTGCACCTGGACAAACTGAAGACAATATGCAAAATTTAGACTCGAGGACAAACCATATAGACGCATGGCGTATGCTTAGTCACGTAAGAGATACAAGTACTTAGTCAAAAGCTCATACACGTATCAAATCCATACAAGACGTGCAAAAACACTCATATCATAGCTTAACAAATTCATAATATGCATTAAAGCATGTTCATGTGCACAATTAATGCATAATGAAGCATCTAAAAACATAACAAGGCGCATAAGCGATTCGTGCAAACAACTCACATTACTTAAAGAACATAAAATGCATAAAAAGAGTAAATACCTACACTTAAACATGCTAAAACAAGTTAGGAATAAGTTCGGAGGTGGAAAGATACAAGAAAAACGGAATAAGAACACAAAAAGGGGTTCCGAGTGAAATTGGGCCAAAGCTGACAGATTTCCGAAATAGACAAGCTGTACGAAAACAGGAATATCTTGAGATTAAGCAATGGGAATTGATTTTTGTTTCTTGGAAATGAAACTAGACACATAGATCTTTAAAATGGTAGGTGGCTCGAATCATGGTTCAAAGCAGGGCGAAAATGGGGTAGGTGTGAAGTTGAACGAATGCAGAATCTCGGCGAAGTGGCGACACAAACTTAAAAAGATTATAACTCACAATCTAGAACGAATTTTGGGGTGATTCCAATTGGAGATTGTTATAGACTCAATAAGGTTGAACATATCCAAAAATCCGCTCAATCTGAGGTCATATGAGGGGGTACCCGGCCGGGGAAAAACAAGGCAGAAATCTACCCGGCCGGGTAAAAACAGTGCAGAAACTTTCTGCACTAAATCTACCCGCCCGGGTACTTTTAACACACAAAACTACCAGCCCGGGTAGTCCTTCTGGACGAGAAAAAGAAGCAAAAATAGGGGCTAAACATGGAGGAAACCAAAAATGATCAAAACCACCTCAAAACTCAACCAAATGCAATGAAAATCAAGGCACAAGTTCATGGAAACAGGCTCTAACACATATCTTAAATTCAAGGCATGAAATCAAGAATTGAATGAGTTGCCATTTCATCTTCTTCAAGCTCCATAAAGGAGTTATATGTAATTCTCACCCAACAACCAAAATTCCATCAAATAAAAACCAAATGAGCTCAAGGAAACATCATATCTTAGTCTTAGATCAAGTAGTTCAAGAATGAAAGCATGGATCAAAATTCTCATATAAAAGTCACTATTCATCATCTCTTCCAAGTCCAAGAATTCAAGCCAAGAAAAAGGAATTCAATCGGGAAAAAACAATGCACTCGAAGAGAGAAATTCAAATCTTACCTTCTATCGTTGATCGGGTGAGACACGAAGTTGAAATCTTGAGCTCAAAGGTGTAGGGTTTGGCTTCCTTCTCTTCCATTCTCCCTTGGCTGAAATAATGTGATGAAAAGTGGAGGAAAGGCTGATATTTTCAGCCCTTTCAGGGCTAAAATGGGTCGGTCTTGAGAGGAAACGGGTCGGGCCAAAGATCCGGTCCAAACGGATCGGATTTTAAAACGGTAAGGCTATCAAACGGCTTTAGAAAATAAAAAGGGTTTATTCGTCGAGTCCGAATCATCGAAATGAACTTAATGACAAGGTCGGAATTCGAATTCGAATTCTCGAGATCAAGGTAGCCACGAAGGCTCAAACATCCTAATTAGAATTAGGTCCCTATTTTGCAAATATTGGACGAATTAAGTCCACGTACATTAATTAATTCTAATGCGCACATAACTAAAATAAATTGCAAATTAACAAGTAAGGCATGTTAATCACATAATTACTAAATTAAACTCTCCCGAGACATCGTACCTGGATTGCCGAGAAGACGGGGTGTTACAAACTCCCCCCCTTAAGAGAACCTGGTCCTCAGGTTCATCTGCTCGAGTTTCAAGCTCGAACAACTTTCTGTATTCACCCAAGTTCGAGGCTCATGATGTCCCGATGAGGGTTAGCCCGAGAAAGGTCTTCAAGTACAAGGGGTTCGAATCTCCAAATCGATCCGGTCATTTGAATTGTTCGCTCGACTCGCACGATAAAGAGGGTCTAAAGCAGATTCTACTCTCACCGTTTGAGTTCATTTGAGTCAACTCTTGAGCTCAGTCACATTGCTTACACGACCAAGCTCAAACCGAACCTCCTTCTTGTGCACGATCTGAGGTTCGATGTGTCTAACATCCGAACCCTTTTCTTACACCGCCAAAATCTTCAAGAGGTTGTTGATCTCATTGCAAAGCCCGACCCTCATCTCACCAGAGCAACAATCTCGAACACTCAAAACACAAAATAAAACTAAAGATGCATGATGCACGTGATATGGGTGTTTAAGGTACCTTTCACCGATGTGGGGAATCAGATTTTATGATGATGTGATCAAAGTTGAGGTCTCTTACCCCACAAACATGTCTCGAAATTCCTAATGCACCTTGTGCGACAGCATCATCCAGGTCTCCATTCATAGTTGTTGCCTATCTTCAAAAATCCCTTGAATTCCACCCATAACTTCTTAAGTGTTCTCTTAGTCTTGAACATATTCCCGTAAAACTTGAATTTATCAGAATTTGGTTACTCATTATAATCTTCATATGATATATGAGTCCGATACCTCATCTTTATTCTCATAGTCCTAATTCTTTTGCTCATCTCATAGGAATTTTAAGAATTTGCCTCGCTCCATAATTATAACTATCCCATGCAAAAGTTCCTTCGGGCTTGGAACTATTTCCCCACGGTTGGCACCCTTCTTCTTGGAAATTCTGGAGTCCCGGAAACCCAAATAAGGCCTCCTAGCATTCTTCTTCAATTCTCTTTTCCAAAAGCATGGTTAAATAGGAAGGCAATCACCATGCTCTCGGAATCTTGATTGATCAAATTTTGTCCCCGAGTCCCGAGTTAAACCCTCGTTCTAATCTTTGTTGAGTTTGTTTAGACTACGTCGTTAGAGGGACTCCTCAATACTTCTTCCCCTTAATGTTTATCACGGATTAACTCTGGTATATCTGTTACTCCTTGCACCCGGATTCTCAATAAATCACGCCTTATGCTCGGGTAGAATAATCCTCCTTCAAACTTGACCTTCCTTCAAGGTGTACTCCGTTCTCCTAATCTCCAACCTCATTTCGGCTTTCCAAACCAATTTTTTTTTTCCGACACTATCTTCGTATCATCCTACAATCTTCAACTCGATCCCAAAAGGAGAATCTGAAATTCGACCTTTACTCTAACTATTTCTTCCAACTTCATTGCATTCAAAACTTGAAGGTCGAAAGAAGTGAAATTCTATAAAGTAAACATTGAATATGCATGTTGGGTTATAATGCCGATGCTATGCATCACATAAACGAGCATGAGAAGATTATCTCTTTCGATAGCATGTTGACGTAACCGAAAAATTCCCCAAAAATAACAGAAAAGATAATCTTCTCATGGTCGTTAACATTTTTAGTCTATTTTAGCAAATCAATTCAGGTTAGAGAGTAATTTAAGAATCCCTTTTCAAATATAACCCTAAACCCTAAAAAAATCGAAACTCAAATTAAACATAAACTAGCCAGAATTTATTCAATCCGATTGTGGATATATATTACCCAAATCGAACCCTTTAAAACCTACCTTTAATTCACCGAAAAAGTCATCGGAAAAAGCTAACCACTATTCACCGTCAGTCATTTCACGTCGCTACTCCACCGGACCTCCGCTGTTGCGATTCTCAATGATCAGCTACCAGCAATAAACTCGCTTCGCCAAGCTCTTTAGAAGGGCTAAGGTCGCCGGTCAAAACTCCAACGAGATAGTCTCCATCGGTAAAGTTTCCCGATTAACTTTTCGACTCGATTTTCTCTTTCGTCTCCGGTCGAAACTCGAATTCGATTTCACCATGATGTTCTTCTCAATGAGACGATTGAAAAACTATATTGATAGGGCTAAGATTTGACGATGATCGTGTTCTTTCTTTTCTATGACGTGTGTGTGTGTGTGTGTGTATATGTTTGAAGGTGTGGAATGTGTGTTAATGTGTTAGGTGCGTGAGTCATTAATATCAGGCTTCACCACCTGATATTCTTTCTTTTTTTTTTGCCTCAAAGTTTTGGGAAATTCTAATTTCACCCTAAAAAATTTCTATTCTATTTATTTAGGTCCAAATAAAAATAAATAATAATATATTAATATTCAACAAACACAAATATATATAATATGCAACTATGGTAATTTACGGAGCGTTACACACTCTTCTCCTTAAAAGGTATCTGATGGTCCCTAGATTCGTACCTATATTATTGCATAATTCGGGATACTCGTTCTTCATAATGTCCTCTCATTCCCATATCGCCTCCTCTATATCGTAATTTCGCCATAACACTTTCATTTGAGGGATCTTTTGGTTTTGAAGCTCTTGAAATTTTCGATCTAGAATGTGTACTGGAAGCTCTTTATAGGTCAGGTTTTCTTATAGAGGGACTTCATCGATCAGAATGATATGTTTTCCATCTGGATAGTACTTCCGTAGTCGCGATACGTGAAACACGTTGTGGATTTCTATGAGGTTAGCAGGTAAAAGAAGACGGTAAGCTATAGGGCATACTTTATCTAGGATTCTGAATGGTCTTATGTGTCTCGGACTCAACTATCCTCCTTTTTCAATCTTCGAGAACTCTTAATTTCTAGGAGAGATGCGAAAAATACTTCAACTTCAACTTCTAAATAGTTTCGTCTCTTACTGCATAAATCTTTTGTTTGTCCTTTGACACTTTCATATTTTGTTTGATCGCTTAGACCTTTTCAGTCATTTCTTACATCAGTTCGGACCAGGTTATCCCGTCTTCCAACTTAGTCAATGACTTCTCTTCCTTAGGTCCCAATGTATAAGTGATCAGAACTTTTGTCCATACAATGCCTCATGGGGGTCATGATCTGGATGGTCACTTGATAACCGTTAACGTAAGCAAATTCCACGAGGGCAAATGTTTATACGACCCAAAATCAAGCACGCATGCTCGTAGCATGTCTTCTAATATTCGAATAGTCCTTTTAGACTGACCATCAGTTTGAGGATGAGCAGCAGAACTAAAACATAATTTCGTTCTCATTTGCTCCAAGAGACTTTTCCATAACCTAGAGGTAAATTTAGGTCTCTATTTGACACAATACTCATTGGTATACCATAAAGTTGCACAATCTCCTTGAGATATATAGTTGCTAACTTTTTTACTTTATATTGTGTTCCTACAGGTAGAAAATGAGCTGACTTAGTGAGCCTGTCAATGATTACTCAAATGCTGTCATAGCCGCCTCCAATAGTTGGTAAACTAGTGACAAAGTCTATCAAGATATGGTCCCATTTCCAGGGGGTATAGGCAATGACTGCAACATTCCAGACGGTCGTTGATGTTCTGTTTTAACTAATTGATAAGTTAAGCATTTCTACACATAATCTGCAATATAGTTAAGCATTTCTACACATAATCTGCAATATCTTGCTTCATCCTGCTCTACCAAAAGTGTTGCTCAATATGCTACCTCATTTCATTTCATATACATCATTTATATTCATATGCATTTACCGAGCGTCTAATTGGTTCATATTGAGTCTAAGAGTGTCTCTCGTTGTTTATTTTATTCAGCGGACCCTCCCGTGGATGACGAGGTTGCCTCATAGGCATTCTGTTGCTCTCTTTTTGTTCCTGCTTTGACTATAAGGTGAGGTTTTGCTTCTTTTAGTTATCTTGACCTAAAACCCTAAGTGTTTTGAAGCCCGCATGCGAAATATGTATACTATATGATAGATACGTATATCATATGTACTTTGAGGGCTTGTCCTGCTTGTGAAAGACTTTGAAAACGTTTTTAGATGTATATAAGCTATGTTTTGCTTAATTTTTGAAAAGCTTTTGGTACGTTTAAACCTATAGTGAGAATTGGTCTTGAAAGATAGACTACTTTTATATGATCTTGTTCTTGACTTTTTTGGGCCCCGGGAATATGGGTAAGGAGCATCCGGGACGGCCGTGGGGTCACAGGACACACCTCCTGTGCATATTTCCATTTGAGAGAGCACACCCAACCTAGGGCGGTTGAGAGAAAGTGAATTCTCTTGAGCCGGCAGCTACCACTGTCGAAGGAGCGGGTAGGAGTAATTAGCCCCGGTCTCGGCACGTACTTGACTTGGGAATTGAGGGAACGCATCTCTCTTTTCCACTCGAAGCTTGGTTGAACTTGTTCTTGTTTTGATTTTGTATATGTCTTGACTTGAGAAGTTTGGAGGAAACTCGTACTCGCCTAGTAGCTTGTCGTGTCTTGAATCTACGAAACGAGAATGGATTCCTAAACACCTAAAATTGATTGATTTGGCCTCCGGCCTTTAACTTCTTCTAAGTACATATATTTATTATCACGGGAAATGTTTTAGATTGTAAAAACCATTCTTGGTTCATGGATTGCCTCTTGATTTAGTTAAGTGCTTTGCTTTATACGTATATGGGTTAGTGTGTTAGCCCCTTCACTAGTCATTAGGACTAACCCTCATTGTTGTTCTTTTTTTTCCCCTTCTTTTGAGTTGCAGGTACTTCTTTTGGAGTCTTGAGCTAGGCGGTAAGTTGTCCTTGTGTCGTACTTGCGGGTAGCTCGAGTCGCATCCATCTCTAGTAGCTTGTTACGTATTTTTGAATATTTGGGACATGTATATTGAATATTTGTACTTGATTGTTAGGAATAGTGCCCAAAAAGCCGATGTAATAGTCTGCTTAGTACTTTTCCTTTTGTAAATCACAGACAGTCTTTGAATAATAAACGAACCAAGGCTACACTTCTTTATATGCTCTTGTCTGATTGTGTGTTTACTTTAGCTGTGCATGTATAAGAACTCCCCTAATCAATATGACTTATAGAACTTAATTGTAGCACCCCGGGGCGCAGAGCACTCATCCCCCGCACTATAGCCCAACACGTGTGACAAAATAGGGACTCCCCACACGCATCAAGCCATGGCGAACGGGTGACAAACAAAACGCACACACTAGCTAGGAGGTCTAGACCCTAATACAGAGGGCGCAATAACCAATAACAGATGCGAAAGCTACCAGGATCATCAAATACAAACATACATGCTCGAATTATTACAAATAAACATACTATGCCACTCCAGGGCCAAATAAATCATACAAGATCCATAACTTCAAAATTCTTATACATATTCATATCTATAGATACTACCAAAACGGAGAGGTAAAGATGCAGAATGCTTAAGGACTTGAACTAAGACTTCAAAAAACCCAAAAGAAAACCACTGCCTAGCACGAACCGAACTCTGCACCTGCAACTTAAATAAACAAAAGGGGAAAAAGACAACAACGAGGAGGGGTTAGTCCTAAAGACTGGTGAGGGGGTTAACACACTCACGCATATATACATAATTCAGAGCATATTCAAAGTAAGAAAATTCATGAACCGGGCCGTGGTTTTTTGCATGCCAAAACATTTAACCCATGATTTTATATATAAAGATAAAGGTTTAAGGCCGAAGGCCAAAATCAACCAATTTTAATAATTAGAAGTCCACTCCCGTTTCACGAATTAGATTCATAATCAAACACACAACTTGGCGAGTACGAGCTTCAGACCACCTATCTCCGTTCAAAATTCTAAACATAAATCAAAATTCAAACGAAAATAGAATCAAAAGACATACCTCTCCTCCGGGTGATGGAAGGGCCGTGCGACCCTAACCATCGGTTCTCAAGTCAGGGTCGTAAGTTTCATGACGCTAATACCCAAGGACTCCTTCCCCCATCAAGCCTCCTAGTGGGTTCAGGGTTGATCCTTAAAGTGTGGAGACCATGCTAGGGATTACCCGACGGCCCTCGAGTCCCCAACAACTAAAATATGGTGCGTTACCATATCAAACAAGTCCGAAAAATTTTCGTAAAATTTGGAAACAACTCAGTACTCAAATGAATTAAAAACAAGTTTAAAAGTTTAAAACGTTTAAATATTCAATCTTATTATTTAACAAATAATTCAAATTAATTAAGAAAATCATTTAACATTAAAATAAATAATTAAACGTGCACATAACACTCTGGATACAGCGTACCTGTACGACCGGACGAGCGGGATGTTACAAACTCCCCTCCTTTAAAAGGACCTGTCCTCAGGTCCTAATGTAGATTCTAGATCGAAACTGGCACGAAGTTCAACTCCAATTTCCGTTGAGCTACTCTGGCCGATCTCATTAAGGATAGCAAAAAGGGCACCAAATCCTTAGTTATCTGCACCCACTTCCAAATATAATCTAGAAGTAGTTGGAGAATCCTTTCGGTTCTCGATGTTCGGTCTTCCACCGATGGCACGATTGACATTGCTACATCAAGTTTGCAACATCCCTTTTCATGCCAACGCATCATTACCAGATCTTCAAGTCTCGAACCATGACTGGAATTAGTCTCGTGACCGAGCACTTCTAGAAACTTAGGCTCCAACTCTCCGTTAGCACGCATAACCCAAAGTTTTCCTTAGTACCTCGATTGTAACAGAGTAGTCTCGAGTACCCTCGGTAGACAAAGCCGATACCGAAGGCAACTCTCTTCAAAAGCCTCATCCACTCGAAACCGTGCCTCTTCTTTGTCGTTTAAATCACAGGATGGCCGCCTATAGAAAGACGAATCTCCTGTTGAATCACGATAACACTAGAGACTTATACTCTGAGGCAATTCTCGGTTCTTCTACCGGATCGTGTAGTCGGCAATACCCTTGTAGAAACCACACCAGGAGCCATCAATGAAACTCTGAAGAAACACAAAGACACCACTCCTCGAAGCTAGCAAAGGGTATTCTTCTCCCATGGTAACCCATGTAGCTCAGGTAGTTTATATTCATCCTAAAGTCCCGTCTTCTCCCTTAGCTAGGATAAGGGCACTACACGAAGAAGTACTCGATTGATTAAACTACCTTCTAAGAGCTCATCGACCACGTCTTAAACTCCACAACCACGCTAGAGTTCTCTGGTAGGAAATCTTCGAACAAGGTTCAATTCCGGGACAAAGACCACGACCGTCTCAATGTCCCTGTCAAGTGGTAATGAATCCCAACTTTCAAGGAAACATCAAGAATGCCTTACTTCGGTCTTCATCTCCTCGAGTTTGACTCGACCCTACGGTTAACCTAAAGGTAAGCCACAAAGCTCATTGCACCATCCCGGAATAACCAACCACTTCTACAAAGGATATAGACGGGCTAGCCTTCTATCTAGTACCCGAAGATATCGTTGAGCCCAAAACGGGCCTCCTCAAGGCAACCCCTAGCTCCACTCGGCGCTTGAACAACCAACCCACGCCTAAGGTAGCCCCGTACCTCACAAGAACAAGGCGCCTTCAAACCTAACTCCGGGCAAACTCGACTCTTACAACTCACCGACCACACGAGCACTCAACCTTGCCAACTCTCCCCAAGAAGAGAGCTCACACCGAAAGGAAACAACAACAAGTAACACAAAGAAGTAACAAAAAGCAAGGCAACAAGTGGGCTTCCCTGAGGTTAAATATGCGTGGGTGAGATGCTATGAATGCAATTACCTCAATTTCCGGGCGCACTTTGATCACCAACTCGAAGCCTTTTATTCCTTCTCCTTTGTTTGTTAGCCCTCGAACGGTCGCAATCTGAGAACTTGTGCTCTAAATGTAGCACCCGGAACGCCGAGATGCTACACCCCCGCACTATAGCTCAGTCCACATATGAAATGGATAATCCGTACATGAACCAAAACTTTAGCGAACGGGTGACAATAAAAAAAAAAGCACTAGCTAGGCGGGACTAACCCTTAATTAATACCAACATGCATAAATAATAAAACAGAAGCATAATTTACATTCACTTCATTAACATAATCCTTCCCAAGATTTACATAAATCCAATTTCCTAAAGATATCAAAATAGTCATACTTAATACATAGGTACCAAGAGACATAACAATCTATATATGCATCATTAATGTATAAGAAAATGAGGAAGACAAGTGCTAGACCCGACATGAAAGACTCTATCCCACCTAGCACGAACCCTGCAACCTGAAAATGTGAGGTGTCAGTCTATGAAAGACTGAGTGAGGGGTAGATAAATATTAGCACAATTAACATGCAAGCCATAATCTCGGGTAAGGATTTAATAAAAGAAACAATATAAGTTCAATATTAGAATAGATCTCGCCCGAGATTACAACTAAATTCATTCAACGGTACAATCATTATCAACTCAATTCAATCAGTGGCCCGGCGAGTGAGGGCAATTCTCCAACCTTACTCCGATAGTGAACATTACCAATATTTAGATTATCCATGGTTAAGTGAACATGGAAGTTATTACAGTGCACAATTAGAAGTTTCAATCCCTTTTTCCTTCGGTGATGGTGGGATTGCAAGGCCCCACCACCCAATCTCACCGGGCATAGGGTTCATGAGTCCCTATGCCCGGAACTCCTTCCTCCACTAATCTCCTAGTGGATTCGGGGTCATCCCAAAGTTGGTGAGGATAGCGCAAGAGTTACCCGTCAGCCCTTGCTTCCCCGGTTGGCTCAATACACTACCCTCGGGCCCAAAGTGAACATGCTTTACTTGCCCAATCAATCAATCAATCCATTCTGTGAAATCAGTTGAAAATCATTAAGGTTTGGAAAGCTATAGATATATAGATACATTTTGGCCAAAAACATCACGTAGGGGTTGTACGAGTTCTATATATCTAGAATTAAACATCACCTATGCCAAAAAAATAACAAGGATAGGGCTATAGATCTTGCTTCTCATCAACAGGAAGACAATCTGTGTAGAAAGGGACAAGTGTTCGTGAGACACGACTCGCATGAACCATTTACAACGCACATCAAAATCATGATCAATATATCATGCAATAGCAATTAAGGAATGTCAAATAAAAGCATAATTATCAATAAAATAAGTATATAACTCACATAAGTCACATACAGGAGCCAAGGAAGTGAAAGGAATGCAATAAGAGAAGTTTAGGTGAAGTTTGGCAAAAGTTGACAATTTTCGAAAATGCGCATGCTGAGGGAAAACTGAAATATCTTAAGTTATAGAAGTGGGAATTGAGTTTTGTTTATTGGGAATGCAATTAGATAAGTAGAACTTTAAAATTACATATGGCTCATTTTCTAGTTCAAAGCGAGGAGAAAATGGCGTAAGCTTGAAGTTGAATGAATGCAGATTTCCAATGAAGTGGTGGCATAAAAAACAATTGGTATATCACACACATGACAAAATATATTGAGATGATTCTTGTTGGAGGTTGTTTTAGACTTAAATAGGTTTCCAACGGTTCAGAAATCAGGTCAATCGGAGTTCGTTTGAGGGGTAAACGGGCGTTTAGAAAATGAACTGAAAGCAGAAACGGGCGTTTTGAAACTGTCTGTCAAGGCAGATGCAAGTCACACGGGCATTTGGAAAAATAACTAGAGGGCCAAATGCCCGTTTGGAGTGCCGCTGGGCGAAAAACAGGGGATAAACAGGGGATAACACGGGATTTTGGCTCCCAACTCACTCCCACAGCAAACCAAGGCAAGGATCAACCCAAAACTATCACATATCACGCATATATCTCATATATTTCAATTAGACACCATTTAATCCATGGAAACATGCATCAATCATCAAGAATTCACCAATCAAAACCCATATAATATCATGTCTTTAACTTCTCATTTAAACCAAGAATTCATGCAAGCTTTGAAAGGTAATGATCCTAAGCATACTTCTAATCACTTGTACACAAGAAAACACATCATAATCATCAAACCCTACTTCACATAATCTCAAGAAATTCAATCAAATACTCAATATAAATATATATATATATATATATATACCTTGATGTGAAAGAAAGAGTGGATGAAATGATGGTATGATGATGATGCTCCAACTTATGTAATTTCTTCCTTGAGATCAAGCTTGTAATTCATGAAATCTCTTCCTCTTTCTCTTATTGTATTAACCGTGTATAAGTATGTGTAAGTGTGTGTGAGTCTTGGATGAAAGATGATGAATGAAATGAAAGAGATAAGATGCATAAGATATTTTATAAATTCTTCCACTAACAAGCATGAATCACCATATTTTGCACTTTAGTCCTTAGAATATTTGAAGTCATGCAATCAAGTTTCTTCTCAAGGCAAATGATCATTTAATTCCATTTCATGTTATGCAATTAAATCCACATATTTATGAAATGATCAAGTAATGTCACATAATAGCAATTAGACACTTTAACAATTAATTCACGTAAATTTCACGTTAATGGAAATTCATATAAATACATGAAGATATAATACATATAATATTATGAAATGCCTAAGTAAAAACCGGGGCATTACACTAAAAATCCATAAATGTAGCATCTCTTCAACCGGATCCAACACCCATCATAAGTGTGGTTAGTCCCTTGGCAATGTGCACATGGTGGAAACTCTCTCTCGGACCAAGGGGTCTTCAAGGGCTTAGACTTCTTCTTCTTGTTGCTTCTTTTCTTGATGGGTATACTTTGTTGAGACGGTTTCTCTTCAACTTGTATAATGGAACACAATCCCAACTCAAATGGTTGTTCCGGTGCATCTCCTTCAAGCCCTTTTCTTACCATCCACCAAGTCTCAACCCGTATCGCCTTCTCAACGGCCTTGCCCTACGTACTTGTGTCTTTTACAACCAAGGCTTCTCTAAGTTCGCTCCGAAGGCCTTCCATAAAGTACTTTGCCTTCCATTGATCATCGTTTATAATGTGAGGCACATAGGCACCCAATCTCTCGAACTCTTCCAAATATTCCATAGCCGTCTTTTCTCCTTGCTTGAGGTTTAGGAATTCTTCAAGTCTCCGTGGTTGTAGTATTGCCGGTATGTACCTCTTTCTAAATTCTCGAACGAACACATCCCATAACAATACTTCTCCCGCTGCCTCTAGTCGAAGAACAACTCATGACCACCATAGATTTTCTTGCCCTTGTAGGAGTAGAGTAACTAGGCGGACTTTATTGTGAGCATCACACGGCTACACTCTAAAGATGGCCTCTATCCCCGAAAGCCATTCTTCAGCTTCAATATCATTACCTCCTCGGAATTGTGGAGGGTTGAAAGTCCCAAACTCCCGGTACAAGATTGCTATTGGATCCATAGGTTGCACTGTTGATGTAGATGGTTCTTGATTCGGGTGGGAGTGTTGATGTGAGGATTGTCCAAGGTCCTTGTCAACACCGTGAAATCCTGAAATTCTCAAAATTACAAGGGAGATATATGTGCATGTTGATCAGTAGGTGCATGTTTATGTGCACAATAAAGTCGAATAATAACAAATAAGTTACATAAATGGTGTAATGAATGCAAACAAACATGTAACCCTAAGCCAAACAACCTAGACAGACCAGACACGACTCAAGAGCTCCGGTTTTACAACCTAGAGCTCTGATACCAATTTAGGATGTAGCACCCCGGGGCGCTGAGCACTACATCCCCCGCACCATAGCCTGACACGTGTAACGAAATACGGACTTCGCAAACGCATCAAGCCACGGAGAACGGGTGACAAACAAAACACACACACTAGCTAGGTGGTCTAAACCCTAATACAGAGCGCGCAATAACCAATAACAGATGCTGAAGCTACCAGGATCATCAAATACAAACATACATGCTCGAATTATTACAAATAAACATACTATGCCACTCCAGGGCCAAATAAATCATACAAGATGCATAACTTCAAAATTCTTATACATATTCATATCTATACATACTACCAAAACGGAGAGGTAAAGATGCAGAATGCTTAAGGACTCGAACTAAGACTTCAAATAACCCAAAAGAAAACCACTGCCTAGCACGAACCGAGCTCTGCACCTGCAACTCAAATAAACAAAAGGGGAAAAAGACAACAACTAGGAGGGGTTAGTCCTAAAGACTGGTGAGGGGGCTAACACACTCACACATACATATACATAATTCAGAGCACATTCAAAGTAAGAAAATTCATGAACCAGGGCATGGTTTTTTGCATGCCAAAACATTTAACCCGTGATATTACATATAAAGATAAAGGTTTAAGGCCGAAGGCTAAAATAAACCAATTTTAATAATTAGAAGTCCACTCCCGTTTCACGAATTAGATTCATAATCAAACACACAACTCGGCGAGTACGAGCTTCAGACCACCTATCTCCGTTCAAAATTCTAAACATAAATAAAAATTCAAACAAAAATAGAATCAAAAGACATACCTCTTTTCCGGGTGATGGAAGGGCCGCGCGACCTTGCCCATTATAATTCATATTGTTCATAAGTTCTTAATTTTTGAAATCCAACTTAATGTCAAAACATAACTCACGGTTTTAAAACATACTCATACCAACCCTTTTCGAAACAAACACACGGAAATATTTCTTACATATACATAAAAGCGTTTTCAAATATTTCATAACAAAAGGGCCAAAATCCCACAAAATTCGTATAAAACACATATCTAAGTATTTATACATATACCTAGGTCGCATGCGGGCTTAAATTACATCAAGGGTTGTAGGTCGTAATAACTAAAAGAAAGAAACCTCACCTTGTCGAACGAACCGGACGCAAGCACACCAAAGCACACCTAAGAAACCTCCTCGGCACTCACGAACGAAGCTCTGAACAAAACTGACGACAAAAGATAAACTTAGACTCAAAATGTACCACTTAGACTCTCGGCAAATGCGTTGAATGCATATGATGATAATGCAACAACAAAAGATATCATATTCAAGCATTCATAAATTCATACACGTATACATTCATCAAAATCATATCATTTACGTCACTTAAGATCATAATTTTCAAGGAAATATTCAAAAAAATTTAACGAATAAGATTCACATTAATTAATTTAATACTTAAATGCATATTATAAAATATATTACACACATATATATTATATATATATATACACAGCATGCATTAAATAATATAACATGCATCTCACATATTTATTTAAGTAATATCACACATGCATGTACTAATATATTATATACACATGTACTCATGTACTCACACACACACACTCAAGTACAAATGCACAAATACTATATATATAAATACGAGTTCAGTATATATATAAGATATATATATACACACGTTACACAATTCAAACAAAAGAAAGTACATGCATATAAATTAAGCTATAACACAATCCAGGTAGTGAATACACATATGCATCCATGCACACAAAAAGAATAAGATTGAAATCTCACCACCATGCATGGCTGCTGCTTCACAATTTTGAAATACAAAAATCAATTTCGAGAGCATGACACGGCCGTGTTATTTTTCAGTTCAAATTGGACACGGCTGTGTCCGAAATTTTCCTAAAAATGTGGACACAACACGGCCGTGTCCAAAACACACACAAGCGGACACGGCCGTGTCGGCCTTCTTCCACAAAACGAAAATGCAGCAGCAACACTCACGCACGCTGGGGAGGAGAGCAACAACACCAGCAACCACAAAATCACACAAAAACTCAGCAAAACATACACACGCACATACTAGATCAACAAGGCAAGAATCAGACTCAAATTCACAATAAAGCTTCAATCATCTTCAAGGTACAACAATGGTGGATTCCTCCACACCACATAAAAATTGGATTCAAGGCTGGGAAAAGATCAAGGATGCAACAAGGATCACATAGCACTTCACGGATCAAGAATCGAACCATAAACGAGCAAGAAATCATCAACTCTTCACAAACCCACAACTATTCACATACCCTATCATATCATGCTCAATCCATCATCAAATTGAGCAAGTAGATACTTAAAAGAAAGAGGAGAAGATATAGAATAAGAATTCAGGCTTACCTTTCGAATTGGAGAAAAATCAAAGGAGATACGGACTTGAAATTGGCGTTGGTAAATAGTGACGGGAATCCTTTCTTTCTCTTCACCTTTATTTGCTTTTTCCCTTCCTTTTCTAGCTAATAATGTGAAATGAAATAAGGTTTTGGGTAGATATTTAAGTTATAAAAGTAAGGGTTCAAGAATCGGGTCAATTAGTTAAGAAACGAGAAAGTTATGGTCAAAATCGTAACGCCTGGCAAGGCTGCGCGAAGTCAGCGTTTCGGGCAAAATACGGGGTGTAACGCCCCAATTTCAAGACAGTCAGGTACGCTCAACACATGTGAGTTTCGAGTGATAGGATTTTATTTTATTATTTCTTTTATTCGATTTATACGTGTTATATTAATTTTTATAAATTGTATTTCAACATGATGACGTGAAATATGTGAAAACGAGTCAATTTGAGAATTATTGTGCAAATTGAATTTAACTGCTACGTGGAATAATTGCCGAACATGTTTTAATTGCTTAATTGTCCTTAAATGCTCATTCCCTTTAAGTTAAAGACTAAATTGCATGAAAACCCTTTGGACTAAATTGATCATTCTTTAATCATTGTATCCTTAATTGCATGACTTATATGTTTGGAGGATTTAATTGCAAATACAACACTTTTCCAAGATATATCACGGTATATGCATCTCTTCCACAACCTTCATTTCATTTTATATCATACAATCATATTCATCTCCATCTCTCTCTCGGCTCATCCATCAAAGAAGGAAGAGATTTCATCAATTCAAACCATAAATTTCAAGGAATTGAAAGCTTTGAAGCTTCATCATCGTTGTCATCATCTCCTCTCATCTCATCTTTTTCTTTTAAGGTAGCCATGGATGTATATATGATTTCTTGAATTTATTATATGAAGCTAGGGTTCTAGTTGTGATTGAATTACTTGATCTCTAGTTGCTAGAAACATGAATACATGATCATAACTTAGATTGATGCATGAATTCTTGAAAATTTTGAGGTTATATGATGAATTCATACATGAACTTGAAAGTGGAAAATCTTGATGATCAAGCATGATTTAGTTGTTTATTTTATGTTTTATTGTATCTTGAACATATATGCATGTGAATTTCAAGAAAACTTGTATTTTGGAACTTGGGAAATGATGTTTTGGTTGATTTTGGATTTTGGCCGAGACTCCCCTGTTCTGCTCTGTTTTCTTTCTCCAGGATTTGAAACAGAACAAAAATGGTCGCGCCCGCGACCCACTCACAAAATTGGCAGAACAATAGGTCGCACCCGCGACCTGAAATACACACAAAACAGGCTGCGACCGCTACCCAAATTTGGCCAAGTTTCGACTTTTGAGAAATTATATGAAAAATACATGAAAAATTAGGTCTCGCCCGCGACCAAAAATAGAGAAAAAATGGACGCGACCGCGACCCCTGCATAATCTGCATAAAATTGAGATTTCCAAATCCTTTTCTATTCCCTTAGTTGATGCCAACATGCTATTATATGATCAATGTCATGCCATAATATGATTATTAAGTACTATATTTGATAATGCATGTCATCTTGTTGCATGATCAAGCCGTGCGTCATATATAGTGTCATTATTGAGTCATTGTCTCACGTGTACACAAATGTTTCCATTTCTTGTCTAGTTCTTCTCCAGGGCGGAGATTGTTGATCATGAGCATGTTCACGCGTCCATGAGTCGTCGTGTCACCTGTCAGGTGAGGTTTAATTGCTTGTTATATAGAACCCGTATACCCTTATATGAACTTTCGGCCAAAAGGTATTTATATCTATAGTTTTCCATGAAATTACTCACTATTTCAAGCAAGTCATGTTCATGAAAAGCAAGCAAGAAAGCCATGTTATTGTCATGAGTCAAGCATATTTGACGAGTAAAGCATGTTCACTTTGGGCCCGAGGGTAGTGGCTTGAGCCAACCAGGAAAGTAAGGGCTGATGAGTAACTCTCGCGCTATCCTCACGACATTGGGATGACCCCTGAATCCGCTAGGAGATTAGTGGAGGAAGGAGTTCCGGGCTTAGGGATTCATGTACCCTCTGCTCACCACGTCACGGATGGCGAAGGCTAGCTACCTTCCCATCATTGGAGGGAGAAGTAGAATGGGGACGGGTCCGGCACCGCGGATTGTCCTCAGGTTATTGCATGATTTCCATTCCTTAATTATACTGCTTGATACACTACCACACGAATGCACTATTATTGAATGACATGATCACTTATTGACCAATAAAGCAAGCATGTATCATTCGCACTTGGAGTAAGGTTGGAGACTGCCCTCACTCGCCAGGCAACGTATTGAATGCATGAACATGATCAAAGTATTTAATACTGATAGTTGTAATCTCGGGCAAAGTGTATTAGACTATGTCTTGAACTTATATCACTTACAGTTACAAAACCTTACCCGAGGTTATAACTTGGATGTTATCTGCGCTAATATTTATTTATGCCCCTCACTCGGTCTTCATAGACTGACGCCTCCACCTTTCAGGTTATTGCAGGTGCACGCTAGGCGGGAATCGAGTCAAGTCCAGTCCGTGTAATTGAGTCAAGCATGGTGCATAGTATTTATCGTTGCATTAGACTTAGTGTTATAATTATTCGTTATGTATTCGGAGATGATAATGTATTAATATGTGAACTAGTATACGAGGTATTTGATGAATGATCAATGGTATAACATGTTTTAATAGTTAGGTTTGATAGTGATTAGATTATGCTTCCGTTTTATTCTGTTGCATGTATGGGTTAGTCCCGCCTAGCTTGTTGTTTTATTTGCATTGTCACCCGTTCGCTATAGGTTAGTTCATGTACAGATTACCCGTTTCGTATGTGGATCGACCTATAGCGTGGGGGTGTGGCATCTCCACGTGTAGGGGTGCTACATCTTATGTGGTATCAGAGCCCGGTTGCAAAACCGAGATTCTAGTGTCGTGTCATATCAAGTTTAGGTCGTACGACATAGGAAATTAATTGTCAATGTGAGAGTTTTGCATTTATTTGAACTTCCTGACCTACTTGAATTCCTTGAAGCACTTGAATTATTTGATAAATTGAGTGTTGCATTGATTCTTATTCATGATTGTCGAATAATTGATCTTATTTTACTTGAAGATTTACATGTCTAATATGTTTAATCGTCCATTTTATTGAATTAATTGTTACCATTTGTATTAAATCCCTGTGTTGGGGACAATTGTGTGACATGAGCATGCCTTACCCACATGCATTTATTTTCAAAAGAAAGTTGTGAGTTACAGGTTACAGAAATAATATCAAACCACGGCCAGTCATTCAACAACTTCAGTCTACTACAAAATTCTTTTCTAGCTTGGAAGGGTAAGAAAAGGTGTCGGGAAACTCATACAAGGACTTGAAAGCCATTATCAAATTGCATTGGGTAAGCCAAATGGCAGAGCTGGAATAGAAAAATAAAATCAAGTGTGGAGATCACTTACAAGGTTCGAGAAGTTGAAAAAAAAAAAAAATTTCGAAGATGCTTGACCTCGAGATTTCTAGCACCAAGGGAGAGGTGATTCAATTCAAGAAAAGGCGTGGAGAAAGATTCACGATATCACGGAAGAAGAATGCTCAAGACTCTATGTTCGGGTGGATCAAGCCGACTTTTCCCGACCGAAATTGAATTGTCGTTTTGCGAGGTTGAATTGGAAAATATGGAGCAACAAATGGAAATAATAAAGAAAGGCAAGGTGACAGTTAGGGTGAATATTGGGATCATCGTTGGAGATTAACTCCTTAAGAAATATTGAGATATTAACGACATGAGTGAAGAAGTATATGAATTCAAGAATTACAATTTCGAACCATCAAGTTATACAAGGTACTACAAGGGAGGTTTTAATCAAGAAATTAATCATGGGAAGGTTCGGGAACCATTTAGACATTGATAATTGGGAAAGAGTCGAGTTCAAGAAATTTCCAAACTAAGTCATGAAGTTAAAGCTGGAGAATTTTGAAGAATTAAGAGATTGGGGGAAAAATTAGAGAACGATCAACCGTTCGGACCAAGCTTGCAATTTGGCCAACAAGGAATAGATACCGGATCCAAGCCTAACATTTCTACGGTGACAGGTTCTTCAATGCATCCATTCATAAGCACGTGCATCATATCAATTAATTAATTACCCTTGTTTATATATGTTGTCATAATTGTTATTTAAGATTTCATACCTAATGTGTTAAATGCGTTATTTAAAATATTTAAGTTATTAAATTTCTTTGCGTACACATATATCCTTAAATCAATATAATTATTCCAACGTGTTGTATTTAAAATTATTTGTAAATGTAATATGTGCATTAACATTTTAATCGACATGCATTATTTAGTGTTCATTGTAATAGGTTATCTCCAATGTTCTTAAACTCTCGCCCCAACCAAGATTATACTAAATCCAGAGTTTGGAAGAAATTATGTTGAGTATTATTGGGGTTACTCACTTGGAAGTTGGGATAGGGATAATTAAATATGGGGCTTAGCTAAAATGTAGATATCAAGGGAAGTAAGTTGGAGGAACGGAGAAGTGATAAACAAGCTTAAGGAGTTAGAAATTTTTTTTTTCTTAAGGGGGAGAGCTGGCCAAGAAACAATTAAAGTCGAATGTTAGGCTTCACTTGGGAGAGTTGGAATTCCAGGAAAGCCGATTCTGACTAGGACCCTCTATCAGAACCATGTGAAAGAAATCTTTGACCATTTAAACATTTTCTCCCTCTTATTCGAGAAAAGTCCCATCATCAACAGTACCGTCGCGTTACTACCATTCTCAGAAGGGTAAAGATTTTCTTCGCGACAAATAGGGCAGCCGAGATGACCTAGAACTTTACTCTAACTACCCCCAGACATACATCCTACGGCGTCTCCATAAATATACCAGTTGTCGTGGCATTTATGCTTCTTTCCATGCCAACACCTCTGAGAAGATTGAAGCCCTGAGAATTACAGATTGAAGATTGATCCCCTCTTTCGAGATATTTTGCGGAGTTGTGGAGATGTCATCAAATCTCAGGGGTTAAAGGGAAGTATAAATGATAATCGAATCTGAGTCTATTGTTGGTAATGGGAATGGGAGAGATAAGGATTTCTTGAAGTTGATTGAGCATGGTTTGATCAAAGATGAGAATCCTACAAGGGAAACATTTCACTAGGATCTGTTCCTTTAGTTCTATGTGAGTATGCCAGCTAAATTACTCTCGTGGGATGATATGACAAATTCGTTCTTTTTTTTGGATAAAGAACTTGTTTGGAATACAAATCCGGTCTTTTAACCTTGGACACTCAACCGCTCTTTAATCAGAAGCTCAAAGGTTGGGAAATAACACTAGGCCTGAGGTAGCTGTCCAGAATTAAAACTTTAAGTTGTGGTAACAGAAGAGATAAAGAATTGGATTGCGGGATAAGGATCAAGTGGTTGTTGAAGTATAAGTAAATATGAGGCGATTAAAGATTGGCATTTTGGGATAGAGGAAATTTTAATCGATGAATCAAGTAGTCAATTGAACAACTACAACACCAGAATTTTAATCTCCGGTGAACGGTACACTTGAACATGCATATCGTGAACATCAATTATTTTATTAATTGTCGTATATGATTCTTTGTTATTTATTAACTTATTCTTATGTGAACAATAAATGGTGTAATTGCTGTTTTCTATCTGTTCTATAGATGATAAATGCATAAATGTTTATGTAATTGTTCACCTGGATTTTGTTTCATGTGTATGAGAGATGGGGTTCTCTTGTTACTTGCGCGAGAGACGGGGTTCTCTCGTTGTTTTCTTGAGAGACGGGGCACTCTCATTATTACCTGCTACATGTCAACCTGTTCTAGGGGAAGGTTAGATTTTCTTTCGAGTGCTTAGGCTCGGGGAAGTAGAGGGTCGTGACTTGAAAGCATTGAAGGAACCTTGTTGATTGAAGATCTCTTTCGAACTAATCCCTGACGGGGAATGGCCAACCCGCGTGGGATGAACACGGGAGAGTGAATCCGAGGACGCACTCTCTTAAGGGGGAGAGAATTGTAACGCCCTAATTTCCAGACAGTCAGGTACGCTCGACACGTGTGAGTTTCGAGTGTTAAGATTTTATTTTATTATTTCTTTTATTCAATTTATACGTGTTATATTAATTTTTATAAATTGTATTTCAACATGATTACCTGAAATATGTGAAAACTAGTCAATTTGAGAATTATTGTGCAAATTGAATTTAACTGCTACGTGGAATAATTGCCGAACATGATTTAATTGCTTAATTGTCCTTAAATGCTCATTTCCTTTAAGTTAAGGACTAAAGTGCATGAAAACCCTTTGGACTAAATTGATCATTCTTTAATCCTTGTATCCTTAATTGCATGACTTATATGTTTGGAGGATTTAATTGCAAATACCACACTTTTCCAAGATATATCACGGTATATGCATCTCTTCCACAACCTTCATTTCATTTTATATCATACAATCATATTCATCTCCATCTCTCTCTCGGTTCATCCTTCAAAGAAGGAAGAGATTTCATCAATTCAAACCATAAATTTCAAGGAATTGAAAGCTTTGAAGCTTCATCATCGTTATCATCATCTCCTCTCATCTCATCTTTTTCTTTCAAGGCAGCCATGGATGTATATATGATTTCTTGAATTTATTATATGAAGCTAGGGTTCTAGTTATGATTGAATTACTTGATCTCTAGTTGCTAGAAACATGAATACATGATCATAACTTAGATTTATGCATTAATTCTTGAAAAATTTGAGGTTATATGATGAATTCATACATGAACTTGAAAGTGGAAAATCTTGATGATCAAGCATGATTTAGTTGTTTATTTTATGTTTTATTGTATCTTGAACATATATGAATGTGAATTTCAAGAAAACTTGTATTTTGGAACTTGGGAAATGATGTTTTGGTTGATTTTGGGTTTTAGCCAAGACTCCCCTGTTTTGCTCTGTTTTCTTTCTCTAGAATTTGAAGGTCGCGGTCGGGACCAAAAATAAACAAAAATGGTCGTGCCCGCGACCCACTCACAAAATTGGCAGAACCGTAGGTCACGCCCGTGACCTGAAATACACACAAAACAGGTCGCGGCCGCTACCCAAATTTGGCCAAGTTTCGACTTTTGAGAAATTAAACGAAAAATGCATGAAAAATTAGGTCGCGCCCGCGACCAAAAATAGAGCAAAAATGGTCGCGACCGCGACCCCTGCATAATCTGCATAAAATTAAGATTTCCAAATCCTTTTCTATTCCCTTAGTTGATGCCAACATGCTATTATATGATCAATGTTACGCCATAATATGATTATTAAGTACTACATTTGATAATGCATGCCATCTCGTTGCATGATCAAGCCGTGCGTCATATATAGTGTCATTGTCTTACGTGTACACAAATGTTTCCATTTCTTGTCCAGTTCTTCTTCAGGGTGGAAATTGTTGATCATGAGCACGTTCACGCGTTCATGAGTCATCGTGTCGCCTGTTAGGCGAGGTTTAATTGCTAGTTATATAGAACCCGTATACCCTTATATGAACTTTCGGCCAAAAGGTATTTATATCTATAGTTTTCCATGAAATTACTCACTATTTCAAGCAAGTCATGTTCATGAAAAGCAAGCAAGCAAGCCATGTTATTGTCATGAGTCAAGCACGTTTGGCGAGTAAGGGATGTTTACGTTGGGCCCGAGGGTAGTGGCTTGAGCCAACCGGGAAAGCAAGGGGCTGACGCGTAACTCTCGCTCTATCCTCACCACATTGGGATGACGCCTGAATTCCCTAGGAGATTAGTGGAGGAAGGAGTTCTGGGCTTAGGGATTCATGTACCCTCTGCTCACCACGTCATAGATGGCGAAGGCTAGCTACCTTCCCATCATTGGAGGGAGAAGGAGACTGGGGATGGGTCCGGCACCACTGATTGTCCTCGGGTTATTGCATGATTTCCATTCCTTAATTGTACTGCTTGATACACTACCGCACGAATGCACTATTATTGAATGGCATGATCACTTATTGACCAATAAATCAAGCATGTATCATTCACACTTGGAGTAAGGTTGGAGACTGCCCTCACTCATCGGGCCACGTATTGAATGCATGAACATGATCAAAGTATTTAATACTGATAGTTGTAATCTCGGGCAAAGTGTATTATACTATGTCTTGAACTTATATCACTTATAGTTACAAAACCTTACCCGAGGTTATAACTTGCATGTTATCTACGCTAATATTTATTTATGCCCCTCACTCGGTCTTCACAGACTGATGCCTCCACCTTTCAGGTTATTGCAGGTGCACGCTAGGCGGGAATCGAGTCGAGTCCAGTCCGTGTAATCGAGTCAAGCACGGTGCATAGTATTTATCGTTGCATTAGACTTAGTGTTATAATTATTCGTTATGTATTCGGAGATGATAATGTATTAATATGTGAACTAGTATACGAGTTATTTGACGAATGATCAATGGTGTAGCATGTTTTAATAGTTAGGTTTGATAGTGATTAGATTATGCTTCCGTTTTATTCTGTTGCATGTATGAGTTAGTCTCGCCTAGCTTGTCGTTTTATTTGCATCGTCACCCGTTCGCTATAGGTTAGTTCATGTACAGATTACCCGTTTCGTATGTGGATCGACCTATAGTGCAGGGGTGCGACATCTCTACGTGTAGGGGTGCTACACGGGGGATCAAAAGAGCTTAGAAAATTATAAGATTAGGTTCCATAGCTCCCAAATTCTGTCACGAGTCCGACGATACTTCCGGAATTCGAATCCGAATTCCCTAGCTCAAGATATAAATTACGGAACACAAGGCGCGCTAAAACTAGTTAGGCCCTCGAGTCCCAAATAACTAAAATATGGTGCGTTACCATATCAAACAAGTCCGAAAATGATAGGAAAATCCATAACACGTCAAACACATGCATATTAAATTTTCGTGAAATTTCGAAACAATTCAGTACTCAAATGAATTAAAAACAAGTTTAAAAGTTTAAAACGTTTAAATATTCAATCTTATTATTTAACAAATAATTCAAATTAATTAAGAAAATCATTTAACATTAAAATAAATAATTAAACACGCACATAACACTCTCGATACAGTGTACCTGTACGACCGGACGAGCGGGATGTTACAATAACCATTTAGGTGAAGTTGTTTATGAGACGAGCCCTAAATCACTTAAGTCATGATTAGAAACCACTCCAAGCCGATGAGTCCAAAAGACAGTGGGAGTGTTGCTTTAACTCGCTTGAGGCTTGCTCGTGTGATTCTTAAGGACCACCTTGTTTCATGGGGTGCAAAGTGTATTAATTGATACGTGCGCGATACATGGGGGTGCTTACTTATTCTAAGTAGGTATACTGAGGTGTCCCGTGTGAGAAGATTCCTAAATGGGAAAGGAAGTCTCTATTTTTAGAAATAGAAACTTCCAGATTAGGAAATATCTCTCATTGATGTGCTTAAGTAATCCTTAGACCTGAGATTCCATCGATGCTTTGTAGGCTAACTCTGCAGTCTTAGGTATAAGATTTAAAGGGTGTCGCCTTAGACAACTGAGTCAAAGCTTATGCTGGGACTGCACAAGTGGCACATGGAAGCATATGAGAATCGATAAAGGACCTGCACTTGCATTAGCAAGTTGATCTCTTATTGCGTAAGTCATTCATATGCCATAATGGAGTCTTTGGCCAAGGCAGTGGATCGAGATCAAGAAATGGGTTTCTTAGATCGAGATCAAATGGATATGAAATGCAATTAACTTTAAAATCGAGATTATTAGGGTTCTGATTATTCCCTTACCCTAGATCTTGATTGAGAGATGGGATGTAGGAGGATTTTATCTCACCTATGTCAATGACTTAAAGGTTCTTTCGAATTGAGATATTCTTATTCAGCTAGAGGTCACACACCTGTTGCTAAACTATGGTAGTGTGATATGTGGACTGATTAATTAATTAGGAATTAATTAATTAGGGTCACTGCTAATTGAATTAAGAACCTAGAAGGTCACACACAACAACCCGGTCACGAGGGTTAAGGCTTGAATCGATTAAACGAGTTGATCGAACCAATAAGTGATTGGTTGGGAACCACACGTGTGGGACACATGTCCTAGGCGTGACACGTGTCACGAGAATGTGAGGATTAAATAATTAATATTAATTAATTATTTAATGAACTTTAATTTAATTATGAATTAATATTAAGGTTCTAATTTGGAGATATTAACTCTAATAAATAATTAATTGCGAATTAATTAATTATTGGCTTTAAGATATTTATTATGAATAAATAAAATATCTAAAATAGTTAGATATTTATTCTTGCTAAACAAGTTGGTCAAAAGAAGACTTTTAGTCAAAGTAGAGAGTCTTTTTCTCCAAGAAAGAAATCCCTTAGCTAAAAGGTTTAGGAAACCTTATCCAACAAGCATAAAGGGTTTGAATCCCTTAGCCTATATATACATGGGGTTCAAACCCCAAAAGGAAGAGATAGACAATCTCCTTATCCAAATTACTGCACATTGAACCCTAGAGCCTAAACACCAAATATGGAACTAGCATCCTCCCTGCTTGGATCGTGATCGAGGTTGGCGGACTATTTCTCTAGAGGGATGCTTTCGTGGAGTCTTGAAAGATTCGAAGGAGCTTGGGGACTTGCCGCTTGAAGAACGTTTGTGGGCGGCTCAAACATGTCAAGAAAGCGTCGATCTGAGTGAGTTTCTTAGAACCCTACAAATTTTGGAATAAGAATTGCAAGATTCGATCTTCTTTTGGGAAAATTTTTAAGTTCCGCTGCGTTACTGTTTTTTTTTTCCCAACATTGATATCTATTCTTTTGGCCCGAGATGGGCATGTGAATATGTAAAATGTTATGATATGGCGTTTATGGATATGCTATGTAGGTTGCTAGTTTGATATGACTTGTATTTAAATCGCATCCGCTACTTCTTGATCTTACGCGCACTTTGATTTGAGGGTCTAGACCGCCTAGCTTAGGAAAGTTTCTGATTTGTCACCCGTTCGGTACAGTTTGGCACGATTGTGGACTTCCATTTTGTTGTACGTGTTAGGCTCTAGTGCAGGGGATGTGGTACCCACTGCTTGGGGTGCTACACTCATGATATGTTATGATATGCAATTATGATGATAATAATTTATAAAAATGTTTATGTGCACAATTAATATTGTTGAATCCTTTCGAGTAGTATTCTGGGAGCTTGAGTTTTTCCGAATTTAGGAGTTTGAGACTTCCTCAAACTTAGTTGTCCGAAGAACGTTGTTTTCTTGGATTTAGGTACGTTGGAGTTTTGGAGACTCTCTTTCTTTGTGTTCGAGAGATGGGGTTTCTCTCATTGCTTGTTCGAGAGATAGGGTTCTCTTATCTTTGTTTGAGAGACGGGATTCTCTCGTTACTTGTTTGAAAGACGGGGTTCTTTCATTGCGTGTTTCAAGAGACGGGGTGTTCTTACTCTGGTGCGTGAGTTGTTGCTTGTTTTGTGGCTAGCTTGTCCATGGGGACAACTTAGATCTGAGTGTTTAAGTACACAGTGATATGAGGATCATGATGTTTCGACAAGGTCTACTAGATCGTGATCGAAGACGTACGGGCATCCTCTCGGCATGTTGAGAATTCCCCTTCGTACTTGAAGATCTTTTCCGAACTAATTCCTATCGGGATGTTACAAACCCCATGTGGTATGAACATGAGAAAGTTTTGCTCCAGAGCTCTACGCTCGAGCAGTAGGATCTGGGGACCAGGTCTTCTTCAGGGGGAAGAGGTTATAACACACCGTTTTCCCGACAAGTCAAGTATGACGTTAAGGGTGAGTTTAGGCCGAGTGTTATGTGATTTAATTATGTTTTAAGTGCTAAGTGGGTGTTTAATATATTTAATTTCATGAATTAATTGCCATTATGTGACATATGACTATGTTAATTAAATTCTGTTATAGCATGTTTACTTTCTAAATAAATGTTTTATTTCGATTACGTACCAATTTGAAATTATATGAAACCTTGGACTCAATAAATCTTTGAATTGGACCCCAATCACTCACCTACCAAACTTACGGGTCCTAATTGAAGCACTTAAATTGTTGAGGGACTTAGTGAAATTTTCCCTCTTCTCCCTCTTATTTTACACGATCCACACACCTTTCCACACCCCATTCTTCTTCTTCTTCTTCAATTTTTCTCCTAACACAAACCTCTCAAACCCTTTCTCCATTCTCTTCCAAAATCTAGCCCAAGCAAGAGACAAGGAAGCAAGAAGATTTCATTAAGTTTCAGGACAAGAATTCAAGCATCCAACTCTTCCTTCATCCCCTTCTTTCATTCTCCAAGGTATATGTATATATATATATATATATATATTTATATATATTTGTTTATGTGGGTTTGTATAAATTGTTGAATAATTGATGATTTGGTGGAATTATATGCATATATGTGATGTTTATGGTGTATTTGTGAGTTATTTTGGTTGGGATGATTATTTGGGGTGGTTTTGGAACCACTCAGTTGAGTTGGGTCTACTCTCTTGTTCTTTTTTTGGGCAGAACATGCCTAAACGGTCATTTGGCTATTCAGTTCATTTACCAAACGGCTGTGTAGCAACCCCTTGGACCTCCGAGAACCTTCACATGACCATTTCTGCTTTCAGGCCAATTTTCACACGGCCGTTTACCCTCCCAAACGTGCTCCGATTGACCTAAATTTTTAACCACAAAAACTTTTTTGAGTGTAGATTATTCTTGAATTGGAGTCACCTTAAAATCATATCTAAGGACCAAGACATAACCGTTTTAATTTTGTGTCGCCACTTTGCCAAAAATCTGCTTTCGTCCAACTTCGAGCCTAAGCCATTTTCATATCGCTTTGAAACACGATTCGAGCCATATATCGTTGGAAAGGTCTATTTGTCTACTTTCATGCCAAATAAACAAAACTCAATTCCAACTTCTAGAACTCGAGATATTCCCATTTTTCTACAGCTTGTGTGTTTTCGATAACTATCAGCTCTTACTAGAACTTACTAAAACTTACCAAAACCCCTCGTCTTGCAATTCTTTCACTTTCTTGACTTCCGTATGTGATTTATATGAATTGCATGCTTGATTAATTGATAATTATACTTATATTTGACATTCTTTGGTCCTTAATTACTTAAATTTGATTGTTTGACTTCGTGATATATATGAAATGAATTAGTATGATTAAATGGCATGAATACTTGATCTCCGTGAGATTTATTGCATTCTTATATGTGCTATGCATGATATTTAGTGTCAATGGCTTGAATATTTATTTAACAAATAATTATTTATCGTGTTATGAATTCGTATCATTGTCTATTATGTGGGAGCATTAATTGTGCACATGAACATCATGATCACCGTATTTCCATACTTTTTATGATTTCATTGTATATATAATCATCTCATAACATGTCACACCACTTCATGAACATTGTCGTGCGTCCTACTTGGTTTCATTATAAGTCGTGTCTCACAAGTACACAGTGTCTTCCTTCTTGTATAGTGATCTCCTCGGTGCAGATATTCAAGACTCATAGTTCCTCTCTTGGTCCTTCTTACACATGGAGGTGAGGGTTTTCTTTTATAATCGACCTATAACCTTATATGCTCTAAAACAAGCCAAATGGTTTTCATATTAAACTAGCCATATTTTTTATACTGGCTATATACCGAAAATGATTTATAAATTGTGTAGTGTTAACCCTGAGCCTATTTTACGAGATCCTGTTACTGCCCCTGGCTCTCCTAGTGCTGGGCTGGCCAATATGGATTCCTGTACATATTCTTGGGCCCAGTGGCTTGTGTCTTGAGCGAACCAGGGAGGTATCGAGCTGACGACGACCTCTTGCATAAGTCCCACCTTGTTGGACCAACCCGGATATCCACCAAGAGGTTTGGTGGAAGATGAGATACCGATCTGGGGAGTCATGAAACCGCAGATCACAGTGATTGGATGGCGAGGGTTAGCTAACCGGACTATCTACTGCGTGTGGAGGTTAAATTGTACATGTATTTCTCACTAATTATATTATAGTGAATCATGTTCTTGCTTGCCTTGCCTTGAACTTGTCATGTTAATAAGGGAAAGAGGAGTCTAGGATGGAATAAATACCCTTTCTCGCCGGGTCCCCTAAAATGTAATACATAGATATCCGTAACCTCTGGCATGCCCCCAGTCCCTGTTCAGTGCCGAGTTCGTGGATAGTTAATATGACGCCCCATTTTCCCAACAAGTCAGGTTTGACATCACGAGTGGGTTTAGGCCGAGAGTTATGTGACTCCTGTGTTTTAATTGCTAAGTGGATGTTTTATATATTTAATTTCGTGAATTAATAGCCACTACTTGACCTATATGATTTATATGACCTTTGACTATGCTATTTAAATTCATTTAGTACTCGTATACTTGCTAAATTAATGTTTTATTTCGATTATGCACCTATTTGAAATTATATGAAATCCTTGGACTCAATTGAACTTTGAATTGGACCCCAATTACTACTCACCTACCAAACCTTGGGGCCCTAATTGAATCGCTTAAATTCTCAATGGACCAAAGTACAAATCCCCTCCTCTTCTCTCCGTTAATGCACGATCCACACCCCCTTTCTCCCTATTCTCCTTTTTCTTATTTTCTCTCAACATGCAAAGCTCTCCAATCCCCTTTTTCTACTCCTCTCCAATCAATCTATCATCAAGCAAGAAATACAAGGATTTCAAGCTCCGTTCTTCTCCCTCAAGCTCAAGCTTCAAGCCCTCCATCTTCTTCCTTCTCTTGTCCTCCTTTCTTCCAAGGTACTATGTGTATATATGTTAAATAAGATAGGGTTTGAATTCCTTTGAGTTTAAAGCATGATTTTGTATGTGTTTGATGTTCCCATATTTGAAATCCATGAATTTGTTGCAAGAGATTTGAGGTTGTTAGAGTTATGTATATGTGTGTATATATATTAATGTGGGTTTGTGATTTAATGAATTTCAAGCATGTTATAATGTGTAATATATGTGCTAAATCATATATTATGTTGTATTTGTGTGTTTCTTGAGTTGGGAGTAAAGGTTGAATTGATCCCGGTTGCTTTCCGTCGCCATTTCGTGCTTTTGCTTCGTCTCTACTGGTCCCAAAACCCAATCCCGGCCGGGTATAAGAACATGGGAGTTGCTGGAACCAAATCCCGGCCTTAACACTTCCTTTCCAGGTCGGGAGTGCCTTGCAGGGGATTTCTGTACCCAGATCCCGGCCGGGACAGTTTTGTTTCCTGGCCGGGACTGACCTACAGTGCTCCGTTTGCCTTGAAATTTGAACTGTAGATACCTTTTGAAGTCTAGAAACTCTAATTTTTACGTCTTGTCAATATCTATTTTATTTTGTGAGTCATAACCATTTCAATTTGGTGTCGCCACTTTACTTAAAATCTGCTTTCGTCTAACTTCGAGCTTACGCCATTTTCTCATCACTTTGAACCACAATTCGAGCTATATATCATCAGAAAGATCTATTAGTCTAGTTTCAAAACTAACAAACAAAGCCCAATTCCAACTTTTATAACTCAAGATATTCCCATTTTGCTACAGCTTGCGTATTTTCGAAAACTGTCAACTTTTGCCAAGACTTGCCCAAATCCCTCTTCTTGCGTTCCTTTCACTTCCTTGACGCTCCTATGTGATTTATATGAATTTTATGCTTAGTTTATTTATAATCATGTTATTCTTTGACACTATAAGTGTGGCACCCCAAGCGGAGGGCACCACATCCCCCGCACTAGGGCTTAACACGTGTAACGAAATGGAGACTCCGCACACGCGCCAAGCTCTAGCAAACGAGTGTCAAACAAAAGACCCTCCTAAGCTAAGTGGTCTAAACCCTCAAATAGAGCGCACAAAACATAAACATACAAGAGCGGAAGCATTAACGAAACAAACATAGGCATATTGTGAAGTTATACAGGACTGGAACAAATTAAATACAAACTTGGCTCCACGGAAAAAAACTTGCAAATAAATAATTCGAATTACAAAGGACCAAAGTGTACAATGTAGAACATGCTCTAAAAAGAATGCAGACTCGACCAAAGCTACCAAGGACTCAATAGATAGCAAACCATCTAGCTCGAAATAAACGAACCAGAACCTGCAAACTAAAAACATAAAGAGGGAGGGGTCAGTCACACTGACTGAGTGAGGGGCTACACACGCACGTGTACATACGTATATAGAGCACAACATATATCAAAGAGGGGAGTTCATGAACCGGGGTGTGGTTTTTACATTCTAAATTTTTTTTGCGCGTGATACTATATATAGGGAGTAAAAGAGTTAGGCTGAAGGCAAAAACAACCAACTTTTATTAATTGCTAATCCACTCTCGTTTCAAGAACAATTAAATAACAAACTAACATATCGAAACATACACACAAAGCAAACCTTCAAACAGAAAAGGGAAAATGTGCACAGGGATATTATCCGTCCCGGACCTCCGTTACCCACACCCCGATGATCATGCACAGGAGTAACACCCGGCGTCTCGAGTCTCCCTTACCCATATTCACCGAGCCCCAAGCAGACACAGAGTCGGAATCTTACCAGAATCTGAGGCAAAACAAGGTCAAGACCAAGTGCAAATCATATTCGGAGGTATATCAGAGCAGAGGCGTATCATATTCGACATATTCATATCCACAGTCATAGCATAGGTATAAACATAGTATATTCATAATCATAATCATATTCGTATCCCTAGCATAATCATAATCCTAACGCATCATATCTGATTCTTAACATGCTCGTATTCATACATATACTAGTACCTAACATAATATATCCTATACCACGTAGCATAATCATACGTATTCATTGCTCGCACATATTACGTATAGATAAGGTTTATTTCGCATGCATACATATCGGGCACATATCTTTAGGGTATAACTATAACTTAACCTCACCTTACACCGATGAACCGGGCAAAAGAGAGTAAACCGACGCCTACGGAGCGACCTCGTCACCAATGGGATACTCTTCTGAACAAGACTGTGACACCCTAGACGGAGGGCACCACATCCCCTGCACTATGAGCCCAGTCCATCCATGAAATGGAAAGTCCATACATGAACTAAGCTCATAGCGAACAGAGACAGAAATAAAAAAAAAACAACCCTGTGCTAGGCGGGACTAGACCCTACCAACAAATCAACAGGAATAGAGCAGCAGGAATAAGGCAGTCATGTGTTCACAACCAATACATAATAACAATATAAGCAGGAAAGTAAAACGGGTTCAACTAAAGAAAATACAACCTATCCTAAACTGTCCCGAATTCAATAAGGCAAAAGTAGAATACATTGGCCTACAAGGCCTAAAATAAAGCAGGAAATGTGAATGCGGTACATTGTAGTACGAGCTAGACCAAGACTCGAACAAGAACCTCAAAAGACTCCTGGCTAACGACCACAGAACCTGCAAGACAAGACTAAAAAAATAACGAGAGGGAGGGGTCAGCCAACTGACTGAGTGAAGGGGTTACACACGCATATATATATATATATAGACAGGTGATCAGGCAGGCATAATTCCACTGTACATCATTAGTTATTAAAACAGGAGATAAAAATCAGAAGTAAATCAATACGTACGGGTGGAATTATGTCCAAGCATGCATGTCAGACAAACGGAATATAATATGCATGTGTCGATATCCGTACGCCCTCTGTTGAAGCCTATTTTACCTTGCCGATCCACGAACTCAGGTGTTGAACAGGGACTGGAGGCCTACCAGAGCTTAGGGATATCAATGTTTAACATTTTAAAGGGACCCGACGAGAACGGGTATTTATTCCATCCTGGACTCCACTTTTCACTTATTAAATGACAAGTATAAGCAGGTAATCAGGAAACAAGCAGGAAACAGGAGTTATAATTAATTGTCAGGCGGGAAAAATAAATATAAATTAATCTCCTTTCTCCGGGTGCAATGTGGCCGGTAGCTAACCTCCACATCCGCACATCAGGGTGATCTTCGGGTTCATGACTCCCTCAGATCGGAGCCCCATCTCCCACCAAACCTCCTGGTGGGTATCCGGGTAGTCCAACAGGATGGAACCTGTGCAAGAGTTCACCGTCGGCCTGATACCTCCCCGGTTCCCTCAATACACAAGCCCCTGGGCCACAGGAACAGGTACAAGATCCACACCGGCTAGCCCAGCGCTAGGAAAGTCAGGGGCAATCAGGAATATCTCGCAAAACAGGCCAGGATTAACACTATGCAGTTTATAAATCATTTCCGGTACATAGCCCGTATAAAAGATATGCTTAACTTTAATACGAAAACCATTTGGCATACTTTTAATTCATGCAAGGTTATAGGTCGTTTGTAAAGAAAACCCTCACCTCCATGTGCAAGAAAGACCCAGAGAGAGATAACACGAATCCCAAACATCTCCACCGAGGAGATCACCGAATAAGAAAGAAGATACAGTGTACTTGTGAGACACGACTCAAAATGGAACCAAGTAGGACGCACAACAAGAATTTTTATGAAGTGATAAAACTTGTCATGACGTGTTTCAATATGAATAAAGCATAAGAATTTCATGGAATGGTGTGATCATGTTCATATGCTCAATTACTCAGACGAATTCAATTCATATATAAAGCACGAGTTCACACAATCAAGTTTAGGCAAGTAAAGACCAATGAGTGTCACATAAGAGCATAAATACCAAGTAAGTAAGCATATAATTCATATAAGTCACATACGGGAGCCAAAGGGGTGAAAGGAATGCAAGAAGAACGGTTTTGGCGAAGTTTAAGAAAAGCAGACAGTTTTTGGGGATGCACAAGCTATAGGAAAATGGAAATATCTTGAGTTCTATAAATTGGAATTGGGTTTTGTTTATTAGGAATGAAACTAGAAACATAGATCTTTAAAATGATATATGGCACAACATTTGGTTCAAAGCGAAGCTTAAACTTGGATGAAAGCAGATTTCCGGCGAAGTGGCGACACCAAAAATAATTGATTATATCTCACAAATGACAAAAGATATTGAGATGATTCCAATTCAAGGTTTTTCTAGACTTCACGAGGTTTCTAACGGTTTAAAAATCAGGTTAATCGTAGTTCGGATGAGGGAGTACCCGGCCGGGGAAAATATAAGGCAAAATCTACTCGGCCGGGGAAAAAGAGTGCAGAAACTCTCTGGATTAAACTACCCGCCCGGGTACTTTTCAGTACAAAATAGTACCCGCCCGGGTAGTCCTTTTGGGCGAGAAAAAGAAGTAAAACAGGGGGTTTGTGCGTGGAGGGAAGAAAAGGGGCAAAAACCACTCCAAAGCTCAACCAAATGCAACCAAATTTAAGGCATAAGTTCATAAACACATATCCTACCATATATTTCAATTAGACATCAAAAGAACCAAGATATCATACATTAATTCATCAAGATCTCCATATGAAACCCTTAAATTGAATATGATCATTCATGCTCAAACTTTATGCAACTCTTTATATAAATGCACAAAACCAACTCAAGATCATTATATATGATTCATATAATCTCATAGGAAGCAAAGAACCACAAAACCCTAGCATACTCCAAGCTTTACCATCATATATATACATACATAGCTTACCTTGAAGAGGAAGATGGAAGAGGATGGAATGGAAGAAGTATAGAGCTGGATATCTTGATGAAAATGGAGGAATTCCTTGGTCTTTTGCTTCTTTGGATGGCTCAGTTGAATGAGAAGAAAGGGGAAGAAAGGTTTGTTCATTTGAAAGAGATGAAGAAATGAGTGTATGTATGTGTGTGTATAGTTTATATCGATCAAGAAGAGGAGAAAAGGGGAAAAATTGCTACTTGGTCCTTGGAAGATTTAAATGAATGCAATTAGGTAACAAAGATATGAATGTAGCAATTAAGTCCTCAAGAAATTTATCAATTAAGTTCATAAGTTATACAAAGCTTCAATTAAGAACAAATAGGCATAGAATTCTCACAATTAAAATTAATTGAACACTTAATCATACTCGGGAAAATAAATATACAATTCGCGTAATAAATTTCACAAAGACTAGAAAATTTAAACCATATAATTGCAGCTATTCAAGTTAAGAGAATTACAATAACTCAATTAGGTAGAAAAAGGAATAAAATAAATCCTAAATCTAAAAACTCACACGCGTGGCGTGCATACCTGTACGGCCGAGAAATCGGGGTGTCACAACCTCTCCCCCTTTAGAGAACCTGGTCCCCAGGTCCACTGCCTCGAGTTCTGGACTCTTAAGCAGCTCTCCCGTGTTCATCCCACGCGGGTTAGCAACTCCCCGTCAGGAATTAGTTCGGAAAAGGTCTTCAAGCCACAAGGGGTCTTCAGTTGTTGTTAAGTCACGACCCTTAACTCACCGAAGCCTAAACTCTCGGAATTCTATCAAACAAAGCAAGTAGTGCGACAAAAAGAGAGAACCCCGTCTCTCAAACAAACAATGAGAGAACCCCGTCTCTCGAACAGACAATGAGAGAACCCCGTCTCTCAAACACAAAGAAAGAGAAACTCTCAAGCTCTCAAAACAACACTCAAATAAACAATCACACAACAACCACATAAGAAACAAGTAGGGGAAATCAAATACATCAAGTATCAATCACATAAAAGCAGTTAATACAACAAGCAATCAAAGCACTTAACATTATAAGATTATTCGAATGAAAGTTGCATGTATGCATATGCCATGGATGCCTGATGTACCGTTCACCATTGTTCAGGAATCTTCCATCGTAGTGCTCCGATTAAATCACCTGATTTGCTCTTGGAGATTCCTCTACCGTTTGTGTCATGTATTGAAATCCCCGGTATGTTCATTACTTCAACGACCACTCAGTCTCCCTTCATAATCTTTTCCTTTATCCTTTCTAAACAACGCGGTCTGAAACTCTAGATTTTTAGTATGCACTTGATCTTAACCCAATTAATTCATCCTTCTCCACGAATTATACTCAACCTCCTTGGATGCTTGAGCTAATCTTTAATGCTCGAATCCTAGCCTTCAAGTCCTAGATTCATCCCTGGTTAATCATGGAGAAATGATTGAAAAATTGGCAACTTTTCTTGCTCATGTTGTGATCTCTTCTAGATTTTCCACTTCTATCTCTAGTTGAATTGACTCTCACTTCATCAACGTGGAATATGATGATCGGAGCAGCTTTTGTTATTCGATACCCTCTTTACCAATTCTTGTAATTCCTTCACTGTCCTATCGTCTCCAACGCATGAGGTACGTTATGTCGTAAACGATCTTTTCAACCTTGTAGATTTAGTTTGTAAATCCCATAGTAAGAAATTAGCGAGGCTGATTCTCCAACCAAAGTTACCAACGATCAATCTGTTACCCTGTCTTATAGTCTCAAATCCCAAGCATTCCTTGAATTCATATCTTTATCTTTCTAAGTACTTATCTCTTCTAAAATTATTCTCAAATCTTCATTCACTTCGATCTTGAAATTCCCTTGAACGCTAAACCTTCCATTTCATCTCTTGCCACTGGCATAGAATCTAGTTACTTGTGGCTTCTTGCATTTTCCATTGTTCCCACTAGAGGTAGTTTATCAGAATACCATCGTGAATTTAGTCATCTCCCAGTCGGCTCTTCCTTTTAAGAATTCATATCCCCAACTATTGAGGTCGTTATATCACTAATCAATTGAAATTTTTCAATTTCCAATTTAGCTTTCTCGGTACCGGTGGTTCTATCTAAGGTATGTGTCTGGTGATCTCGCTCATGGTCACTTTAAAATGTTTAGTAGGGACAACAATCTACTTCTTTCATTCCAAGATCCAGTTCTATTTTCTAGGCCTCCATATTTTCCTTTCCCTTTCATTCCTTATACCTTGCAATCCAACATTTTTCTTGTCTTGATTCGAGTAAGACCCGGTCGGAGTAACACTCGATGAATGAAGTGGGAAAATTTTCCTACCAAGTAAACACTAAATAATGCATGTTGGATTAATATGCCAATGCACGTAGCAAATAATTAAGGATGCAACACATTGGAGAAATTAGCAAGTAGAAATGCACGCACACATATAAATAAAGAAGATTAAATAATTTAATACGACTTATGATGCACGTGCCATGAATGCAATACACCTGTCACCGTAGTGGTCAACTTTAGCTCGGTAACTTGTTCTTCATCTCCAAAATTACGGTTCGATTTGATCTTGTTGATCATCTCTCGTTTTTCCCACGGTCTTCAAAATCTTCATAAGTTTTCCTTGTATCAATTTGTGAGTCTCCATAGCTCGAGATTACAACTTCTTGAAACCAAAGTCTTCTAAACCCATAGAATCGGTATTTCGACTTATTCCCAAGTATCGACCTCCAAAGAAGTTGCGAATCTTTACCTTGATTAACACCTTGATCAACGTTCTCTTGACCTATACTTTATGAGCTCAGATTGATGGAATAAACTAATCCTCCGATTACTTAAACCTGATTTCACAGTTTCCTCCAAAAGCTCTTTCCCATACTTTATCGTTTCCATTTGCTGTTCTATATCTCCCAATTCAACCTCATAGCACGACAATTCAGCTTGGATCTGGAAGATAAATTCCAATGCGACCGAAGATAAAACCTTTAGCATTGTTACCTTCTCTAAGTTTGTATTTACCATGTTGGATTAATTTTCTTTAACCCTTTTCAAACCCAGCTTCTTCTTTACTCGAAACCCAAAATATCCCATTTCCTCTTCTTTTCTTTCTTTCCGTACTCGGTTTCTAAAACTTGATTTATTTGGAAGTTCTACTTTGCCGATTCACCTTGCTCGCCTTTCACAAATTTGGGTATATCCTAAATCTTCTACTCCGAACTTCAAACCAATAGCTTGATTCACTTGGAGATTCATCCTTAAAGACCTTTGTTGCTTATCTCTCGAAAATTGACTTTGCCTCTAGCCCTCTTGATCAACATCGCCTCTTCGTTGATCCGAACTTCAAACTAAAGTACCTTTGAGATTTTCTTCGCTGTATGCCTTGAGTTAGACAATCCCGTTGAATCTGGTTGATTAACTCTTATAATGTAGGTGTATTTGTTGATTCTTGTGAGTCGTAATCATCATACACCCCACTACTATTTCATTGAACATTCACCAACTACCACAAAACTTGTGAATTTTCCCAAAATCGACCTTCTATTCCAGATTCTACATTGCAAACCGTAGCTCCATTGAGGAATGGTCATTTCCTCAAATTCTTTTATGAAATTCCCCGGTGCATTCCTACATCTTCCATGCTTGAGAGTAGAGCTTGTGATAGTTCGTTGTTGTCATAGCGATTGGCCGTGGTTTGATATTATCTTTATCACCTATAATTTACAACTTAATTCTAGAATAAATGCATGCGATTAGAGCATGCTCATGACACATAATCAACACCAAGACCATGGATTGATGCAATATATAACATATAATCCAACAAGGTCTTGAAAGGAATGCAATTCAAGATTCAAAAGCAATGCAATGAGCACGTTGGCAGGTAGTTCCTAAGCCGTACAACCTGGATTCGACAGGACACGACACTAGAACTCCGGTTTTGCAACCTGGAGCTCTGATACCACCTTAGGATGTGACACCCTAGACGGAGGGCACCACATCCCCCGCACTATGAGCCCCGTCCATCCATGAAATGGAAAGTCCATACATGAACTAAGCTCATAGCGAACGGAGACAGAAATAAAAAAAAAAACAACCCTGTGCTAGGAAGGACTAGACCCTACCAAAAAATCAACAGGAACAGAGCAGCAGGAATAAGGCAGTCATGTATTCACAACCAATACATAATAACAATACAAGCAGGAAAGTAAAACGGGTTCAACTAAAGAAAATACAACCTGTCCTAAACTGTCCCGAATTCAATAAGGCAAAAGTAGAATACATTGGCCGACAAGGCCTAAAATAAAGCAGGAAATGTGAATGCGGTACATTGTAGTGCGAGCTAGACCAAGACTCGAAGAAGAACCTCAAAAGACTCCCGTCTAACAACCACAGAACCTGCAAGGCAAGACTAAAAAAATAACGACAGGGAGGGGTCAACCAACTGACTGAGTGAAGGGGTACACACGCATATATATATATATATATATATATATATCCACTGTACATTATTAGTTATTAAAACAGGAGACAGAAATCAGAAGTAAATCAATACGTACGGGTGGAATTATGTTCAAGCATACAGGTCAGACAAACGGGATATAATATACATGTGTCGATATCAGTATGCCCTCTGTTGAAGCCTATTTTACCTTGCTGATCCACGAACTCAGGTGTTGAACAGGGACTGGAGGCCTACCAGAGGTTATGGATATCTATGTTTAACATTTTAAGGGGACCCGGCGAGAACGGGTATTTATTCCATCCTGGACTCCACTTTTCACTTATTAAATGACAAGTATAAGCAGGTAATCAGGAAATAAGCAGGAAACAGGAGTTATAATTAATTGTCAGGCGGGAAAAATAAATATAAATTAATCTCCGTTCTCCGGGTGTAATGTGGCCGGTAGCTAACCTCCACATCCGCACATCAGGGTGATCTTCGGGTTCATGACTCCCTCAGATCGGGGCCTCATCTCCCACCAAACCTCCTGGTGGGTATCCGGGTAGTCCAACAGGATGGGACCAGTGCAAGAGTTCACCGTCGGCCCGATGCCTTCCCGGTTCCCTCAATACACAAGCCCCTGAGCCCCAGGAACAGGTACAAGATCCACACCAGCTAGCCCAGCGCTAGGAAAGCCGGGGGCAATCAGGAATATCCCGCAAAACAGGCCAGGATTAACACTATGCAGTTTATAAATCATTTCCGGTACATAGCCCGTATAAAAGATATGGTTAACTTTAATATGGAAACCATTAGGCATACTTTTAATTCATGCAATGTTATAGGTCGTTTATAAAGAAAACCCTCACCTCCATGTGCAAGAAAGGCCCAGAGAGAGATAACACGAATCCCAAACATCTCCACCGAGGAGATCACTGAATAAGAAAGAAGATACAGTGTACTTGTGAGACACGACTCAAAATGGAACCAAGTAGGACGCACAGAAAGAATGTTTATGAGGTGATAAAACTTGTCATGACGTGTTTCAATATGAATAAAGCATAAGAATTTCAAGTAATGGTGTGATCGTGTTCATATGCTCAATTACTCAGATGAATTCAATTCATATATAAAGCACAAGTTCACACAATCAAGTTTAGGCAAGTAAAGACCAATGAGTATCACATAAGAGCATAAATACCAAGTAAGTAAGCATATAATTCATATAAGTCACATACGGGAGCCAAAGGGGTGAAAGGAATGCAAGAAGAACGGTTTTGGCGAAGTTTAGGAAAAGCTGACAGTTTTCGGGGATGCACAAGCTATAGGAAAATGGAAATATCTTGAGTTCTATAAATTGGAATTGGGTTTTGTTTATTTGAAATGAAACTAGACACATAGACCTTTAAAATGATATATGGCACGACATTTGGTTCAAAGCGAGGAGAAAATGGCGTAAGCTTGAACTTGGATGAAAGCAGATTTCCGGCGAAGTGGCGACACCAAAAATAATTGATTATATCTCATAAATGAAAAAAGATATTGAGATGATTCAAATTGGAGGTTTTTCTAGACTTCAAGAGGTTTCCAAGGGTTTAAAAATCAGGTCAATCTTAGTTCGGATGAGGGAGTACCCGGCCAGGGAAAATACAAGGAAAAATCTACCCGGCCGGGGAAAAAGAGTGCAGAAACTCTTTAGATTAAACTACCCGCACGGGTACTTTTCAGTACAAAAAAGTACCCGCCCGGGTAGTCCTTCTGGGCGAGAAAAAGAAGCAAAACAGGGGGCTTGTGCGTGGAGGGAAGAAAAGGGGCAAAAACCACTCCAAAGCTCAACTAAATGCAACCAGATTTAAGGCATAAGTTCATAAACACATATCCTACCATATATTTCAATTAGACATCAAAAGAACCAAGATATCATACATTAATTCATCAAGATCTCCATATGAAACCCTTAAATTGAATATGATCATTCATGCTCAAACTTTATACAACTCTTTATATAAATGCACAAAACCAACTCAAGATCATTATATATGATTCATATAATCTCATAGGAAGCAAAGAACCACAAAACCCTAGCATACTCCAAGCTTTACCATCATATATATACATACATAGCTTACCTTGAAGAGGAAGATGGAAGAGGATGGAATGGAAGAAGTATAGAGCTGGATATCTTGATGAAAATGGAGGAATTCCTTGGTCTCTTGCTTCTTTGGGTGGCTCAGTTGAATGAGAAGAAAGGGGAAGAAAGGTTTGTTCATGTGAAAGAGATGAAGAAATGAGTGTATGTATGTGTGTGTATAGTTTATATCGATCAAGAAGAGGAGAAAAGGGGAAAAATTGCTACTTGGTCCTTGGAAGATTTAAATGAATGCAATTAGGTAACAAAGATATGAATGTGGCAATTAGGCCCTCAAGAAATTTATCAATTAAGTTCATAAGTTATACAAAGCTTCAATTAAGAACAAATAGGCATAGAATTCTCACAATTAAAATTAATTGAACACTTAATCATACTCGGGAAAATAAATATACAATTCACGTAATAGCACAAAGACTAGAAAATTTAAATCATATAATTGCAGCTATTCAAGTCAAGAGAATTAAAATAACTCAATTAGGTAGAAAAAGGAATCAAATAAATCCTAAATCTAAAAACTCACACACGTGGCGTGCGTACCTGTACGGCCGAGAAATCGGGGTATCACAACGACAAACACCAAAAACATACTTAGACTCAAAATGGACCACATAGACTCTCGGCAAATGCGTATGAATGCGAATGATGCAATGCAAGTCATAACCATTTCACACTTAGCCAAAGTCAGAGCATTTAACACTTATCACTTAGACAACACCTGAATCAAACACACAATATGCTAAACAAACATATAATTCATCAAATCACATCATATTCCAAGTATACTCAAGCTTAAAACATACTAGCAACTCTGCACACTCTACGTGTGTGCAAATAAAAAATTAAGATTCTAAGTATAAAGATATAAAATTAAGATTTTAAATTTAAGGGGACGACCAATATCCATAAAATATGTGAAAAAGATTAAGATTAAGATTAAAATTCTAAGCAGATAAATGAGAAGAAAAAGATAAAATTATATATAAAAAAAGAAAAAATAATTAAAATGAGGCAAGAGAAAAGGAGAAGTTAGGAAGATATTGAAGTGGTAAATAAATAAATAAATAATAGAAAAAGAAAAGAATGCAAGAGAACACAATAGATGAAAAAAAATAAATAAATAAAAAAAGAAAAGAAAAGAAAAGAGTCCAAGAGACCAAGCGGTTACTATCTGCCTCTCTCGCTTAATATAATAGTATAGATAAGGGAAGCAATTAGGTGGAAAGAGATGTCACACGTAGCACTTTGGGCAAACAAGTTCACAACTCGCAAACATGTATCGAAATCATATCAAAACAAACATATACACATCATATCACATTGTTCATACATAAAACATATCAAAATCACACATTAAAAAGTCATAGCAAAGCAATACATACATAAAAGCAAGCACACAACACCAAGGGATCAAGAACGGGGAGGGAAACGAACAAAATAAGCAAACAAACGAGCAAAACACACAAACAGGCCAAACTGGGGGACTAACGGCCGTTAATCCCCACCCCTCAAATCCCCACTAATGTCCATTAGTAGGGACAAAAACTCCTACTGCTGCTAACGTCCGTTACCTCCAACAGAGCTAACGGCCGTTAGCTCTCCCCTACTTCGTCTTCCTCGCTCGAAAACCTCCAAATCATTCTCAAAACCACCCAAAACTCACACTAAAGCTAGGTAACACATAAAGGCATGTTAGGGTATCAAAAAATCATGAAATTAAGGCCTAAAAGCATGCAAAAACCAAAGCACAACAAGGATTAATCACAAGAGATTCAACAAGTTCATATTCATGCATAAAAGCTTAGTTCTCGAATGGCAACTTCATGGTAGCTCAAGTACCACTTAAATAATGAACATAGAAACATAAAAGAAGGTCTTTTGATCATATATCATGCATTAAACCAAAAGAAATCTCAAGGAAAGGAACATAATTCATGCAAGAACTCAAAACCCTTACTATTCACCACTATTCATGCTCTTACCCAAAAAACCCTAGCAAATCATGCTCAAAATCTGAAATTCATGGATGAAAAGAACCACAATTGGATATAAATTACAAACACATTCTTATCTTGAAGATTGGAAAAAGGATGGAGGAGATTTGAGCTCAAAATCTCAAGGATGTGAATAGTTACGGGATTTCTTCTCTTCCTCTTGTTCGCAGCTGAAAATCTCTTTTATCTTGTGCGTGGCTCGAAGTTGGAGAGAGGGAATGGATAGAGGGCTGAGTCGGGGTCAAGTGGGCCCAAGAATCACCTAATTTGGTCAAGAAATGAACAAGTTATGTTCAAAACCGTAAAAAGTGGTCGTCACGCGAGCGAGGCTCAGTTCGGGCCAAAATTCGAGAGTCTAAACGGGGTTTGAAAAATACAAGTCTTGTTCCATTGGTGCTGAATCATTGAAACGAGTCCAATGGAGGTGTCGGAATTCAAGTTCGAATTCCCGAGCTCAAGTTACGCCTCCCGGAACCCAAGGTGCACTAAATGCTCTTTAGCCCCTTTAAGTTCCGTCTCACGAAAACAATTAAAAACTAAGACAAACAAGTTCTAAAACAAGTATAAAGCATATAAACATATTTATAATTCACATATTTCATGCATGACAACTTGTCACAAAAACGGGATTGAAAACGAAGTTAAACGGATTAAAAACGAGTTGAAAAGGTATAAAATGTTCAAAATAAGGGCATAAGGCATATAATCATTATTCAATTATCAAATAAATCATATAATTGCATGCTTAATTAATTTAAAAGTGGCACTTAGCACACTTATGATGTTCATACCTGTACTGCCAAAGAGTTGGGATGTTACACTAAGGTCTTTAATTGCGTAAACTTGATTGTTAACTCCATGCCTTATATGAAATGAATTTGTTTGATTAAATAGCAAGAATACGTGGCCTCTTTGAGTTTAATTGCATCTCTTATATGTTAAATGAATATCATACATGTATAAGTGTCACTTGCTTGCCGGTTGGATTAGTTATGAAGGTGTTGATATGTGTTTGAGATGTTGGTATTGTTCTATGTATTTACATGACGTCAATGATTTCATTGTTAGCTACGTGGAACATCAATTGTGCACGTGAACACTACCATAACATAGCATATCATTTTATAATTCTCGCACACCTGTTATATCATTTCATATCATTCCACGACATCTCATATCAATGCCGTGCGTCCTATTTAGTTTCATATTGAGTCGTATCTCACGATTACACATCGTTTCCCTTCTTGTATAGTCCGTCTCCAGGGCGGAGATATCATGATCAAATAGGCACCCGGTATAGCTCGTATCCTTGTATCGTCGTCTTTCAGGTGAGGGTGTTTGGCCAAAAACCTTAATGTATATTTATATTGTTTTCAATGGAGAATCATCGAGTAAATGTTTTAAAAGAATTGAACCGTTTCCAATGTACTGAACTGAATTACTGATTCCCTATTGTTTTGGTGAGAATTGCACTGCACTATACTGTATTGTGGGCTCGGGGGAACATGGGATTGGCGACCGGAATGGCATCGGGCCGTCGGAAAGAACCCTTGCACGTAGTTCCCATTGGGAATACCTTCGCGAGACCTAGGAGACGGGAAGGCGGGGTATTCCTGAGCCAGTGGTTCCCATACCATCGAAGGAGGGTAGGAGTCATGAGTCCTCGTCTCACACTATACTGATTAGATGGTTTGGGTCTGCAGGCCTGACCATCACCACGGAGGAAGAAGGTTGGACTGTATTGGTCTTGAATGCTATTGAACCTGATAATTGACTGATTGATTGAATGATTGACTACATGATTGTGTTTTAATAAATATCCCCTATTGATTGTACACGGTCAGAGTAAGGATGGAGAATTGTGCGCGCTCACTCGACGAGCCACTGATCACCCCACTAAATTGAAATTGTTTATAAATTGATATAGTTGTAAAGTCCGAGCATTAATAACTGTTTTATGCCTTTTTTGAAGGAACTAACTTCAATAAAACCTTGCTCAGGATTTATGACTTGCATGTACATGTTTTCTATATATATGTATAGCTCCTACTCACTCAGTCTTCTAGAGACTGACCCCTCTTTCCACTTCTCCAGTTTCCTTGCAGGATTTCCTAGACGGAATCGAGTCTTAGTGTCCTTGATTGAGTTACACTTGTACACTTGAGTCACATTGCATATTGCTACATTTATTATATTGTCTATTGTATTGGATTGTTGATCAGGCTTGAAGCCAATTATTAATTTCTGATGAACGCTGAGTCGGGACAGGTTACATGTTTAGTTGAACCCGTCGCTAGGCCGTATGTTGAATTGGTTATTAATATTTTGAATTGGGCTTGAAGCCATTATTGATATTAATGGATTTTATTGTCGTTTAAGTTTGTTCCTGATTGCTTTCGCATCGTATTTCGTATTATATGATAATTGGTACAGGGTTAGAATTCGCCTAGCTAGAGAAGTTTTTCTTTGTCACCCGTTCGCTATGAGTCCGGTTCATGTATGGATTGCCCATTTCATACGTGGTCTAGACTTATAGTGCTGGGGATGTGGTGCCTATCATTATGAGTGCTACATCCTAGAGTGTTAGTAAATATTAAATACATTGGTTATCATCCATGAAAAAATAGTTAATATAATTAACGATCAAAGCACATAGCATCATGAAATTGTTCGAATTAAAGTTGCATGTATGCATATGCAATGCATGTTTGGTGTACCATTCACCGAAGCAATGAAATTAAAAGTTGGTACTTGTAATACGGTTAGATGGTCTGACCCTTAGGCAGCTCGATTCCCGACTTATCTTCCATTCTTTAGTGTGTGCTTGGATGGAAGGATGGACGGACCCTTGGTTAACCAAATTCTCAATTTCCCTTCTAATCCTCTCCTATGATTATCTTCTTTAATTTGGTGAAGTTCTTTGTTGAGGACTAGGTTAACTGGAACTCGTTGAAAACATCTTTGAAGATGACAATTTGATCATCTTCCTTTTCTCAAGGCTAATTTAGAAATTCATCAGAAGTTCCCTGATAATACCATCATCTTAAGTATCTAAGACACATTAAACATAACAAAATCCTTTTAACCTTAGGAGATTGAGTTCGTACATGTTATGTAACAAGAAACCCTAGGTGTTGATTCTGCAACCAAAGTTACCATCGATCATCCTTCCTATGTCTTGTCTTTTCAATTCCCGAACACTCCTTGAATACACATCTTCACCTCTTGAAGCACTTATCTCTTCCAATATTATTCTCGAAGTTTTACCCACTTTGGTCTTGAAGTTCATCGGGCGTTAAAATCTTCCAATTCATCCCTTGTCACTCTTGTAGAGTCTCGTTACTTGTTCACTCTTGCATTTCCATTGTTCCTACTAGAAGTGACCCCTTCGAGCGTAACCTTTAATTTAAGTCATTTCCCGGTCGAGCTCTCCCCCTTAATAATTCCTATCTCCAACTATTGAACTCGTTACATTGCTTATTGAATTGAAGATTCTCAACTTCTTCAACTTAGTTTCCTTGGTATAAATGGTCCTCTCTGTAACACCCCAAACGGAGGATGCCACATCCCCCGCACTATGACCCAGACCCAGAACATGAAATGGAAATCCATGCCCGAATCCGAATCAGAGCGAACGGGAGACCAACTCACACACTAGGCTAGGCGGATCTAACTTGATAAAAACTCAGAGTGCGGAAGCAATTAAAACCAACAACAATAGATAGCGGAAGCATTTAAAACAAAACATGCAAAGCAGGTGACGGGTTCAACTAGCATAGATACCTAATCCCGAATATCGACATACATAATCCAACATAATAAACAACATAAATATCATCAATATCTAGTAACAACCAAATACTATCTTACTAACCCCACACGGGTTGAAGTCTAAATAGAACATAAACATAATCTGCAAATGTGAAACATAAATACATAAAATAAGTAGAGTATGCGACAAATGCATCCTAACACCTACTAGACTGACAAGTGTGACTCAGAAGACTCACTTCCGCCTAGCTCAAGCCAAAAGAACCTGCAACTAAAAGATAAAATGAGGTGTCAGTCAACTGACTGAGTGAGGGGGGCTAACGCACACCCACAATATATATATATAGAGCACAGCACATATCATAAGGGTGGACTCATGAACCGGGATTAGGGTTTTGCACGCTAAAACAGTTGAAATACCCAAAATAGTATAAGTTTGGAAAACCATTTAGAGAAGCCTATCCCGTTTCACAAATCCCATATATTCATAACATATACCCGGCGAGTACGGGCTTCCAACCTTTACTCCTCATAACTGAACAGAACATAAAGCAGAATCAATCCATCCTCTACTCCAATGATGGAAGAGCCACGCGTTGGCCCTAACCATCAATAACATACATACAAACCCTCAAGGGGTAGCGAACCCACAAGAGTCCTCCCCGGCTGTACACCGAAGGCTCAAGATATCACGCCTCCCTCATCGCCCTAAGGTCGCGCAATGATGTCTCAAATGGAACTAGCACAGTGGCTTATCCGACGGCCCTATGCCGTGCCGGTCTCCACTCGTACCAGCTCCTGGATCCACATAACATAACATACATACATATGTCAATATTTCATGGCAACTCGCTACAGAATCATAATATATTAGAGTTTTCCAAAATAGCTTACATATGCCTTAATACTTAATTTTTCTTCAAAACCAAGGATGGTCCACAAGGTCATAATCATATCATATCCAACACATATCTAATCATACATAGTATATAACCGCATGCAAGGATTGAAATCATCATTTTAAGGCCATAGGTCGCTTAACTATACAAAATCCTAAACCTCACCTCGTGAAAGTAGAGTCTGAGAGTGTGAAGGGCCAAACACTCTAAACCTCAGGCCCACCGGCACCACCAAACTCTGTGATAAGACATACAGAAACCCAGACTTAGACTCTATATGAACCAAACAAGACGCACGGCGTTGCTCAACATGATCGTGATTATGCATAAGTGTTCATGTTGTGCTTGGATAAGGTGTCGTGGTCATTCAAGGCATATCAATGCTCAACAAGATCATATTTACAAGCAACCATCATGCAATTCCATGTCCAAAGATGCAAGATCAATTTAGGAAATCAATGTATTCACAAAATGCATATTAAATCATCCAATGTCACAGGGTTCAATTATAATATTTGAATTAAGTATCAAGTTCATGACGAGTTATAAAGTGCATAAGTAAGAGCAACTTGATCATATAAACATACAAAGTTATTGTACGTAGATGGCATGCTTGTTACAAATAAAGAGTGCATTTAATTCACTTAAGATCATACTTTACAACTTCACAACATGTTTGGTACACAAGCTCAAGCCACATACATAGTTTCATAAATATTACACTTACATCCCCTAAGTTGATTACTAATCATAATTGTTCATTTAAAGTGTTTATACAATTATTCAACTAGGAATTAATTACTTACGAGCATTACAATTATCAATTTATCGTAATTCATAATATACCATTTTCAAGTAGTAAGAGTAAATCAAGATATTACAATTCTAACTCCTATCATGCATCAAGTCTCAAGTTGTTCAAGCATCTTTCATGTATCTAAATTTACATTTGAAACACAATTTACAATAAACATAACATTGAGAACGTCTCAAATTCATATAGAGAAATCACAACATTTTCTAAAATACCATTCAAGTTCATTTAGTCACATAAAAGATTAGTTTCTAAATATTACACTAACACCCCTTCATATCTAAACACATAGCACAAATTCATCACATCGGGATTCAAATTGTAAATCGAAACATTCATGCATGTCACAATCCATTCAATACATGTTTTCGAATATGATTGGAAGACATCTCGATCAACAAACCAACAATAACCAATTTATTTGCACTTAAAACAATTAATTCAAGTAATCACAATTACGCAAAATAATTCATAATAAATAGATCGAGTGTCCGATTAACGAACGGAAAGTGGCGTTGAACTCACCACAACGAGACGAACATTCTGTCCGAAAGTCGCCGGAGTGCCGCCACCGGAGCCGCCGGAAAGTCGCCGGGCCGCCACCGGGCCGCCGTCAAAAGTCGCCGGAAAAATCCCAAAAAATCAGTCCTGAATGAAGTCTTCGTGCCCGTTCCGAATCCTCGATCAATTTCTGGAAATTCCAAGCCGATTATCGTAGATCTGAAATCTAAGAGCACGAAAACCCTAAATCTTCAAACTCAAATTACTTCCAAACCGGTGAACCAAAATACGATCCGAAAGAGGTGTTGTCTTACCCATGACGAGCTCTTCGAAAGCCCTAAGGTAGCTTTCCGGAAAAATCCTCGGAGCTAGTGCCGCCGTTGCACCGCCACTTTGCCGCCGCCGATCCACCGCCAAACCACCGAATCTGGAGTCGCCTGATCACAGGTCACTAGTTCTCGTCGTTCCGAACAACTTTCGTGAAGAGCCCGAGACCAAAAGATGGCCGGAAAAGGCCCCCATTGGCCGCCGAAGTTTCTGCCGCTGCTGCTACAGTAACTCGCGCCGCCGCCGCGAGCTTTGGGCGGCGCGTGCAGAGCGGTCTCTGATCCGATGGCCTCGTCGCTGACGTCAAACGAAGCGCCTGGAAGTCCTCTGTCTGGGAATGGGGCGCGTGCATCAAGGAGGTGGCCGGAAAACGCCGCAAAACGCCGGCGAAGTGGCGGCGGTCTGACAGCTCCGCCGCTGCTACTGAAATCCGGCCATAACTCCGCCACCGTTCGTCATTAGGCCGTGAAATTGGTACTCTTACGTCGGTCTCGCCGAGATAATCGAAATGGACTATTCGTTTGTTGAATTCCGTCGAGAAACGATCGAGTTATGGGCTCGTAACCGAAGCCGCGCATTGTGACCCGCGGGAAAGAGAAAGTGGGAGAGGAGAGAGAGAGAGAGAGAAAAAGGGATTGGGAGAAATGTGTCTTGTGCACAAGCTATATACAACCGGGTATCCTTATCGCGTAGCAAGTAATAGCGCGTACAAATAGTACAAATAATCGTAAATAAAATCGGTAAAGTTACGACTAAACATTCAAGCTCCGCATAAATTTATAAATTAAAATGAAATGGAGATTTACCAATTTGAGTTTAATTCAATTTAATTTTGGAAACCTTTCATACAATTTAACGACACTTTGTAAACACATAATTAACAATTAATCTCAAGGAATTCAAGTAAATCGAAATTAAACAAGTTAAGTAACATGATGGATTTAAAATCAACTTGACAATTATTTCATGGAATAAATTTGAATTAAATCAAATTAGAAGGTTAGGGTTAAATATGCATGTAATTAATCAAGTTGACAATTAATCTTAGAATAATTTGAATGAACACATATTAAATTGGATTTACATTAAATCACATAATTCAAGAACTCTTAAATTAAACACACACAAGTGTAGAGACTTACTTGTTAATATCGTCAGGACGCCCTTCGAGAATACGGGGCGTTACAACCTTCCCCCCTTAAGAGAACCTGGTCCCCAGGTTCCACTGCTAAAATGTAGATCCTCGAGTTGTAGTGCTTCAACCCTTCTCCCGAACTCGCGTGAGATCATAACTCTAATGGTGAAGCTTACTCCTGTCATCTACACCGAACCTCCTTTAGGATGTCTTGTTATCGTCGAGGTCCGTGCGAGTACTTGAGCCATTAGTTGTTTCGAACTCGGTCAGTCATTCCCATGATCGGATAGCTGTAACTACACCCAATCTCGATGTCGCCCCAGATGCACCACTTGCTACCCGTAGTCAGAACAACGCGTAACGCAACCACAATAAACAAGAGAGAATCCCATCTCTCCACACGTAAGTGAGAGAGCCCCGTCCCTCAGCACCCACAAGAGAGAGAACCCCGTCTCTCGAGAACATAATTGAGAGAACCCCGTCTCTCTATCCCATGTGTTCGGCGATCTTGCTCACATTTACTTTGAAGTGATTTGGTAGGTATAGCAACCTACTTCTTTCATTCCAAACCTTAAGCTCTACTTCTCCCAAACCTCAGTAGTCCCTCTTTCCTTTTCCTAGCCTTTGCATCCCCAAAATTCTTCTAATCTTGATTCGAACATGACTCGGTTCAAATACTACTTGATGGGTGAGGCGGAGAAAACTTCCAATCAAGGAAACACTAGACAATGCATGCTGGGTTAAGATGCCAATGCACGTACCGAAATTTTGAAGATGCAACACATTTGTGCAATTATATCAATTAAAGATGCACATATAGATAAGGGAAGTTTAAATAATTTAACGTGGTGTATGATGCACGTGCCATGAATGTAGTACAGTTGTCACCGTAATGGTAAGCTTTAGCTTGGTAAGTTGTCTGGTTTCTCGAATTACGGGCTTATCTCAAATTTGTTGATCATTCCTTGTTTACCCATGGTCTTTCGAATTTCCATAAATTTTCTTGCATCAGCTTGTGTGTCTCCTCGGTCTCAAATGGCGATTTCTTGAACCCAAATTCTTCTACACCCATGGAATTGGTGTCTTAACTTCTTCGAAAGAATTGATCTCCAATTCTTATCTGAATCTTCACCTTGGTTGTTACTTTGATCGAAGTCCCCTCGGTTTATTCTAAGGGTTGAATGAACTCATCCTCCATAGTTGTATATCCCTGTTTTCTCCAATCCGACCGAAGGTAGAACTTTTAGCATTGTTACCTCTCATGGATTTGATATCACTACGTTGAGCGATTTTCTTTAATTCTTTCCCAATTCGACTTCCACTTTGTCCGAAATCCAAAGTGTCCCAATTCACCTCCTCTTTCCTTCTATCCCGAACTTGTCTTCTAATAGCTTGATTTATTTGAAAGCTCTTCCTTGATGATTCGTGTTGCTTACCATCCATTGACCCTATTGTATTTTAAATCTTCTTTGATGATCTTTGTTGCTTATCACCCAAGGAACCTATTTTACTTTGAATTCTCTGGAAGGTCTTCGCCTCTTTGTTGACTTGAACCCCAAATCTAACACCTTCAAGGTTCTCTTAGCTCCGTTTCGGAATTAGATAATTTTATGGAATCCGGTTGATTAACTTTTGTAGTGTAGGGTATATGTTGATCTTGTGATTTTTAAGCATCACACACCCCACCACTACCTCACCGAGTATCCACTAACTCCAATAGAGCTTGTAAACTTCCCTACTAATCGGGTCTTCTATTCCGGATCCTCTCTCTTGATCTATAACCCAATTAGGGAAAGCCATGAATCTCGGATTCTTGTATATAGTTCCCGGTGCATTCCTTACATCTTTTGTGCTTGAAGGAAGAGTTTGTGGTAGATTGTTGTCGTTGTAGAGATTAGCCGTGGTTTGATATTATCTTAGAAACCTACAAATCACAACTCATCCCCGAATATCAATGCATGAGGTTAGGGAATGCTCATGTCACACAATTAGCACCAAAGGCAAGAACTCGATGCAAAATACAACATATAATTCAGCAAAATTTTAAAAGAAATGCATTTAAAAATAAATTTCCAATAGTTAATGCTCAAGAACAATGTAATGCGCATGTTGACAAGTAGTTCCTAAGCCGTACGACCTAGACTTGACACAATACGACACTATAACTCCGTTTTTGGAACCTAGAGCCCTGATACCACTTTAGGATGTAGCACCCGGAACGAAGGGCACCACATTTCCCGCACTATGAGCCCGGTCCACACATGAAATGGGAAAACCATACATAAACCAAACTCACAGCGAATGGAGATAGAATAAAAGATCCCTGTGTTAGGCGGGACGAGACATTGTACCAATAAGTCGACAGAAACTAGGATACGGTAACAAGAAAATCATTCAATCACAATGAAGTATAGAGACACAATTCAAAATAGGAATAGAAATACGAATTCCACTAAATTCCTAGAACCTCTCCTGAAACAATCCATGCAATAACATAAAAACGGGTTCAACTAGAAGCCACAGAAACCTATCCCGAGTTCGATAAATCAATATAAAATATAATTGGCCGATGAGGCCCAATACAAAATAGGAGATGTAAATGCGGTAAAATCCAGTGTTAATAAGACCAAGACTACTCAGACTTGACCCGCGTATGAAATGGGTAATCCATACACGAGTCGAGCCAGAGCGAACGGAGACACAACACACTCGCTATGCTAGGCGGGAGCTAACGTTTGAAAACAAATAAACAAACCAACAAAATAAATTACGTGCGGAAGCACAACATATAATCAATCACAGGTACAAGCAATAAATGACGGGTTCAATCTATCCCTAGAAGCCTATCCCGAATCAATGTAACATAATCATATCATTTATACATTCTTTAAGAAAACTAATTCAAATTATAATATGCTTGTGAAATGACTCAGACTTAACCACAAGACTCAATAGACTCGAAATCCCGCCTAACACTCCAAAACCTACAAAAGAACTGAAACAAAGCCGGGTTCAGTCTTTAAGAGACTGGTGGGTATAAAACAGGGCATAAGTATAAATATTACGGAATTTAAACATACACATGCAAGTTATACCCCCATGTGAAGTTTTACAATAATTTCCCAAGTGGGTAAAACAAAGAAAAGCATCAACGGGATTACAACTATCATATTCATTCATTCATGAGGTCATAACGTGAGCCCTGGCGAGTGGGCGAATTCTCCAACCTTCTCCTCGTGTGTGCATTATCAAATCGTTCATTCATTATTGATCATGCAACAATCATTCATTCATAATCAATCATAATCATTCATGCATATTCATTCGATCATTCATAATCATTCAACTACACCTTTTTCCTCCGAGCGGTGTACGGGCTTGCAAGAACTGGCCACCTTATTCATTCTAGCTAGTGGGGTACATGAATCCCCAAAAGCCCGATTCCCGTTCCTCGCTAACCTCCTAGCGAGGGCCGTATCGCCGTAGTTTTGGTGGAACTAGTGTACGGGGATCACCGTCAGCCCGAGCTTCCCCGGATAGCCATATACACTAAGTTCCAGGGCCTCCATTCAGTGCAGTCATTCAGTTCTTACCAAAACATTGGGTAGGATGATCATTAAAGAACGTTCAAAAATCATTTACTCTTCAAAAGATTCGATACATACATAATATACTTTGGTTGAAACTTTACACATTGGGGATATATCGGGTCGATTAACTAATAGAAGAGAAACCCACCTGTTACACCTTACCAAACAAAATCAAGAAGACAAGGAGACTTGAGGGTAGCCTACGAACCCGACAAATCACCGCCCTGGAGAAACTGTACAAGAGACAACAAAGTGCATACGTGAGACTCAAGACTTCATATGAACCATAATGTTGGAAAACAGGAATCAGAAAGCAGCGAAAATTTAAAAATTTTCCAACAAAAGGATCTAGGACTCGTAATCGTGTATCCAAATTCGTAGAGATTAGAAACTTACTTTTCAATAATCTTTCTTGAAGCGTTTCAAGCTACCCAAGAACGCTCTTCTCGCGGCTTGATCCGCTCTCCTTGGTAAAGCTCGAATCTTCAAAAACTTCTAACTTGAAGCTCTCTAGAGATAGTCCACCAACTTGAATACAATCTAACTAGTAAGGATGCTAGTTCTCTAGTTAGTGTTTAGGCTTAACCTAGGGTGTACCTTATCTTGGAGAAAGGATGGTGTTCAACACATGAACCAAAAGAATTGCCAATTACTCTCTAAGGGGAGCATGAGCTCCCCTATATATAGGAAAGGGAGGGGTGGCCGAAAATCCCTAGTCCTTATGGGCTAAGGATTTTGGTCCCTCTCTCCTATTACTTGATCATCAAGTAATTTTGACTTTGACTTTGAATTTCTACTTCAAATCAACTTTTAAGAGAGCTAAAATATCCAAACCCTTTTGGATATTATTATACTTTATTTATTAATAAATAAATAACTTATTTATCTAATTAATTAATTCATAATTAATTAACTAGATTAATTTTCTCCAAAATAAGACTTTCTTTTTAATTCAAAATTAAACCAGAGTCTATTAAATAATTAACAGATTTAATTATTTAATATATATATATATATATATATATATATTCACGTATGAGACACGTGTCACAAGGACACGTGTCACTTACGTGACCCACACGTGTGGTTTCACACGTGTGGAACCCTCTTGGCTCGATTAACTCGTTTAATCATTTTAAAACCTCAACTCATGTAACCAAGTTGTTGTGTGTGACCCTCTAGGTTCTCAATTCAATTAGCAGTGACTCTAATTATTTAATTCACTAATTAATTAATCAGTTCACAGATTAAACGACCATAGTCTAACAACAGGTGTTTAACCCCTAGGTGAATTGGAATGTATCGATTCGACAGAACCTTTAAGTCATTGATTTATGTGAGATACAATCCTCCTACTTACTATCTCTCAACCAAGATCTAGGGTAAGGGAATAATCAGAACCCTAATAATCCGGTCTTAAAGCAAAATGCATTTCATATCCATTTGATCTCAATCCAAGAAACCCTTTTCTTGATATCTTGATCTACTGCCTTGGCCAAGGACTCCATATGGCATATGAATTACTTACACAATAAGAGATCACCTTGCAGATGCAAGTGTAGGTCCTTTCTTGATTCTCATTCACTTTCATGAGTCACTTGTGCAGCCCCAGCATAAGCCTTGAATCAGTTGTCTAAGGCGACACCCTTTAAAGCTTATACCCAAGACTACAGAGTTAACTCATTAAGTGACATGGAACCTCAAGTCTAAGGATCAATTAATCACATCAATGACTCGTGAGATATTTCCTAATCTGGAAGTTTCCATTTCCTGAAATAGAAACTTCCTTTCCCATTCAGGAATCTTCTCACATGGGGCACCTCAGTGAACTTACTTATTAAAGTAAGCACCCTCATGTATCACGCATGTATCAATTATACACTTTGCACCTCCATGAAACAAGGTGGTCCTTCTTAAGGGCGTGATCCCACAAGCAAGCCTTAGAGGAGTCAGGTTGACACTCCCACTGTCTGTAGGACTCATCGGCTTGGAGTATTTTACTAATCATGACTTATGTGAAATAGGGCTCGTTTCATGAACCATTTCACCTAAATGGTAGAGTCCTAAAGTCATCAGGATTACGGGAGTTCTCATACATGCACAGATACCAAACAAGAGCATTTAAAGAAGTGTTGCCTCAATTCGTTATTTCATTCAAAGATTGTCTGTGATTACAATAAGGAAAAGTACAAAGCGGATATTCAATCAGCTTTTAGGGCACTATTCCTAACAATCTCCCACTTGCCCGTCAAAGCAATTCTAAAGCTATTCTAAGTCCCATCTTCTGAAGATGACCTTGGAAAGCTTCTCGACTAAGGGCTTTAGTAAGTGGATCTGCCACGTTCTCTGCTGATGCGACCCTCTCAATTTGCACATCTCCTCTTTTGATAATATCACGGATTAGGTGATACTTCCTTATAATGTGCTTGGTCCGTTGGTGAGATCTTGGTTCTCTTGCTTGAGCAACCGCCCCTGTAACATCCCGCTCGTCCTATAAATAAGGTACGTCACTTTTAAACCTTTTTATATGTGTAATTATGTGATTTTGTGCTTTGCACGGCCCTATTTTGAACTCTTTAAGAGTTTAGGGGCTTGTTTGCAATTTTCTCTTTTTGGAGGGGTCTTTCGGTCATTCCTCGTTCGATCGAGATTTTGACCTTTTTGACCCCTTCAACGCGTTTAGGGCAGCGAAACGAGTCCGTAGACTCTGAGTTTGCCCAATTCTGACGTCGTTAGCCCTTTCTGCCGATCGTTTCTTCGAGCGAGGACCGGGTTAAATATCGATCTTCATCGTTTTGCGTGCCAGACTCCAGCTTCAGCAGCTCTCTCTCTCTTCTCCCGCTGCTTCTCTCTCCTCTCTCACGACACACTCACACACACTTGAGGTGTGTTTTCACACACACATCCAAACTTGGCCGTTTCTCGACGGATTTCGACGAACCACTAGTGCTTTTCGACGAGCTCGACGACGCGGTCACAACCGTACCAAGAACTCGACCAACCGACGAGCGGTGGTGGAGTTTTCGGCCGATTTCAGACGCGGCGGAAGAGGGGTGGCGGAGCCGCCACTTCGCCGCCCATTTGCGGCGGCTTCCGGCCACCCTCCGGCGACACGCGCCACCAACCCGGGTAAAGGAGCTCCCGGCGTAATTTTCTGGACAGACGGCACCGCCATCGGGACGGCGAGGAGGCCGCACGCGCCGCCTGAAGCTCGCGGCGGCGGCGGCGGTTACTGTAGCGGCGTGTTTCGCCGCTTTCCGGTGACTTTTTCCGACGGGGCTTGGTGGTTTCCGAATGTTTTCGACCTCCTGGTTTCATTTCCGGCATCAGATTTGGACGAATCGCGGCGTAGGTGGCGGTTCCGGCGAGTGGCGCACCGGCGGCTTTTCGGCGGCGGATTTGGCCCTCTTCCGGTGGGCTTTTGGTGGTGGTTCCTTCACGGAAGTTGCTCAGAATATTGGAACGTAGCGGATGGCGTTGGCCCCAACCTGAGAACCGGCCGGCGGCGGCGAACCGGTGGCGGACCGGTCTGGACCGGCGGTCCAATTTTCCGGCGACTTTTTCCGGGTTTTGGCTTGGGGCTTTCGTAGGGCTCGTTACGGGCTTTCCAACGGTATGTCCGGATTTTATTTTCGTTTAGCGGTTTGCGTTTAATTTCAGTTTTCGTGTTAGGATTTAAGTTCGGTTTTTCGTTAACGAAGTCCCGTGTGTTTGGAATTTTCTGAAATTGGTTGAGGGTTTTTGTCAAGCAGGCCGAGGCGTACGTTTCTGTCCTTCCGGGGAATTTTCCGACCACCGGAGGTGGTGGTCCGGCGGCGGCACGTGGCGGTCCGATTGGTTCCGGGGGCGGCATTCCGACGCCCTTTGGGCAGCAAGTTCCTCTCGTCGTGGTGAGTCCAACGCCACTTTCCGTTCATCAATCGGATGTCCGGTTGATTTTATGTGAATTTTTGAAGTTATTGTATTTGCTTTCGTTAATTGTTTTAATTGTAATTTCGGCCTTGTATGAATTATGAAATGGAAACTGTGAATTGTATGAGATATGAAAATATATTATGTATGAAAGCTTGATTCGTGATTTAGTGAATTTAATTGCCTCGTTATTTGCCTACTTATTTGAGAATAATTATTGTTAAGGGGTGTTAGTTTAATTTTTAGAAATCAATTGATTATGAATTTCATGAAATGTAAGAAATGAATTATGAAAAGATACGTTGTTTTTAATTTGAATAAATTGATCAAGTATGCCAATTATTTTTATACCGTGAAATATGCCAATATATAATTTATATATATATTGCTATGTAATTCGTGTTTAATTTCGTGAGACTTTGTGCATAGTATGATTTGAATTCTTTTTGTCTTAATTTATTCTATGTAATTAATGTTAGGAATTTTATAAGCTATGCATCTTTTGATATGTATTATGAATTGTAATATGCTCTGAATGACTTGATTGAATAAATATGGATTATATGTTGCATCATTTGTATTCGTGAGCATGGCCGTGCGTCTGTTTGGTTGCTTTTGGAGTTTGAGTCTGTGTTGTGTGTTCAGTTGTTCAGGGGTTGTCCAGGGAGTGTCTGTTAGCTGTCTGGGTTTCAGTGGGACTTCTTGGCCAGTGTTTTCCGTGTTCGTCGGTGTACGGTGAGGTTTTCTTTCTTTTAGTTAAAGCGACCTAAAACCCTACGTGTATTTTGAAGCCTGCATGTGAACTATATATATATATATGTATGTAGATATGTGTTCGGATATGTAATTTTGTGGGAATTGACCCCTTTGTTATGAAATCATTTGAAAAACGGTTTGGTATACGTATATGTATTTTACGTTTGTTTGTTTTGAAAAGGGTTGGTGTGTGTGAACGTTTTGAAAATAGCGAGATTACGACTCTGGAGATATGTCGGAAAATTATGAAATTTCGAAATTAACTAAAAATATGAATTATGAATTATGAACTTTGAAATGGGCCCCGGGGAAGTGGTATGTGATTCTCGGGTCGACCATGGGGTCGCCGGGCTCTCACATCAACACGACTCCACCAACGGGAGACGTAGATCTCCTATGCCGACGGAACGCTTCGGGCTGGCCGTCGAAGGAGCGGGCGGGATCCCCCGACTCATGTTATGACGAGAGAACGGGGTTGAGGATGGCCATCCTCATCCCTAACCGGAGATGGAGGATTGTTTATGGATTTTGTAAGTTTTGTTCGCTTTGATTATGATTATGAAAGGAGTAAGTTGGTTCGAAACTCGTTCTCGCCGAGTTAGTTTGATTTCGATTATGAAAATGGTTCGTGAAACGGGAATGGATTAATAATTCATAAAATTGGTTGATTTTGGCCTCTGTGCCTTAACTCTTTTATAAATTTACTATCACGGGAAAATGTTTTGGATTGCAAAAACCATGCCCCGGTTCATGAACTTTTAAATTTGATATATGCTCTGCTTATATGTATATGTATGGGTGCGTGTGTTAGCCCCCTCACCAGTCGTTAGGACTGACCCCTCCTCGTTGTTCTTTTTCCCCCTTCTTTTGTTTGAGTTGCAGGTTTGCTTTGGGAGCTCGTTGGTGCTAGGCGGTTGAGTCGAGTCTTTCGTTTTGTTCGGGTTGATTCGGTCTTTGGATTTGTATAGGTTTTGCATTCGTTTGAATTTGATTTAATTTGTTTAATGTAGAAGTTTAATTTATTCGCTTTGTTATGCCACTATGAACAGATTTATGTTTAAGTTTTGATTGTATGCTTTCGGGACAGGTTAGGACAGGTGAGTGGAACTAGTTGAACCCGTTTAGTTGATGTTTATTTATTCTCTGGATTGTATGAATTCGGTTCGTTGCATGAAGTTTTTGAAAGTTCATATTTTGAAATGCTTCCGCATTCTGCTTTTGTTTTCTCTTGCGTACTCTGTACAGGGTCTAGACCGCCTAGCCTTAGGTTGGATTTTGGTTTGTCACCCGTTCGCTGTGACTTGGGGCGTGTGCGGATTTCCCATTTCGTACACGTGTCGGGGCATAGTGCGGGGGTGTGGCGCCCCACCGCTCGGGGTGTTACATCTTAAGTGGTATCAGAGCCACCAGGTTCAAAACCGGTGCTCTGGAGTCGTGTCGTGTCACTTTAGGTCGTACGGCATAGGAGTACTTGTGCATTGCATTCGTTTAATGTGAAATATTGACTTCTTTGTATGAATTTGTCTGAGCTTATGTGATTATGTGTACACTATGATTACGATTTTTATAAAATTATCATTGTTATGCTTTAAATTTTTGTAAATTATGTGTTGCATCTGCATTTAGTTGGTGCTCTTAATTGTTTTCATTATTTGACATATCCACTTACTAACTCCCATGCATAAATATTTATTCAAATTGTGAATTGTAGGGTGACTCCTTGGCGCCAAAAATTGTAATTGATCGTGACAACACTTCCCACTTCTACCAATTGATGAAAGAGGATTTGAAACTTCCATCTTCTGACCACTTGGAGTAAATGAATCTCTAGAAGAATTCAGTCAGGACTCGATGCTAATATAATGAAAACAGGTATCATGCATTCATAGCACGTGCATCATGCATTGGATTAATTTGTAATTATTCTGATCTTTTTGTTCTACGTGCTCGATTGCTTTCTTGCTGATTAATGAGTATATGCCATTCACATCCCTAACCCCACATGCATTAGATTCGTGATTGTATTTTAGGTGGTCATCTATCTGATTCACCAAGTATTGTCTGAGTGAAGCCTCATTGGAATCCGAACAGGGGTTGATCAGAAGTGTACGCTTGATCCAACAAGCTCAGAGTATAGGGAGGATGAAAGAAGATATTTGTATATGAGAGAGATATTACATCTTTTAATTATCGAGGTGCCTTTGGGAATTGTACCTAACTAATTGGAGGTGCTCGAGAGTAACGCGTTTTACAAGGACACCAGGATTTCTAACTCTGGATGGCGTGAGATAGCAACGAAGAAATTGAAGCAATTGTACCATTCAGAGTCATTCAAGGAAGGGTCAGACTATTTTAAAGACATCAACAAGAGTAGTTACACTGTACTAAGGAAAAAGGGAAAACTTTAAAATAAGGAATTTCGTGGCAATGTTTTTGAAAGCCAACTTCACCAAATTACGAGGACGGGAACATCAGTTATAATGAAGGTAGCAAAGTGGGACTGATTAAGGATTCTCCATTGATCTCTTCTCGCACGTTATAAGAAACCTTCCCGTTGATGGAGGCAGCAAATTCTATTTCTCGCAAATTGTATCGGGACTTCGGGAAACCCTACGGATCATTTGGCTCCGAAAACTAATTGAAACGGTTCGAGACCCTTTTGAACCAGAGGATGCGAGGAAATACCAAAGAATGCAAAATGGGAAGTTGGAACTATGGACGGTTAAGGATTTGATTATCCTTTCAAGTTAAAGAAATTGTCAACCACGACTTCATTGCCACGGTGAACGGTACATTAAACATTCATGGCATTTGCACACATGCATTGCATAAGTAATTATATTTTATTTTGTTTGACGTGTGTGACAACGTGTGTAATAACGTGACTAATGGATTTAATTTCGTAACTTAAAGTTTTCTGTTGTTTGTGAACTCTTGCCAAGCTGATTGGATTGCATGCTTGTGTAAATTAATTGTGCCTCTATGTTTAATGTTCTTGATTGCTCATTACCCCCTTTCATGCATATACGTATATTGTAATTTTATTTTACAGAGATTCCATCGCGATATCCCCCTTGAGTTGAGCATGGATGACGAGTCTATACTCCAGGGACACCGATATCAGTTGTGATAAGGTACACTAAACATGCATTACATGTTTTGTATCTAGTGTTTGCTCTGATGCATGTCTGTTTGATTGTTGAGTAAGTGAACTTGTGTGCTAGAGAGTTGTTGAGATCTCTCTCTATTTATGTGTTAGGGAGATGTGGGATTCTCCCTATTTATATGATAGAAAGATGTTGGATTCTTTCTGAGTTTTGTGCATAAGAGATGCTGGATTCTCTTGTTCTTAGGTATTCGAGGGCTGCTGGTTTCCCTTGGATTTAGGGTTTGAGAAATGCCGGATTTTCTCAAACTAGATTGTCTGAGAGATGTGGAATTTATCAGACTTAGGATGAGAGATGGGGTTCTCTCGATGCTGTGTTTGGGAGACGGGGTTCTCTCAATTCTGTGCCTGAGAGACGGGGTTCTCTCCCTTGTGTGCTGAGAAACGGGGTTTTCTCTTTTGTGTGCCGAGAGACGGGGTGCTCTCACTTGCTTGTTGAGAGATGGGATTCTCTCTAGTTTGTTACCGTTGCGTGGTGGGTGGCCTGACTTCAGCCAATAAGCGATGAGGATGTGACGGTGGCGAGCTTGGAATGCAGTGACCTAGGGGTGATTGAATGAAGTGTTCAGACAGATCTCGGTGGCTACCAAACCCTGAAGGGAGATGATGCCATCAAAGGGGTAAACTTCACAGCCAGAGCTATGATTATACGATTTTGGGTGATGAATTGAAGTATTCTAGTTCGAAACTCTTCGACTCAGCAGTAGGACCTGAGGACAGGTCCTTTTGAAGGAGGGAAGTTTGTAACATCCCGCTCGTCCTATAAATAAGGTACGTCACTTTTAAACCTTTTTATGTGTGTAATTATGTGATTTTGTGCTTTGCACGGCCCTATTTTGAACTCTTTAAGAGTTTAGGGGCTTGTTTGCAATTTTCTCTTTTTGGAGGGGTCTTTCGGTCATTCCTCATTCGAACGAGATTTTGACCTTTTTGACCCCTTCAACGCGTTTAGGGCAGCGAAACGAGTCCGTAGACTCTGAGTTTGCCCAATTCTGACGTCGTTAGCCCTTTCTGCCGATCGTTTCTTCGCGCGAGGACCGGGTTAAATATCGATCTTCATCGTTTTGTGTGCCAGACTCCAGCTTCAGCAGCTCTCTCTCTCTTCTCCCGCTGCTTCTCTCTCCTCTCTCACGACACACTCACACACACTTGAGGTGTGTTTTCACCCACAGGTCCAAACTTGGCCGTTTCTCGACGGATTTCGACGAACCACTAGTGCTTTTCGACGAGCTCGACGACGCGGTCACAACCGTACCAAGAACTCGACCAACCGACGAGCGGTGGCGGAGTTTTCGGCCGATTTCAGACGCGGCGGAAGAGGGGTGGCGGAGCCGCCACTTCGCCGCCCATTTGCGGCGGCTTCCGGCCACCCTCCGGCGACACGCGCCACCAACCCGGGTAAAGGAGCTCCCGGCGTAATTTTCTGGACAGACGGCACCGCCATCGGGACGGCGAGGAGGCCGCACGCGCCGCCTGAAGCTCGCGGCGGCGGCGGCGGTTACTGTAGCGGCGTGTTTCGCCGCTTTCCAGCGACTTTTTCCGACGGGGCTTGGTGGTTTCCGAATGTTTTCGACCTCCTGGTTTCATTTCCGGCATCAGATTTGGACGAATCGCGGCGTAGGTGGCGGTTCCGGCGAGTGGCGCACCGGCGGCTTTTCGGCGGCGGATTTGGCCCTCTTCCGGTGGGCTTTTGGTGGTGGTTCCTTCACGGAAGTTGCTCAGAATATTGGAACGTAGCGGATGGCGTTGGCCCCAACCCGAGAACCGGCCGACGGCGGCGAACCGGTGGCGGACCGGTCTGGATCGGCGGTCCAATTTTCCGGCGACTTTTTCCGGGTTTTGGCTTGGGGCTTTCGTAGGGCTCGTTACGGGCTTTCCAACGGTATGTCCGGATTTTATTTTCGTTTAGCGGTTTGCGTTTAATTTCAGTTTTCGTGTTAGGATTTAAGTTCGGTTTTTCGTTAACGAAGTCCCGTGTGTTTGGAATTTTCTAAAATTGGTTGAGGGTTTTTGTCAAGCAGGCCGAGGCGTACGTTTCTGTCCTTCCGGGGAATTTTCCGACCACCGGAGGTGGTGGTCCGGCGGCGGCACGTGGCGGTCCGATTGGTTTCGGGGGCGGCATTCCGACGCCCTTTGGGCAGCAAGTTCCTCTCGTCGTGGTGAGTCCAACGCCACTTTCCGTTCGTCAATCGGATGTCCGGTTGATTTTATGTGAATTTTTGAAGTTGTTGTATTTGCTTTCGTTAATTGTTTTAATTGTAATTTCGGCCTTGTATGAATTATGAAATGGAAACTGTGAATTGTATGAGATATGAAAATATATTATGTATGAAAGCTTGATTCGTGATTTAGTGAATTTAATTGCCTCGTTATTTGCCTACTTATTTGAGAATAATTATTGTTAAGGGGTGTTAGTTTAATTTTTAGAAATTAATTGATTATGAATTTCATGAAATGTAAGAAATGAATTATGAAAAGATACGTTGTTTTTAATTTGAATAAATTGATCAAGTATGCCAATTATTTTTATACCGTGAAATATGCCAATATATAATTTATATATATATTGCTATGTAATTCGTGTTTAATTTCGTGAGACTTTGTGCATAGTATGATTTGAATTCTTTTTGTCTTAATTTATTCTATGTAATTAATGTTAGGAATTTTATAAGCTATGCATCTTTTGATATGTATTATGAATTGTAATATGCTCTGAATGACTTGATTGAATAAATATGGATTATATGTTGCATCATTTGTATTCGTGAGCATGGCCGTGCGTCTGTTTGGTTGCTTTTGGAGTCTGAGTCTGTGTTGTGTGTTCAGTTGGTCAGGGGTTGTCCAGGGAGTGTCTGTCAGCTGTCTGGGTTTCAGTGGGACTTCTTGGCCAGTGTTTTCCGTGTTCGTCGGTGTACGGTGAGGTTTTCTTTCTTTTAGTTAAAGCGACCTAAAACCCTACGTGTATTTTGAAGCCTGCATGTGAACTATATATATATATATATGTATATAGATATGTGTTCGGATATGTAATTTTGTGGGAATTGACCCCTTTGTTATGAAATCATTTGAAAAACGGTTTGGTATACGTATATGTATTTTACGTTTGTTTGTTTTGAAAAGGGTTGGTGTGTGTGAACGTTTTGAAAATAGCGAGATTACGACTCTGGAGATATGTCGGAAAATTAGGAAATTTCGAAATTAACTAAAAATATGAATTATGAATTATGAACTTTGAAATGGGCCCCGGGGAAGTGGTATGTGATTCTCGGGTCGACCATGGGGTCGCCGGGCTCTCACATCAACACGACTCCACCAACGGGAGACGTAGATCTCCTATACCGACGGAGCGCTTCGGGCTGGCCGTCGAAGGAGCGGGCGGGATCCCCCGACTCATGTTATGACGAGAGAACGGGGTTGAGGATGGCCATCCTCATCCCTAACCGGAGATGGAGGATTGTTTATGGATTTTGTAAGTTTTGTTCGCTTTGATTATGATTATGAAAGGAGTAAGTTGGTTCGAAACTCGTTCTCGCCGAGTTAGTTTGATTTCGATTATGAAAATGGTTCGTGAAACGGGAATGGATTAATAATTCATAAAATTGGTTGATTTTGGCCTCTGTGCCTTAACTCTTTTATATATTTACTATCACGGGAAAATGTTTTGGATTGCAAAAACCATGCCCCGGTTCATGAACTTTTAAATTTGATATATGCTCTGCTCATATGTATATGTATGGGTGCGTGTGTTAGCCCCCTCACCAGTCGTTAGGACTGACCCCTCCTCGTTGTTCTTTTTCCCCCTTCTTTTGTTTGAGTTGCAGGTTTGCTTTGGGAGCTCATTGGTGCTAGGCGGTTGAGTCGAGTCTTTCGTTTTGTTCGGGTTGAGTCGGTCTTTGGATTTGTATAGGTTTTGCATTCGTTTGAATTTGATTTAATTTGTTTAATGTAGAAGTTTAATTTATTCGCTTTGTTATGCCACTATGAACAGATTTATGTTTAAGTTTTGATTGTATGCTTTCGGGACAGGTTAGGACAGGTGAGTGGAACTAGTTGAACCCGTTTAGTTGATGTTTATTTATTCTCTGGATTGTATGAATTAGGTTCGTTGCATGAAGTTTTTGAAAGTTCATATTTTGAAATGCTTCCGCATTCTGCTTTTGTTTTCTCTTGCGTACTCTGTACAGGGTCTAGACCGCCTAGCCTTAGGTTGGATTTTGGTTTGTCACCCGTTCGCTGTGACTTGGGGCGTGTGCGGATTTCCCATTTCGTACACGTGTCGGGCATAGTGCAGGGGTGTGGCGCCCCACCGCTCGGGGTGTTACAGCCCCAGTGTTGTCACAAAACATAGTAACGGGGTCTTTCATGCTAGGAACAACATTCAACTCTTGAATGAAGTTTCTAATCCTATTAACCTTCTACTGTGATAGTCCTATTAACCTTCTAGATCTATCTCGATAGATTTTAATTCTAAGGATATAGGACGCATCACCAAGATCTTTCATCTCGAATTGGTTCGATAAAGTACTAAGAATTGCACTGAGGTCTCCAATTCCTTTCTATATACACATGATTCATTCGAAATTTGAATGAAGCCAAAAGCTTTGACTGATTCGTCAAATCGAATGTTCCAATTCCTACAAGCCTATTTCAATCCATAGATTGATCTTTGGAGTTTGAAAACCTTTTGCTCACTCCCACTGAATGTGAAACCTATGGGTTGCTCCATATAAATGTCTTTATCAATGTCACCATTGAGAAAGGCAGTTTTCACATCCTTTTGCCATATCTCATAGTCATAATATGCAGCAATGGCAAGCATGATCCGAATGGACTTTTGCATTACAACTGGCGAAAAGGTTTCATCAAAGTCCATGCCAGGTCTTTGAGTGAATCCTTTTGCAACCAGTCTTGCCTTATAGGCTGCAATGATTCCATCAACTCCAAGCTTTCTCTTAAAGATCCATTTGCAACCTATGGGTTTGACCCCATCAGGCAAATCTACCAAGGTCCAAACTTGGTTGGAGTTCATGGAATCCATTTCGGATTTCATGGGTTCTATCCACTGTTCAGAGTCAGAATCTGAAAGTGATTCCTCATATGTTAAAGGATCATTATCCTTTTGAGAGATCTCATGGAAGAATCCATACCATCTCTCCGACTGTGTAGGAGTGCGTTCAGAACTCCTTAGAGGAGGATTTGCGTGTGTATTGAAATTCGTGATTGGTTGCGGTAGGTCAGAAGGGGATGTTTCTTCAGTGGGTGGTGTGGGATCACTTTATACTTCTTCTAATTCTATGATCTTGCCTTTCTTTTCTTTAAGGAATGGTTCCTCCAGAAAAGTGGCATTTCTGGAAACAAACACCTTTTGCTCAGATTGATCATAAAAGTAGTATCCTATGGATTCCTTAGGATAACCTACAAAGTAGCATAAGTTAGAACGAGATTCTAACTTATCTCCCACTGTCCTCTTCACGTAAGCAGGACAACCCCAAATTCTCAAGTAAGAATAACTAGGGATTTTACCATGCCACATTTCATATGGCGTTTTAGGGACTGATTTAGAGGGAACTAGATTCAAAATCTTTGCTGCACTTTCTAAGGCATAACCCCAGAAAGAAGGTGGTAAGTCAGTGAAACTCATCATGGAATGAACCATATCGAGTAGGGTTCGATTCTTTCTCTCAGAAACTCCATTGAGTTGAGGAGTTCCCGGAGGTGTCAACTGAGAGATAATTCCATTATCTTTGAGATGATTAAGGAATTCTTCACTAAGATACTCGCCTCCTCGATCAGATCGAAGTGCTTTGATCTTGTGACCAGTTTGGTTCTCAACCTCCTTTTGAAACTCTAGGAATTTCTCAAAAGCTTCAGATTTATACTTCATTAAGTATACATAACCATATCGACTAAAGTCATCGGTAAAGGTTAAGAAATACTGATGATTGTTTCTAGTGCTTACACTAAGCGGTCCACAAACATCAGAATGGATCAAATCCAAAACCTTAGTGGCACGTTCCACAGTTTCTTTAAAAGGAACTTTGGACATCTTTCCTTTGAGACAGGATTCACAAGAAGTTAACTCTTTGAGATCATTTTCAGAGAATGATCCTAAAGTGTTTATCTTGCTAATTCTGCTCTTGGAAATGTGTCCTAATCTAGCGTGCCATAAGGGAGCTAAAACTTTGTCATCTCTCTTACGTTTCGTTTCTTGTTATATATTGATAATATTGATATTCTGAGTTAGATAAAGTCAATTACTTAGAGTACCGATGTGAACGGAAGAGTTGTTCCGTTTGATAAAGTATTTACCATTCCTAATATAAGTTTCATAACCTTCACAATCTAAAATTGGAACTGAAATTATATTACGAATAATGTTCGGTACATAAAGGACTTTATTTAAAACTAACTCAAAACTACCTAAATCTAATCTAATTGTGCCTAAAGCTCGAGCTTCAACATTTGAGCCATCGCCGATCTTCAAGACACATTCTCCTTCTTTGAGTTATTGGACTTCACTTAGCATCTGTACATCATTACAGATATGAGTTCGACAACCTGTATCAAGTACCCAAGAACTAGAATTAATAGAAAGATTTATTTCAACGAGAAACGTACCTTTCTTTAGAGTAGCCTTGTACTCTGGGTAGTTTCTCCTCCCATGTCCCGCTTTGCCACAATGGAAGCAAACATCCTCTTTCTGATCACGCTTCTTCTTTTGGGCCTTCCCCTTCGAAATGCCACCAGTGGGCCTAAGGGGTTTTTTCTTCTTCTTTTGGGCTTTCTTGCCCTTACCTTTAAAAGGCCCAGAAGAGGAAGATGGAGCATTCACCATCAAAACCTTATTGTCCTTCTTGATCGTGCTTTCAACAGTCACAAGCTGACTAATCAGCTCAGCTACAGTAGCACCAGCATGATTCATATTAAAGTTAAGGACAAATGCGTTGAATGATGGTGGGAGCGAGGCTAGCAACAAGTTCACTGAAAGCTCATCTTTCAGTGGCATGTCCATGGAAGCAAGTTTCTCAGTAAGGGCGAGAAACTTGAGTCCATATTCATGGACACTTGAACCTTCCCTCATTCTGAAGTGGAACAATTCATTTGAAGTGTTATACCTTGTAACACGTTCATGAGGGCGGTAAAGTTGCTCTAAGTGGTCGTAAATCTCCCAAGCGAATTCCATGGCCTCATGTTGCCTTTGCAAGTCCGGAGACATGTTAGCCAACATAAGGCAACGGGCTTGGAGATTATCATCCTTCCACTTCTGGATCGCATCCCACTCGGCCCGAGTGGGAGCGTCCCCTTCGGGACTAGGCTCCCCTTCGAAGAGAACATAAGTTCTCTTCTCAGAATCTAAAATGATTTTTAGATTCCTCAGCCAATCAGAATAGTTGGGACCAGTCAACTTGTTTGACTCGAGGATCGATACAAAAGGGTTTTTGGTTGCCATTTCAAAACACTTAGAGAATCACAGAATCAACGACCTAAATGGTAAGATAGAGAACTAGTGAGCATGCTGAATTATAACGATATACAAAAGATAAGGTCTTTAATTTAATGTAGCTCCCACTGTTTTTCAAAGATCTACAATTCCCAAAGATCTAAGAGGAACACGTTTCCCAATGGGTACTAAGATCCTAGGCATTTTACCTCGAACCCACGACTCGTGGACATTCTAAGTAAGAACCCTAGGTAGGTACAACTTACCAATTCTAACACCTTTAGAACTCTTAGTAATTGTTTTTGCATCACCTTTCTTTCAATAAGGACCCACGACTCGTGCGACATCCATATTTACTTAGGCGTTAAGCTAGACCCATCAATCATAAGATCATGATCAAAACTTAGTTCGAACGACCCACGACTCGCGGACATCGCCCTTACTAAAATTGATTACGAAATATTGATCATTTAAAATGATCAATTAGGTAACTAAGAACTAGTAAGCTCCACTAGCTTTCCCACGACTCACGGACAATAACTAGCTTCATTTACTAAACTTAAAACCTATTGATGGAATGCTAGGAATTTAATTCGAAATTTTCATGTTGAATTAAACACCTATTTGTTCGAAATTAGCTTAATATTTAATGGGAATTTTCGAATCAACCGGAGAGTTGTCCGGTTCGACCTCACCAACATATATGTTATCCAATTTTATTAGTCTTGATTAATGCAAGTACAACTTAAATGCATTTCAAACAAGCACATAAACAGACAACATGTCCTAGCATGATACTAACATCAGATGATCATGGGTTCTATCTATCTTATGCGTGATATGTGGGAGGCACTCCACAATCACAAGATCTAACATACATGCTACATAAACAGTTTAAATCACATAAGGGAAAGCGGTAACAAAATACGAGCCGTATCTCTATTACATTTTACAATTGAGATTCCCCTCCCTAACATTTTGAGGGGTCTTCACTTATGGCCTCCTTGTTACTTGAATGTGGTCCATCTTACTCCATGGGTGCATTGTCTCCAAAATGAAAATAAAACCTCACCACCTATTCTACTCTCAAAAAAATGAAAAAGTACTAAAAAGTAATAAGGCTCAATCTTCATATTGGCCTTACACAAATACACGGGGCATACCCCGGCCTCAAAAACAGTGATATGGAAAGCCACATAATAAATCACATAACAGTACGCACATAAGTGAGGCTCCAACCTCAATTGAAAAAGCAACTATAGGGCTCCAACCCCAATTTAAACCATCCATGTGCATAAATTAAAACCATACATAAGTCTAACCAATAAATTAAAATTCCCGTTTCAAGTCCTAATGACTTAAAACATGACTTGATGCGAGTCTTATTTATAAAAGTTTTCAATAAATCCCAAACTACTAAAACAAATAAAATTCCAATTAATTTATGAAAATTAATAATTTTATTAAAGATGTATTTTCCCAAAATATAAACCGTTTCTATATCTCGAAAATCCCAATTTTAAGCTTTATTCAAAATTAAAATAAAAAAAATTAAATTTTAGTAATAAAAGGAAAATAAATTTAAAATCGGGACTGGATTGCACGAAATACGAAAAATCGGATTGCGATGGAGAAAAGGGCTGTGCACGCACCCCTCTCGGCCAGTGCGGGCGGCTGGGCGAGTAATCCCGCACGCCTTGCGGGACTCTCGCCCAGCGTGGCGGGCGGTGCGCCCGAAGCCCGCACGCGCGACACCTTCGCGCGCGGGGTTTTGCGTGTTCGTCGTAATCCGGGTTTTCGTTTCGTGTTTTCGTTCAAAAGCAAAACCAATCCAAGAAATCCAAAAATAGTTTATACAGTTTCAAATCTAAAACAGTTTTCAAAACGAATTTTACAAAACAGTTTTCAGAAACTTTCAGGGAAAATACAGTTTCGCAATTCAGGCTTTCTAAAACAATTACAAATACTCAATCGCATCAAGCCTAAGAATTTCTACCAAATTCAGTTTAATTGAGATGAATCAGAAACACGATTAACGAGGTGGCTTTGATACCACTTGTTGGAAAACAGGAATCAGAAAGCAGCGAAAATTTAAAATTTTTCCAACAAAAGGATCTAGGACTCGCAATCGTGTATCCAAATTCGTAGAGATTAGAAACTTACTTTTCAATAATCTTTCTTGAAGCGTTTCAAGCCACCCAAGAACGCTCTTCTCATGGCTTGATCCCCTCTCCTTGGTAAAGCTCGATTCTTCAAAAACTTCTAACTTGAAGCTCTCTAGAGATAGTCCATCAACTTGACTACAATCTAACTAGTAAGGATGCTAGTTCTCTAGTTAGTGTTTAGGCTTAGCCTAGGGTTTAATTTATCTTGGAGAAAGGATGGTGTTCCACACATGAACCAAAAGAATTGCCAATTACTCTCTAAGGGGAGCATGAGCTCCCCTAAATATAGGAAAGGGAGGGGTGGCCGAAAATCCCTAGTCCTTATGGGCTAAGGATTTTGGTCCCTCCCTCCTATTACTTGATCATCAAGTAATTTTGACTTTGACTTTGAATTTCTAATTCAAATCAACTTTTAAGAGAGCTAAAATATCCAAACCCTTTGGATATTATTATACTTTATTTATTAATAAATAAATAACTTATTTATCTAATTAATTAATTCATAATTAATTAACTAGATGAATTTTCTCCAAAATAAAACTTTCTTTTTAATTCAAAATTAAACCAAAGTTTATTAAATAATTAACAGATTTAATTGGTGACAAGGTTTTCAGGTCAAATCGAGCTCGTTTGGATAGGTAACGCCAAACAGGAAAATGTGTTACCAAACATCACACATACGAATTCTTAAGGAAGGGAGAGTGGTGACGGGGGTCACCACTCCTTAAGCCAAAATTGGTGACTAAGGTTAGGGCAGGCAGGCGTCCCAAGGAGTGTGGTGACGGGTGTCACCAATTTTGTGAAGGAACGGGGTGACGTGCATCACCCCTTGCAGCTTAAGTTTTTGCAGCAGTTCGTGGCTTAAACAGGGCAGAACTCACATACACAACTTCAACCAATCCCATGCCAATAAATCAAGGTAAGAAAAAGCAACTAAAGACCAACTATTCAGCTCCTTAACATGCCTTAAATCCGCAGCAAAACACACGTATGAAAGTAAGGGAAAAAGAGTTCAAGTTCATCCAATTTCTTCCAAAATTCATTAATGGTATCACTAATAATTCTCAACTACCATGCAATACAAGTCCAAGTCAGTATAAATGGAAGTCTTAGGATTAATCTTCATGCATTAAACTCAAAGGAAACAAAAAGAAACAAGGTTGATTCATCAAATGGGCATAAACCCTTACTATTCATCAAATTCTCCATTACATACATAAATCATCATGAAATTCAGCAAGATTAGACTTAAAAGAAAGAGAAGAAGGTGGAGGATAAAATCATGAGCTTATCTTTCAAGTATGGAGTGAATTGGTGGAGAATTGGGCTAAAAAAGGTGAAGATTAATAGTATTTTTCTTGCTCTCACAAGGGATCTCGATTTTGCTGCTTCTCTTGCCTTCTCTTGGTGTAAGAAATGAAATGAGAATATTGAAATCTGATAGGGGATTGAGTAATGTTTGTGTGGGTCTAAATTTGTCTTAATTTGGTTAAGTATAGGTTAAGATATGATTAAAATAGTAAGGAGTGGTCATTTTGGAGGGTGGAGCATACTTCGGCCAAAATTTGGGGTTTCGAACGAGCTTAGAAAAATAAAAGGCTTAGTTCATTGAACCCGAATTGTTGATACGAGTCCGACAGAGTTGACGGAATTTGAATCTGAATTCCCGAGCTCAAGATATGCTGCCCGGAACAGGAGATACGCTAAATGCCCTTTAGCCCCCGTTCCCAAAATAAAATTCAAAACCAAAACAAACAAGTCCAAAAACATGAAACGAACACATAAACATGTTCGTAACATATAAATCTCCAACATACAAAATTTACACAAAAACAAAATTCAAATCATATAAGAACGGAACGCGATCATATCACATAAGCATAACGTTCAAAAATTCATAAAAGTTCATATCAAATAATTCATAAATTCAAAGATTAAAAATTAAAATAAAAATAAACATATAAATACATAATTAAAATAATTTAAATGTGTAAGTAACAACCCTGTGATGTTATACCTGTACATACAAAAACGCAGGGCGTTACAATGCATATATCGATATCCATAGGCCCTCTGTTGATGCCCATTTTACGTTAATGATCCACGAACTCGGTGATGAGCAGGGACTGGGGGCATGCCAGAGGTTACGGATATCTATGTATTACATTTTAGGGGACCCGGTGAGAATGGGTATTTATTCCATCTTGGACTCCTCTTTCCCTTATTAACATGACAAGTTCAAGGCAAGGTAAGCAAGAGCACGATTCACGATAATATAATTAGCGAGAAATACATGTATAATTTAACCTCCACACGCTGTTGATGGTCCGGGTAGCTAACCCTCGCCATCCGATCACTGTAATCTGTGGGTTTATGACTCCCCAGACCGGAATCCCATCTTCCACCAAACCTCCTGGCGGATATCCGGGGTTGGTCCAACAAGATGGGACTTGTAACGCCCCGGTTTTTCCATTCATGTGTTATGTGATATTATATTAATCTTCATAACGTTATATGCATTATATTTCCATAAACTTATATGAAATTGTTGTTAATGTGAGAAATTACATGAATTAATTGTTAAGTGCCTAATTGCTTATATGTGACCTTACTTGATCATTTTCTAAATATATGAACTTAATTGCATTAGTATGCATGGATTTAATTGATCATTTTCCATGGAATAAAAATTGATTGCATGCATTCAATTAATTGAAGGACTTAAGTGTAAAAAGTGGTGAGTCATGTATTTTAGTAGAAGACTTTGTAAAATATCTTATGCATCTCATCTCTTCCATTTCATTCATCATCTTTCATCCAAGACTTCACACACATTCACAAACTCATCTCGCTTTAAAACACCAACAAGAAGGAAGGAGATTTCATCATTTGTCAAGCCATAATTCAAGGCGAAATTGCATTATTTGAAGCATCACAACTACCATCACTTTATCTCTTCCATCATTTTTTTCATTCAAGTTATGTGTGAGTTATGTGATGGATCTCTTGAGTTCATATGGAAGTAGGGTTGGTGGATTTGGAGGTGATTTCTTGTTTATAAGTGATTAGAAGCATGTTTAGGAGTATTACACTTCATAGCTTGCATGAATTTATGGTTTATATGAGAGTTGGATAGTACGAGATTATATGGGTTTTGAATGGTGAATTCTTGATGATCTATGCATGGTTCCTTGGATTATATGAAGCTTAATTGATATATAGGATCATATACATGTTATATGTTAGTTTGGAGTTGAATTCTTGCATTGATTTGGTGTTGGAAAGGATTAGGAGCCAATTTCCGAGCCTTATCTGTTTTTCCCATGTTTTTTCATCCAGCGGCACTCCAAACGCCCGTTTGGCCCCTTAGTTCAAGTACCAAATGCCCGTTTCACTTCCCAGAATTTTGACCCGAGAGCTCCCAAACGCCCGTTTAGGTTTCTGGGACATTTTTCAAATGGCCGTTTCTCCTTCATATGAACTCTGATTGACCTGATTTTAGAACCGTTGGAAATATCTTGAAGTCTAGAACACTCTCCAATTGAAATCACCTCAATATATTTTTTATTTGTGAGATATAATCAATTCTTTTTGGTGTCGCCACTTTACCAGAAATCTGCAATCACCTAACTTCGATCGTACGCCATTTTCTCCTCATTTTGAACTAGAATACGAACTATATATCCTCGAAAAGGTCTATGTGTCCAGTTTTATATCCAACAAACAAAACTCAATTCCAACTTCTAGAACTCAAGATATTTCAGTTTTCCTACAGCTTGTGCATTCCCAAAAACTGTCAACTTTTGCCAAACTTTGCCAAAACCTCTTTTATTGCATTCCTTTCACTTTCTTGGCTCCCATGTGTGACTTATATGAGTTATATAATTGGTTTATTGATAATTATGCTCTTATTTGACATTCCTTAATTGTTATTGCATGACATATTGATCATGACTTTGGCGTGCGTCGTAAATGGTTCATACGCTTCGTGTCTCACGAACACTTGTCCTTGTTGCACAGATCTTCTTCCCGTTGATGAGGAGCAAGCTTCATAGTTGTATCCTTGTTAATTGTCAGCACATGTGAGGCTTGATTCTAGATATATAGAACCCATACGACCCTATGTGATGTTTTAAGCCAAAATGTATCTATATATCTATGGTTTTCCAAACTTTATGAATTTCAACTGATTTCCTAAATTGAACTGAACTGATTGACTCTATTGGCGAGTAAGCATGTTCACTGTGGGCCCGAAGGTATTGTATTGAGCCAACCAGGAAAGCAAGGGCTGACGGGTAACTCTTGCACTATCCTCACCATTTTGGGATCACCTCTGAATCCACCAGGAGGTTTGGTGGAGGAAGAAATCCTGTGCGTGGGAGTCATGTTCCTGATGTATACTATTCATGGATGGTTGGGTCTTGCAAGCCCACCATCAGCCGGAGGAAAAAGGGTTCATGAAATTGCTAATTGTGCACTGTAATAACTTGCATGATCACTATTGAATTGAAACCTAAATATTGATTGTTCATTATTGGAGTAAAGGTTGGAGATTGCCCTCACTCACCGGGCCACGGATTGAATGGATAATGATTGAATTATAAACTGGATAGTTATAATCTCGGGCGAGAATTCACTCCATTCCTGAACTTATATTGCTTTTCTTTATAAAATCTTACCCGAGATTATGGCTTGCATAATATGTGCGCTTATATTTATTTAAACCCCTCACTCAGTCTTTCATAGACTGGCACCTCACTTTTCAGGTTTTGCAGGTTGAGTGCTAGGCGGGATTGAGTCGGGGCAAGTCTTTACTTTGAGTCTAGCACAGTTCATTTATCTATTTGATGCATATGTATTACTTACGAATTGTTATGGTATCTATGTATATTATAACTTTTCTTTTGAAAATTGATATTGTATATATGGAAATGAACTTGAAAGATGTTAAGGACATGAATGTATATTATGCTTCCGTTTTAATTGCTATGTATGTAGGTAACTGTTTGATGGTTAGTCCTGCCTAGCTAGTTTGTTTTTTTATTGTCTCTCATTCGCTATAGGCTTGATTCATGTATGGGTGTTCGTTCCATATGTGGATTAAACTATAGTGCGGGGGATGTGGCTACCTAGCATTCCGGGTGCTACAGGACTTGTGCAAGAGGTCGCCGTCGGCCCGATACCTCCCTGATTCGCTCATGACACAAGCCCCTGGGCCCCAAGAACAGGTACAGGAATCCACACCGGCTAGCCCAGTGCTAGGAGAGCATGGGGTAATAACAGGGTCTCGCTAAACAAGCTCAGGGTTAACACTAAACAACTTATAAAGCATTTTCGGTATATAGCCGGTATAAAAGATATGGCTAGTTTAATATGAAAACCATTTGGTTTGTTTTAGAGCATGCAAGGTTATAGGTCGAATATAAAAGAAAACCCTCACCTCCATGTGTAAGAAGGACCAAGAGAGGAACTACGAGTCTCGAATATCTCCACGAGGAGATCATTGTACGAGAAGGAAGACACGGTGTACTTATGAGACACGACTCAAAATGAAACCAAGTAAGACGCACGAAAATGTTCATGAAGTGGTGTGACATGTTATGAGATGACTAGATGTACAATGAAATCATAAAAGGTATAGAACTGCGGTGATCGGGTTCATGTGAAAAATTAATGCTCCCACGTAATAGACAATGATACGAATTCAGAACACGATAAATAATTAATCATTAAATAAATATTCAAGCCATTGACACTAAATATCATGTATAGCACATATAAGAATGCAATAAATCTCACGGAAATCACGTATTCATGCCATTCAATAATACTAATTCATTTCATAAATATCACGAAGTTAAACAATCAAATTTAATCAAGTAAGGACCAAGGAGTGTCAAATATGAGTATAATTATCAATTAATCAAGTATAAAATTCATATAAATCACATACGGAAGTCAAGGGATGAAAGGAACGCAAGAAGAGGGGTTTTGGTAAGTTTTGGTAAAAGCTGATAGTTTTTTGAAACACGAAAGCTATAGAAACATGGAAATATCTCGAGTTCTAGAAGTTGGAATTGAGTTTTGTTTGTTGGGTATAAAAGTAGACAAATAAACCTTTCCTTTCCAATGATATATGGCTCGAATTGTGGTTCAAAGCGATGTGAAAATGGCTTAGGCTCGAAGTTGGACGAAAGCAGATTTTTGGCGAAGTGGCGACACAAAATTATAACGGTTATATCTTGGTCCTCAGATATGATTTTAAGGTTATTCTAATTGGATAATACTCTACACTCCAAAAAGTTTTTGTGGTTAAAAATTCAGAGCAATCGGAGCACGTTTGGGAAGGTAAACAACCGTGTGAAAATTGGCCTGAAAGCAGAAACAACAGTGTAAAGGTTCTCGGAGGTCGAGGGGGTTGCTACACGGCTATTTGGTAAATGAACTTAATATCCAAATGGCCGTTTAGGCATGTTTTGCCCCAAAAAAGAACATGGGAGCAGACCTAACTCGACAGGGTGATTCCAAAACTACCCCAAATCATCATCCCAATCAAAATAACTCATAAATACACCATAAATAACACATATATGCATATAATTCCACCAAATCATCAATTATTCAACAATTTATACAAACCCATATATATATATATATATACATACACACACACACACATATATATATACATATATACACATATACCTTGGAGAATGAAAGAAGGGGATGAAGGAAGAGTTAGATGCTTGAATTCTTATCCTGAAACTTGATGAAATCTTCTTGCTTCCTTGTCTCTTGCTTGGGCTCGATTTTGGAAGAGAATGGAGAAAGGGTTTAAGAGGTTTGTGTTAGGAGAAAAAATAAAAAAGAAGAATAGGGTGTGGAGAGGTGTGTGGATCATGTAAAACAAGAGAGGGAACAGGAAAAATTACACTTTCGTCCCTTAACAATTTAAGTGTTTCAATTAGGACCGGTAAGTTTGGTAGGTGAATAATTGGGGTCCAATTCAAAGATTTATTGAGTCCAAGGATTTCATATAATTTCAAATAGGTACGTAATCGAAATAAGACATTTATTTAGCAAGTAAACATGTTATAACAGAATTTAATTAACATAGTCATAGGTCAAATAAATCATATAGGTCACGTAATGGCAATTAATTCATGAAATTAAATATGTTAAACACCCACTTACCAATTAAAACACAATTAAATCACATAACACTTGGCCTAAACTCACTCGTGACGTCATACCTGACTTGTCGAGAAAACAGGGTGTCACAAACGTCCCACGCACCACGTAAACAAGTAAAAGAATTAAAATAACACAAGTCATGCTCCTAAGGGTCGGTCCCGACCAGGACTAGTTGTTGTTAAAATTGGATCTCGGCCGGGACAGGCATCTAGTAGCCAAAACTGCATGGCTATCCCGGCCGGGACAAAAATCAATCCCGGTACGGGACAGGCTTTTGACTTACTGCCATGCAATCCCGGTCGGGATAAGTTTTAAACTGAAATGGATCCCGACCAGGATACATGTTCCGAAGGTGGCCAAATATCAATCCCATCCGGGATTAAAGACGTCCCGATCGGGATCCATACCCAACCATACCTTCTGTTAGGTGATCCCGGCTAGGATCATTTTTGAACTGAAAAGTATCCCGGCCGGGATCCCCTCCTTGAAAACAGGAGATGGCGACTGCAACAGTTCGAACAACAACAAAACTCCACATATACAAGATTATAAGCTGCAAATCCAACCCAAAACAATGCCATACATGTAAACACACTTCATACTTCAATTAGGCAACAAATAACACATTATAACATGCTTAGAGCATCACATTTCCACACATGAAACCCTCATTTAATACATATGCATTCAATACACAACAACTCAACATTCCTTGCATTAAATTCAAAGAGATTCAACTATAAAAGCATTAACATGTCTAACATCAAGTCTATAAGCTCCAAGATTAAAATCCCTAACACATTCATCACATTTCACACAAATCCACATATATATATGTATAAGCACACCTTGATCAAGAGAAAATGATGAAGAAGAGAAGTGAGGATGATGGTGGTGGTGGCCGGCGGCTCTCGGTGGTGTGACAGCTCGTGGGGGCTGGTGTTGGAGCTCCTCATCTTCCAAGTCTTGAGTGTGTGTGATCTTGTCTTAGAAATGCAAATGTAGGAATATGTGTATGAGTGTATATGTATGTTATGTTATAAAGTATAAGATATAAGATATACGTTATGGATATATTATTAATTGCAGTTAGGTCCTTAAGGTTGTACTTGGATTATATGTAAGTCAAGAAATTATCAATTATTTCATTTAAACCATTTCCTTAACTGTAATTTAGTCCATGAATGTATGCATGATTCATTTAAGTCACATTATTTCAAAATATAACAATTAAACACATAAGTCATATAATGCATAATTAAATAGATAATCCTAACTCTCGAAAACCCACACGTGTGGTGTGCGTACCTGGAAGTCGAGAACACGGGGCATCATAACCTTTCCCCTCTTAAAAGAATCTGGTCCCCAGATTCACTGCTCGCATGAAAACAACTCCGAATGGAACTTCTTCATCTTGTCCTCGGTTTCCCAAATGGCTTTCTCGGTCTTATCACTTCTCCATAAAACCTTCACCAAGGGAATTAGCCGGTTTCTTAAGACTTGAAACTTGCGATCTAAAATCTCCACCGACTTTTGGACAAAAGTTAGATCTGGTTGCAAATCAGCCTCTTCAACTTCTTCAACGGGGGGAATCTCGACTCATCGGGGTAGTACTTCCTTAGTTGAGACACATGGAAGACATTGTGAATCCCAATTAAGCTTGGTGGTAGATCCAAACGATATGCCACTTCACCAATGTTCTCAAGTATCACAAATGGACCCAAGTAACGAGGGTTAAGCTTTCCTACTTTCCCAATCCGAGCAAACCCTTTAAGCGGGGATGCCTTCAAGAACACACGGTCCCCAACCTCAAACCTGAGGCCTCTTCTAAGAAGGTCGGTATATCTCTTTTGATGATCCTGAGCTGCTTTCATCTGTTGTTGTATCAATTGGACTTTCTCAATTGTATGTCGCATGGCTTTAGAAGGTTTCTCCTTCTTCTCACCCTTCTTTATGCCTTCTTGCTTAGTCGACTTTCACTCTTCCAGATTAAAGAACAACGGACATCTACACTTCCGACCGTAGAGAACTTTATACGAGGCCATACCGATTTAGGCTTGATAACTGTTGTTGTAGGTGAACTCAATCAAGTGTAGTTATTGGTCCCAAGAAGTCTGAAAATCGAAGGCACAAGCCCGAAGCAAGTCCTCGAGATACTTGATCAATCTCTCGGATTTGCCATCCGTTTGAGGGTGAGACGCGGTACTAAACTTGAGCTTCGTACCTAAAATACCTTGTAACTCTTGCCACAACCTCGAAGTAAACCTCTGATCTCTATATGACACAATGTTAACCGAAATGCCATCAAGTCGAACGATCTCCCTGTTGTACAATTCGGCTAGCTTGTTGATCTTATAGGACATCCGAACTAGTAGGAAATGAGCCGACTTAGTCAGGCAGTCCACAATTACCCAAATACCGTCGTAACCACCCTTTAATTTTGGTAACCCGGATACAAAATCCATCGTCACTTACTCCCACTTCCACTATGGAATAGGTAACGACTGTAGAAGACCTTGGGGTTTCTGGTGCTCGGCTTTAACTAACTGATAAGTCATGCAATGCTTCACATACTCAGCAACATCCTTCTTCAATCCACTCCACCAATAGTATTGTTTAAGATCTTTGTACATCTTATTACCTCCGGGGTTGATAGAATAAGCTGACTTGTGAGCCTCATCGAGTAACACCCGTTTCAACTCTACGGGTGCAACCACACGGTTCCTGAAATGAAGAAGACTAGTTTCATCGGACCTAAAGGGACACTCTGGGTCTGCTCTTACCTTAACAACCAATCTCTGAACTTTCGGATCACTGTCCTGAGCTTCAAATAGACGGTGCCTCAACTCCGGTTGTATGTTGATGTTGGCAACACGAGCCTTCAAGACAATTGGCTCGATCCTACTACCTTCACCCACTTCCAAACTCGACACACTAGCCTTCCTACTAAGTGCATCAGTGACCACATCAGCTTTGTCGGGATGGCATTATTGGGAATAGTGCCCTGAAAATTCAATTTGTTGAATTTATTAAACTGAATTTACAGCGCGTTGTGAGTATTTCACATATTAATAATTAATGACGTGTGGTGGTATTCTTATGTGAAACGTGTTTCATAGGAAAAGATTTTGAATACCGAAATCACGTGTCATTAAAGTTCTAGTTGGTGAGATAAGAATATGTTCTTATCAAGACTATAACGTGGTTATATAAGATGATTAGTCTTTCGTCATAGGGAATCGTGACTCCAATTATAACATGTTGATGATTTTCAATAGGATTGGAAACATCGAACTGGACCACTGAGATTATTTATTTTATACTGCTATCTAAAATGAATAAAATCTCAGGAAGCATTGTACTCTTAATCCTGATAATATTTCGACTTTAGGCATCTAGTGTTAGTCACTGTAACATACTCGAAGTGAGGTCTCGGTAATGGGTGGCCAAAATACTTTGTATGATTCGGTGACAACATGAAATGTGCTAAAGAGTTATATTGATCGAGGAATTTGTGGCCTTGCTGGAAGGTAAAAGATATCCCTGAAATAGATTTGCAAAAGTTCAAATCAAGACTTTGGCCAAAGCACTTAGCGTGATACGTCACCGAAGTTATATGTTGAATGTGTTTCACATACAGAGAATTTGAACTTGAGGCAAATCAATAAATTTCAAATTAGAGATGAAAAATAAATGATAGTAGTTGCAATTTATTTTTCATGGATATCAACACGGAGGAGTAAAATGCAAAATTATTCTAGATTGAGAAATTCGTGAATAATTTAATTAATTTTAGAGTGCAACAATATTTATTTAGTGAAATTAAATATTGTTAAACGGTAATTAATTATTATAATGAGATGATAATATATTAATCCGTTTGGAGCTAAAATTAATTAGTCCTGCAGGTCCCCCTGCAAACCCCAATTGAAAACCCAAAGAGAAAATATTAAAAGGAGAAAGAGAAATGAATTTTCAAAGTGTTTGAAAATGGCCACGGATTTATTTTAAGAAAATAAATCAATTTCCAAAGGGTTGGAAATGCTCGGAATTTTATTTTGGAGAAAATAAAATTTTAAAATTTTTTTGATTAAAAAAAAGGGGGGGGGGGGGGGGGCTGATGTGGCAGTCCACGTGGCACGCCACGTAAGCAGACGAGTCCCAGGTGGCGCTGACTGGGCACCGCGTGGACGGCTAGGATCATGCCACGTCAGCGCCCATGAACGGCCCAGATGAGATCGGACCGGGTCAGTCAAACGGGTCAGGGTCGGTCAACGGTTCAGGTCGAATTCGGATAGGGTCGGAAAACCGGGTCTGGACAAGGCCAGACCCGGGCACGTGGCAGTACAGGAATCGGCCACGTCGTGAGTAAACCCTAGGCCGCGAGTGGAACACACGCGCTGCCTTGTGGCAGCGCGTGAGGGTGCGTGCCATCTCCGATTGGTGCTTGGCCGGCGGCGTTGGATTCGTGGAAAGGAGAGCTTCAACGTGGTGCTCTCATATTCCGTTAATTTTGCAAGTGGTAGTGCGAAATGACCAAAATGCCCTTCCACTTGTGCTTAAAATGACTGTTTTACCCTCCGGTTTTTGCCTATAAATAGCTGACCCCCTTGCCATTATTTCTCATTCAGTTTTGGGATGGTTTTGGCCAAATTTTGGTTTTGAAATCAAGTCTCATTTTCTCCTAGTTAATTTCGATTTATTTTGGAATTAATTTTAATTAGGTGTTTATATAAAACGCCTAATTTTGGGAGATTAAACCCTGAAAAAGGGTTTTCTAGTTTAAAGTTTTATTTTCTCTAAGTATTTAAAGAAATACTTTCGGAGCCCACACTCCGAGGGTGTCCTTGGGGTTATTGCAGGGAAGCTCTGCCAGTTTCACTAGGAGATCGGGTATCGGATTCACGGGAGGTGAATTCGGGAGCTGGAAAAATGCTGTTAGATAGCCATGTTTGCAGTACGGTAATATTTTACAGTTGTTTTATTTTAAGCATGATAAATTATGTGCTCTTAAGCGTTAATTGCATGTTAGATATTTATTTGCTTAAGTGATTTAAAATTTATTATCAATTGCATGTATATACTTGAGTAGATCCGGCTAAGTCTTCCGCTATTGTATTAAAAAGTTTTAAGAAATATTTTAATACTTATATTATAAACAAAATTTTTAAAATGTGGTCCCGGACTGCTACTGTTCTGGGCGGGCCCGCATCCCAGCAACTGGTCTCAGAGCCGTGCTCTAGATATATACATGCATTGATATGATGCATGCGATGCATAATTTTAAATCTGCTACTGTGCACGTAAATTCTGTCAAAGGAGGCTGGTTTTTAAGTGGGACCATTGTGACCCCTCCAGTGTTTCCTGAGAATTTACGTGGAATGGTAATTTTTTGGGAATCGATTTCAATAATCTTCCTGGTTAATTACAGAATCAGTAAACATGATTTAAATTATGAGATAATTTATTTATAACATGTTTACTTTATGCCATTTATTTTAAGTATGATAATTATGTGATAATTATATGAAAGCATGCTTAATTATTTTTATTTTATGGCATGATCATGATAATATGAGATATTATGATATTTCAATTATGCATATTTTATTTAATGTGATTAAATAGTATTGTTTAATAGAGATTAGACGCGATGCATAATTGAACTAATATTTTTTGGCCTAATTAATAAATAGTTATTAAATTGTCTTAAAATATTATTATTGGGATTTTAACTATGATTTAGTAATCCTAGTGGGAGGCTATTAATTAGATTAATTACTTCCAACAATAAGACGCCAAAAGTGATTATTAAATAATCAAAAGATAATACACACCTTTTAAAAATTCAAGTGGGAGCGAGATGAAAAGAGTTGGATTCTCATGGCTTCCATTACCCGTCTATAGTATAGTGGATGTATACTACTCCCTTCGGCGGGTATATATTCGCGGTATACAAGATTAGACTTCTACGGATAGAATGAAATACGAGGAAGTCAGCTCGACCACGCCTCCGTGGAGTGTCTTGACCTACTCGTAGGGCTTCTAGGTAATGGTACACATTTTACTAAGTAATGTATTAACCTCCCTTCGGAGCTCTGTTACATTTACTTAGAGGCCAAGGGTTGACGTGGTGGATTGACATAGTTTGGTAAGAGTTACCTAGATGACATGTGAATTAAGAATAGTTCTTGCTTTTCTAAGCGGTTTTCGACCTCGCCTCCGGGGAGTCAACTGCAGTTAGTTAAGTCACCATTGCGTAAATCGAAATGCTTACGTGGATTTCATTTATTGGTTAGACGCAGAACAAAATGAAATACATAATCATAACTTGCATTTATTTATTTATTTCAGTTTTATAAAAACGATCTCTCTTAGCCCACTCCATACTACATGTCTATAATAAGGAAATAGGCTAGTAAGGGTTCAACTATGCTGACTAGGAAATGAATCTTGACATCGTGTTGAGACACGAAAGTTTACGTACTCACTGAACCTTATCCGAAAATTTCGGAAACTACAACCAGTCAGGATTAGAAAGACGCTTATTCTAAATGGATCAAGTATGATGATTTGGCTAGTCTTATATCCCGACATCTGTCTCAAAAGTTCTTGAGTATCAGACGCATGAGATGTCTACTGATAAGAACATGTTTTGAAGACAGAATCGTACGAAGGTATGAGCCACGAAAAGGTTGTTAGTTAAAGATATTTGAAGGATCACTGTTTCAGAATCATATTATGGATATGATAACTGATCTGAACGAGATTGAAAGCCTCTGTGCTTAGAGAGACAATCTTAACAGATAGGATACGATCCTATACTCTCTGCCTAAGTCATTTGAACGTTCAAGATTATTTTAAATAAATCCTTTCAAAAAAAAAAACCAATGAATGTCTCAATATGGCAGAAAGGGTGATATAGACTAAGGGAAAAGTTGTGTGTTATCCGTTTCTCAAACTTCCTAGTTAGTTTGAATCTTCGCAACGAATTGCAAATATGATTAGTTGATCTCAAGTTCACAAACCAGAATTCTGGTGAATTTCCAACTAAACATACTTTCAACGGGTAAGATATCTTCATATCTTATCTAAACGGCGTAACAAACAGACAAACTAAGTATTTTGGACAATTTCTTTTCCAATACTCGTTACCACCGAAATAGAAACATTTTTCCATTGTCGGATTTTTGTAAGTTATTTGATAAGTAATGGTTCAAATATTTGTTTTGAACAAAAGTTTACCATTAAACAAAATAAAAGGTTTATTTGCTCTGGCACAATAAAAGATGGTCTTTTATACCTCAGTGAAAAATCCTAATTTAAGTTTAACATTAAGAAGCTTGACTTACCATCTAAGAGGAAAAACTTCTACGTGGCATCAACGTCTTGGTCACTTTTATCCGAATAAGATCCAAAGACTAATTGTTGAGTCTTTTCGACTTGACAGCTGTCAGTCTGCGAATCCTGTTTAGAAAAGTAAAATGACCAAGAAAGTTCCTTTTGAGACAAAAGGTATTAAGCCATGAACTTGCTTGAGTTAGTTCATACGGACATATGATACTATGAATGTTCAAGCAAGAGAAAGTTTTTGCGTACTTTATCATTCATTTGAATGAATACTCTAGATACAGATATGTTTATTTGATGAGACTTATGTAACGCCCCTGTTTTTCATTCGTTCGAATATGTCGTATGTGTTTATAAATTGCGCAAATTAAGTTATTTAATTATGTGATTAATTGTTTATAAGTGTTTTAAATATTTAATTTTAATATAAATTGTTATTAGTTTATTTTATTTTATTTTATAATTTTATTTCGTTAATTAATTTATCTAAATTGATAATTGAGAATTAATGTTAATTAATCATGTTTTAATTAAGCTAATTAATTTATTATAATATCGTTGACTTTCATTTAAATTAAAATAGAATTTAAATGTGTTTATTTAATTTGAAATGTTATGAATTGTTACGTTTGCGTATGAGTGTTTTATTCGTGTGTCGTTCTTATATGATTTGATATCGAAAATTCACGAAAATTTAGTATGTTGTAGATATATGTGTCTTGTATGTGTACGTATGTTCGTTTCATGTTTTCGGATTCGTTTGTTTGCGTTTTAAATTTATTTGGTATGAATGGAACCAAACCGGGGGCTAACAAACACTTAGCGCACCCTTGGTTCCGTATGTGATATCTTGAGCTAGGGAACTCGGAATCGAGTTTCGTTAACTCCGTTGAACTCATAACGAAAATTTGGGTTCAATAAACTTAACCTCATATTTTTCTAAGATCTTTTGGACCCTCGAAAATTAACCGAAACTTGCAATGGGAGTCAAAACAGCCACAGCTTACCAAATGAGCCATAACTTCCTCATATCTTGACCAAATTAACCATGGTTTGAACCTATGTGACCCTAGTTAACCCCACTGTCCTCCCATACCACTCCCATACCGAGCCATCCCTCACACAAAGCAAAAACTCAGCCAAAAAGCCCTGCACTCCAGAAAATCCCGTAGCCATTGTCAACCTTGAGATTCAAAGCTCAAATCTCTTCCATCTTCCATCCATTCAACAAGGTGAGTTTAGGGTTGTGATGCGTATTCAATATGTGTCATTTTAAGCTATACATCCCCAATTTTGAGCATGCTTTCATGGGATTTTGAAGAGATAAGGAAATAGTTAGGTTATGACTCCATATTTGATTTCATTATTTAGATTCTGTTTTCTTGAGAAATTATGCATGAAATCTGACTACTTTAGTTCCTAGTATGTGTATTTGAACTTGAATTTGATCTATGTTAAGTGTATGAGAGTCCACCAATGTTGAACTATATGAAACTTGAAGATATATGCAAGAACATGACTGCCCTCCTTTGGCCTGCTTCTGCGTATGAATTTGGGACTGAAACATGGATCTGTGGTGCTACTTCCTTTGTAATTTTGGCATGGTTATTGAGTATACATGTTTCCCTTTTGTGTTGCCCTGTTTTTCATTCCTTTTCAGCCATATATTTACTGATAAAAGCTGGTTTTAGTTGCTGTCATGCTGCGTTGCTACTGTGCGTAATTGCTTCATGGAATGCCTGTGTTGTTGCTATTGTGTTGTTGATGCTTTGTTGTATGTTGTTGCTGTGTGTTAAGGAAGGAAAAAATACAGGGGATTAGGCTTGGCCTTGGGTTGCTGATTGCGTCTGTATTCCCTCTACCCGGCCGGGGAAATTTTTGGAATGAAAAGGCCCGGCCGGGTAGCGTCTGGGCAGTAGCTGCTACACTCTGTTCTTCTTCTTCTTCTTCTTTCTTTCTTGTTTATGTGTGTATATACATAATATGTATTTGTGGGATTGCATGCATGCAAAGTGGTGTGTGTACATGTGTATTTGTATATATATATATAGATATATAAGTGTGTATTTATGTAGTAATTTATGCATGCATGTAGTTAAATTGCTTAGTTATTCATTCATGCATGAATGATCTATAGGTGCTCGTATATATATAATATATTTAGGTTACATGCAGGTTTGATTTGAAATATTTACATGCATTTTATGCATGATTATATATATATATATATATGTTTATTATATATTAAATATTATTTGATTTAATTGAATTATATAATTAAAATGTTATCTATTTCATATTCCTATCTAATTTTCAATCTTGAATGAAGTATAAATCTGATGCTTTTGAGAAATTCTTAGAATTTCAAAAGGAGGTTGAGAACCAAACTGGTCACAAGATCAAAGCACTTCGATCTGATCGAGGAGGCGAGTATCTTAGTGAAGAATTCCTTAATTATCTCAAGGATAATGGGATTATCTCTCAGTGGACTCCTCCGGGAACTCCTCAGCTTAATGGAGTTTCTGAGAGAAGGAATCGAACCCTACTTGATATGGTTCGTTCCATGATGAGTTTCACTGACTTACCACCTTCTTTCTGGGGTTATGCCCTAGAAAGTGCAGCAAAGATTCTGAATCTAGTTCCCTCTATATCAGTCCCCAAAACGCCCTATGAAATGTGGCATGGTAAAATCCCTAGTTATTCTTACTTAAGAATTTGGGATTGTCCTGCTTACGTGAAGAGGACAGTGGGAGATAAGTTAGAATCTCGTTCTAACTTATGCTACTTTGTAGGTTATCCTAAGGAATCCATAGGATACTACTTCTATGATCAATCTGAGCAAAAGGTGTTTGTTTCCAGAAATGCTACTTTTCTGGAGGAACCGTTCCTTAATGAAAAGAAAGGCAAGATCATAGAATTAGAAGAAGTACAAAGTGACCCCACACCACCCACTGAAGAAACGTCCCACTCTGATCAACCACAACCAATCATGAATTTCGATACACACGAAAACCCTCCTCTAAGGCGTTCTGAACGCACTCCTAGACAGCCGGAGAGATGGTATGGATTCCTCCATGAAATCTCTCAAAAGGATAATGATCCTTTAACATATGAGGAGGCACTTTCAGATTCTGACTCTGAACAGTGGATAGAAGCCATGAAATCCGAAATGGACTCCATGAACTCCAACCAAGTTTGGACCTTGGTAGATTTGCCTGATGGGGTCAAACCCATAGGTTGCAAATGGATCTTTAAGAGAAAGCTTGGAGTTGATGGAAGCATTGCAGCCTACAAAGCAAGACTGGTTGCAAAAGGATTCACTCAGAGACCCGACGTGGATTTTGATGAAACCTTTTCACCAGTTGCAATGCAAAAGTCTATTCGGATCATGTTTGCCATTGCTGCATATTATGACTATGAGATATGGCAACTGGATGTGAAAACTGCCTTTCTCAATGGTGACATTGACAAAGACATTTATATGGAGCAACCCACAGGTTTCACATTCAGTGGGAGTGAGCAAAAGGTTTGCAAACTCCAAAGATCAATCTATGGATTGAAACAGGCTTCTAGGAATTGGAACATTCGATTTGATGAATCAGTCAAAGCGTTTGGCTTCATCCAAATTTCGAATGAATCATGTGTGTATAGAAAGAAATTGGAGACCTCAGTGCAATTCTTAGTACTTTATGTTGATGACATCCTTCTTATTGGGAATTCGAAGGATGACATGAAAGTGACTAAGTTATGGTTATCGAACCAATTCGAGATGAAAGATCTTGGTGATGCGTCCTATATCCTTGGAATTAAAATCTATAGAGATAGATCTACAAGGTTAATAGGACTATCACAGTCGATGTACATTGACAAAGTATTAAAAAGATTCAATATGGAGTCAGCAAAGGTTAAGAACCTTCCTATGAGTGTAGGAACATGTCTTTCAAAGAAGATGTGTCCTAAGACTAACCTTGAGAAGAAAAGAATGACTCATACACCTTATGCATCAGCAATAGGTAGCATAATGTATGCAATGTTATGTACTCGACCGGATGTGGCTTATGCACTTAGTGTAATGAGTCGTTTCCAATCTGACCTTGGAGATGGTCACTGGGCTGCCGTGAAGAATATTCTTAAGTACTTGAAAAGTACTAAAGATTTATTCTTAGTTTACGGAGGTCAGAAAGATCTTACTGTCGAAGGATACTGCGATGCAAGCTTTGCATCTGACTTAGATGATTTTAAGTCAATGTCAGGATACATTTTCTGCCTAAATGGCGGAGCAGTGAGTTGGAAGAGTTCCAAGCAAACTACCACTGCAGATTCGACCACTGAGGCCGAATACTTAGCTGCAAATGATGCAGCTAAGGAAGGTGTTTGGATTAGAAACTTCATTCAAGAGTTGAATGTTGTTCCTAGCATGAAAGACCCCATTACTGTGTTTTGTGACAACACTGGGGCGGTTGCTCAAGCAAGAGAACCAAGATCTCACCAACGGACCAAGCACATTATGAGGAAGTATCACCTAATCCGTGATATTATCAAAAGAGGAGATGTGCTAATTGAGAGGGTCACATCAGCAGAGAACGTGGCAGATCCACTTACTAAACCCCTTAGTCGAGAAGCTTTCCAAGGTCATCTTCAGAAGATGGGACTTAGAGTAGCTTTAGAATGGCTTTGATGGGCAAGTGGGAGATTGTTAGGAATAGTGCCCTAGAAAGCCGATTGTATATCCGCTTTGTACTTTTCCTTATTGTAATCACAGACAATCTTTGAATGAAATAACGAATTGAGGCAACACTTCTTTATATGCTCTTGTTTGGTATGCGTTTACTTTAGCTGTGCATGTATGAGAACTCCCCTAATCCTGATGACTTTAGGACTCTACCATTTAGGTGAAATGGTTCATGAAACGAGCCCTATATCACATAAGTCATGATTAGTAAAATACTCCAAGCCGATGAGTCCTACAGACAGTGGGAGTGTCAACCTGACTCCTCTAAGGCTTGCTTGTGGGATCACGCCCTTAAGAATGACCACCTTGTTTCATGAAGGTGCAAAGTGTATAGTTGATACGTGCGTGATACATGAGGGTGCTTACTTTAATAAGTAAGTTCACTGAGGTGCCCCGTGTGAGAACATTCCTAAATGGGAAAGGAAGTTTTTATTTCAGGAAATGGAAACTTCCAGATTAGGAAATATCTCACGAGTCATTGGTGTGATTAATTGATCCTTAGACTTGAGGTTCCTTGTCACTTTATGAGTTAACTCTGTAGTCTTAGGTATAAGCTTTAAAGGGTGTCGCCTTAGACAACTGATTCAAGGTTTATGCTGGGGCTGCACAAGTGACTCATGAAAGTGAATGAGAATCAAGAAAGGACCTACACTTGCATTTGCAAGGTGATCTCTTATTGTGTAAGTCATTCATATGCCATATGGAGTCCTTGGCCAAGGCAGTAGATCAAGACATCAAGAAAAGGGTTTCTTGGATTGAGATCAAATGGATATGAAATGCACTTAGCTTTAAGACCGGATTATTAGGGTTCTGATTATTCCCTTGCCCTAGATCTTGGTTGAGAGATAGTAAGTAGGAGGATTGTATCTCACATGAATCAATGACTTAAAGGTTCTGTCGAATCCAAACATTCCAATTCAGCTAGGGGTTAAACACCTGTTGCTAGACTATGGTCGTTTAATCTGTGGACTGATTAATTAATTAGTGAATCAATTAATTGGGGTCACTGCTAATTGAATTGAGAACCTAGAGGGTCACACACAACAACTTGGTTACATGAGTTGAGGCTTGAAAATGATTAAACGAGTTAATCGGGCCAAGAGGGTTCCACACGTGTGAAGTCACACGTGTGGCTCACATGAGTGACACGTGTCACTGTGACACGTGTCACACACGTGTGTATATATATATATATATATATACATATATATATATATATATACATATATATATATATATATATATTAAATAATTAATTAGTTAATTATTTAATAGACTTTGGTTTAATTTTGAATTAAAAAGAAAGTCTAATTTTGGAGAAAATAATCTAGTTAATTAATTACGAATTAATTAATTAGATAAAAATAAGTTATTTATTTTATAATAAATAAAGTATAAAATTATCCAAAAATAGTTTGGATATTTTTAGCTCTCTTAAAAGTTGACTTGAATTAGAATTCAAAGTCAAAGTTGGAAAATACTTGATGAACAAGTAATAGGAGAGAGGGACCAAAATCCTAGCCCATAAAGGACTAGGAATTTCGGCACCCCCCTCCCTATAAATAGGGGAGCTCGAGCTCCTTATGGAGCTAATAGACAATTTTTGGTTCATGTGTTGAACACCTTCCTTTCTCCAAGATTAAATTAAACCCTAGGTTAAGCCTAAACACTAACTAGAGAACTAGCATCCTTACTAGTTAGATTGTGATCAAGTTGGTGGACTTTCTCTAGAGACTTCAAGTTAGAAGTTTGAAGATTCGAGCTTTACCAAGGAGAGGGGATCAAGCCGCGAGAAGAGCGTTCTTGGGTGGCTTGAAACGCTTCAAAAAAGAATAAAAGAAAAGTAAGTTTTCTATCTTTACGAATTTGGTTACACGATTGCGAGTTCAAGGTCCTTTTGTTGGGAAAATTTTTTAAATTCCGCTGCTTTCTGATTCGTGTTTTCCAACAAAAGGGTGGAGGCAAAGTACTGTTAAATGAAATAACAGTATTAGATACTGATTTCCATAAACCCGTGATAATTGAAAAAGTATTAGATACATGTGATGTACCAAATACAACATGTGATGTAGAGACGTGTACACGAGAGCATCATTGTAGTGGGAGGATTGTCAGGACACCTGACAAGATACCTAAGATTAACCCAAGAGGTTGAATCTAACGTATCTAATCCTGTCATGTGTGATGAAGCTGTGGAAGATATAGACGCTGACCAAAGCCATAGAATCTAAGTTAGAATCTCTATATTCTGACAAGGTCTTGAACTTGTAGAGGCGCCTGAAGGCATTAAACCCTATTAGATATAATTGGGTTCTACAAGCCGATAAAAGAAGGAATGGACGAAAAAGTAGAAACTTTAGAGCAAACCTATGGCAAGGGATTTTACCCAGAAAGAAGAAATCATTTATGAGGTCTTCTCGCCTATAGCAATGCTTAAGTCCATTATCCTCTCCATTTTATCATTATCGATTATGAGATTAGGTAAATGGATGTAAAGACTATGTTCTTGAATGGGCAACTTCAAGAAGAAGAGATACATTGCATAACCTGAAGGCTTCGCAGCCAGAAATCAGGTGCATATAATGCAAGCTTAATAGATCGATTTATGATCTTAAGCAAGCGTCTAGATTATGGAGCATCAGAATTATAAGGCACTTTAGATTCTTTGGATTTGTATAATTGCCTGATGAACCATGAAGTGTACAAAATGACATCATGATAGCGTTGTAACATTTTCACTTTGTACGTAACTAATATTCTGCTCATTGGGAATGATGCAAGAATTTGTCAGTGGTCAAGATTCGAACGTCAAATCATTTTGACAAGTAAAGACCTAAGTGAGACCAATAATATTCCAAGGATCAGAATTTTGTCGTGATCATAGGAATAAGGAGATTGGTTTATCACAAGAAGCATATATAGATAAGATGCTGGCAAGGTATAATATGACAAATTCCAAGAAAGGTTCATTACCTTTTAGATATGGAATTTATTTATCTCGGGATCAGTGTCCTTAGACAACTGAAGAGATAGAAGACATGATTAGAGTTCCGCAGCGGAAGCTTTATGTATGTCATATTATGTACAAGGCCAGTTGTCTATTATAAAATAGGTCTAAGTCAGCAGATATTAGTCAAACCCTAGAATCTGACACTGGGTAGTAGTGAAAGCATATATTGGAGTACTTGAGAAGGACTTGAGATTATATGCTTGTCTACCACAGTGGTGAGCTCATTTCAATAGAGTATAGAGATTTGGATTTATAATCTGATTTGTATTCTAGATGTTTGACATCAGAATACGTGTTTACTCTAGAAAGAGCAATCGTTAATTGGAGAATGTTAAGCAGACTTGTATTGCTTGCACCACCATGGAAGTCAAATACATGGTAGCTTGAGAAGCAGCCAGTTAGATGTATTGCATTCATGATTTACTAGTTGTTGGCGCAGAGAAATGTCTAATGGATTCCTTCATTAAAGTATTGGCGCGAAAGAGTGCAAAACGAGTTTTGACATTCATACGAAAGGAATAAGACTTAGATGTGTGGCCAAATTGAATTTAGGGCAAGTGGGAGATTGTTGGGAATAGTGCCCTGAAAATTCAATTTGTTGAATTTATTGAACTGAATTTACAGTGAGTTGTGAGTATTTCACATATCAATAATTAATGACGTGTGGTGGTATTCTTATATGAAACGTGTTTCATAGGAAAAGATTTTGAATACCGAAATCACGTGTCATTAAAGTTCTAGTCGGTAAGATAAGAATATGTTCTTATCAAGACTATAACGTGGTTATATAAGATGATTAGTCTTTCGTCATAGGGAATGGTGATTCCAATTATAACATGTGGATGATTTTCAATAGGATTGGAAACATCGAACTGGACCACTGAGATTATTTATTTTATACTGCTATCCAAAATGAATAAAGTCTCAGGAAGCATTGTACTCTTAATCCTGATAATATTTCGGCTTTAGGCATGTAGTGTTAGTCACTGTAACATACTCGAAGTGAGGTCTCGGTAACGGGTGGCCAAAATACTTTATATGATTCGGTGACAATATAAAATGTGCTAAAGAGTTATATTCATCGAGGAATCTGTGGCCTTGCTGGAAGGTAAAAGATATCCTTGAAATAGATTTGCAAAAGTTTGAATCAAGACTTTGGCCAAAGCACTTCGCGTGATACTTCACCGAAGTTATATGTTGAATGTGTTTCACATACAGAGAATTTAAACTTGAGGCGAATCAATAAATTTCAAATTAGAGATGAAAAATAAATGATAGTAGCTGCAATGTATTTTTCATGGATATCAACACGGAGGAGTAAAATGCAAAATTATTCTAGATCGAGAAATTCGTGAATAATTTAATTAATTTTAGAGTGCAACAATATGTATTTAGTGGAATTAAATATTGTTAAACGGTAATTAATTATTGTCATGAGATGATAATATATTAATCCGTTTGGAGCTAAAATTAATTAGTCCTGCAGGTCCCCCTGCAAGCCCCAATTGAAAACCCAAAGAGAAAATATTAAAAGGCGAAAGAGAAATGAATTTTCAAAGTTTTTGAAAATGGCCAAGGATTTATTTTAAGAAAATAAATCAATTTCCAAAGAGTTGGAAATGCCCGGAATATTATTTTTGAGAAAATAAAATTTTAAAATTTTTTTTATTAAAAAAAAAGGGGGGCTGACGTGGCAGTCCACGTGGCACGCCACGTTAGCAGACGGGTCCCAGGTGGCGCTGACTAGGCGCCGAGTGGCGCGCCACGTGGACGGCTAGGATAGCGCCACGTCAGTGCCCGTGAACGACCCAGATGAGATCGGACCGGGTCAGTCAAACGGGTCAGGGTCGATCAACAGTTCGGGTCGAATCCGGATAGGGTTGGAAAACCGGGTCTGGACAGGGCCAGACCCGGACACGTGGCAGCACAGGAATCGGCCACGTCGTGAGTAAACCCTAGGCCGCGAGTGGAACACATGCGCTGCCTTGTGGCGGCGCGTGAGGGCGCATGCCAACTCCGATTGGCGCGTGGCCGGCGGCGTTGGATTCGTGGAAATGAGAGCTTCAATGTAGTGCTCTCATATTCCGTCAATTTTGCAAGTGGCAGTGCAAAATGACCAAAATGCCCTTCCACTTGTGCTTAAAATGACCGTTTTACCCTCCGGTTTTTGCCTATAAATAGCTAACCCCTTTGCTATTATTTCGCATTCAGTTTTGGGATGGTTTTGGCCAAATTTTGGCTTTGAAATCAAGTCCCATTTTCTCCTAGTTAATTTCGATTTATTTTGAAATTAATTTTAATTAGGTGTTTATATAAAACGCCTAATTTTGGGAGATTAAACCCTGAAAAAGGGTTTTCTAGTTTAAAGTTTTATTTTCTCTAAGTATTTAGAGAAATACTTTCGGAGCCCACACGCCGAGGGTGTCCCTGGGGGTTATTGCAGGGAAGCTCTGCCGGTTTCACTAGGAGATCGGGTATCGAATTCACGGGAGGTGAATTCGGGAGCTGGAAAAATGCCGTTAGATAGCCATGTTTGCAGTACGGTAATATTTTACAGTTGTTTTATTTTAAGCATGATAAATTATGTGCTCTTAAGCGTTAATTGAATGTTAGATATTTATCTGCTTAAGTGATTTAAAATTTATTATCAATTGCATGTATATACTTGAGTAGATCCGGCTAAGTCTTCCGCTATTGTATTAAAAAGTTTTAAGAAATATTTTAATACTTGTATTATAAACAAAAAATTTAAAATGTGGTCCCGGACTGCTACTGTTCTGGGCCCGCATCCCAGCAGGTATTTTATTGTGCACTCATAATCTTCAAGAAATTCCAACCCACGCCTTTGCCTCATATTTAATTCCTTCTGAGTGAATAAATATTGGAGGCTCTTTTGGTCGGTAAAGATCACAAAAGGCATGCCATACAAGTAGTGTCTCCATTTGCTAAGCACATAGATCACGTGGCAAGCTCCAAGTCGTGAGTGGGATAATTCTTCTCATGCTCCTTTAATTTCCTAGAAGCATAAGCAACCACTTTCCCGTTTTGCATCAACACATAGCCCAATCCCTCCTTTGATGTATCCGTACAAACGGTATAATCCTTGGAGCCTTCGGGAACTGTCAAGACTGGGGCAGTAGTCAATTTCTCCTTCAAAAGATTAAAGCTTTTTCTCACATGCTTCATCCCACTCAAACTTTACCTCTTTCTTAGTCAATCAGGTCAAAGGAGCAGTAATCTTTGAGAAGTCCTTCACAAACCTTCTATAATGTCCCGCTAGACCTAGGAAACTTCTAATCTCTGAGGCATTCTTCGGTTTCTCCCACTTCGTCACAGTCTCAATCTTTTTAGGATCAACTTCAACACCATTCTCTGAAATAATATGACCCAAGAATGAGACCCTATTAATCCAGAAGTCACACTTGCTAAACTTCGCGAACAATTGATGTTCCTTCAAAATTTGCAACACAAGTTTAAGATGTCTCGCGTGCTCTTCAGCAGACCTCGAATTCACAAGGATATTATCAATGAAGATCACCACGAACTTATCGAGAAAAGCCAGAATATCCTGTGCATCATGTCCATAAAAGCTGTGGGGGCACTAGCCAAACCAAACGGCATCGCCACGAACTCATAATGCCCGTATCGAGTGTTAAACGCTGTCTTCGGGATATCTTCTTCTCAGATTCGCAATTGATAATATCCCTAACGTAGATCAAGTTTAGAATAGACCTCTGAACCCTGAATAACTCCTCGATATATGGAAGGGGATATTTATTCTCGACCGTCATCCGATTCCATTCTCTATAATCGATGCACATTCTCAAGGTTCCATCTTTCTTCTTCACAAATAAAACCGGTGCAACATAAGGAGAAGAACTCGGATGAATGTATCCACCAGACAATAATTATTTGAGTTATTTCTTTAATTCTTTCAACTCGGCGGGAGTTATCCAATGTGGAGTCTTAGAGAAAGGCTCGAAGTCCGGATACAAATCGATCAAAAACCCGATTTTCCGTTCATGAGGTAAAGAACCAAGATTCTCTGGGAATACTTCGAGAAAATCCTTCACTTCGGTCCTTCAAGTTTAGCCTGATCCTTTGGCTTATTAAGGAGATAGGCAACAAACCCTGTAGCTTCACGAACCAATCTGTGAGCCTCGGTGAATGATAACAAAGGCAAAGTCTTCAAACTCAAACCTACAAACACCTCTGAACCCAACTGGACTCTCTTAGCTCGGCAATTAACAATGGCAAAAGTGCTTGTAGAGCCAATCTATACCAAAAAATGCACCATACCGACTCATCGGCATCTCAACAAAATCTGTCAAGTAATCACGGTTCTCTATACTCACCGATACTTCCTTAAACACACGATTTGTCTTTAAGTTCCCTCCCAAAGGAGAACTAACCACATATTACAAAGAAGTACACGAACTAGGCAAGCACAGAGAAGCAACTAAACCACCAGAAAGAAAAGAGTGTGTAGCACCGGGATCAAATAATGCATGTATGCTCATGCTATGTATGTATATAGTACCTTCCACAATAGCGGCGGGATCCACCTCGGCATTCTGCTCCTCTCCATCAATAGCATAAGCTCGAGCCCTCACAAGTTGTCTTTGTCTTCTATTCGGTCTCGGCCCGGTGTTCTTCGTACATCTTATGCTCTAGGGATCCACAAAGGAGATAAGCCCCCAAACGAGGTCTACGCTCCTCCCAAGTGTGCTTATTCCAACCACAATGTGCACACGCCTTAGTATTAGGAGTCACAGGTAGTGGCGCGGGTGTCAGAGGGGTCGACATTACCGGTCGGGTCTTCTTCCACGGGCCTTAGCTTATTGTGGTGCTTAAATCATAGGCCTCTTGGATCCCGACCCCGAACCTTACCCACTTGGTGCCTGATGCACCATATCTTTCTTCTTGTACTCTTCCTCTTGTACCATAGCCCTTTGAATGGTGTCGACAAAGACTCAAATTTATGCCCGACACTTCCATGTCGTAGGTCTTCTCTCAACCCGACAACAAATTTCTTGGATTTCCTCTTCTCATCCCTAGTGATATGAGGAGCATACTTTCCCAACCTATTGAACAAGGACAATTATTGAGCCACGGTCTTTGTCCCTTGCTTCAAATCCATGAACTCTTGCTCTTTGCTTTCTCTAACCACCTCGGGAACAAAAGCCTCCCGAAATTCCCACTTGAAAACCTCCCATGTAACCTCTTCACACTCTACATCAAGCTTCTCACACGTTCGTTCCCACCAATCATAGGCCTCTCCATCCAATTGAAAGATAGCAAATTGGGCCTTCTCTTGAGTAGTAAATTGGTAGACACTACAAATTCTCTCAATCTGAGTCAACCATCCCTCTGCCACGGTGTCATCAGTGGTCCCCGAGAACCTCGGTGGGGTGTAACTCAAGAATAGTCCATGAGGATTTTGGACCATTGGTGGAGGTTGTTGTGGTTATGTGTCAACCGGTTGTTATTGTTGTGGCAGTGGTGCTTGAGCTCTCCGATGCTCAACATAGTTGTAAACAGCCTCCATAAAATTTTCCATATTCATTTGAGGCGGTTGTTGATGTCTAGGAGGGCATGGAGATGTCCTATCTTAATGTACGGGTCGACCACGAGGCATCTACAAAAGCAAACATTGGAAGATGCATACCGGGATTATAGATTATTCATGGACTACAATCAAATGAATCACATAATAATTAGAAATTAAATCCTGTAATTAAGCAAGTACTGATGTAAGACTCGCAAATTAACAATTAATTCCTAAGTCGTACGACCTAGACCGACAAGACATAACTCAAGAGCCCATTTTTACAACCTAGGCTCTGATACCACTTTAGGATGTAGCACCTGCATCGATAGGCACCACATCCCCCCTACCAAGCATTCAATCCACATATGAAATGAGAATCCATACATGAATCAATCCAATTCTCTTGTTATTCTTGATCTTTAAAGTTAAGTTCGTTTCATACCCATTTAGATCTCAATCCAAGAAAACCCCATTTTGATGATATCTTGATCTTTTATCCACTTTGGCCAAGGGTTTAATATTTAATGGACTACAAACAACTTAACTAGTAAGAGATCATTCTTGTTCTTAACAAGTGTAGGTCCTTTATCGATTCAACTAATTCTACATAAGCCACTTGTGTAATCCCAACATAGGCCATGGTTCATGTGTCTATATGGCGACCCCCTTTTGAGCCTATATCAAAGACTACAGAGTTAGCTCATATGAGACATTATAAAATCTCAGGTCAAAGGATTATTAATCACGTCATTGACCTGCGAGATATTTCCTAATCTGGAAGTTTCTAGGAGACTTCCTTTCCCATTTAGGATTGTTCTCACGCGGGACATCTCAGTGATGAAGTCTTTGTAACAATCACCCTCATGTATTATGAACGCATCATCGTATGCACTTATCATTCCATGAAACTGAATGATCCTTCAAAAGGACAAAATCACATAAGTAAGTCGCAACGGAGTCAAGGTCGACACTCCCACTATCTGTTGGACTCGTCGACTTGGAGAAGTTTCTAATCCTCGCCTATGAAGTTAAGAAAATGTTTAATGTGTTGTTCTTATAAGAACAAATTTCTTAACAGCCTCATCGGATTAGGGGAGTTCAAAACATGTAAAACACAGTTAAACCCACACAGACATAAATACGCACATAAAGAAGTGATTGCCTATGAACAAAATCATTTCGCTTATTATTCAAAGATTGTTTATGATTTTACAAGGAAATAGTAAAGCATAAATGCTGCTTTAAGGGCATTATTCCTAACAATCTCCCACTTGTCCATCAAAGCCATTCAGGTGCTTATCTAAGTCCTATCTTCTGAAGATATCCTTCGAAAGCCTATTGACTAAGAGCTTTAGTTAGTGGATCTGTCATGTTCTCTGTCGATGTGACCCTTTCAATTTGCACATATCCTCTCTTGATTGTATCACGAATCAGGTGATACTTCCTCAAAATGTGTTTGGTCCTTTGGTGAGATCTTGGTTCTTTGGATTGAGCAACCACCGCTGTGTTGTCACAAAACACTGTAATAGGGTCTTTGATGCTAGGAACTACACCCAGCTTATGGATAAAGTTTCTTACTCAAACACCTTCCTTAGCAGCATCATTTGCAGCTAAGTATTCGGCCACAGTGGTTGAATCTGCAGTGGTAGCTTGTTTGGAACTTTTCCAACTCACTGCTCCGCCATTCAGGTAGAATATATATCCTGACATGGATTTAAAGTCATCCACGTCTGATGCAAAGCTTGCATCTTAGTATCCTTTAATGACAAGATCTTGCTGGCCTTCGTAAACCAAGAAAATATCCTTAGTTCTTCTTAAGTACTTAAGGATGTTCTTTACAGCAGTCCAGTGACCTTGAACAGGGTCGGATGGGAATCGGCTAGTCACGCTGAGTGCATAAGCCACATCTGGTCAAGTACATAGCATTATATACATTATACTTCCTATTGCTTATGCATATGAAATTTTGGACATCCTGGACTTTTCAAGAACAGTCTTAGGACACAGCTTCTTCGAAAGAACTGTTCCTGGGCAATTGGAAGCTTCCCACGTATGGAATCTTCCATACTAAACCTTTTTAGTATTTTATCTATGTAAATCGATTGTGATAATCCTAATAATCTCCTAGATCTATCCCGATAGATCTTTATACCGAGAATGTAGGATACATCACCAAGATCCTTCTTCTCAAATTGGTTCGATAACCAAGGCTTTGTTACTTTCATGTCATCATTCACATTTCCAATGAGGAGGATATCATCTACATAAAGTATCCGAAATTGAACCGAGGTTTCCAATTCTTTCTTTTACACACAGGACTCATTCGGATTTTGAATAAAGCCAAACGATTTGACTTTTTTATCAAACCGAATATTCGAATTCATACAAGCTTGTTTCAATCCATAGATTGATCTTTGGAGCTTACAAACCTTTTGTTCGCTCCTACTGAATGTGAAACCCATGGGTTGCTCCATGTAAATGTCTTTGTCAATGTCTCCATTGAGAAAGGCAGTTTTCACATCCATTTGCCATATCTCATAGTCATAGAATAAAGCAATGGCAAGCAAGATCTAAATAGACTTTTGCATTACAACCGGTGAAAAAGTTTCGTTAAAGTCAACATCTGGTCTTTGAGTAAAACCCTTAGCAACTAATCTTGCTTTAAACGCTTCCACGCTTCCATCTACTCCAAGGTTACGCTTATATATCCATTTGCACCCTATGGGCCTGATCCCATCAGGTGGATCAACCAAGGTCTAAACTTGATTAGAGTACATAGAATCCATTTCGGATTTCATTGCTTCTTTCCACTGTTGTCCGAATCTAACAGTGCCTCCTCATAAGTTAATGGATCATTATCCAATTGAGATGTTTGGTGGAGCAAACCATACCATCTCTCTGGTTGTCTAGGAATATGTTCGGAACGTCTTACTTGAGGAGGATTTTAGCGTGTATCACTCTTTGGGATTTGCTGAGGGACGTTAGTCTCCAAACTAGGCGTGGGACCTTGGTCTCGAACTTCTTTGAGTTCTGCGATCTTTCCTTTCTTTTCTCTAAGGAACGAGTCCTCAAGAAAAGTAGCCTTTTTTGGCATAAAAACCTTTTGTTCAAGAGGATCATAGAAATAATATCCTATGGACTCTTTAGGATATTCTACGAAGTTGCACAAGCTTGTGATACCCCTGTCCCACATCGGGAAAGTATCAGAGTGAAGGAGGGGTGATTGTGATACCCCTGTCCCACATCGGGAAAGTATCAGAGTTATGTTCAGTTTATAAGTTAAAGAGTTCAAGTATAACCAATGGATATCCCTTTTGGGCAGTGGTTTAGGCCCAATTTCAGGTTATACTCGGTGGGCTTGGAGACTTGCGCTCGCGTCCAATGGGCCCACGGACCCGGGGTGTGACAAAGCTTGATCTAGCTTCAAGCTTATCTCCCACTGTCCTCTTCATGTAAGCAAGACAACCCCAAATCCTTAAGTAGGAATAATTAGCGATTTTGCCAAACCACATTTCGAATGGGGTTTTGGGTACAGATTTGGAGGGAACAAGACTCAGAATCTTAACTACTGATTCTAAGGCATAACCCCAGAATGAAGGTAGCTATTCAGTGAAGCTCATCATGGAACGAGCCATATTAAGTAGGGTTCTGTTGGAAAACAGGAATCAGAAAGCAGCGAAAATTTAAAAATTTTCCAACAAAAGGATCGAAAACTCGCAATCATAAATCCAAATTCGTAAGGTAAAGAAACTTACTTTTCAATAATCTTTCTTGAAACATTTCAAGCCACCCAAGACCGCTCTTCTCGCGGTTTGATCCCCTCTCCTTGGTAAAGCTCGAATCTTTAAAAAACTTCTAACCTGAAGCTCTCTAGATATAGTCCACCAACTTGATTACAATCTAACTAGTAAGGATGCTAGTTCTCTAGTTAGTGTTTAGGCTTAACCTAGGGTTTATTTGATCTTGGAGAAAGGATGGTGTTCAACAAATGAACCAAAAAATTCAATCAATCTCTAAGGGGAGCTCGAGCTCCCCTATATATAGCATGGAGAGGGGCGGCCGAAACTTAGTCCTTATGGACTAAGGATTTGGTCCCTCTCTCTCTTATTACTTGATCATCAAGTAATTCTAAACCTTGACTTTGAATTCTAATTCAAATCAACTTTTAAGAGAGCTAAAAATATCCAAACTCCTTTTGTATAATATTATACTTTATTTATTAATAAATAAATAACTTATTTATCTAATTAATTAAATAGATTAATTTCTCCAAAATAAAACATTCATTTTAATTCAAAATTAAACCAAAGTCTATTGAATATTTAACACATTAATTATTTAATACACATGTGGTGCACATGTGTCCATGTATGACACGTGTCACTCACGTGGCCCACAAGTATGTTTCACACGTATGGAACCCTCTTGGTATGATCAACTCGTTTAATCATTTTAAAGCCTTAACTCATGTGACCTAGTTATTGTGTTTGACTCTCTAGGTTCTCAATTCAATTAGAAGTGACCCTAATTAATTAATTCACTTATTAATTAATCAGTCGACAGATTAAACGACCATAGTCTAGCAATAGGTGTTTAACCCCTAGCTGAATTGGAATGTCTCGATTTGACAGAACCTTTAAGTCATTGATTCATGAGAGATACAATCCTCCTACTTACTATCTCTCAACCAAGATCTAGGGTAAGGGAATAATCAGAACCCTAATAATCTGGTCTTAAAGCTAAGTGCATTTCATATCCATTTGATCTCAATCCAAGAAACCCTTTTCTTGATGTCTTGATCTACTGCCTTGGCCAAGGACTCCATATGGAATATGAATGACTTACATAATAAGAGATCACCTTGCAAATACAAGTGTAGGTCCTTTCTTGATTCTCATTCACTTTCATGAATCACTTGTGCAGCCCCAGCATAAGCCTTGAATCAGTTGTCTAAGGCGACACCATTTAAAGCTTATACCTAAGACTACAGAGTTAACTCATAAAGCGACATGGAACCTCAAGTCTAAGGATCAATTAATCACATCAATGACTCGTGCGATATTTCCTAATCTAGAAGTTTCCATTTCCTGAAATAGAAGCTTCCTTTCCCATTTAGGAGTCTTCTCGCACGGGGCACCTTAGTGAACTTACTTATGGAAGTAAGCACCCTCATGTATCACGCACGTATCAACTATACACTTTGCACCTCCATGAAACAAGGTGGTCCTTCTTAAGGGCGTGATCCCACAAACAAGCCTTAGAGGAGTCAGGTTGACACTTCCACTGTCTGTAGGACTCATCGGCTTGGAGTATTTTACTAATGATGACTTATGTGATATAAGGCTTGTTTCATGAACCACTTCACCTAAATGGTAGAGTCCTAAAGTCACCAGGATTAGGGGAGTTCTGATACATGCACAGCTAAAGTAAACGCATACCAAACAAGAGCATATAAAGAAGTGTTGCCTCAATTCGTTATTTTATTCAAAGATTGTCTGTGATTACAATAAGGAAAAGCACAAAGCGGATATACAATCGGCTTTGTAGGGCACTATTCCTAACAGGTTCTGTATCTTCTCTCTGAAATTCCATTTAATCGAGGAGTTCTCGGAGGAATCCACTGAGAGACAATTCTATTACCTCTGAGATGACTAAGGAATTCACCACTTAGATACTCGTCACCTTCAAAAGCTTCGGATCTATATTTCATTACGTACTCATAACCAAAACGACTAAAGTCGTCTATGAAGGTCATGGAATACTGATGATTGTTTCTCGTACTTACACTAAGTGGTCCACAAACGTCAGTATGGATTAAATCCAATACTTTAGTGGCACGTTCCACTTTACCTTTCAAGGGAGTTTTGGCCATTTTTCCTTTAAGACATGATTCACAATGAGTTAAATCTTTAAGTTAATTATCATAGAATGGTCCTAAATTAGTTAACTTAGCAATCCTATCTTTTGAGATATGCCCTACACGTGCATGCCATAAACAAGCCGAGATCTTGTCATCTCTTTTGCGTTTGTTTATTTATTGTATCAAAATATTAGTGTCTTAGTTGTATAAAGTCCATTGGATAATGTACTAAGTAGAACGAAAGTTTTAGTCTTCTTAAGATAAAAGTTTCCAGTTCTAAAAAAGGTTTCAAATCCCTCACACTCAAGTATTAGATTGGAAATAATATTTCGAATAATAGAAGGTACATAAAGGACTCTATTCAAAACTAAAGTAAAGACACCTAAATCTAATCTACACGTCCAAAGCGCTTGAGCTTGAATGCTTGATCCATTCCCAACCTTCAAGACGCATCCTCCTTCTTCAAGCTGCCGAACCTCATTTAGCATCTGTACATCATTACAGGTATGAGCTCCACAACTGATATCAAGTACCCAAGAATTAGAATCATTAGATAGATTTACTTCAACAATAAACACACCTTTCTTTAGAGTATCCTTGTACTCGTGGTAATTTCTCTTCCAATGCCCCTTCTTGCCACAATGGTGGTAAACGTCCTCTCCCTGATCTCTTTTCTTCTTGGGCTTTCTCTTTTTAGCTCCTCCTTCGGGTTTAAGAGATCCCTTCTTCTTGGGAACTTTCTTCCCTTTGCCTTTAGAAGGCCTAGAAGAGGAAATGACCATCATTACTTTGTTATCCTTCTTGACCGTGTGTTCAACAGTCACAAGTTGACTAATCAGCTCAGCGACAGTAGCATGAGCATGATTCATGTTGAAGTTCAACACGAAAGGATTGAATGATGGTGGAAGTGATGCGAGCAACAAGTCCACAATGAGTTCTTCACTCAGTGGTATTTCCATGGAGGTCAGTTTCTCATTCAAAGCAAGGAACTTAAGACCGTGTTCATGGACACTTGTACCTTCTTTCATTCTGAGATGAAGAGCTGCTTAGAGGTGTTGTACCTTAAAATACGCTCTTTGGGATGGTACAATTTCTCGAGGTGGTCATAAATCTCCCAAGCGTTTTCCATTGACTCATGTTACCTTTCCATTTCCGGAGACATGTTGGCCAACATGAGGCAACGGGCTTGAAGATTATCTTCATTCAACTTTGCAATCGCCTCTCTTTCAGCCCGAGATGGAGCCTCGCCTTTAGCGACAAGCTCTCCCTCGAAGAGAACATATCTTCTCTTTTCAAAATCTAAAACTATCTTTAGATTCCAAAGCCAATCAGAGTAATTGAGCCCCGTCAACTTGTTTGATTCGAGGATAGATACTAGAGGGTTAGTTGCCATTTCAATTGTAGAGAATCATAGAACTACAACCTAAATGAAAAACAGAGAAATTATGAGCATGCTGAATAATAACGATTATACATATGATCAATGTCTTTAGAAATATGTTCTCCCACTATTTTTAAAAGATCTAAAAAATCCCTAACGACCTTAGAAGAAACTTATTTTCTCAATGGGTACTAAGATCCCAAGCATTCTTAGTTTTGGACCCACGACTCGTGAGACATCTAAAGGTTTAAGAATCTTTAGATAGGTATGAATTGCCGATTTCATCCCTATGGAGTTCCTAGTAATATTCTTTGCATCATTGATCTTTCAATCATGGACCCACGACTCATGAGACATCCATATATACTTCAGTGTTGAGCAGAACCCATCAATCATAAGATCTCAACCAAACTTAGTCCGGAATGACCCACGGTTCGTGAGACATCGCCCATTCTAAAATGGTCAAGAAATATTAATTACTTAAAGTGATTAATCAGGAAACTAAGAGTTAATAGGTTGCACTAATTACCCCACGACTCGTGAGACAACAATTAGCTTACCATTAAGTCCTAAATCCTATTGATGGAATGCTAGGAATTTTATTACCGTGATAAAATACCTATTTATTCGAAATTGCTCAATATTTTAAAAGGGGATTTTTAAATTTCCGAAGAGTTATCCGGATTGACCTCACCAACATATAATGTTATCCAAATTTTAATTGTCTTGATTAATGCAATTTTACATAAAATGCATCACAGAAGCAATTAGCAGATAACATGTCCTAGCATGATATTAATTATGAGATGATCATGGGTATCCTATCTTATATGTGATTATGGGAGCCACTCCATAATCACTAGTTCTAACATTCATGCCACATAAGACAGTTCATGACACATAGGGTACAAAATTTAATGGAAAACCCTATTTATTACTGTAGCGCCCCAAGCGGTGGGGCGCCCCAAGCGGTGGGGCACCACACCACCGCACTATGACCCGACATATGTACGAAATGGAGAGTCGGCACACGCGCCAAGTCACAGCGAACGGGTGACAAACGAAAACACACACACTAGCTAGGCGGTACCTAACCCTGTACAAAAGAGAATAAGCGAAACATGATAGCGGAAGCAGTAGCAAAATGCCAACTTTTCAAAAACTTTTCATACTTTAAACATACAGTGCAGTACAGGCATAAAATCAACAACACGGGTTCGACTAATCCGGCCAACCTATCGTATCCTGTCCTGAACAATTACACAACAAAACAAGTTCAACTGGCCCTAGATACCTGTCCTGAATAATCATACAATCAAGATGGATTCAACAAATCCAAGCACCTGTCCTAACTTGTCCCGAAATTCCAAACGTTCGAATCATAATTGCAAACATGTTCAAAATAAACCTTATACAAAATTACGAATCATAAATCAGAACAAAATACTTAACAAACTTAAATAAACAGACACAGACTCAACAGACTCGACACACCGCCGCCTAGCACCAACGAACCCCAAAGCAAAACCTGCAAACTAAAATATAAAAGGGGAGGGGTCAGTCCAAAGACTGAGCAAGGGGTTAACACACGCACGCTATACATATATATAGAGCACAACACAAAGTAGAAGCAAAATTCGTGAACCCGGGGTTAGTTTTTGCACGCCAAAACATTTTCCCGTGATAGTATACATATAGGGAGACTTATCAAACAAAACTTAAATCATACGTTTCTTAAGGCATAAACTCAGATTCATGCACACTTAGCACACATACCGGAATATAACTTTTTAGGTTGAAAGTATATTAAATTTTATCTTAACTTAAGAGTCTAACCCCATTTCACGAACTTATGGTAGACAAACGTAAAACTCGGCGGGTACGAGTACATAACCAACCAACTACTTCATAAGACAAAACTCGAAACTTAACACACAAAGACTTAAAACAAACAAATACACTTGTTGGAAAACAGGAATCAGAAAGTAGCGGAAATTTAAAAAAATTTTCCAACAAAAGGATCTTGGACTCGCAATAGTGAATCCAAATTCGTATAGATCAAGAAACTCACTTGGGTAGTAGCTTTCTTGACACGTTTTGAGCCGCCCTCAAACGCGCTTCATGCGGTAATGGAAACCCGTACCTCGAAAGTCTCTTTCTACTTCAGAATCCATTGTAGGGATAACCATCCACACCAACCTAGATTCAAATCATGTTAGGGAAGTTCTTAATGATATAACATAAAGAAAGGAACATGAAACGAGAAAGGCATGATTGAAACTCCCTTCGAAAACCAGTTTTGCGAAAGTAGAAATCTGCCAGCCATAAAACCCTCGTGAAAAAATTTATCCTTCAGGATATGGACGAACGGTTTTCGCCATCTTCTTTGGTTCGATTTTTTCACACGTTTTCTGTTGGGTTCAGAATCGTTTCATCATCCCTTCTGGTCGTTTTGCTTGATCCCCACTCCTTGGTAAAGCTCGAATCTTCAAAACTTCTAACTTGAAACTCCCTAGAGATAGTCCACCAACTTGGCTACAATCTAACTAGTAAGGATGCTAGTTCTCTAGTTAGTGTTTAGGCTTAACCTAGGGTTTCGTTTATCTTGGAGAAAGGATGGTGTTCAACACATGAACCAAAAGAATTCTCGATTAGCTCTAAGAGGCTCGAGCTCCCCTATTTATATTAAGGGAGTGGCCGAAAATCCCTAGTCCTTATGGGCTAAGGATTTTGGTCCCTCTCTCCTATTACTTGATCATCAAGTAATTTTGACTTTGACTTTGAATTCAAATTCAAATCAACTTTCAAGAGAGCTAAAATATCCAAACTATTTTTGGATAATTTTATACTTTATTTATTTAAAATAAATAACTTATTTTATCTAATTAATTAATTCACAATTAATTAACTAGATTATTTTTCTCCAAAATAAGACTTTCTTTTTAATTCCAAATTAAACCAAAGTCTATTAAATAATTAATCACATTAATTATTTAACACATAAATAAATATACACATATATTTACACACGTGTGAGACACGTGTCACTCACGTGAGCCACACGTGTGGTTCACACGTGTGGAACCCTCTTGGCCCGATTAACTCGTTTAATCATTTTAAAGCCTTAACTCATGTAACCAAGTTGTTGTGTGTGACCCTCTAGGTTCTCATTTCAATTAGCAGTGACCCTAACTAATTAATTCACTAATTAATTAATCAATCCACAGATTAAACGACCATATTCTAGCAACAGGTGTTTAACCCCTAGCTGAATTGGAATGTTCGGATTCGACAGAACCTTTAAGTCAATGATTCATGTGAGATACAATCCTCCTTCTTACTATCTCTCAACCAAGATCTAGGGTAAGGGAATAATTAGAACCCTAATAATCTGGTCTTAAAGCTAAGTGTATTTCATATCCATTTGATCTCAATCCAAGAAACCCTTTTCTTGATGTCTTGATCTACTTCCTTGGCCAAGGACTCCATATGGCATATGAATGACTTACACAATAAGAGATCACCTTGCATAAGCAAGTGTAGGTCCTTTCTTGATTCTCATTCACATTCATGAGTCACATGTGCAGCCCCAGCATAAGCCTTGAATCAGTTGTCTAAGGCGACGCCCTTTAAAGCTTATACCAAAGACTACAGAGTTAACTCATAAAGTGACATGGAACCTCAAGTCTGAGGATAAATTAATCACATCAATGACTCGTGAGATATTTCCTAATTTGGAAGTTTCCATTTCCTGAAATAGAAACTTCCTTTCCCATTTAGGAATCTTCTCACACGGGGCACCTCAGTGAACTTACTTATTGAAGTAAGCACCCTCATGTATCACGCACGTATCAACTATACACTTTGCACCTCCATGAAACAAGGTGGTCCTTCTTAAGGCCGTGATCCCACAAGCAAGCCTTGGAGGAGTCAGGTTGACACTCCCACGGTCTGTAGGACTCATCGGCTTGGAGCATTTTACTAATCATGACTTATGTGAAATAGGGCTCGTTTCATGAACCATTTCACCTAAATGGTAGAGTCCTAAAGTCATCAGGATTAGGGGAGTTCTCATACATGCACAGCTAAAGTAAACGCATACCAAACAAGAGCATATAAAGAAGTGTTTGCCTGTGATATTAATCATTCGTATATTATTCAAAGATTGTCTGTGATACTAGGTAAGTTCCAAAACGGATTATGACGAATCGGCTTTCTAGGGCACTATTCCTAACAATGTCCCACTTACCCTTAAAAGCCATTTAGGTACTCTAAGTCCCATCTTCTCAAGATGCACTTTGAGAGCCTATTGACTTTGGGCGTTTCCAAAGTGGATCTACCATATTCTCTGCTGATGTGACCCTCTTGTTTACACATCTCTTAGGAAACACCTTTTCCTTATAAAATGATTCGTAATCACGTGTTCAGTTTCTTGGTGAGGTCTTGGTTCTCTTACTTGAGCAACCATCCCTTTTATCATACAATATGATAAAGGTGTTGTTTCATGCTAGGAACTTCATCTAACAAGTTAGATGGAGTTTCTTACCCAAACACTTAACTTAGCGTTATATATTACGACTAAGTTCTCAACTACGATTGTCGAGTTTTGCAATGTCCGTCCTTGGAACCCTTTTCCAACACATTGCATTACCATTCTGGTAGAAGTTGTATCCTTTCAATGATTTCATAATCATCTATGTTTGATGAACGATTACATCAAATATCCTTCTAACAACAAGATCTTTTGGGCTCTGTAAACTAATACATATCCTCATTTCTTCGCAAGTACTCTGAGGAGATCCTTTACAGAAATCTAATGACCTTCTCTAAGGTCATATTAGATTCGACCCACTACGCTTAGTGTTGCGCCATATCAAGTCTAGTACATAACATTTCATACATTATGCACCCTTTCACTTAAAGGGATTTTGGACATTCTAACTTTCTTAAAGTTATCTTAGGACACATACTCTTCAAAAGAGATGTTCCATTGTCCATACTAAACTCCTTTTAGTATTATGGTTATGTACTCGTTTTGTGATAATCCATTTATGTTCTTAGATCTATCTTCTATAGATCTCAATGTCGAGAATTTAGGATAATCACTAAGATCTTTCATGCCAAAGTGTTTCTTAAACAAGAATTGGTAACTTTCACGTCATCCTTGACATTCGTAATGAGAAGGATGTCGTCTTCTAAAGAACCAAAATTGACTCTTACATCACTAACTATCTTATGTACATTTTTTAGACTTATTCGACTTCCATCTGTGTCAAACGATTTGACTATCCTATGGAATCGAATTGTCTAACTCCTAGAAGCCTTTATCAATCCACAGATTGACTTTAGGGATTTGCATACCTTATGCATACTCCCACTGAATATGAGATTTATAGAAATACCTTATTTCAGTCTCTTTCAATCTCATATTGAACAAGATAGTTCTCATATTCATTTATCATATCTCATAGTCAGAATATGAGGATGTGGTAAATACAATCCAAATGGACTTTTGCATTTCAACCGTCAAGAAGGTTGTAATGCTTTCATTCACTCGAAGCTGCACGAGCTTGATCCTATCAGGTGGATTAACCAAGGTCAAAACTTGGTTTGAGTATATGGAATCCATATTGGATTTCAAGACTTGCTTACACTATTCAGATTCCAAATCTGACATTGTCTCCTCTTTAAATAATTCCTTGGCTATCTAGGAACGCGTTCTAAACGCGTCTTAAGAGAAGGGTTTCACACGTGTACATACTCTAAAATTTGGCTAAGTTTTATCAGATGGGCTCGTTTCTTCTATATGTGGCGTGGATATTTATCCTCAAATTTCTTTGAGGTCTGCTTGCTTGCCTTTCTTCTTCTATAGGAACGATTCCTTAAGAAAGATACATTCCTTTAGACAAACAACCTTTGTCTAAGGAAATCGCAGAAACGATATCCAATATTGTTGTATAAACTTGAACTCATTTCAAGCTTATCTCCCACTATCCTCTTCACTTAAGAGGATTCCACTAAATTCTTGGATAAGAATAATTAGGGAATTCAGTATGCCACATTGCATAGTGCAACTAAAGGACTGAATTTGGAAGGTACTAAATTCAAAATCTCTAACTGCATATTCTGGGAGTTTATTCCTAGAATGATTATAAGTCAGTAAAGCTTGCTATGGAATGGACCATATCCCATTAGGTTTCATTCCCTCATTCGCAAACACTAAGGTGTTCTCGAATTAGTTTACTGAGAGATAATCCTATTATCTCTAAGATGACTAAGGAATTAGTTGCTAAGATATTGGCTATCTCGATCATATCGATTTACCTATAACTTATGACTACTTTGGTTCCTAACCACCTTTTGAAATTCTAAGAATTTCATATAAGTTTCGAATTTGTACTTCAACAAGTACATTCATTCATAATGACTAAACTGACGATTGTATCTAGTGCTTACATTAAGCATCTTACACTCATCAGCATGGATCGAAATCCACTAGAATTTTGGTACGTTCGACGTTTCACCTAAACTATGTTTCGGGAACGTTTCCCTTCAAGATAGGATTCATAGGAAGTTAACTCTCTAGGTTCATTTTTCGTAAAATGATCGTAAGATGTCTAACTTGCTAATCCTTTTATCTCTCAATGTTCCAAAGTAATTCGAAGCTATGTCATCTCACTTACTTTTGTTATCTCGTTGTATGTTCAGAACATTAGTGCTTTGAGTCTTTGCACAACAAATTATGCAGAATCAACTCAAGACTTGTGAATTCTATTCCTAGTAGAATTACTAAACGAGGTAACATTTCAGAGTACTCATACTCTTTGCAGTTCCCTTTCAAAGTCCTTATTTGTTACCATAGAAACAAACGTCCAATTTGATCTCTAGTGTCTTTTGGGCGTACCCCTTACATGCCCCTCCATTGGGCTCTTAAGGGTTTCTTCTTCTTTAGGCCTTCAAGCCTTTAACTTAGTGAGTTTAGAAGAAGAATTAACCATCATAACCTTTTATTCCTTCTTAAGGATGCTCTCAACCATTATCAACTAAATGATTTAACTATGCTACATTAGCATCATTCTAGTTGAGCATAAAGGGTTTGAATGATGGTGGAAGCAATGTAAGTAATTAGTGCATTGAGAACTCTTTTCTCAGTTGACGATCGAGACCACAAGATCTTCGAATGAGATCTTTAGACCTTGTTCGTGTGCACTTGTTTCCTCATTTGGAATATTGAATAATTCCATAATGTTATACCTTGTAACATTTTATGAGGTGGTTCAATCACTCATGAGTGGTTTGGAAAAATCCATTCACCTCAGGTTGCTTCTCTTTTGGCCCGGGTCGAATTTTCAAATAAATGAAAATCTCACCTTATAGAGAACAATTTCTCTTTTCGGATTCTAAAATGAATTTTAGGATCCGAAGCCATTTTAGAGTTAGTTAGGACTTAGTCAACTTGTTTGACTTAAGGATGGATACGAATGAGTTTGCATTTCATATTGTAGAGAATCACAGAACTACAACCTAAATGCTAAGCAGAGAAAATGCGAGCATGCTGAATTATAACGATATACAAAAGATAAGGTCTTTAATCTAATGTAGCTCCCACTGTTTTTCAAAGATCTATAATTCCCAAAGATCTAAGAGGAACGCGTTTCCCAGTGGGTACTAAGATCCTAAGCATTTTACCTCGAACCCACTGTTAGGAATAGTGCCCTAAAAGCCGATTGTATATCCGCTTTGTGCTTTTCCTTATTGTAATCACAGACAATCTTTGAATAAAATAACGAATTGAGGCAACACTTCTTTATATGCTCTTGTTTGGTATGTGTTTACTTTAGCTGTGCATGTATGAGAACTCCCTAATCCTGATGACTTTAGGACTCTACCATTTAGGTGAAATGGTTCATGAAACGAGCCCTATATCACATAAGTCATGATTAGTAAAATACTCCAAGCCGATGAGTCCTACAGACAGTGGGAGTGTCAACCTGACTCCTCTAAGGCTTGCTTGTGGGATCACGCCCTTAAGAAGGGCCACCTTGTTTCATGGAGGTGCAAAGTGTATAGTTGATACGTGCGTGATACATGAGGGTGCTTACTTTAATAAGTAAGTTCACTGAGGTGCCCCGTGTGAGAACATTCCTAAATGGGAAAGGAAGTTTCTATTTCAGGAAATGGAAACTTCCAGATTAGGAAATATCTCACGAGTCATTGATATGATTAATTGATCCTTAGACTTGAGGTTCCTTGTCACTTTATGAGTTAACTCTGTAGTCCTAGGTATAAGCTTTAAAGGGTGTCGCCTTAGACAACTGATTCAAGGCTTATGCTGGGGCTGCATAAGTGATTCATGAAAGTGAATGAGAATCAAGAAAGGACCTACACTTGCATTTGCAAGGTGATCTCTTATTGTGTAAGTCATTCATATGCCATATGGAGTCCTTGGCCAAGGCAGTAGATCAAGACATCAAGAAAAGGGTTTCTTGGATTGAGATGAAATGGATATGAAATGCACTTAACTTTAAGACCGGATTATTAGGGTTCTGATTATTCCCTTACCCTAGATCTTGGTTGAGAGATAGTAAGTAGGAGGATTGTATCTCGCATGAATCAATGACTTAAAGGTTATGTCGAATCCGAACATTCCAATTCAGCTAGGGGTTAAACACCTGTTGCTAGACTATGGTCGTTTAATCTGTGGACTGATTAATTAATTAGTGAATTAATTAATTAGGGTCACTGCTAATTGAATTGAGAACCTAGAGGGTCACACACAACAACTTGGTTACATGAGTTGAGGCTTGAAAATGATTAAACGAGTTAACCGGGCCAAGAGGGTTCCACACGTGTGAAGTCACACGTGTGGCTCCCGTGAGTGACACGTGTCACTGTACACGTGTGTATATATATTATATATATATATTATTGTTGGAAAACACGAATCAGAAAGCAGCGGAATTTAAAATTTTTTCCAACAAAAGGATCTTGGACTCGCAATCGTGTAACCAAATTCGTAGAGATAGAAAACTTACTTTTCTTTTATTCTTTCTTGAAGCGTTTCAAGCCACCCAAGAACGCTCTTCTCGCGGCTTGACAACCCGTCCCTCGAAAGTCTCTTTCTACTTCAGAATCCATTGTCGGGATAGCAATCCACACCAACCTAGATTCAATTCATGTTAGAGATGTTCTTAACAATATAACATAAAGAAAGAAACATGAAATGAGAAAAGCAGGATTGAAACTCCCTTCGAAACCAGTTTTGCGAAAGTAGAAAACTGCCAGTCACAAAACCCTCGTGAAAAAATTCATCCTTCAGGATATGGACGAACGGTTTTCGCCATCTTCTTTGGTTCGATTTTTTCATTCGCTTCACGTCGGGTTCAGAATCGTTACATCATCCCTTCTGATCGTTTTGCTTAATCCCCACTTTTGGTAAAGCTCGAATCTTCAAAACTTCTAACTTGAAGCTCTCTAGAGATAGTCCACCAACTTGGCTACAATCTAACTAGTAAGGATGCTAGTTCTCTAGTTAGTGTTTAGGCTTAACCTAGGGTTTCGTTTATCTTGGAGAAAGGATGGTGTTCAGCACATGAACCAAGAATTGTCAATTAGCTCCATAAGGAGCTCGAGCTCCCCTATTTATAGGGAGGGGGTTACCGAAATTCCTAGACCTATATGGGCTAGGATTTTGGTCCCTCTCTCCTATTACTTGATCATCAAGTATTTTCCAACTTTGACTTTGAATTCTAATTCAAGTCAACTTTTAAGAGAGCTAAAAATATCCAAACTATTTTTGAATAATTTTATACTTTATTTATTTAAAATAAATAACTTATTTTATCTAATTAATTAATTCATAATTAATTAACTAGATTATTTTCTCCAAAATAAGACTTTCTTTTTAATTCAAAATTAAACCAAAGTCTATTAAATAATTAACAAATTAATTATTTAATATATTATTAAACAATCACGTGTGGCACACGTGTCACAATGACACGTGTCCAGTCACGTGACCCACACGTGTGGTTTCACACGTGTGGAACCCTCTAGGCTTGATTAACTCGTTTAATCATTTTAAAGCAACCACACGTGTGGAACCCTCTAGGCTTGATTAACTCGTTTAATCATTTTAAAGCCTCAACTCATGTAACCAAGTTGTTGTGTGTGACCCTCTAGGTTCTCAATTCAATTAGCAGTGACCCTAATTAATTAATTCACTAATTAATTAATCAGTCCACAGATTAAACAACCATAGTCTAGCAACAGGTGTTTAACCCCTAGCTGAATTGGAATATTCGGATTCGACAGAACCTTTAAGTCATTGATTCATGTGAGATACAATCCTCCTACTTACTATCTCTCAACCAAGATCTAGGGCAAGGGAATAATCAGAACCCTAATAATCCGGTCTTAAAGCTAAGTGCATTTCATATCCATTTGATCTCAATCCAAGAAACCCTTTTCTTGATGTCTTGATCTACTGCCTTGGCCAAGGACTCCATATGGCATATGAATGACTTACACAATAAGAGATCACCTTGCATATGCAAGTGTAGGTCCTTTCTTGATTCTCATTCACTTTCATGAATCACTTGTGCAGCCCCAGCATAAGCCTTGAATCAGTTGTCTAAGGCGACACCCTTTAAAGCTTATACCAAAGACTACAGAGTTAATTCATAAAGTGACAAGGAACCTCAAGTCTAAGGATCAATTAATCACATCAATGACTCGTGAGATATTTCCTAATCTGGAAGTTTCCATTTCCTGAAATAGAAACTTCCTTTCCCATTTAGGAATGTTCTCACACGGGGCACCTCAGTGAACTTACTTATTAAAGTAAGCACCCTCATGTATCACGCACGTATCAACTATACACTTTGCACCTCCATGAAACAAGGTGGTCCTTCTTAAGGGCGTGATCCCACAAGCAAGCCTTAGAGGAGTCAGGTTGACACTCCCACTGTCTGTAGGACTCATCGGCTTGGAGTATTTTACTAATCATGACTTATGTGATATAGGGCTCATTTCATGAACCATTTCACCTAAATGGTAGAGTCCTAAAGTCATCAGGATTAGGGGAGTTCTCATACATGCACACATAATGGAAACACTCAAAACACGTATTGCCATATAAAGAAGTGTTTGCCTATGATCAATCGTATATTATTCAAAGATTGTCTGTGATACAAGAAAAGTCCCAAAGCAGATTACGTCGAATCGGCTTTCTAGGGCACTATTCCTAACAATCTCCCACTTGCCCGTAAAAGCCATTTAGGTACTCTAAGTCCCATCTTCTCAAGATGCACTTAGAGACCCTATTGACTTTGGGCGTTTCCAAAGTGGATCTGCTATATTCTCTGCTGATGTGACCCTATTGTTTACACATCTCTTAGGAAACACCTTTTCCTTATAAAGTGATTCGTAATCACGTGTTCAGTCTTTTTATCATACAATATGATCAAGGAGTTGTTTTCATGCTAGGAACTTCATCTAACAAGTTAGATGGAGTTTCTTACCCAAACACTTAACTTAGTATTATATAATACGACTAAGTTCTCAACTACGATAGTTGAGTTTTGCAATGTCCGTCCTTGGAACCCCTTTCCAACACATTGCATTACCATTCTGGTAGAAGTTGTATCCTTTCAATGATTTCATAATCATCTATGTTTGATGAACGGTTACATCAAATATCCTTCTAACAATAAGATCTTTTGGGCTCTGTAAACTAACACACATCCTCATTTCTTCTCAAGTACTCTGAGGACATCCTTTACAGAGATCTAATGACCTTCTCTGAGGTCATATTAGATTCGGCCTACTACGCTTAGTGTTGCGCCATATCTAATTTAGTACATAACTTTTCATACATTATGCACCCTTTCACTTAAAGGGATTTCGGACATTCTAACTTTCTCAAAGTTATCTTAGGACACATACTCTTCAAAAGAGATGTTCCATTGTCCATACTAAACTCCTTTTAGTACCGTGGTTATGTACTCATTTTGTGATAATCCTTTTATTCTCTTAGATCTATCTTCTATAGATCTGAATGTCGAGAATATAGGATAATCACTAAGATCTTTCATGTCAAATTGTTTCTTAAACAAGAATTGGTAACTTTCACGTCGTCCTTGACATTCCTAATGAGAAGGATGTCGTTTTCGAAAGAACCAAAAATTGACTCTTACATCACTAACTTTCCTATGTACACTTTGAGACTTATTCGACTTCTATCTGTGTCAAACGATTTGACTGTGGAATCGAATTGTCTAACTCCTAGAAGTCTTTATCAATCCACAGATTGACTTTAGGGATTTGCATACCTTATGCATACTCCCACTGAATATGAGATTTATAGAAATACCTTATTTCAGTCTCTTTCAATCTCATATTGAACAAGATAGTTCTCATATTCATTTATCATATCTCATAGTCAGAATATGAGGATGTGGTAAACATAACCCAAATGGACTTTTGCATTTCAACCGTCAAGAAGGTTGTAATGCTTTCCATTTACTCGAAGCTCTAGGAGCTTGATCCTATCAGGTGGATCAACCAAGGTCAAAACTCGGTTTAAGTATATGGAATCCATATTGGATTTCAAGGCTTGCTTACACTACTCAGATTCCAAATCTGACAGTGTCTTCTCTTCAAGTAATTCCTTGGCTATCTAGGAATGCGTTGTAAACGCATCTTAAGAGAAGGGTTTCACACGTGTACATACTCTAAAATTTGGCTAAGTTTTATCAGATGGGCTCGTTTCTTCTATATGTGGCATGGATATTTTTCCTCAAATTTCTTTGAGGTCTGCTTGCTTGCCTTTCTTCTTCTATAGGAACAATTCCTTAAGAAAGGTACATTCTTTTGGGACAAACAACCTTTGTGCAAGGGAATCGCAAAACTGATATCCAATATCATTGTATAAACTTGAACTCATTTCAAGCTTATCTCCCACTATCCTCTTCAAGTAAGAGGATTCCATTGAATTCTTGGATAAGAATAATTAGGGAATTTAGTATGCCACTTTGCATAGTGCAACTGAAGGACTGATTTTGGAAGGTACTAAATTCAAAATCTCTAACTGCATATTCTAGGAGTTTATTCCTAGAATGATCATAAGTCAGTAAACCTTGCTATGGAATGGACCATATCCTATAAGGTTTCATTCCCTCATTCGGAAACACTAAGGTGTTCTCGAATTAGTTTACTGAGAGATAATCCTATTATCTCTAAGATGACTAAGGAATTAGTTACTAAGATATTGGCTATCTCGATCATATCGATTTACCTATAACTTATGACTACTTCGGTTCCTAACCTCCTTTCGAAATTCTAAGAATTTCATATAAGTTTCGAATTTGTACTTTAACAAGTACATTTATTCATAATGATTAAACTGACGATTGTATCTAGTGCTTACATTAAGCATCTTACACTCATCAATATGGATCGAAATCCACTATAATTTTGGAACATTCCACGTTTCTTATAAACGGGATTCAGGAACGCTTCCCTCATGACAGGATTCACAGGAAGTCAACACTATAGGTTCATTTTCATAGAATGATCCTAAGGTGTCTGACTTGCTAATCCTTTTATATCTCAACGTTCCAAAGTAATTCGAAGCTTTGTCATCTCACTTACTTTTGTTATCTCGTTGTATGTTCAGAACATTAGTGCCTTGAGTCTTTGCACAACGGCTTATGCAGAATTGACTTAAGACTAGTAAATTCTATTCCTAGTAGAATTACTAAACGAGGTAACATTTCAAAGTACTCATACTCTTTGCAGTTCCTTTTTCAAAGTCCTTATTTGCTACCATAGAAGCAAGCGTCCTATTTGATCTCTAGTGTCTTTTGGGCGTACCCCTTACATGCCCCTCCATTGGGCTCTTAAGGGTTTCTTCTTCTTTAGGCCTTCAAGCCTTTAACTTAGGGAGTTTTAGAAGAAGAATTAACCATCTCAACCTTTTATTCCTTCTTAAGGATGCTCTCAACCATTATCAACTTAAATGATTAACTATGCTACATTAGCATCATTCTAGTTGAGCATAAAGGGTTTGAATGATAGTCGAAGCAATGTAAGCAATCAGTGCATTGAGAACTCTTTTCTCAGTTGATGATCGAGACCATAAGATCTTCAAATAAGATCTTTAGACCTTGTTCGTGTGCACTTGTTTCCTCATTTGGAATATTGAATAATTCCATAATGTTATACCTTGTAACATTTTTATGAGGTGGTTCAATTGCTTTTAAGTGGTTTGGAAAAAATCCATTCACCTCAGATTGCTTCTCTTTTGGCCCGGGTCGACTTTTCACAATTGAAAACTTCGCCCTTTAGAGAACGCCTTTCTCTAGTCGGATTCTAAAATGAATTTTAGGATCTGAAGCCATCTAGAGTTAATCAGGACTTAGTCAACTTATTTGACTTAAGGATGGATACGAATGGGTTTGCATTTCATATTGTAGAGAATCACAGAACTACAACCTAAATGCTAAGCAGAGAAAATGTGGGCATGCTGAATTATAACGATATACAAAAGATAAGGTCTTTAATCTAATGTAGCTCCCACTGTTTTTCAAAGATCTATAATTCCCAAAGATCTAAGAGGAACACGTTTCCCAGCGGGTACTAAGATCCTAAGCATTTTACCTCGAACCCACGACTCGCGGACATTCTAAGTAAAATCCTAGGTAGGTACAACTTACCAATTCTAACACCTTTAGAACTCTTAGTAATTGTTTTTGCATCACCCATCTTTCAATATGGACCCACGACTCGTGCGACATCCATATTTACTTAGGTGTTAAGCTAGACCCATCAATCATAAGATCATGATCAAAACTTAGTTCGAACGACCCACGACTCGCGGACATCGCCCTTGCCAAAATTAACCACGAAATATTGATCATTTAAAATGATCAATTAGGTAACTAAGAACTAATAAGCTCCACTAGCTATCCCACGACTCGCGGACAATAACTAGCTTTACTTACTAAACTTAAAACCTATTGATGGAATGCTAGGAATTTAATTCAAAATTTGCATCTCGAATTAAATACCTATTATTCGAAATGAGCTTAATATTTAATGGGAATTTTCGAATCAACCGAAGAGTTGTTCGGTTCGACCTCACCAACATATATGTTATCCAATTTAATTAGTCTTGATTAATGCAAGTACAACTTAAATGCATTTCAAACAAGCATATAAACAGATAACATGTCCTAGCATGATACTAACATGTAATGATCATGGGTTCTACCTATCTTATGCGTGATATGTGGGAGCCACTCCACAATCACAAGTTCTAACATACATGCCACATAAACAGTTTAAATCACATAAGGGAAAGCGGTAACAAAATACGAGCCCTATCTCTATTACATTTAACAATTGAGATTCCCCTCCCTAACATTTTGAGGGGTCTTCACTTATGGCCTCCTTGTTACTTGAATGTGGTCCATCTTACTCCATGGGTGCATTGTCTCCAAAATGAAAATAAAACCTCACCACCTATCTCTACTCTCAAATTACAATAAAAAGAAAAAGACATAAAGTAATAAGGCTCAATCTTCATATTGGCCTTAGACAATTACACGGGGCATACCCCGGCCTCAAAAACAGTAATATGGAAAGCCACATAATAAATCACATAACAGTACGCACATAAGTGAGGCTCCAACCTCAATTGAAAAACGCAACTATAGGGCTCCAACCCCAATTTAAACCATCCATGTGCATAAATTAAAACCATACATAGATCTAAACCCATGATCACCTAACATGCTTTAGCGAGAATTTAAATTTAGCCAATAAATTAAAATTCTCGTTTCAAGTCCTAATGACTTAAAACACGACTTGATGCGAGTCTTATTTATAAAAGTTTTCAATAAATCCCAAATTACCAAAACAAATAAAATTCCAATTAATTTCTGAAAATTAATAATTTTACCAAAGATTGTATTTTCCCAAAATATAAACCGTTTCAATTTCTCAAAAATCCCAATTTTAAGTTTTATTCAAAAATTAAAAATAAATATTCAAAAATAAAATTTTTAAAATTAAAATAAAAATTGGGACTGGATTGCACGAAACACGAAAAAGTCGGATCACGAAAACGGGGCCCGTACGCGAAAAAGGGTCACGCCAGTTGCAAGCGCGCGCGCGCGATAGGCGCCAAGCCGCGCGCTGTGCGCGCACTGCGCGCGCATGTTTGCGCGCCTGCTGGGCGTGTCCCTTCCGGGCGTGTGCGGGCGGGCTGGGCGACTGATCCCGCACGCCTTGCGGGATCGTTGCCCAGCCTGGGCGGGACGGCGTCGGCAGTCCTGGGCGGGGCGCCTAGGCGCTCCCGGAACACCTCCCGCGCGGTTGTGGGAGGGAGTAGGCGCACGGCCTGCGCGCGCCTAGGACAGGCGGGCGGTGCTGCGCGAAGCCCGCGCGCGCGACTCCTTCGCGTGCGGGGTTTCGCGTGTTCGTCGTATTCCGTATTTTTGTTTCGTGTTTTCGTTCAAAAGCAAAACTAATCCAAGAAATCCAAAAACAGTTTATACAGTTTCAAATCTAAAATAGTTTTCAAAAATTAAATTTTGCAAAAACCAATTTTCAGAAACTTTCAGGAAAAAATACAGTTTCGTAATTCAGGCTTTCTAAAACAATTACAAATACTCAATCGCATCAAGCCTAAGAATTTCTACCAAATTCAGAATAATTGAGACGAATCAGAAACACGATTAACGAGGTGGCTCTGATACCACTTGTTAGAAAACACGAATCAGAAAGCAGCGGAATTTAAAATTTTTTCCAACAAAAGGATCTTGGACTCGCAATCGTGTAACCAAATTCGTAGAGATAGAAAACTTACTTTTCTTTTATTCTTTCTTGAAGCGTTTCAAGCCACCCAAGAACGCTCTTCTCGCGGCTTGACAACCCGTCCCTCGAAAGTCTCTTTCTACTTCAGAATCCATTGTCGGGATAGCAATCCACACCAACCTAGATTCAATTCATGTTAGAGATGTTCTTAACAATATAACATAAAGAAAGAAACATGAAATGAGAAAAGCAGGATTGAAACTCCCTTCGAAACCAGTTTTGCGAAAGTAGAAAACTGCCAGTCACAAAACCCTCGTGAAAAAATTCATCCTTCAGGATATGGACGAACGGTTTTCGCCATCTTCTTTGGTTCGATTTTTTCATTCGCTTCACGTCGGGTTCAGAATCGTTACATCATCCCTTCTGATCGTTTTGCTTAATCCCCACTTTTGGTAAAGCTCGAATCTTCAAAACTTCTAACTTGAAGCTCTCTAGAGATAGTCCACCAACTTGGCTACAATCTAACTAGTAAGGATGCTAGTTCTCTAGTTAGTGTTTAGGCTTAACCTAGGGTTTCGTTTATCTTGGAGAAAGGATGGTGTTCAGCACATGAACCAAGAATTGTCAATTAGCTCCATAAGGAGCTCGAGCTCCCCTATTTATAGGGAGGGGGTTACCGAAATTCCTAGACCTATATGGGCTAGGATTTTGGTCCCTCTCTCCTATTACTTGATCATCAAGTATTTTCCAACTTTGACTTTGAATTCTAATTCAAGTCAACTTTTAAGAGAGCTAAAAATATCCAAACTATTTTTGAATAATTTTATATTTATTTATTTAAAATAAATAACTTATTTTATCTAATTAATTAATTCATAATTAATTAACTAGATTATTTTCTCCAAAATAAGACTTTCTTTTTAATTCAAAATTAAACCAAAGTCTATTAAATAATTAACAAATTAATTATTTAATATATTATTAAACAATCACGTGTGGCACACGTGTCACAATGACACGTGTCCAGTCACGTGACCCACACGTGTGGTTTCACACGTGTGGAACCCTCTAGGCTTGATTAACTCGTTTAATCATTTTAAAGCCTCAACTCATGTAACCAAGTTGTTGTGTGTGACCCTCTAGGTTCTCAATTCAATTAGCAGTGACCCTAATTAATTAATTCACTAATTAATTAATCAGTCCACAGATTAAACAACCATAGTCTAGCAACAGGTGTTTAACCCCTAGCTGAATTGGAATATTCGGATTCGACAGAACCTTTAAGTCATTGATTCATGTGAGATACAATCCTCCTACTTACTATCTCTCAACCAAGATCTAGGGCAAGGGAATAATCAGAACCCTAATAATCCGGTCTTAAAGCTAAGTGCATTTCATATCCATTTGATCTCAATCCAAGAAACCCTTTTCTTGATGTCTTGATCTACTGCCTTGGCCAAGGACTCCATATGGCATATGAATGACTTACACAATAAGAGATCACCTTGCATATGCAAGTGTAGGTCCTTTCTTGATTCTCATTCACTTTCATGAATCACTTGTGCAGCCCCAGCATAAGCCTTGAATCAGTTGTCTAAGGCGACACCCTTTAAAGCTTATACCAAAGACTACAGAGTTAATTCATAAAGTGACAAGGAACCTCAAGTCTAAGGATCAATTAATCACATCAATGACTCGTGAGATATTTCCTAATCTGGAAGTTTCCATTTCCTGAAATAGAAACTTCCTTTCCCATTTAGGATTGTTCTCACACGGGGCACCTCAGTGAACTTACTTATTAAAGTAAGCACCCTCATGTATCACGCACGTATCAACTATACACTTTGCACCTCCATGAAACAAGGTGGTCCTTCTTAAGGGCGTGATCCCACAAGCAAGCCTTAGAGGAGTCAGGTTGACACTCCCACTGTCTGTAGGACTCATCGGCTTGGAGTATTTTACTAATCATGACTTATGTGATATAGGGCTCATTTCATGAACCATTTCACCTAAATGGTAGAGTCCTAAAGTCATCAGGATTAGGGGAGTTCTCATACATGCACACATAATGGAAACACTCAAAACACGTATTGGCATATAAAGAAGTGTTTGCCTATGATCAATCGTATATTATTCAAAGATTGTCTGTGATACAAGAAAAGTCCCAAAGCAGATTACGTCGAATCGGCTTTCTAGGGCACTATTCCTAACAATTATATATATATATATATTCACACGTGTGTGACACGTATCACTCACTTGAGCCACACGTGTGATTTCACACGTGTGGAACCCTCTTGGCCCGATTAACTCGTTTAATCATTTTAAAGCCTCAACTCATGTAACCAAGTTGTTGTGTGTGACCCCCTAGGTTCTCAATTCAATTAGCAGTGACCCTAATTAATTAATTCACTAATTAATTAATCAGTCCACAGATTAAACGACCATAGTCTAGCAACAGGTGTTTAACCCCTAGCTGAATTGGAATGTTCGGATTCGACAGAACCTTTAAGTCATTGATTCATGCGAGATACAATCCTCCTACTTACTATCTCTCAACCAAGATCTAGGGTAAGGGAATAATCAGAACCCTAATAATCCGGTCTTAAAGCTAAGTGCATTTCATATCCATTTCATCTCAATCCAAGAAACCCTTTTCTTGATGTCTTGATCTACTGCCTTGGCCAAGGACTCCATATGGCATATGAATGACTTACACAATAAGAGATCACCTTGTATAGCAAGCGTAGGTCCTTTCTTGATTCTCATTCACTTTCATGAGTCACTTGTGCAGCCCCAGCATAAGCCTTGAATCAGTTGTCTAAGGTGACACCCTTTAAAGCTTATACCAAAGACTACAGAGTTAACTCATAAAAGTGACATGGAACCTCAAGTCTAAGGATCAATTAATCACATCAATGACTCGTGAGATATTTCCTAATCTGGAAGTTTCCATTTCCTGAAATAGAAACTTCCTTTCCCATTTAGGAATCTTCTCACACGGGGCACCTCAGTGAACTTACTTATTGAAGTAAGCACCCTCATGCATCACGCACGTATGAACTATACACTTTGCACCTCCATGAAACAAGGTGGTCCTTCTTAAGGGCGTGATCCCAAAAGCAAGCCTTAGAGGAGTCAGGTTGACACTCCCACTGTCTGTAGGACTCATCGGCTTGGAGTATTTTACTAATCATGACTTATGTGAAATTGGGCTCGTTTTCTGAACCATTTCACCTAAATGGTAGAGTCCTAAAGTCATCAGGATTAGGGGAGTTCTCATACATGCACAACTAAAGTAAACGCATACCAAACAGGAGCATATCAAGAAGTGTTTGCCTGTGATATTAATCATTCGTATATTATTCAAAGATTGTCTGTGATAATAGGTAAGTCCCAAAACAGATTATGACTAATCGGCTTTCTAGGGCACTATTCCTAACAACACATACCTCCTTACTCCATGGGATGGAAGGGTGGCCACCCTTCGCATCCACGCTTATACGTCAGGGTCGTGAGTTTCATGACACTGACGCCCAAGGACTCCATCCCCCACCTCCCTCCTAGTGGGTTTCGGGTTGATCCTATAAAGTGGAGAAGTGTCCGGGGTTACAACCGGCGACCCCGATGGTCGTCCCGGGTCTCCCACTACACACAACTCCGGGGCCCAAACTTACACTTACACTTACACATATCACAAAGCTTAAACCCGCTAGACTCACACTTATACAAAGAACATGCGTATTGTACTTATCATATCGTACGTACATATCACGCAGACCTCAAAATCATAACGAAATCAAAACTAAGCGTACATAGGCTTATACATAGATTCATACTTTCAAACTTAAGGCAAAGTCAACAAATACGTATCTCACACATATCTACATATACATAGAGGCTTATAAGTCACATGTATTGGAAAATCGGTATATTTCTTTAGGGTATAACTTTATCCTAACCTCACCTGGTACCAAACGAAGCCAAGAACACAACAAATGGTCCGCCCCGAAACCTGCACGACCCACTGTCACCACCCCTGGTGCACCTGAACCAACTGGACACACAAAACACAACACAGGGCTCAAACTCAGACTCAAATAACCACACAGAGACGCACGACACATGCTCTAACACTTAAGGGATGAAATCACATAAGCAGGATTCAAGTTCATATCAATTATATGCAAAACAAAACATTAAGGCATGTTCATGTGCACAATTAATGCAAATAAGAGAACAAAAAGGCAAGGTAAAACATATCATTTCATTTGTCACACAAACAATTCATTTATTACATAACAAAATCAATTAACAAGGTTAATCAATTCATATCATGGAATTTACATATTTCAGAAAATTACACAAACCTCCCCGCTAGGTTAAACAATTAACAAATTTAACATGCCGGGACTCACATTGCAAATCAAAACATATCACATTTCATATAGAAGCACGTAGTACAAGAACAACCAAATCACATAATAGCATGCTTCGAATTTCATATAAATATCACGAGGTTACCTATCAAATTCCAACCATAATAAGTTCATATAATTCATACATGGTATACCCAATTCATATATCACAGAACGGATTCAATTAACAATGTTTACCTAGTTAAATCAAACAAATTCATATCGTTTCCAAAATTACACAATCACCCCTTAAAGTTAGACAAATGGCTCAAATTCGATATATCGGAATTCAAATTGCAAATCAAAGCATCAATACATTTCATAATTCATTTAATACATGGTCTCGTACACATTGGAATACAATTCGATAGACAAATCAAGCAATTAGCAATTAAAACAATTAATTTCAAATATTCAAACTACACAAAATAAATCGTAAGAAATCAACCGGGCATCCGATTGACGAATGGAAAGTGACGTTGAACTCACCACAACGGGGCGGACAAACTGCCCGAAGACCGCCGGAACGCCGCCACTGGAGCTGCCGGAATAGTGCCCGGCCGCCGCTCGACCGCCACCGAAGCGTGCCGGAAAAATCCCCAAAATTCACTTGTGCAAGTACCTCTTATGCTCGTTCCAATTCCTCAACCAATTTCTGGAAATTCCGAGCCAATCGTCTCGAATTTCAAATCCAAGAATACGAAAACCCTAAAATCTTCAAAATCAAATTACTTCCAAACCGGTGAATGAAAATGAGATCCGAAAGAGGCATTGTCTTACCCATAATGAGCTCTTCGAAACCCCCAAAGTGGTTGCCGGAGAAAATCCCCGGAGACCCCTACCAGCGTGAACCGTCGGTGCGCCACCGTGAACCGTTGCCAAATGGATGAATCTAGATTCATGTGATCAACGGATGATAGTTCTCGTCGTTCCGAACAACTTTCGTGAAGAGCCCGTGGCCAAAAGATCACCGGAAAAGGCCCCCGATATCCTCCGAAAAATCTGCCGCCACTCTATCGCCGGAACCCCCACCTATAGCCAAAATTCACTCAAATTGATGCCGGAAATGCACTCAGGGGGTCGAAAAACCTTGGAAAATACTAACCTTGGTCGGAAAAAGTCACCGGACCGCCTCCGTGTTACTGTTCACGCGCCACCATCGCGGCTTCAGGCGGCACGTGCGCCACCGTCGTACCTCCATTGGCCACGCCGCCAATGTCATATGGAACACCGGGATGTCTTCTTTCTGGGTCTGGGGCGCGTGTCGCCGGAAGGCCGCTAGAAACCGCCGGAAATTGCCGACGAAGTGGCGGCTCCACCACCGTTCGTCATTAGGCTGTGAAATTAGTACTCTTACGTAGGTCTCGTCGAGATCTTTGAAATGGACTATTCATTTATTGAATTTCGTCGAGAAACGACCGAGTTACGGGCTCGTAACCGAAGCCGCGGATAGTGCCACGGGAGAATCCGACACTCTGAAAAATCATAAAATAAAACCCGAGTACAATAAAATAAGCTCACAAATTGCGAAATAATTTTACGAATTAAATCGAGAAAGAATTACCAATTAATGCTTACTCAAATTTAAATTTAGAAAACCTTTCGTACAAATTAATGATGCTTTAAAAACAATTACATGAAAATAATTTACGAAGAATTCGAATAAGTTTAAATTAAACAAGATAAATAACGTAAGTTATTAAAATCGATTTTAGAGTTATCCATGAAACAAACTTGAATTAAATTACAAGGTTGAGGTTTACGTATGTAATGATTTAAATTAACAATTAATCATATTTAATTCGAAAATATTGGCATACCAAATTAATCATATTTAAACATATAAGTCACATAATTAATAAATTAAACATTCAAGTAGAAGGCCTTACCCGTAAACGTCATCGGGTTGTGCTTCAGAGATGCGGGATGTTACAATTACATTAATAGAAAATGAACCTTCCGTAACATTTTGAGGGGTCTTCAATTATGGCGTCTTACTCCTTGATTAGTGGATCTATCTTGCTCCTTGGGTGCTTGTCTCCAAAATGAAAAGAAAAACCTCACTTTCTAAGTTCTACTCTTTTAACATAAAGTAATATGGCACAATCTTCATATTGACCATAGACAAATACACGGGGGCATATCCCGGCCCAAAAACAATAATAATATGGAAAGCCACATAATAAATCAAGCAAAGCGCACACATAAGTAGGGCTCCAACCCCAATTGAAATAACGCAACTATGGGGCTCTAACCCCAATTGAAATTATCTTTGTGCAGGATTTAAAACCTATGATCACCTAAACTAGCATAATTTTGCTTGAATTTAAATTTACTAATTAAATTTAAAATTTCATTGACTTCAAGTTAGAAATAACTTAAGTAATTTGAGTATTAGTTCATTATTCAAGAATTTATTCAAAATCAAAGTCGAATCATTGACAAAATCTCAATTAATTCAAGAATTAAATTATTGTCAAAAATATCATCCAATGTAACACCCCGCTCGTCCTACAAATAAGGTATGCCCGTTTCAACTTCCTTGTGTGTTTAATTTGGTGATTTTGTGCTTTGCGTGGCCCTATTTTGAACTCTTTTAGAGTTTAGGGGCCTTTTTGCAATTTTCTCTTTTAGGGTTTTTTCGTTCATTTCTCGTTCGGTCGAGAGTTCGACCTTTTTGACCCCTGCTTCGCGTTCGGGGCAGCGAAACGAGTCCGTAGACTCTAAGTTTGACCATTTTTGACGTCGTTTGCTCCTCCTTCCGACCGTTTTCGCTTACGAGGACCCGAGATAAATACCCAGATCCTTGTAATTTGTGCCAGAACTTCAGACCTCAGCTCTCTCTCTTCTTCTCCCGCGATGCAGTTACTGTACACACACACTCACGGTGTAAAAACATGCACAACTCCAAACTCGGCCTATACTCGACGGAATTTGATGAACCAATAGCCCATTTCGGAGAGCTCGACGATGCGGTCACAACCGTACCAGTTTCGTAGCTTGAAAATGACCAGCGGCGGCACAATGGTGGTCCGAAGGTGGCGGGTTGCGCCATCTCATCGCCGGCGACAATCCGGCGAGCTTCGCCGACCAACAACCACCCTACCCCTCGTTTTCCAACCTCTACATTCCATTTCCGGCCTCGGTTTGGCGTGAAAACCACTGCAAGTGGTGGTTCCGGTGAGGCAGCAGCGGCGCGGGTGTGCCGGCGATTTGAGGCTTTTCCGGTGAGTTTTTGGTGTCGGGTCCTTCAGAGAAGTTACTCATTTCGATGAGGCCGAGCTATTCGTGTAGGTCCCGGTTCACGAATCAGCCATTGGCGGTGGATCGCGGTGGCGTAGCGGCGGTGCAACGGTGGGGCTAGCTCCGGGGATATTTTTTGGCGATCACTATAGGGGTTTCGAAGGTCTCGTTATGGGTAAGACAATGCCTCTTTCGGATTCGATTTTCGTTCACCGGTTTGGAAGTAATTTTAACTTAAAGATTTTAGGGTTTCGTGTTGTTAGATCTGAAATTGGAGGAGTTTGGCTTGGAATTTCCAAAAATTTATCGAGGATTTGGAACGAGCATGAGGAATACTTGCACGAGTTAATTTTGGGGATTTTTCCGGCACTCTCCGGTGGCGGCCTGCCACTGTTCCGGAGGCTCCGGTGGCGGCGTTCTGGCGGTCTTCGAATAGTTACTGTATGCCTCGTTGTGGTGAGTCCAACGCCACCTTCCGTTCGTCAATCAGATGCCCGGTTGATTTGTTGTGATTTATTTTGTATAATTTAAAATTTTAAAATTAATTGTTTTGATTGCTAATTACTTGATTTTGTTAGGAATAGTGCCTTAGAAAGCCGATTGTATATCTGCTTTGTGCTTTTCCTTATTGTAATCACAGACAATCTTTGAATGAAATAACGAATTGAGGCAACACTTCTTTATATGCTCTTGTTTGGTATGCGTTTACTTTAGCTGTACATGTATGAGAACTCCCCTAATCCTGATGACTTTAGGAATCTACCATTTAGGTGAAATGGTTCATGAAACGAGCCCTATATCACATAAGTCATGATTAGTAAAATGCTCCAAGCCGATGAGTCCTACAGACAGTGGGAGTGTCAAGTTGACTCATCTAAGGCTTGCTTGTGGGATCACGCCCTTAAGAAGGACCACCTTGTTTCATGGAGGTGCAAAGTGTATAGTTGATACGTGCGTGATACATGAGGGTGCTTACTTTAATAAGTAAGTTCACTGAGGTGCCCCGTGTGAGAACATTCCTAAATGGGAAAGGAAGTTTCTATTTCAGGAAATGGAAACTTCCAGATTAGGAAATATCTCACGAGTCATTGATGTGATTAATTGATCCTTAGACTTGAGGTTCCTTGTCACTTTATGAGTTAACTCTGTAGTCTTAGGTATAAGCTTTAAAGGGTGTCGCCTTAGACAACTGATTCGAGGCTTATGCTGGGGCTGCACAAGTGATTCATGAAAGTGAATGAGAATCAAGAAAGGACCTACACTTGCATATGCAAGGTGATCTCTTAGAACATCTTTACTTTAACAGAATAAGGTTTATTGGCTAAATACTCACCCATAAACCATTCTTTACTTTGAATGTTTGGCTATATGGCTTATTCCTGGAGCCCCGAGAATCACCTGGAAATGGATGGGGTTTTTTGCCAGCTAAAAAAGCTGTTGTTAAATAACAAGGTGGGAAGGATTAACTGAATTTACTATGTTACCCTTCACTTTTTCTGAAAAATTACCCATTTGTACCCTTACTATTCCCGAGGCCAAAACTCCCACCATTTTTCCCCAATGTTTTCCGGCTCCCGCTAACATTTCAACCTTTTCATTTGGACCTCTTATACACAAGCCCTAATTCGGAACGAGACTTAAAAGGCTCCTGTGCGTCTGATTCGAGCATTTCGCGTCGTTGAAGCAGGTGAGTTGTGAATTTTTTATTTTTTTTTTAATCTCAAACTTATGATGCGAAGGTGGTATACGCTCGTCGAAGCATTATGCCTGGGCATAACTGCTATCTTACAATTTTCGGATAAGAAAAAATAACTTTACTCGAGATGAATGCTTGAGATTTGTAAAATCCTCCTTCCGGTGAGAATCAATTATGCGCAGTAAAAGAGAAATCAGCACAACTATAACAATTTATGAAAGAACTGGAGATGGGTTTTTCATGTATACAACCATTGGACACATTCAGCGAGAAAGGGGTAGACTTGTCAATTACCCGACTAACATCTGTTTCAAAAATTGCAAAGTGAAATAATAAATGAATAGGTTATTTAGCCCATCACCTAAACTTTTAAAGTAAAACATCCCCTAGGTAAAATAGCCAAGATTTTTTTTTAAAATAACCCATTGTGGATGGATTTCAAACTATGAAAGTAAAGAGCTTCTTATTGTGTAAGTCAATCATATGTCATATGTAGTCCTTGGCCAAGGCAGTAGATCAATACATCAAGAAAAGGGTTTCTTGGATTGAGATCAAATGGATACGAAATGCACTTAGCTTTAAGACCGGATTATTAGGGTTCTGATTATTCCCTTGCCCTAGATCTTGGTTGAGAGATAGTAAGTAGGAGGATTGTATCTCACATGAATCAATGACTTAAAGGTTCTGTCGAATCCGAACATTCCAATTCAGCTAGGGGTTAAACACCTGTTACTAGACTATGGTCGTTTAATCTGTGGACCGATTATTTAATTAGTGAATTAATTAATTGGGGTCACTGCTAATTGAATTGAGAACCTAGAGGGTCACATACAACAACTTGGTTACATGAGTTGAGGCTTTAAAATGATTAAACGAGTTAATCAGGCCAAGACGGTTCGGTTTCACACGTGTGGGTCATGTGAGTGACACGTGTCCTTGTGACACGTGTCCCACACGTGTAAATATATATATTGTATATATATATTAAATAATTAAATGTGTTAATTATTTAATAGACTTTGGTTTAATTTTGAATTAAAAAGAAAGTCTTATTTTGGAGAAAAATAATCTAGTTAATTAATTATGAATTAATTGATTAGATAAAAATAAGTTATTTATTTTAAATAAATAAAGTATAAAATTATCCAAAAATAGTTTGGATATTTTAGCTCTCTTGAAAGTTGATTTGAATTTGAATTCAAAGTCAAAGTCAAAGTCAAAATTACTTGATGATCAAGTAATAGGAGAGAGGGACCAAAATCCTTAGCCCATAAGGACTAGGGATTTTCGGCCACTCCCTTATTATAAATAGGGGAGCTCGAGCTCCCCTTAGAGCGAATTGGCAATTCTTTTGGTTCATGTGTTGAACACCATCCTTTCTCGAAGATAAACAAAACCCTAGGTTAAGCCTAAACACTAACTAGAGAACTAGCATCCTTACTAGTTAGATTGTAGTCAAGTTGGTGGACTATCTCTAGAGAGCTTCAAGTTCGAAGTTTGAAGATTCGAGCTTTACCAAGGAGAGGGGATCAAGCCGCGAGAAGAGCGTTCTTGGGTGGCTTGAAACGCTTCAAGAAAGAATAAAAGAAAAGTAAGTTTCTTATCTCTACGAATTTGGATACACGATTGCGAGTCCAAGGTCCTTTTGTTGGAAAAATTTTTAAATTTCCGCTGCTTTCTGATTCGTGTTTTCCAACAAGTGGTATAAGAGCCACCTCGTTAATCGTGTTTCTGATTCGTCTCAATTATTCTGAATTTGGTAGAAATTCTTGAGCTTGATGCGATTGAGTATTTGTAATTGTTTTAGAAAGCCTGAATTACGAAACTGTATTTTTTCTGAAAGTTTCTGAAAATTGGTTTTTGCAAAATTTATTTTTTGAAAAACTATTTTAGATTTGAAACTGTATAAACTGTTTTTGGATTTCTTGGATTGGTTTTGCTTTTGAATGAAAACACGAAACGAAAAGCCTGGATTACGAACACGCGAAACCCCGCGCGCGAAGGCGTCCCCCGTGCGGGCTTCGCGCGCCACCGCCCGCCTGGCCTAGGCGTGCACAGGGCAGCCGCTCAGCACCTCCCGCACACCTGTGCGGGAGCCTCTCGGGCGCGCCTAGGCGCCCCCGCCCGTCACCGCCCAGCCGCCCACCCGCACTGGCCGAAAAGGCCGCGCGCGACCCGCGCAACCCTTTCGCGTACGGGCCCCGTTTTCTCCGTCGCAATCCGATTTTTCGTATTTCGTGCAATCCAGTCCCAATTTTTTTTTATCTTAATTTTAAAATTTTATTTTTGAATATTTATTTTAATTTTTGAATAAAACTTAAAATTGGGATTTTTGAGAAATAGAAACGGTTTATATTTTGGGAAAATACATCTTTGATAAAATTATTAATTTTCAGAAATTAATTCGAATTTTATTGGTTTTAGTAAATTGGGATTTATTGAAAACTTTTATAAATAAGACTCGCATCAAGTCGTGTTTTAAGTCATTAAGACTTGAAACGGGAATTTTAATTTATTGGCTAAATTTAAATTCTCGCAAAAGCATGTTAGGTGATCATGGGTTTAGACTTATGTATGGTTTTAATTTATGCACATGGATGGTTTAAATTGGGGTTGGAGCCCTATAGTTGCTTTTTTTCAATTGGGGTAGGAGCCTCACTTATGTGCGTACTGTTATGTGATTTATTATGTGGCTTTCCATATTACTGTTTTTGAGGCCGGGGTATGCCCCGTGTAATTGTCTAAGGCCAATATGAAGATTGAGCCTTATTGCTTTATGTCTTTTTCCTTTTATTGTAATTTGAAAGTAGAGATAGGTGGTGAGGTTTTATTTTCATTTTGGAGACAATACACCCATGGAGTAAGATGGACCACATTCAATTAACAAGGAGGCCATAAGTGAAGACCCCTCAAAATGTTAGGGAGGGGAATCTCGATTGTAAAAATGTAATAGAGATAGGGCTCGTATTTTGTTACTGCTTTCCCTTATGTGATTTAAACTGTTTATGTGGCATGTATGTTAGACCTTGTGATTGTGGAGTGGCTCCCACATATCACGCATAAGATAGGTAGAACCCATGATCATTACATGTTAGTATCATGCTAGGACATGTTATCTGTTTATGTGCTTGTTTGAAATGCATTTAAGTGTACTTGCATTAATCAAGATTAATAAAATTGGATAACATATAGGTCGGTGAGGTCGAACCGGACAACTCTCCGGTTGATTCGAAAACTCCCATTAAATATTAAGCTAATTTCGAACAAATAGGTATTTAATTCGAGATGCAAATTTTGAATTAAATTCCTAGCATTCCATCAATAGGTTTTAAGTTTAGTAAGTGAAGCTAGTTATTGTCCGCGAGTCGTGGGATAGCTTGTGGAGCTTATTACTTCTTAGTTACCTAATTGATCATTTTAAATGATCAATATTAGCAAGGGCGATGTCCGCGAGTCGTGGGTCGTTCGAACTAAGTTTTGATCATGATCTTATGATTGATGGGTCTAGCTTAACGCCTAAGTAAATATGGATGTCGCACGAGTCGTGGGTCCATATTGAAAGATAGGTGATGCAAAAACAATTACTAAGAGTTCTAAAGGTGTCAGAATTGGTAAGTTGTACCTACATGGGGTTCTTGCTTAGAATGTCCACGAGTCGTGGGTTCGAGCTAAAATGCCTAGGATCTTAGTACCCATTGGGAAACGTGTTCCTCTTAGATCTTTGGGAATTATAGATCTTTGAAAAACAGTGGGAGCTACATTAGATTAAAGACCTTATCTTTTGTATATCGTTATAATTCAGCATTCTCACTAGTTCTTTGTTTTACCATTTAGGTCGTAGATTCTGTGATTCTCTACGTGTTTTGAAATGGCAACCAAAAACCCTCTTGTATCGATCCTCGAGTCAAACAAGTTGACTGGTCCCAACTATTCTGATTGGCTGAGGAATCTAAAAATTATTTTAGATTCTGAGAAGAGAACTTATGTTCCCTTCGAAGGGGAGCCTAGTCCCGAAGGGGAGGCTCCCACTCGGGCCGAGCGGGACGCGATTCAGAAGTGGAAGGATGATAATCTCCAAGCCCGTTGCCTTATGTTGGCTAACATGTCTCCGGACTTTCAAAGGCAACATGAGGCCATGGAATTCGCTTGGGAGATTTACGACCACTTAGAGCAACTTTACCGCCCTTATGAACGTGTCACAAGGTATAACACTTCCAAGGAATTGTTCCACTTGAGAATGAGGGAAGGTTCAAGTGTCCATGAATATGGACTCAAGTTTCTCGCCTTTACTGAGAAACTTGCTTCCATGGACATGCCACTGAAAAGATGAGCTTTCAGTGGATTTGTTGCTAGCTTCGCTCCCACCATCATTCAACCCATTTGTCCTTAATTTCAACATGAATCATGCTGGTGCTACTGTAGCTGAGCTGATTAGTCAGCTTGTGACTACTGAAAGCACGATCAAGAAGGACAATAAGGTTTTGATGGTGAATGCTCCATCTTCCTCTTCTGGGCCTTCTAAAGGTAAGGGCAAGAAAGCCCAAAAGAAGAAGAAGAAACCCCTTAGGCCCACTGGTGGCGCTTCGAAGGGGAAGGCCCAAAAGAAGAAGCGTGATCAGAAAGAGGATGTTTGCTTCCATTGTGGCAAAGCGGGACATTAGAGGAGAAACTGCCCAGAGTACAAGACTACTCTAAAGAAAGGTATCTTTCTCGTTGAAGGAAATCTTTCTATTAATTCTAGTTCTTGGGTACTTGATACCGGTTGTGGAACTCATATCTGTAATGATGTACAGATGCTAAGTGAAGTCCAACAACTCAAAGAAGGAGAATGTGTCTTGAAGATCGGCTATGGCTCAAATGTTGAAGCTCGAGTTTTAGGCACAATTAGATTAGATTTAGGTAGTTTTGAGTTAGTCTTAAATAAAGTCCTTTATGTACCGAGCATTATTCGTAATATAATTTCTGTTCCAATTTTAGATTGTGAAGGTTATAAAACTTATATTAAGAATGGTAAATACTTTATCAAACGGAATAACTCTTCCGTTCACATCGGTACTCCAAGTAATGGACTTTATCTAACTCAGAATATCAATATTATGAATATACAACGAGAAACGATGCGTAAGAGAGATGACAAAGTTTCAGCTCCCTTATGGCACGCTAGATTAGGACACATTTCCAAGAACAGAATTAGCTAGATAAACACTTTAGGATCATTCTCTGAAAATGATCTTAAGGAGTTAACTTCTTGCGAATCCTGTCTCAAAGGAAAAATGTCCAAAGTCCCTTTTAAAGGAACTGTGGAACGTGCCATTAAGGTTTTGGATTTGATCCATACTGATGTTTGTGGACCGCTTAGTGTAAGCACAAGAAATAATCATCAGTATTTCATAACCTTTACCGATGACTTTAGTCGATATGGTTATGTATACTTAATGAAGTATAAATCTGAAGCTTTTGAGAAATTCTTAGAATTTCAAAAGGAGGTTGAGAACCAAACTGGACACAAGATCAAAGCACTTCGATCTGATCGAGGAGGCGAGTATCTTAGTGAAGAATTCCTTAATCATCTCAAAGATAATGGGATTATCTCTCAATGGACTCCTCCAGGAACTCCTCATCTTAATGGAGTTTCTGAGAGAAGGAATCGAACCTTACTAGATATGGTTCATTCCATGATGAGTTTCACTGACTTACCACCTTCTTTCTGGGGTTATGCCCTAGAAAGTGCAGCAAAGATTTTGAATCTAGTTCCCTCTAAGTCAGTCCCTAAAACGCCCTATGAAATGTGGCATGGTAAAATCCCTAGTTATTCTTACTTAAGAATTTAGGGTTGTCCTGCTTATGTGAAGAGGACAGTGAGAGATAAGTTAGAATCTCGTTCTAGCTTATGCTACTTTGTAGGTTATGCTAAGGAATCCATAGGATATTACTTCTATGATCAATCTGAGCGAAAGGTGTTTGTTTCCAGAAATGCCAGTTTTCTTTAGGAACCGTTCCTTAAAGAAAAGAAAGGCAAGATCATAGAATTAGAGGAAGTACAAAGTGAGCCCACGCCTCCCATTGAAGAAACGTCTCCTTCTGATCAACTACAGCTAATCACGAATTTCGATACACGCGTAAATCCTCCTCTAAGGCATTTTGAACGCACTCCTGGACAGCCGGAGAGATGGTATGGATTCTTCCATGAAATCTCTCAAAAGGATAATGATCCTTTAACATATGAGGAGGCACTTTCAGATTCTGACTCTGAACAGTGGATAAAAGCCATGAAATCCGAAATGGATTCCATGAACTCCAACCAAGTTTGGACCTTGGTAGATTTGCCTGATGGGGTCAAACCCATAGGTTGCAAATGGATCTTTAAGAGAAAGCTTGGAGTTGATGGAAGCATTGCAGCCTACAAAGCAAGACTGGTTGCAAAAGGATTCACTCAAAGACCCGGCATGGACTTTGATGAAACCTTTTCACCAGTTGCAATGCAAAAGTCTATTCGGATCATGCTTGCCATTGTTGCGTATTATGACTACGAGATATGGCAAATGGATGTGAAAACTGCCTTTCTCAATGGTGACATTGATAAAGACATTTATATGGAGCAACCCATAGGTTTCACATCCAGTGGGAGTGAGCAAAAGGTTTGCAAACTCCAAAGATCAATCTATGGATTGAAACAGGCTTCTAGGAATTGGAATATTCGATTTGATGATTCAGTCAAAGCGTTTGGCTTCATTCAAATTTCGAATGAATCATGTGCGTATAGAAAGGAATTGGAGACCTCAGTACAATTCTTAGTACTTTATGTTGATGACATCCTTCTTATTGGGAATTCGAAGGATGATATGAAAGTGACTAAGTTATGGTTATCGAACCAATTCGAGATGAAAGATCTAGGTGATGCGTCCTATATCCTTGGAATTAAAATCTATAGAGATAGATCTAAAAGGTTAATAGGACTATCACAGTCGATGTACATTGACAAAGTATTGAAGAGATTCAATATGGAGTCAGCAAAGGTTAAGAACCTTCCTATGAGTGTAGGAACATGTCTTTCAAAGAAGATGTGTCCTAAGACTAACCTTGAGAAGGAAAGAATGACTCATACACCTTATGCATCAGCAATAGGTAGCATAATGTATGCAATGTTATGTACTCGACCGGATGTGGCTTATGCACTTAGTGTAACAAGTCGTTTCCAATCTAACCCTGGAGATTGTCACTGGGCTGCCGTGAAGAATATTCTCAAGTACTTGAAAAGTACTAAAGATTTATTCTTAGTTTACGGAGGTCAGAAAGATCTTACTGTCGAAGGATACTACGATGCAAGCTTTGCATCTGACTTAGATGATTTTAAGTCAATGTCAGGATACATTTTCTGCCTAAACAGCGGAGCAGTGAGTTGGAAGAGTTCCAAGCAAACGACCACTGCAGATTCGACCACTGAGGCCGAATACTTAGCTGCAAATGATGCAGCTAAGGAAGGTGTTTGGATTAGAAACTTCATTCAAGAGTTGAATGTTGTTCCTAGCATGAAAGACCCCACTACTGTGTTTTGTGACAACACTGGGGCGGTTGCTCAAGCAAGAGAACCAAGATCTCACCAACGGACCAAGTACATTATGAGGAAGTATCACCCAATCCGTGATATTATTAAAAGAGGAGATGTGAAAATTGAGAGGGTCACATCAGCGGAGAACGTGGCAGATCCACTTACTAAACCCCTTAGTCATGAAACTTTCCAAGGTCATCTTCAGAAGATGGGACTTAGAATAGCTTTAGAATGGCTTTGACGGGCAAGTGGGAGATTGTTAGGAATAGTGCCCTAGAAAGCCGATTGTATATCCACTTTGTGCTTTTCCTTATTGTAATCACAGACAATCTTTGAATGAAATAACGAATTGAGGCAACACTTCTTTATATGCTCTTGTTTGGTATGCGTTTACTTTAGCTGTGCATGTATGAGAACTCCCCTAATCCTAATGACTTTAGGACTCTACCATTTAGGTGAAATGGTTCATGAAACGAGCCCTATATCACATAAGTCATGATTAGAAAAATGCTCCAAGCCGATGAGTCCTACAGACAGTGGGAGTGTCAACTTGACTCCTCTAAGGCTTGCTTGTGGGATCATGCCCTTAAGAAGGACCACCTTGTTTCATGGAGGTGCAAAGTGTATAGTTGATACATGCGTGATACATGAGGGTGCTTACTTTAATAAGTAAGTTCACTGAGGTGCCCCGTGTGAGAACATTCCTAAATGGGAAAGGAAGTTTCTATTTCAGGAAATGGAAACTTCCAGATTAGGAAATATCTCACGAGTCATTGATGTGATTAATTGATCCTTAGACTTGAGGTTCCTTGTCACTTTATGAGTTAACTCTGTAGTCTTAGGTATAAGCTTTAAAGGGTGTCGCCTTAGACAACTGATTCAAGGCTTATGCTGGGGCTGCACAAGTGATTCATGAAAGTGAATGAGAATCAAGAAAGGACCTACACTTGCATATGCAAGGTGATCTCTTATTGTGTAAGTCATTCATATGCCATATGGAGTCCTTGGCCAAGGCAGTAGATCAAGACATCAAGAAAAGGGTTTCTTGGATTGAGATCAAATGGATATGAAATGCACTTAGCTTTAAGATCGGATTATTAGGGTTCTGATTATTCCCTTGCCCTAGATCTTGGTTGAGAGATAGTAAGTAGGAGGATTGTATCTCACATGAATCAATGACTTAAAGGTTCTGTCGAATCCGAACATTCCAATTCAGCTGGGGGTTAAACATCTGTTGCTAGACTATGGTCGTTTAATCTGTGGACCGATTATTTAATTAGTGAATTAATTAATTGGGGTCACTACTAATTGAATTGAGAACCTAGAGGGTCACACACAACAACTTGGTTACATGAATTGAGGCTTTAAAATGATTAAACGAGTTAATCAGGCCAAGAGGGTTCGGTTTCACACGTGTGGATCACGTGAGTGACACGTGTCCTTGTGACACGTGTCCCACACGTGTAAATATATATATTGTATATATATATTAAATAATTAAATGTGTTAATTATTTAATAGACTTTGGTTTAATTTTGAATTAAAAAGAAAGTCTTATTTTGGAAAAAATAATCTAGTTAATTAATTATGAATTAATTGATTAGATAAAAATAAGTTATTTATTTTAAATAAATAAAGTATAAAATTATCCAAAAATAGTTTGGATATTTTAGCTCTCTTGAAAGTTGATTTGAATTTGAATTCAAAGTCAAAGTCAAAGTCAAAATTACTTGATGATCAAATAATAGGAGAGAGGGACCAAAATCCTAAGCCCATAAGGACTAGGGATTTTCGGCCACTCCCTTATTATAAATAGGGGAGCTCGAGCTCCCCTTAGAGCGAATTGGCAATTCTTTTGGTTCATGTGTTGAACACCATCCTTTCCCCAAGATAAACGAAACCCTAGGTTAAGCCTAAACACTAACTAGAGAACTAGCATCCTTACTAGTTAGATTGTAGTCAAGTTGGTGGACTATCTCTAGAGAGCTTCAAGTTCGAAGTTTGAAGATTCGAGCTTTACCAAGGAGAGGGGATCAAGCCGCGAGAAGAGCGTTCTTGGGTGGCTTGAAACGCTTCAAGAAAGAATAAAAGAAAAGTAAGTTTCTTATCTCTACGAATTTGGATACACTTCCAAGGTCCTTTTGTTGGAAAAATTTTTTAATTTCCGCTGCTTTCTGATTCGTGTTTTCCAACAGATTTGTCGATCGAATTGTATTCCAATGTGTACGAAATCTTGTATTAAATGAATTATGAAATGTATTGATGCTTTGATATGCAATTTGAATTCTGATATATCGAATTTGAGCTATTTGTCTAACTTAAAGGGGGTGTATGTGTAATTTCGCTAAACATATAAATTATATGACTTCAATTAATTAATCCTTGCTGATTGATAAACAAATATGCTAATTATGATTTCGATTAAGAGAAATTATTATGCCTAAGCTTGAAGCTTTTTAATTAGTGTAATCACTTAAATTGAATTGGAATTTATTATATGATATAAGAATTTGTTATGCAATTTATGATTTAGCAAGAATTGGATTAGTATGTCTTGGATGATTTAATTTGAAACTTTGTAATTTAGGTTTAATTACTTAATTTAAAATAAACCTATTATGCGATATATGAATTGTATGCAACTTATATGATTAAATTAGAATCTTTTGCACGTAAGAAACAAGTTATTCGTATGAATATGAATTGGTTATTTGATATATGAAATAATGTGACGTGCATTGCCTTTCCATTTTGTTTGTTTGAATTAATTGTGCATAAGAACATCTCTTGATATGTTTTATGAATATGTTGAGCTATGTGATATTTTATTTTGCAAGTAATTAGTATGAATGTGAACTCTGCTTATGTGATTGCATTTCTTAAGTGCTTGAGCATGTGCCATGCGTCTTTATATGGTTGTCTGAGTCTGAGTCTGAGTTATATACTGTGTTTTGTGTGTTCAGTTGGTACAGGTGCACCCGGGGTGGTGACTTGTGGTCGTGCAAGTTCCGGGGTGGACCATTTTCTTTGGGTTTGGCTTTGTCTGGTACCAAGTGAGGGTGTTTACGTTCTAGTTACATATTAAACCCTACAACCTTATGTGACAAGCTTTGGCCAAAACCTTATGTATATATATATATGTTACTTTTAAAGTAGAGTCATCGAGTAAACTATGATCGAGTAAACCCTTTTCTAATGAATTATGAAGTATGTTATGTTTCTTATGAATCAAATGTTTTGGCGAGAATATGATTATGAACATGATTATGAATACACGGGCCCAGGGACTTAGTGCAAGTGGCTATCCGGAGAGGCAAGGGCCGACGATAATCCCTTGTACTAGTCCCACCACATTTACGGTGATACCGGCCCTCGCTAGGAGGTTTAGCGGGGAATGGCAGCTGAGTGCCCTTGGGGGATTCATGTACCCCCATTTGCCTATGTATGGACCGGTGGTCGGGTCTTGCTAACCCGTCCACCACCCGGAGGAGGAAGGTTGGAACTTATTTTATTATTACGAGTATGTTATGATTGTTATGCACCGTGTGGGAAGGCCGGGACACGGATTGCCCAAACGACTATGTCTTATGTTATGATATATAATCTGTGTGTATTATGATATATTGCATGATCACGTATATAATGTATTAATGATATTTGTCGTACACGGTCGGAGTTTGGTTGGAGATGATACACGCTCACTCACCGAGCCTTTATGTTTATATATGAATTATGAACATAATGAATTTAATATGATTAGTTGTAAAGTCCGAGCATTGCTTAGTTATTCTCTTGCCCTCTTGGGAACTAACTTTAAATAAAACCTTGCTCGGGATTTATGACTTGCATGTGCATGTTTCTATATTTATATATTGCCCCTGCTCACTCAGTCTTCTAGAGACTGACCCCTCTTTCCCACTTTTCAGTTCTTGCAGGTTTGAGCTAGGCGGCTGTCAGTATCTGTTGAGTCTGAATTTGTTCGTTTATGTTGTTAGTACGTTGCTTCGATTTATGTTTGAAATCTTGTTTATGTAAGTTGCGTCAGTCCGTCTGAGTCTGTTATGTACTTTGCTTCAATTTATGATAACATTACTTATGATATGGTTTTGCACAGGTTTATAATTATGATTCGAATGTATGAATCTCGGGACAGGTTAGGACAAGTGCTCGGTTTAGATGAACCCGTTTTGATTATATGTTTGATTGGGACAGGTTTCTAGGGCCAGTTGAACCCGTTTAGTTGATGTTGATTTACTTTTTGAAATATATGGATTATGATTGTTGATTAAAGTTTTTGAGAATTCGTATTTTGTATCGTTTCAGCATTCAGGTTTTGCATATTTGCACTTGTACAGGGTTTAGGTACCGCCTAGCTTAGGTTGGTTTTTCGTTTGTCACCCGCTCGCTGTGACTTGGTGCGTATGCGGACTTTCCATTTTCGTACACGTGTTGGGTCATAGTGCGGGGGTATGGTGCCCCACCGCTTGGGGTGCTACATCTTAAGTAATATTTATTAATTTTCTCGAAAAATTAAAACTTAGCTTTAATTCCTAAACCCCATTTTTATAATTATTTCAAAATAAATAATTTTAAAATAAAATCGGATTTTACAACATGGGATTTTAGTAAAACCAAAAACAAAAACAAAATGAAGTTTAGGGGCACGCGAGCAGGCAGTTCCGTGCACGCTGCTCGCGCAGCTGCCAGACGGGGACAGGCAACGTCCGTATGCCAGCACGCTGGCCTCCGCGCAGGGCTTTGCACGTGTTTCCCAAAAGAAGATCGAATCTTGCAATTCTTATTCCTAAATTCGTAGGGCTCTAAGAAACTCACTTAGATCGACGCTTTCTTGGCATGTTTGAGTCGCCTAAAAATGCTCTTCAAGCGGTAAGTCCCCAAGCTCCTTTGAATCTTTGAAGACTCCACGAAAGCAGCCCTCTAGAGAAATAGTCCACCAACCTCGATCACGATCCAAACAGGGAGGATGCTAGTTCTTTATTTGGTGTTTAGGCTCTAGGGTTCAATGTGTAGTAATTTGGAGAAGGAGAATGTCTGTTTATCCCTTATGGGGTTCGAACCCCATGTATATATAGGTTAAGGGGTTCGAACCTCTTATGCTTATTGGGCAAGGTTTCCTAAACCTTTTACATAAGGGATTTCTTGCTTGGAGAGAAAGGCTCTCTACTTTGACCAAAAGTCTTCTTTTGACCAATTTGTTTAGCAAGAATAAATATCTAACTATTTTAGATATTTTATTTATTCAGAATAAATATCTTGAAGTCAATAATTAATTAATTCACAATTAATTATTTATTAGACTTAATATCTCCAAATTAGAACCTTAATATTAATTCATAATTAAATTAAAGTTTATTAAATAATTAATAAATATTAATTATTTAATCCTCACATTCTCGTGACACGTGTCATGCCTAGGACACAGGTCCCACACATGTGAATCACACGTGTGGTTTCCAACCAATCACTTATTGGTTCGATCAACTCGTTTAATCGATTCAAGCCTTAACCCTCGTGACCGGGTTGTTGTGTGTGACCCTCTAGGTTCTTAATTCAATTAGCAGTGACCCTAATTAATTAATTTCTAATTAATTAATCAGTCTGCAGATCTACTACCATAGTCTAGCAATAGGTGTGTGACCTCTAACTGAATAAGAATATCTCAATTCGAAAGAACTTTTAAGTCATTGACATATGTGGGATAAAGTCCTCCTACATCCCATCTCTCAATCGAGATCTAGAGTAAGGGAATAATCAAAACCCTAATAATCTCGATCTTAAAGTTAAGTGCATTTCTTATCCATTTGATCTCGATCTAAGAAACCCATTTCTTGATTTCGATCCACTGCCTTGGCCAAGGACTCCATTATGGCATATGACTGACTTACAGAATAAGAGATCAATTTTCTAATGCAGGTGTAGGTCCTTTATCGATTCTCATATGCTTCCATGTGCCACTTGTGCAGCCCCAGCATAAGCTTTGAATCAGTTGTCTAAGGCGACACCCTTTAAAGCTTATACCTATAACTATAGAGTTAGCCCACAAAGCATCGATGGAATCTCAAGTCTAAGGACTACTTAATCACATCAATGACTCGTGAGATATTTCCTATTCTAGAAGTTTATATTTCCAGAAATAGAAACGTCCTTTCCCATTTAGGAATCTTCTCACACGGGACACCTCGGTGTACCTACTTAGAATAAGTAAGCACCCCTATGTATCATGCACGTATTAGTCAATACACTTTGCACCCCATGAAGGAAGGTGGTCTTTCTTAAGAGCGTGATCACATGGGCAAGCCTCAAGCGAGTCAAAGCGACACTCCCACTCTCTTTTGGACTCATCGGCTTGGAGTGATTTCTAATCATGACTTAAGTGATATAGGGCTCGTCTCATGAACCATTTCGCCAAAATGGTTGAGTCCTATAAGTTATATTGATTAGAGGAGTTCTTATATATGCACAGCTAAAGTAAACACACAATCAGACAAGAGCATATAAAGAAGTGTAGCCTTGGTTCGTTTATTATTCAAAGACTGTCTGTGATTTACAAAAAGAAAAGTACTAAGCAAACTATTACATCGACTTTCAAGGCACTATTCGTATAATCTCCCACTTGCCCGTCAAAGCCACTCATGAGCTAATCTAAGTCCCATCTTCGCAAGATGACCTTCGAAAGCTTCTCGACTAAGGGGTTTAGTAAGTGGATCTGCCACGTTCTCTGCTGACGCGACCCTCTGATGATATCACGGATTAGGTGATATTTCCTCATAATGTGTTTGGTCCGTTGGTGAGATCTTGGTTCTCTTGCTTGAGCAACCGCCCCAGTGTTATAACAAAATAGTGATGGGGTTTTTCATGATAGGAACGACATTCAGCTCTTGAATGAAGTTTCTAATCCAAACAGCTTCCTTAGCTGCATTATTTGCAGCTAAGTATTTGGCCTTAGAGGTCGAATCTGCAGTGGTCGTTTGTTTTGAAATTTTCCTACTCACTGCTCCGCTGCTAAGGTAGAAAATGTATCCTGACATTGACTTAAAATCATCTAAGTTAGATGCAAAGCTTGCATCATAGTATCCTTTAACGATTAGATCTTTCTGTCCTCCGTATACTAAGAACAAATCCTTAGTACTTCGCAAGTACTTTAGCATGTTCTTCATGGCAGTCCAGTGACCTTCTCCAGGGTCAGACTGGAAATGGCTCGTCACACTAAGTGCATAAGCCACATCCGGTCGAGTACATAGTGCATACATTATGCTGCCTATTGCTGAGGCATAAGGCACATGGGTCATTCTTTCCTTCTCAAGGTTTGTCTTAGGACACATCTTCTTAGAAAGACACGTTCCTACACTCATAGGAAGAACCTTGCTCTTCACTTCCTCCATGCTGAATCGTTTCACCACTTTGTTTATGTACATCGATTGTGATAGTCCTATTAATCTCTTAGATCTATCCCTATAGATCTTTATACCGAGAATGTAGGATGCATCACCCAGATCTTTCATCTCGAATTGGTTCGTAAACAAGACTTGGTAACTTTCATATCTTCCTTTGTGTTTCCAATTAGAAGAATGTCATCGACATAAAGTACCAAGAATTGCACTGAAGTCTCCAATTCCTTTCTATACATGCAGGATTAATTCAAATTTTGAACGAGCCAAACGTTTTGACTGCTTCATCAAAACGAATGTTCAAATTCCTAGAAGCCTGTGTCAATCCGTAGATTGATCTTTGGAGTTTGCAAACATTTTGCTCACTCCCACTGAATGTGAAACCTATGGGTTGATCCATATAAATGTCTTTATCAATATCTCCATTGAGAAAGACAGTTTTCACATCCATTTGTCAAATCTCGTAGTCATAATACGGAACTATAGCAAGCATGATCTGAATAGACTTTTGGGATCTCCATTATATTGGGATATGGATGAAACCAAAGGAGTTAAAAGGAAACCCCAAGGGAATACTGCTAAGAGTTGGGTAGAAGAAGCAACAGAAAAAGTTGAAATCATCAAGTAGAGGATGAAAGCTGCCCAAGATAGGCAGAAAAGTTATGCTGATAATCGAAGAAGGGACATAGAATTTGCAGTAGGCGAGAAGGTATTCTTGAAAGCATCTCCAAGAAAAGGGTTTATACGAATTGGGAAAGGAGGAAAGTTAAATCCTCGGTATATTGGACCTTTTCAGATACTAGAACGTATCGGTCCAACAACCTATCGCCTAGACTTACCAGCAAGTCTTACTGGGATACATATCGTATTCCATGTGTCCCAACTCCGAAAGTACTTTGCTGATGACTCACACATTCTACCAATTGAAGAAGTACCACTAGAACCCGACCTTACTTATGAAGTGAAACCAGCCAGAATCTTGGATAGGAAATTCCAAAAATTGAGAAACCGAAGAATTCCTCTCGTCAGAGTCCTATGGAAAAGAAATGGTACAGAAGAACAGACTTGGGAAACAGAGGAAAAGATGTTGAAACATTATCCAGAATTGTTCAGGGACAGTAATAGAATCTGAGGACATATTCTTTTAAAGGGGGGAAGATTGTAACACCCGTACTCAAGGCCAAGTCGAGAGAGGTAAGTAAAGGGTTGTTCAGGAAGCGTTTATAACCTCGATCCCTATTAATTCTCTTCATGCATTGCATTTTATGTGACTTATGTGCTTTTATGTGTTATAGTTTAATTAAATGTTCATAAACTTAATTATTTCTTCTATTTAACTTGTACCTCGAAACTCTTTTCATAAAATCCTAGAAATCCAGTATTCATTCCCTTCTAGCATCTAAAAACCCTTCATATGCTTCAAAACCCATTCCTACAGTTTTAGGTTGAAAATTACAAAAATACCCCTAAAGCCCTAGAATTTTCCTACATTCTCCGAAATACTTTTCCTATCCGATATTATAGTCAAAACGATCCTTGAATTATTTTATGAATTTTCATACATTTACCAAAACTCGATTCCACCCATAGCATATTTTATAAATATTTTCCTTTTTAAAAATTGTCATTTTATTTTAAACAAATTAACTTTTATTCAACAATCGAAATTATACTTAGAACGATTCTTGAATTTTTCTCTAAATTATAATGATTTTTCCAAACTTTAAACTTTATCGTAGCTTCGTTTATATAATTTTCTTATGATTTTCATCATCTTTAATATTCATAATTTATAAACAAAAACTCTAAATATTCCAGATTTATAACCAAAACGAAGCTTATTTTTCACTCGTTCTTTCATTAATTCACTACTTCAAGTTTTTACCTCTCGACTCTTGAATAAATTTTATATTATTTTAAATTTATTTTTATTCAATATGACATCATTCATGACAACATGAGCTTCTAGAAGATTTAATTAAATGAATGTAATTTCTCCACATTTCTTATGTTATTACCAAGCATTTGTTTAAAATGTAGCTTAACCACATCTCTTAAATAATTACCAAGCATTTGTTGAAATAATAGACAACCACATCTCCCTTAAACTTTCATAAATTGCTCAAAGACCCCTCATGACTACCTATAAATACCCCCCTCAAGTATCATTTATAACACACAAAATCAACAGAAAAATCACTCCCTCTCTCCCTAAACCTCACGCCCCAACCCTCTCTCTCTAAACAAGGTATGTTTTCTTCTATTATTTCATGCTTTATATTATGTTCTTAGTATAATAATAATAGTAGCATGTCTAGGATTAATTAAATTATGCTTTTGGAATTTATTTTATGAAATATGTGCATAATTGTTAGTTTTAATTACAATGTGTGTACATTATGGAATTTTATTTAATTAAATGCATGAATTATGATATGATACAATGTGACTATGTATTTAAATGATTATGATCTTGTTAGATTAAATTCATGCCTAGAGTAAATTATTTACAATTATTTTTCATAGAGAATTCATATATTTTGCTTTAATGTGCTTCAATCTTATGTTATAGATATGAATATGATTGAACATGTTACACACCCTCTTTGAATATTCAAATAAGCTCAAGAACATGTTCTTAATGTTCTTGGATGTGTGTGTGTGTGTGTATGTGTGTGCCGTGACTAGTGTGTGTGCATTTGATTTTGTGTTATAAAGTGTTTAATTTATAAGAAATTGAATAGTAAATGTTTTCAATAGTAATTTTGACTTTTTGGTCAACTTTAATTTAATTAATTTCGAAATTATTTTAAAAATAATTATAAAATAGGTTTTGAAAATTTTAAAGAAAGATTTTTCCCGAATTTTCCAAAAATCGGTAAACTATGTAATATTTTCAAAAGATAACCTACATTGTCAAATTAAACCTTAAATTTCATTTCAAATCTTACAATTAGAATTATAATATAGTTAATAAATATTTGACTAGTTAAAGATCCCATAAACCCTGAGTTTATTAATTAAATAGGTAAATTTAGGGTTTACCGGGAAATCTTTAACATATTACATAATATGTATCTTCTATAATTATTTCGTTATGATATTATATGCAATTAGATTAGTTGGGAACTAAGGACCTAGTTCTAAGTCAGTAGTAGTTATTACTTTCAGGCAATAGGATCGAAGAGTGGAATCCTCACAATTCCATTTAAATCTCGGTACTCGGTGAGGGTTTAAATTCTTTTAACTAAAATCATGATAAAATGTTTATTGAATTTCCTTTTAAACCTTATTATCCCTTTTGGGAAATTGTTTCATATTAAATTATAGTATTATCCCAAAATTCATATATTTACCCGAAAGTACTTAATACTTTCTTACCAGTAAATATTCTCGTCTTGCAAGTAAAATTATTGTTTTCCTATGGGCCCGGTGGTCTTGGTAGAAGTAGTAGTCTGGGAGGCATGGGCCGAGGTCTACTATTATACCAACCGCCAACTAGATCTTGATGATGGTGTTCGCTAAAATAATAGACAACAACACGTAAGTGCACGTGTGACGATCGTAGACTAGGCAAGCAAGTGTCGTATCCACAGAGACTACTAAATTATCATGCTAAACACCAACATAATTTCTCTAATTGAATTCTAACCAAATAATTAATTGAGTGGCGATAACTGAGCTAAATTATCAAAGCTATAACACAAAAATACAACAACAATGAGCTGATTGGATCACAACTTCACTCGACTCACACCTAACTCTCATTCACCCCATTCAATCCTCGTGTTGGGTTTGAAAGACTAGAGAACAATAATATTTATAAGCTTCTGTCGAAGTCACATAAACCTATAATTAGCTAATGATTCCTATATGTCTATGGTAATCAATTACCAATTTTGCATTTAATTCCTGCTCCTACGTCAATACATGGGTAGTAAGTATATATCTATCTTCCTAGCAAATCAATTAACCTATTCCTAGTTAATTAAACATGTATCGTTTGATTCTCATCCGACATTAACCTTTCTTCGTCAATACTCAGTTAATCATCTCTCAAAATAATTGATGGCCAGTCAATTATAACAACAAACCCAAATTAAACAATCAAAACAACATGATTCATAAATACGACAATTGAAATTCAAGTTACGAGTCAAGATCCATTGTAATCCAAAAGAAAACTTAACTAAACATACTAAACAAGCTAAAATCCATCAACAAGATTGAATTCATTGCTACAACGAAATAAGAAAAGAAGAGAGAAAGAAAAACTCTTGATGCGTGATGCTTCCGAACTGATCTTCGTCTTCCTCCCAAATCTTGCTCTAATGATTCCTTCAAGTTTTAGATGAAAGCATAGAGTAATCTATCTAAGAAAAACGAGTAAAAAGTGATGAATGAATGTTCAGATCTCAGTCTTTTCTTAAAAGAACGTGTAGCCCCCTTTTCCGAACTGCTCACGTAACCTCTCTTTTTAATTGAAACCGTCAGTTGAGTAGGTACTTCGAATTATTTGCGCAGGTACTCAAAAGTACAGGGAATTTGGGGAAGTTTCCGCACGCTCCTTTCTTCTGAGTAGGTACTTCAATTTCCTTGAGCAGATACTCAAACGTACAGGGGATTCTTCAATTTCGCCTCCGGAGTAACTTCAAAAAATTCTTCATTAAAGATCCAATTCTGCACTTCTTTAAGTCTTTAGGTGCATTTCCTCCTCTTTCCTACAATTGAACCAATTGATATATTAAGCTACCATTTTCAGCACTAAAGAGGGAGAAAATATAATACAAGTCCTATTAATATCACCAATAAAACTATGAAAATCCGGACTTATCAACTCCCCCAAGCTTGCCCATTGCTCGCCCTCGAGCAAGAGTTTACAACACCACAAGACAAAAACAAAAGGGAGAGACCACTACCCAACATATATGCCTTGGAATAGAATATACTTAAATTCAATCTTCTTTCGATTCTCAGCTTGCAATCCATGAAGCCATAAATTGGTTCAATGTACATACATTCACATCTCTTGCACAATTCAAAACACCTATTGCTGTTACCATAATCCCGTGTTGTGTGTGAATCAAGTATGAGTGACAATTGATTATAATTCAGATCAACTTAGCAACATACACAAGATGCATTCAAGAATTCTATCAGTTAGTTTTTTCTCCCCTATCTCCACTATTATAAACAATGTTAACTTGGAGTCGGTAGGACTTTTCTAGGCTTGTAATGTACGACTTAGGTGAGTGTAGGATATTTTTGGTAAAGAGTAGCTCAAACACCCAAGATTTACTTGCGTTAGACCAAGTTGGAGAATTCAAACATATAGATAACTTGACACAACTTCACCCAAACTTATTCAACTCACTACTATATTTTTTTTCTTTTCTTTCTCTTTTTGCTTTTTTTTTTCCTTTTCTTTTTTTCTGAGCCTTGCAATCATTTTTTCTTCTTTTCTTCTGTTCTTTTCTTTTCTTTCCTTTTCTTTTCTATATTTTTTTCTTTTGCTTCTTTTTCTCTTCTTCTTTCATCACACCGCTCCAGATTTGTCATGAATGTCCCATCTCCACCAATTTGATAATATGAATCATAACACAAGCTCTAGGGTGCATAATTGGTGGGATTTCAAAACATTGTGCCTTGGGCTTGTTTATGTGGCTAATGAAAAGAACAAGCACAATGTGGCTAAAAAGGGGCCAATGGATATGATTTACAACAAAAGGCAAATAAGGCTAAAAAAACCACAAAAGATGGCCTACGTCATTCTCATAATTTCACATTATCTATAGTTCACTTCAATAAGGGATCAAACTACTTCTAGTATTCCGAATGAACCTATGCATGCACCAATTCTTTCCAAATCATCAACAATTATTACTCATACTTTGTGTAGCACCCCGCACGTGAGGCACCACATCCCTCACACTATGGCTCAACACGAGTAACGAAACAGTAAATCCGCACCCGTATCAAACCATAGCGAACGGGAGACAAACATAAAAAAAAACCTTCCTAAGCCAGGCGGAGCTAGACCCTACAATGATAACCAATCAACAAAGTATAATGCATCGCAAAGCCAAGGTTCAACATACAAACCATAACCAGAATTGGGCTCTTCAGGCCTCTTTTAATTCATAGCAAAACCCAGTAAAAGCAATTCAATAACAATTACATAAATATTCAAGTTCATGATACTATAGAATCGAATCAGACATAATTCCAATACATAAGTGAGTGCAGAGACTCTCATAACCTAACTTGACCAACTTAAAGACTCCAAACACCTCCGCCTAGCTCGAAACCCCAAAGTCAAACCTGCACACTAAAAGATTGGGGAGGGGGAGGGTCAGTCTCTAGAAGACTGAGTGAGCAGGAGCGACATACATATATAAAAACATACACATGCAAGTCATAAATTCCGAACAAGATTTTATTTGAAATTAGTTCCCTAAAAGGGCAAGAGAATGATTAATCAATGCTCGGATTTTATGACTAATCATATTCATTCATTACTTTCATAAATCATACATAAACATAAGGCTCGGCGATTGAGCGTGCACAATCTCCAACCAAACTCCGACCGTGTACCACAAATATCATTAATATGTTGATTAGGTGTTCATGCAATATATCATAATACATGCAGACCATATATCATATCATAAAACATATTCGTTTGGGCAATCCGTATCCCGGCCTTCCCGCACGGTGCATACTCAAATCATAACATAACATAATCGTAAATCATAAATCAGTTCCAACCTTCTTCCTCCGGGTGGTGGACGGGTTTACAAGGCCCGACCACCCAATCATATCAATGCGGCTATGAGGTTCATGAGGCCTCAAAGCCCGGTTAGCGTTTCCCCGTCAAAAACTCCTTGACGAAGTCCGTTTCGCCGTAATTGGTTGGGACTAGTATATGGGATCCCCGTCAGCCCTTGCTTCCTCGGTTAGCCACATATTCTAAGTCAGGGGGCCCGTACAATCATAAATCATAAATGTGTCTCGCCAAACATTTCAATTCATAAGAACATAACATATTTCATAAATCATTTGAAAAGGATTTACTCGATCAATAGTTACTCGGTATGTTCATTTAAAAACCATATATAACTATATTAGGTTTTTGGCCAAAGCTTTTCACATAAGGGTTGTAGGGTTTGTTACATAGCTAAAACAAAAACACCCTCACCTGGTACAAGACGAAACAAGGATACGAGTTACCAAGTGCCCGAAGGATCAAGATCTCTCCACCCTGGAGATAAACTGTACAAAAAACAACATGACGTGTTTGTGAGACTCGAGACTCTAAATGAACCATATATGACGCACGACAATGCTCAAGCATGATATGAATGAATAAAAGATGATATCATGTCATGAAAATGTTCATGTGTATTAAAGGCATTTAAATCGTATAACCAAGTCATTCATTTTCATTCAAATCCATCAATTCATATCTCCAATCAAATTAATTCAAGAACTCAAATAGGAGCGTAGTACATATTCAATCTTTCCCAAAACCCTACTACATTCCTCATATTACATAATATAGCATATTTCCAAGGTTTGACAACAAGAAAGAATCATATGATATAGAAAATGAGTTACGCGATTCATAAACGACATATAAACAAACATAAACGGCATTAAGCAAAAGCATGCCTACAACTCATCCAAATGCCATGAAATTAAACAAAAATACTCCTAACACATAGGAAAACAAGTTCATAGTTCAACACAAAAGGAGATAAAGTCATTAAGGAGGTGAAATAAATCAAAAACCGAAAAGGAAGTAACAAGGACTGCTCAAGGGAAGGGACACGGGGGTGTCACCCACCTTAGCTAAACTGAGCCACGACTGTGGCTCAGTACAGACCTGCCCAGAAGGTGTGACACGCCTGTGTCTCACACTTTAGTGTAAATGAGACACGGGGGGTGTCACGGTACAGAACCAAACTCGCAAACAAGGCTATACCGCCAAAACTGATCCCATACAAACTCAATCAAAAAGCATACCAAATCAACTCCAAATGCTATGAAACTTAATATACAACATATTTAGCATGTACGGAACATATTTCATTTAGAGTGCAAGGCTAAATCACACATTATGAGCATCTAAATCATGCGGCAAAACTGGGTCGCCAAAATCGCACATAAGGGCCCTATTGTTTCAATCAAGCCATGATCAAGTACTTAGGAGCTGAATTTGGAACAGAAACCTTGGGGAATGTATGCTAACATACTAAACAACTAATGTACATCATATATATGCAAAATGGCACGAATTAAAGCACATTAGGGTGACCAACAACCACACAATTGTAACAGCAGCAAGTCTGTCATAGATCATGCATAAGAACAGGCCATGTCTTTCGGTTTTGAGGCTTAAAATGGATCCAAATACTTGAAAAATGAATGTTAACATATAGAGCAATGAGTGTACATAATATCAATGCAAATTCACACGAACAGAAGATCATTTGATCAAGCAACAAAGCAAAATGAGCAGCAGCAGTTCGAAAAACAGGGGAAGCAGTTTGATCATCAAGTTTGGAGCTCCATATCTCATAATTTCATAAAAGGGTCAAGAGATAAAATCCTCCTAACACCATATACTATCATTTAGGAAAGAAATAGGCCAAGAAGCAAGCTCATATACTCATGTATAAGCAAGAAAATCAGCCACACAAGCAAATAGGTCTCAAGAACAAAATCCCTAAAAAGTTCATACCAAACTCATAACTCAAACCCTAATCAAATCTCATCAAAATCATGTATTAAATAGATTAAATCAAGCATAATAGAGTAGAGAAGACAAAAATATTCATACCTTGAAGATTTGGGAGAGAAAGGTGGCGGTTTGAGCTCAAAAACCACAAAACGGGCAAAGTTCTCTTTTCCTTTCTCCTCTCCTTCTTTCTCGATCAGATGTAGCAGCAATGAGGGAGGTTGGGTTCGGTTTTTGCTGCTAAAAGGGGGAAGAAAGGGTTAACTCAAGGTGCAAAAGTCATGGTTAAGCTTTGGTTAGGTTAGGTTGAGTAAAAAGGGTCCCACCATGAAGACTAGTCAACAAAAGGAGCTCTTCTTGCAAGAGTTGTCCGTTACGGATAGATTTCGAAGGTCTTAATCATTTCAAAAAGGTATGAGGCTTGTTCCATTGTCTCCGAATCGTCGATACGAAGGCAACGAAGGTGACGGAATTCGAATCCGAATTCCCGACCTCAAGATATCACGTACGGAACCAAGGGTGCGCTAATTGCTCGTTAGCCCCCGACTTGGTTCCACAAATCAAATTAAATTCGTTAACACGTCAAATGAATCCGAAAACATAAACCGAGCATATAGGCATGTTCATAACACACACATTCACGACATACTAAATTTCCATACCATTCCGATATCATTACATATAGGAACGAAGCCCAAATAGAACACTCATGCGCAATAATGAATTCATAACGTTATAATTTAATTACTAAAACTTAAATTCCATATTAATTAAATTAAAACCAACTAATAACATGTTGAAATTAATTAACAAAATTACCGAAATAGTTAAGGTAACATGAAACATTAATTAAGAAATTAAACACTAGATATCAAATTAAAATAAAATGAATTACATTAAGACAACAACAATCTATAGTTTAAGACAAATATAAACATTTACAAACAATTAATCATATAATTAAATAATTAAATTGCGCAATTTATAAACAAAACGACATATTAGTTAAAATGAAAAATCGGGGCGTTACAATCTCTCCCCCTTAAAAAGAATCCGTCCTCGGATTCACAACACGCCTGAAAACAAATAATGAGAGATTCCCCGTCTCTCACAAGCAACAAGGAGAGAGCCCCGTCTCTCGACCAGCAATGAGAGAACCCCGTCTCTCGCAAGCAACAAGGAGAGAGCCCCGTCTCTCGAGCAGCAATGAGAGAACCCCGTCTCTCGACCGAAAATAAAACAAGGAAGTCTCCAATACTCCCAAGCAACTCACGCAAAACCAAATTTAAAATCACGTAAGGCACCCAAAGCAAGTAATAGATGTCGCCCACATTGGTTTCAATTACTCCAAGTAATTTAACACAGTACAAGATCAAAGCACCTAATATAAAAATTACGTAGGTTAAATTTGCATGGATGCATGTATCATGAATGCTATAAGTACCGTTCACCGTAGTTGCAAAATTCAGATTTGTGAGTTGTCGTTGTCCAAGGTATGATCTGTCCCGAATGTAACTCAGTGCCCAGCTTGTTTTGAACCTCTTCAGGGTTCCCCGGTGAAGCGATTGATGAATTCTTTAAGGAGTATATTCTTAGATCCTTTCTCACTTGTACTGCTACCCAACTTCTTCAATCCTTATCCAAATCGGTGCTCAACATATCCCGAGGATAACCACTCTGGGCAAACTTGATGATTCGATCCTGACCTTACGATGTTTATTCTTTTGGTCTCTCTCAACACAAATCTTTTCCCACCTTCCGTTCCTATTGTCCGTTCATTCCCTTTGACCCCCTCAATGTTATATTCGGTAACTGGTCCCATATTTCTTTAATCAAAGACAGAAGGTTCTTGATGATTCTTGAAATTTGAGGCCAATCCTCCAATTATCGTCCTTTTCTATTTGGTCTCTACTTAAGCTTCCTTCTGGATTACTGTTGATATAACTAATAACTCGATAATATTGTCTTGGACCCCTTCATACTTCATTGAATAAATCTTGATCGACACCATCCTTTTATATGATAGCTTGATTCGGTTTTCCCTTGTTAAGTCTAACTTAGAAGTTCATAGAAACTCTCTTATGATTCCATCACCTCCAAATCAGAATTCCATACGTAGCTTCTCTCTTAACAACTTAACCATAATCGCCGTCTTATTCTTTCCTAATCACCACCCTTAGGACTCCCAGATTCTCCTTAATTTGCATCCCCATCATTACTCCTAACATATTCATTCGAGCACCACTCCCATCCTCCAATTCACCTCTCGGTCGTGCTCTCCCCCTTAAAATTTTTCGCTCTTACATGTCCAACTCCATGAATCCTTCTTTCATTGAATTTTTTTTTTTTTTTTTTTTTTGATGAGCCACTTCTGTTTCTTTAATTCACTCCTAAGGTTCAATTCAAACCCTTCAATAATTACTTCCTTCCAATCACCAACTTTTCTCTTTCTTACTCTTCTTGAAATCTAGACCAATTTAATCCCCTCTTGTATTTCCATTCTTCAACTAAAGGTAATCCTTTCAAGGATCAAAAAGGACTTACATTATTTCCTAATCAATGCTCCCTTATTTGGAAATTTTAGTTGAATTCGTTACTTCGCCTCTGAGATTAAGGTTTCTCCAAAACCCTTCAACTTAGTTTCTTCGGTGTAGATTGTGCTAGCTAAGCTATATGCCCGGAACTCCCAAAATATAACCCAACTATTCTTCTCGTCTTGATTCGAGTAAGCCTTGATCAAAGAATCGCTTGATGGACAAGGTGTAGCCATTCCCTATCAATTAAACACTAAGCCATGCATGTTGGATTAACATGCCAATGCACATAGTAAACAATTAAAGATGCAACGATGCAACACGTTGGAGCAATTATATTAATTAAACATAAATGTACATATAGATAAAGAAAGCAATTAATTTAAATCGATGCATGATGCTCATGCCATGAATATGCAGAACCTGTCACCGAGGTGGTAAGCTTTTAGCTTGATGACGTGTTCCTCATTCCCATAATTGTAACTTTCTTTGGAGACATTGATAATTCCTTAGCTTTCCATGGTTTTCGAATCTCCCCAATCTTCTTCCATCCATTTGTATATCCCATGGCCCGAACGTGCTATTTTTGAACCCAAGGTCTTATTTGTCAATGGAGTTTACACCTCAACGTACTTCCAAGCATCGACCTCCAAAGGTCGTCCGAATCTTCATCTTGATGTCCTCTCCGGTTAAAGTTCCTTTAGCTTATCCTTTGTTTCCGATCTATGCGCATAATTCACCTATGATAACGCTTTCCATTCTTGCTTGCTTCTTGATGTCTCCATGTTCCAAGGTTCCAAGAAGACGACGCGATTTGTATTCCTCGATACTCATAAGTCTCTTTGCCTTGCGTCCATTTGTTGTCCCACGCTTATATTCGTATCAAGTGAGCTTCCATATTTGACCTCATAGTGAGCTTTATGATTAACGGCTCCCAATCCTTGCATCTGAGTTGAGTCGAACCTTTTTAACACATATTGTATCCGATCCCTTGAAGCTTCCCAATTTGGTCTTCCAATCATCCAACCATTCCAAACTCGGAGCTTCAACGGTGAACCTTGGGGCATTTAATCTTATATTGAATGTCTTCAAAATCGGGGTGGTGAAGAGTTCCACACCCCTCTCGTTGTCTCACGCATCCCTCAAGTTAGAACTTGAGTCTTTGCAATTCTTGTATGTTGAGAACCTTCAAGGTTTGTAGGTAGGGTATGATTGATGAACCTTCCCGTGATCCAAGCTTCCTCCCATGATACGAGCCATGATAGGTAGTTCCATTGTGCACGCCGTGGAATTTGAACACTCGACCTTCAAGTTACTTTGTCAATTGTAGTTGGTGTGAATTGTAGCTTTGTTTGCATGATAGTAGCCTATATAAGAAAGATCAACTCAAATATGGATGCATGAAGATTAACGTATGCTTATGGCACGTAGTTAAATGAATCAATGCACATAGAATGCAAAATGCAACCTTTAAAGCAACTAAATGAGAGAATAGATCGTATACATGTATTAAGCAATTTCCAACAATTAGTATCAAATATTCATGCCAAATCGATGCAATGTACACATTAACAAGTTGTTCCTATGCCGTGCGACCTAACTGACTCAAACATGACTCAAGAACACCGGTTTTGCAACCGGGCTCTGATACCACTTAAGGATGTAGCACCCCGTACGTGAGGCACCACATCCCCCGCACTATGGCTCAACACGAGTAACAAAACAGTAAATCCGTACCCGTATCAAACCATAACCAGAATTGGGCTCTTCAGGCCTCTTTTAATTCATAGCAAAACCCAGTAAAAGCAATTCAATAACAATTACATAAATATTCAAGTTCATGATACTATAGAATCGAATCAGACATAATTCCAATACATAAGTGAGTGTAGAGACTCTCATAACCTAACTTGACCAACTTAAAGACTCCAAACACCTCCGCCTAGCTCGAAACCCCAAAGTCAAACCTGCACACTAAAAGATTGGGGAGGGAGAGGGTCAGTCTCTAGAAGACTGAGTGAGCAGGAGCGACATACATATATAAAAACATACACATGCAAGTCATAAATTCCGAACAAGATTTTATTTGAAATTAGTTCCCTAAAAGGGCAAGAGAATGATTAATCAATGCTCGGATTTTATGACTAATCATATTAATTCATTACTTTCATAAATCATACATAAACATAAGGCTCGGCGAGTGAGCGTGCACAATCTCCAACCAAACTCCGACCGTGTACGACAAATATCATTAACATGTTGATTAGGTGTTCATGCAATATATCATAATACATGCAGACCATATATCATATCATAAAACATATTCGTTTGGGCAATCCGTGTCCCGGCCTTCCCGCACGGTGCATACTCAAATCATAATATAACATAATCATAAATCATAAATCAGTTCCAACCTTCTTCCTCCGGGCGGTGGACGGGTTTGTAAGGCCCGACCAGCCAATCATATCAATGCGGCTATGAGGTTCATGAGGCCTCAAAGCCCGGTTAGCGTTTCCCCGTCAAAAACTCCTTGACGAAGTCCGTTTCGCCGTAATTGGTTGGGACTAGTATATGGGATCCCCGTCAGCCCTTGCTTCCTCGGTTAGCCACATATACTAAGTCCCGGGGCCCGTACAATCATAAATCATAAACGTGTCTCGCCAAACATTTCAATTCATAAGAACATAACATATTTCATAAATCATTTGAAAAGGATTTACTCGATCAATAGTTACTCGGTATGTTCATTTAAAAACCATATATAACTATATTAGGTTTTTGGCCAAAGATTTTCACATAAGGGTTGTAGGGTTTGTTACATAGCTAAAACAAAAACACCCTCACCTGGTACAAGACGAAACAAGGATACGAGTTACCAAGTGCCCGAAGGATCAAGATCTCTCCACCCTGGAGATAAACTGTACAAAAAATAACATGACGTGTTTGTGAGACTCGAGACTCTAAATGAACCATATATGACGCACGGCAATGCTCAAGCATGATATGAATGCATAAAAGATGATATCATGTCATGAAAATGTTCATGTGTATTAAAGGCATTTAAATCGTATAACCAAGTCATTCATTTTCATTCAAATCCATTAATTCATATCTCCAATCAAATTAATTCAAGAACTCAAATAAGATCGTAGTACATATTCAATCTTTCCCAAAACCCTACTACATTCCTCATATTACATAATATAGCAAATTTCCAAGGTTTGACAACAAGAAGGAATCATATGACATAGAAAATGAGTTACGCGATTCATAAACGACATATAAACACACATAAACGGCATTAAGCAAAAGCATGCCTACAAATCATCCAAATGCCATGAAATTAAACCAAAATACTCCTAACACATAGCAAAACAAGTTCATAGTTCAACACAAAAGGAGATAAAGTCATTAAGGAGGTGAAATAAATCAAAAACCGAAAAGGAAGTAACAAGGACTGCGCAAGGGAAGGGACACGGGGGTGTCACCCACCTTAGCTAAACTGAGCCACGACTGTGGCTCAGTACAGACCTGCCCAGAAGGTGTCTCACACTTTAGTGTAAATGAGACACGGGGTTGTCACGGTACAGAACCAAACTCGCACACAAGGCTATACCTGCAAAACTGATCCCATACAAACTCAATCCAAAAGCATACCAAATCAACTCCAAATGCTATGAAACTTAATATACGACATATTTAGCATGTAAGGAACATATTTCATTTAGAGTGCAAAGGCTAAATCACACATTATGAGCATCTAAATCATGCGGCAAAACTGGGTCGCCAAAATCGCACAGAAGGGCCCTATTGTTTTAATCAAGCCTTGATCAAGTACATAGGAGCTGAATTTGGAACTGAAACCTTGGGGAATGCATGCTAACATACTAAACAACTAATGTACGTCATATATATGCAAAATGGCACGAATTAAAGCACATTAGGGTGACCAACAACCACACAATTGTAACAGCAGCAAGTCTGTCATAGATCATGCATAAGAACAGGCCATGTCTTTCGGTTTTGAGGCTTAAAATGGATCCAAATACTTGAAACATGAATGTTAACATATAGAGCAATGAGTTTACATAATATCCATACAAATTCACACGAACAGAAGATCATTTGATCAAGCAACAAAGCAAAATGAGCAGCAGCAGTTCGAAAAACAGGGGAAGCAGTTTGATCATCAAGTTTGGAGCTCCATATCTCATAATTTCATAAAAGGGTCAGGAGATAAAATCCTCCTAACACCATATACTATCAGTTAGGAAAGAAATAGGCCAAGAAACAAGCTCATATACTCATGTATAAGCAAGAAAATCAGCCACACAAGCAAATAGGTCTCAAGAACAAAATCCCTAAAAGTTCATACCAAACTCATCACTCAAACCCTAATAAAATCTGATCCAAACCATGTATTAAATAGATGAACTCAAGCATAATAGAGTAGAGAAGATAAAAATATTCATACCTTGAAGATTTGGGAGAGAAAGGTGGCGGTTTGAGCTCAAAAACCACAAAAGGGGCAAAGTTCTCTTCTCCTTTCTCCTCTCCTTCTTTCTCGATCAGATGTAGCAGCAATGAGGGAGGTTGGGTTCGGTTTTTGCTGCTAAAAGGGGGAAGAAAGGGTTAACTCAAGGTGCAAAAGTCATGGTTAAGCTTTGGTTAGGTTAGGTTGAGTAAAAAGGGTCCCACCATGAAGACTAGTCAACAAAAGGAGCTCTTCTTGCAAGAGTTGTCCGTTACGGATAGATTTCGAAGGTCTTAATCATTTCAAAAAGGTATGAGGCTTGTTCCATTATCTCCGAATCGTCGATACGAAGGCAACGGAGGTGACGGAATTCGAATCTGAATTCCCGACCTCAAGATATCACGTACGGAACCAAGGGTGCGCTAATTGCTCGTTAGCCCCCGACTTGGTTCCACAAATCAAATTAAATTCGTTAACACGTCAAATGAATCCGAAAACATAAACCGAGCATATAGGCATGTTCATAACACACACATTCACGACATACTAAATTTCCATACCATTCCGATATCATTACATATAGGAAAGAAGCCCAAATAGAACACTCATGCGCAATAATGAATTCATAACGTTATAATTTAATTACTAAAACTTAAATTCCATATTAATTAAATTAAAACCAACTAATAACATGTTGAAATTAATTAACGAAATTACCGAAATAGTTAAGGTAACATGAAACATTAATTAAGAAATTAAACACTAGATATCAAATTAAAATAAAATGAATTACATTAAGACAACAACAATCTATAGTTTAAGACAAATATAAACATTTACAAACAATTAATCATATAATTAAATAATTAAATTGCGCAATTTATAAACAAAACGACACATTAGTTAAAATGAAAAACCGGGGTGTTACACTTTGTGCTCAAATTTTTGAGAATATAAATAACAACAACAATGCCTCAAAAACACAATTAATGGTCATGCATGAACACATTCCCAATTAGTTTCATCACTTCAAGCATAATATCATCATAGAATCAAGATTTAGCTCAAGCATACTTATTCCAAAAAAGTATATTCTATAAGTATATTCTATCAATTTGGGTAGATACACTGCACATTCTCACACATTCATCTAACTCAACTTAACTTTGCCAAAAGATCAGAAATTCAGAAATTCCAGAAATTCCCCCCCGAACTTAATTTCTATTTTGTCCTCAAAATATCAGCATCCTAACAACCCAAAACGCAACAAAATAAAATAAAAAAACAGTCCTACAACAACTAAAGACATAAAAGTAAAGCTGGAAATAAAAGCTAAGGAAAGAAAGCACCCTTAGTTTTGATCATCATCGTCCTCCTCCTGCTCTACTTCCGGCGGACGAACTGGAGCTGTTGACGAGTTGCCCATAGCATAAAACTCCGGTGGGAGTGGAACGTACTCTACAGTTGGGATATTCAAGCTCGTAGCAAAATTTTCATTTCATTACCTATTGTAATTCCATTGGGCCTGCAGGTTTTGCTCCAATCTATCAATTCGCCGTGCTGTGGATGTGTAGGATGGTTTCGGTGCTAGGGGCCTTGCTGTGGCTGCAGTGGGTCGTAGGGATTCCGGTGTAATGAAGGAATCAGGTGGAATCTTGATTTCATTCCCGTTAGGTCTCACGCCCACGTCATAAGCCAGACTAGTTATTAATTGCGAAAAAACTAGTCCATCTCTCATGCCACCGAGTGAACATCGTCTGATTTTGGAGTTCAATAAATAACCAATATTCACCCGGCTTCACGCATAAATCCCATACATCAAAACGGCTCTGTCGCGGTGTACATCACTAACATGACTGCTTGGCATCAATCACGCTGACACGAATTTAAACAAACAACGTGCCTCATCTGTGAGCTCGCGGGGAGGAAAGCTCTTCACACGAGTATACGGTCCACTATAGAACTCTACTGGGCGACCACACAAGCGAGTAGTGACCTGATCCATTGTTATCTGTCTTTCATGAATATATCGTACATCTCTCCATTGGTAAGTTTCGGGGTCATTTATCGCTGCTTCTTCTTCCGGAATAGCATAAAAGTTGTTGATAGTGTCGGGGTCAAACGGGACTTGCTTTCCTCGCACGGACACGGTGTCTTCTGATGTAAATTTCAAATTCGCATAAAATTCTCTCACAATTTCTTGTACCCCCGGTCGTGGAGTTTCCAAAAAGAAGGGCCAATACCTTGATTCTACATCAAACCCAATCGGTTGCATTCCTCTTTCCTTGATGAAGGGCCTCTTAATCACATTTTCATTGTAGAACTCTTCGGCCTCATAGCAAATAAACCGATTGCTGTCAAATGGCATCCCATTATATTCTTCTGATAGTTCCCTGACAACCGGCACTTTCTTGGCTCTACCCATTATACACAACAATCTAGAAGTATAGCCACAAAAATTCTATACCCTAACTTCAATCGACCCCCAAAAAAATTTGCACAATAATTCCAGAAATTAGGGCCAAAATCAGATGAATTCCTCACAAGTTCATAGCTTTAACCGTAAATTACATGTAAACCTGAACAATTTCTGACTTAAGAACACATACCCGCCTTTCGCGAGATAATCTTCCAAGTCTTGAGGTCTGAACAGTAGTGTACGGTGATGGGTTTGTTGCTCGCGGCTGAATTTTGTAGAAAACGGCGGTCGTCGATCGTCGGAGGGGCAGAACACGGCCTTGAGTTGCAGCGACGAGCATGGAAGCTAATAACCGACAGTGGTGGTTTAGGCGGTTACCGAGAGAGGGTGGCGTACGGGGGTTGTTGGTGTTTGTTGGTTGAGGAGACGACGGTAGATCTGCTTGTATGGTGGCGGTGCGGTGGGTAATAGCAGTGGAAGGTGGTTTGTGGTAGTTATTGTCGAAGGGTGAGAGAATGGGAAGAGAGTGGCTGAGTGGGTTATGTCGTGCTTTTGGAGGAATAAAATTTGGGGCTAGGGTTTGACTTTTAATTAAAAGCTAATTTTTTCTTTCTTTTTTTTTTTAAAAAAAAAAGAAAGCTCGGGTAGGTACTCTAAATACTCAGAATCCAATACTTAAAAGTACAGGCCCTTTTTTTTCTTTCAGCTTCACGTCAAGAGTTTGAGTAGATGCCCAAAATACTTGAATTCTCATACGTGAAAGTACAGGGATTTTCTCGAGAATTTCCTCCCTTAGCCTCTTCCTTTAGGTAAATACTCAATTCATTTCTGTCTGATACCTAAACTCTCAGACCCTTATATCCTCCATCCAAGCCTGATCTCCATCTGCACAAACAACCAAACAACAAATAAGGCCAATTACTCAAGAACTTCACAAATCATCACTTAATACAACAAAACACAAACAACGAAAGCAATAAAGCTTTGGGTTGCCTCCCAAAAAGCGCTTCATTTATAGTCATCGACCGGACTATGGAAAATGGATCAAGGGTTGCTCAATGGAATTGAGGTGTGCTCTCGATCAATGTCACCACCCCAATAATGCTTCAATCGCTGCCCGTTAACCATAAACGATCCATTTATCTTGTTATCAATCAGCTCGACAGCTCCATGTGAAAGAACTTTTCCCACAATGAAAGGTCCGGACCAACGAGACTTAAGTTTTCCCGGAAATAACTTTAATCTCGAATTGAACAAAAGAACTTGTTGGCCTGGCTCAAATTGTCTTTCCACAATTCTCTTATCATGCCATTGTTTCGTCTTTTCCTTGTAAAGCTTTGCATTCTCATAAGCATGTAGGCAAAACTCATCAATCTCATTTAGTTGCAATCATCTTTTCTTCCCTGCCACTTGGGCATCCATGTTGAGTTGCTTGAGAGCCCAATATGCCTTGTGTTCTAACTCCAATGGAAGATGGCATGGTTTTCCAAAAACTAGACGATACGGTGACATCCCAATAGGAGTTTTGTAGGCGGTACGGTAAGCCCACAAAGCATCATCCAATTTCTTTGACCAATCCTTGCAAGAAGCATTCACCGTTTTCTCCAGGACTTGCTTCACTTCTCGATTGGAGATTTCCACTTGTCCGCTTGTTTGGGGGTGGTACGGAGTAGCCACTTTATGCTTGATTCCGTATTTGCTTAAGAGTGATTCCATCAATCTATTACAAAAGTGAGTGCCTCCATCACTTATAATTGCCCTCGGGGTACCAAAGCGTGCAAAGATATTCTTCTTTACAAAATTCACAACCACTTTTGCATCGTTTCGGACACAAGCAATTGCTTCCACCCATTTGGACACATAATCCACCGCAACTAAAATATATGAATTTCCAAAGGACGGAACAAAAGGGCCCATAAAATCAATCCCCCACACATCGAATAACTCCACTTCAGGGATATTAGTAAGTGCTATTTCTTGACGTCTCCCTATATTTCCTATTCTTTGGCACATATCACAATGAAAAACAAATAAATGAGCATCCTTGAATAAATTAGGCCAATAAAAACCTGATTGAAGCACTTTCGCAACTGTTCGATCTCCTGCGAAATGGCCTCCGTACGGTGAAGAATGACACTTCTCAAGAATTTCTTACATTTCACCCTCCAGAACACAACGACGTACCACCTGATCTGAACAGGACTTAAAAAGAAATGGATCATCCCGTAAATATGATTTAACATCATGAAAGAATTTCTTTTTCTTTTGATAATCAAAGTCATGAGGAACAACTCCACTCACAAGATAATTCACAATATCAGCAAACCAAGGCACTTTCCCATCAAGTAAAAAAAAAAAATTCGTCCGAGAATTGATCATTTATTAAGGTTGTATTTTGGTTAGAAATAGGATTTTCCGACCTTGATAGATGATCTGCTACTTGATTTTCTAATCCTTTTCTATCCTGAATCACTAGATCAAATTCTTGAAGGAGAAGAACCCAACGAATCAAGCGTGGTTTTGCATCCTTCTTCTCGTTCAAGTATTTGATTGCAGAGTGATCGGTATATACTATTAACTTTGTTCCCACAAGATAGCTCCGAAACTTATCAAAGGCAAAGACCACAGCTAGTAGTTCCTTCTCCGTAGTTGTGTAGTTTAATTGTGCTCCATTTAAGGTCTTGCTAGCATAATAGATAGAGTGAAAGACCTTGTTCCTTCTTTGACCCAAAACTGCTCCAATAGCGAAATCACTCGCATCACACATCAATTCAAATGGCACTCCCCAATCTGGTACAACAATAATAAGGGTTGACACCAATCTTTATCTTAATTCCTTGAATGCCTCCAAACATCTTTCATCAAATTGAAACGGGGCATCTTTCTCTAGCAAATTGGATAAAGGCTTAGCAATTTTAGAGAAATCTTTAATGAACCTTCGATAGAACCCCGCATGCCCAAGAAAACTTCTCACGCCTTTTACGGAAGAAGGTGGAGGTGGCTTTTCAATGGTTTCAATCTTTGCTTTATCCACTTCTATGCCTTTGCTTGATACTTTGTGTCCGAGAACTATGCCTTCTTGAACCATAAAGTGACACTTCTCCCAATTTAACACTAAGTTTGTCTTTTCGCATCTCTTAAGTACCGCTACAAGATTTTTTAGGCACTCATCAAATGAATTCCCAAAAACCGAAAAGTCGTCCATGAATACTTCCTAGAAATCCTCCACCATATCCGTGAAAATCGCCATCATACATCTTTGAAACGTTGCCGGTGAGTTACATAATCCAAATGGCATTCGATGGAATGCAAAAGTGCCAAATGGACAAGTAAAGACCGTTTTCTCTTGATCCTCGGGCACGATAGCGATCTGGTTATACCCCGAATAGCCGTCAAGGAAACAATAGTATTCTTTTCCCGCTAGCCTATCAAGCATCTGATCGATAAATGGCAACGGAAAATGATCCTTCCTTGTAGCCTTGTTTAACTTTGTGTAATCCATACAAACACGCCAACCCGTAACTGTTCTGGTTGGAATGAGTTCATTAGCATCATTTGTAACAACTGTCATTCCTCCCTTCTTTGGTACACATTGCACTGGGCTAACAAATCGACTATCGGAGATTGGATATATGATTCCGGCATCCAACCACTTGATGATCTCTTTCTTCACCACTTCTTTCATAATCGGATTTAGCCGACGTTGATGCTCAATAGAAGTTGCCTTTTCATCTTCCAAAAGAATCTTGTGCATACAAAATGATGGGCTAATTCCCTTGATATCTGCAATTGTCTATCCTAGAGCTCCTTTGTGTTCACGCAGCACTCTAAGCAATTTCTCAACCTGCAATTCAAGAAGAGAGGTCGAAATTATGACAGGCAATGTAGAATCTCTTCCTAAATATGCATACCTGAGGTGACTAGGAAGTGGTTTCAACTCTAAAGTAGTTGGTTCTTCAATAGATGGTTTAAGTGACCTTACCATTTCCTGAGTTCTATCAATCACCTGAAATTTCTCACCACCCTTCCTAAACACTGTTTGAGCTTCGAAGATACTTGAAATATGTTGACATTCCTCATCTTCATTTTCTAAATTAGATGACATGAGAGCTTTCAAAGGATCATTAGGATACCTTGCTGCATAAAACTCATTAGCACAATCCTCTATAATATTCACTCTAAAACACTCTTCAGATTCCTCAGGAAGCTTCATAGCCTTAAAAACATTAAATGTTACCTGTTCATCTTGAACCCTCATTGTCAGCTCTCGTTTTTGTACATCAATCAAAGTTCGACCTGTAGCAAGAAATGGTCTACCAAGGATGATAGGTATATCCCTATCTTCTTCATAATCCAAAACAATAAAATCAGCAGGGAATATAAACTTATCAACCTTAACCAAAACATCTTCAATAACACCTTTAGGATAAGTTAAAGACCTATCAGCTAGTTGCAAAGTAACAGTTGTAGGCCTAGCTTCACCTAAACCAAGTTTCTTAAAAACAGAGTAAGGCATCAAATTTATGCTTGCACCTAAATCACAAAGGGCCTTACCAAATGATTTGTTATAGTACATGGAATGGTGAAGCTTCTAGGATCCTTCAACTTTGGTGGCAGCTTGTTTTGCAAGATGGCAGTACACTCTTCGGAGAGTGCAACGGTCTCGAACTCATTCAACCTTCTCTTTTTGGAGAACACTTCCTTTATGAATTTAGCATAATTAGGCATTTGCTCCAAAGCTTCTACCAATAGGATGTTGATGTGAACTTGTCTCAGAATATCAAGGAACTTGGAGAATTGTTTATCATGCTTGAACTTTTGAAGTCTTTGTGGGTAGGGGGTGGAGGTCGGATTGCAGGTTTGTCCACAACCTCTTCTTGCTTTTCGGCTTCTTTCTCCACTTGAACTCCATTAGTGTTCGTCTTCTTTGCCACCATTTCAGCATCTAGATCTCTTCCATTCCTTAATGATACAGCCTTACAATTCTCTTTTCCATCTCTTCTCGGGTTAGGCTCGGTATCACTTGGTAAGGTACCAAGAGGTCTATTGTTCAATGCACTTGCCAATTGTCCCACTTGTGTTTCTAAATTCCTCAATGTTACAGCCTGACTCTGAATAATAGAATCCGTTTTTCCCATAAATTGAGTCAAAACATCCTCCAAAGACGCCTTTTTCTCCGGAGCTTGCACTCTTGGTTGATTTTGGAATCCTTGTTGTTGCTGAAATCCGGGAGGATGAGTTGGTCTAGGAGCAGAAGTTGAAGCTTGTTGATTGCTCCATGAGAAACCGGGATGATTACGCCAACCGGGATTGTACGTGTTCGAATATGGATTATTCACATTCCGGTTGCTATTTCCCAAATAATTTACTGACTCCGGATTAGAAGGGCATTGATTACCTGAATGGCCATTTACACCACAACTTTCACAAATGATTAGTGCACTATCAATGTTTGCACACGATTGCACTCCCATGGTGTCAACTTTCTTTGTAAGAGCTGCAATTTGTGCTGATAAGGCTGTAATTGAATCCACTTCATGTACCCCGGCTACCTTCTTAGTCTTTGCTCTCTCAACGGGCCATTGACAATTGTTGGAAGCCATTTTGTCAAGTAATTCATATCCTTCCTCAACCGACTTCCTCATCAATGCTCCACCTGCTGCAGTATCAATTGTCATCCGAGTTTGATCAATCAACCCATTGTAGAATGTCTGCAATTCCATCCATTTTGGAAGACCGTGGTTTGGACACCTTCTCAACAGCTCTTTAAACCATTCCCAAGCTTCACAAACTGATTCTCCATCTCCTTGCTGGAACGTGAAGATGTTATTCCTTAGCTCAGCGGACTTTGCAGGAGGAAAATACCGAGATAGGAACTTTTGAGCGAGCTCTTGCCATATTGTAATTGACTGCGCCGGCAGAGAGTTAAGCCACAACTTTGCTCGATCTCGTAGAGAAAATGGGAACAACCTCAACCGAATAGCATCACTTGTTACTCCGGCTTGCTTAAACGTATCACATATCTCTAGGAAGTTTGAGATATGCAAATTTGGGTCCTCTGTTGGTGATCCGGAAAATTGTCCCATTGATTGCAACATTTGAATCATTGATGGTTTAAGCTCAAAGTTATTAGATTGTACTCTCGGCCTCCGAATACTTGAATGTAGCTCATCCAAAAACGGCATAGCATAATCTTGTATGGAGCGATATTCTTGCTCTTCACCATGTCCATCCCCATGAACATTAAATGGTAGATTCTGATTATCATCCATTCTTCCAACCAATCTATTAATTCGTGCTACTTCACGACGAATAGGAAAGTCCTTTCAATTTCAGGATCAATTGGTACTAGCTTGTCTTCACGTTTTCTTGGCATGCACAAATACCAATTTAGCCTGCAACAAACAATAAAAACAAAAGTTAGATCTACAACTAGATAAAATAGCATTAATTTTAGCACAAATATAATTTAAAATAGTCCCCGGCAACGACGCCAAAAACTTGTTCGCTAAAATAATAGACAACAACACGCAAGTGCACGTGTGACGATTGTAGACTAGGCAAGCAAGTGTCGTATCCACAGAGACTACTAAATTATCATGCTAAACACCAACATAATTTCTCTAATTGAATTCTAACCAAATAATTAATTGAGTGGCGATAACTGAGCTAAATTATCAAAGCAATAACATGAAAATACAACAACAATGAGCTGATTGGATCACAACTTCACTCGACTCACACCTAACTCTCATTCACCCTATTCAATCCTCGTGTTGGGTTTGAAAGACTAGAGAACAATAATATCTATAAGCTTCTGTCGAAGTCACATAAACCTATAATTAGCTAATGATTCCTATATGTCTATGGTAATCAATTAACAATTATGCATTTAATTTCTGATCCTACGTCAATACATGGCTAGTAAGTATATATCTATCTTCCTAGCAAATCAATTAAGTTATTCCTAGTTAATTAAACATGTATCGTTTAATTCTCATCCGACATTAACCTTTCTTCGTCAATACTCAGTTAATCATCTCTCAAAATAATTGCTGGCCAGTCAATTATAACAACAAACCCAAATTAAACAATCAAAACAACACGATTCATAAATACGACAATTGAAATTCAAGTTACGAGTTAAGATCCATTGTAATCCAAAAGAAAACTTAACTAAACATACTAAACAAGCTAAAATCCATCAACAAAATTGAATTTATTGCTACAGCAAAATAAGAAAAGAAGAGAGAAAGAAAAACGCTTGATGCGTGATGCTTCCGAACTGATCTTCGTCTCCCTTCCAAATCTTGCTCTAATGATTCCTTCAAGTTTTAGATGAAAGCATAGAGAAATCTATCTAAGAAAAACGAATAAAAAGTGATGAATGAATGTTCAGATCTCAGTCTTTTCTTAAAAGAACGTGTAGCCTCCTTTTCCGAACTGCTCACGTAACCTCTCTTTTTAATTGAAACCGTCAGTTGAGTAGGTACTTCAAATTATTTGCCTAGGTACTCAAAAGTACAGGGAATTTGGGGAAGTTTTTGCACGCTCCTTTCTTATGAGTAGGTGCTTCAATTTCCTTGAGCAGATACTCAAACGTACAGGGGATTCTTCAATTTCGCCTATGGAGTAACTTCCAAAAATTCTTAATTAAAGATCCAATTCTGCACTTCTTTGAGTCTTTAGGTGCATTTCCTCCTCTTTCTTACAATTGAACCAATTGATATATTAAGCTACCATTTTCAGCACTAAAGAGGGAGAATATATAATACAAGTCCTATTAATATCACCAATAAAACTATGAAAATCCGGACTTATCCGATGGTCTAACCGGAGGTTGGTTACTCCACATCAAGTGACAGGAAAAGGTACGTCCCTCCCACAATCTTGATCATCGTCAGTAGGGTTTGCTCCCTTACGTGACACTAAGGAGTGAAGGTTGGAATTCTCGTATTTGTTTTATTAAGTATTGACACCTTGATCAGTGTCCTTACCATTTTTCTCGGATTTTAAGGAGTTAAGGTTGGAGAAGCCTAGCTTGCGGGCATCAAAATCATTTCTTCAAAAACGGTTCATAATTTTTCTAAAGTATAACTTATATTACCCCTACTCCTATTGTTTTAAATTAATATGAACCGGATATTATTGTCAAATAATTATTTGTTACTATGTAGTATATTTTAAACCAAGATTTTCTTGGTCAAAAGATTTCAAAAGAAAACCTTACTTATAATCATAAACCTCAAACCCCCGTCACTTAGTCATTTTGACTAACCCTCCTACTCTTTTAATTCATGATTTCAGGAATCTACGCATCGATGCCTTAGAGGTATGTTGAAGCTTTAAGGTGTCACATTTCTGTTACTTAGAGTGATCACGAGTGCATGTACATCTTTCAATAAGCACTCTCCTGTGAAGTTAGATCTATCGCTGTAATTACTTATCCAACTTAATAATATGTGTTTCGTTATGTATTATCCCCTTTCATTGCTCAGGTTTATTTTCGGTTGCGTTTAAATTTCATACTCTGGTATTGTATTGTCTTGTCCGTTCGCCGGAGTATTTCTCGAGTGCTAGGTCTCACATCCACTCGGGAAGTACAACGGTACGGGGTTGTAGTGTTAAGGGGCGCTACAGCTAAGGTGGTATCAGAGCGTCAGGTTTAGTTAGAGAGAACTTAACTTAAACATTAGGTAGAGAAAGTATTTCACTGTAATCTCTTCGTTTTAATAATTTGTAAAGTGTTTTTCTTATAGTGAAAATGGTTGGCTACGGTGAGCTTCCACATTCTGACAGCATAGAGTGGCTTGATCAGTACGAGCCTCCTAGGACCTTAGTTGTTACTCGTAGTGGGGGCCCTAGATACTATCCCTGGCAGAGGATTAGGCAGCATAGTCAGGATCCGCATCAGGAGGCCTTTCCTGGATATGCTTATCCGAACAGAGCAGTCCATATATTAGAGACCGAAAGAGATGCCTACTTCTATGAGTATCAGAGGACTGGTGAGTACCGATTGGAGGCTGAGAGGAACAGAGAGATGGCTAGACAGACAGCAGTGGATCTTGATCATGCTAGTGACCAGTTAGCCGCATCTCAGATTGCTATTTCTCAGTTAGCATCATGCGTAGCTGAGCTCGAGGAGGATGTGGTCAGTTTGACTTTGGATCGTAAGGCTTCTATTGTGATCCATGATCAGCACCGAGCCCAGATGAGGAGCCGTTTGGAGGATGCACTTCACCTGAATGATACTCAGGTTATAGAGCAGGTTCTGAAGATGCCGCCAGGACCCGCTCAGCCCGGAGGAGATAGCGAGGCTTCAGAGGCCGTAGTCCACTCTGATGATGAGGAGGAGCCCCAGCAGGTTGGTGAGATCGGCGAGGGTACCGACGGATTGCAGGTTGTTCCCGAGGAGAAGAACAGTGTTGAGCCCAGCGAGGAGTGGAGTCCTATTAGGGTTCCGGATTCAGATGATCTCGTCGACCTTGAGGCAGATAGTACTGGAGAGGATTGAGTTCAGATCGGGGAATACAGTATATAGGATAGTTACCCGGGGGTATGTATATAGCAGCCAGTGGAGACACTCCCCATTTTTGCAGCAGTACATAGTAGCAGCAACGGACAGTAGCAGCTTTGACTTACTAGGAGTGACAGTACTTGTAGGGTGTAACTCGAGGTAGATCGGGTCCACCCCCTCTTTTTGCTTTTACTTTTGTAGCTCTTGAAGCATACTAATCTTGATGCATATATATATGACACATTTTGATCATTTTACACTGTTATTTCATGTTGCTTTACATTTCTTGCATCATGAGTCTTAGAGTCGCTTCAAGATACCAGCAGGACCGTGAGTACTAATATTATTTCTTTCCGTACTTTATGTTTGATTATTCATATTATTTGAAGATCATTGTTCTGTGATAATCTCTGAAACATTCTTACCCCACATGCATTATATTTCCTATGTGATTGAGCATTCATAATGCCTCTACGTAAAACACTACGAAACAACTCACCATCGCCACAAGACCGACCAGGACACCCAGAACTTGTAGAAGCCTTAAGGCAGTTTGTTCGAACCTGTACACCTGGGAATAACACTACCAACGAGCGATCCTTAGAAAGGTGTCTCCGAATGAATCCCCCAAAATTCTTTGGAGAACCTAACGACCTAAAGGCTAAAAACTGGATAGCCAGTTTAGAAAAGATTTATGAGGCTATGGATATATTTCCCGATGAACGGGAACGAGTGCAGTACGCAGCTTTCCTCTTAGAAGGACCCGTTTTGAGTTGGTGGAAGCACGTCAAGCTAACCTGGATAGAAGACCAGACTGATTACAGTTGGGCAGAATTTGTAAAGGAGTTTCAGAATAAATATATTCCTCAAGTGATAAGGGATACTCGAGAGGCTGAATTCATGAATTTAACTCAGGGTTATATGTCAGTGGCTGAATACGAGGCAAAGTTTGTGAGACTAATTCAGTATGCTCCACACATTCTGAATGATGAACGACGAAAGACCAAGCAATTCATTGATGGACTCAAGCCAGACCTTCGATGGGCTTTAGCTTCATTGGATATTGAAACTTACAATAAGGCGGTAGATAAAGCCCTGAAAACCAAAGCAGCTCATACGAATATTCGTTTAGTAGCTAATCGCCCTGGTCCCCCTCAAAATAAACCTTCTCAAGGAATGAAACGTCCCGCTGGACCATCTAACTAGAAATTTGGGAAGAAACCCACACCAGCCCAGCAAAAGCCTAAGTCAGTCCCGTCCAATTCACAAGAGGAGATCACTTGTGAATATTGTCACAAGCCGGGACATACTGAACAAGAATGCCGAAAGAAAGCTGGCACGTGTTTATGGTGTGGAGACCCTAATCATCAGTTTAATTCATGCCCAAAGAGACCAGGACCCAAGGAAAAGAAGAAAGTTGTGGCAAAACCAGGAAAGCCACTTGTCAAAGGTAGAGCCTATGCATTGGATGGAAACGAGGATCCAGACCCTTTAGATGTTGTCGAAGGTACGGTACACATTCTAAACACGCCAGTTAAGGTCTTGTATGACCCTGGTGCCACGCATTCATTCATTGCATCAAATTTATGTGCCCGTTTAAATATTCTACTTGAATGTTCATCATATAATTTTGAAGTAAGTTCACCTTTGGGAGCTTGTTTCATAACGGATCGAGTATATAAAGGCTGCCCTATACAAATCCGTGACCATTACTACCCAATGGACCTCATCGAACTCCCGATGACAAGATATGGAATCATTCTGGGAATGGATTGGCTCTACAAATATCATGCTAAATTAGATTCTTTCAAGAAGGAAATCATCTTAGGACAAGATGAAAGTTGGATTTCTAAAGAAAAAAGATCAGTGGCAATGATTTCTATGACAGAAGCTAAGAAGTTAGTTCAGAAGGGGGCTACAGGATTCGTTGCCTATCTCCTAAATAGGCCAAAGGACCAACTCAAGGTTGAGGAGGTAGAAGTGGTAAATGAGTTTCTCGACGTATTCCCAGAACATTTAAACTCGCTACCTCCAGATCGCGAGTTAGAATTTGTAATCGATACAATTCCTGGGGCAGAGCCTTTCTCTAAGACCCCTTATCGGATGGCCCCAGCCGAACTTCAAGAGTTGAGAAAACAACTTGATGATCTAATTAAATCAAGATATATCCATTCCAGTACATCACCCTGGGGAGCACCAGTACTGTTCGTAAAGAAGAAAGATGGGTCATTACGAATGTGCATTGACTACCGAGAACTTAACCGAATGACCATAAAGAACAAATACCCTCTACCCCATATAGAGGAGTTATTTGATGTCCTTCAAGGATCTCGAGTCTATTCCAAGTTAGACTTAAGGCAAGGGTACTATCAATTAAAGATTAGGGAGGAGGATATCCCAAAAACAGCTTTCAATACCCGCTATGGACACTTTGAGTTCATAGTAATACCTTTTGGATTGACTAATGCACCCGCTGCATTCATGGACATGATGCATCGGATATTCCGACCATATCTGGATAAATTTGTGGTCATTTTCATCGATGACATTTTGGTATTTTCAAAAACGCCTGAGGAACATGTTGAACATCTTCGCATAGTGTTAAGCACTCTGCGAGATCATAAGCTATATGCTAAGTTCAGTAAATGTGAGTTCTGGATAGAAAAAGTTGCATTCCTCGGACATATAATCTCGGGATCAGGTGTTGAAGTAGATCCTTCGAAGGTTGAAGCAATTACAAACTGGAAAATACCAAGAAATCCATCAGAGATGAGAAGCTTCCTAGGACTTGCAGGCTATTATCGAAGGTTTGTAAAGGACTTTTCCAAGATAGCTGCACCTCTCACAAAGTTAACGAAGAAGGAAAGAAAATTTGAATGGACTGAACGGTGCGAACAAAGTTTTCAAGAATTAAAGCAACAATTGACGTCTGCACCAGTTTTAACTTTACCTGAAGGAAAAGAAGGTTATAAGGTTTATACCGATGCCTCTAAAGAAGGACTAGGTTGTGTATTGATGCAACAAGGAAAAGTTATAGCCTATGCCTCAAGAAAACTTAAACCTCATGAAGAAAATTATCCAACTCATGACTTAGAATTAGCAGCAATTGTATTCGCTCTCACCAAGTGGAGACATTATCTTTACGGGGTTACTTTTGAAGTTTTCACTGATCACAAGAGCCTACGATACCTTTTTACTCAAAAGGAGCTGAATATGAGACAAAGAAGATGGATGGAATTTCTAGAGGATTACGACTGTATAATCCAATACCATCCAGGAAAACCTAACGTAGTGGCTGACGCTTTAAGTCGAAAATCAAGCTTAGCGTCACTTCCAGGAAAGCCTTCAAGTAACCTACGAAAATCTATAAAAGTAGTCTCAAGGGGTCGATTAGCGAATTTATTGGTATTACCACCACTAAAGGAGAAGATAAAAGAAGCTCAAGTTCAAGATGAAGGGATTCAGAAATGTCTCAAATCCAAAGAAAGGGATCTCGAGGAAAAATTCAAAACCGATGATCAAGGGATTTTAAGGTACCAGGATCGGGTCTGTGTGCCTGGTATAATTGAAAGGAGACATTGGATGAAGCACACAAAACTCGTTACTCCATACATCCTGGAGGGACTAAGATGTATCAAGACCTCAAGATACATTTTTGGTGGAACGGTATGAAAAGAGAAATAGCCAATTATATCAAGAAACATCCTTGTCAACGAGTTAAAGCAGAACATCAAAGACCTGGAGGATTGTTGCAACCATTACCTATCCCAACCTGGAAATGGGATCAGGTAACCATGGATTTTGTTTACGGATTACCCAACGTTAAAGGAGGATTTGATGGTATTTGGGTCAACATTGATAGATTAACAAAATCAGCACATTTCTTACCTGTCAAAGCAACCGATAAAGTTAACTCACTAGCAAAGCTCTATCAAAAGGAAATTATTCGGTTGCATGGAGTACCTATTAGTATAGTTTCAGACAGGGACCCAAAGTTCACCTCTCAACTTTGGCAAAACATTCAAGAAATGATGGGTACCAAGCTGAACTTCAGCACAACAGCACATCCTCAAACCGATGGACAATCAGAAAGAACCATCAGATACCTGGAAGATATGTTGAGGGCTTGTGCCTTAGATTTCCAAGATAATTGGAAAGATTGCCTACCCCTTGTGGAGTTTGCATACAACAACAGTTATCAAGCCTCTATTCAAGACGCACCTTACGAGGCCTTATATGGAAGAAAATGCAGATCTCCATTATAGTGGGATATGGATGAAACCAAAGGAGTTAAAAGGAAACCCCAAGGGAATACTGCTAGGAGTTGGGTAGAAGGAGCAACAAAAAAAGTTGAAATCATCAAGCAGAGGATGAAAGCTGCCCAAGATAGACAGAAAAGTTATGCTGATAATCGAAGAAGGGACATAGAATTTGCAGTAGGCGAGAAGGTATTCTTGAAAGCATCTCTAAGAAAAGGGTTTATACGAATTGGGAAAGGAGGAAAGTTAAATCCTCGGTATATTGGACCTTTTGAGATACTAGAAGGTATCGGTCCAACAGCCTATCGCGATTAATCAGTCCACAGATCAAACGACCATAGTCTAGCAACAGGTGTTTGACCCCTAGCTGAATTAGAATGTCTCGATTCGACAGAACTTTTAAGTCATTGATATATGTGAGATACAATCCTCCTACATCCCATCTCTCAATCAAGATCTAGGGTAAGGGAATAATTAGAACCCTAACAATCTTGATCTTAAAGTTCCGTGCATTTCATATCCATTTGATCTCCATCCAAGAAACTCATTTCTTGATGTCTTGATCCACTGCCTTGGCCAAGGACTCCTAGATGGCATATGAATGACTTACACACTAAGAGATCAACTTGCTAATGCAAGTGTAGGTCCTTTATCGATTCTCATATACTTTCATGTGCAACTTGTGCAGCCCCAAACATAAGCTTTGAATCAGTTGTCTAAGGCGACACCCTTTAAAGCTTATACCTAAGACTATAGAGTTAGCCCATAAAGTATCAATGGGATCTCAAGTCTAAGGATCACTTGATCACATCCATAACTCGTAAGATATTTCCTAATCTGGAAGTTTCAATTTCCAGATATAGAAACTTCCTTTCCCATTTAGGAATCTTCTCACACGGGACACCTCAGTGTACTTAATTAGAATGAGTAAGCACCCCCATGTATCACGCACATATCAGCAATACACTTTGAACCCCATGAAACAAGCCTTCTTAAGGGCGTGATCACACGAGCAAGCCTCGAACGAGTCAGGTTGACACTCCCACTGTCTATAGGACTCATCGGCTTAGAGTGATTTCTAATCATGACTTATGTGGTATAGGGCTCATCTCATGAACCACTTCTCCTAAATGGTTGAGTCCTATAAGTCATATTGATTAGGGGAGTTCTTATACATGCGCAGTTAAAGTAAACATACAATCAAACAAGAGCATATAAAGAAGTGTTTCCTTAATTCGTATTATTCAAAGATTGTCTGTGATTTACAAAAGGAAAGTACTAAAGCAGACTATTATATCGGCTTTCAGGGCACTATTCCTAACAATCTCCCACTTGCCCGTCAAAGCCACTCATGAGCTAATCTAAGTCCCATCTTTGCAAGATGGCCTTCGAAAGCTTCTCGACTAAGGGGTTTAGTAAGTGGGTCTGCCATGTTCTCTGCTGATGTGACCCTCTCATTTGCACATCACCTCTTTTGATGATATCACGGATTAGATGATACTTCCACATAATGTGCTTGGTCCGTTGGTGAGATCTTGGTTATCTTACTTGAGCAACCGCCCCAGTGTTGTCACAAAACACAGTAATGGGGTCTTTCATGCTATGTGTATACGCCACATCCGGTCGAGTACACAGCATTGCATACATTATGCTACCTATCGCTGAGTCATAAGGCACATGAGTTATTCTTTCCTTCTCAAGGTTTGTCTTAGGACACATCTTCTTAGAAAGACATGTTCCTATACCCATGGCAAGAACTTTGTTCTTCGCATTCTCCATACTGAACCATTTCAGTACTTTGTCTATATACATCGATTGTGATAGTCCTATCAATCTCTTAGATCTATCCCTATAGATCTTAATACCGAGAATGTAGGACGCATCACCAAGATCTTTCATCTCGAATTGGTTCGATAACCATGACTTGGTAACTTTCATGTCATCCTTCGAATTCCCAATTAGAAGGATGTCATCAACATAAAGCACCAAGAATTTCACTGAAGTCTCCAATTCCTTTCTATACACGCAGGAGTCATTCGAATTTTGAACGAAGCCAAATGCTTTGACTGCCTCATCAAAATGAATGTTCCAATTCCTAGAAGCCTGTCTCAATCCGTAGATTGATCTTTGGAGTTTGCAAACCTTTTGCTCACTCCCACTAAATGGGAAACCTATGGATTGATCCATATAAATGTCTTTATCAATCTCTCCATTGAGAAAGGTAGTTTTCACATCCATTTGCTGTATCTCATAGTCGTAATATGCAGCTATGGCAAGCATAATCCGAATGGACTTTTGCATGGTAACCGATGATAAGGTTTCATCAAAGTACACACCGGGCCTTTGAGTGAAGCCTTTGGCAACGAGCCTTGCCTTATAGGCTGCAACGTTTCCATCTACTCCGAGCTTTCTCTTAAAGATCCATTTACAACCTATGGGTTTTACCCCATCAGGCAAATCAACAATGGTCCAAACTTGGTTAGAGTACATGGAATCCATTTCGGACATCATGGCTTGTTTCCACTGTTCAGAATCTGAGTCTGACAGTGCCTCCTCATATGTTAGAGGATTGTTATCCTCTTGAGAGATTTCATGGAGAAAACCATACCATCTCTCAGGTTGTCTATGAGTGTGTTCAGAACGCCTTAGAGGACGATTTTCACGTATATCGAAGTTCGTGATTGGTTATGGGATGTCAGAATGGGACGTGTCCTCTAAATTTGGCGTGGGAGTGTCTCAAATTTCTTCGAGTTCGGTGATCTTGCCTTTCTTTTCTTCTAGGAACGATTCCTCAAGAAAAGTTGCATTTCTTGAAACAAACACCTTTTGTTCAGTTTGATCACTGCCATCTTCACATAAGCAGGACAACCCCAAATTCTTAAATAAGAATAACTAGAGATTTTACCATGCCACATTTCATAGGGCATTTTAGGGACTGACTTGGAAGGACCAAGATTCAGAATCTTGGCTGCACTTTCTAGAGCATAAACCTAGAAATAAGATGGTATGTCAGTGAAACTCATCATGGAACGAACCATATCAAGTAGGGTTCGATTCCTTCTCTCAGAAACTCCATTAAGCTGAAGAGTCCACTAAGAGATAATGTCATTATCTCTGAGATGATTAAGGTATTCTTCACTAAGATACTTGACACCTCGATCAGATCGAAGTGTCTTGGTCTTGTGACCAGTTTGGTTCTCAACCTCCTTTTGAAATTCTAAGTATTTCTGAAAAGCCTCAGATTTGTACTTCATCAAGTACACATAACCATAACGACGAAAGTCGTTAGTAAAGGTTATAAAGTACTGATGATTGTTTCAAGTGCTTACACTAAGCGGTCCACAAACATCAGAATGGGTCAAATCCAAAATCTTTGTGGCTCGTTCCACACTTCCTTTGAAAGGAGTTTTGGACATCTTTCCTTTGAGACAGGATTCGCAGGAAGTTAACTGCTTAAAGTCATTTTCAAAGAATGTCCCTAAGATTGTTAACTTGCTAATTCTATTCTTAGAAATTTGTCCTAATCTAGCGTGCCATAAAGATGTTGAGACTTCGTCATCTCTTTTACGTTTGTTTCTCGTTGTATATTCAAAATATTACTGTTTTGAGTTAGATAAAGTCCATTGTTTAATATACCAAGATGTATTGAAAAATTATTCTTTTTAAGGAAAAAGTTACCATTCTTAATATTCATTTCATAACCTTCGCAATCAAGTATTAGAACTGAAATTATATTACGAATAATGTATGGTACATAAAGGACTTTATTTAAAACTAAAAGAGAATGACCTAAATCTAATCTAGTGGTGCCTAAAGCTTGAGCTTCGACCTTTGAGCCATCCCCAATCTTCAAGATACATTCTCCTCCCTCCAGCTGTCAGACCTCACTTAGCATCTGTACATTATTACACATATGAGATCCACAACTGGTATCAATTACCCAAGATTTAGAATTAATAGAAAGATTTACTTCAATGAGAAACGTACCTTTCTTCAGAGTAGCCTTGTACTCTTGGCAGTTTCTCCTCCAATGCCCCGGTTTACCACAATGGAAGCAAACATCCTCTTTCTGATCACGTTTCTTCTTTTCAGATTTTCCCTTCGTGATGTCTCCGTTGGGCCTAAGGGACTTCTTCTTCTTTTGGGCTTTCTTGCCCTTGCCTTTAGAAGGCTTAGAAGAAGATGGAGCAGTGACCATCATAACCTTATTGTCCTTCTTGATCGTGTTTTCAACAGTCACAAGCTGACTAATCAGTTCAGCTACACTAGCATTTGCATGATTCATGTTGAAGTTAAGGACAAAAGGGTTGAATGATGGTGGGAGCGAGGCTAGCAACAGATCCACTGAAGGCTCATCTCTTAGTGGCATGTCCATAGAAACTTGAGTCCATATTCATGGACAATTGTACCTTCCTTCATTCTCAAATAGAACAGTTCTTTTGAGGTGTTATACCTTGTAACACGTTCATGAAGATGGTAAAGTTGCTCTAAGAGGTCGTAAATCTCCCAAGCGAATTCCATGGACTCATGTTATCTTTGCATGTCTGGAGACATGTTAGAAGCATGAGACAACGGGCTTGGAGATTATCATCCTTCCACTTCTGGATCGCATCCCGCTCAGCCCGGGTCGGAGCTTCCTCATCGGGAACGGGCTCCTCCTCGTAGAGAACATAAGTTCTCTTCTCGGAATCTAGAATGATTGTTAGATTCCTAAGCCAATCAGAATAGTTGGGACCAGACAATTTGTTTGACTCGAGGATCGATACTAGAGGGTTTTTGGTTGCCATTTCAAAACACGTAGATAATCACATAATATACGACCTAAATGGAAAAACTGAGAACTAAGTGAGCATGTTGAATAATAATGATATACATGAGATTAGGTCTTTAATCTATACAGCTCCCACTGTTTTTTAAAGATCAATAATTCCTAAAGATCTTAGAGGATACTTGTTATCCCAATGGGTACTAAGATCCTAAGCACGTTATCTTGAACCCACGACTCGTGGACATTCTCAATAAAGCCTAAGGTAGGTACAACTTACCAATTCCATCACTGTGGAGTTCTTAGTAATGTTTTTGCATCACCTATCTTTCAATATGGACCCACGACTCGTGAGACATCCATATTTAATTAGGCGTTAAGCTAGACCCATCAATCATAAGATCAAGATCAAAACTTAGTTCGAACGTCCCACGACTCTCGGACATCGCCCTTCCCAAAATTGACCTCGAAATATTGATCATTTAAAATGATCAATTAGGAAACTAAGAACTAATAGATTTCACATAGTCACCCTACGACTCATGGACGGTAACTAGCTTCCTCTATTAAACTTAAATCCTATTGATGGAATGCTAGGAATTTAATTCAAAGTTTACACCTAGAATTAAGGTTTAATATTTAATGGGAATTTTCGATGTAACCGGAGAGTTGTCCGGTTTAACCTCACCAACATATAAGTTATCCAATTTAATTAGTCTTGATTAATGCAAGTACAACTTAAATGCATTTCACACAAGCAAATAGCAGATAACATGTCCTAGCATGATACTAACATGTGATGATCATGGGTTCTACATATCTTATGCGTGATATGTGGGAGCCACTCCACAATCACAAGTTCTAACATACATGCCACATAAAACAGTTTAAATCACATATGGGAATTGGAAACAAAATGATGCCCTATCTATTACAATAATAGAAATCGTCTGTAACACTTCGAGAGGTCTTCACTTATAGCCTCCATTCTTGTTCGTCATGTGGATCTATCTTACTCCATGGGTGCATTTTCTCCAAAATGAAAGAAAAAGACCTCACCATCTATCTGTACTTTCAAATTACAATAAAAAGAAAAAGACATAAAGTAATAAGGCTCAATCTTCATATTGGCCTTAGACAATTACACGGGGCATACCCCAGCCTCAAAAACAGTAATATGGAAAGCCACATAATAAACACATAACATTACGCACATAAGTGCGGCACCGACACCAATTGAAAAACGCAACTATGGGCCTCCAACCCCAATTTAAACCATCCGTGTGCATAAATTAAAACCATTCATAAGACTAAACCCATGATCACCTCACATGCATAAATTGTAAGAATTTAAATTTAACCATAAATTAAAATTCTCGCCTTAAGCCCTAATGACTCAAAACACGACTTAGATGCAATTCTTGTTCAAGAGCCTTTTCTATAAAACCCGAAAAACAATAAACTAATAAAATTCCAATTAATTTCTGAAAATTAATAATTTTACTCCTTCAATATTTTCAGAAAATAAAGTTTGTAATTTTCCAAAAATTTAAATCGCTTTAATTTCTCAAAATCTCAAAAATAACTTTTAATTTAATAAAACAAAATTTTACAGAAAAACTAAATCGGGATTTCGAGGACCGAAAATATGAAAACACGAAAACGGGCCCGGAACGCTCGGAGCACTCCACGAAGCCGCATAAATTGAAACTCAAATTAAACATAAACTTGTTGGAATTAATTCAATCCGATCGTAGATATATATTATGCAACATCTTAACTTTTCGGCCATACAGGTATGCCATAACAAGTGAGCTAAGTGTGTTTTTAAATTATTTATTAATGCTATTATATGTCTATTATATTGTTATATGTTAATTCTTGAATTAATGTGAATTATTTGTTAACTGTTATATATGAATATTTGAACGTTTTTAACCTTTTGAACTTGTGTTCGATTCGTTTGAGTTCCGAATTGCTTCCAAATTTTCTAAAAATTTGATATGCATGAAATATGTGTGTAATAAATTCGTCTATATGCTCGTTTTATATTTTTTGACTTATTTTATATGGTAATGCACCATATGTTATTTGTTAGGGACTCGAGGGCCTAACTCGTTTTAGTGCGCCCTGTGTTCCGGAATTTATATCTTGAGCTCGAGAATTCGAATTTGAATTCTAGAAGTGGCAGTGGACTAGTAAAGAAATTTGGGAGCTTTTGAATGTGGCTTTGTAATTTTCTAAGCCCGTTTGACCCTCCGAATTTTGACCAAAACGTAAACCTCATGCATGATTGCCACCTTTTACGGTTTTGGCCATAACTAATTCATTTCTTAACCAAATACCTTGATTCTTGAGCCAGATTAACCCTGGTTAAGCCCTCTATCTCTCTCCTTAACCCTACTTTCGAATTCAGCTCCAAGGAGAGAGAGAGAAGTAGCTGAAACCGCGAGAGAGGAAGAAGGGATTTTGCATTATTCATCTTTAAAGATTTCAAGCTTGTATAATATATTCTTGTTCCTTATCTTGTTGGCGTTGTTTTAAGCTATGGTTTGTGAATTTTCATGGAGGTTTGATCATCCTATGAGTTTGAGCACGAATAGTTAGGTTAATCTCCAATATTTGAATCCATAATTTTGAGTTCGGTTTTGTGTGAATTGAGTCATGAAATGTGATTAACATTGCTGCATTTATGTGTATATATACTTGAATTTCTTGTAAGAGTTGCATATGAAGCTCCACCATTGTTGATCCATGGAATTCTTGAAGCTTTCTTTGAACTTTGTGGAGCTCAATACTTGCCGCTGCTGTGTGTATGTTTTGTGGGATGGTTGTTGCGTGTTTTGTTTCCTTCTTGGTTGTTGTTTGCTACTGCTACTTTCTTGTTGTTGCTATTGTTGTGTATTGGAGAGGAATAGGGGTGTAGCACCCGAGTGTAAGGTACCACATCCCCCGCACCGAGACCCGACCGGTATATGAAATGGAAAGTCCATACACGTGCCAAATCACGGCGAACGGGGACTCACTCACTCGCTATGCTAGGCCGGAGCTAACTTGAAACCAATTAAACAATTCAATAAAATAAATGCATGTGCGGAAGCAAAACATAAGGTTAATCACAAGAAGCAGCATGGGACGGGTTCAACTAACATAGATAACTAGTCCCGAAATTTCAAACATAAATGATAATTCATAAAGCATAAGTCACGGGTTCAATCTATCCCTAGAAGCCTGTCCCGAATCAATGTATCATAATCATAACATTTATACATTCTTCAAGGTGACTTGTTCAAATTACAATATGCGTGTGAAATAATTCTGACTTAACCACAGGACTCGACAAACTCAAAATCCCGCCTAGCACTCCAAAACCTGCAAAAGAACTGAAAACAAAGTTGGGTTCAGCCTTTAAGAGACTGGTGGGTATAAAATGGGGCATAACATATATAATATCGCGGAATTTAAACACATTCATGCAAGTCATAATCCCGTGTGAAGTTTTACAACCATTTCCCAAGCGGATAAAACAAAGGAAAGCATCAACGGGATTCCAACTATAATATTTACTCATACATTCATTCATGTGGTCATACGTGAGCCCTGGCGAGTGGGCAAATTCTCCAACCTTCTCCTTGTGTGTGCACATATTCATTCATTCATTACGATCATGCAACAATCAATCATTCATTCGTTCATTTGATCATTCAATCATTATCATTCATTCATTCATTTATAATATTTACTCCTTTTTCCTCCGGTTAGAAACACGTCTACCATACGCAGCGGACGATATTGTCCTGGTGGACCATTGGCGAACCCGTGCCACTAACAGGTTTTGTTCCTCCCGATGGTGTAAGCGGTGCCCCGGTGGGAGCCATCCAGGAGAACGCGTCTCGTAATCAACACGGCTAGTAGGGGTCCATGAAACCCCAAAAAGCTCGGTTCCCCTTCCTTGCCAACTCCTGACAAGGTCGGTTTCACCGTAGTTCATGGTGGGACTAGTACACAAGATCACCGTCGGCCCTTGCCTCCCCGGATAGCCATATGCATCAAGTCCCTGGGCCCGTGTTCATAATCATGTTCTTGCCAAAATCATAAGGTAGGGATACATAAAAGAAGGGCTTTACGTTGGAAATCATTGACTCCTTTGATAAGACTCGATATATATATATATATATATATATATATATATATATATATATATATATATATATATAATATTTTAGCTTAAAACTATCACGTTGCATATATCGGGTCGATTCATATCTAATAGAAGAGAAACCGTACCAAACAATACCAAGAAGAAACAAGGACTTGGGAGTAACCTATGAACCCAACACGTCTCCGCCCTGGAGAAAATTGTACAAAAGATAACACGGTACAAATGTGAGACTCAAGACTCTATATGAACCATATATGATGTACGACAGTGCATTAACATGACATGACATGTACAAGGTATAACAAGGTGCTATACGAAGGTTCATGTATACAATTAATGCCACTTAGACAGGTAAACCATTTAATCATTCATTACACGAATAGATCGTGCCCGTTCGTTAACATTATTTCATTCGTTCAATTTATAACATATCATAATACATGTTAACAATGTGTAGGAAACAAATTAAGGTGAAAGGAATCCATTAACACATAAAGAAAACAATAGTTGCAAAGAAGGCTATATTGTAGCACTTAAACGTCCACATCATTTCACGTTTACACATTGAATTCACAACATAAAATTCATAAACATAACAAAATATGTCATATATTATCCATTAATCAAGCATACAAGTCAATCAAACCACATACGGAGTCCGAGGGAGTGGAAAAAAAACAAGAAAATGGATTTCGGTAAAAGCTGACAGTTTTTGAAAATCCACAAGCTGTAGAAAATTGAATATATCTAGAGTTCTAGAATTTAGAATTAAGTTTTGCTTGTTGGATATGAAACTAGACAAACAGGGCTTTCATAGAATATATATCTTGAATTTTGTTTCAAAGCGATGTGAAAATGGCGAAGGTTTGAATTTGGATGAAAGCAAATTTTCGGTGAAGTGGCGACACCAAAATGGATCAATTATATCTCATAAACCAGGATGAATTTTAAGGTGATTACAATTATAGAATGTTCTAGACTTCAAAAGGTTTATGTGGTAAAAAATTCAGGCCAATCGGAGGTTGTTTGGACAGGTAACGGCCGTTAGAAAAATTGGACTGCGAAAGTGTAACGACCGTTAGGCAGTCTCAGAGCTCCTGAGTTGACTAATGGCTGTTAGGTCTTTGGGGGTAACGGCCGTTAGGCCTCCCCTGGAGCTACAACAAAGGAGAAAAAGCTAAAATTTGATGGGGAAAGATCCCAAACCTCCCAAGGTCCGATTCCAACCCAAAAACTACTGAAGAACACTTCAAAACATAGTATCTTATAGGCATAACACATTAGATCATCAAAGGAAGCAAATATCACAATAAAATTCAAGTTTCATGCTTCAACTTTCAAGATGCAACAATGGTGGATTAAATATAATTCATCTACCAAGCAAATCAAGTTCATAAATGAAACATAGGTGCTCAAGTGATCAAGCAACATACCATAAATCTTCAATTAACATAAGGTTGATCAATGAATTCAAAAATGGCATGAAACCCTTACTATTCATCCTCTCTATCATATCATATTCAACCATGGATGAAAAGGAGCAAGCCATAGCTTGAAATGATCACAAGGAAGTAGAGAATACAAATATTTGCTTACCTTTCAAGTTAGAGAAGAAATTGAGGGAGTATAAGCTCAAATACTCCAAGGTTGAATAGTTCCTTTCTTCTTCCTCTTTCTTCTTCTTTGTTGCTGACATTTTTCTTGTTTGGGGGGGGGGGGGGGGGGGGGGGGGGAGGGGAGGAGGGGGTTTGGCTCATGTGGGGGCTGAGTAGTGAGAGAGAGAGAGAGTAGCAAGTGGGTTAGGTCTTGGGTTAGGGTCTAGGTGCGTTAGAGTAGGTCCGTAGACTCACAATTGTCAATAGTTATCATCTTAGGTACGAGGTGCTCGTTTCGATAGAAATTTAGGACTCAAATGGCCTTAGAAAACATGAGGCTTGTCCTATCGAATCTGAATCGTCGATACGAGTCCAATGGAGATGACGAAACTCGATTCCGAGCTCCTGAGCTCAAGTTACGCCGCCCGGAACACAAGGTGCGCTAACTGCTCTTTAGCCCCCTTTTCGGTTCCGACCACACAAAAGAACCCAAAACTCAAACATACAATAATAAAATCATGCAACAAACATATTTCACTCATATCAAGTTGTCACAAAAATCAAAAATCAAATCAGATGCTAACGAGGCACAAATCACAATCACGTATACATAACATTTAAGAATTCAGTTAAATTCCATAACAATTATTTCAAATTAGTTCAAATAGAGTAAGAACATTAGAATTAATAAATTAACGTATAAAGCATACTTCAGTAATTAAAAGCGCAAACATCCCACTCGTGACGTCGTACCTGTACGGTCGAAAAGTCAGGGCGTTACAAGGGGAGAACAGCTGCTCCCCTTTAGGGGTGCAGATGTGTGTGTTGATGGGGGTTACTCCCCTTCCTCTTGGGAGTGTTAACCCCCGTGTCTAGGCTTTTTTTAGGCTGTTTTGTGTCTGTTAATGGGGGTGACAAGCTTTATGCTTGCACCATGTCACCCCCGTGACAGCCCTATGTGAATTTGTATGTGTTTATCTTGTTCCGTTTTCAATTATACTCGATTCCTCCCACCCCGATTATGATCCTAACATGTTAATATGTTATACTATGTTATGTTTTATTATTCATTTTAATTTTATGGCCTCGGTCGCTAAGTGTAATTGCGACGTGAATGCATGACCATTTATTTGAAACGTTTAACGTTTTCTTGCATCTCGTGCTTTCTTATCGCATTTTAATCTTATGAATGTGTATGATATGCTTAATTAACATGTTATATTACATGTTAGGTTGTGTATATTAAATTTATGGATTGATTTGAATGCACGTTTTCGAATATTGATCTAATATGCTCTTAGATGCCTTAAGTGCTACTTTGTTTCACCTCTTATGCATCCCTTACCTTCTATATGACTTTAAACTTATGAATGCATACGGAATGCTATTATATGATATGATATGAGTTTATTTGATATTTTATGTGCTTGATTCTTGAATTATTTGAGTGATATTTCGATATTTACTTCGATATGCCTAAGTGTGAAATTATATGAAGTACATTGCATCATTTGCATCCATATGCATTTGCAGAGCATCTAAGTGGTTCATTTTGAGTCTAAGTATGTCTTTTTATCGTTCGTTTTGTTCAAAGATTTATTCCGAGGGTAAAGAGGTGGTCTTTTAGGTGTGCTTCGGTTTGCTTTCATTCGGTTTGTTTCGACGAGGTGAGGTTTCCTTCTTTTAGTTAATTCGACCTATAACCCTACGTGAATTTTGAAACCTGCATGCAACCTAAGTATATATATTATATAGATACGTGTTTGATATATAGTTTGTGGGAATTGGCCCGTTTGTTATGAAACATTTGAAAAATACTTTTATGTATACGTAAGTTATATTTTCGTTTATTTGTTTGGAGAAAAGGGTTGGTGTGTGTGTTTTGAAACTAGTGAGTTATGACTTTGAAAGATAAGTCTGAATTTTGAAAATTATGATTTATGAACTATGAACTGGGCCCCGGAGATTTGTACAAAGGAGCCCCGGCATGGTGTTGGGTCGTCGGGTCACTCCCAAGTATGGTCTCCACACTTAGGATAACCCCGGAACCCACTAGGAGGTTAGTGGGGATGGAATCCTTGGGCGTGAGTGTCATGAAACTCACGACCCTGACATATTAGTACGGATGGTTAGGGTGTGTACAACCCTTCCATCACCCGGAGAAGAGGTACATTTGTGTGACTTTGTTTTCGTTTCAATTTTCGATTATGTTATGAATTTTGAATGGAGTTAGGTGGTCTGAAACTCGTACTCACCGAGTTGTGTGATTTTGATTATGAAAATAGTTCATGAAACGGGAGTGGATTTCTAATTTATAAAATTTGGCGATTTTGGCCTTCGGCCTTAACTCTTTTCTATAAAACTAATATCACGGGCTAAAATGTTTTAGATCGCAAAAACCATGGCCCGGTTCATGAGCTTTTATGACTTTTAATATGCTCCGCTTTTTTAATATGTACACGTGAGTGTGTTTGCCCCCCTCACCAGTCTTTAGGACTGACCCCTCCTCGTTGTCTTCTTTTCCCCTTTGTTTCTTGAGTTTGCAGGTTCAGGGTTCGGTTCGAGCTAGGCGGTGGTTTTCTTTTGAGTTGTTCGAGTCTGAGTCCGAGCGTTTTGCATACTGCAACTTTACTTTTCTGTTTTGGTATTATGCATAAGTATGAACATGTATAAGATTCTGAAATTATGAATTTGTATATTTTATTTGGCCCGGGATGGACATGTTTGTATATCATATATATATTTGAATTAGTTGAATTTCATATATGTATGTTTGAGGATCATGTTGTTTCCGCATGTGTTATGATTTTGTTGCGCCCTATGAATTAGGGTCTAGACCGTCTAGCTTAGGTGTGATTTTGTTTGTCACTCATTCGTTGTAGCTTGACACGTGTGTGGAGTCTCTATTTCGTTACCCGTGTTGGTTTGTGGTGCGGGGGATGTAGTGCTTTGCGCTCCTGGGTGCTACATATTACCCAAATCAAACCCTTTAATACACACCTTTAATTCATCGAAAAAGTCACCGGAAAAAGATAACCACTATTCACCGTCAGTCATTTCACGTAGCAGTACCACCGCACCTCCACCTCTACGATTCTGTTATGAGTGTGGCTGGTGATCAGAGATGCAGAGATGGTGAAGAAGTTGTGCATGGGTGGAACTGGGTGTACAAAGCTTAGGGGAAATGGGATCACGCTTCTTGCACACTTTAGCACATTTATTTTAAGAAATTTGTTTTATGTTTTATAGCTTTATGGCATCGTTTTTATTCCCATAAGTGTCACTCTCACTTGGAGAGTTGTTTAACGCTTTAAGTTTGTTATTTTTTGCTTTGTGTTGTGCACGTGTCAAGCTACGTTTGGGTGGTGTGAGTGGAACGTTGTTGTGTGCTTGTACTGCCTATATGACTGCGGTGGATGGCCTTTTTCGCAGCAGGCTAATGAAATCAGATTTCCTATCACTCTCACTCTCTCTCTAGTCTCTAATCTCTCTTCTTCTTCTCTTAACCTTTCTTTTGTTGCAAGTTTTGGAGATCTTTCATTCTTTTGGTTGTTGTATTTGTGCTGTTGGTTTTCATTGTTATTAGCAGAGGAGCTCCAATATAACAGTGGTATCAGCAGCTACCGTGTGGCGGGTATCGTGGGCACAAATGGCAAACAACAACATTGCGCGTATAGATGAACTGGAAGTCACAACAAAAGAACTCAGGGAGGGCCAGGAAAGTATCAATCTATGCCTGGATGAAATCACTCAGTTATTACAGGCCTTACACAAGGAGAAACAGGCAAGCAGCTCTCAGGAACCGATGTTATTTGGTGCAAGGAGTTACGAAAATGCTGGAATTCTTCCTACCCCTGCAATAAAAGTTAACAAGGTACATAACACCACGAATCCGAAGAAAAACCTTGATTTTCCTTGTTTTAATGAAGATGAACCCAGATTGTGGCTTAGAAAATGTAGCAAGTACTTTAAGTTTAATCCCATGAGTGACTATGAGAAGATTATACTTGCTGCTATGAATATGGAGGGGAATGCCGATAACTGGTTCATTGATTATATTGATGGGAAGGAAACAATGGGTTGGCAATTGTTTGCTGCTAAAGTTTTAGAGAAATTTTCTAACCAAAAAGAGAAAAACCTGGTGGGACAGTTTAATAAATTGAAGCAGGACAAGTCTGTGGAAGAGTATAACCAAAAATTTGAAGAGTTGAACGCTTTCATGGTTGTTCATAACAGATATTTAATGGAAGATTATTTTATCAAGAGCTATATCAATGGCCTCAAGGAGGAAATATCTCAGATGTTAGATATGTTAAACCCCAGAGATTTGGCTCATGCCATGAGCTTAGCTCTTAAACAACAAGGATATGTTGAAACTATGAATAAGACTTCTAAACCAACCCCTAAGAATTGGATTACTAAAACAGGGGTTGGAGATACTTTGGTGAAGAAACCTGGGGGAGAAAATTCAAACAAGTATCCCATAAAGAGGTTGACATCAGACGAAATGGATGCTAGAAGGAAGAAAGGGCTGTGTTTTAACTGTGATGAGCCTTTTCGTATTAGCCATAGGTGCAAAAACCTCTTTGTTATCATCTGTCAGGAGTTAGAAGAAGAAGATAATGAAGATAATGAGGTGATCAGCCTTGAAGAGCCTACTGATACTAATCTTCACATCTCTGTGAATGCTGCCACCGGGCAAAAAGCACCTGATACCATTAAGATTCAAGGGAGAGTGGGAAACAACACTATGACAGTGTTGATTGACTCAGGAAGCACCCATACTATTCTAGATCCTGAGATTGCAAAGAAAGCGGGGTATGAGATTGAGTACACCAACTCATTGCTTGTAACAGTTGCCACTGGTGCTAAGCTGTATTGTGAATCTAAGTGCAGTAATTTTAAATGGGAAATGTGTGGACATCAATTCTAGGCCAGTGGGAGATTACTTAGAATGGGAGGCTGTGATATGGTTGTAGGAGTGGACTCATTAAGGAAATTAGGGGATATCACTTTGAACTTTGATAGACAAACTCTCAAATTTGTCAAAGGTGACAAGTTGATAACTCTGCAAGGTGGACAGCAAATAGCTTCTTTGAGGTCAATAACTGGAAGGAAATTGCACAAACTCTTTAAGAGAAGTGGAACATCCTCTTTGAATTGTTTGTGCATGATATCAGTTGTAGAAGGGAAGGAGGAATTTGAAAGTCATGATGAGATAAAGCTATTATTGACAGATTATGTTGAGCTTTTTAAAGAGCCTGATTAGTTACCACCATGGAGAGGTCAGGACCATCAGATTAAACTCAAACCAGGGGCTCAGAGTATCAAACAACCTCCATACAGGTACTCTCACTTACAAAGATGTGAAATTAAAAATTGGTACAAGAAATGCTGAAAAATGGAATCATAGAACCTAGCATTAGTCCTTTTTCATCTCCAGTGCTCTTGGTAAGGAAGAAAGAAGGGGGTTGGAGGTTCTGTGTAGATCAGTGTATCATCAGATCAGAGTTCATAGAGAGGATATCCCCAAGACTGCATTTATAACATCTTCTGGTCTTATAAGTTCAAAGTTGTGCCATTTGGGCTGACAAATGCTCCTGCCACATTTCAGTCACTAATGAACAACATATTCAAGGAGTATTTGAGAAAATTTGTGCTGGTCTTCTTTGATGATATACTGATCTATAGCAAGAACTTACAAGAACATCTACAACACTTAGAGATAGTCTTTAAAGTTCTTTTTGAACAACAATTGTATGCTAAAGCTTCTAAATGTCATTTTGGGGGTGAGCAAGTGGAATATTTGGGACACATCATTAAGAAGGGAGGTATCAGCTGATCCAAAGAAATTATAAGCTATGAAAGAATGGCCAAAACCAAAATCAGTTAAAGAGTTGAGGGGATTTCTTAGGTTGACAGGGTATTATAGAAAGTTCATCAGGTATTATGGGGTGATTGCAAAGCCACTGACCAATTTCACTAAGAAAGGTCAGTTTGTTTGGTATCAAGCAGCAGATACAACATTCAATGAACTGAATGAAGCTATGTGTACATCTCCTGTATTGGCACTCCCAGACTTCTCAAAGCCATTTATTTAGAGATAGATGCTTGCTATAAAGGTATTGGGGCTTTGCTTATGTAGGATAGTCATCCCTTGGCTTACATGAGCAAGGCATTAGCTCCAAAGTCCTTGGGCATATCTGTGTATGAAAAGGAGTTAATGGCAGTGATACAGGTTGTGAATAAATGGAGAAGTTACCTGACACATAACACTTTTGTGATAAGAATAGATCAATATAGCCTTAAATATCTCATTAATCAAAAGATTTCCACTCCATTACAGCATAAGTACTGTAGCATCCCAGTTTTTCTGGACTTTCAAATATACTTTAACGTGTGTAATTTAACTATTTAATTATGTAATTACGTGATATTTTAATGCTTATGCGATTATTTGAATTTTATTTGAATTTAATTGAGTAAGTATGAATTCGAATTTTAAACGTTTACGCTTTTATACATTGTAATTAGCTCTATTTATATCCGAATTCAATTCCGATTTTTGTGGATTTTTGGTATACGTGAGTTATGTGAGTTATGAACTTGTTCTTATGCTCGTTTTATGTTTTGGAACTTGTTTGGCTTGTCTTTTGATTTTATTTTGGGAGACGGGACCTAAAGGGGGCTAAAAGGGCATTTAACGCACCTTGGGTTCCGGGCAACATAACTTGAGCTCGGGAATTCGGATTCGAATTACGTCACCTCCGTTGAACTCGTATCAACGATTCAGGTTCAATAAACCTAGCCTCATATCTTTCTAAGCCTATTTGGATCCTTAAATTTTGACCGAAATGAGCCTCGCGTGCAAAATCCACCCTTAATCACTCTTTTAACCATGACTCAAGCTATACTTAACCAAATAAAGTGAAACTTGGCCCCACATGCTCTCAACATAACCCCCTATCATCCATTACCCTTCCATTTCGTCCAAGCTTAAGGGACATTTTCAGCTCCAAACCGAGATACAAGGAAGAGATAAATTTTACTATTCACCTTTCACTCTTTTGAGCTCAAATCTTCACCAAATCACTCCATTTTCGAAAGGTAAGTTTAGAATTGTATTCTCCACCTCCTCTTCTTTAATTTGATACCTCTTTTGTAGCACCCCAGATGGAGGATACCACATCACCCGCACTAGGATCCAAACCCGATCACGAAATGGAATGTTCGTACCCGAGTCCAAATCATAACAAACGGGAGACCAACTCACACACTAGGCTAGGCGGATCTAACTCGACAAACTCAGAGCGTGGAAGCAATTTAAACAATCATTAAAATAAATAGCAGAAGCAATTAAATCAACATACAAAAATAAGTGATGAGTTCAACTAGCATAAATACCTAGTACCGAATATCAACATGCATAACATGTGACGGGTTCAACTAGCATAGATACCAAATCTCGAATTTCAAGTCATCATAACATAATAAAACAGCATAAGTATTAGCAGTGTAGCACCCCGGAGCGTAGAGCACTACATCCCCCGCACCATAGCCCAACACGTGTAATGAAATAGGAACTCCGCACACGTACCAAACTACGGTGAACGGGAGACAAACAAAATCACACCTAGGCTAGGCGGTCTAGACCCTAAATCAAAGTGCGCAAAATAAACAAACTTTGCATACGGAACACCAGGATTCAAACATATTGACAAACATGCCCAGCATAAGAACCAAATATACAAAAATTGAAATGAGTCAAGTTATATACAAATATTTCCAATCTAAATTCATAATCATATACATGCCATAAAAAGCTCAAAGGTACAAAATAAACTTAAGACGAAATGCATGAGACTCTCTATACGACTCAAAACTCGAAAGAGGACCGCCACCTAGCACAAACTCCTCAAAACTGGAACCTGCAACTCGAAAGAAACAAAGGGGAAAAAAAAAACATTGAGGATGGGTCTGTCCTAATGACTGGTGAGGGGGCTAACACATGCACACGTACATATAAGTAAGAGTAAGGCATATTTAAATTAAAAGTTCATGAACCGGGCGTGGTTTTTGCATTCTAAAGCGTTTTACCCCGTGATAATACATATAAATAAAAAGGTTTAGGGTCGAAGGCAAAAATCACCCAATTTTAGAAATTATGAGTCCACTCCCGTTTCACGAACCATATTCATAATCATAATCAAAAGACTCGACGAGACCGAGTTCAAAACCAACCTAACTCCTTTCATATTCAAAAGAAATCAAATAACATAAACCTACCACTTCTCCGGCGATGGAAGGATTGATCCTACCCTAACCATCTAACAGTTGAGGAGAGTGCTCAATGCTTCTCCAACCCTCGGACTCCATCCCCCGACCAAACCTCCTGGTGGGTTCCGGTACATCCTTTCCAACATATGGAGGCCGTGCTTAGGAGTAGACCCGACGGCCCAATACCGTCCCGGGGCTCCTTCACACAAACCTCCGGGGCCCAGTTCTTAATTCATAAATCATAATTTTCAAAATTTCATAATTTTCTGACTTCTAAATCAAAGTCGTAGTTCTCGCTATTTTCAAAAAACATTTACACACACCAACCCTTTTCAAATCAAATAAACATAAAATAGGTTATGTATATATAAAAGCGTTTTCTCAATAATTCATAGCAACAGGGACAAATCCCACAAAATATAACCAAACACGAATTTAAATAATTATATATATATGTATATCGCATGCGGTCTTAAAATACATGTAGGGTTGTAGGTCACTTATCTAAAAAGGAAGAAAACCTCACCTTGTCGACCAAACCAAATGAAACGGACCAAAAGCACCTCTAAGAGACCTCCTCGTCACCCACGAAACAACCCTAAAGACAAAGCTAAGAACAAAAGATCACCTTAGACTCGAAATGTACCAATTTGACGCTCGGAAAATGCATATGGATGCTCATGATGCATAAGGAATGCAATGAGATGTCAATTAAATCGTTTGAAGCCATATTGAATCCTATTAATTCCTAACTCGTATATTTCCCATTAAACGAAATCATATAAATCACATAACAAGCACGTCACATCATATAACAGGTTAGACATGCATGCACACTCTGAAAGAAATAAGGAAAAATCATACAAGGCAAGGAGATATCATATTAATGCATCCATGTACGTAGAAGATCATATAAGCTCATATTAAATCATAATTCACATATTTCACGTTAAATATCTCCATGAATTTCACGTTAAACGAATTCATAAAATTCACATAACGAGCATAACACTTCAATAAACGTATTAGGTATACATGCATACAACAATAGGAACAAGAAAATATCATACGAGGCAAGTACACAAGGCATGAAGGCATGCAAGCATGTTAGAGCACATATGAGCCATATTTGTCATTCATCGCGTATAAAATCAGCGAGGTCACGGAATAAATTTACAATAAATCATATAAAACATAATACACAAGTTATACATGCATAAAAGGCAAGAAAGAAGCAAGGAAAACACGTAAAACACAAAGAAACGACAAACGAAACAAACAAGGGGGAAGCAGTTCGAAACTTCCCCCAAAAGGGGTGGCGCCCTAAATGTGGTCGCGGCCGCAACCACACTTCCTATAGAGAGCAAGGCAGCAAAACCTCAAAACAAGGGCAAATACATGTCGCGGCCGCTACCCAAAACACTCACGTTTTGGTCGCGCTCGCGACCACGGGCGACAGCAGTAAAAGAACGCCAATTGAGCCCCAAAACCTCACTAAACCCATCCTAACTCAAGCCAACATACAAGGGAATGATTATGCAGAAACATACAACAATTTCATGCCATAAACCATGCTAAATCTGAACCTATATGCAAGGGAAGGGAGAAGGGATCAAACATGCTCATATTCATATAAAACTCAAAATTCTTGAATCAAACTCCCATGAATCCTAAGATAGTATGCAAATTCGGTCCATAAAAGTATTAAGGGATGTAAAAGGTTTAATTATCATGGATCAAATTCAAAGAAAGCATATGAAATCAAGCAAATTCATCAAAAGGGGCTCTAACCCTTACTATTCACATGAATGTCCAAAGCATGCTCAAATGGTCATGAAATCTAGCAAATCTGGGCTTAAATTAAAGAGGAAGAGATGGAGGACACAAATCCGGACTTACCTTTCAAATTTGAGCCGAAATGGATGAGAAACGAGCTTGGAAAGTGAAAAATGGCATGGAGCTTCCTTCTATCTCTCTCTTCTCAGTTTGCTGCTGCTTCTCTCCCCTTTTTCATCTGAAAATCGAAATGGGAAGAAAAAGGAGAGAAAGGGGCTTAAGTGAGTGAAAGTTGAGGCCAAGAATGGGTTGATTTGGTTAAAGATTGGTCAAGTTATGGCCAAAATGGTAAAATGTGGCGAAGCTGTCACACGAGGCGCGTTATGGGCGAAATACGAGGGTGCAGACGAGCTTAGAAAAATACCAGGTTGGGTTCCATGGCTTTCTTTCTTTGTTTTGAGTCCGACGCTTCTTCTGGACTTCGAATCCGAATTCCCGAGCTCAAGTTATGCCCTTCGGAACCCAAGGTGCGCTAAATGAATTAGGCCCTCGAATCGCTTAACAAATAAAACGGTTTAAGAGCCGTATTAAACGAACTCAAAAACAATCAACGAGCACTTAAACAGGTTCTTAAAACACGTGATTCACGCATAACATGTAATCATCAGTTAGGAGCAAATACGGGGGCATACGAATCAAGAACGGGATCAAACGGGGAAAAAACGTTCAAATAAGTAATAAAACGTAACAAATAAAACAATCAGGTATTCAAATAAGCACCTAAGCAATTAAATAAACATATAAAGGCATAAAAAAACAATTAAATACGTACACAACACTCTCGATACGGCATACCTGTATGGCCGGACGAGCGGGATGTTACAAACTCCCCTCTTTCCAAAGGACCTGTCCTCAGGTCCTAAAGCAGAGTGTTGATCGAACAGGGAACGAAGTTCATCTCTAAGGATCTTCTTCTCCAACCCATGAAGCTCTTGAAAGTCATCGGACCGCCATTCTAAGAGAAAATAGGTTAACTCGTTAAACAAGCAAACCCCCTTAACTCTTTTTCAGGTTCTCCTTAAAGCTAGCAAACCGGACACGAAGCCCTTAGTCGTTTGCTCCCACTTCCAAGTAGAATTTAGAAGTAGTTGGAGAATCCTTCCGGTTCTCGAGATTCGGTCTTCCACCGATGGCACGTTAGTTATTGCTACACAAAGTTTGCAACCTGTTTTCTTATACCAACATATCATTACCGGATCTTCATGTCTCAGACCTTGAGTGGAATTAGTCTCGTGACCAAGCACTTCTAGGGACATAGGCTCCAACTCTCCATTTGCAACGTACAACCGAACTCTTCCTTAGTACCTCGATTGTAATGGAGTAGTTTCGAGTACCCTCGAAAAACCAAGTTGATGCCGAAGGCAACTCTTCTTAAAAGCCTCATCCACTTGAAATCGTCCCTCTTCTTTGTCGTTCATGTCATGGGATGGTCACCTATAGAAAGACGAATCTCCTGTCGAATCCCTAAAACACTAGAGACTTATACTCTGAGGCAATTCTCGGTTCTTCTACCAGAACACGTAGTCGGTAATACCCTTGTAGAAACAAAACTCGGAGTCCCTAACGAAACTCTGAAGAAACGCGAAGACACCACTCCTCGAAGCTAGCAAAAGGGTATTCTTCTCCCACGGGTAACCCGTGTTGCTCACGGTAATTTATATTCATCTTAAAGTCTATCTTCTTCCTTAGATAGGACTAAGCACTCCACAAAGAAGTACTCAATTGATGAAACTACCTTCTAAGACCTTGTCGACTACTTCTAGAACTCCAACACCCACACTAGAGTTATCCGGTAGGGAATCTTCAAGAAGGTCCAACTCCGGGATAAAGATCACGACCACTTCAACGTCCCTATCAGGTGGTGATGAATTCCAACCTTCAAGGAAACATCAAAAGGGTCCTACTACGATCTTTGTCTCTTCAATCTTGGCTCGACCTTTCGGTTACCCTAAAGGCAAGCCACGAAGCTTGTTGCACCGTCCTGGAATAACCAACCACTCCACAGAGGATATAAACTGGCTAGCCTTCAATCTAGTACCCGAGAATATCGTTGAGCCCCAAAAGGACTTCCAAAAGCGACTCCCAACGCCTATGGTAACACCGTACCTTAACTAGGCACCTTCAAGAAGTACCACCGGAAGCTCGACCCTCACAACTCACCAAACACTCACCTTACCAAACTCTCTTCAAAAGAGAGTTCACACAAAAGAAGAAAAACCAGCAACAAGCAAGAAATAAGAGGCAACGAGGAGAGAAAAATAACAAAAAAGTGGGTTTCCCCAAATAAATAAATAAATAATGCATGTATGAAATGCTATGAATGTTTTAGTGCACGGTTCACCATAGTGGTAGTGTTGAGTTCGCTGTCCACTTCTTGTTCTCAAAAGGGTCATCTTGTGCTTGAACCGGGATCTTGATGTCACAACATTGTGAAGTCTTCGAATTCTTGTTGTTTTCAAACGAACTCTCGCTAGGTATCAAAATTTCCCACAGTTGAAGCATTTCCCCGATCTCTTTTATGACTCCCATCCACATCATTCGGACTTTGACAATTGGATTATTGAATTGGCTCCGGTGGGGAAACATCAAATCTCTCATTTAAAAAAAATGAATCTTTTTCTTCTCATGATGTTGTTAATATCTTCAAATTTCTCGAAAATTCTTGAAATTCAAATCCCTTACTTGATTTTCGAGCATAAACCAAGCCTTCATCTCTCATAAGTGGTGTGTGAGCTTCCTACCGTAAGCATGTGAGCTTCCATTTATATATCTTTCAATCTTAAAGAAATCGGAGAATATCTCTTGCGTCCTGGTGTAAGATGTTGAACTTTAAAACAAGCCTCTTCGGTGGTCGATCTTTCAACTTTAACTAACAAAAAAAAAAAAAAAAATCATCCATCCTCTTCAACTCTTCTTCGAAATTTAGGAATTTCCTTGAAATCTCTTATCATTAGACGTAGAGGAATGCACTTATAATAGATCTTTCGAAAAAAATTCTCCTGGTTGTTCACTCTTCTAAATTCTTCAAATTTGGCTTCATTCTTCTTAAAATACTTAAAATAATCTACGACCTAAATGGTAAAACAGAGAACTAGTGAGCATGCTGAATTATAACGATATACAAAAGATAAGGTCTTTAATCTATTGTAGCTCCCATTGTTTTTCAAAGATCTAGAATTCCCAAAGATCTAAGAGGAACACGTTTCCCAATGGGTACTAAGATCCTAGGCATTTTACCTCGAACCCACGACTCGCGGACATTCTAAGTAAGAACCCTAGGTAGGTACAACTTACCAATTCTAACACCTTTAGAACTCTTAGTAATTGTTTTTGCATCACCTATCTTTCAATATGGACCCACGACTCGTGCGACATCCATATTTACTTAGGCGTTAAGCTAGACCCATCAATCATAAGATCATGACCAAAACTTAGTTCGAACGACCCACGACTCGCGGACATCGCCCTTGCTAAAATTGACCACGAAATATTGATCATTTAAAATGATTAATTAGGTAACTAAGAACTAATAAGCTCCACTAGCTATCCCATGACTCGCGGACAATAACTAGCTTTACTTACTAAACTTAAAACCTATTGATGGAATGCTAGGAATTTAATTCAAAATTTGCATCTCGAATTAAATACCTATTTGTTCGAAATTAGCTTAATATTTAATGGGAATTTTCGAATCAACCGGAGAGTTGTCCGGTTCGACCTCACCAACATATATGTTATCCAATTTTATTAGTCTTGATTAATGCAAGTACACTTAAATGCATATCAAACAAGCACATAAACAGATAACATGTCCTAGCATGATACTAACATGTAATGATCATGGGTTCTACCTATCTTATGCGTGATATGTGGGAGCCACTCCACAATCACAAGTTCTAACATACATGCCACATAAACAGTTCAAATCACATAAGGGAAAGCGGTAACAAAATACGAGCCCTATCTCTATTACATTTAACAATTGAGATTCCCCTCCCTAACATTTTGAGGGGTCTTCACTTATGGCCTCCTTGTTACTTGAATGTGGTCCATCTTACTCCATGGGTGCATTGCCTCCAAAATGAAAATAAAACCTCACCACCTATCTCTACTCTCAAATTACAATAAAAAGAAAAAGACATAAAGTAATAAGGCTCAATCTTCATATTGGCCTTAGACAATTACACGGGGCATACCCCGGCCTAAAAAACAGTAATATGGAAAGCCACATAATAAATCACATAACAGTACGCACATAAGTGAGGCTCCAACCTCAATTGAAAAACGCAACTATAGGGCTCCAACCCCAATTTAAACCATCCATGTGCATAAATTAAAACCATACATAGATCTAAACCCATGATCACCTAACATGCTTTTGCGAGAATTTAAATTTAACCAATAAATTAAAATTCCCGTTTTAAGTCCTAATGACTCAAAACACGACTTGATGCGAGTCTTATTTATAAAAGTTTTCAATAAATCCCAAATTACCAAAACAAAAAATATTCCAATTAATTTCTGAAAATTAATAATTTTATCAAAGATTGTATTTTCCCAAAGTATAAACCGTTTCAATTTCTCAAAAATCCCAATTTTAAGTTTTATTCAAAAATTAAAATAAATATTCAAAAAATAAAATTTTAAAATTAAAATCAAAATCGGGACTGGATTGCACGAAATACGAAAAATCGGATCAGGAAAACGGGGCCCATACGCGAAACGGGGCTCACGCGTTGCAAGCGCGCGTGGACGCGCACGGCAGGCGCGCACAGCGCCCGGCCAAGGCCGGGCGAGTGCGCTCCCTGTCGGGCGATGGTGGGCGATGGGCGGCCATTCTCGGCCGCCCTGGGCGGGCGCGCCTAGGAAGGCTCCCGCACAGGCGTGCGGGAGGTGCTGGGCGGATGCCCTGCGCACGCCTAGCACAGGCGGGCGGCGGCGCGCGAAGCCCGCGCGCGCCACTCCTTCACGCGCGGGGTTTCGCGTGTTCGTCGTAATCCGGGTTTTCGTTTCGTGTTTTCGTTCAAAAGCAAAAACAATCCAAGAAATCCAAAAACAGTTTATACAGTTTCAAATCTAAAATAGTTTTCAAAAAATTAAATTTTGCAAAAACCAATTTTCAGAAACTTTCAGGAAAAAAATACAGTTTCGTAATTCAGGCTTTCTAAAACAATTACAAATACTCAATCGCATCAAGCCTAAGAATTTCTACCAAATTCAGTATAATTGAGACGAATCAGAAACACGATTAACGAGGTGGCTCTGATACCACTTGTTGGAAAACACGAATCAGAAAGCAGCGGAATTTAAAAAATTTTCCCAACAAAAGGACCTAGAACTCGCAATCGTGTAACCAAATTCGTAAAGATAGAAAACTTACTTTTCTTTTTATTCTTTCTTGAAGCGTTTCAAGCCACCCAAGAACGCTCTTCTCGCGGCTTGATCCCCTGTCCTTGGTAAAGCTCGAATCTTCAAACTTCTAACTTGAAGTCTCTAGAGAAAGTCCACCAACTTGATCACAATCTAACTAGTAAGGATGCTAGTTCTCTAGTTAGTGTTTAGGCATAACCTAGGGTTTAATTTAATCTTGGAGAAAGGAAGGTGTTCAACACATGAACCAAGAATTGTCAATTAGCTCTAAAGGGGAGCATGAGCTCCCCTATATATAGGAAAGGGGAGGGGCGGCCGAACCTAGTCCTTATTGGACAAGGATTTGGTTCCTCTCTCTCCTATTACTTGATCATCAAGTATTTTCCAACTTTGACTTTGAATTCTAATTCTAGTCAACTTTTAAGAGAGCTAAAAATATCCAAACTATTTTTGGATAATTTTATACTTTATTTATTATAAAATAAATAACTTATTTTTATCTAATTAATTAATTCATAATTAATTAACTAGATTATTTTCTCCAAAATTAGACTTTCTTTTTAATTCAAAATTAAACCAAAGTCTATTAAATAATTAACTAATTAATTATTTAATATATATATATATATAATATATATACACACGTGTACAGTGACACGTGTCACTCACGGGAGCCACACGTGTGACTTCACACGTGTGGAACCCTCTTGGCCCGGTTAACTCGTTTAATCATTTTCAAGCCTCAACTCATGTAACCAAGTTGTTGTGTGTGACCCTCTAGGTTCTCAATTCAATTAGCAGTGACCCCAATTAATTAATTCACTAATTAATTAATCAGTCCACAGATTAAACGACCATAGTCTAGCAACAGGTGTTTAACCCCTAGCTGAATTGGAATGTTCGGATTCGACAGAACCTTTAAGCCATTGATTCATGTGAGATACAATCCTCCTACTTACTATCTCTCAACCAAGATCTAGGGCAAGGGAATAATCAGAACCCTAATAATCTGGTCTTAAAGCTAAGTGCATTTCATATCCATTTGATCTCAATCCAAGAAACCCTTTTCTTGATGTCTTGATCTACTGCCTTGGCCAAGGACTCCATATGGCATATGAATGACTTACACAATAAGAGATCACCTTGCAAATGCAAGTGTAGGTCCTTTCTTGATTCTCATTCACTTTCATGAGTCACTTGTGCAGCCCCAGCATAAGCCTTGAATCAGTTGTCTAAGGCGACACCCTTTAAAGCTTATACCTAAGACTACAGAGTTAACTCATAAAGTGACAAGGAACCTCAAGTCTAAGGATCAATTAATCACATCAATGGCTCGTGAGATAATTCCTAATCTGGAAGTTTCCATTTCCTGAAATAGAAACTTCCTTTCCCATTTAGGAATGTTCTCACACGGGGCACCTCAGTGAACTTACTTATTAAAGTAAGCACCCTCATGTATCACGCACGTATCGACTATACACTTTCCACCTCCATGAAACAAGGTGGTCCTTCTTAAGGGCGTGATCCCACAAGCAAGCCTTAGAGGAGTCAGGTTGACACTCCCACTGTCTGTAGGACTCATCGGCTTGGAGTATTTTACTAATCATGACTTATGTGATATAGGGCTCGTTTCATGAACCATTTCACCTAAATGGTAGAGTCCTAAAGTCATCAGGATTAGGGGAGTTCTCATACATGCACAGCTAAAGTAAACGAATACCAAACAAGAGCATATAAAGAAGTGTTACCTCAATTCGTTATTTCATTCAAAGATTGTCTGTGATTACAATAAGGAAAAGCACAAAGCAGATATACAATCGGCTTTTAGGGCACTATTCCTAACAAGAACATTCCTAAATGGGAAAGGAAGTTTCCTGAAACTTCCAGATTAGGAAATATCTCACAGGTCAATGATGTGATTCATTAATCCTTAGACTTGAGATTCTGTAATGTCTCATATGAGCTAACTCTGTAATCTTTGATATAGGCTCAAAAGGGTGTCGCCATATAGACACCTGAACCACGACCTAAGTTGAGATTACACAAGTGGCGTATGTAGAATTAGTAGAAACGATAAAGGACCTAAACTTGTTAAGAACAAGAATGATCTCTTACTGATTGAGTTGTTCATAGTTTATTAAACATTAAACCCTTGGCCAAGGTGGATAAAAGATCAAGACATCTAGAAAATGGGGTTTTATAGGATTGAGATCAAAATGGATATGAAATGAACTTAACTTTAAAGATCAAGAATATTCGGGCTTTAAGAATATTCCCTTGTCTTAGTTCTTGATTGAGAGATGGAGTTGTAGGAGGACCGTATTTCACTGATTGTCATTGACTGAAAGGTTCTTTGATTCATTTCGTTATTCGCTAGGGGTCACACACCCATTGCTAGACTACGGTAGTGTGATATGTGAAGTGATTAATTAATTAGGGAATTAATTAATTTTTGTCACTGCTAATCGAATAATAAACCTAAAGGGTCACACACAATTGCCAGAACACGAGGGTTATGGTAGGATGTTAATATGATTAACGAAGGATCAAAATAGTTGATCGAAATGGGCATAAGACGAGGCTGATGTCACATGTCAAGTATACGTGACTGCCATGTGTCACGCGGCCAACGTGGCTGCCACGTGTCACGTACACGTGGCTTCACCCGTGTCCCATTTCGTGTGATTTATATTACACGTGAATTCTTTTCTAGAATTAATTAATTAAATTGTAATTAATTAATTTTGAATTAATTGTTAAGACTATTCTGAAATAAACTTAACCCAATAAATAATTAATTGGAAATTAATTGATTTATTGAATATTGACTTTTAACTTTAGGAAAGTTGAAAAGTTCAACTTCCTATTGTAGGAGAGAGAAGGTTATTCTTGCAAGACTTGGAGAATAAGTTGAGAACTTATTATTCTAATTAAATTAAATAATTAAATGAGTTAATTAGTGAGTAAGAAAACAAAGTCCACTAGGTTTGGGAACCCTAGGGATTTTTGAACTACTCTTGTATAAATACAAGAGGTGGTGCTTCTCTTATTCTTTAGACCAACACTCACCAAGTGTTAAGTTTTTGAGAAAAATTAAAAGAAAAGTTTTCAAAGCAAAAATTATCCTAGCCATTAATGTAGCACCCGGAATGCTAGGGGCCACATCCCCCGCACTACAGTCTCAATTCACATATGAAACGGTTAATCCATACATGAACCGAAACTATAGCGAACGGGAGATAATAAAAAAAACACAAGGCTAGGCGGGTACCCTCAATTAAAACCAAAACAACTCAGAGCGATAAAATAGCGGAAGCAAAAGCATTCAATACATATAGGTACCATATTTACATATTTACTTATAGGTACCGACAATTCATATCATTACAATATCGATCCCAAGTATAATTCAAGACAAACTACAAAATAACTAGTATCAACATAGTACAATGTATGAAGGTGCAGTGCTAGACCCGAATAAAAGACAACGAGACTCTAATTCCCGCCTAGCACGAACCTGCAAAGCTGAAAAGTTGAGGTGTCAGTCCAAACGGACTGAGCGAGGGGTGTAAATAAATATATGCGCACATGCATGCAAGTTATAATCTCGGGTAATAAGTTTGGTAAGATAAAAATACAATTAATAGAATAAAAGGTACTATCGCCTGAGGTTACAACTAATTCAATTTATCAATTAATTCAGTTCAATACAATCAATAGGTGGCCCGGCGAGTGAGGGCAATTCTCCAACCTTACTCCGACCATGTACAATCAATCAATTATTAGGTGATCAAGCAATTATTTGCTGTGCACAATTAGCAGTTTTAGTGACTCCTTCTTCCTCCGGGTGATGGTGGGATTGCAAGGGCCCACCATCCAATCAGTCTGGGCAGAGGGTACATGAATCCCTAAGCCCGGAACTCCTTCCTCCCCTAATCTCCTAGGGGGTTCAGGGGTCATCCTAAATGGTGAGGATAGCACTCGAGTTACCCGTCAGCCCATGCTTTCCCGGTTGGCTCGAGCCACTATCCTCGGGCCCACAGTGCAATTCAATGACTCGCCAATACAATCAATCCGTTAATCAATCAATCAATCAATCTATTTTGTCAAATCATTTGAAAATCATAAAGTTCGCAAACTATAGATATATATCTACATTTTGGACGAAATAGTCACATAGGGGTTGTAAGGGTTCTATTTATCTAGAATTTAAACCTCACCTAACCAACCGACCAAAAGAAAGCAAGAGAACTCCCTACGGAGCGGGCTCCATGAAACCGGGACCGTGATCTGTGCAACAAGGACAAGTGAAATAAGACTCGACTCGAATGAACCAATTATGACGAACGGCAAAGTCATGCACCAATAGGTCATGCAATAACAATTTAATGAATGTCAAATAAGAGAATGATTATCCAAAAACCGAGTATAAAACACATGCGAGCACAACCAAGCATGCAAAAACAAAAATGCATGAAAACAGGGGGGGTGACACGCCCGTGTCACCAAAATACACTAAGCCGTGACACCCCCGTGTCACGGTACAGCGGACAACATGCATGCGAACAGAAGGTGACAGGCCCGTGTCACCATTACAAAGCAATCCGTGACACCCCCGTGTCACGGTAGAGAAAAGTAACCCAAACCACTACGCACCCCCGTGTTACGCTGAAGAAGTAAAAGGTGACACGCCCGTGTCAACAGTGCGTAGCAGAAAAACAGGGCGAAAACGAACAACACCAAAAATCAACCAAAACACCAAATTTTCATCATCAAATGCAATCAAAACTTGGAAAAACATGTATCCATACTTGAAGCACCATAAAATCTAACATATAAACTCATATCATACATGGATCATCAAGATTCAATCAAATGAAACCCATAAAATTCCATATATTCCAACTTCAACATAACTTCATGTTTCATGCAAGAAATGAAGGAAATATGAGCTAAACATGCTTCTAATCATGAATAAGCATGAAAGCATCAATCAATCATCAAACCCTACTCAACCAAATAATCAAAAGCTCAAGCAATTCTTATGTTATACCTTGAAATGAAAGAAGAATGAGATGAGGATGAAGATGTTGATGCTTCTAGCTCCAAAGTTCCTAAAAAATAGCTTGGATTAAGAGATGAATTCTTCTCCTTCTCTTGAGGTGTGAAAATCGATCCTTAGTGTGTGTGTATGTGTGATGTTCTTGTATGTAATGTATTGTATGAGAGTGATGGAAGAGATGCATATACTTGATATATTATATCACCCACTACAAGCATAACTCACCTCTAATTGCATAATAGTCCCTCAAGCATTTAAATGAATGCAATCAAGTATCATCTCTAACAATTAGACATTTAACTCCCAATTCATGAAATGCAATTAAGTCCATAAATTTATGAGATGATCAATTAAAGTCGTATGAGACAATTAAGCACATTATCACTTAATTCACAATTTCACATTAACAGTTAATTCATATAAATTCATAGGAATGTATAATGCACATAGTAATGTAATGAAATTATAATAAGCAAGTAAATATATGAAATTAAACCCCCAACTCCCGAAGACCCGCACGTGGCGTGCTTACCTGAACTTCCGGAATTTGGGGCGTTACAACTCTCCCCCCCCCTTACAAGAATCTGGTCCCCAGATTCATTGGTCGAATGAAAATAACTCCGGGTGAAACTTCTTCATCTTCTCTTCCGGCTCCCAAGTCATTTCTTCGATCCTGTCACTCCGCCATAACACTTTCACCATAGGAATATTCCGATTTCTCAACTCTTGAAATTTCCTGTCCCATATTCTGACCGGTTTCTGTACAAAAGATTAATTCGGTTCCAACTCCACTTCTTCAACGGGAAGAATTGCTGTTTCATCCGGATAATACTTCCTGAGTTGAGATACATGAAAAACATTGTGAATTCCGGTAAGATTAGGAGGTAGGTCCACTCGATAAGCCACTTCCCCAATTCTCTCGATAATCTCAAACGGACCTAGGTAATGGGGATTCAACTTTCCTCCCTTTCCAATTCTAGAAAATCCCTTTCGTGGAGATACCTTCAAGAAAACTCGGTCCCCCACTTCAAATTTGATATCCCTCCGGCGAATATCGGTGTAGCTCTTCTGTCTATCTTGGGCCGCTTTCATCTGTTGTTGAATCTGTTGAACTTTCTCAATCGTGGCTTCCACAACCTTAGAAGATTTCTCAAGCTTCCTCCCTTTCTTGACTCCTTCCTGTTTCGACCATTTCCACTCTTCCAAATCAAAGAATAACGGTGATCGACATTTTCGCCCATATAACAATTCATACGGAGCCATACCAATCGACGCTTGGAAGCTGTTATTGTAGGCGAACTCCACCAAAGGAAGTTGATCATGCCACGAAGTTTGAAAATCCAAGGCACAAGCTCGAAGTAGATCTTCCAAATATCGAATAACCCTCTCAGACTGCCCATCAGTTTGTGGATGAAACGCCGTACTGAACTGAAGCTTTATACCCAAAATCTCTTGTAACTCTTGCCATAACTTCGAAGTAAAACGGGGATCTCGATCCGAAACAATACTCACCGGAATACCATGAAGTCGTACAATCTCCCGGTTGTAAATCTCAGCCAACTTTCGGATCTTGAAAGACATTCTGACAGGTAGAAAATGAGCAGACTTGGTCAGACGGTCCACTATCACCCAAATACCATCGAATCCACCCTTCACTCTTGGCAACCCCAATATAAAATCCATCGTCACCTGTTCCCACTTCCACTCAGGAATAGGTAATGGCTGAAGAAGACCTCCGGGCTTTTGATGCTCAGCTTTGACCTTCTGACAGGTTAAGCAACATTTCACGAATTCTGCTACATTCTTCTTCATGCCACGCCACCAATAATACTGTTTGAGATACTGGTACATCTTATTCCCTCCAGGATGGATCGAATAAGCAGACTTGTGAGCTTCCTCGAGCAATACCCTTTTCAAATCATCGGGTACTACTACTTGGTTCTTGAAACGAAGAAGACCGGTTTCATCGAACCCAAATGGACTCTCCGAATCCTCTCTAGCCTTAGAGACCAGTCTTTGAACTCCCGGATCCTTACCTTGAGCCTCAAACATTCTGTACTTCAAGTCCGGATAAATGGAGATATTGGAAACTCGAGCTCTAATCACAATAGGCTCAACTCCCTTACTTGCACCAACCTCCAAGTTTGAAACACCCACTTTCCTACTTAGAGCGTCGGCAACTACATTAGCTTTCTCGGGATGATACTTGATAACACAATCATAATCTTCTAGTCGCTCCATCCATCTCCGTTGCCTCATATTGAGCTTCTTTTGTGTGAAAAGATATTGGAGGCTCTTATGATCGGTGAAAATCTCGAAGGACACTCCATACAAAAAATGCCTCCATTTCCCGAGTGCGAAAATCACGGCAGCAAGCTCTAAATCATGAGTCAGGTAGTTCTTCCAATGATCCTTCAACTTCCGAGAGGCATAAGCAACAACCTTGCCATTCTGAGTCAAAACACTCCCCAATCCTTCCTTCGACGAGTCAGTATACACAGCATATCCCTCTGAACCCTCTGAAAGAGTTAACACTGGAGCAAAAACCAATTTTTCCCTCAAAACATCAAAGCTCTTCTCACACTTCTCATCCCACTCATATTTCACATCCTTCTTAGTTAACCGAGTCGAAGGAGCAGCGATCTTAGAGAAATCTTGTACGAATCTTCTATAGTACCCCGCTAATCCCAAGAAACTTCTAATCTCTGAGGCGTTCTTTGGCTTCTCCCACTTCAACACCGCTTCAATCTTCGATGGATCAACCTCTAATCCATTCCCCGAAATAATATGACCCAAGAAGGACACTCGGTCGATCCAAAACTCACACTTGCTAAACTTCGCAAATAATTGATGCTCCTTCAATGTTCTTAACACCAATTTGAGATGCCTTGCATGTTCCTCGGCCGATTTAGAGAAAATCAATATATCGTCAATGAAGATCACAACAAATTTGTCAAGGAACGACCGGAAAATCCGATGCATCATGTCCATAAAAGTGGCGGGAGCATTCGTCAATCTAAAAGGCATGACTACGAATTTATAATGCTCATATCTTGTATTAAAACCCGTCTTCGGAATATCCTCCACACGAATTCGTAATTGGTAATACCCTTGCCTCAAATCAAGCTTCAAATATACCTTAGATCCCTGAAGTATGTCAAACAACTCCTCAATGTGTGGAAGAGGATATTTATTCTTAACAGTCATCCGATTAAGCTCCCGGTAATCAATACACATTCTTAGAGTACCATCTTTCTTCTTCACGAATAAAACTGGAGCACCCCATGGCGACGAGCTCGGTCTTACATACCCCACTTCCAAAAGACCATCAAGTTACACTTTTAGTTCCTTCAATTCTGCCGGCGCCATCCTATATGGAGTCTTAGAATAAGGTTCGGCATCCGAATACAAATCAATCATAAACTCTATCTCCCTTTCCGGCGGTAACGAATCCAACCTCTCGGGAAACACTTCGGGAAACTCTTTAACTACTTCGGTTTCCTCTAATTTCACTTGATCCTTCGGTTGATTAAGAATATATGCTATGAATCCCGTAGCTCCATCACGAATAAATTTCTAAGCTTCTAAAAAAGATAACAAAGGCACCGTCTTCGAACTCTGACCCGTAACAAACTCAGAACCCAAACTAACTTTCTTGGCCCGAAAGTCAACGGTGGCATAGTGCTTGTACAACCAATCCATACCCAAGATAGATCCATACCGAGACATAGGCAAATCAATGAAATCCGTTGAGAAAACCCGACCCTCAATACTCACCGACACCTCTCTAAAACCCGATTACTTTCTATACTACCACCAAAAAGAGTACTCACCACGTAGCATGCATCAGAATAAGTAATAAACAAGGGCAATTTAATAGAAACATCAAAAGAAATGAAGGAGTGAGTGGCTGCCGGATCAAATAAAGTGTGTATGTTGATGCCATGAATGTAAATAGTACCTTCAACAATGGTAGCCGGGTCCACGTCTGCATCATGTTCCCCACCTTCCAAGGCATAAGCACTGGCCCTAATCATCGGCCTCTGTCCCCCAGGTGGCGGGTTACGTCGATCCGGACAAGTATCCACCATGTGATCGGTAGCCCCGCAAATTAAACATAACCCTAGGCGCCTTCGGCAATTATCATAGTGATGTGTAGGTTGCCTGCAGAAAGTACACTTGGGTTTCTCCGGTGGTGGCGGCCTAACCAGTGGCTGAGGAGTCTTCTGGACTGGCCCTTGTGGTTTAAACTTCTTCATAGGGCCCTTAAACTGTGGAGGAGCTGTATCATAACCCATTGGCCTCTTGCCGGCATTGTATCCCGATCTTGACCCGGAACCTGAACCCTGTCCCGATCTATAGGAAGACCTCCGTGCATTAACCGAATCTTCAACCTTAAGAGCTTTTGTAGTGGCCTTCTTCCAAGTGTTTGTGTTAACCGCTTCAATCGCCGCTTGAATGTCCGGCCTCAAACCTTGAACAAATTGCATAGCCTTGTGGAAGTCGTCACTAGCAATGTTAGGAGCGTATTTGGACAACCTTTCGAACTCGGCTATGTACTCCGAAACTGATCTTCCTTCTTGTTTAAGCTCAGTAAACTCCTTAAGTCTTTTAGTGAGCGAAGATGGCGGAATAAACTTATTCTTGAACTCTCTCTCGAAAACCTCCCATGTAATTTGCTCCTCGGCGGCATCCAAGACGATTTTGGTACTCTCCCACCATGAATATGCTTCCCCTTGAATGAGAGTAAGAGTGCACCGAGCCTTTTCCCGAGACTCACATGGAATAAGTTCCCAAACCCGTTCAACTTCTTTAAGCCATTGCTCGGCTTGAATATCGTTCCCCTTTTGGAATCTCGGCGGATGTTGGTTCTGAAATACCCTTAAAATAGCAGAGATAGGTGCCTGTTGTGATAGTGGAGGAGCTGGCGGTGCTGGAGGCATATAATCCCTTAGCCTCTGATCCATGAGTTGCACCATAGAATTTAAGAAATCTTGGGGTTGAGCTGGAGGAGTAGGAGTCCTATCACGCCGATGATGATGTCGATGTCGAGGAGATCGATCACGGTGATGTCGGTCACGAACCATCCTGAAATTCAAACACTGTACATGCATGTTTGATTAACAAGTGCAAATGAGTGTAATTATAACACACAATGCAATCAAACCACGTAGTCACATAATCCAAGTACCTCAAATAGAGTCACATAAGTTCAAGTAGGTTGCAAGACTCTCAAATAATCAATTAATCTTATGCCGTACGACTTAGACTCACAAGACACGACACTAGAGCCGCGGTTTTGCAACCGGGCTCTGATACCACCTTGGGATGTAGCACCCGGAACGCTAGGCGCCACATCCCCCGCACTACAGTCTCAATTCACATATGAAACGGTTAATCCATACATGAACCGAAACTATAGCGAACGGGAGACAATAAAAAAAACACAAGGCTAGGCGGGTAACCAAAACAACTCAGAGCGATAAAATAGCGGAAGCAAAAGCATTCAATACATATAGGTACCATATTTACATATTTACTTATAGGTACCGACAATTCATATCATTACAATATCGATCCCAAGTATAATTCAAGACAAACTACAAAATAACTAGTATCAACACAGTACAATGTATGAAGGTGCAGTGCTAGACCCGAATAAAAGACAACGAGACTCTAATTCCCGCCTAGCACGAACCTGCAAAGCTGAAAAGTTGAGGTGTCAGTCCAAACGGACTGAGCGAGGGGTGTAAATAAATATATGCGCACATACATACAAGTTATAATCTCGGGTAATAAGTTTGGGAAGATAAAAATACAATTAATAGAATAAAAGGTACTATCGCCCGAGGTTACAACTAATTCAATTTATCAATTAATTCAGTTCAATACAATCAATAGGTGGCCCGGCGAGTGAGGGCAATTCTCCAACCTTGCTCCGACCGTGTACAATCAATCAATTATTAGGTGATCAAGCAATTATTTGCTATGCACAATTAGCAGTTTCAGTGAATCCTTCTTCCTCCGGGTGATGGTGGGAATGCAAGGTCCCACCATCCAATCAGTCTGGGCAGAGGGTACATGAATCCCTAAGCCCGGAACTCCTTCCTCCCCTAATCTCCTAGGGGGTTCAGGGGTCATCCCAAATGGTGAGGATAGCACTCGAGTTACCCGTCAGCCCATGCTTTCCCGGTTGGCTCGAGCCACTATCCTCGGACCCACAGTGCAATTCAATGACTCGCCAATACAATCAATCCGTCAATCAATCAATCAATCAATCAATTTTGTCAAATCATTTGAAAATCATAAAGTTCGCAAACTATAGATATATATCTACATTTTGGCCGAAATAGTCACATAGGGGTTGTAAGGGTTCTATTTATCTAGAATTTAAACCTCACCTGACCAACCGACCAAAAGAAAGCAAGAGAACTCCCTACGGAGCGGGCTCCACAAAACCGGGACCGTGATCTGTGCAACAAGGACAAGTGAAATAAGACTCGACTCGAATGAACCAATTATGACGAACGGCAAAGTCATGCACCAATAGGTCATGCAATAACAATTTAATGAATGTCAAATAAGAGCATGATTATCCAAAAACCGAGTATAAAACACATGCGAGCACAGCCAAGCATGCAAAAACAAAAATGCATGAAAACAGGGGGGGTGACACGCCCGTGTCACCAAAATACACTAAGCCGTGACACCCCCGTGTCACGGTACAACGGACAACATGCATGCGAACAGAAGGTGACACGCCCGTGTCATCATTACAAAGCAATCCATGACACCTCCGTGTCACAGTACAGAAAAGTAACCCAAACCACTACGCACCCCCGTGTCACGCTGAAGAAGGAAAAGGTGACACGCCCGTGTCAACAGTGCGTAGCAGAAAAACAGGGCAAAAACGAACAACACCAAAAATCAACCAAAACACCAAATTTGCATCATCAAATGCAATCAAAACTTGGAAAAACATGTATCCATACTTGAAGCACCATAAAATCTAACATATAAACTCATATCATACATGGATCATCAAGATTCAATCAAATGAAACCCATAAAATTCCATTTATTCCAACTGCAACATAACTTCATGTTTCATTTAAGAAATGAAGGAAATATGAGCTAAACATGCTTCTAATCATGAATAAGCATGAAAGCATCAATCAATCATCAAACCCTACTCAACCAAATAATCAAAAGCTCAAGCAATTCTTATGTTATACCTTGAAATGAAAGAAGAATGAGATGAGGATGAAGATGTTGATGCTTCTAGCTCCAAAGTTCCTCAAAAATAGCTTGGATTAAGAGATGAATTCTTCTCCTTCTCTTGAGGTGTGAAAATCGATCCTTAGTGTGTGTGTGTGTGATGTTCTTGTATGTAATGTATTGTATGAGAGTGATGGAAGAGATGCATATACTTGATATATTATATCACCCACTACAAGCATAACTCACCTCTAATTGCATAATAGTCCCTCAAGCATTTAAATGAATGCAATCAAGTATCATCTCTAACAATTAGACATTTAACTCCCAATTCATGAAATGCAATTAAGTCCATAAATTTATGAGATGATCAATTAAAGTCGTATGAGACAATTAAGCACATTATCACTTAATTCACAATTTCACATTAACAGTTAATTCATATAAATTCATAGGAATGTATAATGCACATAGTAATGTAATGAAATTATAATAAGCAAGTAAATATATAAAATTAAACCCCCAACTCCCGAAGACTTGCACGTGGCGTGCTTACCTGAACTTCCGGAATTTGGGGCGTTACAATTAACACAAGCTATAGAACTAGCATACTCATTTGCTTGATCATATTATAGGACTGGTGTGGATATCCTTTGGAGGCCTTCTACTTTGGAGTCTAAATCAAAGGACCGTTCGGGGGACTTTCCGCTTGAAGAGTGTTTGTTAGGCAGTAACGACATCACAAGAAAGCTTCAATTAAAGTGAGTTTCTTGTTATTCCCAACATTACAGTACAAAAATTGCAAGACAACGATTAAACTTTTGGAAAATTTTAAACTTTCGCTGCTCAACTCTTTCGTGTTTTCCAACAAGTGGTATTAGAGCCACCTTGCAACGTTCGTATTGTATCTTTACTGCTTTATGAATTTTGTTGAAAATTCTTGAATTTGAGTATATGTTATGTATTCATGGTTTTTGTTTGAAATACGAAGTTGCCGGATCAAAACTGTTTCTTAAAAATTTTGCGAAAATTGTTTCCCGAATAAATCTGGTTTTAAACTGTTTTGATTTAAATTTATTTGAACTATTTTAATTCGATATTGGATTGATTGAATTTACGGAAATTACGAAACGAGAATTGGAACGGGCCTGCCCGCACACACATGGGGCTGCATCGTGCAGCCCAACACCACCACGCCAAGCCCACCACCACGCCTAGGCGCGCTCGTTCCGTTTCCCCTGCCAGCAGCGCGCACGAGTGGCGCACAACCTGCGCGTAGGGAGCGCGACACGTAGCAGCGCCGTCGCCTTACCTAGGCGTCCCGTGCGGGCTGTGTGCACGGGACGGCCTGCTCGCGTGCGTCTTACGCGAGCTTGGGGGGCTGTCCCGCGCCTTGCTCGGGCTATCCCTGGATAACCCCTTTCGTTTCGTGTTTTCCAAGTTTCGTTAAAATCCCATTTTGAAAATTCTGATTTTATTTTAAAATTTGATTTTAATTTTATAAAATTATTTATTTGAAATAATTATAAAATTTGGGATTTTATGAATTAAAGTCAAGTTCTAATTTTTTCGAGAAAATAATAAATATCGCTTTGAATGATATTTTTGACAAAAAATTAATTTTGACTTAATTGTTGTTTTGTCAAGATCCGGTGATTCGATTTCGAATAAATTCTTGAATAATGAACTATATTCAAATTACTTAAGTTAGGTGTAACTTGAAGTCAAGTGAATTTTAAATTTAATTGGTAAATTTAAATTCAAGCGGAATCATGCTAGTTTAGGTGATCATGGGTTAGTCTTATGTATGATTTTAAATTCTGCACAAGGATGATTTCAATTGGGGTCGGAGCCCCATAGTTGCGCGTTTTCAATTGGGGTTGGAGCCCTACTTATGTACGTACTGTTATGTGTTTATTATGTGGCTTTCCTTATTATTATTTTTGGGCCAGGGTATGCCCCATGTACTTGTCTATGGTCAATATGAAAATTGAGCCATATTACTCTATGTAAAGAGAGTAGAACTTAGGAAGTCAGGTTTTTATTTTCATTTTGGAGACAAGCACCCATGGAATAAGTAGGATCCACAAGGAGCACTTGGAGAACGGTGGCCATAAGAAGACCCCTCAAAATGTTTAGGAGCGTTTCTATTAAATGTAATAGATAGGGCGTTTTTCCATTAAATTTTGTACCCCTATGTGATATGAATTGTCTTATGTGGCATGAATGTTAGAACTAGTGATTTTGGAGTGGCTCCCAAAATCACATATAAGATAGGATACCCATGATCATCACATAATTACTATCATGCTAGGACATGTTATCTGCTAATTGCTTCTGTGATGCACTTTATGTGAAACTGCATTAACAAGATAATTAAAATTTGGATAACATTATATGTTAGTGAGGTCATTCGAAAATCCTATTTAAATATTGAGCAAAATTCGAATAAATAGGTGTTTTATCACGGTAATAAAATTCCTAGCATTCCATCAATAGGATTTAGGACTTAATAAGTGAAACTAATTACTGTCTCACGAGTCATGGGCTAATTAGTGTAGCTTATTAACTCTTAGTTTCCTGATTAATTATTTTAAATAATTAATATTTCTTGACCATTTTAGAATGGGGGATGTCTCACGAGTCGTGGGTCGTTCCGGACTAAGTTTGGTTGAGGTCTTATGATTGATGGGTCCTGGTCAACACTAAAGTAGATATGGATGTCTCATGAGTCGTGAGTCCATGATTGAAATATTTGTGATGCAAAAAATATTACTAGGAATTCCATGGGGATGGAATTGGCAATTCGTACCTACCTAAAGATTCTTAGACCTTTGGATGTCTCACGAGTCATGGGTCCAAAACTAAGAATGCTTGGGATCCTAGTAACCATTGAGAAAATAAGTTTCTTCTAAAGTTGTTGGGATTTCTAGACTTTCTAAAAACAGTTGCAGAACATATTTCTAAAGACCTTGATAATATGTAATCGTTATTATTCAGCATGCTCATGATTTCTCTTTTTTTCCATTTAGGTTGTAGTTATGTGATTCTCTATAATTGAAATGGCAACCAAAAACCCTTTGGTATCCATCCTCTAATCAAACAAGTTGACGGGGCCCAATTACTCTGATTGGCTTCGGAATCTAAAGATAGTTTTAGAATCTGAACAGAGAAGATATGTTCTCTTTGAGGGAGAGCCTGTCGCTGAAGGCGAGGCTCCGACTCGGGCAGAAAGAGATACGATTGCGAAATGGTCTGAAGACAATCTTCAAGCCCGTTGCCTCATGTTGGCCACCATTTCTCCGGACATGCAAAGGCAACATGAGTCAATGGAAAATGCTTGGGAGATTTATGACCATCTCGAGCAATTGTACCGCCCAAAAGAGCGTGTTCTAAGGTACAATACCTCTAAGGTGCTCTTTCATCTCAGAATGAAAGAAGGTACAAGTGTCCATGAGCACGGTCTCAAGTTTCTTGCTTTGAACGAGAAACTGACCTCCATGGAAATGCCACTGGATGAAGAACTCGCTGTGGATTTGTTGCTCACATCGCTTCCACCATCATTCAATCCTTTCGTGCTAAACTTTAACATGAATCATCCTCATGCTACTGTAGCTGAGTTGATTAGTCAGCCTGTGACGGGTGAAGACACGATCAAGAAGGATCGCAAAGTAATGATGGTCACTTCCTCTTCTAGGCCTTCTAAAGGCAAAGGGAAGAAAGTTCCCAAGAAGAAGGAATCTCTTAAACCTGATGCAGGGGTTAAAAAGAGAAAGGCCAGGAAGAGAAAGGATCAGACAGAGGATGTTTGCCACCATTGTGGCAAGAAAGGGCATTGGAAGAGGAACTGCCAAGAGTACAAGGATACTCTAAAGAAAGGTGTGTTTATTGTTGAAGTAAATCTATCTATTGATTCTAATTCTTGGGTACTTGATACTGGCTGTGGAGCTCATATCTGTAATGATGTTCAGATGCTAAATGAGGTCCAGCAGCTTGAAGAAGGAGAATGCGTCTTGAAGGTTGGGAATGTGTCAAGCGTTCAAGCCCAAGCCATTGGGACGTATAGATTGGATTTAGGTGTCTTTACTTTAGTTTTGAACAAAGTCCTTTATGTACATTCTATTATTCGTAATGTCATTTCCATTCCAACACTTGATTGTGAAGGTTTTGAGACTTTTTCTAGAAATGGAAACTTTTATCTTAAGAAGCATAAAACTTCCGTTTTGCTTGGTACATTATCTAATGGACTTTATACAACTAAAGACACCAATATTCTGTGTAACGCCCCGACTTTTCGGACGTAAAGGTACGACGTATGTGTTTACCAATTTGCGCGAATTAATTATTTTTACGTGTTTTATATTTAATTTTAGTATAAATTATTATTATTTTATTTTATTATATTTTATTTTAATTTAATAGTATTTTAAAATAATTCGTATTTTAAGTATATATATACATATATATATATATATTTCTTTAATTATTGCTAATTTAATGATTAATGTTAATTATGTTGTTAATTAAGAGTTATGCTAGTTAATCATGTTTAACCATATTAATTAATTTATTCAAATTTATACGTTGACTTTAATTTTATTTAATTTTAGAATTAATTTATTTGGTTTAATTTTATTTATGCATGGAATTTCATGAAATGTGCATGGTTGTTTAGTTTGTGCATCGTTCTTATATGAAATGATATCGAAATGTCGTGAAAGTGTAGTATGTCGTACATATATGTGTTTTGAACATGCCTATATGCTCGGTTTGTGTTTTCGAATTCATTTGATGTGTTAACAAATTTAATTTGATTTGTGGAAACAAATCGGGGGCTAACGAGCACTTAGCGTACCCTTGGTTCCGAATTTAATATCTTGAGCTCGGGAACTCGGATTCGAGTTCCGTCAACTGCGCTGAACTCGTAACAAAAATTCGAGTTTAGTAAACTTAGCCTTATATTTTTCCAAAGTCATTTGAACCTCCAAAATCCAACCGAAAAACGAAACGGCGACTAAACTGACCTTGCTGTACAAAAATAGCCATATCTTACCCAAACTTTAACCAAATTAACCATGGTTTGATTCTAATGATCCCTAACTCAACCACCTAACTGGATATATCATGCCCTAACCAAACCAACCCTCACACAATCCCCAAATATCAGCCAAAGTCACTGGAATTACAGTCAGTCCCGTAACCTAGCATTCCTTAGAGATTTTGGAGCTCAAATCTCATCCAAACTTCATCCAATCAACAAGGTAATCTTAGGGTTGTAATATCTGTTCATTTCTGATTGTTTTCATCCTTTCATCCCCAAATTTGAGCATGGTTTCATGAGGTTATGGACTGCATTCGAAAATAGTGAGTTTTGGGCAATTTGTTGATCTTATTCAATTCTTAAGGGTTTTGATTGATTCCAAGCTTGAGAATGATTTTTTTGACATCCTATTCGCATTTATGATCATTGATTTCATGGTAGTTGATGTATTAATGAGATATCATTTATGGCACTTTGAGAGATTTCCATGAAATGTCACGTATGCTTTCTTTTCTTGGTTAAGCTCTTTTGGAACTGAATTATATGTTGAATTATTGTTGTTTTGCTGCACATTTGATGGCCTAAACTGCTATGAAAATGTGGAGATGAAGAGAATCCATCATGCCCTGTTTTTTCGTGACCTTTGCTTTGTTTTTCAAACTGATTTTTGCTGTCAAAAAACTGCTGTGCTTCCTCCTTGCTTTTGCTGTTAATTTCATGGCTTTGTGGGATTGTTTTAGCTGAATTCTTGCTGCATTTCATGCCTTGTATTGTTGCATATTTTGCTTGCTCATGGCTCTAGCTGCTGTCGCGTATTTTGCTGTCAAACAGAGGAGTTTTGCTTTGTTGTGTGAACTGCTGCAGGCTTGCGATACGGGAGTGTCTTTTTTTCTTCTTTCCAGCGTGTAATGGGGGTGCAACTTGGGCTAGAATTTCTGTACCGAGACACGGGGGTGTCTCGGTTTGTGCTTTGGAGGTGACACGGGGGTGTCACCCTGTTTATTCCGAACTTATACCTACGTTTGCATGTGTGTGTGCTGTTGTAATATATATATATACCTCTACACTTATGTTTGCATGCATGTTGTGTGTGTACATTGCATGCATGTGTAATAATTATATATATTTGTGTGTGAATGCATGGTTGAGTTTATATATATGTAGTATTTAGGTTAAATATAATTTATGCATGCATATTGATTTACGTGTATATATATACTATATGTATATATATGTTTATTATATAATTATTATATGTTTATTATATATATATTTATTAAATATTTTAAATATTATTTGATTTAATTCAAATTTTGGAATTAATTGATTTCTATTTCGCGTATTTAAATTACCGATTATTGTTTGAATGTTTCATTATCCTATTCTAATTGTCAACATGAATATTACTTGTGTAACGCCCCCACCCGTATCCGAACAATAGGAGAGCGGCGTCTCAACCCCCGCACTGAAGCACCTCTCAAGTAATGGTGTGAGCCATCACTCGAGAAATACTCCAGCGAACGGTTGTCTATCAGAACTATACATGTACAACGATGTGGCTATGCAGCGGAAAATCAGAGTATTTTAAAACTTTTCAAAACATGTGCGTGATGGCATGAAACAAGCAAGAACATATCGATCGTGTAAGAGAGACTCGGCATATCAGAACATGTAACATATTCACATATAAGTACCGATATAGCAGAGTTCAATGTATCGGTAACAGAGTAGCAGAAAGAGTATAACAAAGATACTCAAGTATTCAGAAACATATACAGAAACATAAAGTGATGCAGCCATAAAACATATGCAGGACAAAAAAAGAAGTAATACTAAGTCCTGACTGAGACAAAAATGACAATCTAGAGCTTCAAGATACCTCTAGACTGCGGCTGCAAGACCTGAAACCATGAGGCAAGAAAACGGGAGAGGTATTAGTCAAAAGGACTAAGTGAGGGAATACCTTAAAGGAAGTACTGAGTAATAAAGAACTTGAAGTAAAGTTTAGAACTGTTAAGTGCAATGCTTTAAAGAAGAACTTGAAACAAGTTGAGTTGATAAAACTCTTTTGAATGCAATGCTGTAAAAGTATGCACGTTTTAAACATTTTCATGAATGCTATCACACGCGCACACATATGCTGTCCATGGTTCATAGTTCTTTCATAAAACGGGATAAGGGTAAAGTGAACTTTTCCAGATATGAACCATCCTTTATGAAACAGAATTTTGCCCGCAAGCTAGGCTCCTCCATCCTTACTCCAGAAAACATGATTTGGTAGAGCATCAGACCAGGGTCAACAATAATTCCACGTATAGTAGAGTATCGGACCAAGATCAACAATAACCCCACATAAAGTAGAGCATTGGACCGAGGTCAACAACAACTCCGCACACAGTAGACTATTGGACCAAGGTCAACAACAACTCTTACCAACACATACAAACATGCACCATCCTCCACCGGTTGTCACTTCGGGTAGCTAGCCCTAGGCGACCTGTAAACATGTAATGGGAGCAGATTTGTTGTCCGTTCCCAGACAGATTGTCCTGACTTAACAAACCTCCTGTTAAAAGTCGGTGTCAATTATCTAAGTGTGGCAGCCGGTATTGGTGATGTCGTTGGAGCTCACCTCCCGAGCATCACCTCCACACATAACCGCCGGGCCCAAACCATAAACTGTATGCTTGCATTTAAGATTAGCAGTGACCAGAGTACCACTCCAGTATGCTAACTATAACATGTGAAACTGTAACTGTAACATATGATGCTGTCTGTAAAACATATGATTCTGTCTGTAAACATGTGATTTTGTCTGTAAACTGTACTTTGAAAACATATGCAGAACATGTAACTGTCTTTGAACAAGAATGCAGAACTTTGGAAAACATGTGCTGTAGATCAAGGTATACTATTAAGTATGAATGATCCTTTCAAAAGAATGTCCCGATAAAAGGGATAGTTCAAAACGAGGTTTAGCTTTGAATTTCAAAACATATGATACAATAGTGTAATCGTGGTTCCAGATCGAAAACCTTTATAACTTCACCTCACCTAATAGTACAAAAAGGGAGGTAGACAGATTATGCGGTGCCCTGGGGATCCCAGTGCTCAAGTTTAACTCCTGTAGGTGGTGTACTTAGAGTGAGCTTAAGAACTAAGACCCACTACTAACCATGATGCATATGAAATCCATGAAACGATGAATAAGGAACATGTAAAGAACATGTAACTCAAGAGAGTAATACCATTTAAGGTATCCAAGAAAGGTAACACACAAAGGAATACATTAAAGTGAGTTACTCTCAACGTGAGACTATGATCTTACTATAACCGAGTAAGCTTTAGTCAAGTTATGAATCCTATCGCAAACCTTAAGTTATGAAAGAAGTCCACGAAAGAAACTCATTTTGAAAACACATTTTAGACCCTGGATATGGAAACCCTAGGTGCAAATGTCTATTACGAACGCACAAGTTTTATTTCACTTTTACTATTCAAAAGCACTATTCAAAAGTACTATTCTAGATTACTATTCATGATTACTATTCACAGTTACTATTCACAGGTTACTATTCACATGTCGGGTCAAAGGGTCGGGTCAAACCCTTACTAAACACACACACCCACACACACGGTACACACACACACACACGGCAAGCACACACACACACACCCTAATTAAATTATGATCTTGATTATAACCTATAGTTTCAAGTTCATGTTATAATAATCAAGAGTGATCTAGGTTAAAGGTATAACCTATAGTTGAGAGATCTAATTAAGGCATAAGATCAAGTTATGAAACACTATTCTAACTTAGTTTATAATATGTGACACTATTAAAGTGTATAACATATGATCAAGGTACTAATCCATTAATCCATATCATATCATAAGCTCAATTCATAAATCAAGAATCATATAACAATGTGACAACATGTCACAACATATATCATATCATATCATATCATATATCATGAACCTTTGGGCATGTAACATGTAACAATTTAATTCCATATCAACATGTAACAAGTTGTGACATAATAAATTGTAAATTACTATTCCATTAGCTAGCATGCATGAATATAATTTAAATTCCATAATCATGCATCAATTCTCATAATATAACAACCATATCACATGATCATAGCATATACTAGAGCAATTCATAACATATTCAAGCATATACTAAACAATTAAAACATATAAACATATACACAAACATATCATGAAAACCATATAATAAATGCATAAAATAAAATCCTATATGGCTTAGGGAAGGCCCTAAGACCCAACCTAAACATAATATAAACATACCATAACATAAAAACATAAACTAAACTAAAACATAACATAAAATAAAACAACTAACCTAGCTACAAAGGGGGGAGGCCGACGGCAAAGAGGGGGATAGGGAGAGAAAGAAAGGGTGTTGTCAACAGAACTTTGAGCAAGGATTCAAACGCCTCTTGCCCTCTATTTATAGTTGAAGATAAGCCCCTCACCTTGGAAATAAAATGTAAGGAAGGGTATGAGAGCAAAAGTGGAATAACTTCTCTTGGAAGCTTTAGGCATATGAAGCTAAAAATGGGACTGCTGGGGGGTATTTCGGTAATTTCACTGCCAATACATGAAGGTAAGTGGCTGGAAGTATAACCATTCCGACGGCTAGAAAATTAGCTTCGAAACGCATATTCATTCGTCGAAATCGGATTTACCGTTTGAAAGATACATTAGTTTTAGTGAATAAAAGTTTTGAGCTCGAAACTCAACACGAGTGAAAAACGACTTTCTAGAATGATTTTCAAGTCCGGATTGTTTCCAAAATTCAAGAAATAAATCGAGAAGCGTTTTGAGTCCAAAATCGACTATAAAACGTTTTACCGTTAAAAAGTTGAAAACGTAGAGTGAATAGTGAATTCTTACATACGAACGTACGCTTCAAAATTTCAAGCTAGGGATTGAATCAAGAGTTGTAAAACATCTCAAAAATCTTGAAATAGCTCAAGTAGTGCAAATCCGAAGAGAAAACATTTTCCGAATGAAAACCGTTTGTAGAAGGAATAGTGAACTAGGGTTTTCGAAAACATTTTCAATAAAACAAAGTTCCAGAATGGATTTCCAAGCCAAGAATGATTTCAAAAAACTCGTCTCGACTCAAGGATCAATTCGCTGTAACTTGGGTAGGAAAAGGTATCAGAATCAAAAGCTTATTTTTTGATGAATAGTAACTTTGGTCGGTAATTTCCAAAAATACCCTTATGGTTCAAGAAAGACTCTCTGAGCTAGGGAAACAAGTTAAAACGATAGAGAAACATGTGTGATGAACCTCTAGGGTTCGAGTAGCAATATGAACAAGGTAGGCTCGGGTTATGAATAGTAAACTGTATCAAAGGTCAAGAATTCCCCCTTAAAGCATATCAGATCATATACGAGCACAAGGTTCATGTAAGAATGCAATGCATGATGATTCAAAAAGTTGGATCACGGTCTATAAACGCTTTACCAATGCCCTTAACTTTCTGTTTTCGTCCAGGCCCTGTTTTGGGCTGTTACAATCACCCCTCCTTAAAGAGAATCTGTCCTCAGATTCTTCCGCTGTAACCGCAAATAACTCGGGGTGATGCTTCTGCATTTTCTCTTCTGTCTCCCAGGTTGCCTCTTCTGTCCCATGTCCCTTCCAAAGGACTTTAACCAAAGGAATCTTCGTATTCCTCAGCTCTTGAAACTTCTTATCAAGAATCTTAGCGGGCTTCAAAACATAAGTCAGATCCGGTTCCAACGGTATCTCCTCTACCGGCACAACCTCTGTATCATCCGAGAAACACTTGCGAAGCTGAGATACATGAAATACGTTGTGGATTCCTGTAAGACCTACAGGCAAATCCAATCTATAAGCAGTCGGTCCGACTCTTTCTAGTATCTCATACGGTCCAACATATCTCGGGTTTAACTTTCCTCCTTTTCCAATTTGGGAAAACCCTTTTCTTGGCGATGCCTTCAGAAATACCTTTTCGTCCACTGCGAATTCCAAATCCCTTCTTCGTCGATCAGCATAACTCTTCTGCCTGTCCTGGGCAGCTTTCATTCTCTGGCGAATGATTTGAATCTTTTCCATCGCTTCTCTTATCCATTTAGCTGAATTCACTCTGATCTGTCCTTCCTCAGTACATCTCGCTTCATCCAAATCCCAGTATAACGGGCATCTACATTTCCTTCCATACAGAGCTTCATATGGAGCAGCTTTAAAAGAAGCTTGATAACTATTGTTGTATGCAAACTCCACGAGAGGTAAACAGTCTTTCCAACTTTCCTGGAAGTCCAAAGCGCAAGCTCTTAGCATATCTTCCAAGTACTTAATCATCCTTTCTGATTGTCCATCCGTCTGAGGATGCGCTGCAGTACTGAAGTTCAACTTCGTTCCCATCAAAGTCTGAATTTCTTTCCACAAGTGCGACGTGAATTTCGGATCTCTGTCCGAGACTATACTGTTCGGGACTCCATGTAATCTGACAATCTCTTGTTGGTACAGCTTCGCCAACGTGCTGACCTTATCCTTCGTCTTAACTGGCAAAAAGTGCACTGACTTTGTCAATCGATCAATGATCACCCAGATACTATCTTGTCCTCCTCTGACTTTGGGTAATCCAGTGACAAAATCTATCGTGATTTGCTCCCACTTCCAAGTCGGAATCGGTAATGGTTGCAACTTCCCACTCGGTTTCTGGTGCTCAGCTTTAACTTTCTGACAAGTTAAGCACTTCTTGACATAATTGGCTATGTCTCTCTTCATTCCATTCCACCAGAAATGCGTCTCAATATCTTAATACATCTTAGTACCTCCGGGATGTATCGTGTACTTAGTCTTATGCGCTTCGTCGAGAATCTCTTTCCTCAAAACAGTTGGTACGCATACTCGACCTTTGTACCTCAATATTCCATGTTCATCAACCCTGAACTTAGTCTCATCACTCTTCTCCTTAGATTCGAGACATTTCTTGATCCACTCGTCGTTCTTCTGAGCTTCCAACACTTGTTCTTTCAACGGTGATATCATCACAACGTTCGCGACTCGAGCTTTAGTTATCACCTCTATTCTTTCTCTTTGATAAACCTCGGGGTTGGCAGAAATCTGTGCCAAATGAACTTTCCTGCTTAGTGCATCGGCTACAACATTCGCCTTTCCTGGATGGTATTGAATAATGCAATCGTAGTCCTCCAGAAATTCCATCCATCTCCTCTGTCATATATTCAACTCCTTCTGAGAGAATAGATATCGCAGGCTCTTATGATCAGTAAAGATCTCAAACGTAACTCCATACAGGTAATGTCTCCACTTTCCCAGAGCGAAGATTATCGCGGCTAACTCCAAATCATGTGTCGGGTAGTTAACTTCATGCGTTTTGAGTTTCCTTGATGCATACGCAATCACTTTTCCATTCTGCATCAAAACTCCTCCTAATCCTTCTTTCAAAGCATCGGTGTAAACAGTGTAACCTTCTTTTCCTTCCGGTAACGCTAACACGGGTGCAGTTGTTAGCATCTCCTTTAACCTTTGAAAACTTTGCTCACACTTCTCAGTCCATTCAAACTTCCCTTCTTTCTTTGTTAACTTAGTGAGAGGTGTAGCTAACTTCGAGAAATCTTTGACAAACCTTCGGTAGTAACCAGTTAATCCCAGAAAACTTCTCACTTCTGAAGGATTCTTCGGTGACTTCCAATCCATGATCGTCTCGATCTTCGAGGGATCTACTTCGATTCCAGATCCTGATATGATGTGTCCGAGAAATGTAACTCTCTCAAGACAGAACTCACGTTTGCTGAACTTTGCATATAGCTTGTGATCCAGCAAAGTGCGTAACACGATTCGAAGATGTTCAGCAAGTTCCTCCGGTGTCTTCGAAAATACCAAAATATCATCGATGAAGATTACTACAAACTTATCGAGAAACGGCTTGAATATACGGTGCATCATATCCATGAATGCAGCTAGTGCGTTCGTCAAACCAAACGGCATTACTACAAACTCATAATGTCCGTATCGGCTGTTGAAAGCAGTCTTCGGAATATCTGCTTCCCTGATCTTCAATTGATAATATCCTTGTCTTAGATCTAACTTAGAGTAGACCTTCGATCCTTGAAGTAAATGGAACAGCTCTTCGATATGAGGGAGAGGATACTTATTCTTGATTGTCATCCTGTTCAGCTCCCGATAGTCAATGTATAAACGCAATGATCCATCCTTCTTCTTAACGAAAAGAACAGGCGCTCCCTACGGCGACGTGCTCGGTCTAACATATCCAGACTCAATCAGTTCATCCAATTGCTTCCTCAGTTCTTCCAATTCAGCTGGAGCTATCCTGTAAGGTGTCTTTGAGTACGGCTAAGCTCCTGATATCGTCTCGATCGTAAATTCCAACTCTCGGTCAGGAGGTAACGAATCCAAATATTCAGGAAACACATCTAAGAACTCGTTCACCACTTCCACTTTTTCGATCTTAAGTTGATCTTTCGGTCTATTCAGAAGATAAGCAACAAATCCAATAGCTCCTTTCTGAATCAACTTCTTAGCTTCCATCGAAGAAATCTCTGATAACTTCTCAACTTTCCCTTATGATGTCCCACTTTCATCTTCTTCCAAGATGATCTCTTTCTTGTAACAATCCAACTTAGCTCGGTACTTAGACAACCAATCCATACCAAGTATAACGTCGTATCTTGTCATTGGCAACTCAATAAGATCCGTCTGGTAACAACGGGTACCGATACATATAGGGCAGCGTTTATATACTTGATCCGTAACAAGGCAAGTTCCCAAAGGAGAACTCACTTCAAATTTATATGACAAGTATTCAAGTGGAAACTGTAAATGCACACATAATTTAGATGCAACAAATGAATGCGTAGCACCAGGGTCATACAAGACCTTAACTGGCGTTTTAAGAATGTGCACAATACCTTCCACAACAGACGAATGATCAACCTCCTCCTTACCATCCAAAGCATAAGCTCTGCCTTTGACCATCGGTTTGTTCGTCGTACCCACCACCCCTTTTCCTTTATCTTGGACCCCAAATCTCCTGATCTTGTGCGGGCAACTATCCATCTGGTGCTCAGAGGAACCACACGCGAAACACTTTCCAGCTTTCTTGCGACAGTTCTCCTCAGTGTGTCCCGTTCGGCGACAATATCGGCAAACAATTTCCTCTGGACCTGGCTGAGGTGCTCTCTGCTGTTGTGGCGCCCTCTGGTACTGCTGTGGCTCTTTCTGCTTCTGTGCTTGCTGTTTCGGTGGAGCGTTCTGCTGCTGACATTGTGGTGTTAACATTGGCCTCTTTCCAGTTCCTTGGGGAAAAGATCCGGAAGGTCGCTTATTACCTTGATAAGGCTTAGGGTTAGAAGGTCCTTGACGTGCAGTAGTTATCTTGATCTCCTTGTGTGCAGCCTCAACCCTTAGCGCTCTATCAATAGCCCGGTTGTAGGTCTCAATGTCCAAAGAAGCAAGTGCCAACCGAAGTTCAGGCTTCAGTCCATCGATAAACCTCTTCATCTTGCGACGCTCATCAGTCAGAATATGAGGCGCATACTTGATCAGCCTCACAAACCTAGCTTCACACTCCATCACATTCATAGTTCCCTGAACTAGACTCATAAACTCAGCCTCTCGTGCATCACGAGTCACTTGAGGCGTGAACTTCTGCTGAAACTCTCTGATAAACTCATTCCAACTTCCTTCAACGTTATTCTCAATCCACATATGCTGAACATGCTTCCACCAATTGTATGCAGCTCCTTCCATAAGAAAAGTAGCATACCAAACTCGTTCACGATCCTTTGGGTAGATCTCCATAGCCTCGAAAATCTTCTCAAGACTAGTAATCCAATTCTCAGCCTTTAGGTCGTTCGGTTCTCCATAGAACTTAGGTGGATTCATCCTCAGAAATTTTTCCAATGACCTTTCATTAGGAGGATTATCTCTTGGTGCACAAGCCCTCATAAATTGTCGTAGCACATCCCTTAATTCCGGAGTTCCTTCCCGTTCAGGGGGTGGTGTGACATCTCTTTCGGGTGGCGTGATATCTCTTTGGGGTGGCAGTGGTGGTACACGATTCCGGGGTGCTCTTCTTGGTGGCATATTGTTACTGAATTCACAAGCATTCAGATACATATATTCGATGCATGACATATAATGATTCATAGAATCCGTAACCACGTATTCACATTCCCACGTAGTCATATATAAGTATGAGAACAACACATTCCCATAACAACATATCAGCAAAGATTCCAACATATCATGTAATCAGAAACAACTGTCAGACAACATATAAACGGGAACAGAGGCTCGGGTAACATATCAACATATCAGAAACATGTATAACATACCCCAAAACATGATCAACATGTAAATGGGAACAGAACGTGTACTGTCATCAACAAGAACTGTAACATGATCAGAAGTATGATCAACACATCCAGAAGCGTATTCAACATATCAAGAATAATAGCATGCTATCAATAAATGAAATGGCATGATCCTATCAACGGTCCTAATGGTATCTTGAAGCAACTCTAAGACTCATGCAATGACAGTTATGGAAAGCAGTAAACAGATATCCAACATAAAGCCGAAAGTGTTATAACTGTGCAAGGTTTGGTAAAATTTTACTACAGGCCACATGTTAACAGTATTAATTCAAAATGGGGAGGACCCGATACTATCGAGTTGACTCCCTTACAGGCCTTACCAATCCGCCCAACCCTGCTGAAAATAACCTAGTAGGTACCAAGTCATCTGAACCGTCATCCGTGGTGCCAAAAGTCGGGGATCATCTACCATAGCTATACATCCCCTCATCCAAAAGTCAGTCCTGAACTATCCCGGCTATACGTCCGCCATCCATAGATAGATATATATGCATTAGTACTATATACAGAAAACCTCCTATCAGCAATCAACCCTGATAACTGTAGTCCAAAGAACCCCTGGTGGTGTCATCAGAAACAGCAACGACCTCACCCTGTCCGTGTCCTGCTGGCTCATCTCCACCATCATCATCATCATCAGATCCTCCATCGCCTCCATCAGACTGCTCCTGCATAGGCTCGGGCTCCTGAGAAGCCTGACTGACATCCTGACCCTCGACCTCCTCAACTGCCTGCTCATCGGATAAGTGATAGGTATTATACAGGCGAGCTATCACTCGTGCACGGTAGTGCTGGTGACGCTTCATAGAGGTGTCGCGATCAATAGTCATCTGCATAAGATCTGCCTCCAGCTCAGCAATACGAGCAGCCCTCTGATCAACAATATGAGTCATCTCTGCAGCATGCTCACGAGCGATGTCCCTATCAATCTGGTACTGCAGTGACTGATCCTGATGGCGCATAGACTCCAACCTGACCTCACGGGTCCTCTGATACTCCTGAAAGTAACCATCTCTCTCAGACTCGAGATAGTGTACAACTCTGTTAGGATAGGAATACCCAGGCCTGCCACTGTTCCTAGACCTGCGCCAGGTGTAGAAACGAGTGCCTCCACGGCGAGAAACTGCCACAGTACGCGGGGCCTCAAACTGCTGAAAGAAAGCCTCATCCATCTGCTGATTAGGATCCTGGTGTGGCTGAACTGCCATAGCTATACAGAAGATACCACAGATATGAAATCCAGATAACAGAACCATGCAATCCCCAATAATCCTGTCTCGATGCAATATGAGAATGATCCTGGATGCAATGCGTGAACAATCCATGATGAAACATGAGAGCAATCAAGGTTAAGTCTCTTCTTACTTACCCCGATGCTCTGATACCACCTCAGGCTGTAACGCCCCCACCCGTACCCGAACAAGAGGAGAGCGGCGTCTCAACCCCCGCATTGAAACACCTCTCAAGTAATGGTGTGAGCCATCACTCGAGAAATACTCCAGCGAACGGCTGTCTATCAGAACTATACATGTACAACGATGTGGCTATGTAGCGGAAAATCAGAGTATTTTAAAACTTTTCAAAACATGTGCGTGATGGCATGAAACAAGCAAGAACATATCGATCGTGTAAGAGAGACTCGGCATATCAGAACATGTAACATATTGACATATAAGCACCTATATAGCAGAGTTCAATGTATCGGTAACAGAGTAGCAGAAAGAGTATAACAAAGATACTCAAGTATTCAGAAACATATACAGAAACATAAAGTGATGCAGCCATAAAACATATGCAGGACAAAAAAGGAAGTAATACTAAGTCCTGACTGAGACAAAAATGACAATCTAGAGCTTCAAGATACCTCTAGACTGCGGCTGTAAGACCTGAAACCACGAGGCAAGAAAACGGGAGAGGTATTAGTCAAAAGGACTAAGTGAGGGAATACCTTAAAGGAAGTGATGAGTAATAAAGAACTTGAAGTAAAGTTTAGAACTGTTAAGTGCAATGCTTTAAAGAAGAACTTGAAACAAGTTCAGTTGATAAAACTCTTTTGAATGCAATGCTGTAAAAGTATGCACGTTTTAAACATTTTCATGAATCCTATCACACGCGCACACATATGCTGTCGATGGTTCATAGTTCTTTCATAAAACAGGATAAGGGTAAAGTGAACTTTTCCAGATATGAACCATCCTTTATGAAACAGAATTTTGCCCGCAAGCTAGGCTCCTCCATCCTTACTCCAGAAAACATGATTTGGTAGAGCATCAGACCAGGGTCAACAATAATTCCACGTATAGTAGAGTATCGGACCAAGATCAACAATAACCCTACATAAAGTAGAGCATTGGACCGAGGTCAACAACAACTCCGCACACAGTAGACTATTGGACCAAGGTCAACAACAACTTTTACCAACACATACAAACATGCACCATCCTCCACCGGTTGTCACTTCGGGTAGCTATCCCTAGGCGACCTGTAAACATGTAATGGGAACAGATTGGCTGTCCGTTCCCAGACAGATTGTCCTGACTTAACAAACCTCCTGTTAAAAGTCGGTGTCAATTGTCTAAGTGTGGCGGCCGGTATTGGTGATGTCGTTGGCGCTCACCTCCCGAGCATCACCTCCACACATAACCGCCGGGCCCAAACTGTAAACTGTATGCTTACATTTAAGATTAGCAGTGACCAGAGTACCACTCCAGTATGCTAACTATAACATGTGAAACTGTAACTGTAACATATGATGCTGTCTGTAAAACATATGATTCTGTCTGTAAACATGTGATTCTGTCTGTAAACTGTACTTTGAAAACATATGCAGAAAATGTAACTGTCTTTGAACAAGAATGCAGAACTTTGGAAAACTTGTGTTGTAGATCAAGGTATACTATTAAGTATGAATGATCCTTTCAAAAGAATGTCCCGATAAAAGGGATAGTTCAAAACGAGGTTTAGCTTTGAATTTCAAAACATATGATATGATAGTATAATCATGGTTCCAGTTGGAAAACATTTATAACTTCACCTCACCTAATAGTACCAAAAGGGAGGTAGACAGATTATGCGGTGCCCTGGGGATCCCAGTGCTCAACTTTAACTCCTGTAGGTGGTGTACTTAGAATGAGCTTAAGAACTAAGACCCACTACTAACCATGATGCATATGAAATGCATGAAACAATGAACAAGGAACATGTAAAGAACATGTAACTCAAGAGAGTAATACCATTTAAGGTATCCAAGAAAGGTAACACACAAAGGAATACGTTAAAGTGAGTTACTCTCAACGTGAGACTATGATCTTACTATAACCGAGTAAGCTTTAGTCAAGTTATGAATCCTATCACAAACCTTAAGTTATGAAAGAAGTCCACGAAAGAAACTCATTTTGAAAACACATTTTAGACCCTGGATATGGAAACCCTAGGTGCAAATGTCTATTACGAAAGCACAAGTTTTATTTCACTTTTACTATTCAAAAGCACTATTCAAAAGTACTATTCCAGATTACTATTCACGATTACTATTCACAGTTACTATTCACATGTCGGGTCAAAGGGTCAGGTCAAACCCTTACTAAACACACACACGGTACACACACATACACACACACACGACATGCACACACACACACACCCTAATTAAATTATGATCTTGATTATAACCTATAGTTTCAAGTTCATGTTATAATAATCAAGAGTGATCTAGGTTAAAGGTATAACCTATAGTTAAGAGATCCAATTAAGGCATAAGATCAAGTTATGAAACACTATTCTATCTTAGGTTATAATATGTGACACTATTAAAGTGTATAACATATGATCAAGGCACTAATCCATTAATCCATATCATATCATAAGCTCAATTCATAAATCAAGAATCATATAACAATGTGACAACATGTCACAACATATATCATATCATATCATATCATATATCATGAACCTTTGGGCATGTAACATGTAACAATTTAATTCCATATCAACATGTAACAAGTTGTGACATAATAAATTGTAAATTACTATTCCATTAGCTAGCATGCATGAATATAATTTAAATTCCATAATCATGCATCAATTCTCATAATATAACAACCATATCACATGATCATAGCATATACAAGAGAAATTCATAACATATTCAAGCATATACTAAACAATTAAAACATATAATCATATACACAAACATATCATGAAAACCATATAATAAATGCATAAAATAAAATCCTATATGGCTTAGGGAAGACCCTAAGACCCAACCTAAACATAATATAAACATACCATAACATAGAAAAAAAAACTAAACTAAAACATAACATAAAATAAAACAACTAACCTAGCTACAAAGGGGGGAGGCCGACGGCAAAGAGGGGGAGAGGGAGAGAAAGAAAGGGTGTTGTCAACACAACTTTGAGCAAGGATTCAAATGCCTCTTGCCCTCTATTTATAGTTGAAGATAAGCCCCTCACCTTGGAAATAAAATGTAAGGAAGGGTATGAGAGCAAAAGTGGAATAACTTCTCTTGGAAGCTTTAGGCATATGAAGCTAAAAATGGGACTGCTGGGGGGTATTTCGGTAATTTCACTGCCAATACATGAAGGTAAGTGGCTGGAAGTATAGCCATTCCGATGGCTAGAAAATTAGCTTCGAAACGCATATTCATTCGTCGAAATCGGATTTACCGTTGAAAGATACATTAGTTTTAGTGAATAAAAGTTTTGAGCTCGAAACTCAACACGAGTGAAAAACGACTTTCTAGAATGATTTTCAAGTCTGGATTGTTTCCAAAATTCAAGAAATAAATCGAGAAGCGTTTTGAGTCCAAAATCGACTATAAAACGTTTTACCGTTAAAAAGTTGAAAACGTAGAGTGAATAGTGAATTCTTACGTACGAACGTACGCTTCAAAATTTGAAGCTAGGGATTGAATCAAGAGTTGTAAAACATCTCAAAAATCTTGAAATAGCTCAAGTAGTGCAAATCCGAAGAGAAAACATTTTCCGAATGAAAACCGTTCGTAGAAGGAATAGTGAACGAGGGTTTTCGAAAACATTTTCAATAAAACAAAGTTCCAGAATGGATTTCCAAGCCAAGAATGATTTCAAAAGACTTGTCTCGACTCAAGGATCGATTCGACGGTAACTTGGGTAGGAAAAGGTATCAGAATCAAAAGCTTATTTTCTGATGAATAGTAACTTTGGTCGGTAAGTTCCAAAAATACCCTTATGGTTCAAGAAAGACTCTCTGAGCTAGGGAAACAAGTTCAAACGATAGAGAAACATGTGTGTGTTAGGAATAGTGCCCTAGAAAGCCGATTGTATATCCGCTTTGTGCTTTTCCTTATTGTAATCACAGACAATCTTTGAATAAAATAACGAATTGAGGCAACACTTCTTTATATGCTCTTGTTTGGTATGCGTTTACTTTAGCTGTGCATGTATGAGAACTCCCCTAATCCTGATGACTTTAGGACTCTACCATTTAGGTGAAATGGTTCATGAAACGAGCCCTATATCACATAAGTCATGATTAGTAAAATACTCCAAGCCGATGAGTCCTACAGACAGTGGGAGTGTCAACCTGACTCCTCTAAGGCTTGCTTATGGGATCACGCCCTTAAGAAGGACCACCTTGTTTCATGGAGGTGTAAAGTGTATAGTTGATACGTGCGTGATACATGAGTAATTCACATATTTCACGTTAAATATCTCCATGAATTTCACGTTAAACGAATTCATAAAATTCACATAACGAGCATAACACTTCAATAAACGTATTAGGTATACATGCATACAACAATAGGAACAAGAAAATATCATACGAGGCAAGTACACAAGGCATGAAGGCATGCAAGCATGTTAGAGCACATATGAGCCATATTTGTCATTCATCGCGTATAAAATCAGCGAGGTCACGGAATAAATTTACAATAAATCATATAAAACATAATACACAAGTTATACATGCATAAAAGGCAAGAAAGAAGCAAGGAAAACACGTAAAACACAAAAAAACGACAAACGAAACAAACAAGGGGGAAGCAGTTCGAAGCTTCCCCCAAAAGGGGTCGCGCCCTAAATGTTGTCGCGGCCGCAACCACACTTCCTATAGAGAGCAAGGCAGCAAAAACACGAAACAAGGGCAAATACATGTCGCGGCCGCTACCCAAAACACTCACGTCGCGGTCGAGACCACGGGCGATAGCAGTAAAAGAACGCCAATTGAGCCCCAAAACCTCACTAAACCCATCCTAACTCAAGCTAACATACAAGGGAATGATTATGCAGAAAACATACAACAATTTCATGCCATAAACCATGCTAAATCTGAACCTATATGCAAGGGAAGGGAGAAGGGATCAAACATGCTCATATTCATATAAAACTCAAAATTCTTGAATCAAACTCCCATGAATCCTAAGATAGTATGCAAATTCGGTCCATAAAAGTATTAAGGGATGTAAAAGGTTTAATTATCATGGATCAAATTCAAAGAAAGCATATGAAATCAAGCAAATTCATCAAAAGGGGCTCTAACCCTTACAATTCACATGAATGTCCAAAGCATGCTCAAATGGTCATGAAATCTGGCAAATCTGGGCTTAAATTAAAGAGGAAGAGATGGAGGACACAAATCCGGACTTACCTTTCAAATTTGAGCCGAAATGGATAAGAAACGAGCTTGGAAAGTGAAAAATGGCATGGAGCTTCCTTCTCTCTCTCTTCTCCGTTTGCTGCTGCTTCTCTTCCCTTTTTCATCTGAAAATAGAAATGGGAAGAAAAAGGAGAGAAAGGGGCTTAAGTGAGTGAAAGTTGGGGCCAAGAATGGGTTGATTTGGTCAAAGATTGGTCGAGTTATAGCCAAAATGGTAAAATGTGGCGAAGCTGTCACACGAGGCGCGTTATGGGCGAAATACGAGGGTGCAGACAAGCTTACAAAAATACCAGGTTGGGTTCCATGGCTTTCTTTCTTTGTTTTGAGTCCGACTCTTCTTCCGGAATTCGAATCCGAATTCCCGAGCTCAAGTTATGCCCTTCGGAACCCAAGGTGCGCTAAATGAATTAGGTCCTCGAATCCCTTAACAAATAAAACGGTTTAAGAGCCGTATTAAACGAACTCAAAAAAAATCAACGAGCACTTAAACAGGTTCTTAAAACACGTGATTCACGCATAACATGTAATCATCAGTTAGGAGCAAATACGGGGGCATACGAATCAAGAAAGGGATCAAACGTGGAAAAAACTTCAAATAAGTAATAAAACGTAACAAAAAAAACAATTAGGTATTCAAATAAGCACTTAAGCAATTAAATAAACTTATAAAGGCATAAATAAATAATTAAATACGCACACAACACTCTCGATACGGTGTACCTGTACAGCCGGACGAGCGGGATGTTACAAGCAGAGTATCAAATAACATCCAAGTGCTAGCATACTAATCCCACACGGGTATAACTCTAAGTAGAGTATAAAACATAATCTCCTAGTGTAACATAAATACATAACATAAAAAGAGTATGCGACAAATGCATCCTAACACCACTAGACTGACAAGTGTGTCTTAGAAGACTCACTTTCGCCTAGCTCAAGCCAAAAGAACCTGTAACTAAAAGATAAAACGAGGGGTCAGTCAACTGACTGAGCGATGGGGCTAACGCACACCCACACACTAATATATAAATATAGAGCATAGCACAGAACAGAAGGGTGGACTCATGAACCGGGTATAAGGGTTTACATACCAAAAAGTTTGAAAACAAACTTATACTTATACTTAGAAAACATTTTCAGAAAAACCTTATCCCAATTCATGATTCCCAGAATAGTTCATATCACATGCTCGGCGAGTATGAGCTTCCAACCTTTACTCCTCATAACAGAACAAAACGGAAATACAGAAATAAATCCCTCCTCAACACCAATGATGGTAGAGCCACGCGTTGGCCCTAACCATCTAGAATAGACCGAATCACAAGGGGTTGTGAACCTACAAGTGCCCTCCCGGGCTGTACACTGAAGGCTCAAGATATCACGCCTCCCCTATCTCCCTAAGTCGCGCAATGATATCTCAAATGGATCTACGTTGTAACACCCCGACTTTTCGGCCGTACAGGTATGACGTCACGAGAGGGTTTGGACTGAGAGTTATGTGACCTTTATGTGTTTAATTGCTTTTACGTTATTGTTTAATTTAATAATTTCGTGAACTAATTGCTATTACGTGATTTATGTGACTTAAATGATTATGTTACTTAAACTTGTTTTAATAAGTTACCTGTTAATTTAATGTTCTATTTTGAATATGTACGTATTTGATCTTTTATGAAATCCTTGGACTCAATTGAATTTTGAATGGGACCCCAATCACTCACCAACCAAACCTTGGGACCCTAATTGAATACTTGAATTGTTGAGGGACCAAAGTGTTAATTCTCCCTATTTCTTCCCTTCATATCACGATGCAAACACCCCTTCCTTATCTCATTCTTCTTGTTCCAATTTTCTCCCAACATCAAAGCTTCAACCCTCCATCCTTTCTTCCCCAAATCGAGCCCCAAGCAAGAGATAAGGAAACGAGGAAATTCCATCAAGCTTTAGGACAAGAATCAAGCTCCAATCTTTCTCTTATCCCTCTTTCTTCCAAGGTATATATGAATATATGTATATATGTGTATATATGTGGTAGATTTGTGTAACTTTGAAGTTTTGGATGAAACTTGGGATAATTGGAGAATTAAGTGTTGTAGTTGTTGTCTTGGGCTTTAATCCTTCCTTTTTCCTCCTCTCTTGCAAGGTTTGTGTATATATATGTATATATGTGTATTTGTGTATATATATGTATATATATAGAATTGTGTATGGTGGATTGAATGATGATTTGGTGATGATATATGCATATATGTATGATATGTGGTGTATTTTGATGTATATTAGTGATTGTTTTGGTCCGGATATCTCTTGGGGTGGTTTTGGAACATTTCTACTCGAACCCTTGCTTCTTGGCCATGGATTTTCGGAAAAGATGACCCAACACGGCCGTGTCCAACTTTAGTTCATTTCCAACACGGTCGTGTCAGGGCTTCGAGTTGGAATTTTTATTTCCGACACGGCCGTGTCAGCTTCTAGGCCAAACTTGACACGGCCGTGCTGACCTCTTTTGAACTCCGTTTGACCTGATTTTTAAACCCACGGAAACCTCTTGAAGTCCAGAACATTATCTAATTGGAATAACCTCATTATCTTTTCTAATTTATGAGATACGATGATTTTAAAATTGTGTCGCCACTTCACCGAACTTCTGCATTAGTCCAACTTTAAACCTACGCCATTTTCACCTCAATTTGAACCACGATTCGAGCCACCTACCATTTTAAAGGCCTATTTGTATATTTCATATCCAACAAACAAAACTCAATTTACACTTCTACAACTCAAGATATGATCAGTTTTCTACAGCTTGTGCATTTTCGTAAAACTGTCAACTTTCACCAAATCTCGTTTTCTTGCGTTCCTTTCACCCTCTTGACTTCCGTATGTGTTTTAATTGATTCATATGCTTATTTAACATGTTATATTATGTGTTAGGTTGTATATTTCAAATTTATGGCCTAATTGGAATGCCCATTAATGAATTATGAACTCTTATGCTTTCATGTGTTACCTTGGATTGCTTCCTTTGTATTTGTTGCCCTTATACGAAATTTAACTTTAGGAATCCCCTATGTATGCTATTATATGCATTTGAAACATGTTTAAATATGTGCTATGAATACTATATGAAGTTTAGGGCCCGATTTGATAGGAATCTTGAATGATACAAAAAGCATGAATATGAAACATCCATGTCTTGAACGTTTTGAATGAATTACTTGATTACATGACCTCATAACATTATTCATGCTTTTTATGCATCTTATATCATGTATATAACATGACGTGTGTCTTATATGGTTCACTTAGAGTCTTGAGTCTCACAAACACCACTACATTGTCTCTTGTACAGTTTCTCCATAGCGGAGACGTGCCGGGTTCAAAGGCTACCTCAAGTCTTCTTTCCTTTTGGTAATGTTCGGTAAGAGGTGTAACAGGTGGGTTTCTCTTCTAGTAGTTATGACAACCCAATATATTCCTTATGTGAAAGCTTTGAGCCAAATTATTATACGTATATAAATATAGAGTCCTTTTTAAAGAGTCTATGATTTCCAACGTAAAGCCCTTCCTTTATGAATTCCCTACCTTATGTTTTGGCGAGATCAGTGATCACATTGTTTATGGGGGCCCGGAACTTAGTGTATTGTGGCTAACCGGGGACGCAAGGGCCGACGGTGATCCCATGCACTAGTTCCAACAACTATTAACGACGGAACGGATCTCGTTAGGAGTTTTGACGAGAAAACGCTAGTCGGGCAATGAGGACTCATGAACCTCATTGCCACTATGTATTAGGTGCCGGGTCTTGCAAGCCCGTTCACCACCCGGAGGAAGAAGGTGTAAGTGTTTATGATTATGAATGATGTGATTATGATTATGATTATGAACGAATATGTATGAATGTGTATGATCACTAATGAAAAGAATGAATTGATATGCACACACGAGGAGAAGGTTGGAGATTTTACCCACTCACCAGGGCTCACGTAATGACCGCATGATTATGATTATGAATGAAATTGATTGTTGTAATCCCGAGCGTTGTTTTCTTTGTTTTAACCCACTTGGGAAATATCTTTAAAAACCTCGTACGGGATTATAGCTTGCATGTGTGAGTGTTTAAATTCAGCGATAATATTATATTATGCCCTGTTTTATACCCACCAGTCTCTTATAGACTGAACCCGGCTTTGTTTTCAGTTCTTTTGTAGGTTTTGGAGTGCTAGGCGGGGTTCTTAGTCTGTTGAGTCCTGTGGTCATGTTGGAGTCATTTCACACGCATATTGTATATTGAATAAGTCAAGAAGTATATATGAATTGCTTTGATTTTGTTTTATTGATTCGGGATAGATTGAACCCGTGATTATGATTTACGACTTATGATTTATGTATGAAATTTCGGGACTGGATATCTATGTTAGTTGAGCCCGTCATCTGCTGCTTATATTGTGTTTGCCATTAGGTTTTTCTTCAGCACATGCTTTTACCTTGTAGGATTGTTTTCTTGGTTTCGAGGTTCTAAGTCCCGCCTAGCATAGTGTGTGAGTTATCTCCCATTCGATATGATTCAGATTCGGGTATGGACTTCCCATTTCGTAACCGGGTTTGGATCATAGTGCGGGGGATGTGGTGCCTTCCGTTTGGGGTGCTACATACGCATATGGTCAAACCCCAACGGCCCTAACCGTCCTGGGGGCTCCATTACCCATAGCTCCTCGGATCCATAAACAAACAGACAGACAGATGCCAATATTTCATGGCCAACTCGCTACAGAAACATAACATAACTGAATTTTCCAAAAATAGCTTACATATGCCTTAATAAATAATTTTCAAAAAAAAAACAAGGATGGTCCACAAGGTCATAATCATATCATATTCAACACATATCTAATCATATATAGTATATAATCACATGCAAGGATTGAAATCATCATATTAAGGTCATAGGCCGCTTAACTATACAGAAATCCTAAACCTCACCTCGTACAAGTAAAGTCTGAGAGTGTGAAGGGCCAAACACTCTAAACCTCGGGCCCACCGGCACCACCAAACTCTGTGACAAGACATATAGAAGCCCAGACTTAGACTCTATATGAACCAAGTAAGACACACGGCGTACCAAGAGATGAATGATATGCAATATGGAATGAAGTGTACACATAAGTCACATAGTATAGTTCACATATTCCACCAAATCATGCAATTAACGTAGTATTAAGGTTTAACAATGCATTTGAAATCATATTAAAGCATATAAGTCATAAAGTAATTCAAACGGATCAAGCATACACAAAGAAGACAAGTAAAAAGGGGTCCAGAAGCACCGGAACGGCCATTCCCATGCATAGCATAGCATGGGAAAGGTCGTTCCCACCTAGCGAGACTGGGAATGGCCGTTCCCAGTCCAAGCACAAATGGGAACGGTCGTTCCCATGCTCGGTGATGGCGTCAGTGGCTGGGAAGGGTCGTTCCAGGGCACAAGCCTAACACGGGAATGGCCGTTCCGGCCTGTAGACTGGAACAGAAACTTCTCCCCTTCGGGAAGAAGAAGACCAACACCAAAAATGGCCAATCCAACACAAATTCGACCATAAAACATCACTAAATTCGAGTATAACATCACATAAATCATGCTAGACACTAAAATACCAATTAATTCAAGTTTCATGGAGGTTTTGCCCAAAATCTCAAACACCCATTTTCATGAATTTCAAGCCCTAAACATGGAGATATGCATTCCTATCTTTCTCTGAATGAATATCCAGCAACTAGAACATGTAGGGAGCATATAGAACATCAAAGCATGCTTAAGGACTCATGAATTCATCAATCAAACCATATATTCCAAAGTTTGGACATAAACACCATTTTCTCATGATTTCTCCAATCAAGTTCATACATTCAATTTCATGCTAAGATTCATGGATAGAAATGAAATACACATCAAGGGAAATCTGTAGCTTACCTTGGCTCTTGAAATGATGAAGAAACGAGGGAGGTATGAGCTCTTGGAAGCAAAGGAGGGTTCAAAACTTGGTCTTCTCTTGAAACTTCTCCATGGCTGTCACAATGAGGCTATTTTGAGGTTTGAAGTGATATGAGAAAGGGAATCTAGGTTAGGGTTTCAAGATATATATATGGTGGCTAAAGGTTTCATTAGGGTTTGGGCCCAAATAAGTGACTTCCGGCCCAATGGGTCATATTTAAAAGGTTTAATGTCCAAACGATTTTCAAAAAATAAGAAATCAATTTCATTGGATCCGAATCACCGAATCGAGTCCAATGGTGGTGTCGAAAATCGATTTTGAGTTCCCGAGCTCATATCGGTTCCAAACGCACCCAAAGTTAATTTAAATTAGGCCCAAAACCTCCAAAAATTGCAAATAGGCCCAAGTCCTATTTTAAAATCAACTCCAACAATTAATTAAATTCATGCAAGTCATAAATTATATTAGTTCCTCAAATTCCAAGTTGTCATGCAAGAATTTATATTTTACAATTACGCATTTGAGTCAATTAAGTCACATAATTCAATTAAAGTTGGGCTTAAGCACATATTAAAGAATTAGATCACATAAATGCCTAAAGAAATACTCTCATGACGTCGTACCTGTACGGGCAACCGGATGGGGCGTCACATCTTTTGCTGAAATCCATGGAGAAAAGAGCATGTTTTGATCAATATAGTGAAAAGTAAGGGTTTTGGTTATTTTTATGAATTTGGGTGATCTCTTGTGGATTTCTTGGAAGTTATACATCCTAATTGATCTTAAGGCATCATAGAATAAGTGTATGGACTGATTTTACATGGAATTTAAGGAATCATTGGAAATCATTTAAGATTTTTGGAGTTTTTCATGTAGAGATGAACTTAGATATATCTCTTGCTCTTGATCATGTGTATCTTCATGTTTGGCTCGATTATTTGCATGAAATGGATGGATTCTTGCCATATTGTCTTACCCTTATTTGTTTACTTGAAGATAGCATGATTTCATTGGAGTTTTGTTGGAGTTTTTGGCCTAAAATTCATTTTTTTCCTGCTGTCGCGCGAGGCGCGATCGTTTTTAGTGTAATTTTGGTAGAGGACGCGACCCCTTTTTGACTTGTTTTCGAGTTTAGGGTCGTGACCGAAACCCTCCTTAGTTGTTTTTGGGTAGAGGCCATGACCTACTTTGGCTTGGAGTTCGAGATTAGGGTCGCAACCGCGACCATTTTGTGAAGAAAATGGGTAGCGGCCGCGACCACCCCTGCGTGGATGTGTACTTGTTTTCTTCCTTTTGCTTGCTTTATATGGTTTGTTTATGACTTTTTTATTATGTTAACATGTTATATTAAGTGTTAAGCTTTATGTTATGAATTTATAGCTCGTTTTATGCCCTCGTTTGTGAAATATGATTTCATACGCAATGTATGTCCTTACATGACTTAAGTATGAATTCATTTCATTTCATTTGCATCATATACAAGCATACTCATTTTCCGAGCCTCTATTTGGTACATCTTGAGTCTAAGAGTCTCCTTTGTTATTTATTTTATCTATTTGACCCTCTCGTTGATGACGAGGTTGCTCCATAGGCATCCGATTCACTTCCTTTTGTCACCACTACACGTTGGAAAGGTGAGGTTTTGTTCTTTTAGATATAATAACCTAAAACCCTAATTGATTTGGAATACCGCATGCGAATTATGAATACTATATGTTAAATACGTGTATCATATGTACTTTTAGGGCTTGTCCCATTTTTTATAAGACTTTGAAAACTAATTGTATACGTATATAAGTTATTTTGTGTTTGATTTGAAAGCCTTTGTTTCGTGTGCGCGTGTAAGAGTGTTTTGAGCTTTGAAAGATAAGCTTTGTTGGAAAATATGATTTTGAAATATGATTTGGGCCCCGGAGAGTGGTATGGTATCTCGGGACGGCCGAGGGGTCGTCGAGCTCTTCCATCAACACTTTCCTCTGAGAGTCCCGCCTAACCTTAGGAGGTTGAGGAAGGGCGTTTCTCTTAAGCCGGTGGAAGCAACCGCCGAAGGTTTCAAGGAAGTGATTAAACCTTGTTTCGTGTGAATTTGATCAATAGTTAGGCAGTCAACCCTTCTATCACCCGGAGAAAGGATGGTTTACAAATTTTATTTTGATTATGTCTTTGTTTGTGGGAGTTGGAGGAATAACTCGGACTTGCCGAGCTCTGTGAATTTGTATGATCTATAAAATGGAGATGGATTCCTAAATACTTAAAACTTGTCATTTTGACCTATGGCCTTAACTTCTCTTAAGTTTATATATACCTATTATCACGGGGAAATATTTTAGCTTGCAAAAACCATTCCCGGTTTATGGATCTTTTTATGATTCTGATAAGTGCTTTGCTATATACGTATTATGGGTGCATATGTTAGCCCTCTCACTAGTCACTAGGACTAACCCTCGTTGTTATTTTCCTCTTTTTCCCTTCTTTGAGTTGCAGGTACCATCAGAGTTGAGCTAGGAGGCAAGTTTATCTTTTGAGTCTCACTTGTGTCTTATCTCGGGTCTTCATTCTCGTATTTGTATTGGTTATGTTTAGCACTTATGAATTATTAAGTTATGTATTATGAATTCTAAACTTGAGAAATTATGAATACTTTGATACTTAGCTTATTTTGGCCCGGGTTGGGCATTATATATTGGAATACTTGTAATAGAACTTATCATGCTTTTATGACTCTATGTATTATGTATGCTGATCTTGGGTACTCGATATGAGTTATTTTATCGCTTCCGCTATAATGTGAATTAATTTGCACTCTGTTCAAGGGTCTACTCCGCCTAGCTTAGGGGTGTGTTTATTTGTCTCCCGTTCACTAATGTTCGATGTGTGTACGGATTCTCCATTCCATTACACGTGTTAGGCTTTAGTGCGAGGGATGTGGTGCCCTACGCACGGGGTGCTACATCCTAAAGTGGTAACAGAGCTCTCGATTACAAAACCGGAGCTCTAGAGTCGTGTCGAGTCTGTCTAGGTCGTTCGGCTTAGGTTTATGTGATTATTTTCATTCATCTATACATTTATGTGCCTTAATTGTTTAAATTTGTATTCATTGCTTTCATGAACATGTACTGAACCCCATGCATCAATATCTTCTTGATTTGTGATTTTCAGGATGCCTCCACGAAGGAGAATGGATAGAGAGCAAATCCCGGATCTTAATCATCCTCCTCTACAAACACCAGCACCACCGCCACTAAATGCTGAAAATATTGTGCAAGCACTTCTGAACCAACTTCAACAAAATCAGTGCAATCAAAACCCATATGGGGAAGGCCAAGAGGGGCATATTACACCCGTATATCATGAATTCTGAAACAACAATCCTCCTAAGTGGTTTGGGGAAGATTATATTAAAGCAGAGGAGTGGTTATCAGAAATTATTGGAATTTGGGAAGTTTGTCCGGCTCCTTCTCAAGAGAAAGCAATATGTACCGGTCGATTTATTCAAGGTTCGGCTGTAAGATGGTTGAAAGCAATGAGGACCAGGTTGGAAAGAAGTGGAGAAGAATTCAATTGGAAAATTTTCATGAGGGAATTCCACAACAAATATATCCCTCCAAGTGCTCGTGAAAGAAGGCTCCAAGAATTTTCTAATTTAAAGCAAGGACGTAGAACTGTTGAGGAGTACATTCTTGAGTTCGAGAGGTTGGCTCCCTATGCCACGCATATTACCGATGTTGATTCTTTGAAAGCTCAGAGTTTTGTCCATGGTTTGAGGAGGGAGATTCAAGAAGCCCTACAAACTGCTACTGTTGATACTTGGGAGAAAGCTACCAAGAAGGCCTTGAAGGTTGAAGCTCAGAAATTAAGATTGGAGCCCCCAGTTTTTCCTTCGGGTTAGGGTTTGGGTTCTAGCTCATACTTGGGTAAGAGGCCCGCCACTCAAAGTGGGACTCCGGTCTTCAACCCCAAGGTTCTAACACTTTCAACAAGAAGCCCCAACCCCAGGGACAGGCTGTGGTACCCGCTCCCATTTTACCGGCTCCAATTCAGTGTTCGTATTGTAAAGGTCCCAATCATACCGAGGCGACGTGTTGGAAGAAATTGGGAAGATGCTATGGTTGTGGTGAGCCCAGTCACATGATTAATCCTTGCCCTAAGAAGAAAGATCTGAAGCCCTTGAATGCCATCCCTCCGCGAGCTCCTATCCAGGCTAGGGCTTATGCACTTGAAGGCGAAGAAGAGGATGCTGAAGTCGATGCAAATGCCATCGTGGAAGGTACTATTAACATTCATGGCATCCCATTGAATGCATTATTTGACCCGGGAGAAACTCATTCTTTTATTGCTTCCCAGTTTGTTCCTACTTTCTCTTTGCCTGTTGCTTGCTTTGATGATTCTTTTGTGATAAGTTCCCCGCTCGGGGGAAGCTTGGTAACGAATCGTGTCTTCCGTGGGTGCCTGGTGGTTGTTGAAGGTCAAGAGTATTCGGCAGATTTGATTGAGATACCTATGAAGAGGTATGGGGTGATTTTGGGGATGGACTGGTTGTTTCGACACCTAGCGAAGATGGATTGTTTTGCTAAGAAGGTTACTTTGGGCTCTACAGTATTTTCGGGTCAGAGGTTGAAGACCTGCCGGTTTATTTCCTTTATGGAAGCAAGTAAATTGTTCTGGGACGGTGCGATGGGCTACGTGGCCTATCTTTTGAATAAACCGAAAGATCAGGCCAAGCTCGAGGAGACGGAGAGTGTGAAGGAGTTTCCCGATGTTTTCCCAGAGAATTTAAGATCTTTCTCCAGATCGAGACGTCGAGTTTGTAATTGATCTCTATCCCGGAGCAGAACCTTATGCGAAATCTCCCTACAGGATAGCTCCAGCAGAGTTGAAGGAGCTGAAGGCACAACTTGATGAGCTCTTAGAGTGTGGTTACATTCGCCCAAGCACTTCTCCGTGGGGTGCTCCTGTTCTATTTGTAAATAAGAAAGACGGGACATTGCGGGTATGTATTGATTATCGTGAGCTGAATCGGTTAACGGTTAAAAATAAATACCCACTTCCTCATATTGAAGAGTTGTTCGATCTTCTTCAGGGTTCGTGTGTTTATTCCAAGTTGGGTTCGAGACAAGGGTATGATCAGTTGCTTATTCGAGAGGAAGACATACCGAAGACGGGTTTTAATACTCGTTATGGGCATTTCGAGTTCGTGGTCATACCTTTTGGCCTTACAAACACCCGGGTTGCGTTTATGGATATGATGCACAGAATATTCTGGCCTTACCTCGATAAATTCGTGGTCTTCTTTATAGATGATATTCTGGTGTATTCGAGGTCCGTGGAAGAACATGCGCAGCACTTGAGAATGGTATTGTCAACGCTTCGAGAGCATAGATTGTTCACCAAATTCAGCAAGTGTGAATTCTGGATAGATTAAGTTTCTTTCTTGGGTCACTTTATTTCGGGGATAGGTGTGGAAGTGGACCCGGCGAAAATAGAAACAGTCATGCTATGGAAATAGCCGAAGAATGCCTCAGAAGTGAGAAATTTTCTATGGTTAGCAGGGTACTATAGGTGCTTTGTGAAAGACTTCTCGAAGATTGCCTCCCGTTGACTCGGTTAACAAAGAAAGAGGCTAAGTTCGAGTGGGATGAGGAGTGTGATAAGAGCTTTCAAACTCTTGAGGAAAGATTGACCTCTGCACCGGTTTTAATCCTACCTGAGGGTTCCGAAGGCTACTCAGTTTACACCGATGCATCGAAGGAAGGCCTCGGTTGTGTGTTGATGCAGAATGGCAAGGTAGTAGCCTACTCCTCTAGAAAGTTAAAAGATCAACAGAAGAACTATCCCACTCATGATTTGGAACTTGCTGAGGTTGTTTTTGCTCTGATGAAATGGCGTCATTATCTCTACGAGGTTACTTTTGAGGTGTTCACCGACCACCAAAGCCTTAAGTATTTGTTTACTCAGAAAGATTTAAATGTGAGGCAGAGGTGTTGGGTTAAGCTACTTGAGGACTATGATTGCAGAATTCAACACCATCCGGGTAAGGCTAATGTGATTACAAATGCTTTGACCAAAAAAGCTAGTGTTGCAAGTTTGGAAGCAGAGTTCGGTGTTTTTGGTTTCAGAGGCTCGTTTAGCAAATATTTCGGTTCAACCGGATTTGAAGCAAAGATTGATTGAAGCTCAATCTAATGATCTGAAAATTCAGAGATTGGTAGCAAAGGCAAGGATTGATCCGGAGACAAAGTTTGGATTTGATGATTTGGGTTTATTTCGGTTCAAGGCTCGGGTTTGTGTTTCGGAAGAGCTTAAACAGTTGGTTCTTGATGAACCACACAGATCGGCTTATACGGTATATCCCGGTACTACTAAGATGTATAGATATTTAAGGACTTTGTATTGGTGGAACGGTATGAAAAGAGATATTGCTAATTTTGTAAGAAGGTGTCAAACATGCCAAGTGGTGAAAGCTGAGCACCAGAAATCGGGAGGAACTCTCCAACCACTTCCAATTCCCGAATGGAAATGGAAGCAAATGACGATGGACTTCGTGTCCGGCTTGCCAAGGACCAAAGGAGGTTTCGATGGGATTTGGGTCATAATTGATCGATTTTCAAAGTCGGCCCATTTTCTCAAAGTCCGGATGTCCGATAAAGTGCCTAAGTTAGCCAAATTATGCCGGAAAGAGATTGTGAGATTACATGGTGCACCGGTCAGCGTTGTTTCAGATAGAGATCCACGGTTTACAGCGAGTTTCTGGCAAGAATTACAGAAGTGTATGGGTACAAAGCTCTAATTTAGCACCGCATCTCACCCACAAAGGGATGGACAATCCGAGAGGTTAATAAAATATCTTGAGGACATGCTTCTTGCTTGTGCCTTAGATTATCAAGACTCGTGGGATGACCATTTGGATTTGGTCGAGTTCGCTAATAATAAAAGCTTTCAGACATCGATTGGTATGGCTCCGTATGAGGCATTGTATGGAAGGAAGTGTCGGTCACCTTTATTTTGGGACATTGATGAGTGGAAGTGGACCAAGGATGGTCAGCTCGACAAAGCCAAGAAACCAGCGGAGATTCAGGATACCATCGAGAAAGTTAAAGTGATTCAACAAAGGTTGAAGGCGGCTCAGGACCGACAGAAAAGTTATGCAAACAAAAGAAGACGAACCTTAGAATTTGAAGTGGGAGATAAGGTTTTTCTAAAAGCATATCCTAGAAAAGGGTTTGCTCGGATTGGTAAAGGCGGGAAGCTTAACCCGCGCTACTTAGGCCCCTTTGAGATTCTTGAACGGGTTGGGGAAGTAGCCTACCGGCTTGACTTACCACAGAGCTTGACCGGGATACATAATGTTTTCCATGTCTCCCAGCTTCAGAAATATTATCCCGATGAGTCTTCTATACTTCCCATTGAAGAGGTGCAACTAGAAACGGATTTGATAATCAAGAAGTACCCCGGTTAAAGTATTGGATCGAAAGATGCAAGAATTGAGAAACCGGTAAATTCCCTTGGTAAAATTCTTGTGGCGTGATCAGAAATCCGAAGAAGCCACTTAGGAGACCGAGGAGAAAATGAGACAGTTGTACCCAGAGCTTTTCAAGACCTCGCTTCAGACCTGAGGACAGGTCCTTTTGAAGGGGGGAGGTTTGTAACATCCTAGTTATTTTGGACTTTCAGGTATACCTTAACGTGCGCAATTTAACTATTTAATTATGTAATTACGTGATATTTTAATGCTTATGCAATTATTGAATTTAATTGACTAAGTATGAATTCGAATTTTAAACGTTTACACTTTTATACCTTGTAATTTGATCTATTTATATCCGAATTCAATTCCGATTTTTGTGGATTTTTGGTATACGTGAGTTATGTGAGGTATGAACTTTTTCTTATGCTCGTTTTATGTTTTGGAACTTGTTTGGCTTGTCTTTTGATTTTATTTTGGGAGACGGGACCTAAAGTGGGCTAAAAGGGCATTTAGTGCACCTTGGCTTCCGGGCAACATAACTTGAGCTCGGGAGACAGGACCTAAAGGAAGCTTGAAGATGGTGAGATACAGCTACTGCTCCGAGATAATACTAGTATATCTGTATTAGCAGTAGGGACTGTAGAATTATATTTTGGCAGTAGGGTTTTGGTTTTAAAAGACACTTTATATGTACCGTCTATACGCAAAAATCTATTTTCTGTTAGTTGTTTAATGAATAATGGTTTTAGTGTTTATTTTGAACGATTTTTAACCATTAAGCATAATAAAAGGTTTATTTTCTGTGGTACAGTAAATGATGGTCTTTTCTTATTGTATCATGATAAAAATCCTAATTCCGAACTTAACACTACTAAACTCGACTTACCATCCAAGAGAAAAACTCATATGCCTAATGAGGCATACAAGTGGAACCTACGCCTCGGTCATATTAATCAAAATAGGATCCAAAGACTAATTTCGGATGGAATATTAAGTCCGTTGGACTTGACAGAACTTCCAGTCTGCGAATCCTGTTTAGAAGGAAAAATGACCAAGAGGTCTTTCAAGACCAAAGGTAATCGAGCAACAGAGTTAATTAAATTAATTCATACAGATGTGTGTGGTCCTATGAGTATTCATACAAGAGGAGGTTTTGAGTATTTCATCAGTTTTACTGATGATTATTCCAGATACTTATACGTCTATTTGATGAGACATAAGTCTGAAGCTTTTGAAAAGTTCAAAGAATATAAGGCTGAAGTCGAGAATCAAATTGGAAAACGTATCAAGGCACTTCGATCGGATCGTGGTGGAGAGTATTTGTTGACAGAGTTTCTAGACTTTATCACTGTAAATGGAATTAAATCTCAGTTATCTGCATCGGGTACACCCCAGCAGAATGGTGTTGCAGAAAGGAGAAATAGAACTCTAATGGAAATGGTAAGATCCATGATGAGTCATGCTACCCTACCAAGTTTGTTTGGGGCTTTGCTCTCGAAACGGCGGCTCACATATTAAACCATGTTCCATCCAAGTCGGTTCCTAAAACACCAATGGAACTGTGGCGAGGGCGAAAGCCTAGTATCTTCTATCTTCGGATTTGGGGAAGCCCAGCCCATGTGTTAAGAAAGGATCCTGACAGGTTGGAATCAAGAACAGAGGTTTGTTTGTTCATAGGTTATCCTAAAGGAAAGAGGTGGAATATTTTACGATCCGAGATATCACAAAGTGCTTGTAAGCACTAATGCTAAATATCTCGAAGACGATTTCATAAATGACCACAAGGGTAGAAGCAAATAGTGTTAGAAGAAATGACAGTATCAGATACTGAACTCCAAGAACCCAGAATAACTGAAAATGTGTTGGATACATATGATGTACTAGATACAACATATGATGTAGGGACAAGTACACAACAACCCCATCGTAGTGGGAGGATTTTCAAGGCACCTGACAGATACTTAGGATTAACCCAAGTGGTTGAATCTGACATATTTGATCTAATCACATATGATGAAGCTATAAAAGATATAGACACTGACTGTTGGGTCAAAGCCATGGAATCTGAGTTAGATTTAATGTATTCTAATAAAATCTAGGAACTTGTAAAGGCGCCCGAGGGCATTAAACCTATTGGGTGCAAATGGGTCTACAAGCAAAAAAGAGGAGTGGACGAAAAGGTTGAAACCTTTAAAGCAAGGCTTGTGGCAAAGGGTTATACCCAGAAAGAAGGTATTGATTATGATGAAACCTTCTCGCCCGTAGTAATGCTTAAGTCCATAAGAATTCTTCTCTCCATTACCGCTCATTATGATTATGAAATTTGGCAAATGGGTGTGAAGACTGCCTTCTTGAACGGCACCTTCAAGAAGAGATATACATGGCTCAACCTGAGGACTTTATAGCCAGAAATCAGAAGCATATGGTATGCAAGCTTAATAGATCAATCTATGGTCTTAAGCAAGCGTCTAGATCATGGAACATCAGATTTAATGAAGTAATTAAATCCTTTGGATTTATACAGTTGCCTGATGAACCATGTGTGTACAAAAGACATCAGAGTAGTGTTGTAGCATTTTTAGTTGTATACGCAGGCGATATTTTGCTCATTGGGAATGACACAAGAGTATTATCAGCAGTTAAGATTTAGTTGTCAAATCAGTTTGACATGAAAGACCTAGGTGAGGCCAGTTATATTTTAGGGATCATACTTTGTCGTGATCGTAAAAATAAGATGATTGGTTTATCACAAGCAGCATATATAGATAAGATGCTGGCAAGATAGAATATGGCTGACTCCAAGAAAGTTTCATTACCTTTTCGATATGGAGTTCATCTATCTCGAGATCAGTGTCCCAAGACAGCTGAAGAGACAGAGGAAATGAAAAATGTTTCGTATGCTTCGGCAGTCGGAAGCCTCATGTATGCCATGTTATGTACAAGGCCAGATATCTGTTATATTGTAGGTATGGTCAGCAGATATCAGTCAAACCCTGGACCCCAACACTGGATAGCTGTAAAGCATATATTGAAGTACTTGAGAAGAACTCGGGATTATATGCTTATTTATCGCAGTGATGAGCTCATTCCCATAGGATACACAGATTCAGATTTTCAACCTGACCTAGATCCTAGACGTTCGACGTCTGGATACGTGTTTACTCTGGAAGGGGTAGCCGTAAGTTGGAGGAGTATTAAGCAAAGTTGTATTGCTGACTCCACCATGGAAGCCGAATACGTGGCAGCTTCGGAAGCAGCCAAGAAGCGTATTGGTTTAGAAATTTCCTGATAGATTTGGAAGTCATCAAAGATGGACTTACACCAATCACATTGTACTGTGACAATGCTAGAGCAGTGGCCAACTCCAAGGAACCTCGAAGTTATAAACATACGAAGCACGTCGAGAGAAAGTTCCACATTATTCGAGATTATGTGGAACGTGGAGAAGTGGCAGTAGTAAAGATTGACTCGGTAAACAATCTGGCAGATCCCTTCACTAAGACTTTGGCGCAAAAGAGTTTTAATACTCATATAGAAGGGATGGGCCTTAGATGTGTAGCCAATTGGATTTAGGGCAAGTGGGAGATTATTGGGATTAGTGCCCTGAAAATCCAATTTCTCTGTAAATATTTCGTATTTTTATTGGATTAATAAAACTAAAATTATTTGCAAGTTATGAGTATATTAATATAATTAATAACGTGTGATGGTGTTCTTATATGAAATGTGTTTCATAGGAAAAAACTTTGAATACCGAAATCACGTGTCATTAAGGTTCTAGTCGGTAAGATAAGAATAAGTTCTTATCAAGACTATAATGTGTTATATAAGATGATTAGTCTTTCGTCATAGGGAAATGGAGTTTCCAGTTGTAACACGTTGATGATTTTTCAATAGATTTGGAAACATCGAACTAGACCACTAATATAGTTCATTTTAAACTACTATCTAAAATGAACAGATCTTATGGAGCATTGAACTCTTAACCCTGGTAGTACTTCGACTTTAGGCATGTAATGTTAATCATTGTAATGTGCTCATAAGTGAGGTCTCGATATCGAATGACCGAAAACCTTTGTACGTTCAATGATTACATGAAATGTGCTGAAGAGAAATATTGATCAAGGAATCTGTGGCTTTGCTGGAAAGTTAAAAGGTATTCCTGAAATAGATTTGCAAAATTCGAATTAAAACTTTGGCCAAAGTACTTCGTGTGATGTGTCACTGAAGTTATATGTTGAATGTGTTTCATGTACAAGAGATTTGAACTTAAGGCAAATCAAGAAATTTCAGATTAAAAGTGAAAAATAAATGATAGTAGTATTAATTTATTTTTCATGGATATCTACACGGAGGAGTAAAATGCAAAATTATTCTAGATCGAGAAATTCGTGAATAATTTAATTAATTCTAGAGTGTGAAAATATTTATTTAGTGGAATTAAATATTGTTAAACGGTAATTAATTATTATCATGAGATGATAATATATTAACCCGTTTGGAGCTAAAATTAATTAGTCCTGTAGGTCCCCCTACAAGCCCCAATCGAAAACCCGAAGATAAAACATTAAAGGGAAAGAGAGAAATAAATTTTCAAAGTGTTCGAAAATAGCCAAGGGATTTATTTTAAGAAAATAAATCAAGTTTCAAAGTGTTGGAAATGCCCTAAATTTTATTTTGGAGAAAATAAAATAAATTAAAAAAAAAAATGATGACGTGGCATGCTGGCGTGGCAGTGGATGACGTGGCGGCTGACATGTCAGGCCACGCCAGCGAATGGGGTGAGGTGGCGCTGACTCAACCCCAGCGTAGCAGGCTACGTGTAACAGAAACCCTAGAGGGCCGAAGGTGTAACATACGCGCCACCTTATAGCCGCGCATGAGGGCGCGTGGAGGCTCTGATCGGTGCGTTCTCGGCGGTGTTATACTCTTGGTGATGAGAGCTACGACGTAGTCACCTCGAAATTCGCATCCAAGTTGTGCATGAAAGTGGGATGTGAAATTACCATTTTACCCTCGGATTTTCCCCTATAAATAGGGGGCTTGGCTCCTCATTTTTTTCATCCAACTTTGGGAGAGGTTTTAGCTGAAATTTTGGCTTTGAAACCATATCCCTTTTCTCCTAGTTAATTCCTAATTATTTTGGAATTAATTTTAATTAGGTGTTTATATATTTAATATATAAAACACTTAATTTAGGGAGATTAAACACTGAAAAGAGTTTTCTAGTTTAAAGTTTTGTTTTCTCTAGTATTTAGAGAAATACTTTGGGAGCCGACACTCCGAGGGTTTCTCTGGGGTTATTGCAGGGAAGCTCTGCCGGTTTCACGAGGAGTGATCGTGTATCTAGTTCCCAGGAGGTGAATTCAGAAGCAGTAGCCATCTTCGGTGAAAGGTAATTGTTTTATGTTATATTTTGTTTAAGCATGATAAATTAGGTGCTCTTTGTTAGGAATAGTACCCTAGAAAGCCGATTGTATATCCGCTTTGTACTTTTCCTTATTGTAATCACAGACAATCTTTGAATAAAATAACGAATTGAGGCAACACTTCTTTATATGCTCTTGTTTGGTATACGTTTACTTTAGCTGTACATGTATGAGAACTCCCCTAATCCTGATGACTTTAGGACTCTACCATTTAGGTGAAATGGTTCATGAAACGAGCCCTATATCACATAAGTCATGATTAGTAAAATACTCCAAGCCGATGAGTCCTACAGATAGTGGGAGTGTCAACCTGACTCCTCTAAGGCTTGCATGTGGGATCACGCCCTTAAGAAGGACCACCTTGTTTCATGGAGGTGCAAAGTGTATAGTTGATACGTGCGTGATACATGAGGGTGCTTACTTTAATAAGTAAGTTCACTGAGGTGCCCCGTGTGAGAACATTCCTAAATGGGAAAGGAAGTTTCTATTTCAGGAAATGGAAACTTCCAGATTAGGAAATATCTCACGAGTCATTGATGTGATTTATTGATCCTTAGACTTGAGGTTCCTTGTCACTTTATGAGTTAACTCTGTAGTCTTAGGTATAAGCTTTAAAGGGTGTCGCCTTAGACAACTGATTCAAGGCTTATGCTGGGGCTGCACAAGTGACTCATGAAAGTGAATGAGAATCAAGAAAGGGCCTACACTTGCATTTGCAAGGTGATCTCTTATTGTGTAAGTCATTCATATGCCATATGGAGTCCTTGGCCAAGGCAGTAGATCAAGACATCAAGAAAAGGGTTTCTTGGATTGAGATCAAATGGATATGAAATGCACTTAGCTTTAAGACCGGATTATTAGGGTTCTGATTATTCCCTTGCCCTAGATCTTGGTTGAGAGATAGTAAGTAGGAGGATTGTATCTCACATGAATCAATGACTTAAAGGTTCTGTCGAATCCGAACATTCCAATTCAGCTAGGGGTTAAACACCTGTTGCTAGACTATGGTCGTTTAATCTGTGGACTGATTAATTAATTAGTGAATTAATTAATTGGGGTCACTGCTAATTGAATTGAGAACCTAGAGGGTCACACACAACAACTTGGTTACATGAGTTGAGGCTTGAAAATGATTAAACGAGTTAATCGGGCCAAGAGGGTTCCACACGTGTGAAGTCACACGTGTGGCTCACGTGAGTGACACGTGTCACTGTGACACGTGTCACGCACGTGTGTATATATATATATTAAATAATTAATTAGTTAATTATTTAATAGACTTTGGTTTAATTTTGAATTAAAAAGAAAGTCTAATTTTGGAGAAAATAATCTAGTTAATTAATTACGAATTAATTAATTAGATAAAAATAAGTTATTTATTTTATAATAAATAAAGTATAAAATTATCCAAAAATAGTTTGGATATTTTTAGCTCTCTTAAAAGTTGACTTGAATTAGAATTCAAAGTCAAAGTTGGAAAATACTTGATGAACAAGTAATAGGAGAGAGGGACCAAAATCCTAGCCCATAAAGGACTAGGAATTTCGGCACCCCCCTCCCTATAAATAGGGGAGCTCGAGCTCCTTATGGAGCTAATAGACAATTCTTGGTTCATGTGTTGAACACCTTCCTTTCTCCAAGATTAAATTAAACCCTAGGTTAAGCCTAAACACTAACTAGAGAACTAGCATCCTTACTAGTTAGATTGTGATCAAGTTGGTGGACTTTCTCTAGAGACTTCAAGTTAGAAGTTTGAAGATTCGAGCTTTACCAAGGAGTGGGGATCAAGCCGCGAGAAGAGCGTTCTTGGGTGGCTTGAAACGCTTCAAGAAAGAATAAAAGAAAAGTAAGTTTTCTATCTTTACGAATTTGGTTACACGATTGCGAGTTCTAGGTCCTTTTGTTGGAAAAAATTTTTAAATTCCGCTGCTTTCTGATTCGTGTTTTCCAACACTCTTAAGTGTTAATTGCATGCTCTATTTGTCTGCTTTGCAAGTTAGATGCTGCTAAGTGTTAATTGCATGCTTTATTTGTCTGCCTTGTGATTTAAAAGTTCATTATCAATTGCATGTATATACATAAGTAGATCCGGCTAGTCTTCCGTTGTTTATATTTAAATATTTTAGAAATATTTTGATACCTGTATATTAAGAAAAATTTTAAAGTACGGTCCCGGAATAGTACTATTTCGGGCCCCTTACCAGCAATCATTCGAGATATTTGGAGTTTTTCATGTAGAAATGAACTTAGATATATCTCTTGCTCTTGATCATGTGTATCTTCATGTTTGGCTCGATTATTTGCATGAAATGGATGAATTCTTGCCATATTATCTTACTCTTATGTGTTTACTTGAAGATAGCATGATTTCATTTGAGTTTTGTTGGAGTCTTTGGCCTGAAATTCGTTTTTCCCCTGCTGTCGTGCGAGGTCGCGGCCGCGATCGTTTTTAGTGTAATTTTGGTAGAGGCCGCAACCCCTTTTTGACTTGTTTTCGAGTTTAGAGTCGTGACCGTAACCCTCCTTAGTTGTTTTTGGGTAGAGGCCGTGACCTACTTTGGCCTGGAGTTCGAGATTAGGGTCGCGACCGCGACCATTTTGTGAAGAAAATGGGTAGTAGCCGCGACCACCCCTGCGTGTATGTATACGTGTTTTTTTCCTTTTGCTTGTGTTTGCTTCTTTATATGGTTCGTTTATGACTCGTTTATTATGACATGTTATATTAAGTGTTAAGCTTTATATTATGAATTTATAGCTCGTTTTATGCCCTCGTTTGTGAAATATGATTTCATATGCAATGTATGTCCTTATATGACTTAAGTATGAATTCATTTCATTTCATTTGCATCATATAAAAGCATACGCATTTGCCGAGCCTCTATTTGGTACATCTTGAGTCTAAGAGTCTCCTTTGTTGTTTGATTTGTCTAGTTGACCCTCCCGTTGACGACGAGGTTGCTCCATAGGCGTCCGATTCACTTCCTTTTGTCACCACTACACGTTGGAAAGATGAGGTTTTATTCTTTTAGATGTAATGACCTAAAACCCTAATTGATTTGGAATCCCGCATGCGAGTTATGAATATTATATGTTAAATACGTGTATCATATGTACTTTTAGGGCTTGTCCCATTTTTTATAAGACTTTGAAAACTATTTGTATACGTATATAAGTTATTTTGTGTTTGATTTGAAAGCCTTTGTTTCGTGTGCGCGTGTAAGCGTGTTTTGAGCTTTGAAAGATAAGCTTTGTTGGAAAATATGATTTTGAAATATGATTTGGGCCCCGGAGAGTGGTATGGTATCTCGGGACGGCCGAGGGGTCGCCGAGCTCTTCCATCAACACTTTCCTCTGAGAGTCCCGCCTAACCTTAGGAGGTTGAGGAAGGGCGTTTCTCTTGAGCCAGTGGAAGCAACCACCGAAGGTTTCAAGGAAGTGATTAAACCTTGTTTCGTGTGAATTTGATCGATAGTTAGGCAGTCAACCCTTCTATCACCCGGAGAAAGGATGGTTTACGAATTTTGTTTTGATTATGTCTTTGTTTGTGGGAGTTGGAAGAATAACTCGTACTCGCCGAGCTGTAACAGCCCTACTCAGGGCCAAGTCGAGAAAGGTAAGTAAAGGGTTATTCCAGAAGCGTGTATAGCCTCGATCCTTATTAATTCTCTTCATGCATTGCATTTTATGAGACTTATGTGCTTTTATGTGTTATAATTTAATTAAATGTTCGTAGATTTAATTCTTTTCTCTATTTAACTCGTACCTTGAAACTCTTCTCATAGAATCCTAGAATTCTAGTATCCATTCCCTTCTAGCACCTAAAACCCCTTCATATGCTTCAAAACCCATTCCTACAGTTTTAGGTTGGAAATTACGAAAATACCCCTACAGCTCAAAAATATTCCTACGTTTCCCAAAACACTTTCACTACCCAATATTGTAACCAAAAGAATCCTCACATTATTTCGAGGATCGTGATACTCTCCGTGAACCGTAATTCCCATCCAAACTCCAGTAGTATCAAAAACCGGCAAAAACCCTAGCTTATAATTCGATCATCAATAAATCCCTACTCATCTACTTTTTTATATTCAATATTATAACCAAAACGACCCTTAAATTATTTTATGAATTTTCATGCATTTACCAAAAACTCGATTTCACCCATAGCATCTTTTATAAATATTTTCCTATCATCATTTTATTTTAAACAATTAGCTTTTATTCAATATTCGAAATTATACTTAGAACGATTCTTGAATTTTTCTCTGCATTATAGTGATTTTTCCAAACTCTAAACTTTATCATAGCTTCGTTTATATAATTTTCTTATGATTTTCATCATCTTTAATATTCATAATTTATAAACGAAAGCTCTAAATATTCCATGTAACGCCCCGATTTCCATTTATTAATATCTTATGTTTTAAAATAATTTTATAAATTATATTTTACAATACTTTCATGAAAATTTTATGAATTTATAACAAATTGAGAATTTCTTTCATGACTTGAAAATATCCATTTCGTAAAATATTTACCGGGTATGAGTTAATTACCAAATTGTCCCTAGATAGATATTTCTTTAAACTTGGGGACTAAATTGCATGGGTTTCAAGGACCTAATTGACCATATTTCAAAACCTTATATCCTTAATTGAATAACTTGAACTCTTAGAGGATTAATTGGCAAAATTGGATATTCCACACATTTCAAAAAGGGATGTTACGTTATATGTATCTTCAAGCTTCCATTGCTCTCATTTTTTATGAAAATATCCCAACCACATTTGCTTTTGATCTCGGTTCATACAAGAAAGAAAAGAGAAGAGATTTCATACTTTTCATCAAGAATTATCAAGAAATACTTCAAGAATCGGGACTTGATCATCATCCTCATCTCCTTTCTCCATATTTTCATTTCAAGGTTGGTTGGCATGGGTTTATGATTCTTGATCATATTTGAGTTAGCTAGGGTTTGAGATGAATATGCTAGATGAATTAATTGGAATTGGAAGCATGATTATGTCATCATAGCATGAATTATGGCATGATTTATTCATGGAATTGTTGGAAATTTGAGCTTGGTTGATGAACATGAGCATGAGCATGAAACCTTGGAAATCTTGATAATATTTCATGCCTTATGTGTTTAAGTGTTATATTAGCACTCTTTGAATATATATGCATCAGATTTCCAGAAAATCATAGCTTTGTTGGTTGAGAATGGAATTTTAGTGGCTTTGTTGTGCATTCCCGTAAGCCTCCCCTGTTTTGCTCTGCTTCTGTAAGTTGCAGAAACAGGGAACGGCCGTTCCCATGCCTCAAGGCATTGTGGGAACGGGCGTTCCCACCTTTTCAAATGAATATAGGCGGCCGAGCATGGGAACGGCCGTTCCCATTTTGGCCTTAGTGCCGGAAGGGCCGTTCCCAGCTAAAGGCGCCCTTTGTATTTAAAATCATTGCCGCGTCTTTGGGGTTACGGGTGATGGGGTCAAAATACGATCGTCCCACGATAGGACACGTGGCATCACCGAGATGATGACATCTGTCTCCCCAAAGTTGCACCCATCAGCACCCGAGCGCTAAGCCCAACGAGCGCAATCCTCCTTCATGAGTTAACCCCAACGAGCGCTGTTACTCTCACAAGCGTCCATCATACTGTATGATTGGCACGCCCACGTGCCAAGGGAGCCCTCTTCGAGCGTCACACTCCCTCAGAGTGGCCTCACCTTTGGCTCGTCACTTGAACTGGAGCCTTCATTCCCCCCAGCGGATATCTTGGTTTCCAATACTCCAGGTTGTCACGAGCGCGCTCTTAAGCCCTCGTTACCAACCACCCAAATGGCTCTCTGACACAACGTACATGCCCGCGCACCTGCCACTGTTGCCAGCACCAACTTTGGGCCGCTTTTGCAGAAGATTCCTCCTAGGTTTCTCTCTCACGGCGCCACGTGTTAGGGCAACATTCGGCCAGGACCACTTGAGGCAAATTACCAAAGGGCCCTTGACCCTCAACTATAAATAGCTAAAGTCATCTTCTACACTGGTAAGCAATCTTCATCACTGAAACTGTGACTGAACTTACGTTTCTCTTCCATACCTTGAACTGACTTGAGCGTCGGAGAGCCAAACTGGGTATCACCCCCAGTTCCCCCAGCTTGGCCTTCTGACTTTTATTGTGCTTGTCCCAACAGGTAGAGTCCACTTTCTCATCTCCGGCGGTTTCCTCCACAAATACAAATCGTAAAGTGATCGGATTCGGACCCTCCCATTTCTGAACCCATCATTTTTGGCGCCGTCTGTGGGAAACCAGTTCTCCATCCCTTTCTTTCTTTCTGTTGGTAGAAGAACAAGCATACCCTTTCCATTTCCAGTCATGGTCGCTACAAGGTCTGGAGCCATGGGAGGAGGAGATAACATCTCCCAAGATGCTAATATCATTATTCCCTCCACCGCTACTGGTGGAGCCCCGCCTCCTTCCGTCACCGTTGGTGGAGCACCTCCCGCCGCAGGAGTGACTCCGCAAGCAGAGTCTTTAGTACCTCCACCTACACCGCCGGCACTGCCGATTCCTGCCGCCGCTGGAGGAGTCTCTCTCTCTGCTCCTCCGCAGCCTGCTCAGAACCCATGGGTCCATCCCCAGATGAACCTCGGAGTGCAGGGTTACATGATGCCCCCACCCGGATATACCCTCACTCCGGCTGTTATGATGCCGCCGGTCCAGCCGTATCATGCTGGTCAGATCCAGCTCCCGGTGGTGGTCCCCAGGGAGATTGAAGGAGTGGAGTTACCTCCACTAACCACCCAGCAGTTGAGGGCTCTCTATGCCCAGTGTGAGGTTCAGGCGGCCCAGGGAGCATGGGAAAGGTTCCATTCCATGTACTTTCCCTCTGGGCAGGCCACTCAAGTTGCTGCCCCTTTGGGCGGACAACAAAATTTTCCCCTCAGAGAAGCCCAGGCTGTCCTGAGGGCCCAACCACCACCACCACCAGCCAGAGAAGTGCCCCAACAGGAGGGCAACGAGCGTACCTCCATGGGCAGGAATAAAGAGCCCACAGAACGAGTGAACGAGAATGAAGGAGACTCTCATGCCTCCAGGAGGGGGTCACGAGCCCCCAGACAAGGGGACAGACAAGGGGACGTGAATCCTGACATCCTCGCGGCTGTGCAAGACCAGCTGCAGGGTTTAAAGGATATTGTGGAACAGCTCTCACGAGGGCGTTCAACTCAGATCTCCCCTAGTCGGGATGAACGGGTTGACGCCAGAAGCACCCATACCAAGGACCCCCCACCGAAGGTCCCCCACCGCAAGGAGCCGGAGGAAAACTTCGGCACGTATGAGTACCACCCGTTGGCGAGGGGTTCGCCCCTCGTGGAAGAAGTTTTGATGGCCCAAGCAGGAATGGCCAAAATCCCCACTTCCATCAACCGATACGACGGGACGACTGATCCGGCTGAACATCTGGATCACTTTTTACATCTAATGCACCTCTACGAGCATTCCAGCAATTACTGGGCCAAGGTGTTTGTCACTTCCTTAGTGGGAATGGCTCAGGAGTGGTACAAGCGACTGCCGCCACGCTCGATTCACTCATATGAAGAGTTGGCTCATGCTTTCCTCAACCATTTCAATTCCTTGAAAGCTCCAGTCACCGCACCTACTGCCCTGTACAACGTGGTGCAAGGCAAGAGCGAGTCTCTGCGCTCGTTCTTCGCCCGCTTCAACAAGGAAATCCTACAGGTGGAGAGGCCTTCTATGGATTTCTTGATCCCAGTACTCTTTCAGGCTGTGGATCACAAGCAGTATGTGAGCAAGAAGTTTGCCGATGCCATCGTAGAAAGGAGGCCCGGGACCCTCATGGCCTTAAGAGAGGTAGCCGAGCCGTTCTTCGCGCTCGAAGACATGTATGGGACGAATGGTCCCCGGCATCACAGTCCGGCCAGGAACGAGCGACCCCATCACGAGCGGGGACGGGACGTGGCCATCAAGAAGGAGCGCCCTCAAGAGCGCGGAAGGTCGCCACCACCCCCTCGTCGATTCGAGCGGATCCCGCTCACCAGGCCGAATTCAGAAGTCTACAACCTCTCCGATAAGAAGCTCTTTAAGAGACCCATCAAAATGAGGGAAACGGACTCACTCAGGCGCTCGAACAAATACTGCGCATTCCACAAGCAGAGGGGGCACGACACAGATGAGTGCCGGCAGTTGGAAGCTGAGATTCAGAGGCTCGTCGTAGGGGGCCACCTGAAGGAATTCGTCCGGGTGCTCGAGCGTTACGATGAACGCTGCAACGAGCGCGCTGGAGGAAGAAGGAGGAGTCCGTCCCGATCGAAGAGCCCAAGGGGTAGGGGACCCCCTGAAAGCAGCAGCCGCCGGGGCCATAAAGGAAAAGCCCCTGAGCTAGAAAACGAACCTTTCGCAGTCATAAATATGATTGCAGGAGGCTCGTCAGGAGGGGATTCCAACGCCTCCCGACGGAGGTATGTCCGAAGCTATAACCAACGCCCAGCAGTGCCTAAACCCATCTATGCCATCCAGAGTCCAAGCGCTCAACGGTCAAGAGAGAATGATGTAATAGGCTTTGATGATAGGGATTTAGAGCACATTGTAACACCCCATGGGGAGGGTATAACCTCCGATTGCCCCATGGTGGTTAGTGTAGATGTTCATAATCATGTTGTAAAAAGGGTGTTGGTGGATAGTGGAAGCTCCGTTAATGTTTTGCCTTATTCTACATTTTTAAAGATGAAGGTTGACCTTCCGCTCGAGCCTCTCAAAACAGCCCTCATTGGCTTTGGAGGCTCGGAAGTTGTCCCACGAGGGCAAATACGCTTAGCTACTTCATTCGGCCGAGCCCCTCAGCGCAAGACACTCTTGGTAACATACGCGGTGGTGGAGATTGACATTCCTTATAACATCATAATTGGGTGCGCTGCCCTCGTGGATTTCAAAGCCATCATCTCCACCTATCACCAGAAGATTAAATTCCCCACCTCCGAGGGTGTGGGAGAAGTACTGTGCAATGTGTGAGAGGCTTGGGAGTGTTACATGCTGTCCCTTAGAAAGCCAAAAGCGGAGAAAACCTTCCAAATTGGTTCCACCAAGAAGTCAGTGGATTTCCCCAATCTAGATGAGGACGGCCCAGCACGGAAAAGGGCGAAATTGAACAAGAAGAAGAACAAAAAGAAGAGGGGAGACAACGTGGAGAATCCCCTCGAAAGGGCACCACCAGGGACCGTTGGTGGATCATCCTCAGAAGGAGACGAGCCAGGAGAGGGTGAACCAGCACCCGGTGACCGTTTGACAGGAAAGAAGAGGGCGCTCGAACTTCCTCGCCCAGAGATGAAGATCGAACCCTCGGAGAAGTTCCTTACCATTGAGCTGGAACCCGGAAACAAGGATAAGACTACTCAGATAGGATCTAACCTCTCGGGGCCTTCTCAGATTATGATGATTGACTTCCTCAGGGAAAACCGTGATGTATTTGCGTGGAAAGCCTCCGACCTCACAGGGATTGACCCGAGCGTCATTGTCCATAGGCTTAATGTGGATCCCTCTTTCAAACCCATCAAGCAGAAAAAGCGGGATGTACATGGCTTTCGAAAGAAAGTCATTGAAGAGGAAGTTAATAAACTCCTGGAGGCTCATTATATCGAGCCCATCTTGTACCCGGAATGGTTGTGTAATGTCGTTTTGGTGCCCAAGAGTACGAATAAATAGCGCATGTGTAACGATTTCACTGATCTCAACAAGGCTTGCCCTAAAGATCATTACCCGCTGCCCCGGATAGACCAATTGGTGGATTCGACCGCTGGCTGCGAGCTCATGAGCATGATGGACGCTTTCCAGGGATACTATCAGATCTTTATGGCCCCAGAAGACCGCCCCAAAACCTCGTTTGTTGTCCATCTGGGGGTATATTGCTTCTTAGTCATGCCTTTCGGACTTAAGAACGCCGGAGCTACGTATCAACGGCTCGTCAACAAGATGTTTGAAAAAGAAATTGGAAGGTCCATGGAGGTTTATGTGGATGATATGATTGTCAAAAGCGAGCGCCAGGACTCCCACTTGGAAGATCTCAAGCGCACTTTTTCAATCCTGCGTCAGTATGGAATGAAGTTGAACCCTTCGAAGTGCACCTTTGGAGTGCAAGGGGGAAAGTTTTTAGGGTACATGGTCAGTCAGAGGGGAATTGAGGCCAATCCGGAGAAGATCAAAGCCATATTGGAAATCCCCTCCCCTCGAAATTTGTGGGAAGTGCAAGTCCTAGTAGGAAAAATCATCTCGTTGAACAGATTTATTTCGCGCTCGGCGGACAGGAACCTTCCCTTCTTCAAAATTTTGAGGAACTCACGTAACTTTGCTTGGACAGAAGAATGCGAAAGGGCGCTGCAAGATATGAAGGCTTACTTATCGAGCGCACCACTGCTGACTAAGTCCGTCGAAGGTGAGAGATTATTTATGTATCTTTCCGTTTCTTCAGAGGCCACAAGCGCGGTTCTGATCGCTGTACGGGAGCGGAAACACTTACCTGTTTATTATCTGAGCAAAACATTGCAAGGAGCCGAGAAGAAGTATCTGGAGATTGAGAAATTCGCGTTAGCGCTCATCAACGCCTTAAGAAGGCTGAGACCTTACTTTCAAGCGCACTCCATAACGGTTCTCACCGACCAACCCTTGAAGCAAGTGCTGTCTAAGCCAGATGTATCTGGAAGATTAATCAAATGGGCCATCGAATTGAGCCAGTTTGACCTATGCTTCGAGCCCAGGACCGCGTTACAGGCTCAGGTTGTAGCGGATTTGTTGGTTGAACGCTTTGGTTTAGAGCCTGCCGTTGAGGAGAGTGAGGGGTTATGGGTCCTGCACACAGATGGTTCCTCAACCTCTCAAGGGGGAGGAGTAGGAGTGGCCCTTAGAAACCCCGATGGGATTGAGCTGGACTTTGCAATCAAGCTGGATTTCCAAGTTACTAATAACGAGGCAGAATATGAAGCCCTCGTACAAGGATTGAATATTGCTTTTCAGAATGGAGCCTCCAGAATTACCGCTTATGTAGATTCACAGTTAATTGCGAGCCAGGTTGAAGGAACTTATGAGGCTCGAGAAACCACCATGGTGCAGTACCTGAGTAAAGCCAGAGAAATCATTGGGAAATTCAAGGAATTTCATCTATTTCAAGTACCACGGGAGGAGAACGAGCGTACGGACGCTCTGTCAAAGTTTGCGTCAGCTTTGGAAGGTACTTCTGAGCGTTCTGTTACGTTCCTTAAGACTGAGGAACCTCTGATCAGGGAAAGGGTCGCCATTGGGATAATCGCTATGATTGATCCAAACGAGCCCTGTTGGCTTGACGACATCGTCGTTTTCCTTAGGGATGGAATTCCCCCCATTAATAAGGTGGAAGCTAGGAAAGTCCGAAGTAAGGCCCCTCGTTTCGCTTTGGATCACGAGGGGAGGTTATTCAAGAAATCATTCCAAGGACCCCCAATGAAATGCCTAAGGCCCTCACAAGCGAAGGAGACGCTCGAACTCATCCACAATGGAAGATGTGGGAATCATTCCGGAGGGCGTATCCTGGCAAAGAAGGTTCTGAGAAGTGGGTTTTATTGGCCTACAGTTCTCCAAGATGCCATTGAATTTTCGAGGAAGTGCCCTAAGTGCCAATTTCATTCAAATCTCCCTCAATTGCCAGCCACACAGATGATCCCAATAGACGTCTCTTGGCCTTTTGATCAGTGGGGAATAGACATCGTGGGCCCCTTGCCCATGGCTGTAGGACAAAAGAAGTTTGTCATTTTAGCCGTCGACTACTTCACCAAGTGGGCCGAGGTCGAAGCCGTTGCAAAAATTACTTTCAGGGTTGTGAGGGACTTCATTTGGAAAAACATCATTTGCAGGTACGGCATCCCGAGGGTGCTTATCTCGGACAACGGATCCCAGTTCATAGCAGCCGACACACGAGAATGGTGCTCTGAGTTGGGGATCGAGCAGCGATTTACCTCTGTAGGACACCCTCAAGCCAATGGGCAAGCAGAAGTTACCAATAGGATTATCTTACAACATCTGAAAACCATGCTTGAGAGCAAGAAAAGTGAATGGGCTGAGGAGCTGCAAGGAGCGCTTTGGGCTTATCGCACCACCCCACGAGCGGCCACTGGAGAAACTCCTTACGCGCTCGTTTACGGATCAGAAGCAATGATACCGGCGGAGATAGTAAATGAATCCGCTCGTGTCGGCTATTTCGAGCCTCAGCTCAACGATGGCAACAGGAGCTTGGAGTTGGACTTGCTGGATGAAAGGAGAGACAAAGCATGGGCTAAGATCCACCATTATAAAGCCTCCGTGGCCCAACAGTACAACAAGCGTGTGAGGGAAAGAACTTTCCAGTTGGGAGACTTGGTTTTGAAGAAAGTGGAAGTGTCCAGACACGTGGGGAAATTGGACCCCAATTGGGAAGGCCCATTCAAGGTCATACAACTCAGAGCTAACAACACTTACACCCTGGAGACACTTCAAGGTGAGCGCTTGCCTCGCCCTTGGAACGCATGTAACCTCCGGCGGTTTTATGTTTGAAAGCTCTTTGCGGAACATGATGTAACAACCCTCTTTGGTGGGTTCCTTTGTACTTCCAATTGTGAGTAAGTTCCAGTATAACTTTTTCTTAATTGTTCTAACATTATGCTTCTTTGATCGCTTGAATGGATGAGACCCATGTCCCTCGTTTTCACGAGCGTGGTTGGCAATCCCTTCCTATATGAATGCTGATATTTCGCACGGGTTACGCTGGCCAGCACTCTACTCCGCTTGGGGGGACGCCCTCATAAGGATAGACTGGTTACGCTCATAACCAATTAAACAAGATGGGGAAAATCCTAGTAGGCCTTGGCCGTTTCTTACAACGCCTTGCGCTCGAAAGTGGGATCCCTTGCAGACGGAATGGCACAAGTCTTGAACGAGGGCAACCTCTAAGTAAGACCCTCGTGAATACTCAAGACTTAGCATAATTTCCGAGAATATGAAGAAGGTCCCCAAGTCTTGAACGAGGGCAATCTCACAATAAGACCCTCACGACCGCTCAATGCCTAGACAAATTTTCAAGGCAAATTTATACAAGTCTTGAGTGGGGGGCAATCTCACAATAAGACCCTCACGATCGCTCAAGGCTTAGACAAATTTTCAAGGCAAATTTATACAAGTCTTGAGTGGGGGGCAATCTCACAATAAGACCCTCACGATCGCTCAAGACTTAGACAAATTTTCAAGGCAAATTTATACAAGTCTTGAGTAGGGGGGGCAATCTCACAATAAGACCCTCACAATCGCTCAAGACTTAGGCGAATTTTTAAGATTTACAGAAGTTAACAAAATTTCTCAAAGTTCTAAAAGCTTATCAGAGAAATAAAACATCCACAGAGTATGCTACACACAGTCTTATTATTACAAGACTTGTTCCAGCAAGCTCTAAGTGTAAGTTCTGATCCATAAGTAAGCAAAAGAACAAAGTCATGAAAAATAGAATGTATATTCGTTGCACAAAAATATTACAAGGCAAAGGGCTCAAAGGCCTATGAAGTATTGTTTCAGAAGAAAGAAAAGAGACAGAAAAGCAGGAAAGTACATAGAGAATTTATAAGAGGAAAATCTCAGGCGGCTGGAGCAATGTCTTCATCAACGATCACCAGTATATTCTGGGCCACGGGGCCATGAACTGGGCCCTCAGGCCCTTGCGGTTGGGCTTGGGGATCGTTGGGCTCATTGGCACCAGGAACGGGGGCGTTAGCACCTTCAGCAACTGGGACCGGGGCATCCTCCACGACGGGCGCTTGTGGCTCATCTTCAGGGTCATCATTTTGAGCGGATTGAGCCGCATCCCCTTCCCGATGAGCGTCCGTGTACTCATCTTGGATCAGCTTAACCAAGAATTCGTACTCCATCTCAGCAACGGCGTCCGCGGGGTCGTTGGGGTCCTCATCCACTTTCTCACAACTCTCGTTGAACATGAGCCCCGTGCCCTCGGCTCCCTTCATAGCCGGGTCAGTTAGCCCCTTATGGATGCCCTGCTCAACTGCCAAGTTGAAGGCATTTGGGGCCTCATCCAGGCAGTGCAACGAGGCTGCGAAGTTAAAGGCCTTTGAATGACAGAATTTGATAAGGGCCTCCTTGTTCGCACGCTCCAGACTCCGAGGCCACTCGTTCACGGCGTCGTTGAATTTCCTCTCGGCCTCCAGAGCCCTCGTCTTCCAGCTTTCCCGCTCTGACACTGCCTTCTGGCAGCGCTCGTTAGCCTGGGCCAACTGGTCGCTCAAGCCGCTCCGAGCGCTCTCCACCACCTGAAAATCCTCCTTCAGTTTTCCCAGCTCCTCTTCCGTTTTATTGTACAAATCCCTGAGGGATTCATACTTTGCAATCTCAGCGTCCAGCTCCGCTTGAATCTGAGCCGGATCGTTGGAACGGGCCATCTTCTTGTATTTGGCCTTGCGCTCGGCATAAGTGGAGGCTCGCATTTGCACATTTTGGAGCCGGGGAAGAACTTGCTGCATAAGTTGGAGGAAAGGAAAGTGTTAGCCAAAAAATGTTAACTTACAGAAATCAGCAAAGAAAGCAAGGAGTGAAGACTTACGGAGATTAGAGCGTGGGCCGCATCAAGGGTCACTTTCTCCACAGACTCACTGAAGAGATGTCGGTGGTCCACCGAGAACTGGGCCTTGCTGTAGAGATTCTCGGTGACGGCTTGAGCGAGCGTGCCAGGCCTTAACAAAACTGGCCCACCATCGGGGGCACCCGTGTAGTCCCTATCCCCTCGTCGGGAGAACTCCCATACATGTTCCTCCTCTGAAGAGGAAGTTTCCCCCTCGCCCTTGGGGCCCTCGACTACCTGTTTTCCTTTGCCCTTGATTGCAGTAGTATCGGGCATCCTCTTCCTCTTGCGGGAAGGCCTACTGGCGCTCGGTGGGGCCTCGGTTATTGCTAGGGTGGTTATTGGCCTCGTTTGTTCTGCAGCCAGAGGGGGTTGAACGTCTCCCGCTCTCTCTGTATTTAACCGCCTCCTGGTCTCTCTGTTGGCCAGTCTACTCTCCCCTCGGCCCCGAGGGGGTTGAACCTCTGGAATTGCGCTCGAACTGGCGCCCTGACTACCGCTACGAGCGTCTCCGCGATTGCTACGATTGCGAGGGCGCTGTTGCTCGTGCTGTTGGTCCCCTTGCTGGGCTTGATTTCTATTGGCATGAGCGAAGCGTGCGGCTTGTCTGATTCCTCCTGCCATCTCTAATATAGCAACTCCTGCAAGAATGGAAATTTCGAGGGTTAGAAATCCTCAAACCATCTGCTCAGATTGCAAGTTACAAGTACAGAGAAGCAGTTAGTATTCATTCCTATCTAAAGTTAGTGCCCTAAGAATCTAACCATCTCTCTCTATGTCACGAGCCGGAGGGTTGTCAAGGTAATGAGGGTCATTGGAAAGACCACACAGGAACATGAGCTCTGCATCGTCTATCCAATCTTTCGCTTGAATGAGGTGGCCCTCGTCCCTCAGGGTTGCTGCCAGGCTCTTGGCCCAATCTTTGGGGAGTGCGGGTGGCAAGCGGCTCTTTGCAAACGAGCCCCATTGCGTGGGCACCCCAAAGCCCTCTTCTGTTGGAGCCTTGACGAAGATAAACTTCTCCTTCCAATCGGGGCCATAAGTGCTCGAGGGCGAGTTGATCAGTTTCATATGTGCCTTCGCCTGAACATAGTAAAAACCAGCCTCGGGAGATGAACGAGAGGAGCTGACCACTTGAAAAAGGGCGTTGAAGTTCCGCAAGAAGGGCTCGTAACCCATGCTCCTCATCAGAATCACAAAGCAGGTTAATAGAGCCAAGCCGTTGGGCACGATTTGTGATGGACAGAGGCCCAGATCATTCAACAAGTGAGCCATCGAGATCGAGATAGGGAACCTCAAGCCTCCTGAACTCACGGTGTCCACGTATACAGCCATTTCGCCTGGAGGCGGATTGCTGGCCCGCTCGTGGCTTTCTGGAATTCTCCATGTATAGCGCTCGTCCCAGTAGATAGGAGCCAACATCGTCTTTACTTCTCCCAAAGTAACTGTGCTGGGAGTCTCCTCAGGAGTGCGCTCGGTGGCCTGGTAGCCTGAGCCTTCACCCTCGTTAGGCCCTTTGGATTTCTGGGATTTCTTGCCTTTTCCTTTATTGAGGGCTCGTTCTGTAGGCCCTGTTATGACTTCCGCCATCGGTAGCGGGTTTGCGACGGCCACCGTCACGGTATGGCGGTGGGGGTGAGTGGCACTCTGAGTTAGGGGGAGAGTAACCCCTTGCCTTTCCGCCTCCATTACTAGATTCATCTCCTCAAAGAGAGGATCCACTCCACCTGGATTCCTATCCTCCATGGCCATCACTGTCGCCCCCAACTCTTCATCTCTGGGGGAATCGGGGGAAGATGAACTTTCAGTGGCCATTTCATGGATTTCACGGGCAAATTCCTCAATATGTTGGTCGGCCATGGCAGAAATTGGGATTTGGAAGTTTTCTGGAAAGAAATTAGAGTTCCCTAAAGGAGTAAAACCTAGGGGATTACAAAGTCCTAGAGTCTGAATCTAAAGTTAGCAGAGTTAGAAATTTACGCTGAAAGTTTACCTTGAAGGTTTCTGAGAAAATCTGGAAAAGAGGTAGAAGATGCTCTAAGAACTGGTGTGCGAGAGAATTCTTTTTGCAAAGGATGCTTGGAAGTTCAGAATGCGTAAAGAGTAGCAAGATTTCAGGATCCCGTACTTATAGGGATGGGAGTTGGTACCTTTTTCGGCAATGAATTCAAAATGGTAATCATTTCCCGCCTGGGAAACCGCCCACTTTATGGAACCGTCACATGCTTCCCAATGCTCACGCGCCCCACGCGCGCCCGCATTTAATGCTCTGACGTTTCGGATACTCAAAAATAGTACAACGCTCAGTGCAGGAGCATTACGAGCGGTCAGTCGGAAAGACCGCATTAATGGCACAGTCAGAGGAAAAATTGCTCAACACGCCAAGTCCTATACGAGCGTTACATGCGAAAGATAGAACGTGTCAAAATTCTACAGTCCTTATCACTAAGGACTACAGAATTGGGGGGCAAAATGATGGGGTCAAAATACGATCGTCCCACGATAGGACACGTGGCATCACCGAGATGATGACATCTGTCTCCCCAAAGTTGCACCCATCAGCACCCGAGCGCTAAGCCCAACGAGCGCAATCCTCCTTCATGAGTTAACCCCAACGAGCGCTGTTACTCTCACGAGCATCCATCATACTGTATGATTGGCACGCCCACGTGCCAAGGGAGCCCTCTTCGAGCGTCACACTCCCTCAGAGTGGCCTCACCTTTGGCTCGTCACTTGAACTGGAGCCTTCATTCCCCCCAGCGGATATCTTGGTTTCCAATACTCCAGGTTGTCACGAGCGCGCTCTTAAGCCCTCGTTACCAACCACCCAAATGGCTCTCTGACACAACGTACATGCCCGCGCACCTACCACTGTTGCCAGCACCAACTTTGGGCCGCTTTTGCAGAAGATTCCTCCTAGGTTCTCTCTCACGGCGCCACGTGTTAGGGCAACATTCGGCCAGGACCACTTGAGGCAAATTACCAAAGGGCCCTTGACCCTCAACTATAAATAGCTAAAGTCATCTTCTACACTGGTAAGCAATCTTCATCACTGAAACTGTGACTGAACTTACGTTTCTCTTCCATACCTTGAACTGACTTGAGCGTCGGAGAGCCAAACTGGGTATCACCCCCAGTTCCCCCAGCTTGGCCTTCTGACTTTTATTGTGCTTGTCCCAACAGGTAGAGACCACTTTCTCATCTCCGGCGGTTTCCTCCACAAATACAAATCGTAAAGTGATCGGATTCGGACCCTCCCATTTCTGAACCCATCAACGGGAACGACCGTTCCCATTTACAAAGGGAACCCGGAACGGCCGTTCCCACCTGACTTACAGAATAAAATATTCTGCATAAAATTACAATTTTAGCCCCTCGATCCGACGACTTCTTTGACCCCGATTTGCTATAATATGTGCTAATATGTAGTGAAACAACATGTTACCATGCCACATTGTATTTTCGTGGTCGTCTCGATACATTTTGGCCGTTCGTCATATTTGGTCCATTTTAGAGTCATGTCTCACGTGTACACGTCGTGTTTGCACAGATCATCTTCTCGTGACGTGGAGCAGGGGTTATAGGCCGTGTCTTGGCTTACACTTTGTCGGTAAAGGTGAGGTTTAGTTATTAATTATCTAGAACCCTATAACCCTTATATGGATTTCGGCCAAATTACACATGCGTATATCTTTATAATCGTTTTCCAACAATAAGGGATTTAATACCTACTCGTGTATCATGTTACAATCGTGTTCATGACGAGTAAATCGTGTATCGTGTTATAATCAAGCCATGAATCGTGTCATTGTGTTACCGTGATCGTGTTTGGCGAACTATTGTGTACCGTGTATCGTGTTTATAGGCCCGAGGGTGAGTGTTTGAGCCATCTGGGAAGGCATAGGGCTGACGGGTAACTCATAACACCTCTCTCACACCGTGGGGATGCCCCCTGAATCCACCAGGAGGTTTGGTGGAGGAAGGAGTCCCGTACGTGGGAGTCATGTTCCCGACGTGCAACGTGATATCGTGGGTGGCTCGGGTTTTGCAAACCCACCACCATTGGAGAAAGGAGGATTTCGTGTTATTGATCGTGTGCACTTTAATGACTTGCATGATAACTTAATTAAATGAAAGTGCAACCCTTGTTCACTGTCGAGGTTGGTTGGAGATCGTGCACGCCCTTCGCCAGGGCCACTGATTGTTATAATAACCGTGATTATCGTGTTAAACTTGATAGTGGTAATCTCGGGCGAGTTATTGATATTCTTGCACTTTTGTTGATATTATTATTTTAATTACAAAACCTTACCCGAGATTATAACTCGCATGCTACTTGTGTTTATATATATATTGCCCCTCACTCGGTCTTCACAGACTGATGCCTCCACCTTTCAGGTTTTGTTCGTGGCGTGCTAGGCGGGAGTCGGGTCGTGTCTTTCTGTCCAGCTGAGTCTAGCATAGCTTTTCTTCTCATGTATTAACAATTCAGAGTATCATGTTAATAGCTCTAGGTACATATATGTGAATGTTACTTGGAAGATGATAATGTATTGATATGATGATATAATACTCTTATGCTTCCGCTTTATATTGTACATGTATAAGTTTATCCCGCCTAGCCGGTCGTGTATTGCATTGTCACCCGTTCGCTATAGGTTGGTTCATGTACAGATCGCCTATTTCGTATGTGGATTGACCTATAGTGCGGGGGTGTGGCACCTCCGCGTGTAAGGGGTGTTACATTCCACATTTATAATCAAAACGAAGCTTATTTTTCACCCATTCTTTCATTAATTCACTACTTCAAGGTTTTACCTCTCGACTCTTGAATAAATTTTATATTATTTTACATTTATTTTTATTCAAGATGACATCATTCATGACCACATGATCTTCTAGAAGAATTAAATAAATGAGTGTACTTTCTCCACATTTCCTAACTAATTACCTAGCATTTGTTTAACATGTAATTTAACCACATCTCCTAATTAATTACCAAGCATTTGTTGAAATAATAGACAACCACATCTCCCATAAACTTTCATAAATTGCTTAAAGACCCCTCATGACTACCTATAAATACCCCCCTCAAGCCTCATTTATACCTCACAAATCAACACACAAAATCACTCTCTCCCTTCCCTACCTCACGCCACAACCCACTCTCTCTCTCTAAGGTATGTTTTCTTCTATTATTTCATGCTTTATATTTTGTTCTTAGTATAATAATAATAGTAGCATGTCTAGGATTAATTAAGGGTTAATTACACTTGACCCCCAAATTAGATGGGGTAATTACAACTCATACCCCAAAATTAGATATAATTACAGTAACCACCCCTCTAGAAAAATTTAATTACACTTGACCCCCAAAAAATTAGGGTTCAATTAAAAATATGATGACATCAGCAAAAATAATTATAAAAATCCTAAAATACCCTTATTGACTTTGATCAATTTTTTAATACCTAATATGCCCTTGGGGGTTATATGTAATTTAGTATATTAATAAAGGTGCTAAGTGTAATTTTAAAATAACATTTTACAACTGCCCTTTTTGGCTGCTTTCATGTTCATCATTACCAATTTTACTTTTGGCTGGTTTCATGTTCATTATTACCCATTTTTTGATCTTTTACCGCCAATAAATATGAGCATGAGGAATAACACTTCTAAAATCAGAAAATCCTCTCTCCAATGTCTTCTAGTAGCTATTGTTTATCAAATCGTTGATTGAAATACAACAAAAAAAAAATTTTACATTGCAACACAACAAGTTACAACCAATTACATTGCAAATTACAGCCTGAAGACATGATTCTAACATGCAAATCAAAACAAATCTAATAAGCCTGAAGACATGATTCTAAAACCATAACATCCAACTCAACTTGTATCAAAACAGATCCAATAAGCAACTGAGTTATTGCTGAACAGAGTACATTCTGAATAGTTGAGCAATAAATGAGGTGCTCGATACCATAAAGTTGCAATATATTCATTCATAAAATCTGTCTCTGAAGTTGTTATTGCAAGTCCAAAATCATCAATCTTCAAATCACTGTTGATGTTTAGAAGTAAGTTGCTGGGCTTCAGATCTTGGTGCAGAATATCAACAGAGTGTATGTATTTAATTCAATGCAATAGGTGATAAAGGGAATACTGCAAAACAGAACAAAAAAAAGGGTAATGCAATAAATGGTGAAGCTCAGTAAAGCTAATATAGGAAACAAATTAAACAGAAAAACTTATAACATATATATAACATAATTCAAAGAAAATACATTAAGCCTTGTGGGAATTAACCTGTTTTTCATGATCAGCAGCTTGATTTGTATTATCTCAATAGGTAGTTGGTATGATAGTCAACCCACGACACAAAAAGTATGGAAACTTCATGTCGAAATGAAAACAACAAGTATGAAAATTGTTCCATCATTCAGATAGAAAATACAATAATGAAAAAATCTCTCCACATTCTTGAACACATGGTGCTATCATGTCTCGACCAAGACGATTAATTCTGGCAATGGAACAACCGCATGACTAAAAACCAAAAAAAAATAAATTCAAATTTCTTCGAAAAAACTACACAAAAATCACCAAACTAACAGAATCGAATAAAAAATAAGCCAATAACAGAAAGCCCTAAATTTCCACACTGAAAAACGACGATACTACAATTTCAGCCACAGGGGATGTCAAAATCTACATAATAGAAACATCAACAAGCTACGATCGAATCTTTTGAGAAAAGTTTTCAAAATATGCAAAAAAAACACTTACCCTATGGCTGAAAGTTTTCGAAAATTCCGCGTTTGCGAAGGGACGAACAAATCGACTATTTCGTCTGGCAAAAACCATCCTTTCATCTCCATGGCTTTCTCCGCCTCACGATGACGGCGGGCATCGCCTTCTTCCTCAGCTTGGGCTTCCCTTTCTTCACGGTCGCCATCACCATATCTCCCACACAAGCCCACGGGGCAGCATATTCAGTTTGCCCTTCATACCCTTAACGGAGGTAATGCAAATGTTCTTAGCTCCGATACTGCCGGTGCAGTTCACCAGCGCCACCACCAGCAGCCCCGAAGACATCCGAACTTGTTTCCGGCGAAGCTTTTCACTTGGACATTTTCGATTAGGGTTTCGAATAAGGTGTGAAGAAAAGGCTCATTTAATTGGAGGGCAAATAAGGAAATTCATTATTTAATTTTATGGGCCAAAATATCAGAAAATTTAGAAAAATGCTTAGCGGAAAATATAAGGGGCATAACGGGAAATTCATGTTATTTTTAACAAAACCCTAAATTTTTGGGGGTTGAGTGTAATTAAAATTTTCGAGTGGGGTGGTCTCTGTAAATATATCTAAAAATGGGGTACCAATTGTAATTACCCTATCTAATTTGGGGGTCAGATGTAATTAACCCATTAATTAAATTATGCTTTAGGAATTTATTTTATGAAATATGTGCATAATTGTTAGTTTAAATAACAATGTGTGTACATTATGGAATTTTATTTAATTAAATGCATGAATTATGAAAGTCTTATTTTGGAGAAATTAATCTATTTAATTAATTATGAATTAATTAATTAGATAAATAAGTTATTTATTTATTAATAAATAAAGTATAATATTATCCAAAAGGAGTTTGGATAATTTTAGCTCTCCTAAAAGTTGATTTGAATTAGAATTCAAAGTCAAAGTTTGGAATTACTTGATTTGAATTAGAATTACTTGATCAAGTAATAAGAGAGAGGGACCAAATCCTTAGTCCATAAGGACTAGGTTCGGCCGCCCCTCCCTTTGCTATATATAGGGGAGCTCGAGCTCCCCTTAAGAGTGATTGATCGATTTCTCTTGGTTTATGTGTTGAACACCATCCTTTCTCCAATATCAAATAAACCCTACGTTAAGCCTAAACACTAACTAGAGAACTAGCATCCTTACTAGTTAGATTGTAGTCAAGTTGGTGGACTATCTCTAGAGAGCTCCAAGTTAGAAGTTTTTAAAGATTCGAGCTTTACCAAGGAGAGGGGATCAAGCCGCGAGAAGAGCGTTCTTGGGTGGCTTGAAACGCTTCAAGAAAGATTATTGAAAAGTAAGTTTCTAATCTCTACGAATTTGGATTCATGATTGCTAGTTTTTGATCCTTTTGTTGGAAAATTTTTAAATTCCCGCTGCTTTCTGATTCCTGTTTTCCAACACTCTCAACCTTTCTTTTGCTGCAAGTTTTGGAGGTCTTTCATTCTTTTGGTGGTTGTATTTGTGTTGTTGGTTTTCATTGTTATTAGCAGAGGAGCTCCAATATAATAGATTCACAACGATCAGCTACCAGTAATAAGCTCACGTCTTCAAACTCTTCAAAAGGCCTAAGGTCGCCGGTCAAAACTCCAGTGAGACCGTCTCCGTCGGCAAAGTTTCCCGATCAGCTTTTCGACTCGAATTTCTCCTTCTTTTTCGGACGAAACTTGAATTCGATTTCACCATGATGTTCTTCTCAACAAGACGATTGAAAAACTATATAAATTGTTGAGATTCAATCGAGAATTGATAAGGCTGAGATTTGACGATGATCGTGTTCTTTCTTTTCTGTGAAATGTGTGTGTTTATGTTTGAAGGTGTGGAGTGTGTGTTAATGTGTTGGGTGCGCGAGTCTGAAGCCTGATATTCTTTCTTTTTGCTTTTTGCCTCAAAGTTTTGAAAAATTCTAATTCACCCCCAAAAGTTTCTATTCTATTTATTTAGGTCCAAATAAATATAAATAATATTATATTAATATTCAATAAACACAAATATATATAATATTCGACTATGGTAATTTACGGGGCGTTACAACATTCATGCTCAATATCATAAATAATAGCATTAAATGTTTGTTTTGTTGCAGCATTGACTATATCTTTCTTAATATCATAATGTATCAATTTAAAATTTTTTGGAGCATTTTATATCACATGATCACGTTATCACGTATTGCCTCAGTATGATCTCCAAGAAACTGAAGGAGTTAACAAAAGTCAACTCGATTTTTTGATATGTCTGAATCATCATGACCACGGAATGTCTAACCTAACGAACACAGTCAATCAGTACACTCAAATGAGTTCAACGTTGTAATTGGGTTTTATCTAAATGCTTAAAGAGAACAACGTCAACATGATGATTTTGTATCATAAAATCTTCAAACATCTTCAAAGCTTTGTAATGCGCATTATTAGGACTCTCTTTGTGCATTTTAGGTCTTATCTTTTTTGTCCAATGCTGTAGATTTATCGATAATACAAGAAATGCCTTGTGCTTGTTTTTCAATTTTTGGTATGACAAGAGGGAAAATTCTAGCCCAAACCCACCTTGACCGGACCCAACCAATTAAAAAGGCAAGAGTATTACATTTGTCATTTGATTAGTCACTCTTCCCAAACTTTCCACCAACCACACGGCAAGTGTAAGACACTCGCCCCCTCATTACACCGGTTTGACCGAGCCAGGCTCGGGCTAGAATTATCCTGAAAAGAGAGTAACATAAGCAATATGCAGCATTTTTTTTAATTGCCACCATAAATATTCTGCCCCCACCCCTAGCTCATCAAAACCCTATTAATTATAATAATAAGTGTATTACATTTGTTATTGAATTGATCACTTTCCTTAAACTCTCCATTGATTGCGCAGTAAGTATAAAATATTCATTCTCTCGTTACATTAGTTAGACCAAATTAGATTCAAGCTAAAATTATCCGAAATTCACCATGTCCATACCGCCACTTCATGAATATACCTGATTCAAAATAAATGCGCTATAAAATTAAAAAAAAAAAAAAAAAGAGAATAATATATATAGCCTAATATTATTTTTTAAAAAAATTATGTACCCTGATATTAAATAAAATCACATTTACGTTACATCAATGTGAAATTTAGTTAGTGGGTGCATGAGCAGGGGAGTCGCGATGGGAAATATCCAGGACCTGAGCTGCAAACTGCAAATTCCAAATGATATCTTCGACAGAAGGCCTCTGATAAGGGTCGTTTGATAGACATCTTATGCAAAGCTCAATCAGTGTCTTCAAAGAATCGTCTGGGCATTTTTTGTGGAGTGATGGGTCGACAATACTCCTCCGAGCTCTACTATCTGTTGTTAGGCTCACGGATAGCTGTTCAAGTTTGACATTTTGAAAGGGAAAATTAAAGGTCATCGAGGACATGAGAAAGGCCAGCTCGATAATGTTGTAGATGAAATTTATTTAGTAAACTTACTATATCTTTGGATATGTTAATATCATTGGAAGAGATGATCGACCTTCCGACAATCATTTCAAGTAACATTACACCAAAGTCATAGACGTCATTTTTTTCCTGACAGGTCAACCTGCACGCATAAAAGGATATGGGAATCAGAGTAACACTTTGTCATTCCAACTACATCCCGTGCTTTTATGTGCATTGCTTCCTAGTTTATATTTTGGCCAAAACAGAAAATTGGTCACTCGAATTTTGTATTTTTTTTTTTGCAATTTATGATCTTAATAAATTTTCATTGTAAACTATTATCCGATAATTGCATTTGTAACATATCGTCATCTAAACCTTTATTTGGTGGTTTTGACTAAAAAACATGACACGTGGAATGTTTATAAAACATACGTACACGTCACCAAAAAAAAGTTTTGATGATGGTATACTACAAATGCAAACATTGGATTGCGGTTTGCAATGAAAGTTTATCTAGATGAGAAATTGTGAAAAAGAGACAAAATTCGGATAGCAAAAAATCTTTTTCCCTTATATTTTTATGTACTTTGCCTCCTTTTTTATAACATATTGATCATTTAAATCGCATGCCTACACTACATTTTTGAATGAACTATTCTTTTGAAATTTCATCTCTAAAAATAAGCAATACTAACCATGGGAAAATTGCAATTTTAGTTTCAATTGATTATCTTTAGCAAATTTCATCCCAAAATCTTAAAGACCCACAAAATTAGTCCTGTTGCTTAACACGCAGAGCAGATATAGGACTTGCGCTCTTCCACCCAAAACTTAATGGCCATGACATATTTCCGTTTGGCCGATGGGAAGAGGAATAAATGATACAATTTTGCTCCCATTGATCGCGTCGAATTACGGATGGATGACCTGTCGCGGAACAATCGACTTGACCACCTAGAATTTGTTGACGTGGTAGAGCTCGAACTGAAGTTGACCTGGGAGAGGGGTAGCAAACGTGAGCTACGGGCCGACAAAGGACGGGAGGGGTTGTTCCCTTTGTCGGCACTCCGACACTTAAGTCAGTATCGAATGGTTGAGAACTTATCGAGTTGACTTGTGTGCTGTGAATGCAGTAGTTGTGTGTGTTAAATGGCATTTATCGAGGGGGTATTTATACCTATTGGGGTAATGATTACCTGTACAGTGCAATCTGCAGGTGCATTAAATGCGCCACCTGCTCCGTACGGTTTGTCAGGCTTCATTAAATGCTTGAAACGACGGGGTGGGCCCTAGGGAAGGTCGACCTCGACGCGACCTAGGAATCACATGGTCGAGTTTGCGCCGACTTGCCTTGGACTTGGTCGATTGTATTTCGACTGAGCCGTAGGGCAGTCGAGTCGACATGGTTGAATGGTCGGCATTTTCCTTCTTGAAGGGTTTGTCGTTGAGGTGACCGACTCGGAGGCTTGCATGGCACCTTTGACCGGTCCTTCTCTCCACGTGGCATGCAGGTAGTGGTCCACGCGTCGCCAGCGTGGTGGTACCGGATTGGACCACGTCATTAGCCCCCGGAAAGGTGGTGCCACGATGACGTGGTAGCGTCCTTTCGAATTTCAAGAAGTGGGCCCCCAGGCGCAATGATGGCGACGGTTCGCCTTCGATTTTCCCGCCCAAGGTAACCTCTATAAATAGCCCCTTAAGGCCTTCATTTCTTCCCTTCACTCTTTAGAAATTTTCAGAGCATTTCGAGTTCCTCAGAGCTTTTCGAGCCAAACAGCCGGAGTCTTCGAGTCGACCAAGTCAACAGCGAATCTTTCCAGTAAGCTCCTTCGACTTAGCTTCTTTCCCTCTTATTGCTTCAATTTCTTTATTTCTATTCATTTGAGAGTCCGTAATCGAGTGAGAAGAGCCCCATCTCGAATCACGTTCGACTCGATCCTTGACACCCAAAACCTTAATCCTTATTTCAAGGAGAAGGCGGAATTCAAGGGAATCCAGTCGAAGCAATGTTGAGCAGTGGGATGTCTTCTTCTTCCTCGACTAGTTCAGACTTGCCGGATAAAATTCCGGGCCCCGGAGATGAAATAGATTCGCTCTCCTCGACTTCAGGCGAGGAGGAGTCGGTTAGGTCACAGGACTCGGACAGAGTAGATGTTACAGAGGTGTAGGGAGGCTCGGAAGATAGGTAGTCGGCATCTCCCTTAGGTCCCGTAACCTCAGCGGAACCCATAACAACCATACGCCCTGTGGGGATGACTCTAGGGTTCGTGTATTCGAGTCGAGTGGGAGGCGCTGGGCCATCGACTTCAGAGAGCCGGGGAGAAGATGTTATACACATCCCTTATGGTAGGAAATCCCCCGATCGAATTCTGGACAAGGACCCCAGATTGGTCGACAGCAAGGTATCGGCCAAGATGTTCGAAGATATTAGGGAGATACTGTTTGGAGGGGACGTCGAATTAGGAGGGTACAGTGTAATTCGACCTCGAAGAGGAGAAACCATGACTGACCCCCCGACTAACTGCATAACCTTGACCTGGAAAATGGTCCAAGCAGGGTTTCGAATCCCAATAGACGATGACATCCTCGACATCCTGAACCGCCTGAACATTAACCCGATTCAATTGACGCCGAATGGGTAAACATTAGCCCGATTCAATTGATGCCGAATGGGTATGCGATGCTCAATGGGATTCGGGTATTGATGAGAAATTTTGGAATTCCCATGCTTGGGGTAGCCAAGGACCTCTTCAACGTGAACGTGACCAAGGAGAAGTCCGGGTCGGGCTATGGGTTCGTGCAGCTGTCATTTAAACAAAAGCGCAAACTCACGACATCGCCGACCTCCTCGAATGGGCATACATGGAAGCAACAATTTGTGTATGGCGAGAGCGAGTCGGGGTGGCCGAACCTTTGGAATAGAATATGGTGTTGGAGGCCGAGCTCGACATTGCCGATTGCAGCTACGCGTTGGTCGAATACTTTTATTCGAGATATGTTATCCCTCGGCCAATTCGACTGCAAGAAGTTGATCGAGGACAAGGTCCTGGTGAACTTTGGGTTAGCCCCCGGAGTCCAGAGCCAAATCTTTAACCCTGGTATCGAAAGCACTCGAATCGTGACTAGAGTAGTGAAACTTTATGCATTTTCCTCGTCATTATAAATCGAATCTGACTCGTGTTGACTTCCCTTTGCAGATAAAGTAATAATGAGTCGTCTGGCGAAGATGAGGGCGGACATGGAAGAGCTTGAGGCCCGACAGGCCATTGCAAGGGCGGTCGAGGTGGCGGCGCCTCATAAGACGATGGATGTCATCCTGCCCAGACCGGCGGATCAAACCGATGGCGAGCCGACTCCTCCGCCTCCCCCTCAAACTGTGAAGAGGAAGGACAAAATGCCAGTCTTTGAACTCGAGAAGAAACGGTCGAAAAAGGATAGGGACCCCAAGGGCTCGACCGTTCCCAAGCCCCCGAAAACCGCCGACCACACTGCTGGAGGAAGCCAATCGAGGGGGACAGTCTCCATCGGCTCGCTTCCGTCGACTCCTTCCGGGACCGAGAAGACGCCGGCCCCATTCTCTTAAGAGGCCCTGAGGGCGGTGCATCTTCCCTTTCATCCCCCGGCGGATGATATGGCCGACTTTTTCAAAATGCTCAAAATCTCCGAGCCGCATCTACCCGGGGGTTACAAGTTAATCGGGGATGACGGTAAGCCTCGGCGGATAGGGTCGATTCCTCGGGACAATCGAGCCGCTGGGGCGGTCTACCACTGTTGCCAAGTTCCCATCAACCACGAGTCAAGATGAAAGATGTCGGAGGTCGAGTTGGAGATGTCAGCGGCCGTGAAGGCCATTGGGGTAAGAAATTAAACCTTTTTCTCTATTCCCGATTGAGGATCGATTGCTGACTTCATGTTCCCATATTCCAGCTTGCTCAGGATATATACCATATGAGCCGAAGGACCCAGATCTACAAAGAGGGAAGGGCGCGCTTGGAGGCTAAGGCGGGGATCGACTCGGAGGTCGAAATCCTGAAGAAGAAGGTGCTGGACTTGGAGACTGAGAAGGTGAGTCTCGGCTCGAGCCTGAAGTCGGCAGAGTTGGCGAAGGAGAAGGTGGCAACGGCCCTTGCCGAATCCCAAAAGCAATTGGAGGCCAAGAAGGTGGAACTGCTCGAGGCCCACAAGAAGCTCGATGACGAAGCTTCGAAGGTACTTTCCGCCTACAGGGATGGGGAAAAAGTTGGGGAAGTGAAGGGCACCCGAACGGCCATCGAGCGGTGCTAGCGTGTATATGATGAAATCGTGGCCGACTCGAAGCGTTTCGGGGCTTACCGATTTATGAAGTCGACGGCTTACAAGAGGTCGACCGCTACCTTTGGAGTAGCGGATTTGAAGGAAGGGTTCGATTTATGTCTGGCCCAATGCCGCGCTGAAGGACACCTTCCAGTCGACTATAATACAAACAAGATTGGCCTCATGTGCCCCGACCCTCGACCCCCACCTCCGCAAAATGAGGAAGATCCCAAGGAAGACTGGTCGAAACATGAGTTTAGGTTTGCTATTCCTCTGGCCAGGTCGATAGTAGGCGGAGTAGAGGAGGATGTGAGCCAGATGCCCCAGGGGGTCGACCCGATGGTTTTGAACCACGCTTGAATATTCCCCGAGCTTTTCTTCGAGGAGTCCACGGACGCCCCCTCCGACGAAGAGATTGATTAGACCTCCTGCCTCCCTACATCGCTTTTGTTCGTGTAGTTTCTCATTTTCATTTCTGTTTTAATTTTATGTATCAAGTCGACCCGGGGTGGTCGATGAGCGTTCCCATTGAAAAATCCAAATGTAATCGTTTCTGAATTCCAATGAAATTTGTTTAAGGTTATCTTCGAATTAGCATTCTCGAGTATGCATGTTCAAATTAAATTTACGGATAACTCTTACATTGACAATATTGACTATTTAACCCACCGCGAGTATGATAGCAAACATTCAAGTCGAAAGAACTACCTCGATTTTATTGATTCACCTTTTGAAGTTTACATCTTTTCAAACGTAAAATGCTCTAAGGTTGTGGGCGTTACATGATCGAGGTACCGGGTTACCATTCAATTCCTCGAGATGATAGGCTGATTCTTCCCAACCTTGGAAATTCGAAAAGGACCCTCCCAGTTGGCGTCGAGTTTCCCGACGTGTTTGACAACATCGACTCGTTTTAGAACAAGATCACCCACGCGGAAAACTCGGAGGAGAACCTTTTTGTTGTAACTTCTGGTCATCGTTGCTCGATACTGCTGCATCCGTCGGAAGGCTTGATCTCTCCTTTCTTCAATCATGTCCAAGTCGAACCGGCGATTCTCTTGGTTGCGGTCGAGTTGATAGTGTGATACTCGATCGGTTTGGTGTATCAACTCGGCAGGGATCACGGCCTCGGAACCATAGACCATTGAGAATGGTGTCTCTCCTGTGGCGGTTCGAGGAGTGGTTCGGTAGGCCCAAAGGACACCGTCGAGTTCCTCGGCCCAAGCTCCTTTGCTCCCGTCGAGGCGGGTCTTCAAATTCTGCACGATCGTCCGATTGGTGACTTCTGTTTGGCCGTTAGCCTGGGGGTGGCCGACCGAGGTAAAACGCAAGCTGATGCCGTACTTGGAGCAATAATTCTTGAACATTTTGCTTCGGAATTGGGGACCATTGTAGCAGATCAAGGTTCTCGGTACTCCAAATCGGCATATGATGTTCTTCCAGAGGAATCGGGTCATCACTGTATGGGTGATGCTGGAGACCGGTGCTGCCTCGACCCACTTTGAGAAGTACTCTACACAAACAATGACAAATTGTTGTTGTCTTGGGGCGAGGGGGAATGGCCCAACAATGTCGATTCCCCACTGATCGAAATGCCACGTTATGTCGACCGGGGTCATCTCCCTTGGATGCTGGTGAGTGAGGTTGGCATGTCGTTGACAACTGGGGCATTTTTTCACTAAGTTGATCGAGTCCCGTAAGAGGGTCGGCCAGTAATAGCCGGCTCGAGATACTTTCTTAGCGAGTATTCGACATCCGGCATGATTTCAGCATGATCCGGCATGCACTTCTTCGAGAACCTCTTTGGCTTGGGAGGGTCGTAGACACCTCTTGGCCAGCTCCCTGACAGATCTCTTGAATAGCATGCCATCCGGGTCAAGTGAGTTACTTGCCACCCTGGCCATCAGTCGACGCCTCTCCGTTTTATTTTCGGGCAAGAAACGGTCTCTCAAATGTAAGACCAAGTCATCTAACCAACACGACTCGACAGGGTCGATGCTCAATATAAGTTCTTCTTTTTCCTCGATCGCTCGAGCTGTATTCGTGAGGAATATGATCGACCTATCACTGGTCCCCCTGAGCCCGTTGGCTACTTTCGAAAGGACATCGGCTCTCTCATTTTCTTCTCTGGGTACTTGCTTAAGTCTGAAATTTTTGAATTTCGTGGCCCATTCCTTAACTTTCTCCAAGTATTTGGTCATCGATTCCTCCCTTGCTTCATAAGAGCCAGTATATTGGCTCGCAACCAGCTGTGAGTCAGTTAGAGCCGCCAGATTATCAATGTCTTGTTCCTTGGCGATTCTCATACCTTCCAGAAGCGCCTCATACTCGGCCTCGTTGTTTGTAACTGGGAAGCCCAGACAGATGGCGAAATCGAGCTCATCTCCGTCGGTACTTCTCAAGGACACTCCCGCACCCCCGCCAGATGAGGTCGAGGAACCGTCGACTGACAATGTCCAATGACATGCAATTTTCCTAGGCGAGGTTGTGGGTTCTTTCTCGACCAGGAAGTCGGCCAAGACTTGGGCTTGATATGCTAACCTTGGTTGATAGATTAAGTCATACTGGCCCAACTCGACAGCCCATTTGATTAGTCGACCCGAACTGTCCGGTTTGGCCAATACCTGTCTGAGGGGTTGGTCCGTGAGCACAATGATCTTGTGAGCTTGAAAGTACGGTTTCAGTTTTCGGACCGTGTGTACGAGCGCGAGGGCAAACTTTTCAATTTCCAGGTATCGTGCTTCCGCTCCATGCAAAATTTTGCTGACATAGTAGATCAGCATGTGCTTTTTCTCTCTAACGGCGACCAAGACCGAACTGATCACTTCAGCCGACACGGCCATATAGAGGTATAAAACTTCTCCAGGCTCCGGTTTTGCTAGGAGTGGTGGCGACTCGAGGTACTTCTTCAACGCCTCGAACGCCTGCTCACACTCTTCAGTCCACTTGAACTCTTTAACGTTCCTCAAAATTTTGAAGAAAGGAAGGTTCTTCTCGGCCGACCTGGAAATGAACCTGTTAAGGGAAATGATTTGACCAACCAAACATTGCACCTCTCGAATCGTCTTCGGGCTGGAAAGATTGCGAACAGCACTGCTCTTCTCTGGGTTGGCCTCGATCCCCCTCTGACTAACCATGTATCCGAGGAATTTTCCTCCGGATACCCCAAAGGTGCATTTATTCGGGCTGAGCAGTTTGAACGCTTGTGCTAGGTCTTAGAGGTGGTCACTCGATGCTAGGTCTTGGAGGTGGTCACTCGATCGTGTTGACCTTACTATCATATCGTTGACATAGACCTCCATGGTTTTTCCGATCTTCCCCTCGAAGATTCGGTTGACCAGCCTCTGATATGTAGCCCCCGCGTTTTCAAGTCCGAAGGGCATTACTCGGAAGCAATAAACGCCCTTCACGACTATGAAAGCGGTCTTATCTTCATCCTCGGGTGCTATGAAAATTTGATAGTAGCCTTGAAAGGCATCCATCATACTCATTAACTCGCACCCAGCAGTCAAGTCGACGAGTTGGTCGATATTCGGAAGCGGATAGGGGTCCTTAGGGCAAGCTTTGTTTAGATCTGTAAAGTCGTTGCACATGCGCCATTTTCCCCCCTGACTTGGCAACTAAGACCACATTTCACAACCAGTCGACGTATTTGGCCGGTGTGATGTATCCTGCGTCCAGCAATTTGTTTACCTCCTTTTCAATTATCTCGTTTCTTTTAACACTTTGGGTTCGCAGCCGTTGTTTGATCGGTTTGAAGGAAGGGTCGACATTGAGGTGGTGCATGATCACAGAAGGGTCGACTCCCACCAGATCATTAGCACTCCATGCGAAGACATCCGCGTTTTCTTGAAGGAATTGGATTAGGAGTACCTGTTCGTGCTCCTTTCCCTGTTCGGGGAGCCCGACATGGGTGATCTTCTCTCTCTGCCCTGGAAGAAGCTCAATTTCGATCGTTTGGGTCGATGCCTCGACTCGGTTGTCTATGACCTTCTGCTTCTTCTTAGCTTTCTTCGACTTCTGGCCACATGGTCGATTCGGCTCTTTATATCCTTCCTGGGCTCACCTTTGGGTGGCCGAGCGGCTTCTATCTTCCGACTCGGGGCACCCTTTTGGGCCATCTCGACCTCTTCCACCCTCATCCAGGAAGAGGCGATATCAAGCAACTTGGATATCGACGCAGGGTTCTTTCGGACAATATGCCGGGTGCACTCTCTATCTCTTAAAGCCGCATGGATTGTTGGTATCACCATATCCATACTTGGAGATTGAACTTGTACTGCAGCTCGAGAGAATCGAGTGAAGAAATCTCTCAGAGTTTCGTCTTCCCTCTGCACGATGTTATAGAGATAAGTGGCCGGCAACTTGTCGCCCTTTACTGAGGAAAAATGGGCAATGAAACGCTCGATCAATTCGTCATAAGAGCGGATACTTCTCGGAGCCAGCCTTGAAAACCAGTCCTGGGCTGACTCGACGAGTGTGGTAGTGAAGATCTTGGCCCCGACATCCGGTGAATGGCCAAACATGCTAATCTCAATCTCGAAGCCATCCACATGCCGCTCAGGGTCGGATACTCCATTGTATGTGGGGAGGTTGGTAGGCATTTTATCCCCTGCCATGGCCGCCAAAATCCCCTAGCAAAAAGGGGATCGTACCTCTCGGGAGCTCCGATACTGGTGAGTCGGCTTCCTTCCGGCTAGATATGGGCGATTGCTATAGGATATCTCCCCGTCATCATCGACCCGAGATGGGGACTTATCTTGGCGGGATCGTAGGGGAGAATCTCCTCTCCGACGTAAGCGGTTCCTCAAGTCCTTCTGCCCGACGGGAATCCCTCGGTTCGACAATCTGGGGGCTTCAGGAGAGACCCTAGCCCCTAGGCGATCGAACACTTTGGAATTCTTTGGTCGTTGCTCTTCCTCATTGTGAGAGGGACTCCTCGATCTTCTCGTAGCCCTTGATCCTCGGGCGGGTCCACGTTCTCCCTCCTTTCTTTTGGATTTTGACAACCTCGCCCCCTGAGGTTCCTGGTCGATTGGGCGCTTGTCTCGGCGACGCCTCGACTTGGCTTCTTGATCCGAAGGCAACACCTTGGTTTATTGCTGCCCCCGACCTGCCCCTTACCACTGGTTTTGACTAGGTGGTGGAGGCAGGCCGTAGGGATCATGATGGTAGACCACTGGGGAGGGTTGATACCCCCAAGGAGAAGGGGGTGGATACCCATAATACGCTGGAGGCCCACAGTAGTACGAATACTGGCCCGACGATGGGACGGCCGGACTGGCTCGGGGTTTCTCCGGGAATACAAGGGCTCTGCCTTCAGCTGCTGCGGCCACTGCCTCGGCTTGGCACTTTTCGAGGTAGGCGTCCAAATCTGGGGTCGCATAGACCATGGGAATAGGGGCAGCTCGAGTCTCGGCTACGTGTCGTCCCTGGGCCTGACTCGGCCCATCCTCCCTGTTTTGGATCTCCGTTTCGTGATCGTCGCCTCCCAGAGTGCGATGACTGCGTAACTCCATTACTTTTCGGCTTCTTGCTTGTTTCCCACAGACGGCGCCAAAATGATCGCATCGAATTACGGATGGATGACCTGTCGCGGAACAATCGACTTGACCACCTAGAATTTGTTGACATGGTAGAGCTCGAACTGAAGTTGACCTGGGAGAGGGGTAGCAAACGTGAGCTACGGGCCGACAAAGGACGGGAGGGGTTGTTCCCTTTGTCGGAACTCCGACGCTTAAGTCAATATCGAATGGTTGAGAACTTATCAAGTTAACTTGTGTGCTGTGAAAGCAGTAGTTGTGTGTGTTAAATGACATTTATGGAGGGGGTATTTATACCTATTGGGGTAATGATTACTTGTACAGTGCAATCTGCAGGTGCATTAAATGCGCCACCTGCTCCGTACGGTTTGTCAGGCTTCATTAAATGCTTGAAACGACGGGGTGGGCCCCAGGGAAGGTCGACCTCGGCACGACCTAGGAATCACATGGTCGAGTTTGCGCCGACTTGCCTTGGACTTGGTCGATTGTATTTCGACTGGGCCGTAGGGCAGTCGAGTCGACATGGTTGAATGGTCGGCATTTTCCTTCTTGAAGGGTTTGTCGTTGAGGTGACCGACTCGGAGGCTTGCGTGGCACCTTTGACCGGTCCTTCACTCCACGTGGCATGCAGGTAGTGGTCCACGCGTCGCCAACGTGGTGGTACCGGATTGGACCACGTCACCCATAATTTTCAAAGAGTGGAAATATTTGTCCAAACATTAACTTTTAAAGAGCAAAATGCATATGACCCCCTATATTTGTGTAATATTATACCCCGAAAATCCCTTTATCGTTTATTCGTTTTTAATTATAGAATTAATCCATTTTAACTCGACAAAGCCTACACACACATATTATACTATATGATGCAAAAGATTAAAAAATTAATGGAAACAGTCACGTTTTGTGTATTAAAGTTATAATTAATCAATTGCACCAAGTTTCTACTACCTGAACTATTTAACAAAGTGACGTTTTACACTCCATATAAACCACGCATAGAGAGTACCACGAATTCGAGAACTATACGAGTAGTTAGAAGAAAGCACTTACATTGGTCCAAGTTTTCCCTTAGATGATCCACGTGATGACGGCGCCACTTCCGATTCATCCTAAACGATGCCAAAAAACCAACATATCAAATAATTATATGTATGTTCTCTCAAAAGTAATGAAATGAAATATCACTAAAAAAAAAAAAGTCGATTTCCGACTAAAATTTCAGACGAAAATTTAGACTTTTTTATCTGAAAACAATGTTTTTCGGTCAACTTCAGACGAACTTTATTTTGTTTTTTTATTCGGACAAACTTTTCGTCAGAGATTCACCCGAACTTTCCGACGAATTCCGTCTGAGATTAGCGCAGAAATATTTGGAAATTTTCAGACGTAAGTGTTCCCCGCAAGCTCGCCACAAATGAAAAATATATTTAACTTTTCGTGAGTTTTCCTCCGACGAGTAATTTCATCGAAAATTTCCTACAAGTCTGAGGAATGATTTAAAATGACTTTTTTCCTTTTCAGGCGAAAGTTTCGTCGGAAAATTCGTCCGAATTAGCAAATATATTTGTTTAAAAATAAAAAAATTTAAATTCGTCGGAATTTCATCGGAGTTTCGTCGGAAATTTAGTAAGCTACGGGAAAAATAAATATTTTTTGGTTTTCACCGGAACTTCATCTGAGTTGGGACGGAAAACTCAGACGCAAACAAGTTCGTCGGAAATGTTCGTCTAAATTTGCCTGTTTTCTTGTAGTTTATAACAGATAGATCTTCCCACTCGCATTAGAATTTAGAAGAGGAAAACATTCTTGGCAATTACTTACTAATATCCTATTCTCCGCGAACAAAGGCAAATTGTATTTGCTAATTTTGACATGAAGATCGTGGTCTAGCAAAACGTCTGTTATTTTGAGAGAATTGGAGAATACACCTGGTACTATCCCCGTATGTAAAAATTGGATGCCTCTCGCCACTCCAATCCCAGCCGCTATTCTTTGTGTCCACCTCAATTTCTGGTTTGATTGTCCATCTATATGTGCATTGAAGAGATATAAAGAAGTTGAAAAGTGGGATTATTTACATTTTTTAAAACTTAGACGACCTTGAAAATAGGTGAGAGTTACATTTGTCGTTCCAAGTTCAATTGATTTATATTTTAAAAATAAAATAGTTGAAAACAAACATATTCGTGCTCTTTTTTTGCCAACAAGGGTTGATTTAAGTGGTTCGAAGGTTCTTTGGCCACTTGGGTGTGCGTGTGTTAAAAAATATATATATTTGTGCTCTTTTTTAGAAATATATGCATTCAACCCCTTTTGTTATTTGAAATGAGCGTAAAAACTCTCGTGTTATAATAAGTCTTATAGAAAATCTTGTGTTTTCTAAACTTTGTAAATAATATCTTATGACCAGCCATTGTATTATACGCGTGGGTTATGCGAATTTTCTTTAGAAATAGATGTTTATATTTATATGCATAATATCTTAGTTTCTATAATTTCAATTTTACCCCAATATTTATAGAAATTCTCAAATAGGTTCTAATCTATTTTATTTTAATATGTAATTTTTGTTTTTGTTTTTGATAGTATATTTGATAGTATTTTACCAACGGGGAATTCCCGAAAACTCCCCAAATGATAAGCCCAATTCCTTTTAGCTCCCCATTTTAAAAAATGATGTATTAAAACTCAAGAATCGCGTATCTAAAACCTCAAATGATGTATTTGAAATACAAGGAAAAAATCATGTATCTAAATCCCAGAATCATGTATCCAAATCCCAGAATTGCGTATCTAAATCCTAGAATCGCGTAACTAAAACCCCAAATGATGTATTTGAAAATGGGGAGCTAAAAGGAAGTTTTCAAACCAATGGGGAGTTTTAAGGAATTACCCCTTTTACCAACCTTCATTTTTTTCTTCCCAATAAGAATTTACATGATATTTGTATTTTTCATTTATTATTTTTATATATCTTTTCTAACATTTTCCTTTATATTCTTTCATAAGTTTTTGAAAATTTTGATCTATAAATATTTTTTGTCTAATTTTTGTTGTAATTTTTATATATAAAATTGAATTTTCTAGTGTGTGTAATTCAAACAATGGGTGAGGATTTTTTATGCTTATTTTTATAAAATATAGAGTTTTTATACAAAATTTTAACACCGAGTTCATCTTACATTTTTTATATCTCACGGAGTTTTTCCCAACAATTATCCTTTGATTTTATGCCAAGCCTTGAATTTTTGAACTGTAGAGTGAGGGCTTGGTTGTAATTTTTCAAATATGCGGAAAAATATGTAAATTTCACCTATTTTGGGAGGGTCTGGTAATAAATAATGTTACGACATACTAATATTTAAAACATCTTTAATTTGTTTAAAATTTTATTTTGTAAGTTACGGTAATATAAACAAAAACTCAATTGGTTTGTATGTTACACTATAGTTTCATATATATATATATATATATAGACTTATTTACCTCTAGCCCCCAGATGAATTTTAAATAATAAAAGACCCCACATTTATATTTATTAATATTGAACACCAAAATGAATTTTAAAAGTACAAATGACCCATATCCATTAAAAATTATTGTATTCATTTGAGATTTAGATGTAAAAACTCATTTTTGAGGATATTTTGTGTTTTAAAAACTTGTTTAAATTAAAATTTTAGATAAAATTATCAAAAATTCTAACGGAGAAGGAGTTATTTGTAATTTTAAAATTCATTTGGGTGTCCAATATTATTTAATCTCAACAAAGGGATGTTTTGTTATTTAAAAATTCATTTGGGCCTAGATGTAATTCACCCAACTTATTTACCTCTAGCCCCAGATGAATTATATATATATATATATATATATATATATATATATAACGCATATATTAATATATACTCTTTCTTTAAAAATGAAGTTACCTGAGATAAAATTTCGGAGATTCCCATTTGGCACGTACTCGAAGACAAGAAAAATTGTGGTAACAGAGGTTGAATCATCGTGAGAGCACTCAAAGCAGTGGCCAATTGCGCTAACTAAATGGCTGTGTCTAAGTTTTGAGATCAACTCAAGTTGATGAGTGTAACTTTGGATACTCTGTTTTTTCTTCACTTTCATCCTTCTTATGGCTACTGCACTCCCATCTGTGAGCCATCCTTTGTACACCTGATTACACCCAAACGACGACGTCGACTTAAATAATTAGAAGAAGAGTATATATAGTATCGATTTATACTATTAATAAATAAAGAATGAAACTCCAGAATAACTGTAATTGGGTTTATTAGAAGAGAAATTGGAGGGAAAAGTATATCGTATTTCTGTGTGATTAGTTAGAGAGTAACAAGCATGGTGGCATATATATATATACCAGCTGGAATGACTAAAGAGAAAGATAAATAATTTTTCCTCTTAGAAACATCTAAACACGTGGCTAATAGAACAGTGTATCCTGACTCAAGCTATCAGCCTATACATCTTAAAGCACAACTAATTATCAAGTTTGAATGCTGCCAAAAAAAAAATTATCAACTTTCACTAATTAGGGTTTAACCTTTTCTTTTTTTATGACACACTTCACTCAATTAGTGGTGGGAGGGATTTGAACCAGATCATTCTCATAAAAAATGAATCATTTAATCATTTAAACCAACCCCTATTATGCAGTTATGCTAATAGAGTTTACCTTGATTTTGACATATCAACTTTTATTTTTTTTGTCTTTGAAATTCTAGAGCCTTTTTTTCTATTCTCTCCTCGCCTACATTATTTTTCATTCATCTTTCTTCTTCGACATTCATTTTATTTTGCGGTTTATTTCCTTACCTTTTTCTTTTCAATTTAATTATCAATGTTGTATTTTTTATTCGCAAGGTAACTATACGAGAATTTTCCTCCCGATAGGTGTGTTGTAACTATGTCTCCCACGACCTTCGAAGAAAGTATTGATTATCTTAAATAATCGATTTGAGTGAGTGGGATTTTATATCCGCTCCCTCCATAAACTTAATGATAATTTGAGAATCCACTTAAAAATGATCCTCTCATCTGATGTTCCTAAACTAATTTCATAACCTCTCGGTCCTCGGAGATCTAGGTTGAAGTGATCATGCACTTGCCCAAATTTATTCAGAACCACTAACCCAATTTTCATTCGAATTTCTTACCACTATAGAGTTTGACTTTGACACTACTATCTGTATTCATCTTAAACTACCCTGGCTCGGGTTTGATACACTTGAACCGAGATATATCCACGAACTGTCTCTTTCTTTTATTATACTAAACTTTCTTTCATTTTATTTTTTAATAACAAAATGTCTTTATCTTTAACTAATTAATAAATAATAAACAATTTGCAAAAATATATATAGATAGAAAACATAATAATATTAAAACTTAACATATGATAAAATTATTAATTACATCTTATTTCTATTTAACACACATTTAGTGCACCCGTTATTAGGTGAAAATTAAAATCAATACCTGTCCATAAGAACTTTCACCAATTAAATTGATCGTGTCAAAGTTATTAGTGGCCTCCTTAAGCTCACCCAGAACGAATGTTCTATAAGCAGGAATCCCAAGCGCTCCCAACTTCATCGTCTCAGAAATATACCCTGTTAAACATTCGTCTCATTTGAATTCATCAGAGTCGAGAATAGATCTATTTAACTGAAATATTGAATTTGTGTTAAAAATTTTGACCATCCTAAACTATTGCATTTTTTTGGAGTTTACAACCTAAATTTTATAAAATGTCTAAGTTTACAACCTCAATTATTTTTTTTGTAACAAATAACAACCTGATTCCACTCATCTTGTGACACGTAGAAGAAATATGAGCAGGGACGGAGCCAGGATCTAATGTTGTAGATGACAAAAATTTAAGATATCAAAAATAAAGGGGTAAAATTTTTAGGGGGTTAGAATATCAAAAAATTAAAAGACAAAAATATAAATATATCAAAAATATACATATAAAAATTAAAAAATTCCAAAATTTAGGTTAAATATAATAGTTAAAGTTGTAAATTGAGATATTTTATAATTTGGGTTAGAAATGCAATAATTCAAGTTGTTACAAATAGTTATCCCATTTAATTTTCACTGAAATATTGATCAGAAGTTATAAAAGAGTGCTACAAAAAATAAAATAATGCAATACTCACTGGCATCTTTGAGAAGCTGAAGCGTGTAAGCAGGACAGGCCTTATCAATTATCAATACTGTATTACCAACATCTTTATTATGGTTCTTCGCAATCTCCCTCTTCACAAACACAAACGCCAGACCAAATATTGATATTGCCCCGACAATCCCTCCAACCATACTCGAAGCTAAAACAGCTTTACCGTACGAAGACGTTCTTTTCTGCTCCCTCCCAGGAGAAATTCCTACTGCCAGAGCTTCACTATGACAGAACGACAAAGGATGCTGATTTCTGTATCTCCTCAAAGAAGAAGCAGCAAAGCAATTCCCTTCATATAACACGATCCTATTTTTCCTCATCAGACAATCAGGCATCTCACCTGACAACCTATTTTCTGAGAAATTCACGAATTCGAGCCGACCGTCGCAAGAAAAGTTGCGTTCGAGTTTCCCAGTTAATTTATTCCCACTGATGTCTAAAAATGAGAGAGAAGGAAGCGAGAGAAGCGATGTGGGAAGCTGGCCAACAAGTTGATTGAGAGAAATATCCACAATCTCAAACTGAAAGCTGGAATTGAACTGGTCTGACGATACTACAGAGTGAAATTTGTTACTCTTGAGTACCAAAGAAACGAGCTTTTTGGGCAAAACGGGAAAATGGGGTCCCAAATTATTGTATCCCAAATCGAGAATCTGAAGGTTGGTAAGGTTACCAAGACCGTTGAGTTCCCCTGATAGATTGTTCGAGGAAAGTTTCAGAATCCTGAGAGTTATCATGTTTGATAACGAATCCGGGATAGAATCAGTAAATGAATTGTTTTTCAGACTCAAAACAGATAATCCTGGAAAGGATGTGGTCAACCAAACAGGGATTTGACCAGTGAATCTATTATGATCCAAAATGAGAGTTTGGAGATTTTTGAGTAACGTAATTTCCGTTGGAATTGAGCCCTCAAAGTAATTAGAGCTCATATCGAGTATTTCCAGGGAGGATAATTCTCCAATCTGTGAAGGCAAAGGACCCTTCAAGCCTAATGATACTAAAGACAAGACTTTCAAGTTTGGAAGACTAGCAATGTTTGAAAACAGGGCAGAAGTAGAGAAATCATGACTCAAATGAGGGAACCAATAGTTACCAGTTATATGAAGCTGAGTTATGTTTTCTTCATAGCAAGCAAGTGTTAGAATTTGTGTTGGCTCAGAATTATTGCACAAACCCTCATGTTCGGTGGTGCTACTTAGCTGATTTTGTGGGAAATTGAACTGCTGCTTTATTCTCAAGAGGGCTTCGTACTGAGAGAGGTCTAACTGGTCTGAGCGATGTGGGAGATGAACGATTAGTAAGAATAGTGAGAGGAAGTGGAAAATGGGAGAGAGGTTTGGTTTTGCTGCCATTGATGAATAATGATCTTGAATGAAGAAAGTGTCTTCAGTCCTCACATGTATGCCTAGTTAATGAGAAGAATTTTGGATGTTTTGATATTGTTTTAAGTATTTCCCTGATTCTGGGGTGGATTAAGATGGTGGGTTTCAATACAAGACGAATTCAGGAGAAAGTATTACTTTTAGGGGTGGGTGGCAGAAGATCCCTATTCCCAAGTGGACTTAAAAATGTGAGAATTTATTGTTGGAATTCGTCAACCCTAACGCAGCGGAAATTAAAATTTTAGGGATTATAAAACAAGTTTTATCGGAATTCCAATTAAGATCAGCCTTTGATTCACATTTACGATTTAAACGGAAGAAGAATCAAATACCTCTTTCGCTTCCAATTGATGACGATGACAAGAAGGTTTTCCAAAACCTACCCGCTTCTCTTCTATCCGATCTTCTTCCAAGAATCCCACGCGGAATTCCTCTAAGGTAGTCCACGACCCGTAATTGAACAACTATTCAATTAGCACACTAGAACACTAATTAGATATTGATTATCTAATAGCATTCTCAATACACACTAGAACGCTAATTAGATATTGATTATCTAATAGCATTCTCAATACAGTATTGAGAGATGAGAGAGAAAAGAGACTTGGAGAGAAAGCAGAAAAGAAGAAACACAAACGATCTGTGATTTCTCTCCCTTATCTTTCTTAAATACTTAGCCCTAGGTCAAAAACCCTATGGGCTAGTCAATATGATGGGCTTTAATTAAATTACTACTAATTAAATTAAAAGGCCCAATATTCATTTAATTTGTAGACTCAATTTAATTACAATAATTAAATCAAAAGTCCAATGTCTAATTAAATTGATGGGCTTAAAAATTAATTACTCTTAATTAAATTTCAAGCCCAACATAATTTAAATACACTTATTTAAATTAATGTTAACTCTTTAACATCTATTCTCAATAGCTTAACAATTAAGTATAAATTAATTAATACAATTATTAATTAATTACTCTCTCAAAAATTAAACTCTTTTAATTCAATAATCAATCTCTATTGATCTTTAGATAACCTTGTTGTTCAATTTGAGTCATTGTGTGACCCCTTAGGTTCACCAATGAATAGTAGTAGGCCCACGTTCTTAACGTGGTATTTCAGATAACAATTTATCTTATCGATTCAATTGAAACCTTTCAATTAATCACTGTTTAATTAAAACTCCTTTTAATTAATCAGTACCTACAGATCATGATCGATGTCTAGTGACAAGCTCATGACCACCCATCCAATAGGTGAAGATTGTGTTGTGAACCTTTCAGTCTCATGGATACCGTGAGATAAGATCCTTCTATCGTCCAATCCCCGATTAGGACCTAGGGCATGGGAATAATAGAACCCTATTAGTCCTAATGTTATGAATTAATTCTAATAGCAATTCCATTTGATCTAACACTCTACGAAACTCATTTCCTAATTTAGATCTCACTACCTTGCGCAAGGATTTAAGTGGAATGTACTACAATAGAATTCATGGGTGATTCACTCGTTCTTCTAGACGAGCGATAGATTCTATGTTGGCATCTCACATGCCCCCATACATGATTCGAACAATGCCAACATACAACCATAGCGAGATTCATGGAACCCATGAATCTCTAGGCGCATATCAAACATTGCCCTTGTCATGCACAGAGCATCAATGGAGCCTCAAGTCTAAGGACCATTTAGACACTACCATAACTAGGGAACCAACCTCATCATTAAGGCGTAAAAGCCTTACCCCATTGAGGTGTTCCTGTCGGGATCCTTAGTGTACTTGTTCCCTAACAAGCACCCTCATACGCGTGTGAATGTCTCTACATTCAATACTCATGAAACAAAGTAACCTTTCTAAAAGGCACGTCATATGAGCAAGTCTCAAACGAGTCAAGTCAACATCCCCGTTCTTATTAGACTCTTCGACTTGGAGTTGATTTAGGTCACGCCATAGACACTTGTTTCATAACCTCCATCCCTATGCGAGGTCAAGTCCCGTAGCTTAATGTGACCTTGGGGTTTCATCCATACACAAACAGTTATAATATGCAATTAATAAACTTGAATGAGATATGATGAATTGGCCACATAGAATTAAACGACTATGAAACGTTACATTTATTATTTCATTAATGTCACAACTTGTTGCTAATAAGAGTAGTTTACAAAAAGAGGCCTAAACTATTTGGCTCTTCTAGGGCACTACTCTAACATTTATAAGTCCAAACACTCCACAGCAATGCAGTGTCACCGTCGGTCATTAAATTTACAAGTACGTAGCAGTCGGAGCATATAGGGAATTATTCAGAGTGAACTCCCCACACAATCCTGTGTTACACATAGGTATCACGAAAAATCTTGTGCTATAAAAATTAGTTGATAAATCTTATGTTAGCACATAATTAGCACACCATCCCCAAAGATTATTTATTAGTATTTTAATTTGTTTTTCCTAAATTACCACAATCGAATTGAGAATTATCACAATAATTAGTTCTTTATTGTAACGCCCCGGTTTCCGGATGATCAGGTAAGCACGCCACGTGTGAGTTGAGTGTAGGTTTTATTTTATTTCTTTAATTTATAATATATTCTTACGTGGCATTCATATTTTTATAAAATTCACGAAACATCATTTATATCAATTCTTTGAATTCATATCATTGAAAATATTATTTCATGACACGAAAAATGTTTCTTGCATAAAACAATTATCGAGAGTACTTCAAATTACCAAATTGTCCCTAGTTAAATATTCTTTAAAATTCTAGGGACTTAATTGCCAATCCTTTAGGGACTTAATTGATCATATTTTAAAACCTCATATACTCAATTGCATAGATTGAATTCTTGGAGGATTTATTGGCAATTAGCATAATTCACAAAAATCAAGGATGATGAATTACGTATCATCTCTTCTTGCACATTCCATGATCATTTTCATCTTCAATTCATCAACATATTCATCTCTTTCTCTCGGTTCTCCAAGGAAAGAAAAGGAAAGAAGTTTTTCAATCAATCATCAAGATTTCAAGAAATCTTTCAAGGAATTGGAAGTTCATCATCATCATCTTCTTCTTCATCCATTTCTTAGTTTCAAGGTTGGTTTGGCATGAGTTGATGATTCTTGATTGTGTTTGATGTGGTTAGGGTTTGGAAATTATATGCTAAATGATGAATTAGAATTAGAATCATGATTATGTGATTATTTCATGAATTATGACATGATTTATGGCTTGAATCTTTGGAATATTGAGCATGAATGATCAAGTGGTGATCATGAGCATGAGGCATGAATTCTTGATCATATTGCATGCTTTGAGTGTTTAAATGTGATATTACTACTTCTTGAATGTGTATGCATCATACTTCCAGAAATTATTGCATTTGGGGATCAAAAATGGATTTTTGGTGCTTGTTTTGTTGTTTCCCGTAGCCTTCCCCTGTTTTGCTCTGTTTCTGTAAGTTGCAGAAACAGGGAACGGCCGTTCCCAGCCTCAAGGCATAGTGGGAACGGGCGTTCCCTTCTTTTAAACTGAAAATAGGCGGCCGACCATGGGAACGACCGTTCCCATTTTGGCCTTGGAGCCGGAAGGGCCGTTCCCAGCTAGGCGCATTTTAAAATGGGGAAAAACGTTGACACGCTTTGGGGAACTCATGGGAACGACCGTTCCCATTTTTCAAAGGGGACCGGAACGGCCGTTCCCACCTGGCTTGCAGTGTAAAATTCACTGCATAAAATTACGAAAATGACCCCTCGATCCAACGACTTCTTTGACCCCGAATTGCTATAATATGTGCTAATATGATGTGAAACGACATGTTATCATACCACATTACATTTTCATGGTCGTCTCGACACATTTCCGCCGTTCGTCATATTTTGGTCATTTTAGTTCATGTCTCATGTTTATACGTCGTATTTGCACAGGTCACGAGGGTGTGGACGAGGAGCAAGCTCCTTAGAACACTTCGTTATTGTATTTTGCAAGAAAAGGTGAGGTTTAGGTTATGTTTATAGAACCCTACCACCCTTACGTGCCACATGTTCATGACATTGACAAGCATGGTTAAATAAAGGTGATAAAATGATTGGTTGTAATCTCGGGCAAAGATTGAGTTTCTTGAGTTATATATTCCTTTCATTACTAAAGTCTTCACCCGAGGCTACAACTTGCATGTGATGTGTATATATATTTATTGTCCCTCACTCAGTCTTCGGTAGACTGATACTTCACCTTTCAGGTACCCTTTGAGCGTGGTCGTGCTAGGCGGGAGTTGTTCGAGTCTTGCATTTCCACGGGTCTAGTTTCATACCCTTTTGTATAGTCTTATGCTAGTTTCATGTTATGACTAGTATTGTCATGTTTTGGATATATGGTTATGTATATTATTAAAGGATGATAATGTATTGATAGTTAAGTTGGTATCTATACGTATCTATTCAATAAATATGGTACCTATATGTATGAATGATCTCATTGCTTCCGCTTTCATTATCTTGTTGGCTCTGGTTGTTGGGGAGAGTGTCCCGCCTAGCTCGTCATTTTATTTGTCACCCGTTCGCTATAGTTTTGATTTATGTATGGATTTTCCATTTCATACGTGGATCGAGGCTATAGTGCGGGGGATGTGGTGCCCTGGGGATTAGGGTGCTACATTTATCATGCTGGGTAAGAACAACTAAATTCAAATTGAGATGTTTGAAAATATATGGAAACAAATTTGAAAGAAACGAAAGAAAGAAAATTCTGAAAATTTAGGGCTAAATGAAAAGATAAAATCACATTTGTGTTTAAAAATCAATAAAGGAGAATAAAAAATGGTAATTCAAATAAAAAAAAAATACCTATTAAGTCAGCGCATGTAACTCAAATAAAATTCCTATAATTAAAAAATCAATTAATTGATATTTTTTAATATAGATTTAAATGTGTCAAAATTTATATTTGACAATAAAATCATATCTTGTCAAATAAACGAAAAATCAAATGTAATATTTTAATAATCAATTCATATCTTGCAATTATAGTACGATATTACAAAATCAATGAAGGACTTCTGAAGTCTTCCTTCATTAATTATAGCAAGAATTATCCTTCTACACCTATAAATATGAGAATTCTTTACAAACTAAAAATACATCTCAAAGAACAAAGAGTAAACAATAAAGAAAAGTTCGAGAAAAGCCACAAAGCAAAGAGAAGGAAGGTCCGAGGTCTCTCAAGGGGGTCTTCGGCGTTTTTTGTGGCGTTTTCATGGAGATTAACAAAGCAAGGAGTCTGATCCGCAATAAGACATTAAGTATGTAAATTCGGTATTATCTCCAAATCAACATCAAATCCACTTTAAAAGTGTTTATCGGTATTCATCAAAATCAAAGCGTTCAATTCGTGATTAAGTCAAAAGACCCGTGAATTAACGTTTTCAAGAAACAAATAAAAGACAAGGAAGATCGAAATTTCAAAATCAACAAAGTCGTTTCAAACCTTCCAAATTTCAACAAATTTTGTAGGAAAAATCAAAGAAACAAAATAGAGATTATACCAACTTTTCATCGAAATAATAAAATCTTTATTTTTGATTATTTCTTGTGTCTAATTATTTAATTAACACGAAATTTGAGTTACAGTAGAAAAGTTTAAATTTTTTTCAAAAGCCAATTTTAGCATAACCAACAGAGGTTTGTCCAATTGGCTAAAATGTTCTTTCTTTAGGACAATAATACGAAGTTCGAATGTGACACCCCGATCCGCCGGACGAAGAGGTACGCATTATGTGCGCGTTTTAATTATTAATTATGTGATTTATTTATTTGTTTAACCTCTTTGCTTATTCCTTTCTTATCTAAATTACTTGTATTATTTGAAATTAAGTGAATTACGTGAATTATGTGAACGTACGTGAAACGTGAATTCCTTGTTGCTCATTGTTACGTGTTTCGTGATTTTCGATTCTTGAGCGTGTTTACGTGTCTAATATGATTCGAGAACTTGATTATATGTTTTTGTGTTGGTCTTGAGCCCTCCGTATTCTTTTTGGACCGAAATACCTACCCGAATACTTATACGTACAAGAAACACACCTAAAATACCTATGTGGGACCCATAACCCTATTTGTTGACTTTCTCTTTCTCTCTCATATACCAAATCAGCCCATTTTTCCTCATTTTTCCTCCCCAAATCGTGACCTATCAGAAAAAGAAGAGAAAGGAAGCCTAAAACCTTCAAACTCCATTGTTGTGCAAGACCCCAAGCTCCAAGACTCTTGGGTGTTTAATTTCTTTGCTTGGTAAGTTTATTTTTGTAATCTACATGCTTGAGTGACCTCATTTATGCATCTTGATCTTTGAATTTATGTTGGGAAGCATGTTTTGGGCAAGAGGGTGAATAGTAAGGGGGTCTCATGGCACTTGTTGCATTCTTGCTTTTCCTTGGTTCCTGTTGCACTTGTAAGCACTCATTGTGGTGGTTGTTGCATATTCTTGGGTCATTTATTGATTCCTTTGTTTGGTAGTTGGATTAGGGGGTTATAGCATTTATGAGACTTGTGGGTTTGTGGGAGAAAGCTAGGGTATTGGAGTTCTTGATCAATTTGTGCCTTATGTGTGTCTATTTGATGATTTCAAGCATGCTTGTTGGATTTTGATTGAGTTTTGGGGAAGAACCCTTGATCCCCTTCTCCCCATTTGAGCATTTGAATGCCATATTATGTGATAGATGAGTTTTATTTACTTTGGTGACTTTATGTTGAGTTTGATTTCATTTTGGCTTCTTGAATGCAAACTTTACCGGTTTTTGCTCTTAAATGCGTTTGTGTGCGTTTCTTTGAGAATGTGCATTTGATCTCATGTCTCTTTGATGCTTTTTGATACCATATATGTTAATGCCTGATTGCATAGCTTTATGTTGGTGTTGAGTTTGGCTTTGGAGTGTTCTTGCTTGGTTTGGATTTGTTTTGGCCGAATTTGCACTTTTAAAGTCGGCAGTTGAGTAGATACTCAAAATTATTTTCACTGGTACTCAAAAGTACAGGGGCGTTTTACTTGAAACCGTCAGTTGAGTAGGTACTCAAAATTTTTCCGCCGGTACTCAAAAGTACAGGGGATCTAGGAATTTTCTACTATTTATTTGATCAAGATTTGGTTCAATATGCTTCATTATGTTCCTTAAGATACGTTTGTGCATCTCATACGCATCCATTGCATTCATAAGCATTGCCGAGCGTCTAATTGGTACATTTTTGAGTCTAAGTCTTGGGTATTATGTTTGTTTGTCTCAGAGCTACCCCAGGACGTTGTTGAGCCCGAGGCTTAGGTGTCGGATCAATTTTTTTGCTACCGGTTCTTTTGTTTCAAGGTGAGGTTTAGGATCTTTCTGTATTAGTTATTGACCTATGGCCGAAATGTGATGATTTTAATCCCGCATGTGAATATATATATATCTTATATATTCTTTTGTCTATGACTGTTTAAGATACGATTATGGTCTTATGAGAACTTTTACAAACTTTATGGAAAAGATATACGTATAAGCGTAAGTAAGCTTAAGTTTTGGTACGTTTTTATTATGTTTGGTGCGAGGTAAGCCCTGAAATATGGGATTTGGTTCCGGTAAGTATGTTGGGCCCCGGGAATTGTGGGTAAGGAGCCCCGGAACGGCAAGGGCTGTAGCACCCCGCACGTGAGGCACCACATCCCCCGCACTATGGCTCAACACAAGTAACGAAACAGTACTCCGCACCCGTATCAAACCATAGCGAACGGGAGACAAACATAAAAAAAAACCTTCCTAAGCCAGGCGGAGTTAGACCCTGCAATGAAGCCAATCAACAACGTATAATGCATTGCAAACTCAAATTCAAACATACAACTCATAAGTATAATTGGGCACTTCAGGCCTCTTTCAAAATCATAGCAAAACTCAGTAAAACCAATTTCATAATAAATACATAGGTATCCAATTTCACTATATAACTGAAATGAATTATACATAAATCCAATACAGATGCGAATGCAGAGACTCTCCTAGCCTAACTCGACCCACTTACAGACTCCAAACACCTCCGCCTAGCTCGAGACTCCAAAGTCAAACCTGCACACTAAAGTGTTGGGGAGGGAGAGGGTCAGTCTCTAGAAGGCTGAGTGAGCAGGAGCGATACATATATATAAAACATGCGCATGCAAGTCATAAATCCCGAGCAAGGTTTTATTTGAAATTAGTTCCCACTAAGGGTAAGAAAATAGATAAACAATGCTCGAACTTTACGACTAAGTCATATTAAATTCATTATATTCATAAATCATACATAAATATAAGGCTCGGCGAGTGAGCGTGCACAATCTCCAACCAAACTCCGACCGTGTACGATAAATATCATTAATATGTTAATTAGGCGTTCATGCGATATATCATAATACATGCAAACCATATATCATAAATCATAATCGTTTGGGCAATCCGTGTCCCGGCCTTTCCGCACGGTGCATAATCATAACATAACATATACATAAGAAAAGGCGTAAATCATAACCAACCTTCTTCCTCCGGGTGGTGGACGGGTTAGCAAGACCCGACCACCTCAGACATAGGCCAATGGGGTTTCATGACTCCCCCGAAGGCACTCAGCTCCCATTTCCCGCTAAATCTCCTAGCGAGGGCCGGTATCACCGTAGTTTGGTTGGGACTAGTATATGGGATCCCCGGGATCCCCGTCAGCCCTTGCTTCCTCGGTTAGCCACATATACCAAGTCCCGGACCCGTGAACATAACAGATATGAAATCTCGCCAAAACATATCAATACATAGATATGATACGTACTATAAGAAATCATACCTTACCGTGCAACTCGGCATATGCTATACACGTACCTCTCCGTGTCATCCTAATCCGTAGCTAGCATGAAGACACACGGTTTGGAGCATAGCCTCGTTGCAAAAAACCATTTTTAAGCTTATATACGCTCATACGTATAATTCAGAAGGATTTACTCGATAACTTCATTTGAAAATCATATATATATAATCATAAGGTTTTGGCCAAAGCTTTTCACATAAGGGTTGTAGGGTTTAATACGTAGCTAAAACGAAAACACCCTCACCTGAACCGTGACGAAACAAGGAACGAGTTACCAAGTGCCCGAACGATCAAAATCTCTCCACCCTGGAGATAAACTGTACAAAAGACAACATGACGTGTTCGTGAGACTCAAGACTTTAAATGAACCATATATGACGCTCGGCAATGTAATGATCATGATATGGATGCATAAAAGATCGTATTAAGTCATGAAAATGTTCATGTGCACTATTAAAGAATTTAAAACATATAATCAAATCATTCGTTCGTTCATTTCATTCAATTTCATAAATTCCTAAATTCATATTTCATAATTTCATAAATTCATATAAATTTCATAAATTCATAAATTCATAATATTCATAAATTCATAAATTCATAATGCATATCAATTAATCTAAAATCCAATTAATAAGCATAACACATATTATTCAAATTCACATTTAGGAATAAAATAAATGAAACGTTCAATCAAAAGTCAGTAGAATAAATACGCGAAATAGAAATCAATTAATTTCAATAATTAAATTAAATCAAATAATATTTAAAATATATAATAAATATATAATAAACATATATAATATAGCAAATATATAATAATTATATAAGTAATTACACAATATATATATATATATATATATATATATATATATATATATATATATATATATATATATATATATCCATGCACGTAGGAAGCATGCATGCACAAATACACACATATAATATATATACTATACATTATATACACATGCATGCAAAACTTTCAAGATTCAAACACAATCATGCATGCACACAATACAACCTCTCAGCCTTGCATCCACAACAACACATACAACACCAAATACACAGTAGCCATGCATACATATATACAGCAGTAGCAGTCCAAGAAAACGCAGCAAAGTTCAAGCAAAACGGGGTGACACCCCCGTGTCACCCTCCAAGCCTAGGCCGAGACACCCCCGTGTCTCGGTACAGCAACCCCAGCCCACAGTGCACCCCCGTTCCTCGCTGGAACTGCCAAAAATGGCACGCCCGTGACTCGCCTGCGCAACCTTTCCTGTTACAGATAGCGACACGTAGAAACAGAGCAAGAAACCAGCAAGAAAAGCAGGCAAGAAAGGCAGCCAAACTGAGCAAGAAAAGCTGCAAGAAACTAAACAAGAATGATCCTACAAGGTTACAAAAACTGACAGCAAAACATGAAGGAAACGCAGCAATTTGACAGCAAGAATTACAGCGTGAAAACAGGGCCAAGCCGCGGGAAAAACAGGGTATGCCTTCACTCAAATAATCCGACTCAATTCAAGTCCACAAAGCCATCAAATGTACAGCAAAACAACATGAAACCAACACATAATTCAGTTCCCAAAGTGATCAATCAAGACAACAACCGTACGTGACCTTCAAGTGGAAATTTCTCAAAAGATCAGAAATGATATCTCATAAATATCTCAACAACCACGAAATCAAAGATCATAAATGATATGAGGAAGTCAAAACAATCAATCTCAAGCTTGGAATCAATCAAAATCATTGAGAATCGAAGAAGATCATGAATTTGCCCAAAATCTCATATTTTCGGAAAAACGGCCCAGAATAATGAAACCATGCTCAAAATCATGAATGAAAGGATGGAAATGATCAGAATTAAACATATAATACAACCCTTAACTTACCTTGTTGATTGGTTGAAGTTTGGATGGGATTTGAGCTCCAAAATCCCCAAGGGATGAAGGGTTTCGGGACTGGACTGTAGAGCAGTAGCTTTGGCTGATGTTTGGGGATTGTGTGAGAGTTATCTTGGTTAGGGCTTGATATGTAATGATAGGTGGTTGAGTTAGGGATCTAAGGAATCAAACCATGGTTAGTTTGGCTATGGTTTGGATGAGATATGGCTCATTTTGTACAGCAAGGTCAAGTTGAATGCCGTTTCGTTTTTCGGTTGGATTTCGGAGTTTCATATGACTTAGGAAAAATATATGGCTAAGTTTACTAAACTCGAATTTTCGTTACGAGTTCAGCGGAGTTGACGGAAATCGAATCCGAGTTCCCGAGCTCAAGATATTAAATTCGGAACCAAGGGTACGCTAAGTGCTCGTTAACCCCCGATTTGGTTCCTCAATACAAATTAAATCCGTTAACCTATCAATTGAATTCGAAAATATAAATCGAGCATAAAATCATATTCATAACGCATATATTTACAACATACTACAAATTCGTGGCGATCCGAAATCATTTCATATAAGAACGAAGCTCAAAATTAACAATCAAACTCAATCATGCAATGAACATAAACCCCATGCACACTTATAATTTCCCATGCATAATTATTTTAATTTGCATGCATAATATATGATTTCCATGCATAAAACTTAAATAGATAAATTAAATCCAATATTAAATAATTTATATTAAGTCACGTAATTAATTAACTAAAACATGATTAATTAACATAACACTTAATTAGCATAATCATTAAATTAATAATAAAATAATTAAACATATATATATAATACGAAATATATATATATAATTAATAATATTAAAATAAGATAATATAATATAATATAATAAAATAATAACAATTATAATAAAATTAAATATAAAACACATAAAAAAACAATTAATCACATAATTGAATAATTTAATTGCGCAATTTAGAAGCAAATATGACATTTTAATAAAATTGAAAAACCGGGGCGTTACAAGGGCCATCGGGTTATACCTGTGCATGATTCCCATTCGTGGTGACACGCGCGATTCCAGGAGGTTGATGAGGCGTGGATCTTCGAGCACGTTGTGGGATCGCAACCCCCGTGCATATGTTAAGTAGGCGAATTGGGTTTGATTCCCGATTGCCATTGGATGGGGAAGGATTGATTTATGATTCTGATATGTTTTATGATATTCTGAGGAGTTAGGGATGATTCGTACTCGCCGGATCTTTGTTTCTGTTTATGCTAGGTGGATTATGAATCGGGATGGGAATTCTTTGTATACATACGTATTCTTTTAAAGGTTTTGGCTTGCAAAACCCTAGCCCGGTTCATAGACATCGCCTTTGTTACTTGCTTTGTTATACTTATATAGTGTGTGGGTGTGCGTTAGCCCCCTCACTCAGTCAAGTGTTTGGACTGACCCTCTCCTTTTCCCACCTTTAGTGCAGGGTTGCTCGAGCTAGGCGGGGAAGTGCGTCTGGTGTCGTACTAGCTGGTCTAGGTTGAGTCTGCATTTCATACTTTTGTGTTTCGGAGTTTTATGAACTCTTGTTTGATAATTTGGAATTCTTGATCTTGTATATTATTCTTTTGGCCCGGTGTGGCAATGTGAATATTAATACTGGAATTAATGAATGTTGATCTTGGTTGCTTCCGCTTATCTGCTAATTCTTGTGCGCACTCTGGTCTCCGGTTTAGCCCCGCTTAGCCTAGTGGATGTGTTTAGGTCCTCGTTCGCTTAGACTAGGGCTCATGTATGGACTTCCATTTCATGCGTGAGTCCGAGTCTAGATGCGGGGGATGTGGATGACCCGCGTTCGGGCGTCACATCGAATCTATAATGACTTGATTTTGGAATTCTTCTAGCTATTTGGTACGTGTTTAAAAAAAAAAAAAAAAAAAAAATTTGAGCCGAAATCAAGGATGTCCATATCACCCATTGCTACGTGCAAACACTAGACCTGTGCCTTAAGAAGATACGAGATCTTTGTCTTTCTACGTACTATTGTACCCGAAACGGATTATGTCTTTTATATTTTTATTATTTCTTTGAAGATGAATTGTGTTAATTACTCAACTACTTTCTTACAGATTACTATTATTTTCAAATGAAAATGAGTCACTCTCTCCTCTCATTAGACTAGAAAATTGGTCATTTAGCGAGAGAGAGCTTAAAGCATGTTGCATAAGTTCTTGGGATGCAGTAAAAGGACTATTGTTGCTTCCTTCTATTTTTTTTTTCACACACACCCAGTGGCCAAATGGATTTGAACCCAGAACCTCGCCTTCGAGAAAGACCCTCAGATCACTTGATCAATCCCTGTTGACTATTGTTGCTTCCTTCTAGTTTTTATAGAATTTTACATATTTATTCAACTAAAATTTTTCCTAGCAAAATTAACGAATTGGTTTTTTAAACTCTGTAAGAGTTCAATTCATCCCCCTTAAATTTCTAAAAATACTCTTACTTAGTCAGAATTTTGTTATTTTATTCCTTTCCACGTGTTCATTAACTTTATGAGCAATACATGAGGTTAAATTTTACTGCAAATTTTGGAGTATTAAATTGCGTATCCACAAGCTTAATAAGTGAGACTTTTTTAATTTAGTTAGGAAGTGTTAGTTGTGTCATTTTGTGTTTTGGAGTTAATTTATATCGAATTTATCAGTTAAGATTGAGTTCACAATAAATAATCTTGTATTTGTGAAGAAAACTCTAATTAATTACGGTTAATATTATGTTAGATATATTAGATTTCGATGAGTTATAGTTAATATTATATTAGATATGTTAGATTATATTTATATTCAATAAATTATAATTTCACCTAATTGTAATATCACCTAATCACGCTCTCTCTCCTTAATTCATGATTGAGATGAATTAATATTAGCATTGGGTTTAACGAAAACCGGTGATTAAGTGGTCCAAATTCAAACAACCTAATATCACCTAATTAACCTGAGATTCGATAGAATTAAATCAAACAAAAAGACTTAATTCCTAATATCTAACACTTTCTTATATTATTTGTTTAAATTTAAAAAAAACCACCAATCAAATACCCATATAATTGCTATTGGTTCGTTAGCAGGAACCAATTTGATCTAAAATTTCTGGAATTACAAGTGCAGCAATAAAGTTCGTTTTGCATCAAACAACTGCAAGGAAAAGCAGAATCCAAAAAGAAAAAAACGAAAAACACACTAAAAAGCAAACATCCCTTTCGGGAGGACATTTCTCAATGAAAAACGTTAAATGATGATGGGGCCACAAACGCCTTTCATTGGGAAACGAAATAAAAGAATCCAAAACAGGTTCACATGATTTGTGTTCTATTAATGTGATGCTCAGTGCTTGTAAGAGAACATGTGTCCTTTGTGAGGACGAAAAGGAGTTAGAAAAATTCTCACATCCGAAAAGGATCTCTTGTCGCATCGGTCATAGTCACGGACGACGTGCCACGGCATGAGAATAGGAGTATAGGACCATCTTGTGATTATACAGTTCAAGCGGTAAATGGTTATTACTTATTTATTTTCTCGCCTCGTTGTTCGGTTGTTGAATCAAGGAGAGCACTGTCAGAGAATCAGAAGCGTTGGCCTTAATTGAACCGGCCTAATGATTAACATAACAAGGGAGTAAATTGCAAATTGTTGCTTATGCATCGTGATATGTTTGTTGAACATTCAAAATTTTGATTTGATCAACAATAAGTGTGACATGATTTTCATTTCTGGAAATCTCACTGGAACAAACCATTTCCGTAGAACTATTAAGATCATTTAGCAAAAACAAAATGCATAGATTTCGAGGAATTAAACTTTATTATTCTTGAATTATAAAATAACTTGAGAAATCTTTTTGCAGGAGCTCACACACTCTGTTAGCTGCCTCTGCTGAGTTGAAAGAGCCGTTGGTTCAAGCACATGTCCTAAAAATGCTTTGGGAAGACAACCGATCCAGATTGCATAATGAGGCAACGGTCATGTTCTGAAGTCTATAAAAGGAGAACTTGTCTCAACACAAAAACTGATTCTTTTACAAGCTTTGTTTGCTGCTATTTTGTGTGTACACCATATAGAGAGTTGATTCTCTGGTGGGTAGTGTTTGCAAGAAGTTTGGGGATCCTAGAGTTTGATCTGCTTTGTACCAGTCGTGGTTACTGTTGTACCAGACGAGCTCCATTTGTGTTGTGTCTTGTAATCTCTTATATATTTAAGTGACCCGTTAAAAATCCTAAGTCTAACAACTTAGGTAGAGGATTAATCCTTTTGGTTCATGCTTTTCACAACCATTAGGGCCAAACCTCTCTAAATCTCTTGTCTCTTGTTATCTCATTTCTTTATCTTGGTTGAGACTTGTTAAGCTCAGAGTTGAACTATTGTTCTGAGCATAATTGAGCATCATCTGATATATATTTGTCAAATTTGTTAGCTCTTGGTTAAGTTACTGGACTATATGAATTTTGTGTGATTGAAATATCTTGGTTCAAGCATTGTGACTGTCAAAATCATCATTCACCAAGTTTTAAAGATGTGAGCACTTGAAGTATTACTTTGACATCTTCAAAGTTCAAATCACTAAAGAATCTAGATTGTGAAACAGCTGTGCTCAAAATCTTAGCATAAATTGGATATCAAGATCTTTGTCTTGAAACAACAATGAATATTGATTCAAGATCAGAATCATTGAAGGCTGATATAGTCAGTGTAACAGCCCGTATCAGGGCCTAGCTGGAAACAGTAAATTAAGGATAATAAGAATGCGTTTATATACCTTGGTTCATCTATACAAACGTTCATGCATTGCATTCTTATGTGAACAATGTGCATTCATTGGTCGTATTGTGTTTTAGTGGGGGATTTCCTTACCACGAACCAAATTTACTATTTATTTCCCCGAGCCTACATTGCCCTAGTGTCTCATTGGAACCCTAGAGGTTCATAACACATGTTCCCCAGTCATATGAACATATTTTTCAAGCTTTGAAATCCTTCCTTGATCATCAGGGGCATTTTGAGAATTTTTGTCAAAAAGTACTATTCATTTTCCGAACTATCAATACTCCGTTTTATTAAAGAAACACTGGAGGACTTATACACATATTTTCTAAAATTTTCAGTTTGTTTTTCAATGCTTCGTTTGTATGTCTAGAGCAATTTAAGAATTTATTTTCAAAGAATATTTTTTCGTTGGCGGAATATATTTCCACCGGCAAAACCTTTTGACCCTTGAGATCATAGCCATAACATTTCTCGTTTTTTCTAAATTTTTTAAAAGCTTTTCGGACCTTCAAATCATGTCCTCGTATTTATTTCATAATTAAATCATTTTATGAAATTAAGGAAAATCCTTTCTTCCAACATTTATAACTTTTAAACCGTACGTCCGATTTCGACCCATGAGTAACCGTTCCGAAGCTAATTTTATTTACTAGCTCTTGAAAACCTTTTCAGCTCCTAAAATCTATATCATAAAGGTGAAATTACCAGAATACCCCTCTCCTAACAGTTTTACTAAAGACAAACCTACTTTAAGGAAATTGCAAAAAGGTCCTTCCTTAATCTTCAATTTTGGAAAATTGCAAAGTGACCCATCCTAACAGCTTAAATAAGGGTGTTGGGCATCATTTTTCTTGTTCATTTTGGAGAGTGGCCGAACCCCAACCCCAACCCCCCCTTTCCCCGGCGATCTAAGTTTTTTTTTTTTTTTTAATGTTTTAAGTAGTTTAATTTATGTTTTAATTAATTTAGAAATTTAGATTATAATATATGATTTATTTATGCATGAATTATGTGTTTAAAATTCTGCTTTAATTTCATCAATTTTATAAATTATGTTACATAATATATAGTTTATTATGAAATGTGCTACATAATTTAAATATGTTACAATTTAATGTGATAATTATTATGACATGTTACATGTTACATTTTAATTATTTTATGATCATAATTAAGTAATTTAAATTGTTACATGATTTAATTTAATGTTACATGTTATTCAACGTTACATAATTAAAGTTATAACCTATAATTTTAATTGTTACATGTTTAATTAATTATTCCCTAACCAATTGCTATATGTTATGATATGTGACACCCCGTTCGTTCGTATGTGCAGGTTTGTGTCACGTGTGAGTTTAATTTACGCAATTATGTGCTTTTTAAATTATTTATATGCCTCTTTAAATTATTTATGTGCCCTCTAATTTATTTAAATTCTATTTGAGTGATTTATATGATTTAATTGATGTAAATTGCCTAACTTGTTTAAATTATTACGTGAAATTAATTGAATTACATGATAATTGGACTTAATTGTATATTATTTAAATATTTTAGGACTTATTTGAAAATAGGCTTTGGGCCTATTTGACAATTTTTGAAAGTTTAGGGACCTATTTGAAAATAGAATACTTTGAACTTCTTTATTCGATATCTAGAGTTAGGGAACTCAGATTTGAGATCCGTCTTCGCCATTGGACTCAATTCGACGATTTGGGACCCAATGGAATTAACCTAGTAATTTTTTGGTGCCTTTTGAACCTCCGACGAAGCCATTTTCTAACCCTTTTGACCCGAATTCCAAGAATGGCCGCACCTTGACTTGTAAACCTACTTTAAATCCAAAATTTGTACCTTGTTCAGCTCATTTCTTCCCCTCTTTCATGAGATAGCAGCAGCTTGGAGACAAGGAAGAGAATTCTACTATTCACCTTCTTCAACCTCCATTTTTGCTCAAGATCTTCTTGTTTATTTCTTTCCTCAACGATCCAAGGTAAGATTCGTGTTCCTCGTGATCTAATTATCAATTTAAGCTCTATTTTATGTCTTTTAATTGAGTTTATATGCATGAGTGAAGAAATTGATGAATAGTTAGGTTTCTTCAAGTTTTTGAATACATGCTCTACATGTGCATTTCTTGAGTTTTATGGCCTTAAATGAGTTTGTTTGAACCGCTTTAACTTGTTCCTTGGCATTAAATGCATAGTTTTTATGTGTATTGACTTCTACCATTAATGAACTTGAGTTTATGAACTTGAAATAGGGGATTTTGGGCACAAAATGAACTGCTGTCATGATTTCAATGTTACGTCGGTTATGCTACTATTTTGGGGGATTTGCATGGGATCTTGCATGAGTTAAGGCCTGAGCTCTTTGTATAATTACTGCCTCTGTTGTACGTTGTTGTTTTCCTGCTCTTTCCTTCATTTCAACTGCCATAATGGTGAAATTTTGAGTTTAAATAGCTGCATACACATAGCATGTTGTTGACCTTGGAATATGCAGCAGTTTTTGGTATCTTTGCATGAGTTTTAACTTGAACTTTAGTCTAGGATCCTTGTATACTTGCTGCCCTCGATGTACTCTATTGTTCCCTGCATATTTCCCTACATTTCAGCTGCATATAGATTGGTTTTTGAGTATAAAATGGCCTACTACCGGCTGCTACTTGCTGCTGCACTTGTGCTGACTGAATTGTGGTGTTTGAGCATGATTATTGCATGCAATTAATGCCTTATTTGCTGCCCTGCTATGCTACGTTGTTGCCTTTGCATTTTCCTTCTTTTACAGCAACAATTTCGTGGAGAAGAAGCCCTTTGAAGGTCTGTACTGAGACACGAGCGTGTCTCGATTTGTGCATGGGAGGAGACACACCCGTGTGTCCCCCCGCCTGCAAGTATGTACTGTTTTGTTTGTCGTTACCTATTCAAACGAGCTCCTATTGACCTTAAATTTTAACCACAGAAACCTCTTGAAGTTTAGAGTTTTTACAATTGGAATCACCTTAAAATTCGTCCTGTTTTGTGAGATATAATCGATCCATTTTGGTGTCGCCACTTTGCCGAAAATCTGCTTTCATCCCATTTCAAGCTTACGCCATTTTCACATCGCTTTGAACTAAAATTCAAGCCATGTACCGTTGGAAAGCTCCATTTGTCTAGTTTTTTATCCAATAAACAAAACTTAATTCCAACTTCTCAAACTCCAGATATTCCCGTTTTTGTACAGCATGCACGTTTTGATAATCTGTCAGCTTTTGCCCATTTTGCTCGAAGCTCCTTTTAACGCTTCTCTTTCATTTTTCTTGTGCTTTCCCACCCCATTATGACTCCTATGTGTTGTTAACATGTTTTACAATGTCTTATGATGTTTATTTTATTTTTATGATATTATTTTCAAGGTGCAAACGTGACTTTAACGCTTAAATGCTACATATCATGTTTCTTTGTTTCCAATGCATTTCTTTATTTATCTTAATGCATTCCTTTCATTTCTAACTTGATTCTAAGATTTTAATTGTTTGTTTTATGTTGTGTTATGACATGTTTATTGATTTTATACCTTGGAATTTATATGCTAACATGATGTTACACTGTGAACACTTAAATGACACCTTATGCCCTCTTGTTGTATTCCTTTGCATTTATTCGCATTGCCGTGCGTCTATTTGATATATAATTCAGTTTAATTTTTGGGTTTATGTTTGTTTGTCACAGATAAGGTTCCCGGTGTCGGTGTTGAGCCCGAGATATAGGTTGTGGTGGTCGACACACTATTATCTTTTGTTTTACGCACAAGGTGAGGTTTAGGATCTTTTCTTTTAGTTAAATGACCTATAACCCCTATGTGCTTGTATTTCTAGCCGGCATGGGACTATATATTATATATATAGTTAAATATGTGTTGAGTATGATATGTTATGATCTTATGAACACCTTCGGATTTTGAAAGTATGTATACGGGCGTATATAAGCTTGAGTTTTGAAACCCTTATGCTATGCTATGTTATGATATGTAAGCGAGTTAAGCCATGAAAGATTGGTATAAGTATGTTATGTTCCGTATGTTTAAGCCTCGGAGCTATGAGCGAGGACACCCGAGACGGTATCGGGCCGTCGGGATCATCACTCTTTAGCATAGCTCCATCCGAAGTGTTACGCGCGACCCTTGGGAGTTGGGAAGGCGTACTGTTTGACTCTTGCGGTGTAAAAGTCAGGAAAGACTCGTTGTGGATAGCTTCCCCTCGAGGTTATGTTATGTATGGATAGTTAGGGTTTACGTAGCCCTTCTATCTCGGAGTTTGGGTGGATTGTATGTATGATTTTGGTTTTTCTTATGTTAATATGGGAGGTAAGGTTGGAAGCTCGTTACTCGCTCAAGCATTATGTGTAACGCCCCAGTTTTCTAATTTTACATTATGTGATATTATGTGAACTATATTACTAAGTGTTTACGTGAAATAATTGTCAAACATGCCTTAAGTGTCTAATTGTCCTTAATTGACCACTTTCTTAAATTTGAGGACCTAATTGCATGAAATATCTTGGACTTACATGATCATTTCTCATGAATGTGAACCTAATTGCATGACTTACTAATTGGAAGGACTTAATCGCAAAATATGGTGACTCATTTAATTTTGTGGAAGAGTGTATAATATCTCATCTCCTTCATCATATTTCATACAAACACACATATACACTTGCTTCCATATCTCGATCAACACCAAGAGAAGGGGAAAATTGGATTTCATCATTTTGAGCTAATTTCCGGAATTATAGCATACTTTGAAGCTTAAGCATCATCATTACTTCATCTCCTCTCTTCTCTCTTCATTTCAAGGTAAATATGGTGATTTGTATGAATTCTTGATTGAATATGTGATGCTAGGGTTAGTATTTAAATGCATTAATTTGTGTAATTGTTGTTGGAAGTACGATTATATGGTTATAACTTGAATTTGATGCATGTATTGTGAAGTTTATGAGCTTGGAGCATAAGTTGATATATGGGTTTGAAATGAGTGATTCTTGATGGTTAAGCATGGATTTAAGAGTTTATATGAGATATTATTGAACTATAAGTATGCTAGCATGTTTATTTCATGAATTATATGCACTTGGAGCTTGGTATGTGATCATGTATTGATTTGTGGTTTTGGTTCGAGCATTTCCCCTGTTTCTGCTCTATTCTGCATCACCTGTGTAACGGGAACGACCCTTCCTGTCCCAGTTTATTCTGGGAACGACCGTTTCCACCCCTGACAGCTGTCCCACGAGACTGGGAACGACCCTTCCCAGTTTTGGCTTACAGCCGGAACGACCGTTCCCAGCCATGAACAAAATGTAATTTCTTTACAAACACGCGAGATTGATTCGAGGAGCCGGGAACGGCTATTCCCATTTCTAGTTCAAACCCGGAACGGCCGTTCCCATGCTCCAGGGGATTTTCTGTATTTTTTGCATAAAATCTAGTTTTTCAAATCGGTTTCTAAGGCCATAAATGATCGATACGTGTTATTATATGCTTAATTTATGCATGAATATGATCATATCATTCCATAATTGTCAATGCATGTCATATTGTTCATGATTATGCCGTTCGTCCTAATTGGTTCATACGAGTCGTGTCTCACGTACACTTGTCTTTGTTACACAGACCAGCACCCTAGTGACGAGGAGCGGGCTTCTTAGGCCGTGTCTTTGCTTATATTTTGTCGGTACAGGTGAGGTTTAATTGCTAGCTACCTAGAACCAGTATAACCCTTACGTGAACTTTCGACCAAAATATATATATATATATATATCTATTATCTTTCCAAAAACCTTCAAATGATTTGAAAGCAAGCCGTGTACCGTGTTACCGTGTTTTGGCGAGTTACCGTGTATTGTTCACTGTGGGCCCGAGAGTTTGTGTTTGAGCCAATCGGGAAAGCATAGGCTGACGGGTAACTCTCACACTTCTCTCATACCGTGGGGATGAACCCTGAATCCACCAGGAGGTTTGGTGGAGGAAGGAGTCCCGTGTGTGGGAGTCATGTTCCCGACTTACACCGTGATACCGTGGATGGTTCGGGCCTTGCAAACCCACCATCATTGGAGGAAGAAGGAGTCACTGAAACTGCTACTTGTACACTGTAACTGCTTGCATGATCACTTATTTAATTGAAAGTATCGTAATTGTACACTGTCGGAGTAAAGGTTGGAGAATTACCTCACTCGCCGGGCCACTAATTGATTGATTGAAAATAAGTAAAGTGTTTAATCTGATAGTTGTAATCTCGGGCGAGTTCTACGTTATTATTGAACTTATATTGTTTTCAGTTATAAAACCTTACCCGAGGTTATGGCTTGCATGTTATCTGCGTTTATATATATACTATGCCCCCTCACTCAGTCTTTTGTAGACTGACACCCCACTTTTTAGATTTTGTAGGTTGTGTGCTAGGCGGGATTGGTGTCGAGTCAAGTCTGTCGTTTTGGATCTAGCACGTGTTCATTTCCATTTTTATGCATATGTATTATTGTCTACAGTTGTATAACATGTTATGTAGTTTGGAGATGATAAGGTATTGATATATGGACATATTATGCTTCCGCCTTATTTTATTATGCATTGTGGTTATTGGTTTGGGGTTAGTCCTGCCTAGCTAGATAGTCATTTGTTTTCTTGTCTCCCGTTCGCTATAGCTTAGTTCATGTATGGATTGTCCGTTTCATATGTGGATTGAGCTATAGTGCGGGGGGATGTGGCACCTTGCGCTTCGGGTGCTACATTATGATTATGTCTTGGAATTGTGAAACGGGGATGGCTTTTATGAAACATTTTGAATAAGTATTAATTTTCTTTTGCAAATGCTTTGGTATGTAAAACCTATTCCCGATTCATGATTTCTCCTTTTGTTACATGCTTTGCTCTATTATATATAGTGTATGGGTGTGCGTTAGCCCCCTCACTCAGTCGGTGGACTGACCCCTCTTTTATCTTTTCAGGTGACAGATTCCTTTGAGCTCGTGCTAGGAGGGAAAAGTCATCTGTCGAGTCACACTTGGTCGTATAGGTTGAGATAGGTCATATTTGGTCTCATGAGCATATTTTATGATTTGCACTCTTGGGATTTATGAATTATGCTCTAGATTTATGCCTTGTATTATGGATTTATGATTTTGGTACCTTATTTATATAATATACTCGACTCTTAGTTAATGATATATGTGAATTGCTTCTGCTATCCTGTTGTTTGGTTGATATTTGTTTACTCTTGTGCACTCTGAGTCTGTCTTAGCTCCGCCTAGCCTAGTGGGTGCGTTGGTCTCCCGTTTGCTATGACTTGGACTTGGGTACGGACTTTCCATTCTGTATTTGGGGTTCGAGCCTTAGTGCGGGGGATGTGGTGTTCCACGTGTGGGATGCTACATGATAGACATGTATAATATACGTATATGTACGTGATACCCCCATGTATAAATACATATGTACTTTATATATAAATACTAAATGTATTTTCAAATAAATATATATGTATTTTCGTATAAATACAAAATGTATTTTATAAATACGAAATGTATTTTTGTACAAATACTATATGTATTCTTGTATAAATACTGTATACATACTGTATGTATTTTCATAAAATATTGTATAAATACGGCGCGTATTTTGTATAAATATTGATACATACCTTATAAATACAGTATACATAGTGTTCCATACCATATTTTTGAATAATAACCTTTGACTTTGACTTTGACTTTTAACCTAAAGGATCATTTCGAAGAGACGAATTCAACGGTCAAACCATTTTTTAAAAATTCTAAAAAACGGGTATAAAATTAACTTTCAAAGTTCAAGTTCCTTTTATAATTAGAGTTATTTCAAGACCCTAAAGAATATATTCTTAGGCCCCCTAATACGAGCTTTTAATCGAGACTAATCATTTACTAGAATCCTTTCTTCGGAAAAGGATATACCTTGTTAAGTTTTACGCTTTCTTGCTAATCTTGTTATTCAATACTTGAATTTCATCACTCAGTCATACATCATTGACTATGTTCGGGACTTAGTTCCTTAAGACTCGCGTCTATGATCATAAGTTGATTAACGGCTATTCGATTCATGTCAATCTAATAGCTCAAGTTTAGGGATAACTCGCAGTAAATGTTCCATTCTTAGTTAATCGTTTCTCTTGCATTAAATGGTATTACTTTCCTATGTACTACTTATATGAATTAAAGTATGCCTTCTTGTCTGGATAATTGTTGAATAATTATCATGAACTCTTGCTACATATTATGATATGCTTTAATTTGATAATATTTGTCATGTTCATATGATGTCATTATGTGTCATTGAGTGCTTTGAGGTAGTTCAACTTGCTTATGTGACTATATGGTTTATGGATATAAACTTATAGTTATTCACCACTTACAGGTGAAGTTTGGATTAATTGAGGCTGTGGTATTATTACATAATACCATTTTCTTTAGGTGAGGTTTAATTCTATTTTCAACTGGAACCATAAAAATAGGTATGTGCTCAAGCGTTTGCTTCGGGTAGCCTTCAGAATATACTTATTTTTGAATTCCCGCACGAAGACATCCCATATGATCTCTTCTCCGGAAGCCTCCAACCTCACATGTACAATGGACCACCAACTATAAGCCTGTGCATGAATCATCGTGAGAGTACATTGCAGTTTCTCCATCGAGCCACAAGGAATGAGAGTCCATATTCTGTTAGTTTGGATCAACCATTCCTCCGCCTGAACATCATTTCTATCAATGAAAACCGGTGGATTCTGATTTTTAAACTCTCGAAGGATGGTAGTAAGAATTCCTCCTCCATGGTTTCTGGCAGGAGGGGCATTGTTCCTTTCCTGAGCTCTTTGCTCCAAAAATACTGCTAATCTTTCCATGAAGTTCTCGGGGTCCATCTGAGGTGGTGGTGGTGGATTCTTGTTCTCCTGTTGGGGAGAGTGATCCCGATAATGGTGGTGTTCAGGGGATCTATCCAGGCGGTGATGCCTTCTAGGAGGTATGATTCTGCAAATCAAAAGATTTCAATTTATATGCGTGCGGGTCAATACATGTTCATGTGCACAATTAAGAAGAAAATAATCAAATAAGCCACATAAAGCCACGTAAATCACATAACCACGTTGTCCTATGCCGTACGACCTAGACAAACTCAACACGACTCTAGAGCTCCGGTTTTGCAACCGAGAGCTCTGATAGCACTTTAGGATGTAGCGGCTGGAACGGTGGGCCACCATATCCCCCACACCTAAACCCGAACCCATAACCAAACATTTGCACAAGGCCATAATCATAGCTTAAACATGTGTATTTAATATATATATATATATATATATATATATATATATATATATATATATATTGTAACGCCCCGGTTCCGGATGAACAGGTAAGCACCCCACGTGTGAGATTTTGAGCGTAGGTTTTATTTTTAATTCTTTAAATTTCTATTTTCCTACGTGACATCTCATATTTTATAAAATTCATGAAACATTATTTATATGAATTATGTGAATTCATATCATTGGAAAATTATTTCAAGCCATGGAAAAATATTTATTACCTAAAACCATTACCGAGAGTGCTTTATTTACCGAAGTGTCCCTACTTGATTCCCTTTCCAAATTTTAGGGACCTAATTGCATAACATTCCAAGGATCTAATTGATCATATTTTAAAATCATGTATACTCAATTGCATGACTTAAACAATTAAGGGACCAAGATGCAATTATAGGCATTTCACATATTTCAAAAAGGGATGCATCGTTATATCATCTCCAAGCTTCCATAGTCTCATTTCATTCAAACATTTCCCAACCATTTGCTTCCTCTCATCACCGAGACATAACCATTAAAAAAAAAAGGGAGATTTCATCACTTACATCCAAGAATTCAAGGAAATTTCAAGCTTTGAAGCATCATCATCTTCATCATCATCCTCATCTTCCATTCTTTCCCATTCAAGGTCACGAGGTCGTGGACGAGGAGCAGGCTCCGTAGAGCATATCCTTGTTTTGTTTTGTAAGAAAAAGGTGAGGTTTTGTTTTAGGTACATAGAACCCTACAACCTTTATGTGCTATTTTCGGCCAAAACGTATTATAATTATAAACGTTTTCCCAAAATACAAATATTTCAAGCAAGCAAGCCATTATTGTCATGATTTCAAGTAAGTTTGGCGAGTACATGATTGCACGTGGCCCCGAGGGTAATTCTTGAGCCAACCGGGAAAGCAAGGGCTGACGGGTAACTCCTGAATTATCCTCACATTGTTGGGATCACCCCCGAAGCCACTAGGAGATTAGTGGTGGAAGGAGTTCCGTGTTTAGGGAGTCATGTTCCCTATACACACCATGTCGTGGATAGTTGGGCTTTGCAAACCCACTATCACCCGGAGGAAGAAGGAGACTGGGGATTAATCCGGCATGTCGGGTTATCCTCGGGTTATTGCATGTTTCAAGCATGAAATTGTCTATTTGAGCACTAATTGAAATGTATGATCATGTATTTAATAAATCATGCAACCACGTATAGATCACGATTGGTGTAAAGGTTGGAGAATAGCCCTCACTCGCCGGGGCCACATGTTCATGAAATGATCAAGTTAATATGTTAAAATGATTAGTTGTAATCTCGGGCAAAGAACAAGCTTCTTGAACTATATATATATTGTTTCATTTCCAAGTCTTCACCCGAGACTATGACTTGCATGTGACATGTGTAATATATTTATCTATTGCCCCTCACTCAGTCTTCAGTAGACTGATACTTCACTTTTCAGGTACTTGAGAGCATGGTCATGCTAGGTGGGAGTCCGGTCAAGTCTTACACTTTCACGGGTCTAGTATTGCACCTTTCATGTATAGACTTTTGATAGATATCATGTTATGATCATGATTATTACATTTTGAATACTTGAGCATGTATATAGTATAAAGAGATGATAATGTATTGATAGTTAATGTTGGTATCTATTATGTATCTATTTGATAAATATGGTACCTATACGTGTTTATTGCAATGCTTCAGCTCTTAAATTCATATTTTGATTTAATTGTGTTGTGGAGTGTCCCGCCTAGCTCGGTTATTTTAATTGTCACCCGTTCACTATAGTTTTGGTTTATGTACGGACTTTCCATTTCGTATGTGGATCGAGGCTATAGTGCGGGGGATGTAGTGCCTTGGGGTTAGGGTGCTACACATATATATATATATATATATATATATATATATATATATATATATATATTCACACACGGGGTATGAAACAACACATAATAGGCCATAGGTCGATAACTAATACAAAGTTCCTAACCTCACCTTAACAAAAATAGAGCAGAAGAGGAATCAGAACGGCAACCAACCAACTAAACCTCGGGCTCCTGCACGTTTGGAAGAGGCTCTGAAACACAAGAAAGCAAGACCTGAGACTTAGACTCAATTATGAACCAAATAGACGCTTGACAATGCTTATGAATGCAAATGGAATGCATAAACGTACCAATTAGATCATATAGATTCATACTTGGAAAACTCGTATCAAATGGAGTCATAAATGCAATACAATGCATATAACAAGTAATATAACAAATTATTATCGCATACGAGTCATAAATGAGGTAAGAAAGAAAAATGAAAAGCATCAACATCACAAAACGAACGACCGTCGCCCAATGACACGGCCGTGTTATGTTTTAGTTCAAAATGGACATGGCTGTGTCCGATTAAAATAAATTCAGGGGCCAATCTCGAACATTGGACAAGGCCGAGTTGGGTTTCAGTTCAAAATGGACACGGCCGTGTCCGATTTTATAAAAATAATCGGCCCAAGTCGAAGTTCCGACACGGCCGTGTCCAACTCACGTTCAAAGCTGACACGGGTGTTGGTCTTTCTTCTCCGAAAAAAAAAATAGCAGTAGCAACTGTGTTTGTAGCACCCCGGAGCGAAGGGTACCACATCCCCCGCACCATAGCCCGACACGTGTAACGAAATGAAAACTCGGCACACGCACCAAGCCATGGCGAACGGAAGACAAACAAAAACTCTCACCTAAGCTAGGCGGTCTAGACCCTAATACAGGCAAGGAAAATTAAACATATGGGGAAGCAACAGGATCAACAAATATCAACATACATGCTCTAGAGAATAAAAGGTATACATGCAACGCCCCTCCAGGGCCAAATAAGTCTTACAAAATTTCCAAATTCGAGTCATGATCAAAACCTTATACAAATATCCAAAATACCAAAGCAAAAGATAAAGATGCCGTATGCAAAAGACTCGAACAGCTCGACTCGAACGACCCAAAAGAAAACTGCCACCTAGCTCACACCTAACCCTGCACCTGCAACTCAAAAGTAAGGGGGGAAAAAGGGAAACAACCTCAAGGGTCAGTCCTAAAGACTGGTAAGGGGGCTAACCCACGCACACGTACATATACATAAGAGCAAAGCATAATCAAAGCCATAATATTCATGAACCGGGGCGTGGTTTTTGCACTTTAAAACATTATGGATCTCGTGATACTATATATAGAAGAAAAGTTAGGCCGAAGGCCAAAATCCACCGATTTTAATAATTAGAAGTCCACTCCCGTTTCACGAATCAAATTCAAACTAACTCGGCGAGTACGAGTTCTCAGACCAACCTCATTCGTATCAAATTCAAACGAAATCAAAATCAAATGTAACTTCCCCAACAACGGTGATAGAAGGGTTGTGCACACCCTAACAATCCAAATTTTTATGTGTGGAACGTGAGTTTCATGACGCTCAGGCCCGAGGATTCCATTCCCCACTAATCTCCTAGTAGGTTCAGGGTTGATCCTTTCAAGTTGGAGAATGTGCACAGGGGTGATAACCGGCGACCCCATGGCCGTCCCGGGTCTTCCTTACTCACAACTCCGGGACCCATCAAATACAAATACAAATTCAAACTCCAAGACTTATCTTTCAAAGTCAAACCTCGCGACGTATTCAAATTCAAGTTACACACACCAACCCGTTTTCAAAACAAATAACCAAAAACATATCTACATATATATACAAAGTGTTGTCAAAAGGGTTTCATAACAAAAGGATCAATTCCCATAAAATACGTACCAAAACACATTTAGGGTTGTAGGATATACTAACTAAAAGAAAGAAAACCTCACCTCGATGAACAAACCGAACGAACAGGCTCAAAGCAAACATACGGAGCGGCTCCACTCAAACGAGCTACTCCACTCGGACAACCTAAACACAAGAGACAATACTAAGACTCAAAATTAACCAAAGAAACGCTCGACAAATGCATATGGATGCAAATGATGTATATGGAGTACAAGTGCCACTTAAAGCATTCAGGTTTCTATCAGATCAAACTCCTATCAAATAAATTCATAAAATTAATACAAGACTTTTAATATCATGTTCATGTAGAATATAAGGCATAACCGAATGAAAAGAAGGCATTAGAAAGCACAAAACGAAATACGAAAGTCATGCATGCGAGATCGAAATATATAAAAACTAATTCAAATAATTAAATATATATGATATATATATCATACAGCCACGTACAATATGAGAATCAAACAATATATATTTATATAAATGGGAAAAAAATTAATTAACATAGCCGACATTTAATTACATATCATACACTATATTCACGTAGCATTAATTTTTACTCATTTCCATGCAAGCAATTCAAACCATAATACACATATTATATATTTATAGTACGTCCATGTATATACTATATATATATTATTTGTATATATACACACTTATGCAATTCAAATAATAACACACCTGCACTTGCTCAACAAAATCATGCGGCACATACACACGCCATTAACATGAACAAGAAATTGAATTCCATGCACAACACAAAACTTAAACACACGCAGGTCCCTGCCCGGGGAAAGAAACACAATCAAAAGTCCCCAGCCGGGTAAGGGAGAGGCAGAAGCTATTGCCTAAAGGTGTCCCTGCCCGAGGATACAACCAAAGCAAATCTCCCCGCCCGGGGAGATCACAACAACAACGACGAACAGCAGCAGCTGCAACTCTGTTTTTACCCTTCTTCACGCAACAACAGTAGAGCAAGGTAGCAGCAATATCAGAGTAACAAAAACAGCAACAAAAATAGCAAGAAGAGAAGGCAAAAATGACAACAACTCACGCAGCAAGAGCAACAAGAACAAGGTTCCAATCATGCTTCAAATTCTCATATTTTCAGTCCCGTTTCCAAGCTCCAAACAAGTTGAAAATTCACATATTTACAATCCATGAAAATAAGAGCAAAATTTCAGTTATTGGTGCTTAGGGAAATAAGATTCATGTATTAAAATCCACAAAAACTAAAGCTAATTCAAGAATTCCAAATTTGGAGCTAAACCTAACTATTCAAGTTCTTCACCAAAGCATACTCAAATCTCCATGGAAATCAGCAAATAAACACTTAAAAGAAAGAGGGGAAGATGGAGGATAAAACCATGGACTTACCTTTCGAATTTGAGGCAAAATGATGGAGTATTGATCTTGGAAAGGCAAAGTGAGAAGTGCAGATTTCTTTTTCCCCATTTCTCTCTCCTTCAGCTGCTTATTTCTCTCTCCCCAGGTCTGATTTCGAGATGAGAGGTTAAGGGATGGTTAGAGGGTTTAACTCGAGTTAATTTGGCTCAAGAATCAAGTGATTTGGTTAAGAAATGAATTAGTTATGGCCAAAATACTCTAAGGTGGCGAATCTGCTCGTGCAGCTCGGTTTGGGCAAAATACGGGAGATCAAACGGGCTTAGAAAAATAAAAGGTTAGATTCCTTATCTATATATCTTCGTTACGAGTTCAGCTCCACTTCCGGAATTCGAATCCGAATTCCCGATCTCAAGTTATGGCCTCCGGAACACAAGGTGCGCTAAAACTCCTTTAGGCCCTCGAGTCCCCAAAACAAATAAATGGTCAAAGACCACAACAAACGAGTTATAAAAATAAAACGAGTATCTAAACAAGTTCATAAATCATATAATTTATGCGTAGCAATTTGTTACAAAAATTGAAAACAAGTACGAGGTCAAACGAATTAAAACGGGGTCAAACGGGGCTAAACGTTCAAAAATTCGTGTAAAACACTTAACAAATATTTCATATAAATCAAATATAATATATAAACATTATAATAAACACATAAATGCATAAATAAATAATTTAAAAGCGCACTTAACTCACTCGTGAAGACATACCTGGACGTCCGAAAAGTCGGGGTGTCACAATCTCTCCCCCTTAAAAAGGACTTGTCCTTAGGTCCGAATCAGGGTTATGGTCAATGCCGGAAAACTCAACTCCACGCTTCCACTGTGCCACTCTGATTTGGTTCTCAAGTGGCTTCTTGGATTTTCGAATCCCGCCACAAGAACTCTCACCGGAGGAAAACTTCTAGCCTTCGACTCGAACCTCTACGAAACCCAAACTCTAATCAGTTGTTCACGAACAGCGAACCCCTTATAGGAAATGCTTCCACGAAGTCTCGATCTCCCACTTCAATTCTAGGGGTCTTCATCCCCAAACTGCGAAGCTCTCGAACCCTTGCCGAACCAAGAAACCATAAGAAAATGGCCAACTCATTGAAGTGAGCGACCGCTCCAAATCTCATCAAAATCTCCTTAACTTTAGCAAACCGGACACATAGCCCTTAGCCATTTGCTCCCACTTCCAATTAAAATATGGAAGTAGTTAGAGAATCCTTCCGGTTCTTGATGCTCGACCTTTAACCGATAGCACATTAGACATTGCTACACAAAGTCTACAATGTCTCTCCTTATGCCAATGCACCTTTACCGGTTCTTCAAGTCCTCGAACAAACTTGAACCAAGAGTGGGGTAAGTCTCGTTGTTGGGAATAGTGTCCCAGAAAGCTGTTATGCTTTGGGACTTTCCCTTATCACAGACCATCTTTGAATAATATACGAATGATTATAATCACAGGCGAACACTTCTTATGTGCTAATACGTGTTTTGTCTGTTTCCATTACGTGTGTATGTCTAGAACTCCCCTAATCCGATGAGGCCGTTAAGAACTTTGTCATTATGGGAATGACACATGAAACAAGTTCTTCACTCCATAGGCGAGGATTGGAAACTTCTCCAAGTCAATGAGGCCGACAGACAGTGGGAGTGTCGACTTTGCCCCTGTTGAGACTTGCTTGTGTAGTTGTGTCCTTAAGAAGGATCATCCTGTTTCTTGGGGGTGTAAAGTGCATAAGTTGATGCGTACATAATACACAAGGGTGCTTGTTGCAAGAACAAGTTCACTGAGAGCGCCCCGCGTGAGAAGATTCCTAAATGGGAAAGGACGTTTCCAGAAACTTCCAGATTAGGAAATATCTCACATGTCAATGACGTGAGGAATTAATCCTTAGACTTGAGATTCCATATTGTCTCATATGAGCTAACTCTGTAATCTTTGACATCGGCTCAAAAGGGTGTCGCCATATAGACACCTGAACCACGACCTATGTTGGGATTACACAAGTGGCATATGAGAATTGTTGGAATCAATAAAGGATCTACACTTGCTGTAGGCAAAGTGATCTCTTACGCAAGGTGGTTAGATTAAGACATCAAGAAAATGAGGTTTTCTTGGATTGAGATCAAATGGAATATGAAAGTGAACTTTGTTTTAAGATTAAGGTTAGTAGGGCTCTCTATATTCCCATGCCCTAGATCTTAATCGAGAGATAGGATGGTAGGAGGATCATATCCCACATGATGTCATTGACTGAAAGGTTCTTTCGAATATACATTCACATTTCGGGTAGGGGTCATACACCTGTTGCTAGACTATGGTTGTGTGATCTGTGAGGTAATTAATTAATAAGTGTATTAATTAATTAGGCTCACTACTAACTGAAATTGAACCTAGAGGGTCACACACAAATACCGGGTTCAAAGGGTATTATGGAAAGATCAAATAGTTGATCGAAATAAGACCACAATGTAAATACACGTGTGGATATTGAGAGCATTGTTTGGACACGTGACTCCAATTAACGAATTGGATCATGTGTTAATTAATTGGAGAATTAATTATTAAGTCTAAATATAATTAATTGGAGAATTAATTATAAAGCAGAGATATAACTAATTAGAGAATTAATTATAAATCCCTGAATATAATTAATTGGGGAATTAATTATATAGCCAAAATAAAATTAATTGGAGAATTAATTTTAGCCCGTTAGAATTAATTAGTGAATTAATTCTAAAGTCCTCGATGGAATTAATTGGAGAATTAATTCTAAGTATTTAATTATTTGCTTATTCTAATTTAATTAGAATAAAGAAATAAATAAATATCTTCTATTTTATTATTCTAATAAAGTATTAGGATAAGATATTTAATTATTGCTAGAATAATTAAATATTCCTAAATTAGTTAGGAGCTCTTCTTCTATAAAATAAATATCTTATTTTAGATAAGATATTATTTTACTTGGAGAGAAAGAAAAGATAGAAGAAAAGTCGAAGTTGGAGACCATCTCCTATTAAGGTTTAGGGTTTCGAACCCCACCCTATAAAAGGGGCTATGGGGCGTGAATTTTAGCTTTACACGTGATATTGATATCACGTCCAACCTTCATGAAATTTTGGGGATAATTCTCTTGCTCTCTTTTCTCGTTTCTTGTTTCTTTAATACGCATGTTATAGTACTAGCATACTCACTAAGATGATTTGAATCTAGGTTGGTGTGGATTAATATTCTAGAGGATTTCTACTTTGGAATCTCGAAGAAAGAATCGATCAAGAAACGGGGATTCATGCCGCTTGAAGAACGTTTGAGGGCGGCTCAAAACGTTTCAAGAAAGCTTCAATTGTTGTAAGTTTCTTGAGTCCCAACGTTACGATACGAACATTGCAAGTCTTTTAGATCCCTTTTGGAATTTTTTTTTAAACTTCCGCTGCATTAACTCTGATGTTTTCCAACACTCATGACCTTGCACATCACGAGACGTAGGCTACACTCTCCCGCAAGCAACACACAACCAAAGCCTTCCTTTGTGCCCCGATTGTAAACGAAGTAGTCCTGAGTACCCTCAGGTAGGTAAAAGCCGGTACCGAAGGCAACTCTCTTCTACCGCCTCTTCCCACTCTAAAACCGTACCTCTTTCCTGTCAAGCGAATCAACGGTTGGTAATCTTAAAGAAAAGAATCGCCTAATATACCCAGTCAACGTGAGAGACTTCTTACTCTGAGGTAATTCTCGGTTCTTCTACCCAAATGCGTAGTCGGTTATACCCTTGCTAAAACCAAAGTCGGCATGAACACGGAACTTTGGAGCAGAACGAACGACTCTTCAAAGCAAGCAAAGGGTACTTAACCTCCATAGTTAACCTGTGTAGCTCACGGTAGTCGATATTCACCCTAAAGTCCCGTTTCTTCTTAGGCAGGACTTAAGCACTCCACGAAGAAGTATTCAATGGGTGAAACCACCTTCTAAGAGCTCTTCGAACTACGCCTTCAGCTCCAACAACCATCCTAGAGCCATTCGGTAGGGAGTCTTCGAACAAGTTCAACCCCTGGATTAGGGATACAAACGAGCCGAGCCGAGGCCTTTTTTCATGGCTCGAGCTCGGCTCGACTAAGGCTTGGGGCTCACTCGGCTCGGCTCGAGGCTTGGGAAAATTATATTATTTTAAATTAAAAATTCATTTTTTTAATAATTTAATATATTTTTATATATAATAATATAATTAATTAAATATATATACATATTTATAATAAATATATTACTTTTTACTAATTTTATATAAACATTAATATATATATATATATAAATTAAAATATTATTTTTTAATTAAATATGCTGGCTCGCGAGCCACGAGCCAGACTAAAAGGAGCTTGGATTCGGGCTTGGCTCGAGCTGGCTTGCCAGGCTCGCGAGCCAGCTCAGCTCGTTTGCATCCCTACCCAAGATACAGATCAACGACATCTCAACGTCCCTATCAAATACTAGAGAATCCCAACTTTCAAGGAAACATCAAAATGCCTTACTTCGATCTTTGTCTCCTCGAGCTTGGCTTGATCCTTCAGTTAACCCAAAGGTAAGCCACAAAACTCATCGCACCATCCCTGATTAAACAACCGCTTCCATGAAGGATACAAACGGGCTAACCTTCAATCTATTATCCAAAAATATTGTTGAGCCCAAAACGGATCTCCTAACGCAACGCACCAACTCAACTCGGTGCCCAAACAACCGGCCCAGGCCTAAGGTAGCTCCGTACTTCACTAGGCGCCTTCAACAAAGCCGCCTGGCAGACTCGACCCTCACGACTCACAACCACCCTCACCCTCGACCTCACCCAACTCTCTTCCAAGAAGAGAGCTACACCACAAAAACAACAACGCAAGCAACAACAAACACCAAGAAGCAACAAGGGGAGAAGAGTAGCAAACAAGTGGGTTTCCTTGAGATTAAATATGCACGAATGAGATGCTGTGAATACTTAGTGTACCTTTCACCATGGCGGTAGTGTCGAGTTCGGTGTCAACTCCTTTACTTTCAAAAGCGTTATCTTGTACTTGAAGCGGGATCTTGAAGTTACGGCGTTTCAAAGGCCTCGGATTCTTGTTGCTCGAACAACCGTTCCCCAAATATCCCAACTCTTCACATTTGAAGTATATTTCCAATTATTCCTACGAATTCCTCCATATAACTCGAATCTCGGCGAGAGAATGTTGAATCGATTTTGGCGGGGAGGGGGGAGGGGGAAGAGCATCGATTCTATCTTTGGTAGAAAATCTCCTTGTCCTTGATATTGTTAACATCTTGAAGTTCTTGAAGATTTTCTTGAAATTCGGATCCTTCTCTTGTTCTAGAACTCAAACCGGGTTCTTATCCCACATAAGACGTGTGGAATTTTGAGCATTGTTAACTCATTTCCACTCGAACCATATTCCTTATTTTCTCGGACCGAATATACGTGGTTAAAACTGGAAAAACTCTTGAATTCCATATCGATTCCTTGTAAAATCTCCGGATGTTAAGACAATCTTCATCGACGCCCTATTTCTCGAGTTCCTAAATAAAATCACCTATCTTTTCCAATTCTTGTCCAAGAACTAGGAATTCTTGAAATCTTTTTACCGTTGCACTTGAATGGATGTACTCGGGTTAAATCTCTCGAACAATTTCCTCCATATGAACTCTTTCCCAAACTCTTTCAGTTTCAGCTTTATCTTCTTGAACTACTTGAAACTCGGCCTTGAAATAAATGAGAATTGCTTCTCCTTTCTTTTGTAAATTTCGAACAACTTCCCAAATCCCACCATCTCGAATAACCATCTCTCAATCCTGACATCTTCCACATCGAACAACCCCGAAGGATCAAAATTCCAAAACTTCTTTGTATCCCGTGGACTCTTGTTTCCTTTACCCAATTCCCGGTGATATCCATCGATATTTAGAGAGCATCCTAAAATAGACTACAATTCCAAGAAATTTCGATGCATGGGGTTTAGTAAGTGCATGTTCATGTGAACAATTAATGTAAATAATACAATTAATTCACATATATGTTGCAAATGAATGCAAACAAACATATAATCCTAAGCCGAACGACCTAGACAAACCCAACACGACACTAGAGCTCCGATTTTGCAACCAAGAGCTCTGATACCACTTTAAGATGTAGCACCCCGGAGCGAAGGACACCACATCCCCCACACCATAGCCCCGACACATGTAACTAAATGGAAACTCCGCACACGCACCAAGCCATGGCGAACGGAAGACAAACAAAAACTCTCACCTAAGCTAGCGGTCTAGACCCTAATACAGAGCGCGCAAGGAAAATTAAACATATAGGGAAGCAACAGGATCAACAAATATCAACATATATGCTCTAGAGAATAAAAGGTATACACGCAACGCCCCTCCAGGGCCAAATAAATCTTACAAAATTTCCAAATTCGAGTTATGATCAAAACCTTATACAAATATCCAAAATACCAATGCAAGATAAAGATGCCATATGCAAAAGACTCGAATAACTCGACTCGAACGACCCAAAAGAAAACCGCCGCCTAGCTCAGACCGAACCCTGCACCTGCAACTCAAAAGCAAAGGGGGAAAAAGGGAAACAACATCGAGGGTCAGTCCTAAAGACTGGTAAGGGGGCTAACCCACGCACACGTACATATACATAAGAGCAAAGCATAATCAAAGCCAAAATATTCATGAACCGGGGTGTGGTTTTTGCACTTTGAAACATTTTGGATCTCGTGATACTATATATAGAAGAAAAGTTAGGCCGAAGGCCAAAATCCACCGATTTAATAATTAGAAGTCCACTCCCATTTCACAAATCAGATTCATAATCAAATTCAAACTAACTCGGCGAGTACGAGTTCTCAGACCAACCTCCTTCGTATCAATTTCAAACAAAATCAAAATCAAACGTACCTTCCCAACAACGGTGATAGTAGGGTTGTGCACACCCTAACTATCCAAATTTTTATGTGTGGAACGTGAGTTTCATGATGCTCACGCCCGAGGATTCCATTCCCCACTAATCTCCTAGCAGGTTCAGGGTTGATCCTTTCAAGTTGGAGAATGTGTACAGGGGTGATAACCGGTGACACCATGGCCGTCCCGGGTCTCCCTTACTCACATCTCCGGGGCCCATCAAATACAAATACAAATACAAATTCAAATTCCAAGACTTATCTTTCAAAGTCAAACCTCGCTACGTATTCAAATTCAAATTACACACACCAACCCGTTTTCAAAACAAATAACTGAAAACATATCTGCGTATATATACAAAACGTTTTCAAAAGGGTTTCATAACAAAAGGGCCAATTCCCATAAAATACATACCGAACACATATCTAAATATATATACGTAGGTCGCATGCAGGCTTAAAACACATTTAGGGTTGTAGGACATACTAACTAAAAGAAAGAAAACCTCACCTAGACGAACAAACCAAACGAACAGGCTCAAAGCAAACCTACGGAGTGGCTCCACTCCAACGAGCTACTCCACTCGGACAACCTAAACACAAGAGACAATACTAAGACTCAAAATGAACCAAAGAAACACTCGACAAATGCATATGGATGCAAATGATGCATATGAAGTACAATTACCACTTAAAGCGTTCAGGTTCCTATCAGATCAAACTCATATTAAATAAATTCATAAAATTAATTCAAGACTTTTAACATATAGGATATCATGTTCAAATGGCATATAAGGCATAACTGAATGAAAAGAAGGCATTAGAAAACACAAAACGAAGTACGAAAGTCATGCACGCAAGATCGAAATATATAAAAACTAATTCAAATAATTAAATATATATGATATATATATCATGCAGCCACGTATAATATGAAAATCAAACAATATATATATATATATACATGGGAAAAAAAATTAATTAACGTAGCCAACATTTAACTACATATCATGCACTATATTCACGTAGCATCAATTTTTACTCATTTCCATGCAAGCAATTCAAACCATAATACACAAATTATATATTTATAGTACGTACATGCATATATTATATATATATATATATATATATATATATATATATATATATATATTATGTATATATATAGACACACTCATGCAATTCCACTAATAACACACCTGCACTTGCTCAACAAAACCATGCGGCACACACACACGCCATTAACATGAACAGGAAATTGAATTCCATGCACAACACAAAACTCAAACACACGTAGGTCTCTACCCGGGGAAAGAAAAACACCCAAAAGTCCCCGGCCGGGTAAGGGAGAGGCAGAAGCTACTGCCTAAAGGTATCCCCACCCGGGGATACAACCAAAGCAAATCTCCCCACCCGGGGAGATCACAACAACATCGACGAACAGTAGCTGCTGCAATTCTGTTTTCACCCTTCTTCACGCAGCAGCAGTAGAGTAAGGTAGCAGCAGCAACAGAGCAACAAAAGCAGCAGCAAAAACTACAAGAAAAGAAGGCAAATCCGACAGCAACTCACGCAGCAAGAGCAACAAGAACAAGGTTCCAATCATGCTTCAAATTCTCATATTTTCAGTCCCGTTTCCAAGCTCCAAACAAGTTGAAAATTCACATACTTACAATCCATGAAAATAAGAGCAAGATTTCAGTTATTGGTGCTTAGGGAAACAAGATTCATGCATTAAAATCCAACAAAAACTAAAGCTAACTCATGAATTCAAAATTTGGAGCTAAACCTAACTATTCAAGTTCTTCACCAAAGCATACTCAAATCTCCATGGAAATCAGCAAATAAACACCTAAAAGAAATAGGAGAAGATGGAGAATAAAACCATGGACTTACCTTTTGAATTTGAGGCGAAATGATGGAGTATTGATCTTGGAAAGGCAAAGTGAGAAGTGCAGATTTCTTTTCCCCCCTTTCTCTCTCGTTTAGCTGCTTCTTTCTCTCTCCCCAGGTCTTATTTCGAAATGAGAGGTTAAGGGATGGTTAGAGGGTTTAACTAGGGTTAATTTGGCTCAAGAATCAAGTGATTTTGTTAAGAAATGAATTAGTTATGGCCAAAATACTCCAAGGTGGTGAATCTGCTCGTGCAGCTCTGTTCGGGCAAAATACGGGGGATCAAACGGGCTTAGAAAAATACAAAGTTAGATTCTTTACCTCCATATCTTCGTTATGAGTGCAGCGCCACTTCCTGAATTCAAATCAAAATTCCTGATCTCAAGTTATGGCCTCCGGAACACAAGGTGTACTAAAACTCCGTTAGGCCCTTGAGTCCCCAAAACAAATAAATGGTCAAAGACTAGAATAAACGAGTTATAAAACATAAAACGAGCGTCTAAACAAGTTCATAAATCATATAATTCATGCGTAGCAAGTTGTTACAAAAATTGCCAACAAGTACGACGTCAAACGAATTAAAATGGGGTCAGACGGGGCTAAACGTTAAAAAATTCGAGTAAAACACTTAACAAATATTTCATATAAATAAAATATAACATATCAAAAATATAATAAACACATAAATGCATAAATAAATAATTTGAAAATGCACTTAACTCACTCGTGAAGACATACCTGGACGTTCGAAAAGTCAGGGTGTTACAGTGTTCATGCGAAGGAACAGGGGAGCAAAACAGGGTAAGCCAGCAGCAACACCAAGCAGCCACAACAACTATATTTATCTATCAAATTCATGTAATAACATGCCACTACCTCTCCGAAATCACCAAGCAAGATAAAGAGAGCAAGGAAGCCACATATATCAACTTATCTCATGCAAAAGCTTGAAGCTCATCAATGGAAAAATGCCTTACACTCACCCAACAATGAAAATAAGATCATATATTCATAAAGGAGGCATAAGGGGTCATATATATATATCATCAAACCAAAGTATAGCTCCATAGATTGCAAGAGATCATCAAACCCTCATAATTAATCCATGCTTCATATATGTATCAAACTTAGCTCAAAACATGATATTAATGGATTAAAATGATCACATAATCATGGTGATATCAAATATACTCTTACCTCTTAAAAATGATGGAGAAAAATGGAGTTTTGAGCTCACAAACTCCTTGGTGTGAATAGTGGCAAAAATGGGGTTTGTTCTCCAAAGTTGTTGTAAATTTTTTCCCTTTTCCCCTATTCAAACCGAGATGAAGGAGATAAGGAAGGATGGTATATTGAATTGGTGGATGGTGGGACCAAGTTTGAGAGTAATATGTCAATAATTGAGGGACTAATGTGCAAATAAGTGAAAGGTAGTCATATAAGCGCGAGGTGAGTTTTTGGTCAAATTTAGGAGTATCAAACAAGGTTAGAAAAATATGAGGCTTAGTCCATTGACTCCGAATCATCAAAAAGAGGTCAACGAAAGTGACGGAATTTGAATCCAAATTCCCGAGGTTGAAATACACAACCAGGAACCCAAGGTGTGTTAAAGTGTTTCAACCTCCTTTAGGTTCCAAACGAAACAAACACTCCAAAAGCTCAACAAACAAACTTGAAAACATAAAACAAGCATATTCAAAAGTTTATAACACGTATATTTCATACGTGGTAAATAAGCACAAAAATCAGCATCGATAATGATAAAAAACAGAGCAAATACCAACAAAAGAAGTATAAATGTTCAAATAAGAATTCAAATAATTAAAAAGAATAAAGATTAACGTTAGTTAATCATATATTCACATAATTAAGGAATTTAAATGCGCAATTATGTCATAACTGTACGGCCGAAAAGTCGGGGTGCCACAATAATTAATTCCTTATTGTTTCCTGTATACCTACCTGTCCTATCATTTAATAACTGAGAAGTGGAGTCCAGGATGGAATAAATACCCATTTTCGCCGGGTCCCCTAAAATGTAATACATCGATATCCATAACCTCTGGCATGCCCCAATCTCTGTTCAGCACCTGGACCCGTGGATTGATAAGATCAAACGGGCTTTGACAGAGGGCGTACGGATATCGACACTTGCATTGTATATCCTGCTTACCTGACTGCATGTATGAGCATAATTCCACCCGTACATATTACTTAACTCCTGATTTTCCTGATAACTATTTCCTCGACGGATAACGTACAGTGGAATTTCGCCTGCTTGAGTGCCCATTTATACATATATACGTGTGTTAACCCCTTCACTCAGTCAGTTGGCTGACCCTTCCCTCTCGTTGTTTTTAGTTCTGTCTTGGAGGTTCCGTGGTCATTAGGTGGGAGTCGTTTGAGGTTCTTGTTCGAGTCTTGGTCCTGTATACATCGTTATGTCACATATTTATGTCCTACTAGTAATTGGGCTTTGTAAGCTGCCTTGTATCTTTATCCCTTTATTGAACTCGGGACAGGTTTCTAGGGCCCTAGTTGAACCGGTTTATATGTTATTGCCTTGTATGGTTTCGGGGACAGGTTCTTGGAATTAGGTGAACCCGTATTTACTTTTCTGTTTGAATTGCATTACCTTGTTAATTGTGAATGTTTGTTACTTTGCTTCCACACTCCTGCTTCGCTGATTTGTTGGTACAGGGTCTATTCCTACCTAACACAGGATGGTGTTTTTTTTTTGTTCTGTCTCCGTTCGCTATGGGCTTGGTTCATGTATGGACTTCCCATTTCATGGGTGGACCGGGCCCATGGTGCGGGGGATGTGGTGCCTTCCGTTCAGGGTGTCACATCCTAAAGTAGTATCAGAGCCCCAGGTTGCAAAATCGAAGTTCTAGTGTCGTGTCGAGTCTAGGACGTACGACTTAGGATTTACCTATCAACTTGTGCATTGCATTGTTTTTTAACCTTGAAACGTGTTTCTTTCGGACGTTGTTAAATTATATGTTGCCCCTTGCATCAAACCTGAGCCTTCGATGCTAATTATGTGACATGAGCATGTGCTAACCACATGCATTCCTATTCGAAATGAGTTATGACTTATAGGTTATGAAGATAAAATCAAACTACGGCCAATTTCTACAACAACAACAACTCATCACGAGCTTTACTTTTAAGCATGGTTGATGTGAGTACACCGGGAGTTATATATAGGAATTCACGATTCGTGGTCTTCCCTAATTTGGGTTATGGTTCGAGCGATGGAGTTCGTAGAAAAAGGTTTGAATTTTGGGGATAACTTACAAATTCTACCATGGTTGGAGGATATTTGGTAAGATAAGGGTAAGGTGTAGGATGTTTACCACTTACAAGATCGACATATACTACTACGTACCAAATTTAGTTAATCGGATTCAATAGGACCATCTAATTTAAGAAAGAAGCAAAGGAAAACCTCGAAGGTGTTTTAGTTCGAGGTTCAGATCAACAAAGAGGCGAAGATCTTCAAGAGAATTCAAGGCAAGATAGGTTTGTTGGGTGATAAATGACAAGGATTGTAAAGAAGGTTCGAAATACTTTAGGGTTTGGGAATGGTGAGTAATACAAATCATCGAGGAAGAGTTTCCGAATAAGTGAATTCTTTGAAGTCAAGTTCGGGGAAAAGGAAAAAGAAGAGAGAATTGAGATACTTTGGAATTCGAGTAAGGAAGAGTTCGGATTATGATGCTTTGGATTTCAAATAAGATGGAAATCGAATAAGGAAGGAACCAAAGAGAACTAGTCAATGTGGTGATTTCATGTCCATGGAAAGCCAAGGTGCTAAAGGTCCATCTTCGAATTGGATTTGGAGTTTACTTTCCAGATCCAAGATGAATTGTCGTGTTGTGAGATCGAATTGGGAAATAATGAGCAATAAAGGGAAACTATTAAAGAAAAGCAAAGAGTTTTGGAGAGAAGTTATGTGCTCAAGTGTAACCAATTGGAGGACGAGTCCTTCAACCAATTTGAATTCACAAGAGATAAGTTAAGGGGACTTTGATCAAGGTAATAACTATGGTGAGGAGTTCAGATAGACTTTTGGAGATCGAAACTGGGGATCAATTTTGGAAGGAAGGCAAGATATCAAATTCCATGGGCATAGAAGAATTTGGGTTCAAGAAATTACAATCTCGGATTATGGAAGCGCACAAGTTGATACAAGAAAACTTCGAAGATTTAGAAGACCGTGGGTAAATAAGAAATGATCAACAAATTCGAGACAAGCTCATGATTGGAGGAATCAATGATAGAGTGCTGAGTGAAAAGCTTGGCACTATGGTGACAGGTTTAATGCATTCATAGCACGTGCATCATACATCATATTAAATTATTAAACCTCTTTTATATATATGTGCGTGCATCTCTACTTGATATGATTTCTCTAATTTGTTGCATGTTTAAATGGTACGTGCATTGGAATCTTAACCCGACACGCATTGTTTAGTGTCTATTTGATAGGAAATTTTCTCCACCTCACTCATCAAATGCTATCTCAACCAGGCCATATTTGAATCGAGCTAAGAAAGAGTTTGGGTTGTAAAGTGTGGATTAAAGGAAAGAATGAAATACAGAGGCTCGAGAAAGTAGTATCGGGTTTTGGAATAAATGAAGGAGGAAGCTAAGTTGAAAGAATCAAGAATCTTTGATCTGAGAGGTGATAGAACAAGTTCAAGGAGTTAGGATAGAAATTCTTAAGGGGGAGAGCCGACCAGGAGATGACTTAAAATTCATGGTTGTGCTCGAATGTGTTACTGCTAATAGGAACAATGGAAATGCAAGAAATAACGAGTAACGAGGCTCTACAATAGTGACAAGTGATGGAATGAACGATCTAGCACTCGATGAAATTTCAAGATCGAGGTAAATGAAACTTCAAGATTTCGGTCGGAAGAGACAAGTACTTCAAGGAGTGAAGATGCGTACTCAAGAAATGGTTGGAAATTAAATCGGCAAGACAAGGTAAAGGATGATCGAGTGTAACTTAGGGTGTATAATCAATGCCATAGGGTGTTGGTTACAGGACACCTACGGGGTCCAATCTCTCAAGATTAAAAAGGGGAGTGTTCGTACAATGTGTCCATGCCCCGAAAATAATGGGACCGCGAAGAATTTTCAAGAATTGGTAAGGGAGGTAGTGAATAAGGGAAGCCGAGTGAATCACTATATTCCATGACTGATCAAGCAAGAGTCAATTCCACCGAGCATTGGAAGTGAGAGCCAATTCAATCGGGTGTTGGAAGTGGAATATCTAGGAGAGGCCACAACAAGAATAAGAAAAGAATATCAGCTCGTTAGCTGGGACGCTACTAGGATTAGAGAAGGGAATTTGAGCTACTAAAACCTAGCTCGAGCAACCAAGAAGGTCGAATATGATTAGTGGTGAAGGAGGAGTTGATGGGGTTAAGATCGAGTGCACACCCAATGCTGGAACTTCTAGCCATGGTGTTGGTGTGGATAAGAGGCTTAATCGTGGATGAGAACCGTATGATTATTGAAGTATCAAACACAACAGCGATTTCAAGGTAATTGACACTATAGTTAGTGGAATCTCCAACAATGGATTAAGTGATGAATCGGATCACCACAATGGAAGACTTCTAAACAGCAGTGAACGGTACATTCAAACATACATATCAATTGCATCATGCATTCCCTTAATTATTATTGTATGTGTTTGCTTGTTAGTTGCTAGTTGCTTTTGGAGTAGCTTGAGTGAACGAGTGTTTTGTTGTATGGTGAGATGAGGGTCATGCTGTGCAACGAACTTTGCAATAGGTCTTCGGAGACCATATTTAGAAGCTAGCGGCTATTCAAGAAACCAATTTCAAACCGTGAAGTTGATGTGGTGATAGAAGACCCGTTTGGGGTTGGAGAACGAGTGGTGGAAGTTTATTAACTACTACACTTGTGATGCCGAGTTGTGGGATGGTTGGGATGGATTCAAACGGTGGGAGTTGAATTTCGTTTAGACCCTCCTATCGTGTGAGACGTCCAGACTAAGTTCGTGAGCAACTTGTAGGGAAGCCCCTTCGTGCTAGAAGACCCTTCTTCGAACTAATTCCTATTGGGAAGTCACGAATCCTGCGTGGGATGAACACGGAGAGGTTTTGCTTAGAGTCCAGAACCCGAGACAGTGGACCTGAGGACAGGTCCTTCTTAAGGGGGAGAGGTTGTGACACCCCGTTTTTCTGGCAAGCCAGGTACGACGTCACGAGGGAGTTTAATTCAGTAATTTTGTGATTTATGTGACGTCGCATGTCTTACATGTCAACATGTAATTTTATTTTAATTATGTGCGCCTTAGAATTTATTTAATTTTTACTTGGACTCAATCGTCCAATATTTGCAATTTAGGGACCTAATTATAATTAGGGTGTTTTAGGCCGTTCGTGGTTACCTCCAACTCGGGAATTTGGATTTCAATTCCAACCTTATCGTTGAGTTCGTTTTGGCGGTTTGGATTCATTGGATTAACCTTTTAATTTTGTAAAGCCATTTGATCGCCCTACCATTTTAAAATCAGATCTGAATGGACAAGATGTTGTTTGACCCTTCCCGTATGCCCGACCCGGCTCATTGCAAGAAAAGGGAGATTTTCCTTCCCTTTCTCCCATTTCCACTATCAGCCATCAAGCAAGGGAGAGAAAAGAGAACAAACACACCCCTTTTAGCCTCCAAGCTTCAGAGCTCGAGCAAGCGAGATCCGACCGTCCGATCAATGACCCAAGGTAAAATTTGTGTTCCTTTCATTATGTGTTTTCATTTAATACCGCTTTTGTGCCTCAGATTTGTGCCTACGTGCTAATTGGGGAAAAAGATGAATAGTGTTGGGTTCGGGATTTATGTGTTCGAGCTCATTTCGGGAGCTCTTATATGCAAATATGTGATCTACGTGTTGAATATGGTTTGTGTGATACCCCGTCTTCTAGGCAATCCAGATATGGCGTTACGAGAGAGTTTAATTCTGTATTTCATGACTTATGTGTTATTCGCATGTCTTACATGTTAATGTGTATTTTATTTTAAGTATGTGCGCATTAGAATTTAATTAAATGTACTTGGACTAAATCGTCCAATATTTGCAAATTAGGGACCTAATTTTAATTAGGGTGTTTTAAGCATTCGTGGCTACCTTGAGCTCGGGAATTTGAATTCAAATTATGACTTCACTTTTGGATTCATTTCGACAATTCGGGTCCAACAGGACTAGCCTTGCCTTTTTCTAAAGTCGTTTGACCTCCCTACCGATTTAATTCTAACCGATTGAACCGAACCTCGTCTTGAACCGAACCGAACCAGTTTTCTTGGCCTTAATAAACTGAACCACCCCTCTCCTCCCTCATTCTTTCTTGCACCGATCCAAGGAGGGAAAGGAAGAGAAAAGAAGGGTTTTTCCACCCCATACCTTGAGCTCAAGATTTTGTCTCCATTTCTCGCCCGATCAACGATCTGAGGTAAGTTTTGAATTCTACTCTTCGAGGGCTTTGTTTCCTTCCGATTGTATCTCTCTTTTCTTGCTTGAATCCATGCCTTTGTTGAAGATGATGAATAGCGCTTGTATGTGAAAATTTGCTCTCTTGTCTCCATCTTTGACTCAAATACTTCAAGATTGATATATTTTAGTCTTTCAAGCTTCCTTGTTCCATATTTGTTGAAATTTGGTGGGTTGGTTGAATATGGTTTGAAACTCCATTAATGGAGATTGGAGGTGCTTTAATGGCTTCTTATTAATTACTTGATTTCATGCCTTGAACTTGAGTTATATGTTAGAGCATGTATATATGAACTTATATCTTGAATTTGAGGTGATTTAGTTGAGTATTCTTGGAGTTGTGTTGATTTTTGGGTTGCCTCCTTCGTATGCCCTGTTTTCCTGCGTATTTTGGGCCTGTATCGAATCCACGGTCGTGTATTTTGGCCTTGAAGAAATCCACGGTCGTGGATTTGAGGAAGGAGCTCCGGATTCGTGGATCCTCCCCTGATTTTTGTTTGAGTTTGTTTTGTTTCGTTGACCCCTCATCCGAGTTCCGATTGACCTGAATTTTGGATAAAATCAACCTTTTTAAGTCTAGAACATTCTCCAATTGGAATCCCCCCTAAATTCGTTCTAGATATGAGATATAACCATTTGAATTTTGTGTCGCCACTTCGCCGGAATTCTGCTTTTGTCCAACTTCAAACCTACGCCATTTTTGCCTCGATTTGAACCATGACTTCATCCATATACGAATGGAAAGATCTATGTGTCTATTTTCATTTCAACAAAACTTAATTCACATTTCTCAAACTCAAGTTATGATCGTTTTCCTACAGCTGGTCCGTTTCAGAAAATTTCCGCCTTTTGCCCGTTTTCTTATGCTTTTCTTCCGTTTTTCTTGCACCTTTTCACCTCTGAACTTAATCCTAACTCGTTCTATCATACGTATGTGTATGTACGTGTTCTTATATGCATTTTATGTTACTTAAGTAATGTGAATTGTTTGCACAAAGCACATATGCACCTTGTTATGTATCTTCACTTTGCGAAAATGCATTTCTTTGCATGAAATTAGTTTGAATATGAACTTTGCCTATGTATTTGCATCTGTTTAGTGCCTATGCACATGCCGTGCATCTATGTGGTTCATCCTTGAGGCTAAGTTTCGTGTTTTGTCTTCAGTTTGTTCAGGTGCACCCGGGGTGGTGTTACATTAGCTGTGTTGATTCTGGTTTGGATCAATCGTCTCGTTCTTGGTTCCGTTGGTGTAAGGTGAGGTTAGGTTTGTTAGGAATAGTGCCCTAAAAGCCGATTGTATATCTGCTTTGTACTTTTCCTTATTGTAATCACAGACAATCTTCGAATAAAATAACAAATTGAGGCAACACTTCTTTATATGGTCTTGTTTGGTATGCATTTACTTTAGTTGTGCATGTATGAGAACTCCCATAATCCTGATGACTTTAGGACTCTACCATTTAGGTGAAATGGTTCATGAAACGAGCCCTATATCACATAAGTCATGATTAGTAAAATACTCCAAGCCGATGAGTCCTACAGACAGTGGGAGTGTCAACCTGACTCCTCTAAGGCTTGCTTGTGGGATCACGCCCTTAAGAAGGACCACCTTGTTTCATGGAGGTGCAAAGTGTATAGTTGATACGTGCGTGATACATGAGGGTGCTTACTTCCATAAGTAAGTTCACTGAGGTGCCCTGTGTGAGAAGATTCCTAAATGGGAAATGAAGTTTCTATTTCAGGAAATGGAAACATCCAGATTAGGAAATATCTCACGAGTCATTGATGTGATTAATTAATCCTTAGACTTGACGTTCCATGTCACTTTATGAGTTAACTCTGTAGTCTTAGGTATAAGCTTTAAAGGGTGTCGCCTTAGACAACTGATTCAAGGCTTTTGCTGGGGCTACACAAGTGACTCATGAAAGTGAATGAGAATCAAGAAAGGACCTACACTTGCGTTTGCAAGGTGATCTCTTATTGTGTAAGTCATTTATATGCCATATGGAGTCCTTGGCTAAAGTAGTAGATCAAGACATCAAGAAAAGGGTTTCTTGGATTTAGATGAAATGGATATGAAATGCACTTAGCTTTAAGGCTAGATTATTAGGGTTCTAATTATTCCCTTACCCTAGATCTTGGTTAAGAGATAGTAAGTAGGAGGATTGTATCTCACATGAATCAATGACTTAAAGGTTCTGTCGAATCGACATATTCCAATTCAGCAAGGGGTTAAACACCTGTTGCTAGACTATGGTCGTTTAATCTGTGGACTGATTAATTAATTAGTGAATTAATTAATTAGGTTCACTGCTAATTGAATTGAGAACCTAGAGGGTCACACACAACAACTTGGTTACATGAGTTGAGGCTTTGAAATGATTAAACGAGTTAATCAAGCCGAGTGGGTTCCACACGTGTGAAACCACACGTGTGGGTCACGTGAGGAGCACGTGTCCTTGGGACACTTGTCTCACACGTGTATATATATATTAAATAATTAAATGTGTTAATTATTTAATAGGCTTTGGTTTAATTTTGAATTAAAAAGAAAGTCTTATTTTGGAGAAAAATAATCTAGTTAATTAATTACGAATTAATTAATTAGATAAATAAGTTATTTATTTATTAATAAATAAAGTATAATAATATCCAAAAGGGTTTGGATATTTTAGCTCTCTTAAAAGTTGATTTGAATAAGAATTCAAAGTCAAAGTTGGAGTTACTTGATGATCAAGTAGTAAGAGAGAGAGGGACCAAATCCTTAGTCCATAAGGACTAGGATCGGCCGCCCCTCCTCTTGGCTATATATAGGGGAGCTTGAGCTCCCCTTGATGATTGATTGAATTCTTTTGGTTCATGTGTTGAACACCATCCTTTCTCCAAGATAAATTAAACCCTAGGTTAAGCCTAAACACTAACTAGAGAACTAGCATCCTTACTAGTTAGATTGTAGTCAAGTTGGTGGACTATCTCTAGAGAGCTTCAAGTTAGAAGTTTTGAAGATTCGATCTTTAGCAAGGAGAGGGGATCAAGCCGCGAGAAGAGCGTTCTTGGGTGGCTTGAAACGCTTCAAGAAAGATTATTAAAAAGAAAGTTTCTAATCTCTACGAATTTGGATTCACGATTGCGAGTATTCGATCCTTTTGTTGGAAATTTTTTAAATTTCCGCTGCTTTCTGATTCCTGTTTTCCAACAAGGTTATAGTTAAACCCTATGAAATGTGCTTGTTTTCTATGCATGCGAACTATAACCTTAAGTATAAGTAAATATGTACAAAATATGTACGTTTAGGAATGTGTTAAGCCTTTGCAAGTATGATACGCTATGTACAAGCCTATGTATGTTTGTTTTGATTTGTTATTTATTTATTCGGGTTTCAACATTGAACTATGCTTCAAACCGTGCGCCTCTTATGAGCCGGGAGCTACGAGCTATGGATATGCTAAGGAGTTGGCACGGAGAGGTATGTATAGCATAGTTGTTGCAAGGTAAGATCGTTACTTATAGTGATGTTCAGTGGCGGGTTATGTATTGCCCTGTATTCGTATTGGTATTTGATGGGCCCCAGAGCCTATGAGTTAGGATGCCCGGTATGGCAGCGGGCCGTCGGGTTAAGCCTGAGCGTAGTCTCCACCTTGATAGGACTAACTCGGAACCTGGCCAGGAGGTTTGGTAGGGGGATGGGAACCTGAGGGTTGAGTTTGCGTGCTCCCCTCTTCTGTACGGATGGTTAGGGTCGCACAACCCTTCCATCATTGGAAAAGGAGGTTATTCTGTAAGTATGTTATTTGTTTATCTATCTTTGCTTGTTTGATTAGTCGGAGGAGCCCAGGATGGTATTAGGTACCCGTACCCACCGAGTTATGCATGTTTTACTCTGTTAAAGTTTGTGAAACGCGGATAGACTTATAATTAAGATAAAATATTATTCTTTTGGAATTATAAGCTAAGATATGTTATGAATTTGTTAAGTTTTGTTAAGATGTGATATGTATGGTTCGTAAGAATTTGTTAAATTAAGTTTTTTCCATTTTGATAAGAATCCCTTTATATAGGTATCACGGGAAAATGTTTTAGTATGCAAAAACTATCCCTGAGTTCAGGAAGATTACGTGTTTTATGTGATTTGCTCTCTATACATATGTAGTGTGTGTGGGTAGCCCCTCACTTAGTCCATGTGACTGACCCCTCTCCCCTTTTGGTTTTAGTGTGCAGGTATCGTGTGGAGTTGAGCTAGGAGGCGTGTCAAGTCCTTGGAGTCTGTCGAGTCTTTGTTTCATTCGAGTCTGCTGTATTTAGCATATTTTTGGATTTGTATAAGTATGAACTTTTGATTATGTATATGTTGATGTTTTATGAATTTGATATTTCGGGACAGGCTTCTAGGAAACAGTTTGAACTAATTTGCATTTATGATTTATGTTAATATTCGGGATTAGGTATCTATGCTAGTTGAACCCGTCACCTGCTGCTTGTGTTTTAAATTGTGATTTTATGATTCGCTTTCGTATACGCATTTTGTTTGGTGGTTTGTTCTTTTAGCAGGGTCTACGTTCCGCCTAGCTTAGCTGTGTGTCTGTCGGTCTTCCGTTCGCCTCTGCTTGGTTCAGGTTCGGGTTCCCGTCTTATTTGTGGATTGGGCTTAGGTACGGAGGATGTGGGGACCCACCGTGCGGGGAGCTACACTTCGTGATATAAATTTCGTACATTTCGGTGTTGTGTGGGTTCGTGTGAGCTTGGGGTTGGTTCCTTTATCCCCCATTGTTATTGTTAAACCATTTTTCAGTCAGACGGTTCTCAAACGCCCGTTTCGTCCCCCAGTGTATTTTCCAATAGCCCGTTTCTGCTTTAAGTTCAACTTTCAAACGCCCGTTTACCCCTCAAACGTGCTCCGATTGACCTGAATTTTTAACCATAGAAACTAAATTGAGTTTAGAGTATTCTCCAATTAGAATCACCTTAAAAACATAATTGAGGACCGAGATATAGCCATTTTAATTTGGTGTCGCCACTTCGCCGAAAATCTGCTTTCCTCCAACTTCGAGCCCACGTTATTTCCTCCTCGCTTTGAACCACAACCCGAGCCATATATCATTAGAAAGGTCTATTTGTACAGTTTCATATCCAACAAACAAAATCTAATTCCAACTTCTAGAACTCTAGATATTCCAATTTTCCTAAAGGTTGCGTGTAACACCCCGGAGTGAAGGGCATCACATCCCCCGCACCATAGCTTGATACGTGTAACGAAATGGAACTCTGCACACGCACCAAACTACAGCGAACGGGTGACAAACAAAACTCACCCGTAGGCTAGGCGGTCTAGACCCTATACAGAGTGCGCAAAAATAGCACATCAAATCAAATGCGGAAGCTACCAGGATCACAAACATGCATATACCATCACATATACTAAGAGTATAGTAGAACAATTAATACATATCTTGCCCAACCAGGGCAAAATTAAAACATACTTAACTCTCATGATACAAAACATAACTTATACATAGTACCAAAGCGGGAAAGTAAAGATGCACATGCAAAGACTCTACTACAACTCGAACAACTCCAAAAGTAAAAGACTGCCGCCTAGCTCAGACTCTCCAACCGGGCACCTTCAACTCAAAAGCAAAAAAAAAAAAAAAAAAAAAACAAGACAACAAAAAGGGGTTAGTCCTAAAGACTGGTGAGGGGCTAACACATGCACACGTACGTATAAATAAGAGCATAGCCTAATCAAATCATAAAGTGTTCATGAACCGGGCGTGGTTTTTTCATTCTAAAACGTTTTAACCCGTGATACTATATATAAGAAGAAAGTTTAAGGCCAAGGCCAAAATCCAACAAGTTTTAGAAATTCGAAATCCACGCCCGATTCACAAACCATAAACGGAAGCGAAGACATAAGCATAACAACTCGATGAGTACGAGTTCTAACCCACTTACTCCATAAGCAAAGACAAAGCGAAAACAAAGCAAAAGACATAAGTCAATCCAACCTTTCTCCGTTTAGGGAAGAGAGAGGCCCCTCTCAACCCCCACACTTACCATAAAGAGTTGGAGTCAGGGGATCCTACCTGCTCCTGAAGGGGTTACCGTCTACGTAAGAGACCCGCTTTCCCCTCGACCTCCCGAGGAATGGCTAAGCCTCACATTGGTGGAGTCGTGTTGATGAGAGAGCCCGGTGACCCCATGGCCGACCCGAGATCACATACCACTCCTCCGGGGGCCCAAAACTTATAACACTTATACACAAGCACACACACATGGACATATCTTTCAAAGTCCCAAAGCTCGCTAAATAAAACTCACACCAACCTTTTTCGAAAACGAACAAAAAAAACATAGCTTATATACCTATAAAAGCATTTCAAAGGATCTTATAACAAATGGGCCAATTCCCACAAAATACGTATCAAACACATATCTATACATATATATATATATATATAAATCACATGCGGGCTTAAAATACAAGTAGGGTTGTAGGTCTTAATAACTAAAAGGAAAGAAAACCTCACCTTGTCGACCAAACTGAACAAAAGGAACCGGAAGACACCTAAAGGACTACCTCTTCAACCACGAGACAAACCTAAAAGTAAAACAAGGACAAGAGACACACTTATACTCAATATGAACCAATTAGACGCTCGGCAAATGCATATGGCTGCAAATGATGCATAAGGAATGAGATGAGGTAACACTTAGGTCATATTAGATCATACCAGTTCATAAGTCACACATTCCACGTTAAACAAATCCATAAAATTGATTCAAGACATTTGACATATAATATAACACGTTGCTATAAAATCTAAGTCATAAACAATTAAAAAGAAGACATTAAAGAGCATGAAACGAAGTACGGAAGTCATGCACGCAAGGTCGAATTATTTAAGGTCATAACTTATACAAACTTAATAAAACCATTCATAAATTAAAAACCATATTATAACATACATTACAATACATATTTAGTATATATATATTCACATTCAGGTACACACACATGCACATAATATAATATATATATATATATACACACATATATATACACACATTCACGTACCAAACATGCGTGTAATATAGTTATATATACACAAATATATCAAATAAACGCACACACAAACTGCACAAACATAAAACACACGGACACACACAACGAATGGGGGTTAACACTCCCAAGAGGAATGGGAGTGACCCACGTTAACAGCAACAACAACTCAGCCTGAGGGAGTAACGGGTGTTATTCCCTCCCCGCTTCAACAAGGTAACGGGCGTTACCTCGCCCTTCTTCTCCAAACCGAGAGCAACCATGGCTGCTCTCCCCTGCACCTCCAAGCTCAGCAATGCAACAGCAAGACAGGAAGAAAAAAGGCAGCAAAACAGCAACTTAAACGCAACAAACACCCCACAAAATAGCACACTAGTTCACGACAAGAGCAAGGGAAGAAATTCAATCATAAAGGTTCAATATCTCCAAGTTCTTATAATGGTGGAAATCCTATTTTCATCTTATAATTCAAATTCAAGTTTATGAATATATAAAGGAAGTTAAAGTGATCTTATTTCATGCATCAAGCTTCAAAAAAACTGAATTTATGGCCATGAATTCAAGAAATGAGATCAAACCTGACTATTCTTGTAAATGGTCATGACATGCCCAAAACTCCATTAAATTCAGAAAAAAGGGGACTTAAAAGTAAGATAAGAAGGTGGACACCAAGAATATGTGCTTACCTCTTCATTTTGATGAAGATCAGATGTCGAACGAGCTTGAAATCGAATTTGGTGACTAGTGACTTCCCTCTTTTCTTCTCTCTTTCCTTAGGTCATGGTTTCCAGCCCCTTTCCCTATCTTGGCTGCTGATTTTCTAAATAAGTCTTAGGTAAGGTTAAAGAGGGTTAATTTAGGGTTACATAGGCTCAAGAATGAGTTAATTTGGTCAAGTATTGAGGGAGATATGACTATTTTAGTGAAGGGTGGAAGATCTGCGCGAGAAGCTCGTTACGGGCGAAATTCGAACAATCAAACGGGCTTAGAAAAATACAATTCCAAGTTCTCTAGCTTCCATTCTTCGTTACGAGTTCGTCGCCGTCGCCACTTCCGAAATTCAAATTCGAGTTCCCGATCTCAAGATAAAAATTCCGGAGCACGAGGCGTGCTAAAACTAGTTAGGCCCTCATGTCCCTAACAAATAAAGTATGGTGCATTACCATATCAAACAAGTCCGAAAATATAAAACGAGCATATAAATGGATTTATTACACACATATTTCATGCATATCAAATTTTCACAAAAATTGGAAACGAATCGGAACTCAAACGGATCTAAAACGAGTTAAAAAGGTTAAAGACCTTCAAATATTCACAAATAATTCTTAGCAAATAATTTCATATAAATCAAGAATTATCAAATAATAAAGTAATTAACACATAATTGCATAAATAAATAATTTAAATACGTATTTAGCTCACTCGTGAAAGCGTACCTGTACGGCCGAAAAATCGGGATGTTACAACCTCTCCCCCTTCAAAAGGACCTATCCTCAGGTCCGAAGTAAGACCTTGAACGACTCCGGGATGAACTCAACTCCACGCTTCCGTTGCGCTACTCTGATCCAATAGGGTTATAGACTCCTCGAGATATCACTATAAGTAATACTTCTCATATCCCGATATCTCGGTGGCACTTGCCGAATCCGAGTGAGTTCTTGTAGCACCCGAGTGCAAGGTACCACATCCCCCGCACCGAGACCCGACCCGAATATGAAATGGACAATCCATACCCGAGCTAAATCACGGTGAACGGGGACACACACACTCGCTAAGCTAGGCGGGAGCTAACTTTCGCACCCAAAGAAACAATACAACAGAAATAATACCAGTGCAGAAACAAAGTACATTCATAAATAACAAAGTAACCCAAGAGTAACGGGCTCAACTAGAATAGATACCTAATCCCGAAATTCAATAAAATCATAAAATATCAATTACGGATTCTTTCTATTCCTATAAGCTTATTCAGATTTCATGATGGTAGCAATAATCAATACAAATCATTCTTCATAACTTAAATAAATCATGGTACACTATGCATAAGAACAGACTCTGACTTGACCGAAAGACTTAACAGACTCGACTTCCCGCCTAGCACTCCAAACCTGTAAGAAAACTGAAAAGAAACCGGGTTCAGTCTATAGGAGACTGGTGGGTATAAAATGAGGCATAAGTATAGTATAAGATGATATTTAAACATTCACATGCAAGTTATAATCCCAAGTGAGGTTTTCGAAGCATTTCCCAAGTGGGCGAGAGAAAGAATCATCACAAGGGATTATAACATTCATTTTCATTCTTTAGGTCTTTCGTGGCCCGGCGAGTAGGCGTGCATTATCTCCAACCAACACCTTGTGTAGTTCATTAAACATTCATTCATTCATTCTTTCTTTCATGCATTACATTCTTTCGTGCACATTCATGAACATTTACACCTTCTTCCTCCGGGTTGGTGGATGGGTTAACAAGACCCGACCACCTCCTTCATTGACCAAAAGGGGTTACAAGACTCCCCAGATGGCACTCAGCGTCCATTCCTCGCTAACTCCTAACGAGGTCCGGTTAAAACGTTCATTAGTTGGAACTAGTGTGAGGGATCACCGTCGGCCCATGCCTCCCTGGATAGCCACTCACACCAAGTCCCTGGGCCCCATTCTGTGCATTCATTCATTCATTCTCGCCAAAAAATTTGGTAGGATTCATAAAAGAAAGGCTTTACGTTGAAATCATTTACTCTTGAAAACGACTCTATATTCATATAATAGTTTTGGCCGAAATCTTTACACGTTAGGAGTATATAGGGTCATTTATCTAAATAGTAGAGAAACCCACTTGTCCTTAGCTTACCAACCAACAGTAAGAAGAAACAAGAGGACTCGGAAGTGTCCTAAGAACCCTGCAAGTCTCCACCCTGGAGAAAACTGTACAAAAGACAATATAGTGTACACGTGAGACTCAAGACTCCAAATGTACGAAATACGACGTACGACAATGTAATGAATATGATATGAATGCATAACAGATGATATGGTATCATGGAAACATTCATATGCATAATTCATTACTTAAAGTCATGTAAATAAGTTATTCATTCCTTTCAAGAAGCGTTCATATCCATATGAGTTCATGACTTTCATTTCTATACCACATAAATCTAAGAAATTTATATAATGATCATCACACATAGTATAACATGTAAACACTTCATATCAATCATTAAAAAGAAGCACAACATCATTTAGGGTTCAAACATGAAGCTTCAATGCATGCATGTACCATATTGGAGCAAGGAAGACAAATTGAGCCATAAACTATATACAACAAGTATAACATAGGTTATAAAGGCACAAGAGGTGATATTACGTCAAGGAATCGTTCATGTGCATGATTAATATCTCAAAGACATCTAACCATCCATTTTATTCTTTTCATGAAGCATTTAAAGCCATTCAAGTTCATAACCTTCACATTCAAATCAAATTGATCCAAGAATTCCAAATAACGGTCCTAACACGTAGTATCATGTACACGTATCATACAAGTCATAAAATAAGGAATGCATAGCAATTAGGGTTTATACTTAAGAGCAAAGTTCCATGCATGCACACATTAGGAGCAAAGAAGACACGTTGAGGCATAACTCGTAAAATATTCCACGAAAAATCATAAAATTTCATAACACCCAAGATAATACATGTTAGCATAGTATAGAAGTCATAAAAGAGGTGGAGGAAGATCAAACGAGCGAAGAAAAACAAGAAAAAACAAAACCGGAGTAACAAAAATAGGCAGGGCAGAATTCACCCCCATGGATTTTTCCAAAGGGAAAAATCCACCCCCATGGATTCTAGTCAGACACCTACTGACTCAAATCCACCCCCGTGGATTTGGGCCAGTAGCCAAAAACAGAGCAAACATGGCATGCACGAAAGAGAAAGGAAAAGAAGCATGTTAACAACTTAAAACTCAATCAATATCATGCATTTTCAGGTCATAATATCAGGTATACAAGATTGATCACATTAGATATCAAGAACTACAAGGAAAGCATCATGAATTCATCACAAAGATCATATCTCCAAGCTTCAACAATGACAAGCCTATAAATCAACCACAACCAAGCAAGCTAAGTCCAAACCAACCTAAGGACATGCCTTAGGATCACTTAGCACTCATGCATCTCAAAGGAATTCGAAGGAAACAAAGAGTGAATCAAGAAAAGGGCAAGAACTCCACTATTCATCATCTTCTCCAATCCTAATTCATAACTTGGTGAAATCATGCAATATAAGACTTAAAAGAACCATAAGGAGATATCCTACACAAATATAAGCTTACCTTCAAGAGGTGGTGAGAAATGGTAAGGAGATGAGCTCAAATCTCCAATGGTTTGCACTATTCCTTCTTCTTCCCCTTTCTTCTTTTCTTTCTTTCCTTTGGCTGAATATTTGAGAGAGAGAGAGAGAGAGATTGGTTCGGTTTGGAGCAGATAAGGGAGAATGAGGAGTGTATCAACTGGGTATATGGTCAAGGTTTAGGGCGTAGAGGCATTAAGGTAGGTCCCTAGCTTGGAAAAAGTCAAGAATTGTCTTTTTAAGCGCAAAGTGCTCGTTTCTGTCGAAATTCGGGAATCCAAATGGTCTTAGAAAAATATGAGGATAAGTTTCTTGAACCCGAATTTTCATTATGAGTTCAACGAAGTTGACAGAACTCGATTCCGAGTTCCCGAGCTCAAGATATCACATACGGAACCAAGGGTGCGCTAATTGCTCGTTAGCCCCCGATTTGGATTCCAAGAACAAAATAAATTCAAAACTCAATTAAATGAATCCGAAAACATGAAACGAGCATGCATACACATTCATGACACACATATCTTCTACATATTAAATTTCCACGAAATTTCGAATTCATTTCATATAGTAACGGCACGCAACTTGTCACGTAAATGCATATTGTTCAAGAATTCATATAATTTCAAAATTCAAATGAAATTTAAGAATCCATTTTAAAAATTTATTAAAGTATGACAAAATACATATTATTAAAAGATTAATTAAGAATAAAAACTGTAATTATAATAAACGATTAGTTAGGTACTTAAATAATTTAAACGCGTAAATAGGGAGCACACAAGTTATTCATGCGTGAGTGGTTCAAGTATTCGTAACAATTCCAATTCAAATATTTCATATATCTCAATTAATCACATATTTAACAATTAAATAACAAAATTTAAATATAGAAAACACTTATAGCCAATTAATTCGCACAAATTGGTAAACACATACGTCATACTAGAATACGAAAAAGTTGGGGTGTTACAATCTCTCCCCCTTAAAAGAATCCATCCTCGGATTCACTACTAGCCCGAAAATAAACAATGAGAGAGCCCCGTCTCTCACAAGAAACAAGGAGAGAACCCCGTCTCTCAAACAACAATGAGAGAACCCCCTCTCTCGCAAGCAAAGAGAGAACCCCTTCTCTCGAACAAAAATAAGAGAATCCCCGTCTCTTACAAACATCGAGAGCACCCCATCTCTCAAACAACAAATAAAAAAAAAAAAAAAAAAAAAAGGAAGTCTCCAATACTCCCGAGCAACACAACGCGAAACAATAATTAAAGTCACATAAGACACCCAAAGTAGGAAATAGATATCATCCACGTTGATTAACAATTACTCCAAGTGGTTTAACATGATAAGGAATCAAAGAACATAGCATAAAATTTATTTAAATTAAATTTGCATGGATGCATGTATCATGGATGTTTCATGTACCGTTCACCGTAGTTGTATAATTTAGAATTGTGAGTTTTGTTGTCCAATGCATGATCTGCCCCGAAAGTGAGCTCTGTGCTTGACTTGTCTTTAAGCTCTTCAGGGTACCCCGGTGAAGCAATGATAGATCCTCTAAGGATCTTATTCTTTATTCCCTTTTGACTTGTACTGCTTCTAATCTTCTGCTTCGGTCCTTCCTCAATCCCTATAAGTTTCCTTCGGTCAGACCAACTCTTTAAGCAACCGAGCTTTGATCTTCCCATATACCATTGGATCATCCGTCCCAAAGTCAGGTCCATAGCTGCAATCTTTACTCATCTCAAATCCTAACATATCATCGAAATAATTACCCTTGGCGACCTTGAAAGTTCATTCCCGATCGTCAAATATTTGTTATTAACACGGATCTTTTCCTCTCTTCTGTTTAGGTTATCCCTTCACTCTCTTTAAACCTTTAAGATTATATTCGGTATTCGGCCCCTACAAATGTTTAATTGAAGGTAGGATGTTCTTGATGATTCTTGAAGTTTGATTTAAATTTCCCAATGTTTATCCTTGCCGATTTTGTCTCTTCTTAAATCTCTTTCCAAACTCATTGAACCAAGCTTTATTGACAGCATCCCTTTCTATGATAACTTGAATGCACGTAAAGAATGCATATGCAATAACATTGTCAATTAGTTTCTAAGCCGAACGACCCAGACTGACTCACCCAACACGAGAGCTCGGGTTTTGCAAACAGAAGCTCTGATACCACTTAAGGATGTAACACCCGAGCACAAGGTGCCACATCCCCCATACCGAGACCCAACTCGCATATGAAATGGATAATCCACACACGAGCTAAGTTACAGCGAACGGGGACACATACACACTCTCTAGGCTAGGTGGGACTAACCCTTAAACCATAAATCAGAGCAAAACAATAAAGCGGAAGCACTAACCGATCACATATATATGCCATGAGCATTCAAGCTCCAAAATAGAATTCATATACAATATTCACAAGCCATCCCGACTCAAAACATATACGCCCCATAACGATATTCATATACAAAATCATATATCAAAATAATATCATGAGTGCGAGTGTAACCAAAATGAGAGTGCTAAACACTAATGCAAGACTAGACGACTTGTATTCCCGCCTAGCACTCCTTAACCTGCACAAACCACTGAAAAACAAACCGGGTTCAGTCCAAAAGGGACTGGTGGGTATAAAACGGCATAGTATATAAATATCGCAGAATTTAAACACATTCATGCAAGCTATAAACCCGTAAGAAGTTTGTTAGAAAATTTCCCCAAGTGGGTGAGAGAAAGAAAGACATCTACGGGCTTACAATTATCATATTCATTCAAAATCCTTCTTTCGAGGCGTCCGTGTAAACCATGTATCCTTCCGTGCCTTCAGGGAGTGCTAATACCGGTGCAGTGGTCAACTTCTCCTTCAAGAGTTGGAAACTCGCCTCACATGCCTCGTCCCACTCAAACTTGACTTCTTTCTTCGTCAACCGAGTTAAAGGAGCTGCAATCTTTGAAAAATCCTTAACAAACCTTTGATAATACCCAGCCAAACCCAAGAAACTTCTGACTTCGGAAGCATTCTTCGGACTCTGCCACTGAATAACCGTCTCAATCTTCGAAGGATCTACTTCCAAACCCTTACTCGAGACAATATGTCCTAGAAAAGCAACCCGGTCGATCCAGAATTCACACTTGCTAAACTTTGCATACAACCGGTGCTCTCTCAATGTCTCCAAGACCAATCTGAGATGCCTGGCATGGTCTTCCGGAGTCCTCGAATAGACCAGAATATCATCAATAAATATTACCACAAATTTATCCAAATAAGGCCGAAAAGTCTGATGCATCATATCCATAAATGCTGCAGGGGCATTAGTCAAACCGAAAGGCATTACTACGAACTCGTAGTGTCCATACCGGGTATTAAATCCTGTCTTAGGTATGTCCTCTTCCCGGATTTTCAACTGGTAGTAACCCTGCCTTAAATCCAATTTTGAATAAACCCCCGGACCTTGTAACATATCAAACAAATCCTCGATGTGGGGCAACGGATATTTATTCTTGATAGTCCGATTAAGCTCTCGGTAATCTATACACATCCTCAACATTCCATCTTTCTTCTTAACAAAAATAACCGGAGCACCCTACGGAGATGAACTCGGCCGAATGTATCCAATCTTAAGTAATTCTTCAAGTTGAATTTTCAATTCCTTCAACTCCGCCGGAGCCATTCTGTAAGGAGTCATAGAGTACGGTTCCGATCCCGGATATAAATCAATAACGAATTCAATTTCCCGATCCGGTGGCAAAGAACCTAAATTCTCCGGAAACACATTAGGAAAATCCTCAAAAACTGCGGTCTCCTCAAACTTAATTTGATCCTTTGGTTTATTGAGAAGATACGCGACGAATCCCATATCCCCTTCTCTTATTAGCTTACAAGCTTCCATAAAAGATAAGAGTGGTACACTCTTCGATCCCACTTCTCCAACCAACTCTTCCCCCAACTTAATCTTCTTTTTAAAACAATCAACTTCGACCCGGTGCCGGTATAACCAATCCATACCGAAGATTACCCCATATCTCTTCATAGACATCACGATGAAATCGGCCGGATAATCTTTCCCTTCTATCAAAACCGAACAACCCCGAATAACCCGATCCGTCTGCAAACTTCCTCCAAGAGCAGAACTCACAAAATAACAAGAATTGGCACAAGTAACAGGTGGCCACATAAAAGCACATAGGTCACTAGATATGAAAGAATGAGTAGCACCCGGATCAAATAATGCATGAATGTTCGTGTTATGAATGCAAACGGTACCTTCCACCACTGCGTTGGGATCAACTTAAACATTTTGTTCCTTGCCCTCAAGGGCATAAGCACGTGCCTGGATCATAGGTCTCGGAGCACCTCCTCGAAACCCTGGAGCTTTATCAAGACAAGCATACGCCATATGATCACTTTTCCCACATATGAGGCATAATCCCAACCTCCTTCGGTAATTGTTATAAGTATGAGTTGGTCCTCCGTAATAAGTACATGGAGGTACATCTCGGTGATTTCCCGTAGGAGTTGGCAAAGCCTGAGGTGCTCGTGTAACCTGAGGAACATTCTGACCTCCAGTTCGAGGCTTCTTGAAATGTTCTTTCTGAGGAGGAGCTGCTGAAGTCATAGGCCTCTTGCCCGGATTGAAACTCATGCTCGATCCCGATGCTGAGCCTCTACCCTATCCCATTGGTACTTTGAAGATTGAATCCTTCTTCCTATACTCCTCTTCTTGCTCCAAAGCCCTTTGTACCGTGTCCAAGAAAGATATAAAATTATGCCCCGCCTGACCATGTCTCTAATCCTGTCTCAACCCGGCAATAAACTTTTTCGCCTTCCTCTTCTCATCCCGAGTAATATGTGGAGCATACTTTCCAAACCTATTAAAAATAGTCAGATATTGGGCCACCGAACGAGTGCCTTGTTTCAACTCCATAAATTCTTGCTCCTTTCTTTCCCTAACAACTTCTGGTACAAAACATTCCCGAAGCTCTCTTTTGAAAACTTCCCATGTGATTTCTTCCCCATCAACCTCTAATTTCTCCCTCGTTATTTCCCACCAATTGTATGCCTCGCCATCAAGTTGAAATATGGCGAATTGAGCCATTTCTTGTGTGGTAAACTGCCGAACTCCATAAATCCTTTCCAAACGAGTCAACCACCCTTCTGAAACTGCATCATCAATAGAGCCTGAGAACCGAGGGGGATTATAGCTTAGAAATACCCCATGTGAATCCCGGTGGTTTGGTAAAGGAGCCGGTTGCTCTGCTGGTTATGGTGGTGGTGCAGCTTGTGCCCGTCGATGTTCCACATAATTAAAAACCATTTCCATAAAGTTTCTCATATCCATCGGAGCCGGTTGCGGTTGTTGTTCTTGTGGTGTAGGGGAACGATCACGGTGTCGGCGTCATCCCGGTGATCTCTCACGATGTCTATGTGGAGGCATCCTAATCAAGAAACACTGAAGTGCATACTATTTTTAGTTAATGCATGAAAATGCAATTAGTTCAATCAAGATCAAAATATAGAGCACATAAGCACGTAAAGAATGCATATGCAATCACATTGTCAATTAGTTCCTAAGCCGAACGACCTAGACTGACTCACCCAACACGAGAGCCTGGGTTGTGCAACCCGAAGCTCTGATACCACTTAAGGATGTAACACCCGAGCGCAAGGTGCCACATCCCCCGTACCGAGACCCGACCCGCATATGAAATGGATAATCCACACACGAGCTAAGTCACGGTGAACGGGGACACACACACACTCTCTAGGCTAGGCGGGACTAACCCTTAAACCATAAATCAGAGAAAAACAATAAAGCGGAAGCACTAACCGATCACATATATATACCATGAGCATTCAAGCTCCAAAATAGAATTCATATACAATATTCACAAGCCATCCCGGCTTAAAACATATACGCCCCATAACGATATTCATATACAAAATCATATATCAAAATAATATCATGAGTGCAAGTGTAACCAAAATGAGAGTGCCCCTAGCACTCCTTAACCTGCACAAACCACTGAAAAACAAACTGGGTTCAGTCCAAAAGGGACTGGTGGGTATAAAACGGCATAGTATATAAATATCGCAGAATTTAAACACATTCATGCAAGCTGTAAACCCGTAAGAAGTTTGTTAGAAAATTTCCCCAAGTGGGTGAGACAAAAAAAGACATCTACGGGCTTACAACTATCATATTCATTCATAGTTAATCATAGGGTTTCAAGGCTCGGCGAGGGTGTGTGCATTATCTCCAACCTTCTCCTCGTGTGAACATATTATAATTTATTCGTTATCATACATATCTTTGGTGCACATACATTCATGATCATATTCATACATATACACCTTCTCCCTCCAAGTGGTGGATGGGTTTGCAGGACCCCGACCACCGGTCCATACATAGGCCAAAGGGGGTACATGAATCCCCCAAGGGCACTCAGCTCCCATTCCCCACTAATCTCCTAGCGAGGTTCGGTATCACTGTAGTTGGTTGGGACTAATGCATGGGATCACCGTCGGCCCTTGCCTCCCCGGATAGCCACAAGCACTAAGTCCCGGGGCCCGTGCATAACAATCATATCTCGCCAAAACATAAGGTAGGATTCAAACATAGAAGAGGGCTTACATTTGAAATCATTTATTCATAAAAACGACTCGATATACCTATAATATAGATTTTGGCTTAAAACTTTGCACGTTGGAGGTATATAGGGTTATTTTAGCTAATAGAAGAAAAACCCACCTTAAACCGTCAAAAGAAGACACAAAAGCCTCACGGACCGGCCTCGTCTCCAATGGGATCAAAATCTGTGCAAGAAACGTAAAGTGAGACTCAAAATGACTAAATAAGACGCTCGGCAATGAAAGGATCATGATATGAATGCATAAAAGAGTATATTATGTAATGAACATGTTCATGTGCACGATTAATGTCTTAAAGACATAAACATTCATTCCATTCATTTCAAGATTCAATCAATTCCATGTTAGTTCATTACTCCCATAAATCATATCAAATTAGTCCAAGAAATTCAAATTACAATCATAACACGTAGTGTAATATGTTCACAATTAGAAAATGGTAAATAGAAATATTCAAGTCATATTCGAAAATTAAAAAAAAAAACACAAAATAGATAACAATTAAATTCTAAAATTTAAGTATATTAAATAATACTTAAATATATATTAATAACCATGAATTAAGTAATATATATAAAATCATATATATATATATATATATATATATATATATATATATATATATATATATATATACGTACAACACATGCAAATTACAACAAATGAACAATCATGCATGTAATTTTCAACAATACAAATGCAATTAATACTTATGCATGCAACATATATATTACAAAGTCATGCATGCATGTAAAGATGGGGAATTTAGAAAACAAAATTAAACCATGCATATTCAGTTTTGAAAACCGAAATTTTTCCAGAAAGAGCAGGGGTCGCGGCCGCGACCCATTTTCTTCATGAAATGGTAGCGGCCGCTACCCTATTTTTCAACCAATTTTCCTCCAAAATCAAGAATACGTGAGCAGCCCCAAATCAAGTAGCGACCCCGACTGATTTAGGTGCAAATCAGGTCGCGGGCGCGACCTGCGCGAACCAGCAAAAATGACGCACTAGATCTGCGTAAAAACAGAGCAGCACCTATTTCAATCTTCAACCAACATGTTCAGATGTTAATATGTAGCAAAAGAGCAATATTTTAGTCTCAGTTTAACACCCAAACATGCAGCTCAAGCCATCAAACGTGAGGAAGGAAATATAAGATCATTTCATGCTATTTCTTCAATATTTCATTAATGGTAGCTCATGAATGCTTCAGCTACCAGCTAATACATCACCATAAATGCAATGAAGGGATCAAGACCATCATATTCATGCTTGGAATCAACCAATTACCTCAAGAAATGAAAGAGATCAACATATGTGCTCATAACCTACTATTTCTTCAAGTCAGCCATATACCCATGAAAACATGATCAAAATTGTGGATGAATGGATCAAAATGACTCATATTGAATGCATAATACAGCCCTAAGCTTACCTTGTGGATTGATGGAGGTTTGGAAGAGATTTGAGCTTGAATCTCCAAGGGTTGGCTTGAGCTGAGGGAAAACTGGAATGCAGGGGAAGTTTGGCTGAAATTCTCTAAGTGAGAGGGTTTGGTTCGGTTAGGGGGAATAATATCCGGTTAGTTGGTTGAGTTAGGGTTCCAAAGGCTTAAACCATATTTAATTTGGTCAAGGTTTGAATAAGTTATGGCTCTTTTAGTAAAATGTGACAGTTTTGGCGAACGTAACACGTTTTGGTTGAATTTCGGAGGTTCAAATAACTTTGGAAAAATATAAGGATAAGTTCATTAAACTCAAATTTTCGTTGCAATTTCAGCAAAGTTGACGAAACTCGAATTCGAGTTCCCGAGCTCAAGATATCACATTCGGAACCAAGGGTGCGCTAATTGCCCGTTAGCCCCTGATTTGGTTCCACAACTTAAAAATAAATTCGTTACCATGCCAAATGAGATCGAAAATATGAAACGAGCATATGAACATATTCATAACACATAAATGTACAACATACTAAATTTTCACGAAATTCCGAATTCAAATTCGAATAAGAACGGCACTCAAACATGTCACACATGCGCATATAGTTCAAAAAATTCAATTAAATTCAAATATTTATAAAATAAATTAAATAAAAATAAAAATAAATAAATAAACTCAACGAAATAAAATAAAATAAGAAAATAGCAATTAACCATAAAAAAATAACAATTAAATCCATTTACAATTAAATTACAAAGTCAACGATTAAATGAAATTTTAATATTAATAAAATAAGAGATATAATTATTTAACATTTTAACATTTAATTACAAAATTAAATATACAAAACACTTATAAACAATTAATTCGTGCAATTTGGTAAACACATACGTCATACCTGTACGGCCGAAATATCGGGGCGTCACAACCTCTCCCCCTTAAAAGAATCCGTCCTCGGATTCACTGATTGCCCGGAAACAACTCAGGATGGAATCTTTTCATCTTATCCTCCGTCTCCCACGTAGCTTCTTCCATTTTATCACTTCTCCATAAGACTTTAACTAGTGAGATTTGCCGATTTCTTAATTCTTGAAATTTCCGATCCAAAATCTTAACCGGTTTCTGAATGAAGGTGAGATTAGGCTCAATTTCTATCTCTTCCTCGGGTAGGATCTCGGATTCATCCGGATAATATTTGCGAAGTTGAGAGACATGAAATACGTTGTGGATTCCAGTCAAACTCGGAGGTAGATTCAAGCGATAAGCCGTATCTCCAATTTTCTCAAGAATTTCATACGGACCCAGATAACGAGGATTCAACTTACCTCCTTTCCCAATCCTTGAAAACCCTTTTCGTAGCGAAGCTTTTAGAAATACCCTATCACCAACTTCAAACTTAAGATCCTTTCTCCGCCGATCCGCATAACTCTTCTGTCTATCTTGAGCTGCTTTCATTCTTTGCTGAATTAATTGAACCTTATCAATCGCCGCTTGCACGGCCTTAGAAGGCTTCTCCTTCCATTCCCCTCGTTTCACTCCCTCTTGTTTAGTCCAGTTCCATTCCTCAAGATCGAAAAATAAGGGAGATCTACACTTTCGTCCGTAGAGAGCTTCATAAGGCGCCATTCCTATCGAAGCTTGGAGACTGTTATTATAAGAAAATTCGATCAAAGACAACTGCTCATTCCACGAACTCGAGAAATCCAATGCACATGCTCTCAACATATCCTCTAAATATTTAATTAACCTCTCCGACTGCCCATCTGTCTGAGGATAGAAAGTTGTGCTGAATTGAAGCCTTGTTCCCAGATTCCTTTGCAATTCTTGCCAAAATCTAGAAGTGAACCTCGGATCTCGATCTAATATAATGCTGACCGACACTCCATGAAGTCGAACTACCTCATCAACATACTTTTTAGCTAACTTATTCACGTTATCCGGCATCTGAATAGCCAGAAAATGTGCCGATTTTGTCAATCGATCCACAATCACCCAAATTCCATCAAAACCACCCTTTACTTTAGGAAGGCCCGAAACGAAATTCATTGCCACTTGTTGCCATTTCCATTCCGGGATAGGCAGCTGCTGAAGTAGCCCCGATGGCTTCTGATGTTCTACTTTCACAATTTGGCAAGTCAAACAATGTTTCACGAAGTTGATCACATCCCGCTTAAGTCCATTCTACCAATAGAAGTTCTTTAAGTGCTTATACATCTTATTACCTCCGGGATGTCACATTGCACTACTCCGACCCCATTGGGCATTGGCATCTTTAGGTTCTGATGGTAAGTGGAGATTATGGCCCGAATTGTATGAGGCCTGGTCGGCCAAAAATCATGTTGTAGGCCATGGGCATGTTAACGACTACGTATTCGACCTCTTTGGTAACTCGACGTGGTAAGGTTCCTATCAAGGTGAGCAGTCGGATGCACCCAAGCGGGACGACCTGCGACACGCCGAAGCCAGACAGGGGCATTCGGATCGGATCGAGTTTTAAGTTATGCAATTTCATTTTTTCAAGAGTAGAGTAAAGGATAATGTTCGTGTTACTTCCATTATCGACAAGGCATTTGGTTACATTGAAGTTAGCCACACCTAAGGTCACCACCATCGGACAACTAGGCGTCTCGCCCTCCAGATATGGGCATGGGTGGCTATCACTCTCGCTAAAACTAACCTCCTACCCTTCCCACTCCCTACCCTGACCGATCTGGAGGACTGCCTCATGACGTCCGTTGTACTCTCGCGCTGCCTTCCTGATGTTTCTTTTTCGAGCAGCATTGGAGTCGCCTCCTTTATGCCTCCCGGATATCATGTAGATAGTGTCGTTTGTTGGGGGGTTATCTTTTGTCCTCTCGAGAGGCTGCTTACCCGACCTCCATTGCAGTGACCTAGAGCGGGAACGGGATCGATCATTGGATCGACCTGCTTTCTCGGAGAAGTGGTCGATCTTGCGGACAAAATCCTTCAGATGCCCTCCCCGGATGAGTCGTTCGATCTCATCACGGAGGGCAAGGCATTCTTCGGTGGTGTGGCCCCATTATTGATGGTAGCCATAAAATTTCCCTGACTTCTACGCCTTTGGACCCTCCCGAATGGTCTTCGTCTTGTGCAGAAGCTTCTTGTATATAACCGTGAAGATTTGTTCGACGGGAGCATTGAGGGGAATATAGTTTTATCGATCGATATGGGTCGGTTGATCGACTTTTCCCTATAATTTCTTAGGCTTGTTTCCCTTCTGGCTTGGGTACGAGCCCGACCCAAAATTGTGCCCTTCAGATCGGGGTTGGGACAAGGGCCCATAAGCGAGGGCCATCTATTCGACCAGCATGAAACCACGGGCAATGTCCTGAATCTCTGTCAGGTTTGGGGTTCAGCCCTGACGATCTCATCCGCCCACATTCAGTTGCACAACGCTCGATGGATGATTGGCAGTAATGTGTCCATGGTTGGGTCCTCGACCCGAACTACTTCCCTTGAGAACCTAGTGAAGAAGTTTCGAAAGGACTCGCCATCTTCTTGGCGGAGGTTGTTGAGGGAAGAGGGCAGTAGCTTCTCTCCTGACATGGAGGAGAAGTGCGCCAGAAACCGATCTACAAAGTGGTTGTAGGTCGAGATGCATCGTGGTGGCAGGCGGATAAACCAGTCCTGTGTCGGGCCCGTCAAAGTGGTGACGAATAATTTGGTCCAGATCTATTGCGGGTAGGGATGCAAGAACTTCCTATTCTCGAAGGCCATCACGTGTTTCTCAGGATCGGAGGTCCCATTGTGCAGTGGCAACCCCATCGAGATCCTATCCTCGATGCAGGTCGTGCGGAGGATATCCTCAGAAAAGGGGGAGGCTTCCTCCCTATCGCTCCAGAAGCACAAGGGGCGGGCAGTTCGGCCCCGCCCGTAAATCGACCTGCCTCTAGGAGATCATGGATCCTCAATCCCCTAGGAGGTCTTGGACCCTCCTGCATGGCAGGTCGATGTAGGGGTTAGGCTCGTTCTCCTGACGAGCCGTTGCGATCCTCGCAGTTTCGTATCGGGTAAATCGTGTGGCGATCCGAGTCCGTAGATCATCAAACTCCTCATGGTCATCGTCGACCACATGCTTATCGCGATTGGTGCGGCTCGGATGGTCCGATTCACCATGGCCCTCAAATGGGACTTGCTTGCTACCTCCCGGTGGCAGTGGTGGGGGAGGTACAAATCCTTGGACCCAAATGTCCTTGGTAGGTCCTCCGTTGAGCGGTTGAAAGTAATATAGGACGTCAGGCCTATAAGTCTGAGCTACAGCCCCTAAAGAGCTAGCCATCACTGAGCTTGGGATGGTAGCAGGGCTTGCCCTTGGTAGCTCGGGCCGCCTTGGCTCACGGCCCTCTGCATGGGCCTATTCGATCTTGACCCTCCATAGTCAAGGAATGCGTCCAAGTCCACCTAGGTGATGGCGACCCTAGGCGTAGCCTCCTGTTGAGGCAAGATGATGCCGGTGCTAGTGCCGACATACCCAGTAACGGGGTGGACAGTGGAAGGGTTGCCAATTAACGCGTTAACATCGTGTCTACCTTTGGCAACCTCCTCCATGTCATAGTCAAGGATAGTGAGCCTCGTGTTCACCATCACTGCGGATGAAAAGTGCTAAGTTTTTATCTAGATCGATAGAAAGAAGAAGGTGTCTCCCACAGAGGGCGCAAAACTGATTCGGCTCAAATCTGGTCAATCCGAGTGGTCGAACTGGGTGGCAAGTTTGGGTTGATCAGTCAAGAATTTGTATATGTGGGTTCTTTATCGATCTGAAAACACTAACACACGTAAGCTAGAAGGCCAAATTGGGGGACTTGGGGTTGGACCCAAGTTTGGCACTCCAAGCTCAAGTCAGTATTGGGATCTAAGTGAGAGAAATAAATGCAAGGAATGCGAAATAAATGCTCTTAAAGGCTTACCAACTACTGTTCAGGGGGGGGGGAAATATTTATAGTTTTGGCCAATTAACACAGCAGTACGTGTACAGCGATTGTGCATTAATTGCGCCGTAGGCGATCGACCTATTGGTCAGATGCCAGAGCTGGCCAAGCTGGGGTCGACCGTACATTCTTTTCCCTTTTGGTATAAACGGGTACAGGAGCGCATTGAATGCTCCTTAGTACACTTGTCTTAGGGAATAAGAGGCCTACACGTGTCCTGTTGAGCGTAAAACTCGCATGAATTTGAGCATTAATTTGAATATATACTATGCCGTTTCAAGAGCTTATGTGTTTAATTTTCTCCAATTAGGTACTCATTGCAATGGAGTTAAGAAACGAGCGAAAAATGCGAATTCGAAGCTAAGTGTGGAAAAAAAGTTGGATTTTGGCGGACTTAAGGGGACACGCCCGTGTCCCGCCCACAGAAGAAACCGAGACACCCCCGTGTCTCGGTACAGCAGGTCAAGGAGAAAGGAGACACGATCGTGTCTCTTGGTGAAAAGAAATCGAGACACCCCCGTGTCTCGGTACAAGCGATTTGAGCTTCGCGAGATACAGGTGACACGACCGTGTCACCCAGCATGAAGAAAAAGTGACATGCCCATGTCACCTAAGAAAAACGCCAACATATTTTTGTGAGACACAGGCATATGCGGGATTTGTGAAGGAAAGAGACACGCATGTGTCTCTTGTCGGCTGAAGTTTTCCAGCAATAGCTATATATAGTGTGAGAATTATTGTTTTGAGGGTTCGCTTTCAAAGATTGGAAACCTAGCATCTTGGGAGCGAGACAGACTTGAGAGAAGAGTTTTTGGAGGATTTCGAGAAAACAAGAGGATTGATTTCTTCCAAACAATTCAATTATTTTCGGTTTATTTATTGCTTTTTAGTATCAAATTAATTTCTCTAAGTTTTGTTTTAATTCGTTAGAATGTTTAGATTCATTTTTTTGGATTTCATGAATGTTTAGGGTTTTGTTTTTGAGAATTTGTTTCGATTTGATGAACATGAATTCCTTTAATGCAATTCCTTTGATTTTTATGAGTTTTAAGTTAATTATGAGTAGCTAAATCCCTAGGGCTAGGGGAGTGATGGATTATGCATGTTAAGTGTTTGATATAATGCTTGAATGACTTGTGCTAATTCTTAGTTTTGAAAACTTGTTTGAATTGATCTGCAACGGATTGGCCATCCTTAGCATAACCTAGTTTTGCCTAATTATCGAAAGATCATAACTTGTAGATCAAGCAATTAAAGAGATTTAGTTCTTAATCTATACAGCTCGTAATTCTTATTCCATACCAAGCCACTAGAGTTTGAATTGCACTAGTTTTGGTCAAATTGGTTAATTTGGTGATTGATGAATGTGAGAACAACATTGAAACTCTTTTAACACTCGTTTATACCTTCAAAGAGGATAACACGAATCTGAGTAACTAGGTTGCACTTGTCAAACAAGTATTATGTTAAACCATGCATGCATAGTTGTTACTCCCCGGCCTAATTAGTTTATTAATTTTAATCCACGTCCTTAAATCAATTAATGGTGCTTTCTTCTAGTTAATTGTCCAGCTCCGTTTTAGTAGTTAAATAACTAACTTAATAATTGATCGATCTTTAGATTAGAACTAGGTATAGAGTAGTGATTGGTTTTCCTTCCCTGTGGGTATGATCCTGTTGTGCTACGCGTATATTCACAGCGTACACTTGCACGATTGATTTTAACTTAAAATCACAACATGTCCCGACAAAGATACTTTAAGGCATCTTGATATTTGGTGACATAGGGCATTGACCCTCAGATCAAAGCCTTGGTCTTCCGCGGAGGAGGGTCATGTTCGGATCGATTTGCGGAATGTTGGGTCGAGATCAATATCGGATCGGTATGATCTGTTAACTCATGTCAAAGGTAAACTGATGTAAGGGGGACAGTGAGCCACGTGTGATCCATGCAGCGGTTCCTGTAGCACCCCGAGCGAAGGGCACCACATCCCCCGCACTAGAGTCCGACATGTGTAACGAAATGGAGAATCCGTACACACATCAAACAATAGCTAACGGGAGATAAACAAAACTCACACCCTAACTAGGCGGTCTAGACCCTCAATCAGAGTGCATAATAAAACAAGAATATAGCGGAAGCGATTAAACAATTCATATCATGTAGCACCCACACGTAGGGCCACATCCCCCGCACCAAGATCCAAACCCGGCTATGAAATGGAAGGTCCATAGCCGAATTCGAACCTTAGCGAACGGGAGACCAACTCACTCACTAAGCCAGGCAGAGCTAAAACTGACTCAGAGTGCGCGGAAGCAATAAACAAACAAGAGATGCATCAAATAATTACTTATAGGTACCATCACATAATCACATACTTATTATATTTACATATAGGTACCAACATCCAAAACCTGTACAAAATATCCAATGGCCAACCCGGCCTCATTTACAGATATAGTAATTCCAAGTGAAGTATTCATAAGTATACAAAAATATGAGAGAATGTATGTCAATATGCAACTAACACGACCTAGACTGGCAAGTGTACAAATAGACACACTTCTCCGCCTAGCTCGGGTCAAAAGAAGCACCTGAAACTGAAAGAGAAAAGAGGGGTCAGTCAACTGACTGAGTGAGGGGGCTGACGCACACCCGCACCCTATATATATATAGCAAAGCACATATCAAAATTGGATCTATGAACCGAAATAGGTTTTGCAGACCAAATCATTTTAAAACAACTTACATATACTTAGAATTATTTTGAAAACACTTCTTCGATTCATATTTCCCATAACAGATCAAAACACATGCTCGGCGAGAACGAGCTTCCAGCCTTACTTCTCATAACAGAACAGAAACAAAAATCATAAATAAATCCATTCTCTCCTCCGATGATGGAAGAACCACGTGCGTAGTTCAAACCATCTAACTTAACTTAAACAAACTCACGTGGGGCAGCTAACCCACAACGTGTCCTCCCCGGATTTCACCCCGGAGGCATCAAAATATCACACCTTCCTTATCTCGTGGGGTCGCGTATGATATCTCGGATGGAGACTATGCATAGGCTTTACCTCAACGGCCCAACACCGTACCGAGGGCTCCTTACCCATGTCTCATTGGATCCACAAGCACATATACAGAAACAAACATACCAATCTTTCGTGACAAAACTCGCTATAGAACTTAAACAAACAAGTTTTGCAAACTAGCTTACATATGCCTTCAAAATACCATTTTCAAAACAAGATTGGTTCACAAGGTTATAAACATATTATGTACGACACTTATTTACATATATATATATATAATATACTCGCATGCACGGCATGAAAATGTCACATAAAGGCTTTAGGTCGATATCTATACAAATTCTAAACCTCACCTTGTGCTTAGCAAAAGTAGGAATGTGGAAAGACAAGATTAGATCTCGGGCTCATCAACGGGGAACCTCCTCTGAAAAGAAAACACCAAAAGCCCAAGACTTAGACTCTATATAGACCAAAACGACGCACGGAAAAAGAAAAGAATGCATGAGATGTAATGAATGCCGCATATTCCACCAAAATTCACATTAATCCAAAACAAGTTAAACGACGCAAAAGTAACAAGTTAAGGTTCAAAGAGGACATATAAGAGAAATTAGGAAGCAAAGAAATCAAACCGAGAAAGTCAGAAAACCCAAAAACGGACAGTGGCCTACGGAACGACCGTTTGGATTCCAAGAAGAAAATCCAACCGGGCGTTTCAAAAGATACTACCATGAAAAAGTAGTTCCCAAACGAGCGTTTGAAAAACAAAGCAAACACCAAACGCCCGTGTGAAAAGCTACTGCCTCAACTCTGCTTCTCGAAACGGGCGTTTGAAAAACTAGTTCAAACACCACACGCCCGTTTTCGAGACTGAAATCGAATTTTCCCGCTAATGCAAGTGGTCGTTTGCGATTTTCAAAAGAGGACCAAACGGGTGTTTGCCCTAGAGTTGCAGAGCAGAAATGGCTCGGGAAAACAGGGGAACGAAGCAAACACCCAAAACTTCAACCAAAACTCAACCAAAACGAGCCAAACTCATATACAAGCATAAAGATAATGCAAGAATCACAAATACATGCAAAAACTTCAAGAAAAACGAGAATTAAAAGCATATTGATCACCCCCATTTTGAAGGAATTCAAGCTCAAAGTTGAAATCATGCATTCAATTGATCCAACCACCAAACTCATGTAATAAATGTAACAAAGGCAACATAGATAGCTCATAAATGAAGTCAAGTACTCAAATAATCCAACCAAAGTCACATAATCATCAAAATGGCTCAAACCCTTACTATTCTTGAAGATGGATCAAATTCAAATGAAATCACTTAGGTTAATAGGACTATCACAGTTGATGTACATTGACAAAGTATTGAAGAGATTCAATATGGAGTCAGCAAAGGTTAAGAACCTTCCTATGAGTGTAGGAACATGTCTTTCAAAGAAGATGTGTCCTAAGACTAACCTTGAGAAGGAGAGAATGACTCATAGACCTTATGCGTCAGCAATAGGTAGCATAATGTATGCAATGTTATGTACTCGACCGGATGTGGCTTATGCACTTAGTGTAACAAGTCGTTTCCAATCTGACCCTGGAGATGGTCACTGGGCTGCCGTGAAGAATATTCTTAAGTACTTGAAAAGTACTAAAGATTTATTCTTAGTTTACGGAGGTCAGAAAGATCTTACTGTCGAAGGATACTGCGATGCAAGCTTTGCATCTGACTTAGATGATTTTAAGTCAATGTCAGGATACATTTTCTGCCTAAACGGCGGAGCAGTGAGTTGGAAGAGTTCCAAGCAAACTACCACTGCAGATTCGACCACTGAGGCCGAATACTTAGCTGCAAATGGTGCAGCTAAGGAAGGTGTTTGAATTAGAAACTTCATTCAAGAATTGAATGTTGTTCCTAGCATGAAAGACCCCATTACTGTTTTTTGTGACAACACTGGGGCGGTTGCTCAAGCAAGAGAACCAAGATCTCACCAACAGACCAAGCACATTATGAGGAAGTATCACCTAATCCGTGATATTATCAAAAGAGGAGATGTGCAAATTGAGAGGGTCACATCACAGAGAACGTGGCAGATCCACTTACTAAACCCCTTAGTCGAGAAGCTTTCCAAAGTCATCTTCAGAAGATGGGACTTAGAGTAGCTTTAGAATGGCTTTGACGGGCAAGTGGGAGATTGTTAGGAATAGTGCCCTAGAAAGCCGATTATATATCCGCTTTGTGCTTTTCCTTATTGTAATCACAGACAATCTTTGAATGAAATAACGAATTGAGGCAACACTTCTTTATATGCTCTTGTTTGGTATGCGTTTACTTTAGCTGTGCATGTATGAGAACTCCCCTAATCCTGATGACTTTAGGACTCTACCATTTAGGTGAAATGGTTCATGAAACGAGCCCTATATCACATAAGTCATGATTAGTAAAATACTCCAAGCCGATGAGTCCTACAGACAGTGGGAGTGTCAACCTGACTCCTCTAAGGCTTGCTTGTGGGATCACGCCCTTAAGAAGGACCACCTTGTTTCATGGAGGTGCAAAGTGTATAGTTGATACGTGCGTGATACATGAGGGTGCTTACTTTAACAAGTAAGTTCACTGAGGTGCCCCGTGTGAGAACATTCCTAAATGGGAAAGGAAGTTTCTATTTCAGGAAATGGAAACTTCCAGATTAGGAAATATCTCACGAGTCATTGATGTGATTAATTGATCCTTAGACTTGAGGTTCCTTGTCACTTTATGAGTTAACTCTGTAGTCTTAGGTATAAGCTTTAAAGGGTGTCGCCTTAGACAACTGATTCAAGGCTTATGTTGGGGCTGCACAAGTGATTCATGAAAGTGAATGAGAATCAAGAAAGGACCTACACTTGCATCTGCAAGGTGATCTCTTATTGTGTAAGTCATTCATATGCCATATGGAGTCCTTGGCCAAGGCAGTAGATCAAGACATCAAGAAAAGGGTTTCTTGGATTGAGATCAAATGGATATGAAATGCACTTAGCTTTAAGACCGGATTATTAGGGTTCTGATTATTCCCTTGCCCTAGATCTTGGTTGAGAGATAGTAAGTAGGAGGATTGTATCTCACATGAATCAATGACTTAAAGGTTCTGTCGAATCCGAACATTGCAATTCAGCTAGGGGTTAAACACCTGTTGCTAGACTATGGTCGTTTAATCTGTGGACTGATTAATTAATTAGTGAATTAATTAATTAGGGTCACTGCTAATTGAATTGAGAACCTAGAGGGTCACACACAACAACTTGGTTACATGAGTTGAGGCTTGAAAATGATTAAACGAGTTAATCGGGCCAAGAGGGTTCCACACGTGTGAAGTCACACGTGTGGCTCACGTGAGTGACACGTGTCACTGTGACACGTGTCACACACGTGTGTATATATATATATATATTATATATATATTAAATAATTAATTAGTTAATTATTTAATAGACTTTGGTTTAATTTTGAATTAAAAAGAAAGTCTGATTTTGGAGAAAATAATCTAGCTAATTAATTACGAATTAATTAATTAGATAAAAATAAGTTGTTTATTTTTATAATAAATAAAGTATAAAATTATCCAAAAATAGTTTGGATATTTTTAGCTCTCTTAAAAGTTGATTTGAATTAGAATTCAAAGTCAAAGTCAAATTACTTGATGATCAAGTAATAGGAGAGAGGGACCAAAATCCTAGCCCATAAAGGACTAGGGATTTCGGCACCCCCTCCCTATAAATAGGGGAGCTCGAGCTCCTCATGGAGCTAATTGGCAATTCTTTTGGTTCATGTGTTGAACACCTTTCTTTCTCCAAGATTAAATTAAACCCTAGGTTAAGCCTAAACACTAACTAGAGAACTAGCATCCTTACTAGTTAGATTGTGATCAAGTTGGTGGACTTTCTCTAGAGACTTCAAGTTAGAAGTTTGAAGATTTGAGCTTTACCAAGGAGAGGGGATCAAGCCGCGAGAAGAGCGTTCATGGGTGGCTTGAAACGCTTCAAGAAAGAATAAAAGAAAAGTAAGTTTTCTATCTTTACGAATTTGGTTACACGATTGCGAGTCCTAGATCCTTTTGTTGAAAAAAAAAATTTTTAAATTCCGCTGCTTTCTGATTCGTGTTTTCCAACAGAATTCAAATCTGAATTCCCAAGCTCAAGTTACGCCACCCTGAACCAAGGTGCGCTAAATGCCCTTTAGCCCCCTTTAGGTCCCGTAAAACAAAACGAGCCAAAACTAAACCAAATAAATAAAAAATCACATAATGTTCATACAATCATGTTCATAAATTACGTATTTCATGCATATCAAAATTTTACAAAAATCGGAAATGAATTCGGATGCATATAGATCAAGTTCCAAAGCATATAGGCATAAACATTCAAAATTCGAATTCATAACTTAAACAAATGATTTCATATAAATTCAAATAACCATATAAACATTAAAATATCAATTAATTTCAAAAATAAAATAATTAAATGCACAAATAACACACCCGTTACGTCGTACCTGAAAGTCCGAACGATCGGGATGTTACAGTTCCTGCGTAAACCGAGGTGGTACAGGGTCCACGTGATCCCATTGAGGGCATGCCACGTGGCCAATTCATTTTATGCCATATCAAAATACATATATGATTTCTTTATATAATAAATATAATTAAAAAAAAAAATTCCTCTCCTTCTTCCCCTTCTGCAAGTGGCCCACCACCGCCGTGGCACACCACCACCACCACAACCGCCACCATGAACACCTACCATCAAACCCAGATCCATACAGAAATACACACAGAAACTCAGATCTAGGGATGACAAACCTGGGAGAGGAGGGGCGACGGAAATAATGTGTTTAATATACATTATGTACATATTTAACATTATTTATAAAATTTATTATATATATATATTTATTGTAATATTATATCAATTTTTTATAATATAAATAATTTGTATTATAATTATAAAAAATGATGTATAATGTCATCTAAATTTATTAACATGTTAATATACATTATATATATTAAATATTATTTATATATATATATATATATATACAGTAATTGCCTTTTACTGACCTCATCTTTTACAGAATCGGTCCCCCTTGACTGTACAAGAATATGTGGAGCTGAGCATGTCTAGAACTATTTGAAAATTTTGAAAACGGCTCTTCTGCTCAGAAAGGAAATGGTCCAAATGTTCCTGGAAATTCTTGGTCCCAATTGGGTTGAGGAATCAACCCGTATCAATTCTTTTATAGATCGTTCTGCAACGCGCTTTGAACTATTTAAAATCAAAATCTCTGAATTTCGAATCCCATGGACTCCAATATATATATATATATATATATATATGTAATTATTATTATGATTTTTATGTAATTACTGATTCATACTCTTTTGTCTAAAATGTAAATGGAGGATATTTCGGGTAAAATAACTCGCTTTGTTGACCAAATAGAATAAGGGAACAGTGTGCAAAAAATAAAAAATGTAGGAGTTTTTGTACTAAATTATTTATAATTTGGTTTAACTCAGGATTTTTGTGGCAGTAGTGCTCCATTTTCACCTTGCAGCATTGTTGCCAAATATCTTCGAGCCCCCAAGAGACTATTCAATAAAAAGAAAACGTGGAGGATTTTTCATAAATAATTTTTAATTTAAAACAAATTCGTAAAGTGATACTGGAAGAGAGTGGGTTTATTTTTTGTTATAAGAGGCCACACCGTGTGCCATTCTTTTATTTTTTAATAATTTTTTTAATGGGGTCGGCAAGATCTATGGCGACCCAGTTCGTTTTTATTTTTCTTTTTAATAATTAATTGGGGGTTGCCATGCTCTCTCGCGCCCCCATTGAAAAATTGTTTTTTTTAATATTTTAATATCGGTCGCCATATATTGTAAGATTGAACACGTGAATTTTTTTTTTTTTTAATTTCATTAAGGTTCTAATTATTGTAAGATACTGTAATTGAACGGGACAATTCACTGAATAAATACAATAATTGACCATGACAAAATATTCAACATTAAAGCTTATCAAAGTATTGAAATTTAGATTCGACATTATTGGTAGAGATAATTGTGTAAGGTTATTTAAAGCCTTGGAGATATCATTCCAATACATACCACGGTTATTAGAATTTCAGAAACCTTCTTTGGGATATTTGCATTCCAACACTTTCTTTAGTTTGTTTGAGAAAATTTTTTGTTCTTTACAATAGATTCGATTGGGGTAATTGTCTACTAAGGTGGAAATTATACTGAGTCAAACCATTGTATTTCCTACGATCGACCACCATTTACCATCACTAAAATTTCACGATCAGCCTCATTTTATGATCTCGTTCAATACATTTGTGATGTAATTTGTTTGCAACGAGAACAATACAATATCAAGCTTTTCTCGATATGGTATATATGAAAATTTCCGGTATCAGTCGAAACTGTGGTTGAAATATCCGATGATAATTTGTTGAGTTGTTACACGAATGTAACATCCCAACTCTAATCATTCAAGGTGTTTGTTGTCGCTGAACCCATCTAACAACAACAATCAGTAGATGCTACTTGGGGTCCAGACATGCAACACTATATGGAACTGCTCACCCAGGATATGCCGTCAATTACCGGTGGTTTTGAAGCATTTGGTATCAATGACCCCAATATATCGCTCCAACAAAGCAATCAGGCCTATGCTAATGTGGTTCTAGATAAGGAGGATGAGGAGGAGGAAGATTTAGCGTATCAATTCTAACAAATTGATGATATATTGTCAGATTTGGAGACAGAGGACGAAGAAGATGACACCAGTGACAGCGAGGATGAAACCAGTGATGGCATTAACCAAAGTGCCAAAGCATGTGCCCAAGAACGTGCCAAAAAGCTTACAGCTGTTGAGGAGGTGTTGGCACAGCACAACAGTGCAAGCTCAAATCCTCAACTCCATGAATTCCATCCTTACTACCATGTAACTGGATCAGAAATGTACGCCGACTCGATGGACTTGCCATCGGGCAGATGGAGTTAGTTCCATGATTGTAATATTGGTAGATTGGCTGTGGGGATGTCGTTTCAAAGTAAGAAACATGTTCAAGCAGCTGTTAAGGACTTCTCATTCGATAGGCTAAGCGATAATTTAAAGTTCGGAATAGTACCCAAGAATTTTGGAAGGTTCATTGTAGACGAGGTCAGGCTGCAGGCTGCCCATGGGAGTTGCGTGCCCATTACAAAAAAAGAGTAGGGATTTGGGTCATCTCTGTTTATCACGGTGATCACACATGTAGCCCCGATTTCTTTCTGAACGACCATAAAAACTTGGACACAAATTTTATTGCAAGTATATTAATTGGCCATGTCAGGACCAACTACGGCTATGCGGTAGCCGACGTTCGTCAAACTGTTAATGATTTTTTCGGATATCAGATTGGATACTCGCCACAGTCTAAGGCGGGCTCGCGGACACCTGTATGGTACGTGGGAAAGTTCAGTTAGGAGTCTCCCACAATTCATGGTCGTACTTCAAAAATGGAATCCCGGTAATTCACCGTTTTTTCGTTTCATTGCTGTAAATTTCTTTGTAATACGATGTATATAATAATAATTTAATTTCTAAATGGTAACCAACATGTAAGCACAGTAGTGGAATGGAAACACCATCCTAATAGAGGAGGCATGTCTGGTGTAGAGATGATACATCTTGTTTTTTGGGCATTCAGACCCTACATTGATGGTTTCAAACATTGTCGTCCTGTTATCTGCGTTGATGTCACTCATTTGTACACCAAGTACAAGCACAAATTAATGATATCAGTTTGTGTAGACGGAAACCAAACCGTTCTTCCTCTTGCATTTGCCTTGGTTGATGAAGAGTCGACAAGCACGTGAGGGTGATTTCTGCACTTACTACGTGTGCACATAGTAGCAAACTCACATGAGTTTGTTACAATAATTTCAAATCTCAACCAGGGTATAATTCGAGCGGTGAAAGACAGATTTGGTTCATTTAATGGTAACCATGGATGTCACCGTTACTACTTAAGACACCTGTGCTCAAACATCAACTCGAGATTTCAAAACGAAAGCTTGAAAGATCTTTGTTGGGTTTCTGGCATAGCCGTCGATGAGCCTTCGTTTCATGAGGCATTCAATCGTATCAATGTTATTAAAGCAGAAGCCGCCGCGTATCTCCTGCGAGTTGGGAAAGAAAAGTGGACGTTGGCATACGATGAAGGTCGTAGGCACGGAACTATGACAACAAACCATGTCGGAACTTTTAATAGTGTGCTGAAGGGTGCAAGGCGACTCCCCATTTGCGCGATTGCTGAGATGACATATATCAAGCTCACAAATTATTTCTACAAGAAGCTGCAATTGATCCGGTAATTGAAAGTAGATAGTCGTCCATGGATTCCATATGCGGAGAACATATACTGGAAGAATGCAAGGTATGCTCATCGGAACATTGTGCACATGGTAAACAACGACTATTTGTCAGCCAATGTTCTACGTGTTGGCCCTGGTGGACATGTGACCCGTTTTGCGGTCACTCTTACCACAAATAAATGTAGTTGTGGGTCTTGGAGGAAAAAGCAAAATTCCATGTTCGCATGCTATTCAGGTCTGCAAACATAATGATATTCCTGCTTCCAATTTCATGCTATGGTATTATGAAGTCGATCTGTAACGCCTCGTTTTTTCGGTTACGCATTACGTGACATTATATGAATTATATTCTTATATGTTTATGTGAAAATATGTGATAATATTATCAAATTATGAATTATTGCACAACTCGTATTTGAGTGATACGTGAATTAATTGCCAAACATGACTTATTTGATTATATGACCTTACTTGATCTATTTCCATAATTTGAGGACTTAATTGCATAAGATTCTTTGGACTAAATTGATCATTTACATAAGTTGAAACCCAATTGCATTGCCTTAATTTCTTGAGGACCAAGTGGCAATTTCCCTTTTCTTTTCCCCATCTTGGATCGATATATCATATACATACACATATACATACATCTTATTCTTCCTTCCTCATTCAAAGAAAACAAGAGAATCATCTCTTCCTCCCTTTCTCCATGTTGGTTGATCCAAGGAAGCTAGATGTAACACCCCAAACGGAGAAGTGCCACATCCCCCCGCACTATGACCCAGACCCGGAACATGAAATGAAAGTCCATGCCCGAATCCGAATCAGAGCGAATGGGAGACCAACTCACACACTAGGCTAGGCGGATCTAACTTGACCAAAACTCAGAGTGCGGAAGCAATTAAAACCAACAACAATAGATAGCGGAAGCATTTAAAACAAAACATACAAAGCAGCTGACGGGTTCAACTAGCATAGATACCTAATCCCGAATATTAGATCAACAAACATAACAAGTGACGGGTTCAACTAGCATAAATCCCTAGTCCCGAATATCAACATAAAGTAATAATCATCAAGTGCCACAAGGGTCGAATGAGAGTGCCACGCAGGGCTACCGAATAGTAAAGTATAATCTCAAGTCTACAAGTCAAATCATAAGTAAAGTGTATGGAAAGACAAATGCAAATAGAAAGACTAGACCGACGAAGTGCAACTCAAAGGACTCACTTCCGCCTAGCAAACACCAACAACCTGCAACTAAAAGTGTAAATGAGGGGTCAGTCAACTTGACCGAGTGAGGGGGCTAACGCACACCCACAATATATATATATATAAGGAGCATAACACAGAATAAAAAGGATGGACTCATGAACTGGGGATAGGTGTTACATGCCAAAATGTTTTGAAAGAACCCGAATAAGATATAGATATAAGTTTAGAAACCATTTCCAGAAAGAGTCTATCCCGATTCATAATTCCATAACATAACATAATCAACTGCTCGGCGAGTACGAGCATCCCACCTTTACTCCTCAGAACATAAATCACAATCAATCCAACCGCTACACCAATGATGGAGGGGATGTACAGTCCCCAAAACCATCTAGAACATACACACCCTCAAGGGGTAGCGAACCCACAAGAGTCCTCCCCGGCCTTAGCCGAAGGCTCAAGATACCACGTCTCCCTCATCACCCTAAGGTCGCGCAATGATATCTCAAATGGAACTACGCACAGGTATATCCCCGATGGCCTTAACAGTCTCGGGGGCTCCTTACCCATAGCTCCTTGGAACTATGCACAGGTATATCCCCGACGGCCCTAACCGTCCCGGGGGCTCCTTACCCATAGCTCCTTGGATCCACATACAAACATACATATATACAGATGCCAATATTTCATGGCCAACTCGCTACAGAACATAACGTAACATACTTTTCAAAACAACTTACATATGCTTTCATATCTAATTTTCCAAAACAGAGTTGTTTCACAAGGTCATAAACATATCATAGCCAACACGTACGTATATAATAGATATACTCGCATGCAGGGGTTGAAATCAGCATATTAAGGCCATAGGTCGCATAACTATACAAAATCCTAAACCTCACCTCATGAAAGTAGAGTCTGAGAGTGTGAAGGGCCAAACACTCTAAACCTCGGGCCCACCGACACCACCAAACTCTGTGACAAGACATACAGAAGCCTAGACTTAGACTCTATATGAACCAAACAAGACGCACGACGTTGTTCAACATGATCGTGGTTATGCATAAGTGTTCATGTTGTGCTTGGATAAGGTGTCGTGGTCATTCAAGGCATATCAATGCTCAACAAGGTCATATTTACAAGCAACCAACACGTAATTCCATATCCAAAGATGCAAGATTAATTTAGGAAATCAATGTATTCACAAAATGCATATTAAATCATCCGATGGCACAGGGTTCAATTATAATATTACAATTAAGCATCAAGTTCATGTCGAGTTATAAAGTGCATAAGTAAGAGCAACTTGATCATATAAACATATAAAGTTGTTGTACGTAGATGGCATGCTTGATACAATTAAAGAGTGCATCTAATTCACTTAAGATCATACTTTACAACTTCACAACATGTTTGGTACACAAGCTCAAGTCACATTCATAGTTTCATAATATTACACTTACATCCCTTCGTACTTAACAAATAGCGTAAATTCATCACATCGGATTCAAATTGTAAATCGAAACATTCATGCATATCACAATCCATTCCATACATGTTTTCGTATACGATTGGAATACATCTCGATCAACAAACCAACAATAACCAATTTATTTGCACTTAAAACAATTAATTCAAATAATCACAATTACGCAAAATAATTCGTAATAAATAGATCGAGTGTCCGATTAACGAATGGAAGGTGGCGTTGAACTCACCACAACGAGACGAACATTCTGACCAGACGCCGCTGGAACGCCACCACTGTAGCTGCCGGAATTTGGCCGGGCCGCCGCTGAAGGTCGCCGGAGAAATCCTGAAAAATCATTCCTGAATGAAGTCTTCGTGCCCGTTCCGAATCCTCGATCAATTTCTGGAAATTCCAAGTCAATCTCCTCCAATTTCAGATCTACGAACACGAAAACCCTAAATCTTCAAACTCAAATTACTTCCAAACCGGTGAACCAAAATGCGATCCGTAAAATCTATTGTCTTACCCATGACGAGCTCTTCGAAAGCCCTAAGGTAGCTCGCCGAAAAAATCCTCGGAGCTAGCGCCGCCGTTGCACCGCCACTTTGCCGCCGTGATCCACCGCCAAACCACAGAATCTGGAGTCTCCTGATCACAGGCCACTAGTTCTCGTCGTTCTGAACAACTTTCGTGAAGAGCCCGAGGCCAAAAGATGGCCGGAAAAGGCCCCCGTTGGCCGTTGAAGTTTCTGCCGCCGTCCACGTCGCCGGAACCACCACCTACGGCCCAGATCTGGCGAAATTGATGCCGGAAATGAACTCAGGGGGTCGAAAAACCTTGGAAACCATCAAGCCCCGTCGAAAACCACCGCCGGAAGGCGGCGAAACCCGCCACTACAGTAACTCATGCCGCCGCCGCGAGTTTTGGGCGGCGCGTGCGGCTCCGTCTCTGCTCCGATGGCCGCACCGCCGACGTCAACCGCTGCACCGGGAAGTCCTCTTTCTGGGTCTCCGGTGCGTACATCGAGGAGGTGGCCGGAAACCGCCGCGAAACTCCGGCGAAGTGGCGGCGGTCTGATAGTTCCGCCGCTGCTACGGAAATCCGGCCATAACTCTACCACCGTTCGTCGTTAGGCCGTGAAATTGGTACTCTTGCATCGGTCTCGCCGAGATAATCGTAATGGACTATTCGTTTGTTCAATTCCATCGAGAAACGATCGAGTTATGGGCTCGTAACCGAAGCCGCGCATAGTACCCATGGGAAAGAGAGAGTGGGAGAGGAGAGAGAGAGAGAGAGAAGGGATTGGGAGAAATGTGTCTTGTGCACAAGCTATATACAACCGGGTATCCTTATCGCGTAGAAAAGTGAAATATCGCGTACAAATAATCGTAAATAAAATTGGTAAAGTTACGAATAAACAATCAAGCTCCGAATTAATTTTTACAGATTAAAATGAAATAGAGATTCACCAATTAGAGTTTAATTCAATTTAATTTTAGAAACCTTTCGTACAATTTAACGACACTTCGTAAACACATGATTGACAATCAATCTCAAGGAATTCAAGTAAACCGAAATTAAACAAGTTAACTAACATGATGGATTTAAAATCAACTTGACAATTATTTCATGGAATAAATTTGAATTAAATCAAATTAGACAGTTAGGGTTAAATATGCTCGTAATTAATCAAGTTGGCAATTAATCTTAGAATAATTCGAATGAACACATATTAAATTGGATTTACATTAAATCACATAATTCAAGAACTCTTAAATTAAACACACATAAGTGTAGAAACTTACTTGTTAATATCGTCAGGACTCCCTTCGAGAATACGGGGCGTCACACTAGAAGCCAAGAATTTCATCCAATTTTTTCAAGGAATCAAGCTTCATACCTTTATCTCTTCTTTCCCCTTCATTTCTTCTTTCATCCAAGGTAAGATCAAGCAAGTATCTTTGATAATTCATGAGGTGTGATTAGGGTTTGTAACTCTTTTAGATTCCATGTTTAAATATGAAGCTTGTATGATGATTTGAGGTGATTTCCCACAATTATAACTTGAATTCATGAAGTTTGGAGCATGATTGATCATTTGATTTCATATTGGTTTCATGAGTGATTCTAATGATATAAGCATGTTCCCTTGATTTTAATGTGGCCTAAATGATGTATATGAGTTATATGCATGATATATGATTGTTTTGGAGTGTTTTGGTTAAGTTTGTTATGGGTTTTGCTTCCTCCTCTTTCTCCCTCGAGCAACCCCTGTTTTGCACCCTTTTTCCAGCCCAGGAGGGCTACCCGGGCGGGTAAATTTAGTGAAGAAAAGTACCCGGGCGGGTACTTTAGTCCAAAGGGTTTTCTGCACTCTTTTTCCCCGGCCGGGTAAATTTTGCCTTGTATTTTCCCCCGGCCAGTTACCCCCTCATCTGAACTTCGATTGACCTGATTTTTAAACCGTTGGAAAACTTTTGAAGTCTAGAACAATCTCCAATTAGAATCCTCTCAATATCTTTTTTTCATTTGTGAGACATAATCAATTCTTTTTGGTGTCGCCACTTCGCTGGAAATCTGCATTCACCCAACTTCAAGCTTACCCCATTTTCTCCTCGCTTTGAACTAAAAAACGAGCCATATATCATCAGAAAGGTATGCGTGTCTAGTTTGATACCAACAAACAAAACTCAATTCTAAATTCTAGAACTCAAGATATTCTAGTTTTCCTACAGCATGTGTGTTTCCGAAAATTGTAGGTTTTTGCCAAACTTCACAAAAGTCCCTTTTCTTACATTCCTTTCACTTCCTTGGCTCCCGTATGTGACTTATATGAATTATATACTTGGTGTATTGATAATTATGCTCCTATTTGACACTTCTTAGTACTTAATTGCTCAAACGTGATTGTGTGACTCCATGCCTTATACGATGCAAACTTGAAAGGTTGAATGATATGAATATGTGACTCCTTGAGATTGATTTTATCTCTTAGATGCTAATTGGTTCTCATACATATTTAAGTGTCACTTGATTGCTAATTTTGTTTGGGTATTAAGGGGTTACATGAGCATTGTCGTGCGTCATACTTGATCTCATATTGAGTCTCGTCTCACGAGTTCCCATTGTTTCCTTTCTTATCCAGTTCTTCTCCAGGGCGGAGATCATTGGTCGTATGGACACTTTCTTGTATCCTTGTTTTTTGTTTCTTCGCTTGCCAGGTGAGGTTTAAATTCTAGATATATAGAGCCCATACGACCCTATGTGGTGTTTTAAGCCAAAATGTATCTATATATCTATAGTTTTCCAAACCTTATTGATTTTAAACGGATTTCATGAATGAACTGAACGGACTGAATTGATTGATTGATTTGGCGAGTATATTGTACTGCACTGTGGGCCCGAGGGTAGTGTATTGAGCCAACCGGGAAAGCAAAGGGCTGACGGGTAACTCTTGCACTATCCTCACCATTTTGGGATCACCTCTGAATCCACCAGGAGGTTTGGTAGAGGAAGAAATCCCATACGTGGGAGTCATGTTCCTGACGTACGCCATGATTAGATGGTTGGGTCTTGCAAGCCCACCATCAACTGGAGGGAAAAGGGTTCATGAAACTGCTAATTGATCACACGTTAATTACTTGTATGGTCACCTAATAAACGGAAACATTTATGATTGTTCACTTTTAGAGTAAAGGTTGGAGAATTCCCTCACTCGCCGGGCCACGGATTGAATTGAAAATGATTGAACTGTTAAATTGAATAGTTGTAATCTCGGGCGAGGATTTACTTTATTCTTGAACTTATACTGATTTCTTTTTATGAAATCTTACCCAAGATTATAGCTTGCACGATATGTGCGCTTATATTTATTTAAACCTCTCACTCAGTCTTTCATAGGCTGACACCTCACTTTTCAGGTTTTTGCAGGTTGAGTGCTAGGCGGGATTGAGTCGGGGCAAGTCTTTTATTTTGAGTCTAGCACAGTTCGTTTACCTATTTGAAGCATATGTATTTTATGACTCATTTATGTTACTTTGAGAGATTGTACATTCATAGATTGGAAACGGACTAGAATGATAATATGATTATATTATGCTTCCGCGTTATTCGTTATGCATTATTGTAATTAATTGAGGGTTAGTCCCGCATAGCTAGATTGTTTTTTTTATTGTCTCTCGTTCGTTATAGGCTTGATTCATGTATGGGTGCTCGTTCCATATGTGGATTGAACTATAGTGCGGGGGATGTGGCTACCTTGCATTCCGGGTGCTACACGATCACTTCGAGGACGGTAAATTCTATCCGATATGGGCAAAAGAATACTGGCCTTATACAAGGCTCAAGTTGGTTCACAATCCTGCAATGAGGGAGAAAAGGAGACCAGATGGATAGAACAACAAGAATACATAATGAGATGGACGAAGTTGGACCATCCCCGAAGAAGATAGATAGTAATTCTATGTTTCGAGTTGTATTTTAAGTTGTACTTGCAGTTGTATTTCGTCTGTGTTGTATGTCGTGTGCTTTGAATTTAACTAAAGTGTGTTACTACATAACAATCATTAGTACCTGCAGTTAATACAAGTTTTTTTCGTCTGATATTAAACTACGAATAATATAATATATTTAACATAACATTCATTCACTAATTAACATCAAATACAAATTGAATCACCGATGATCGTGATGTCCGTAAGGCCCTCCCGTGAAACAATACCGTGGGTGTGGTTCTCTATCACTTCTCCGATGAGGTGGCCTTACTTCAGGAGTCATTGTATGTAACAGCCCAAAACAGGGCCTGGATGAAAACGGTAAACTAAGGGCATTGGTAAACCGTTTATAGATTGTGATCCGACTTTAAAACCTTCATGCATTGCATTCTTACATGATCAAAGTGCTTATATGTGACCGACAGTGTTTTAAGGGGGGAATTCCTGACCTTTGACTCAGTTTACTATTCATTTTTCGAGTTTACTATACCCGTATTGCTACTTGAACCCTAGAGGTTCACAATTTATTTTTCCCAATCGTTTGAACTTGTTTCCCAAGCTCAGAGAGTCTTTCTTGAACCATAAGGGCATTTTTAGAACTTACGGACCAAAGTTACTATTCATCTAAAAATGAACTTTTGATTCTGATATCTTTTCCTACCCAAGTTTATAGTCAAATCGATCCTTGAGTCGAGACGAGTCTATTGAAATTATTCTTGACTTGGAAATCTATTTTGAGTTTTGCTTTATTGAAAATATTTACGAAAATCCTAGTTCACTATTCCTCTTACGAACGGTTTTCATTCGAAAAATGTTTTCTCTTTGGATTTGCATTACTTGAGCTATTTTAAGATTTTTGAGATGTTTTACAGCCCTTGATTCAAACCCTAGCTTGAGATTTTGAAACGAATGTTTGTACGTGAGAATTCACTATTCATTCTACGTTTTCAAATTTTTATCGGTAAAATATTTCATAGTCGATATTGGACTCAAAAGGCTTCTCGATTTATTTTATGATTTTTCAAAATATTCCATACTTGAAAATCATTCCCGAAAGTCATTTTACACTCGTGTTTAAGTTTAGGGTTCAAACTTTCTATACTTTGAACTAATGTATCTTTTAAACGGTAAATCCGATTTCGACGTATGAATAGGCGTTTCAAAGCTAATTTTTATGCCAACGGAATGAGAAAACTTCCAGCCCCTTATCCTTGAGATTTGGCAGTGAAAAGACCAAAATACCCCCAGCAGCCCCCTATTCTTGTTACAAGAGTGTGAAGCTTCCAAGAGAAGCTATTCTAGTTTTGCTCTCATACCCTTCCTTATACTTTATTTCCAAGGTGAGGGGCTTATCTTCAACTATAAATAGAGGGCTTGAGGGGCTTTGTATGTGTTGGTGGGGTATTGCTGACCTTGGTCCGATACTCTACTATGTGTGGAGTTATTGTTGATCCTGGTCCGATACTCTACTTCATCATGTTTTCTGGAGTAAGGTTGGAGAAGCCTAACTTGTGGGCAAAATTCTGTTTCGTAAATGATGGTTCATATTTGGAAAAGTTAACTCTACCCTTATCTTGTTTTATGAAAACATTATGAACCATCCATATCATATGTGTACGCGTGTGACAGCATTCATAAAAGAGTTTTGAAGCTTGTATTCTTTTACAGCATTGCATTCAAACAGTTTTATCATTGAACTTGTTTCAAGTTCTTCAATTACCATTTGACTTCAAAGGTTTTATATTATTTAAAGTTCTTTATCACTTCAAGTACTTTCTTTAAAAGTATTCCCTCAATTAGTCCTTTTGACTAATACCTCTCCCGTTTTCTTATCTCATGGTTTCAGGTCTTGTAGCCGTAGTCTAGAGGTATCTTGAAGCTCTTAATTATCATTTTTGTTTCAGTCAGGACTTATAGTATTATTCTCTTTTGTGTCCTGCATATGTTATATGGCTGCATCACTATATGTTTCTGAATATTTGAGTATCTTTGTAATACTCTTTCTGCTACTCTACTACCGATACCTTGAACTCTGTTATATAGTTATCAATATGTGATGATGTTATATGTTCTGACATGCCAAATCTCTCTTACCGATCGACATGTTCTTGCTTGTTTACATCATACCACCACGAACATGTTTTCAAAATACCCATTTTTAAAATACTCTGATTTTCCGCTATGGTGACATTGATAGCTGTTCGCTGGAGTATTTCTTGAGTGATGGCTCACACCATTACTTGAGAGGTGCTTCAGTGCGGGGGTTGAGGCGCCGCTCTCCTCATGTTCTGGTACGGGTGGGGGCGTTACATTGTATCTGATAACTCAAACGGGATTGGGGAGTAACCAAAAACAGGTTGATATTGAGCGGTTGGCTGGTTGAAAGATATTATTTTTGCATTGTCAACATTAGTGAAGGATGGAGTAACATGTGGTGTAGAAGGCCCAGCGTCGTCGGATGGCGCATAAGGCGACTGATGTGGTGGCTGGGCTGAAGTATCCCATTGCTGAAATGATTGGGATACTGCTGGCATGTGTGATTGATGACCATGTATGTCTGAGGTGCTCACGCCGTGGATATTGAATTCTTGTCTTAAAGATAGTATCTTGTAAAGAACGAATAACTTCTTTATGTTTGGCAGCCAGTTCTTTGAATCGGTCGCCATTGGCATAGTCAGATATTTTCAGGAAGTTATCCATCATATATGTCAGCCCGTTCGTCTGAAAAACAAATATAATATGTACCACGAACGACAAGAATTGAAAAGTAACATACCATTAAAACAAACACTTCAGGGTCATCTGGCTTATACCCACTGTTGTTGATTGGAAGCGGTGGGGAGACACGCTTGCGTGTTTTTCTCATGAACCAATAGTAGTACCCTTCAACCACTTCATTGCTTTGCGTTACTACATCCCCGTCAATTTCATTACCTATCGCATCATACCAATTAGAGATGTACCTGGCATGAAATTGTGCCCAGTTTTGTCTGGGTCGTCCTTGTCGGGTGAGTTTGTGTAGGCTATGTTGTTCTTGTGCTGAGGGATTGGGGGGGATAACTTGAACGATGCCAAATTATCGCATCACTCTATCAATGTGAAGATTCTCAATAATATTGTAGTGAATCAGCGGACACTTACAACGCCACATTTCGACACCACATTCGACCGATAACGCAACGATCTCGGGTCAATCCATGTTATAAGGCCACCAAGTAAACTGCTAATAGATAAAATAAATGAAGTAAATGTAACATAAATTAAAACAAAAAGAGACATAAAAATGCAATATATAAGTTTCATGTTATGTACCTCAGTAGGAGTCAATCGATCAAGAATTTCTCTAAAAATTCTAACACTATGACTATGTAGCACCCTGGAGCGCAAGGCACTACATCCCCCGCACCATAGCTCGACACGTGCAACGAAATGGAAACTCCGCACACGCATCAAATTACGACGAACGGGAGACAAACAAAATCTCTCCTATGCTAGGCGATCTAGACCCTAAATCAGAGTGCGTAATCAAAAACAAAATCACATGCGGAAGCTCTAGGATTCAAGTAATCAAACATACATGTTCGTCAAATAACCACAAATACAAGTATCAAAGTTCAAATCCACATTCTTCTTATACATATTTCTCAAATTCGGTTCATAATCAAATATATATAATTTCCATAAGTTTAAAAGTATAGAATAAACTAAGTAGATGCATGAAACTAAATAAAGAAAACCCAAGACTCGACAAACGACCGCCGCCTAGCACAAACTCCCCACAAACACCTGCAGCTCAAAGAACAAAAGGGGAAAAAGAAAATAACGAGGAGAGGTCAGTCCTAAAGACTGGTGAGAGGGTTAACGCACGCACGTACATATATATAAGAGCATAGCATATTCAAAATTTGAAAGTTCATGAACCGGAGCGTGGTTTTTGCATTCTAAATCATTTTTAACCCGTGATAATATATATAAATAAAAAGGTTTAGGCCGAAGGCCAAAATCGACCAATTTTAGTAATTTATAATCCACTCCCATTTCACAAGCTGTATTCATAATCAAAACATAACAACTCGGCGAGAACGAGTTCAACCCACATACTCTCTTCATATTCACAAGAAATCAAATAACATAAACCTACCACTTCTCCAGCGATGAAAGGGGTCGCGGGCCCCTAACCATCTAACGGTTGAGGGGAGGGCTCAATGCTTTTCCAACCCTCGGACTCCATCCCTCGGCCAAACGTCCTGGTGGGTTCCGGTACATCTATTCCGACATAAGGAGGCCATGCTGAGGAGTATACCCGACGGCCCGACACCATCCCGGGGCTCCTTCATACAAACCTCCGGGGCCCATTTCATAAGTCATAAGTCATAATTTTAATAATTTCGAAATTTCATAATTCTCATAACTTATCTTTCAAAGTTCAAAGCTCGCTACACACTCACACATATTCAAAGCTTTTCAAAACGAAAACCAAAATAGAACTTAGATACGTATAAAAGCCTTTTCAAAGTCTTATAACAAAACGGGACGAGCCCTCAAATTACGTATCATACACGTATTTATCATATAATATACCTAATTCACATGGGGGCTTCAAACACATAGGGTTGTAGGTCATAATAGCTAAAAGGAAGAAAACCTCACCTTGTCGACCAAACCGAACGAAACGGACTCAAACACTTCTATGAGACCTCCTCGTCACCCACGGAACGAACCTAAGGACAAAACAAATAACAAACGACAACCGTAGACTGAAAATGTACCAATTAGATGTTTGGCCAATGTATATGGATGCAAATGATGCATAAAGAATGCAATGAGATTACATTTATGTCGCATAATACCATATTAAATCATATTAGCTTATAATGTGCATATTTTACGTTAAACATAATCATAAATTTCATGCAACACTCATAACACGTAATACAATAATTTAGAAATGCATGCATTCATAAAAAGAGCAAACAAAGATCATACAAGGCAAGCCAACAAGGTATAAAGTCATATAAGCACGTTGAAGCGTATAAGTTGCATATAAGATCATATATTGCACGTACGAGCATCGAATTCACACCATAAATTCGTAATACAACACATCACACGTAATATAACACGTTAATGTCGCATGCATACAAGAAAAGAAACAATAAAACATCAAACGAATCAAGGAAGCATCCTATTCAATCACGCATGCACGCTAGAGGATACACATCACATATCGGGTCATACCTAGCATGCAAAGCATCGAAACTTACGTAATTAAATCATAACATAACATGTAATAAATAATATAACAATTTATCCATGCATACAAGGTAAGAAAGAAGCAAGAAGAACACAAAAAACACAAACGAAACGGAAATTAAAACGTGACAGCAGCAGCAGTTCGAGAAAGCCCCTAAATGGGGTCGCGGTCGTGACCCCAAAACAGCTTCAAGGTGGTCGCGCCATCTCCAGCCTGTGCAGCGAACTCAGGTCGAAAGTTGGGGAAAAACTGGTCGCGGCTGTGACCCAAAACAACCTTGTTTTGGTCGCAGGCGCGACCGCGGATGAACAGCAGCAGGGCGTACAGAAACAGGGCAGTTCTTCCTCTCCAAATCTTCCAACACCTGCAGCAGCTACAAGCCACGAAAGACAAGGAAAAAGGCAGCAAAATATAGCACAAAGTAGCAGCAATTCACGCAACAACAACAACAACAACAAACATGCAGCAGCACAAAGGGAAGCAACAGTGTAACAGCCCAAACCCTAATTCTCATTGTAACTCCCGTAGTAACCAAAATCGGCCAAAAGCCCTACTTTAATCCTAACTTTATCGATTTCCGAATTTCAACGTTTTTCCTATTCAATATTATAGTCAAAACGATCCTTGAATTATTTTGTGAATTTTCATGCATTTACCAAAATTTGATTCCAACCGTAGCATATTTTATAAATATTTTTCTTTTTAAAAAATTTCATTTTATTATAAACAATTAGCCTTAATTCAATATTCAAAATTATACTTAAAACGTTTCTTGAATTTTTCTCTAAACTATGATAATTTTTTCAACCTTTAAACTTCATCATAGTTTCGTTTATATAATTTTATCATGATTTTTATCATCTTTAACATTTATAATTGGGAAAAATGCAAAATCAGGATACCAACTCTTCCTAACTAGCGTTTTCGGGACACTAAATTTTCCGGCGACAAAAAAGTCCACTAACTCTAGAAATCTGTCAATTTCGGGACAATGCTCGCCGGATTCTGCTGACTTGGATAAAATTGCTGACATAAAAATAAAACAGAACACATTGGCAATGACATGTCAAATGACTCAAAAAATTTGTCCATGTATTGTACAAGTGGCATACCACCTAATACACTTTAAATATTATAAAAAATAAAAACAAAAAAAAACAAAATGAATCTAATATATATATATATATAATTATAATGAATCCTATATTATTTATATATTATTAATAAATATATGAATTTATACTTTATCTTTCTAATTATAAATTAATCTTTTTGGTTAAGAATTATAAATTAATTAGACAAGTAAATAATGCATGTAATTATGTATTTTAATATCTTAGCTTATGTTTTATCTAATTAATTAACATGCAATAGTTATATGTATAAATGTATATATTTTTTTTGGTGCCATTTTCTTTTTTTTTTTTTTCGGTGCTAGTATAAATGTATATATGTATATTATATATATAATCAAATAATTAAATGATCATTAATAAAATCAAAACTTAAAAAAGAGAAAAAGATTAATAACCTTCAAACCCCAAGGCCCAAACCAACCTTCTGCAAATCTGCCACAATCGAAGAAAAGATTAAATCATTAAATCATAACCCCCAACCCCAAACCAATTTTCTGCAAATCTATATCTCAATCGAAGAAGACCCGCCGGTCAAGGCCTCCGCTCATCACCGCATCTCTCCCAGCACCGCCACAACCACCAACATCCCATCCCCCCACGCCACCTTTTTCTACCATCGGTGTTCCTCTTCCCCAACAAATCCACCGTCGTCGCCGCTACTATTGTGCCCCCACCAACGCTCTGTTCCCTAACAAGTGGTGTCCCAAACAAATGGAAGGTACTTTCCCTCACAAAAAACTACTTATAAGGGTTACATCGCAACCAAAACTTACAAATGTCCAAAAAATTCATACAAGAACATATAAAAAAAAAAAATTCCTGCGGTGGTGGTGTGTGATTCTGGCGTGTGTGCGCGATGGTGGTGGTGGTGCGATTTGGTGCGGTTGATGATGGTGGTCCGAAGAAGGTTTGGTGGTGGTAGTGTGAAGACGACGGCGGTGGTCCAAAGCAGATGTCGAGTGTGGCGGTACCGCCTGCCGCGGAGGTGAAGGAGCAGACGATGATTTTTTTTTTTTTTGACAAATTAAACTTTGTTTCTAATTAGTTGAGATTAAGAAATATGGATTTTAATTTAATTTAATGTATATATTTCTTTTTTGAGAGAGAGATCCATTGTATGTATATTATATAATCATTAAGGCCATTTGTGATATTTAAATATTTAATTATTATTAATTAGTTATATAAATTATAATTTAAATACAAAGTCTATTTTATATATTTAATCATAATGCATAAGTATAATGTAATTAAAGAGAAAATAATGCATCAATATATTTTTTAAATAAATAAAATTTTAGAAATGAGGTTGTTGCCACATCAATGCCAAGTTGGAGCAATTTAATGATGTGGACATGGTGGTTTTGGGCCATGTCATAATTTTTAACATGTAGGATGGTTTTGGAGTGTTGTCATCATCCACATCATCATAAATGACACTTGTTCATAGTCTCCAGTAGTACACATTGGAATCCGGCGAGCATTGTCCCAAAATTGACAGATTTCTAGAGTTAGTGGACTTTTTTGTCGCCGAAAAATTTAGTGTCCCGAAAACGCTAGTTAGGGAGAGTTGGTATCCTGATTTTGCATTTTTCCCTTTATAATTTGTAAACGAAAAACCTAAACGTTCCACATTTATAATCATAGCAAAGCTTATTTTTCACTCATTCTTTAATTATTTTTACCACTTCAGGTTCTCGTCTCTCGACTCTTGAATAAATTTCACATTAATTTATATTTATTTTTATTTACCATGACATCATTCATGATGTCACTTTCCTAAAATAGCATTTCTAAAAATAGAAAGTTTAGAGATGTGAATTTAACTCTTCCACATCTCTTACAAGAATTCCATACAATTGTGCAATTTATAATTCTTCCACATTTCCTACTTACAAAAATATCATACAAATATATGGGTTAGAAATCTTCTACATCTCTCATAAATTTTATAATTGCTATAAGGCTCCTCTTTACTACCTATAAATACCCTTCAAGAGAGTCATTTATACCTCACAAATTCCTTCATTTCCTACACACAAAACTGTCCTCTCTTCCCCCCTAGATCTAACGCCACACACACACACCCACTCTCAAGGTTAGTTTTTTTTATGCTTTAATTTATGTTTAATTCATGCTTTAATTTAAGTTTTATTTTATATTTAAATTACGCAATTTAATTTATATTTTATATGCTTTATATTATGTTTAGAAATTTATGATAGGAGATTTTATTTTAGGAATTTATATTTCATGAATTAAAATAGGAATTTAAATTATAAAATGCATGCCTATTATATGAATTTATTTAAATATGTGTTCATATGCTCATGAATATGTTCTTGAAAGATTAGAACAAATGCATGTCTAGAGAATTTAATTATGAATTATTTTTCATGAGAAATTTATATATTTTGTTACATTATGTCTCAAATCATATGTTATGAATATGAATATGATCTAGCCTGATAATATGTCCTTTGAATATTCAAATAGACTTAAGAACATGGTCTTGATGTTCTTGAAGTGTGTGTGTACCGTGTGTGCCTAGTGTGTGTCCGATTTTGTGTTTAAAAGTGTTTAATCCCCTATGGTTAAATTAGTCATCGTTTTTCAATAGTAACTTTGAATTTCAATTTCAAATGAAGACTTTGACTCATAAAATCTTGTAAGATTTCAAATATTAACATAAAATAATATTTTGGATTTTTAGAAAGAACTTTTATTTAGAATTTTCAAAAAAGGGGATTAAATAACAATTTCCAAAATATAACTCTAGCTTATTAGAATTTCTTGTGCATTATTTATTTGAATATTAAGACTTAGTCCTAAGCCGGTAGTAGTACTTTCAGGCGAGGATATAACTGAACAGTGGAATCCCAAGGATTTTATCTAGACCGTCAAGACACTCGGTGAGGGTTAAAATGTTTTCAACTGGAATCATGCTATACATATGTATCTATATAAAAACTATTTCCAAGTCTTCCTATCATTTTGATTTACTACCCTATATACATATTATTGTACTACAATGTCCCTCTTAAGGGAAAAATACTTTCATGCCGGAATCGACGTTTTACTAGGACGTTATATATTTCAAGTCTACTTTATCAAAACATTGATTCCGGGTTATGCAAGCAAAATATTGTTCTTGATTCATGTTATGGGCCCCGGTTGTATCCGTAGCAAGCAATTACCCGGAAAGTATCGGGCCGAGGGTATTGTTGGTGTTGCGGACTGCCATCTCTTGGCAGTGGTCTAACTGGAGGTTAGTTACTCCACGCCAAGGGATGAGGGAGAGATAGTTGCCTCCCGAATCGTGTTCATGGTCTATATGGTTGGCTTCCCTATTGACACCAAGGAGTAGCGGTGATATTATCGTATTGAGTTTTATTGAAGTATCGGCACCATGTACAGTGTCGGTACTATTTTACCAACATAATAAAGGAGTTACGGATGGAGAGGCCCAGCTTGCGGGCATTAATGTTCTTGTCACAAACAGTTCATATTTCTACAAATACTCCAAACTACCCCTACCCCTATTTTAACAATTATTATGAACCGTTTCCTATTTGTTATATCCTATTGTTAATATTTCAGATCAAGATCTTCTTGATCATATACATATATATATACATATACATATAAGTTATTATACCCCTTCACTTAGTCACTTTGACTAACCTCTCGCCTGGTTTCAAATGCATGATTTCAGGAATCCACGGAACGACGCCTTAGAGGTATCTTGAAGCTTTAAGGTGTCATATCTTAGTCAATCAGGATTGTATTAAGAGTGCATGTACATCTTTTAATAAGCACTCTCGTGTTGGCTCTAGGCTTATCACTGTAAATATCTTACTTCTTAACTTAATAATATAAATTTCGGTTGACTTGAGATATCAAATCCTTCTATTTTAAGTTGTCTATCTTCTGCTGCACTTTAAATTCCATGTTTCAGTATTGCATTGTCCTGTCCGTTCGCCGAAGTATTTCTCGAGTGCTAGGACTCACATCCACTCGGGAAGTGCTACGGTGCGAGGTTGTAGTGTTAGGGGGCGCTACAAACAAGGTGGAGTTCCATCTTCTACATCAAGCTTTAATGGAGGTTTAACAATGGTGGACCAAATATTATGCAATTCCCATAAAAATTACACTTAGAAATAAAACATGGAAATCATTTGGATCAAGTATCACTCATTAATTCATGGAATAGAGCAAGTTTGGCATGAATTCATCCATGAAATGCACAAAACCTAACTATTCTTATATCTCTTCCAAAACATGCTCAAATATGGATGAAAATGGACCAAATCAGATTTAAAAGAAAGACAAGAAGATTTAGGTTCGAATTCTGAGCATACCTTTCGAATTTGACGAGAAATGGAGGTCGAACGAGCAAGAAATCGCCGGAAGTGAATAGTGACTGCCTTCTTTTCCTTTTCTTCCCTGGCTGCTTCGGTTTCTGCCTCTTTTCTTCTTTTCCTGATGCTGAACCAAAATTAGGGAGAGAGAGGAGGATTAAGGGTCAAAAGAGGGTTAAATGGGTTCAAAAACGGCTTGATTCGGATAAGAAACGGGTTGGTTATGAGCAAAACGGGCGAGGGTCACAAATCTATCAACCGGGTCGTGTTACGGGCGAAATTCGAGAGATCAAACGGGCTTAGAAAAATACAAAGTTGGATTCCTTAGCTTGCTTTCTTTGTTACGAGTCCGGCGCTCCTTCCGGAATTCGAATCAGAATTCTTGAGCTCAAAATACGCCTTCCGGAACCCAAGGAGCGCTAAAACAAGCTAGGCCCTTAAATCCCTAACAAATAAAACGGTTCGAAAACCGTATCAAACGAACTTAAAAACTTAAAACGAGCACATAAACAAACTCATAACATAAAAATATCAGGCATATCACTTAATCACAAAAGTTAGAATTAAAAACGGGCACAAACGGATTAAAAACGAGCAAATAAAGTATAAACGTTCAAATAATTCATATAAGGTTCATTAAAATTCAAATATTAAATCATATAATTCAAGTATTTCACGTAAAGAATAAAGTAAACACGTAATTCGCGTAAATAAAATAATTTAAATGCGCACTTAGCACTCTCGAACTGCGCACCTGTACGGCCGAAAAAATCGGGATGTTACAGACTAGCAGTTTGCGTCCATGAGAAATAACTTGTCCACCTAAAATGGATTCAAGAATAATTATTCCATTCAATATACAAATATCAAACAAAGTAATATTGCAGAACCTGGCAGCGTGTGGAGGTAATGGCAATACTCGACCATTTGCAAGGATCATTGGCTCAAGTCTCACACGTTGCACTCGTCGTTGAGGCCGGATAGATTTTATACGTATCATAGCCCAAATCTGAACCATCACATTTAACAAGCTTTATAACTAGAAATATATATTAAAGTAAATATTTAATTACACGCACTTACTTGCACGAGTTGCAATGCTCCACCAATATTCTGATAAGGATGGCAGCTATAGCTACCTCCACATAACTCACGATAGAGAAAAGCTAATACAGCATTCCCCTAACTGTGATTCCCACACTCGTCAACTGTTCTCATATGCCTTAAATATAGTAAACTCACAAGATTTCCACTAGTATCCGGACACATTAATGTGTCAATTAGCAATAACGCGGCGGTACATGCATATTGTAGTACTTCCTCTTCACTGCTTTCATTATCCACCAAATTCTCATACAAATGTCCCTTTAACGCTGTCCATCTAATGCGGGATCCTCTAATCTCAAACGGATTTGGTGAAAATCCCAACATATCATCACAATACTGTCTCCACGAACCATACTCTGTTGGATAAGTATCTGCCCCGATTACTGGCTCACTATGTACTGGGAGCCCCCATAGAATTGCTACATGCTCAAGAGTAATTGTGGCTTCCCCAAAAGGAAAGTGGAAAGTATGAGTCTCCGAACGTCATCTTTCCAGTAATGCCGTGATTAAATGTGACTCAAGCTCTATAAATCCACAAGAATAAACACCAAAGAAACCCATATCATATAACATCTCCAAAACCCTTTCATTTAAAATTATTTGTCTGCCATCAATCTCCTCGTGATTGAAACCGGATGAATTATTACGCCTTGCACGAACAATATCATCAATACAACCAAGATAAAGAGAATTTGAACGATGAATATCTTGCAAATAAAGTAAATCGTCTTCAGTTGGACCGAACGATGTTATTCCAATTCTACTCGACATTATAAACCTACATAAATGTTAAATTATTTCATTAAAATTGTCACACTATTATTCTACCTAATTATATAAGTATTCAACAACATAAATACTACAAATAATTACATATTCAAATATTTCTACATATAAACGTCACTATACGTAATTTCAAATTAAAATATTTACAAAAACATTGAACTAAAAAGTGGAATTAACCCTTAAACAACTTATTTTTATAAATAATTACATTCTAAATTACTAAAAAAATAAATTTTACCGAGGGTTATTACTTCAAATTATTACATAACAATTTACATAATTAATACCTAACAATGTAAAACAACACAACATATTATATTATATAACTAATTAATACTAAATTAACCTAACAATATAAAACAACACAACATATTACATTATAATAGAGCAAATTATATTTTTGGTCCCATAGGATTGGGTGATTTGCAATTTTGGTCCCATTATTTTAAAAAGTGACAATTTTGGTCCCGTAGGTTTCAATTTGTGATAATTTTGGTCCCAACCGTCAAATTTTGGACGGAAACCGTTAAACGCTTGTGCAGGCAAAAAGTGAAATAAAATATTTGACAAAAAAAACCATAAAGGTAGCTGTAGCCCAACGGTCGCGAGCCAACTCCTCCCACGCGAGTTTCAGGGTTCGAAACCCAGGCAATACAATTTTTTTTCTTCAATAATTATTATGTTAAAATATAAATAAAATTTAATAATAATATAATATAAATATATTATTATGTTAAAATATTTTTTAAGTTAAATATTATTTAATAAATATATATGTTTTAACATAATAATATATTTTTATATAATATAAAAATACAGAATATTTAATATATATATAGTATATAAATATTATTTTTTATAAATAAATAATATACATGATGGGTTCAGAAAGGTCAAGGTCCGAATCCGATCACTTTACGATTTGTATTTTGTGGAGGAAACCACCGGAGCTTCACCGGAAACGAGAAAGGGGTTCAACCTGTTGGGACAAGCACAAGAAAAGTCAGAAGGCCAAGCTGGGGGAACTGGGGGTGATACCCAGTTTGGCTCTCCGACGCTCAAGTCAGTTCAGTGTATGGAGAAATGTAAGTTCAGTCACAGTTGCAGTGATGAAGAATGCTTACCAATGTAGAAGATGACTCTAGCTATTTATAGTTGAGGGTCAAGGGCCCTTTGGTCATTTGCCTCAAGTGGTCCTGGCCGAATGTTGCCCTAACACGTGGCGCTGTGAGAGAGAAACCTAGGAGGAATCTTCTGCAAAAGCGGCCAAAAGTTAGTGCTGGCAACAATGGCAGGTGCGCGGGCATGTACGATGTGTCAGAGAGCCATTTGGGTGGTTGGTAACGAGGGCTTAAGAGCGCGCTCGTGACAACCTGGAGTATTGGAGGCCAAGATATCCGCTGAGGGGAAGGAAGGCTCCAGTTTAAGTGACGAGCCAAAGGGGAGGCCACTCTGAGGGAGTGTGACGCTCGAAGAGGGCTCCCTTGGCATGTGGACGTGCCAACCATTTAGTATGTAGGACGCTCGTGGGAGTGATAGCGCTCGTTGGGCTTAACTCCTGAAGAAGGATTGCGCTCGTTATGCTTGGCGCTCGTGCGCTGATGGGTGCAGCCTTGGGGAGACAGATGTCATCATCTTGGTGACGCCACGTGCCCTAACGTGGGACGATCGTATTTTGACCCCATCATTTTGCCCCCCAATTCTGTAGTCCTTAGTGATAAGGACTGTAGAATTTTGACACGTTTAATCTCTTGCACATAGCGCTCGTATAAGGCTTGGCGTGTTGAGCAATTTTCTTCTGATTGCGCTATAAATTCGGTCTTTTCAACTGACCGCTCGTAACACTTCCGCATTAAATGTTGTACTTATTCTGAAGCACTCGAAACGTCAGAGCATTAAATGCGGGTGCGCGTGGGGCGCGTGAGCATTGGGAAGCATGTGACGGTTCCATAAAGTGGGCGGTTTCCCAGGCGGGAAATGATTACCATTTTGAATTTATTGCCGAAAACGGTACCAGCTCCCATCCCTATAAATACGGGATTCTGAAATCTCTACACTCTTTACGCATTCAGAACTTTCAAGCATCCTTTGCAAAAAGAATTCTCTCGCATTCCAGTTCTTTGAGCATCATCTTCAACCTTTCTTCCAGATTTTCTCAGAAACCTTCAAGGTAAACCTCCAGTGTAACTTTCTGACTTTGCTAACCGTAGATTTGGACTTTAGGATTTCATAACCCCTTAGATTTTTCTCCTTGAGGAAACCCTAATCTTTCTCCAAGAAAATCCCAAATCCCAGCTTCTGCCATGGCCGACCAACAAGTTGAGGAGTTTGCCCGTGAGATTAACGAAATGGCCACTGAAAGTTCTTCTTCCCCCGATTCCCCCAGAGATGAAGAGTTGGGGGCGGCGGTGATGGCTATGGAGGACAGAAACCCAGGCGGAATGGATCCTATTTTCGAGGAGATGGACCTGGTGATGGAGGCCGAAAGGCAAGGGGTCACTCTCCCCATAACTCAGAGTGTCACACATCCCCACCGCCATACCGTGACCGTGGCAGTTGCAAACCCACTTCCAGTGGCCGAAGCCATAGCCGGGCCTTCAGAAAGAGCCCGTGATAAGGGAAAAGGCAAGAAATCCCAAAAATCCAAAGGGCCCAGCGAGGGTGAAGGGTCAGGCTACCAGGCTACCGAGCGCACGCCTGATGAGACTCCCAGCACAGTCACTGTGAGAGATGTAAAAACGATGATGGCACCCATTTACTGGGACGAGCGGTATACTTGGAGAATCCCACAAAGCCACGAGCGTGCGAATAATCCGCCTCCTGGGGAGATGGCAGTGTACGTGGACACCGTGCGTTCAGGAGGCTTGAGGTTCCCTATCTCGGTCTCAATGGCTCATCTGTTGAATGACCTGGGCTTGTGTCCATCCCAAATAGTGCCCAACGGTTTGGCCCTTTTAACCTGCTTCATAATTCTGATGAGGAGCATGGGTTACGAGCCCTTTTTGCGGAACTTCAATGCCCTTTTTCAAGTGGTCAGTTCATCCCGCTCATCCCCCGAGGCCGGTTTCTACTATGTCCAGGCGAAGGCACTTATGAAGCTGATCAACTCGCCCTCGAGCACTTATGGCATTGATTGGAAGGAGAAGTTCATCTTTGTCAAGGCTCCAGCAGAAGAGGGCTTTGGGGTGATCACAGAATGGGGCTCGTACTCAAAGAGCCGTTTGCCACCCTCACTCCCCAAAGATTGGGCCAAAAGCTTGGCAACAACCCTAAGGGACGAGGGTCACCTTATACAAGCGAAGGACTGGATAGATGATGCAGAACTCATGTTCTTGTGTGGTCTTTCCAACGACCCTTTCTTCCTTGACAACCCTCCGGCTCGTGACATAGAGAGAGACGGTTAGATTCTTAGGGCACTAACTTTAGATAGGAATGAATACTAACTTCTTCTCTGTACTTGTAACTTGCATTTAACAATTCTTGTCCAAGGATTTATAACCCTTGTATTTCCTTTTTGCAGGAGCCGCTATACTTGAAATGGCTGGAGGAATTAGACAAGCAGCCCGTTTCGCCCACGCCAACAGGAACCAAGCCCCACAGGGGGATCAACAGCGTGAGCAACAGCGCCCTCGTAACCGTAACAATCGAGGGGACGCTCGTAGTGGCGCCAGTTCGAGCGCCAATCCCGAGGTCCAGCCCCCTCGTGGCCGAGGGGAGCGCAGATTGGTCCCAAGAGAGTCCAGGGGGCGGTCAGAGAGAGCAGGAGATGTTCAACCCCCCACTCCGGCGGAACAAACGAGGCCAGTAACCACCCTGGCGATAACGGAGGCTTCTCCGAGCGCAAATAGGCCTTCCCGCAAGAGGAAGAGGATGCTTGATTCTGCCGCCATCAAGGGCAAGGGCAAACAAGTTGTTGAGGGCCCCAGGGGCGAGGGGGACACTTCCTCTTCAGAGGAAGAACATTTGTGGGAGTTCCCCCGTCGAGGGGACAGAGACTTCACAGGCGCCACCGACGGGGGGCCAGTTTTGCTGAGGCCTGGCTCGGTCGCCCAGGCTATCACCGAGAATATGTTCCACAAAGCTCAATTCTCGGCAGACCATCGGCATCTCTACAGCGAGTCTGTGGAGCAAGTGACCCTGGATGCGGCTCACGCACTGATCTCCGTAAGCCTTCACTCCCTGTTTTCTTTACTTATTTCTGTAAATTACCATTTTTTTTTTTTTTTGCTAACACTTTTCCTCTCATTTATGCAGCAAGTTCTTCCCCGGCTCCGGAACGTACAAATGCGAGCCTCCACTTACGCTGAGCGCAAGGCCAAGTACAAGAAGATGGCCCGCTCGAATGACCCGGCTCAAATCCAATCGGAGCTTGATGCGGAAATTGCCAAGTACGAATCCCTCAAGGATTTGTACAACAAAACTGAGGAGGAGCTGGGAAAGCTCAAGGAAGACTTCGTGGCGGTTGATGGCGCTCGAATTGGCCTGGGCAACCAGCTGGCTCAGGCTAACGAGCGGTGCCAAAAGGCTGAGGCGGAGAGGGAAAACTGGAAGGCGAGGGCTCTGGAGGCCGAGCGGAAGTTCAACGACGCCATGAACGAGTGGCCTCGCAGTCTAGAGCGCGCGAACAAGGAGGCACTTATAAAGTTTTGCCATTCAAAGGCCTTCAACTTCGCGGCCTCGTTGCACTGTCTGTAGGAGGCCCAGAATGCCTTCAACTTAGCGGTTGATCAGGGCATACATAAGGGGCTGACTAACCCGGCGATGAAGGGAGCTGAGGGCACGGGGCTCATGTTCAACGAGCGCTGTGAAGAAGTGGATGAGGATCCCAACGACCCCGCGGACGGCATTGCTGAAATGGAGTACGAATTCTTGGTCAAGCTGATCCAGGATGAGTACACCGACGCTCATCGGGGAGGGGATGCGGCTCAAAATGCCCAAAATGACGATCCCGAGGATGAGCCACAAGCGCCCGTCGCGGAAGATGCCAACGCTCCTGCTCCTGGTGCCAACGAGCTCAACGGTCTCCAAGATCAACCGCAAGAGCCTGAGGGCCCAGTGCATGGCCCCGTTCTGGTGATCGTTGATGAAGACATCGCCCCAGCCGCTTGAAGCTTTTCCCTTTATGAATTCCCTTATGTATTTTCCTGTTTTTCTGTCTTTTTTCTTCCTTTGAAACAATGTTCATGGGCCTTTGAGCCCCTTTCCTTGTAATAACTTTTGTTGCAATGAATAAATATCCCTTTTTATGACTTTGTTCTTCTGTGCATTTATGAATCATATAATAAGACTGTGTAGCATACTCCGTGAATGTTTTATTTCTCTGATGCAATGAAAATTTGTCTAAGTCTTGAGCGGTCGTGAGGGTCTTATCGTGAGATTGCCCCCCACTCAAGACTTGTATAAATTTTGTTTTTGCTTTTGAAAATTTGTCTAAGTCTTGAGCGGTCGTGAGGGTCTTATTGTGAGATTGGCCCCCCACTCAAGACTTGTATAAATTTCTGCATTTGTAAATTTGTCTAAGTCTTGAGTGTATGCGAGGGTCTTACTGAGTGGTTGCCCTCGTTCAAGACTTGTGACACTCCTTCCGCTCTTGGGGGGTTTTGGCTAAGTCTTGAGGGTGCGTGAGGGTCTTATTGTGAGATTGCCCTCGTTCAAGACTTGTGCAATTCCTTCTTGATTCTGAGGCCATAGTCCGAGCGCTCTGGCTCTTGACGTTTTCCTGACTCTGCAGGAAATCCCATTTTCGAGCGCAAGGCGTTTTAAGAAACAGCCGAGGCCTACTAGGATTTGCTCTTGTAGGAGATCCCATTTTCGAACGCAAGGCGTTTTAAGAAACAGCCAAGGCCTACTAGGATTCGTTCTTGTAGGAGATCCCATTTTCGAGCGCAAGGCGTTTTAAGAAACAGCCAAGGCCTACTAGGATTCGTTCTTGTAGGAGATCCCATTTTCGAGCGCAAGGCGTTTTAGGAAACAGCCAAGGCCTACTAGGATTTTCTTCATAATCTTCTTCCAACTTGCTTAATTGGTTGTGAGCGTAACCAGTCTATCCTTATGAGGGCGTCCCCCCATGCGGAGTAGAGTGCTGGCAAGCGTAACCCATAGGAGATAACAGCATACATATTGGAATGAGTTGCCAACCACGCTCGTAAGGACGAGGGACGTGGGACTTATTCATTCAAGCAACCAAAGAAACAGGAATATTAAAGAAATTAAAAAGATTACGTTTCCACTTACTTGTGATTGGAAGTACACAGAACCCATCAAAGAGGGTTGTTACATCAAGGTTTGCAAAGAGCTTTTAAACATAAAACCGCCGGAGGTTACATGCGTTCCAAGGGCGAGGCAAGAGCTCACCTTGAAGTGTCTCCAGGGTGTAAGTGTTGTTAGCTCTGAGTTGTACGACTTTGAATGGGCCCTCCCAATTGGGGTCCAATTTGCCCACGTGCCTGGATACTTCCACTTTCTTCAAAACCAAGTCTCCCAACTGGAAAGTTCTTTCCCTCACACGCTTGTTGTACTGTTGGGCCACGGAGGCTTTATAATGGTGAATCTTAGCCCAGGCCTTGTCTCTCCTTTCATCCAGCAAATCCAACTCCAAGCCCCTGTTGCCATCGTTGAGCTGAGGCTCGAAATAGCCTACACGAGCGGATTCATTTACTATCTCCGCTGGTATCATAGCTTCTGATCCATAAACGAGCGCGTAAGGAGTTTCTCCGGCGGCCGCTTGTGGGGTGGTGCGATAAGCCCAAAGCGCTCCTTGCAGCTCCTCAGCCCATTCACTTTTCTTGCTCTCAAGCATGGTTTTTAGATGCTGCAAGATGATTCTATTGGTAACTTCTGCTTGCCCATTGGATTGTGGATGTCCTACAGAGGTAAACCGCTGTTCTATTCCCAACTCAGAACACCATTCTCGCGTGTCAGCCGCTATGAACTGGGACCCGTTCTCAGAGATGAGCACCCTCGGTATGCCGTACCTGCAAATGATGTTTTTCCAAATGAAGTCCCTCACAACCTTGAAAGTGATTTTTGCAACGGCCTCAGCCTCGGCCCACTTGGTGAAGTAGTCGACGGCTAAAATGACAAACTTCTTTTGTCCCGCGGCCATGGGCAAGGGGCCCACGATGTCTATTCCCCACTGGTCAAAAGGCCAAGAGACGTCTATTGGGATCATCTGTGCTGCTGGCAACTGAGGGAGATTTGAATGGAATTGGCATTTGGGGCATTTCCTCGAAAATTCGATGGCATCTTGGAGAACTGTAGGCCAATAAAACCCACTTCTCAGAACCTTCTTTGCCAGGATACGCCCTCCGGAATGATTCCCACAGCTTCCATTGTGGATGAGTTCGAGCGTCTCCTTCGCTTGTGAGGGCCTCAGGCATCTCATTGGGGGTCCCTGAAATGATTTCTTGAACAACCTCCCCTCGGGATCCAAAGCGAAACAAGGGGCCTTACTTCGGACTTTCCTGGCTTCCACCTTGTCAGTGGGAGTGACTCCATCCCTAAGGAAAATGACAATGTCGTCAAGCCAGCAGGGCTCGTTTGGATCAATCATAGCGATCATCTTGGTGGCGACCTTTTCCTTGATCAAAGGTTCCTCCGTTCTAAGGAACGTAACAGAACGTTCGGAAGTGCCCTCTAAAGCTGAAGTAAACTTTGACAGAGCGTCAGCACGCTCGTTCTCTCCTCGCGGCACTTGAAGTAGGTGAAATTCCTTGAACTTCCCAATGATTTCTCTGGCTTTACATAGGTACTGTACCATGGTGGTTTCTCGAGCCTCATAAGTTCCTTCAATCTGGCTCGCTATTAACTGTGAATCCACATAAGCGGTGATTCTGGAAGCTCCATTCTGAAAAGCAATATTCAATCCTTGCACGAGGGCTTCATATTCTGCTTCGTTATTAGTGACTTGGAAGTCCAGCTTGATCGCAAAGTCCAGCTCAATCCCATCGGGGTTTCTGAGGGCCACTCCTACTCCTCCCCCTTGAGAGGTTGAGGAACCATCTGTGTGCAGTACCCATAAGCCCTCATTCTCCGCAACGGTGGGCTCGAAACCAAAGCGTTCAACCAACAGATCCGCCACAACCTGAGCCTGTATCGCGGTCCTGGGCTCGAAGCATAGGTCAAACTGGCTCAATTCGATGGCCCACTTGATTAATCTACCAGATACGTCCGGCTTGGACAACACTTGCTTCAAGGGTTGGTCGGTGAGAACCGTTATAGAGTGCGCTTGAAAGTAAGGCCTTAGCCTTCTTGAGGCGTTGATAAGAGCGAACGCGAATTTTTCAATCTCCAAATACTTCTTTTCAGCTCCATGCAACGTTTTGCTCAGATAATAAACGGGTAAGTGTCTCCACTCCCTCATAGCGATCAGTACCGCGCTTGTGGCTTCAGGAGAAACGGAAAGATACATGAATAACCTCTCACCTTCGACGGGCTTAGTCAGCAGTGGTGCGCTCGACAAGTAAGCCTTCATATCCTGCAGCGCCCTTTCGCATTCCTCTGTCCAAGCAAAGTTACGTGCGTTCCTCAAAATTTTGAAGAAGGGAAGGTTCCTGTCCGCCGAGCGCGAAATAAACCTGTTCAGCGAGATGATTTTGCCTACTAGGACTTGCACTTCCCGCAAATTTCGAGGGGAAGGGATCTCCAAAATAGCCTTGATCTTCTCCGGATTGGCCTCAATTCCCCTCTGACTGACCATGTACCCTAGGAACTTTCCCCCTTGTACTCCAAAGGTGCACTTTGAAGGGTTCAACTTCATCCCATACTGACGCAAGATTGAAAAGGTGCGCTTGAGATCTTCCAAGTGGGAATCCTGGCGCTCGCTTTTGACAATCATATCATCCACATAAACCTCCATGGACCTTCCAATTTCCTTTTCAAACATCTTGTTAACGAGCCGCTGATACGTAGCTCCGGCGTTCTTCAGTCCGAAAGGCATGACTAAGAAGCAATATACCCCCAGATGGACAACGAACGAGGTTTTGGGGCGATCTTCCGGGGCCATAAAGATCTGATAATATCCCTGGAAAGCGTCCATCATGCTCATGAGCTCGCAGCCAGCGGTCGAATCCACCAATTGATCAATCCGGGGCAGCGGGTAAGGATCTTTAGGGCAGGCTTTGTTGAGATCAGTGAAATCGTTGCACATGCGCCACTTATTCGCGCTCTTGGGCACTAAGACGACATTGCACAGCCACTCCGGATACAAGATGGGCTCGATATATTGAGCCTCCAGGAGTTTATTAACTTCCTCCTCAATGACCTTTTTCCGAAAGCCATGTACATCCCGCTTTTTCTGCTTGATGGGTTTGAATGAGGGATCCACATTAAGCCTATGGACAATGACGCTCGGGTCAATCCCTGTGAGATCAGAGGCTTTCCACGCAAATACATCCTTGTTTTCCCTTAGAAAATCAATCATCATGATCTGAGAAGGCCCTGAGAGGTTTGAACCTATCTGTGTAGTCTTATCCTTGTTTCCAGGTTCCAGCTCAATGGTGAGGAACTTCTCCGAGGGTTCGATCCTTACCTCAGGGCGAGGAAGTTCGAGCGCCCTCTTCTTTCCTGTCAGACGGTCGCCGGGTGCTGGTTCACCCTCTCCCGGCTCGTCTCCTTCTGAGGACGATCCCCCAACGGTTCCTGGCGGTATACTTTCGAGGGGATTCTCCTCGTTGTTTCCCCTCTTCTTTTTGTTCTTCTTCTTGTTCAATTTCGCCCTCTTCCGCGTTGGGCTGTCCTCATCTAGGTTGGGGAAGTCCACTGATTTTTTGGTGGAACCCATTTGGAAGGTTTTCTCCGCTTTTGGCTTTCTGAGGGACAACATGTAACATTCCCAAGCCTCCTGCACATTGCACAGTACTTCTCCCACACCCTCGGGGGTGGGGAATTTAATCTTCTGATGGTAGGTGGAGATGATGGCTTTGAAGTCCACGAGGGCGGGGCGCCCAATTATGATGTTATAAGGGATGTCAATCTCCACCACCGCGTATGTTACCAGGAGTGTTTTGCGCTGAGGGGCTCGCCCGAATGAAGTAGCTAGGCGTATTTGCCCTCGTGGGACAACTTCCGAGCCTCCAAAGCCAATGAGGGCCGTCTTGAGAGGCTCGAGCGGAAGATCAACCTTCATCTTTAAGAATGTAGAATAAGGCAAAACATTAACGGAGCTTCCACTATCTACCAATACCCTTTTTACAACATGATTATGAACATCCAAACTAACCACCATAGGGCAATATGAGGTTATACCCTCCCCATGGGGCGTTACAATATGTTCTAAATCCCTATCATCAAAGCCTATTACATCATTTTCTCGTGACCTTTGAGCGCTTGATCTCTGGATGACATAGATAGGTTTGGGCACTGCTGGGCGTTGGTTATAGCTCCGGACGAACCTCCGTCGGGAGGCGTTTGAATCCCCCCCGGATGAGCCTCCTGCAATCATATTTATGACGGCGAAGGGCTCGTTTTCTTGCTCAGGGGCTTTTCCTTTATTGCCCCGGCGACTGCTGCTTTCAGGGGGCCCCCTACCCCTTGGGCTCTTTGAACGGGACGGACTTCTCCTTCTCCTTCCGGTGCGCTCGTTGCATTGTTCGTCGTAGCGCTCGAGCACCCGGACAAACTCCTTCAGGTGGCCCCCTGCGACGAGCCTCTGGATTTCAGCCTCCAACTGCCGGCACTCATCCGTGTCGTGCCCTCTCTGCTTGTGGAATGCGCAGTATTTGTTCGAGCGCCTAAGCGAGTCTGTTTCCCTCATCTTGATGGGTCTTTTGAAGAGCTTCTTATCAGAGAGGTTATAGACCTCTGAATTTGGCCTAGTGAGCGGAATTCGCTCGAATCGACGAGGGGGTGGTGGCGATCTCCTGCGCTCTTGTGGGCGCTCCTTCTTGACGGCCACATCCCGTCCCCGCTCGTGATGAGGTCGCTCGTTCCTGGCCGGGCTGTGATGCCGGGGACCATTCGTCCCGTACATGTCTTCGAGCGCGAAGAACGGCTCGGCTATTTCTCTTAAGGCCATGAGGGTCCCAGGCCTCCTTTCCACAATGGCATCAGCGAATTTTTTGCTCACATATTGCTTGTGATCCACGGCCTGAAAGAGCACTGGGATCAAGAAATCCATTGAAGGCCTTTCCACCTGCAGGATCTCCTTGTTGAAGCGGGCGAAGAACGAGCGCAGAGATTCGCTCTTGCCTTGCACCACGTTGTACAGGGCAGTGGGTGCGGTGACTGGCGCTTTCAAAGAATTGAAGTGGTTGAGGAAAGCATTAGCCAGTTCTTCATATGAGTGGATCGAGCGCGGCGGCAGTCGCTTGTACCACTCTTGAGCCATTCCTACCAAGGAAGTGACAAACACTTTTGCCCAGTAATTGCTGGAATGCTCGTAGAGGTGCATAAGATGCACAAAGTGATCCAAGTGTTCAGCTGGATCAGTTGTCCCGTCGTAACGGTTGATGGAGGTGGGGACTTTGGCCATGCCTGCTTGGGCCATCAGAACTTCTTCTACGAGGGGTGAACCCCTCGCCAATGGGTGATATTCATACGTGCCGAAGTTTTCCTCCGGCTCCTTGCGGCGGGGGACCTTTGGTGGAGGATCCCTGGTGCGGGTGCTTCTGGCGTCAACCCGTTCATCCCGACTAGGGGAGATCTGAGTTGAGCGCCCTCGTGAGAGCTGTCCCACAATATCCTTGAGACCCTGCAGCTGGTCTTGCACAGCCGCGAGGATGTCAGGATTTACGTCTACCTGTTTGTCTCCGTGCCTGGGGGCTCGTGAGCCCCTCCTGGAAACATGAGAGTCTCCTTCATTATCATTTACCCGTTCTGTGGGCTCTTTATTTCTGCCCATGGAGGGACGCTCGTTGCCCTCCTGCTGTGGCACTTCTCTGGCTGGGGGTGGTGGTGGTTGTGCCCTCAGGACAGCCTGGGCTTCTCTGAGGGGAAAGTTTTGTTGTCCGCCCAAAGGGGCTGCAATTTGAGTGGCCTGCCCAGAGGGAAAGTACATGGAATGGAACCTTTCCCATGCCCCCTGAGCCGCCTGAACCTCACACTGGGCGTAGAGAGCCCTCAACTGTTGGGTGGTCAGTGGAGGTAACTCCACTCCTTCGATCTCCCTGGGGACCACCACCGGGAGCTGGATCTGGCCTGCATGATACGGCTGGACCGGCGGCATCATAACAGACGGAGTGAGGGTGTATCCCGGTGGGGGCATCATGTAGCCCTGTAATCCGAGGTTCATCTGGGGATGGACCCAGGGGTTCTGTGCAAGCTGCGGAGGAGCAGAGAGGGAGGTTCCTCCAGCGGTGGTAGGAATCTGCGGTGCCGGCGGTGCAGGTGGTGGTACAAAAGACTCTGCTTGTGGAGTCACTCCTACGGCGGGAGGTGCTCCACCAGCGGCGACAGAAGGTGGCGGGGCTCCACCCGTAGCGGTGGAGGGAATAATGATGTTTGCATCCTGGGAGGCGTTATCTCCTCCTCCCACTGCTCCAGATCTCGTAGCAACCATGACTGTTGAAGGTAAGGGTGTGCTTGCTTTTCTACCAACAAAAAGAAAGGAAGAAGATGGAGGACTGGTTTCCCACAGACGGCGCCAAAAATGATGGGTTCAGAAAGGTCAAGGTCCGAATCCGATCACTTTACGATTTGTATTTTGTGGAGGAAACCACCGGAGCTTCGCCGGAAACGAGAAAGGGGTTCAACCTGTTGGGACAAGCACAAGAAAAGTCAGAAGGCCAAGCTGGGGGAACTAGGGGTGATACCCAGTTTGGCTCTCCGACGCTCAAGTCAGTTCAGTGTATGGAGAAATGTAAGTTCAGTCACAGTTGCAGTGATGAAGAATGCTTACCAATGTAGAAGATGACTCTAGCTATTTATAGTTGAGGGTCAAGGGCCCTTTGGTCATTTGCCTCAAGTGGTCCTGGCCGAATGTTGCCCTAACACGTGGCGCTGTGAGAGAGAAACCTAGGAGGAATCTTCTGCAAAAGCGGCCAAAAGTTAGTGCTGGCAACAATGGCAGGTGCGCGGGCATGTACGATGTGTCAGAGAGCCATTTGGGTGGTTGGTAACGAGGGCTTAAGAGCGCGCTCGTGACAACCTGGAGTATTGGAGGCCAAGATATCCACTGAGGGGAAGGAAGGCTCCAGTTTAAGTGACGAGCCAAAGGGGAGGCCACTCTGAGGGAGTGTGACGCTCGAAGAGGGCTCCCTTGGCATGTGGACGTGCCAACCATTTAGTATGTAGGACGCTCGTGGGAGTGATAGCGCTCGTTGGGCTTAACTCCTGAAGAAGGATTGCGCTCGTTATGCTTGGCGCTCGTGCGCTGATGGGTGCAGCCTTGGGGAGACAGATGTCATCATCTTGGTGACGCCACGTGTCCTAACGTGGGACGATCGTATTTTGACCCCATCAATACATTTTATACGTATATATATTATATATTATATATATTAATATTATATATATCATAGCTTAAAATTATATTTATATTATTAATATTTATATATATCATAGCTTAAAATTATATTAATATTAATGTATATTTATATTTTAACATAATATTATGTTAAAATATAAATATAATATATTATTATGTTCAAATATTTTTTTAAGCTATAATGATTATGTTAAAATATAAATAAATTTAAATAATAATATAATATAAATATATTATTATGTTAAAATATAAATATACATTAATATTAATATAATTTTAAGCTATGATATATATAATATTAATAATTTATAATATATATACGTATAAAATGTATAACACGTGTATATATATATAAAATAATATTATAGCTTAAAAAATATTTAAACATAATAATATATTTAATAGTAATATAATACAAATATATTATTATGTTAAAATATAATAGAAATATATTATTATGTTAAAATATAAATATAATATATTGTTATGTTAAAATATAAATAAATTTTAATACTAATATAATATAAATATATTACTATGTTTAAATATAATATATATATATATATATATATATATATATATATATATATATATATTAATGTATATAATATATAGTACATATAATATACAAATATATATTATAACTTAAAAAATATTTTGACATAATAATATATTATATCTTCATTTTAACATAATAATATACTTATATTATATTATTACTAAAATTTATTAATATTTTAACAAAATAATTATTTCTACAAAAAATGTGGTGGTTGGGTTTTGAACGCTGGACCTCGCGTAGGAGGAGTTGGCTCGCGACCGTTGGGCTACAGCTGTTTTTATGTCGCCTGCACATGCGTTTAACGGTTTCCGTCCAAAAATTGACGGTTGGGACCAAAATTGTCACAAATTGAAACCTACGGGACCAAAATTGTCACTTTTTAAAACAATGGGACCAAAATTGCAAATCGCCCAATCCTATGGGACCAAAAATGTAATTTGCTCCATCATAATATTAACTAATTAATACTACATTTAGAGACAAAATTAAGCTACTCGGTTTCCAATTAAGAGACAAGTTGATGAATAGAATCATGGATTAATGGAAATATTAATTTAAATACTTTTTTTTTCTAAGTTGTGACCCTCAAGTTACAGCCATTAGTAGAATCATTAGGGTTATGCTTAATTTAATTAAGGACAAATTATTACGCTTTTATGATCGGACATCATTAGTTATTAATTTATTTAATTTCTTACTTTGTGACTTTATACAAAGGTTGTAAGATGATTAGTCATATCAAATAATTAATTAGTTACTAATTAATATTAAATTAACCCAACAATATAAAACACCACAACATATTACATTATTATACAACTAATTAATAGTAAATTAACCTAACTATATAAAACAACACAACATATTACATTATTATATAACTAATTAATACTAAATTTAATATATTAACTAACATAATAATAAAAATTAAAGAACAAAACTTACCTGTTTTTTACAGCCGGTGGAGCTCCGGGTGGCGGCGGCGCGGAACACCGGTGGCACGGTAGCAACAGCGGCGGACTGTGGCTTTGGGTGGGGGGACCAGACATAGATATGGTCAAAATATGAACAGTAGGGTCGCCAGAGATTAAAATATTGAAAAAAAAAACTTTTTTTAAACTGGCGACCCATAATTAAATATTATAAAAAAATTATTTTTTCGGGTCCGCCAAAAAAAAACATTTTTTTAATAACGATCGCCAGATTATGTGGCAACCGAGATAAAAAATATTATAAAAAATACTATAAAAAACACAGAAAAACACCATATTCTATGACGACCGTCAAAAAAATTTATTTTTTTATTTCTGTGGCAACCCCGTTGAAAAATTAATAAAAAATTACTGGAACGCCATTCTTTGTGGCGTTTAAACGCTACACTTTGTGGCGTTTAATATCAAAAAATAAACCCACTCTCTTCCCGTATCATTTTACGAATTCGTTTTAAATTAAATATTATTTATGAAAAATCCTCGAAAAAGTGAGAACGCTTGATTACATTTACTATCCACGTTCTCCAATTTATAAAGCTTGTTCAAGCATCACTTCTGTACTGTTCTGAAAACATCAATGTGATGTACAAAGTTAAAGCCTCTATTTGAAATGCATTCTAGCTACTACCTTTTAAAGATAGACTTAGGAGTTCGGACAATCAGAAAAAGTTTTCTTTTCCTTTCTTTACAAAAATGTGTGAAAATGCAAAAATAAAAAGGAAACAAATAAGAAAAAGAAGGTATATTAATCATCACCGAGGAGGATCCAAAACTTGGTTCATCTCTATTTGTTCATCTTGTGATGCCCTTAAACGACGAAATTTCTCAGCTTCTCTTGCAATCTGAATATCATTGGGTCGAAAGTACTGAAATAATATTTTTACGACAAAACGAGGAAGCAGTGCACTTATCGTGATACCAAGCAAGCACACCCAGAACAATTCTGTCTTGACAACATTAAAGAATGCCCTGCAAAGTGAAAGGAGACCAATAGTCCCATGAGTAAACAAAGCTCTTTAAAGAGTGTGTGTATTGGTGTGGCAGTGCGAGTGTGGTGACCAAGAAACAAAAGGGAGCGATTTAAGGCAGATTAGAATCTGTCAACACATCTATAATCACATCCACAAAGTTAACTAGATTTTACATAATGCTGGTAATGGGTTTTACTTGCAACACCCAAAAATAATTAAAATATACATTTATAAAGAAAGAAAACTCTTTCCATGCTGAAAACATAAAAATCAGACAATTTCTTATTTCCTACTCTTAAAATTTAATAATTCCAACAAACTCTCAATTATATTTATACTTGCACAAAAAAGATTCAACTCTTGGCTGAATGTGCGTGTGTGCAAGACCAGACAACACACAATGGAAATTGAATAAAATAAAATAAATTAAAAAATGAAAATGAAAGTAAAATATGGGGATCAAAGGAAATAAAGAAGATAAGTCATACCAGTAACCAGGCAGGAAAGGCAGCAAATCAACAACCATGACACAAATGAAAGTAGCAATTACAGAACCCCATATAGCTGCATGTGTTATCCAGTACCACCGGCAAACATCCATGGCTAAATGCGCATTAACCATTATTACAACTGCAATAGTCCAAACATCACCTAAGCTTGAACCATCAACACTGCTTCCCCAATAAGCTGAGAGAGGCACAAAGAAGGCAGCTACACTTTGCCACAACATGTCTGCCATTGTAGCCCAGAATAACTTCCCATTGTAACTCTCTCGCCTTTGTCCCGCCCCATAAAGTTGAGGGTGCTTAAGAAGAGATTTTCGACTCAAATCCTTATCAAGAATTCCAACAATTATTGTTGGGACCGATGTGTATATGACTGAATATAAAACACTACTCCAATCTGTGATAGCAGTTGTCAATGTGTAACTCGTGAAGAGCACATACCTGAAGAGAAGCAAATAATCAGAATGATTAGGCAGCTTTTTTTTTTTTTTTTGACCCATAAGTTTTTCACCTTTATATTCTTAGAAAATAAAGGAATGTTCTGTTTAATTTATGTACTTGATTTTGTTAAGAGTTAAACAACCCATTAATTTGACCCTTTATTGCCTCTCTAGATGATCTATTCTCCAAATTTGTCATAAATAACTCTTAACTACTTTTCACTATACTAAAAGAGAACAAATTATGTAGTATTAACGATGTTATACTAATCCTTGGAGCATAAAGGCCAATACCATGCAGAGCATGGATTAATAAAGATTAAAGGTTCACTGAAAACATTGATTTTAGATGCTCAAAAGAATCTAAAATCATGAAGGGCATCTTTGGGCATAATGGTAAATTCCAGGCAGAGCATGGATTTAGTAAAGATTAAAATCTCGTCCCTAAATAGTAGAGTTTAAAAGCTTAAAAAGAATCTAAAATCATGAAGGACATATTCATTAGGACTTAGGAGCAAAGTCTTGTTTCTCGTAAAGGGTGCTCAATCTTCAACTGAGTTAAGCATGAGTTGTTACATGCAATATCACAATAAGCATGGCTCCTTATTCCAGGAAAATGCAGAAGCACACTTACCAAAATAAAAGCAGAACAAAAACAGCATTCCTGTAGAAGTTGTACAATATCATGTAGCTCATGCGCTGATAATTCCAATGTCCATGAACCAATAATAATGGGACCAAGAATCGAAATTGACCCATTGCAAAATCGGATGCCATGACAGCTTGCCGACCTTCTTGTCCACTGATTCCTATGCCCACATCTGCCATTTGGATCATCGAAACATCATTTGCACCTGAAAACAACACAGGAAAAACCCAGTTATCAGACAACTCAACCAGCTGGTATATTTGCATTGTTTTGGAAGAGCTTAAAAAAATTTTGCCTTTACTTAAATTGAGCCAAAGTTAAAAGCCAGAAACATATCATGGTCTGTTCCAGCATATTTGCCATCAATTACGATACCATATTCAGACATGGACTGATAATATGATATATATGTATATATAAGTATAAATATATATATATATATATATATATAATACATAAATTTACAACAAATATGATAACTACACACGCTATAATAACACTTGTGTGTGAGGAAACCAACACAGAAGCAAAAAATGCCCAAATAGACAATCGCGAACGCAAATTCAGAGAAACAATGGCAGGGTCTTCATTGCTTTTCCTCTGTTTTTCATACTTCACAGCAGACAGATATAATGCATGCTTACCATCTCCAATGGCAAGGGTCATGTCATCAGTTCTATTCTTTATCAGGGCAACAATTCCTGCCTTTTGCAAAGGAGCCACCCGACAACACAAAACCACACTACATTTGCTCGCTAATTCAAAAAGCTGCAAAAAGAAAACCAACAAGAATCAAGAAAACGTAAGTCACCAAAAAACTATTCTTCACCTGCAGAGAGCAATAAGGGTACCTGTTCTTCAAGATCACTGTCCAGTATATAAACAAGGCTCGTCCCATCAATAACCAAAGCAACTTCATTGACTCCATCACCAGAATCACTCATCAGCTTCCTTCGCAGAGCCAAACCATCATACAAACTCTTTCTACACGACTCCTTAGAGTTGTTGTTTATCACTGTCTGGGTCATCGCATTCGTCAAGAGCTTAGATGAGTAGCCAATGGAAACAGCTGTTTCTTGCTTGTCCCCTGTTAAAACCCACACCTTTATACCAGCCCTTCTCAAAGCCTCAATGGCTTGAGGAACCCCCCCCTGTAATTTGTCTTCAATTGCAGATGCACCCAAAATGCTGAGGTGGCATTCGATGTTGTTTGCTACTTTTCGAAGCAAAGCTGCCCGACCCATCAGGGCAGTATTTGCAGTTTCATAAGAGGAATGCCACTGTTCGAATTCCGATGTGCTCAGTTCACGGGCCCCAATAACAAGTGTTCTCAAGCCCTTTGAGGAATAAGTATGAACATGAGCTTCGGTTGACTGACTCAGCATGTTCTGTGATCTGTCTATGACACTAAACATGGATGTGTCCGCACCTTTCACGAAAACCTTAACTGTCTTATCAGGACATCCTAATATAACCGACATCCTTTTACGGTCACTGTCAAACTCATGCATACCCAAGACGTTAAACCTGCACCGCTCAATAAAAGGAGTTTAAAACGACGTAAGGAATGTATTGGTTTAGATCATGAAGAAAGGAAAAAGAGAAGGAAAACAAACAACAGAATATACAAAGAAGCCATAATTCTCTTTTAATTGAAACAAAATGGAAAAGGTTAAATATGGTAATCTTTATGTTAATTGTAGTACCCATTTTAATGCTGCAACTAGAGTATTAGACCTTACTGGTAAACTACCATTGAAAGAAAGCGCAGATACTTAACCAATAGTCTAAACCCCGGATGATTCGTCCACCTGTTGATGTTGAATGGATTTGGTATTGCCACATTTTTTCTAGCTTTCTCTAATGGCAATGTGATAATAAACAAAATACTTTTTTAAAGGCCAAATAATGTAGCCATCATTGTGATTGTAATTCAAGATTCCCAAAACTCATTGGAAAAGCAGCTTATATTTGATGAAGATAATGAGAAGTATGCATTGAAGTGATGCACAGAAATCTCAGAGAACAAATCCTCATCTGATTGCTTCCCCTTTCATTTGAAATTCTTGTTTGCTTTACAGAGTGATTCAACAATAACATGATTTAGCTATTCAAGACCAAGTCCCATCATGAATAAACAAACTCATATAATTTACCTTTGTCTTTCCCCTTGGACGTCAATAATAATGTCACCTGATGTTCTTTCAACAAGCATAAAACCATAAGCTGCAGCAGCATACACCAATGCCTGTTCATCTGGAGATTCACCCTGATAGTCAATCAACTTCAAAGCAGGATCTTGTGTCTGAACAATTAAAGGCACAATAGTGTTGCAAGCAGCCAATGCTATGAAAAAATCAGAAACATTTCTGCCCTCATCTGTATCTTTTTGTTTTGATAATTCAAGAAGCTCCGGATCAACCTTTACCTTTATCTTTGGCCTCAAAATGTGCCTTTCACCTTTAAATGAAATAAAACCCATTAGTATTGCTAGCATATGGAGATCAAAAATGAATTTTTTCAAGAAATAAAAATGTACCTATTTCTCCATTTTCAACACTATCCTTCCCACTGCTGTAATCCACTCCCCCAATGCTAGCACATTGAAATTCCATTTTGTTCTCAGTAAGTGTACCAGTTTTATCCGAGAAAACATACTTAATCTGTCCCAAATCCTCATTTATATTCAATGCCCGACACTGAAACCTTGATTTTGAGCCCTCATCATACATTCGGTCGTCTCTGATCATGAAAAAAGCCTGACCCACACGAACGAGCTCCATTGATATGTACAAAGATATGGGAATCATAATTTGGAACACAATAACAGACATCAGAAACACAAAGAATATTTCCATTCCCCACCCATAATATTTATAATTCTCAACCTCCAGCTCCGAGTAGTCCTTTTTCCTATAAAACTCCATCATATCCAATTCATCCCTGTGGTGCCTCAACCAAACACCATGACAAATTGAGATAATAACACACAGCACAACAAGAAAAATTGAAAGGAAAATAATCTCCCTGTTCATACGAGTCTCGAGGCGGCTTCTCTTCGATGGAGCTCCAGAATTGTTGAGCATAGCTTTTGTCTCTCTCCCTGCATAAACAGCAACCCCAACTGCCCAATCAGTGTTCTTCAGCTCACAACCCCTTAGAATTATATTAGAAGGCCCCAGAGAGAGAATCTTCCGATCAAAATCCAAATTTCCATGAAAACCATAGATGTTCCTGTTGGGCTTCTCACACTTCATCAACCCACTAATCCTCTCTCTCTCCACTTCTCTCACTTGAGTCTCTTGTTTGGCATAACGGGTTTTCAAATTCGATTCTCCATCCAAATTCGTGGTCTGAACATAAGCAACTCCGGTGGGGTCACTTGTAGATAATAGTACCATGTCACAAGGGAGAGTTTGGTTCGAAACAACTTTAATGATTTCGCCAACGCATATTTCCTTCCATCTTTTTTCTTGAAACTGATCATTAACCAAAACGCAAGCCAAACGGCTGTTTTCAATTCTGTCCGACCGATGGCGCCTATAATCCTCATAAGCATCCTTAATGGCCGTGACCAATAGCACAAAAGCTAATGGTAAGATTGAGGCCCCACGACCGAAAACAGCCAGCTGGGGTAACTGATTGAGAATGGCTATAACAAGAAAATATATATATGCAACTCTATGGAACTGTTCGAATAAATTTCGGGGCAAGAATGTCAAGATGGAATATTTCCCAGTTCTGATCGAGTTCCCTGCAAATTCAAATTTCTCATTGGTTTTCTCAGGATCGTTTATGTAGATTAACCTCGCATCATCATCATTTATCTCCTTATAAGAGGCGCTGAAAGCTTCAGAATCTGCACCTATGGAGCCATGTCTGACGGGTCTTGATCCAAGCTCACTAAAGCTGACCCTCCTAGTAGATTGTCTAGGAGAGGTCTTTGAATGAATTGACTGAATGGAAGATATATTTTGGCGCGATGATGAATCATATGTAAATTCAGGAGTATGACGAGAATTTTCAGTTATTTCAATCTGGGAATATGAATCCATCCTAGAAGAAGGTTTAAGCTTTAGCAAAATCAAGCTTCAAAAGATCAGTAAGAATAGGACAAGGTGTTTTGACGCCATGATTTCAGGGTCAAAGACTTATTCAGCAGCTCAATATCAAAAACCATAGAATCCATATGCACACAGCTCTGATTTCCAACAAAAGCTTAACAGAAACAATATAAAATACACTAACGGAGAACCCAGATGCTGATCTCACTGGAAAGCAACAAAATATACAAATTCAATAACGCCCATATGAGAATTCTGACCAGAAGACACCCCAAAGTGAAAATATTCCACTTTCAACTGGGACTAAGTAAAACCCCCTTTTAAAAAATATAAATGGACAAAAGCATTACAAAAAATAACAATTCTATCTCCTCTCCGAGTTCCCTCTATAACTGAACATTTAGTAAAAGGGGAAAAGAATGATGATCGATACAACAACGGATCACGCAAAGAAACAGAGTCCGCGAAGCTAACTGAGCTATGACCAGTAATAAAAGCTGAAATCGAAGAACTTACATCTACGGGATTGTAGAACAAATAAAGCCATAATATAGAGCAGAAGAAAGAAAGTGATTTTCTCTTAGGCCGGCGTATAACTTGGTCTAATGTGATTGGAAAATGACGCATTATCAGCATTCTCGCAAGGCGTTTGAGAAAGGACGCAGAAAATTCAAAGGTCAAACGCATTATTTCTTTTAAGAGGGAAAGGAAGATGCCGAAGATTGCAAGAAACGGCGGAAAAATGAAGAGAAGAGACGTAATGGGCGACAACCGAAAAATAAATAATTCAGAAATGGGGTTAGAAACTTTGAATAGTTCATTTACTTGCTATAAAAATAATTATTGATTTAAATTGGTGTTCAACTTCTCGTTCAATTAAACGATGTCATAGAGAAGGTACCTATTAATCACTTAAAATCAACTAGCGACTAATTCAATTAAATGAAGATGATATTACTCCTCCATTTTTTATTTATTTTTTTAAATATGGTGATATTATTATTTTTTTTAACGCACACCCTAAATAACTATATGGATTCAAATCCGAATCATTACGTTGAGAAAGACCTCAAAACCCCTTGGTTGGCCTTGTTGGCTGGTGATATTACTACTCTCTTTCTTGTTAATATTGCAAAACATTAAATGAGTTGTTGCAAAAAGTCGTCATAGATTGCTAGTTGTAGTAGTTTGAATTTTGTGGTTTAGATGGTGTAGACGTTTAGTTGTACAGCACAAGCAGTTGGGAATTTTGCAACATTGGCCTCGCATTATTGGTCGTTTTGCAATGTTTGTCCCGAACTCGTGGAAATAATCTAAGTCGTCCCACTATAAAGTATATAAGTCAACATGTGGAAAAACTTCATTTTCCGTCCCATTTATGATTTATTATAAGTGAGGTGGAAGTTAGTCCATCAAGAACAATTAATCCAAATTAGCCACTGTCGATTTAGGTCAAGAGCGGTCTTTTCTATTAGATTTTAACGGTGAGTATTTTGCTTGGATACCCCCTGTGTTATACCTAATTAGCATTCCGAACCCTGTGATTTGAAAATTCTTAAAGATAACCCTGTGATTATATAAATTAGCAATAAAAACCCTCTGATTATATTAAAGTTAGCACTCAAAACCCTACAAGCACGGTTGTAGGCTGTAGGGTTTGAAATTTTAATTGAGTGCTAATTTATTACAATCACAGGGTTCGCTTTGAGAATTTTCAAATCATAGGGTTCTGAGTGCTAATTAGGTATATCACAGGGTTTTTGGTGAAATAAATTTTTTTAACGGTGGTATGTATTACCCTGAGCGGAGGACACTACATATTTTGCACTAGAACTCAACATGTATACAAAATAGATAATTTGTATATACGTACAGATCATAACAAACGGGAGACAAATCAAAAACTACTCTTAATAAGGCAGTACTAGACACAACAGTTGTCATCAAAGCAAGCGAAATAGTTCAACAAGTAGCATGCAAATTTCAAGATCCAATGTAACGCCCCGACTTTTCAGTCGTACAAGTATGATGTATGTGTTTATCAATTTGCGCGAATTAATTGTTTATAAGTGTTTTATATATTTAATTATATAATTAATTGTCATTATATGTTTAATTATTCTATTTTATTTTATTTTATGTTATTTGTTAAGTGGGTTTATTTTATTTTAGTTTATTTTATAAATATTTGAATTATTTGGTTTTTTTTAATTTAATTGAATTCTTTAACTATATGCGCGTGTGTGACATGTTTGAGTACCGTTCCTATTCGAATTGAATTCGGAATTTCATGAAAATTTAGTATGTTGTACATTTATATGTTATGAACATGTCAACATGCTCGTTTCATGTTTTCGGATTCATTTGCATGAGTTTTGAATTTATTTTGTTCTTGGAATCCAGAATGGGGGCTAACGAGTAATTAGCGCACCCTTGGTTCCGTATGTGATATCTTGAGCTCAGGAACTCGGATTCGAGTTCCGTCAACTTCGTTGAACTCGTAATGAAAATTCGGGTTTAATGAACTTAGCCTCATATTTTTAAAAAATTATTTGAACCTCCGAATTCAACCGAAACACGAAACAATTGCAAATCTGTCACAGTTTACTAAAATAACCATAACTCCCTCAAACTTGTCCAAATTAACCATGGTTGGAGCCTATAGAACCCTGGTTACACCCACTAACTTCCCATACCTTCTCCCCACCGAACCAACCCTCACACAAAAGAGAAAATCAGCCAAAAAGCCCCTGCTTCCAGTCTCATCCCGTAACCCTTGCCATCCTTAGAGATTCAAGCTCAAATCTCTCTCATCTTCCATCCAATCCACAAGGTAAGTTTAGAGTTGTAATATACATTCAATATATGTCATTTTAAGCCATGCATCCCTAATTTTTAGCTTATATTCATGGAGTTTGAAGGAGATGAGTGAATAGTTAGGTTTATAACCATTTTCTTGATTCCATGAATTCCTTGATGCTTTTAGTTGTTTTATGGAATGAAAGTGATCACCTTAGCTTCCTTATTGCATTTATGAACTTGGATTCTATGGTAGTTGAGTATTCAATACTATCCCATTAATGGAAGTTGGATTTCTTGAAGGTTTAGATGCATACTTGATCATCCTTCTCTTTCCTTTTCGTACTCACGGTTGGGACTTGTTTAAATGTTGAAATTGTCTTGAGTATGTGACCTTTTCCATGCCTTCTTGCTGCTGTGTTGAGCTTGGATGTTGCTGCCCTGTTTTTGTGATGTTGTACCTTGTTTTTGCTGCGTTAACCTGCTGCAGTTGTTGCGTCCAGTGTCGCGGCCGCGCAGCTTCTGCATTGAAATTTCATCGCGGCCGTGTAGCTATTACAGAAGTGTTTGTTGATTGATTTGAGGTTATGTAGCGGCCGCACCATTTTTGTGAAGCATGAGGTCGCGGCCGCGTTGTCCAATTTCGAGCAGCAATAACTTTTGTTCTTAATTGCAGTAATTGAGCTTTGTTTTGTGCATTGTTATGCATGATTCTTGTTTAATAATGCATGTTGCATGCATGAACACGTACGTATAGGTATATATTTGCATGCATGTCGTGATTTTATATTGTTGTTGATTATGCATGCATGTTGTAAATATATATATATATATTTGGATATGATTATATATTATTTAAATGCATGATTAATTAAATATATTAAGTAGTGTTTAAATTATTTAAATTTTAGGACTAAATTGTTATTTATTTCGTGTTATTTAATTTTCGAACATAACTTGAATGTCTTTAATTGTCTATTTTTCTAATTGTAAACATGATATAGTACGTGTTATGATTGTTATATGAAATTCTTGGATTGATTTGAAATGAAATGTGAAAGTTATGAACTCTAATGTATATGATCGCTTCCTTGAGTGAACGAATGACTTGTTTATATGCCTTAAATGCATTAATCGTGCACATGAACATTTTCATGACATAATATTACCTCTTAGGCATATCATATCATACTCATTTCATTGCCGAGCGTCATACTTGGTTCATTTGGAGTCTTGAGTCTCACGAGTACACTACTTTATCCTTTGAACAGTTTTCTCCAGGGTGGAGACTTGCCGGGTTCTTAGGACACTTTTGAGTCCTCTTGTTTTCTTCATTGGTTTTTGGTCGGTAAGGTGCAACATGTGGGTTTCTCTTTTATTTAGTTAAATGACCCGATATATTCCCTATGTGTAAAGTTTAAGCCAAACTACTATATTTATATCGAGTCTTTCAACGAGTCAAGGCTTTTGAACGTTAAACCCCTTTTTAATGATTACCCTACCAACGTTTTGGCGAGAATTGTTTGATCACATTGAATGGGGGCCCTGGGACTTGGTGCACATGGCGAACCGGGGAAGCAAGGGTTGACGGGGATCCCATGTGCTAGTCCCAACCAAATTACAGATTCCGGAACTCTCTAGGAGATTAGCGAGGAAAGGAGGCTGAGCGCCTTTGGGGAACTCATGAACCCCCTTTGGTCAATGATTGAGGTGGCCGGGTCTTGCTAACCCGTCCACCGCCCGGAGGAAGAAGGTGTAAGTGATTATGATTGAATGAATGATTGATAATGAATGAATGAACTATTGTTAATGAATGAATGCATGATTGTAGTATGATCACTAATGATTGAACGAACGAATGATTAAATGCACACACGAGGTGAAGGTTGGAGAATTCGCCCTCTCGCCGGGCTCACGTATTGACCACATGATTGTAATGAATGAATGAGATTGACTGTTGTAATCCCCGAGCGTTGTTTTCCTTGTTTTCACCTACTTGGGAAATTATTTCAACACCTCGCACGGGATTATGACTTGCATGTGAAGGTGTTTAATCCTGCACTATTTATTATATTAAACCCTGTTTTATACCCACCAGTCTCCTATAGACTGAACCCGGATTTGTTCAGCTCTTTTGCAGGTTTGGAGTGCTAGGCGGGAGTTCGAGTCTGTCGAGTCTTGTGGTTGAGTCCGAGTCACACCTCTGCATACTGTTAATTGATTAGTTATATTGAATTGTATAGATTTTATGTTATTGATTCGAGACAGGCTTCTAGGGATAGATTGAACCCGTATTTATGATTATAATTATGAATTATGTTTATTTATGATATTTCGAAACTAGGTCATTTTGTTAGTTGAACCTTTTTTTTTCTTGAATTGGTATTGGATTATATGCTTTGCTTCCGCATTTGTCATTTCACTTTGTACCTATTTATTTGGTTTCGAAGGTTTAGTTCCCATCTAGCCTAGTGAGTGTGTGAGTCCCCGTTCGCTCTGATCGGGCACGTGTATGAATTTTTTCATTTCATATGCGGGTCGGGTCTAAGTGCGGGGGATGTGACGCCTCCCGTTTGGGGTGCTACATCCAACATGTCAAAAATTCAACTATCTACACGAGTTCACCTAGCATAGATTGTTAGGCATAGTGGTTGTAATCCTCTTTGAGATTTTTTTTGTGTCACAGATAATCTTTAAATAATAGACGTATAATTTTAATCACTGGCAAATACTTCTTTATATGTATTACGTGTTTTGTGTGTTTCCATTTATGTGTACATATATAAGAACTCCCCTAATCCATCGGTTTGTTAGGAACTTTGTCATTATGTGAATGACACATGAAACAAGTCCTACCTCAAGCTGGATTAAAAACTACTTCAAGTTAATGAGTCCAACGAACAGTGGGAATGTCGACTAGCCTTAATAAGTCCATATATGGGTTAAAGCAGGCCTCGAGACAATGGTACGCAAAATTTTCTTTGGCTTTACTCAGTTATGGGTTTATATGATCAAAATCTGACTATTCTTTATTCTTAGGGGAAGTGGTACAGATTTTATTGCCCTGCTGGTTTATGTTGAGGGCATCGTACTAACAGGTTCGAATTCATAGTTGATCTCTCAGCTTAAGGGCATTCTTCACTTTCAATTCAAAGTCAAGGATCTTGGCCACCTTAAGTATTTCCTTGGATTGGAAATTGCTAGATCTAAGTCAGGTATAATGCTCAGCCAAAGATAGTACACTCTTCAACTTTTAGAGAAGTGGGCTTCTTGGGATCTAATCCAGTCCACACTCCCATGGATCCTAATCTTCAACTAAATTGCAGCGATGGAGAGCTGCTTAAAGATGTTTCTCAATACAAAAAACTTATTGGGAAATTGTTGTATCTCACTTTATCTTGACCGGGCATTTACTTTACATTGAGCCAATTCATCCGCAAACCTCACGACAGTCATTTACTTGTCGTTCATCATTTTTTATGATACTTGAAGTCATCTCCAGGCCAAGGTTGTAACATCCCGTTTTTCCAACAAGCCAGGTACAACGTCACGAGAGAGTTTAATTCAATATTTCTGTGAATTATGTGACGTCGCATGCTCTAAGTATCAACATGTAATTCTATTTTTATTACATGCGCCTTAGAATTTATTTAAATTATACTTGGACTCAATTGTCCAATATTTACAAGTTAGGGACCTAATTATAATTAGGGTATTTTCGGTCTTCGTGACTGTCTTGAGCTCGAGAATTCGAATTCGAACTTCGACCTTGCCATTGGATTTATTTCGGAGATTTAGATTCGATGGAATTAACCTTATACTTTTCTAAAGCCAATCGATCGCTCTAGCATTTTAAAATTTGATCCGAATGGACCGGATACCGTTTTACCCAACCCAGTCTCTTGGCCAAGAAAAGGGCCAATCCCCTTTCTTCCACCCCTATTTCCCACGTTTCTTCAAGGAAGAGAGAAGGAAAAGAGATACACCCCTTTTGGCCTCCAAACTCTCGAGCTCGAGTCTGTAAGATCCGACCATCCGATCAACGACACAAGGTAAGATTTATGTTCCTCTCGTTACGTGCTTTGATTTACTGCCTCTTTCGTGACTTGAATATGTCATTTTGTGGCTTTGTGGGGAAGATAATGAATAGTGCCGGGTTGGGAGTTCGATGTGTGACGCCCCGACTTTTCGGCGGTACAGGTACGACGTATGTATTTATTAATTGTGCAATTAAATTCATTATTTATGTTATTATATATTTATTTGTTTATTCTTTGAAGTATATGATTATTTGTTATGGAATTTATATGAATTCTTGAACGTATTGCTTACGTGATTATGAACATACCTTGTTTGCATCCGATTTGATTTTCGATTTTCCTGAAAACCTGGTATGCTTGAGATATGTGTGTTATGAATGTGTTTTGATGTTCGTTGCATGATTTCGAACTTGTTTAAGTTGGTTTCGGATTTATTTTGACTAATGGGACCAAAAAGGGGCTAAAGAGCATTTAGCACACCTTGGGTTCCGGGCGGCATAACTTGAGCTCGGGAATTTGGATTCAAATTCTGTCATCACTATTGTGTTGGATTTTCTATTTAGTGGTCTCACATATTTAATAAATTGTACGTAGGCTATCTCATAATACTAGCCCAATTAAGTGATCTATTTAAGATATATTTATTTATGTGGGCTTATAGGAATATTGGTTGAAGTATGGGTCTTTTATGTGTAGAAACCCGTGGACACTTAATTATGATTGATGGACCCATAATTAAGGTGCCCTAATTTTGGTTATATATTAGGGTTGTGGTCCATAAGTCAGATACGTTCTTTGTCTTCTTTTCTGCCCCCATGTAACACCCGAGCGCAAGGTGCCACATCCCCCGCACCGAGACCCGACCCAAATATGAAATGGACGATCCATACCCGAGCCAAATCACGGCGAACGGGGACAAACACACACTCTAAGCTAGGCGGGCTAACCCTTGAAACCATATAACAACATAAAACATTAAAGCGGAAGCAATGAACGAACATATGCCATAAATATATATCATGAGCATCCAAGCTCCAAAAATTATTCATATACATCAACAATTGCCATCACGGCCCAAAAATAAATACGCTCCACATCAATATACATATACAATAATCCAAAAGTGTAATATGCAAGTGTAAGACTCAAAATACAGAGCTAGAGACAAATGCAAGACCTAGGACTCGTATTCCCGCCTAGCTCCCTCAACACCTGCACAAAACATCTGAAAACCAAACGGGTTCAGTCCAAAGGGGACTGGTGGGTATAAAACAGGGCATAGATATAATATATGACGGTAATTAAACAATCACATGCAAGCTATAATCCCAAGTGAGGTTTTTAAAGACTTTCCCAAGTGGGTGAAAAGAATCATCAAAAGGGATTATAACTGTGACGCCCCGTTTCGATGGTTGTCAGGTACAACGACACGTGTGTGTTAGTTCGAGTGCTGCGTGTATTTTAATTTCATTTTAATTGCTAAATGTGCAATTTTCTAAACTTAAATTTCTCATTAATTACCTACGTGTAAAATAGTTGTTAATCTTATTTTTAAATGTGAAATCATATAAATTGTTAATAATTTAACGTGAGATCATTTAGTTTACAAGTTATCATTAATTTTGAATTAATGCATTTCATCATATATATATGTCACGTTTGGGCATTAAATATATATATGCATATTTTATCAAAAGAATACCTTACATATATGTGTACATTTATATGTACACCCACGTGTCATTCTCTTACACAAGCATTACTATATTATATTTGTAGATATACACAAAATTTTAACACACACACACTTTAGATTTCACCATCTCCTCTCCTCTCTCTCTCACGTCTTGCACATTTTGAAAAAAAAAAAAAAAAAGGGAGAAGAGCCCAGTCAAGCACCACCACCGGACGTTGCCATCCACCGCCACCACCATTTCCGATTGCCTTATCTTCCTCTCTTCTTCTCTTTGGTGAGCTTTTGGGATTTATATATATATATATGTGTGTAGTGTTATAAATAAGTTAAGGTTTGTGGTTTATGACTACTCATGCTTGATTCTTGGCCATTTAATGATGATTCCATGATAATATACTCCTGAAATGCAAAAAAATTCGGAATCGTTAATGTATTAAATGGATTACATTAAAATAGGGTTTCATTTACGAAATGGGTTAATTTAGTTTTGGGGATTAATCATGCTTTATTTATATTTCATATTTGAATATAAGGGCTATATATATATATATATATATATATATATATATACTGTGTACTACTAATTTAGCTTGAATTGTGGGTTGGCATTTAATTGTAGGATTAAATTGAATTGGGGGTGATGATTTACTGGAGACGCCATTTGCTGCTACTTTTACATATACATATATATATAGTGCTTATACATATTTATTATATATATTCCTAGCTAATGTTGCGATTTAAAATAGAAATTAGGATTTATGTGGAACTGGGTGATTCTTCCCCTAAGTGTTGTTACCCATTTGCTTCCGGTTGCTTTTTTAAAAGTTAGTTATTAGTAATTAAGTATGTGAAGTGCATGCAATTTAATTGTCAAATATTGATTATGATAGAAAGAACATGTAATCTAATTGGTGGAGTGTGGTAATGACCCTTTTTATCGTGAGTTGGAGTTGATGACATTTTAATTGCTGTTGTTGCTGAAAGTAGTCCAGCAGCTACCACATCATATTTCGGTTTATTGATTTTTATTTATTTATTTTTATAACTTCATGTATTATCTCTGATTTTTCATTTCCAGAACCATTCTTTGAGCCTCATATATATTATATAAATTAATATGTGATTTATTCTTTAAATATATATTGATCATGAATCCCTAACGTGTTTACTTGCTTTATTTGGTCACGTGTGCATTTGCCGAGCATGCTTATTTTATAAAATGGTCTCATTGCACGCCAAATCATCCATATCATTGAATTTAGTTGCCGTACGCGTCATTACTTGGTCCATTTTGAGTCGAGTCTTAACCGAAAAGTATTCGGTTTGTACAGATAATCTCCAGGGCAGAGAGGACCAGGTCGAATAGGCATTCTTGTTGCCTCTTTTTGTCGTTTACTCCACTCAGGTGAGGTTTTTCTTTATATATATCGACCTACAACCTTGCATGTGATAGAAGAGCCAAAATGTTTTTACTAAAAGCAACCCTCTTATTATTATATATTATTGAAAATGTTTTCAAACAAAAACCGAACCGATTGGCGAGATGTGTGTGTGTGTTATATTGTGGGGCCCAGGGGTCGTGCTTTGGGTGAATCGGGGAGGCAAGGGCCGACGGCTAGCCCGTTGTACAGTCCCATATCGAAGGGGATGAACCCAGAATCCATTAGGAGGTTAGTGGAGGACGGAGTCCCGAGTCATGCACCCTCGTTTCTCATGTGTATATGGATGGGGAGGGTTGGCCGCCCGAACCATCAACCCGGAGGAAAAAGGATGTTTAGGTAATGATATGATTGTGTGTGTGAACGACCGCAATGATTGAAAATAAGGAGTAAAGGTTGGAGACCGCTCGTTCTCGCCGAGCAACCTACAGTAATTATTTAATGAATTGAATGTCCGTAATCCCATTGTGCGAGTTTTGAATTTTCCAAAATTAATATGTTTTGATGAATAATGTATAATGGGAGTAGGGAACTGTGTGCTTGCATGTATATTTATATATACGGGTGTGTGTGTAGCCCCTCACCAGTCCTTTGACTGACCCCTCCATGTTTTTTTCCCTTTTGCAGTTGCAGGTACACTTGGTCGTAGCTAGGCGGGAAAGTTAGTACAGTCTTTTACTTTTGTACCTAGCTAGATCTTTATTCTCTTGTTGGAGTTATGCATTAGATACAGCATACAATTATCAGTGGTAATACTGAGGCCTTGTTGACCTCCTACACTTTTGGATACTTGTTACTGTTTTGTTAGCCTTGGTGGCTAGTATATATATATTTTGCTTTAGTAGATTACATTGTTTGAACTCGTTTGCATATTCGTTTTAATTACGCTTCCGCATATTCGTTCTTGTTGCGCACTTGAATGATAGGGTCTAGTCCCGCCTAGCCAGGAGTGTTTTTGGTTGTCACCCGTTCGCTATGACTTGGTGCGTATACGGATGTCCGTTTCGTATATGTACTGGGGCATAGTGCGGGGGTTGTGGCGTACCGGCGCTCCGGGCGCTACATCCTTAAGTGGTATCAGAGCTCTAGGTTGCAAAACCGGAGTTCTAGTGTCAAGTCGTGTCTGTCTAAGTTGTACGGCTTAAGAACTATGTGTTTATGTGCTTAATTGAATTGCATTGTTTTGAAATTTGATGATAATTACTTTAACTACTTGATTTAGTTGTTTGTTTCAATTAATTGTAATACATATGCATTTTTAACCAATCATGCATCCTTTTCAGTTTCTTATATCTCAGGATGCCTCGTGGCCGACCTCCACGTGACCATGGACAGCCCCGTTATGAACCTCCTCAACCGCCACAAATGAATATGGAAAACTTCATGGATGCTGTATATAACTATGTTGAACAGAGGCGTGCGGAAGCTCCACCTCCACCTCCTCCTCCAGTGGTACAACAACCTCCACCACCACCGCCTCGGAATGCACATACGGTATTTCTCAGCTATAACCCTCCTAAATTCATGGGGACTACGGACGATATTGTAGCAGAGACTTGGCTTACTCGCATTAGCCGTATCTATGAGGTATGCCCCTGCACCCCTGAAGAGCAAGGCCGATTTGCTGTGTTTCAACTAGAAGGGGATGCCTATGAATGGTGGAAAGGAGTTTCAGAGAAATTGGAGGTAAATGACGAAGAACTTAATTGGGATGTCTTCATTCGAGAGTTTCGTGATGCTTATGTACCCGAGGTTGTACGGGAGAAGCGTGAACAGGAGTTTATGGACCTCAAGCAAGGGACTCGGACTGTGGCACAATATCTAGCTGTCTTCAATAGATTGGCCAAGTATGCACCTCATATTACACGAGATGAAAAGAGAAAGGCCAAGCGATTCATTGCCGGTTTGAGAGAAGACTTGAGGCATGGAAGTGCCGGACATAAATTTGAGTCCTTTTCGGACACGGTTCAGAGGGCTATGGTTCAAGAAGAAGAGTATCGAAAGAAAGATCCAGTTTCAAAAGGCTATACAGGGCAGAGTTCGGGATCGGGCCCTAAGAGGCCCGCACATCAGATTGCTTAGCCCCCGCGGGCCCATGACAAGAAACCCCGACCAGCGGGGCTAGCTCAGAAAGCACCAGCAGCTCTTCTTCCACCGGGACCAAAGCCATGCACTCATTGTGGGGGTCCCAATCACAACTATGATAATTGTTGGAAGAGGCTCGGGCGATGCTTGATTTGTGGGTCTCCGGAACATAAGGCCTATGCTTGTGATCAAGCTAGAGATCGAGGGCAACAGGGTGGAAATCAGAAATAAGTTGTGAGAGCCCGTGTTTATGCCCTTGAGGGCGAGGATCAGGATGCTCAGGTTGATGCTGCTGCCGTCATCGAAGGTACAATTTGCATTCATGGCACTTGCATCCATACATTATTTGACCCAGGTACAACACACTCGTTTCTTGCTCGAGACTTGGTCTCTTCTTTGTACTTGCCTGCTCCTTGTTTGGATGCCTGTTTTGTGGTTAGTTCACCTCTAGGAGGTAGTCTTGAGACGAATCGTGTGTTTAAGAATTGCCCGGTGAGCATTGAGGGTCGTGATTACCCAGCCGATTTTGTGGAGATGTCGTTGAAGAAGTATGGAGCCATTCTTGGGATGGATTGGTTGTTTGTACACCGAGCCGTTATAGACTGTCACACCAAGAAGATCCGTTTGGGTGCCGAAGTCTTTGTGGGCAAGAAAGGAAAGTCTAATCCTATAATCTCTTTCATGGAAGCTCACAAACTTGTGAGAGACGGAGCCACTGGATACATAGCCTATCTTCTTAATAAACCTACAGATCAGGCAAAATTGGAGGAAACCGAAATCGTTAAGGACTTTCTTGATGTATTTCCGGAGAATCTGGGTTCCCTTCCACCAAAGCGAGAAATTGAGTTCGTGATAGACCTCTATCCGGAAGCAGAGGCTTTCTCAAAGACACCTTATCGCATGGCTCCAGCCGAGTTAAAGGAATTAAAGACACAGCTTGACGAGCTTTTGGCTTGCGGATACATTAGACCGAGTACCTTACCTTGGGGTGCTCCCGTTCTATTTGTAAAGAAAAAGGATGGAACGTTGAGAATGTGTATCGACTACCGTGAGCTTAATAGGATGACGGTGAAGAACAAGTACCCCCTTCCACACATCGAGGAGTTATTCGATCTACTTCAGGGTTCGAAGGTTTATTCCAAACTTGATTTGAGACAAGGGTATTACCAGTTGAGGGTCCGGCAAGAGGATATTCCAAAGACTGGATTCAACACCCGGTATGGACACTACGAGTTTGTAGTCATGCCTTTTGGCTTGACAAACGCTCCAGCGGCTTTTATGGACATGATGCATAGGATATTTTGACCGTTTCTTGACAAGTTTGTGGTGATCTTCATCGATGATATCCTAGTGTATTCGAAATCTGAAGAAGAACATGCCCAACATTTGAGGATTGTACTCGAGACTCTCAAGGAACATCAACTTTTCGCAAAGTTTAGCAAATACGAGTTCTGGATCGACAGAGTCACCTTCCTAGGCCATATTATATCAGGCAACGGGATTGAAGTTGATCCGTCAAAGATAGAGACTGTGATGCACTGGAAGCAACCGAAGAATGCCTCTGAAGTAAGAAGTTTTCTTGGCTTAGCAGGCTATTACAGAAGATTCGTGAAGGATTTCTCGAAGACAGCCGCACCTTTGACCCGATTGACCAAAAAGGAGATAAAGTTTATGTGGGACGATACTTGTGAGGTAAGCTTTCAACAGTTGAAGGAGAAGTTAACTACCGCACCGGTGTTAACCTTACCCAATGGCACCGAGGGCTACGCCATATACACTGATGCTTGTAAGGAAGGACTTGGATGTGTGTTGATGCAAAATGGGAAAGTAGTTGCTTACACCTCAAGGAAGTTGAAAGAACATGAGAAGAATTACCCCACTCACGATCTCGAGCTAGCAGCTATTATCTTTGCTTTAGCAAAGTGGAGGCACTATCTCTACGGTGTTAAGTTTGAGATTTTCTCCGACCATAAGAACCTCAAATACTTGTTTACTCAGAAGGAGCTCAATATGAGACAGCGGCGCTGGATGGAATTCTTAGAAGATTATGATTGCACTATCCACTATCATCCAGGCAAAGCTAATGTGGTCGCTGATGCTTTGAGTCGGAAGTCAAGCATATCAAGTTTGGAAGCTAGCGCGAGTAATGGAGCCGAGAGCATTGTATTAAAAGCTCGAGTTGCTAACATCACCATACAGCCGAACTTGAAACAAAGAATTCTTGATACTCAAGCCACTGATCCTTGGATTCAAAACCGGATAGAGAAAGTTCGAGAGGATCCGGAGTCACCGTTTGGATTCGATGAATTTGGAGTTTTTAGATTTAAGACTCGAGTTTGTGTGCCACAAGAGCTACAACGTACAATCCTTGAAGAGGCACATAAGACAGCTTATTCAATGCATCCCGGTGGTAACAAGATGTACCGAGACTTAAAACAATATTATTGGTGGAATGGTATGAAGAAAGGTGTAGCAAATTATGTAAGACATTGCCGGACGTGCCAACAAGTCAAAGCTGAGCATCAGAAACCGGGAGGTTTGTTACAACCTTTGCCTATTCCGGAATGGAAGTGGGAACAAGTGACAATGGATTTCGTTTCTGGTTTACCGAAGGCTAAAGGTGTTGATGGAATTTGGGTGATAGTCGACCGCTTAACCAAGTCTGCCCACTTTCTTGTAGTAAGAATGTCCGATAAAGTAAGCAAGCTAGCGGAGAAGTACAATAACGAGATTGTCAGGCTTCATGGAATCCCGGTTAGCATTGTGCCAGATAGGGATCCGAGGTTCACTTCAAAATTGTGGCAGGATCTTCAGAAGCATTTGGGTTCGAAACTTAACTTCAGCACAGCGTCACACCCTCAGACGGACGGACAGTCAGAGAGATTGATCAAATACCTTGAAGACATGCTTCGAGCTTGTGCTTTGGACTTTCAGAACACTTAGGACAAACAACTGCCCTTGGTTGAGTTTGCTTACAATAATAGTTATCAAGCCTCGATTGGGACGGCACTGTATGAAGCTCTTTACAGTAGGAAGTGCCGGTCACCGTTGTTCTTTGATCTAGAGGATTGGAAATGGACGAAGAAAGAAGGGGTGAAAAAGAAAGAGAAAAGGGGAGTCCTTCCTAAAGTAGTTCAAGATGCTATCGATAATATTAAAATCATCCAACAGCGGATGAAAGCTGCTCAAGATCGTCAGAAGAGCTATGCTGACCGAAGAAGGCGGAACCTCGAGTTCGAGGTAGAGGATAGAGTCTTTTTGAAAGCATCCCCACGTAAAGGATTCACTTGTATTGGAAGAGGTGGGAAGCTAAATCCTCGTTACATTGGGCCATTTGAGATACTTGAACGCATTGGTGAAGTGGCATATCGGTTAGACCTTCCGCCAAGCTTGACTGGAATACACAACGTTTTTCATGTGTCTCAACTCCGAAAGTACTACCCCGACGACTCAGAGATCCTTCCCGTGGAAGACGTAGAACTAGAACCAGACCTGACTGTTAGGAATAGTACCCTAGAAAGCCGATTGTATATCCGCTTTGTTCTTTTCCTTATTGTAATCACAGACAATCTTTGAATGAAATAACGAATTAAGGCAACACTTCTTTATATGCTCTTGTTTGGTATGCGTTTACTTTAGCTGTGCATGTATGAGAACTCCCCTAATCCTGATGACTTTAGGACTCTACCATTTAGGTGAAATGGTTCATGAAACGAGCCCTATATCACATAAGTCATGATTAGTAAAATACTCCAAGCCGATGAGTCCTACCGACAGTGGGAGTGTCAACCTGACTCCTCTAAGGCTTGCTTGTGGGATCACGCCCTTAAGAAGGACCACCTTGTTTCATGGAGGTGCAAAGTGTATAGTTGATACGTGCGTGATACATGAGGGTGCTTACTTTAACAAGTAAGTTCACTGAGGTGCCCCGTGTGAGAACATTCCTAAATGGGAAAGGAAGTTTCTATTTCAGGAAATGGAAACTTCCAGATTAGGAAATATCTCACGAGTCATTGATGTGATTAATTGATCCTTAGACTTGAGGTTCCTTGTCACTTTATGAGTTAACTCTGTAGTCTTAGGTATAAGCTTTAAAGGGTGTCGCCTTAGACAACTGATTCAAGGCCTATGCTGGGGCTGCACAAGTGATTCATGAAAGTGAATGAGAATCAAGAAAGGACCTACACTTGCATTTGCAAGGTGATCTCTTATTGTGTAAGTCATTCATATGCCATATGGAGTCCTTGGCCAAGGCAGTAGATCAAGACATCAAGAAAAGGGTTTCTTGGATTGAGATCAAATGGATATGAAATGCACTTAGCTTTAAGACCAGATTATTAGGGTTCTGATTATTCGCTTGCCCTAGATCTTGGTTGAGAGATAGTAAGTAGGAGGATTGTATCTCACATGAATCAATGACTTAAAGGTTCTGTCGAATCCGAACATTCCAATTCAGCTAGGGGTTAAACACCTGTTGCTAGACTATGGTCGTTTAATCTGTGGACTAATTAATTAATTAGTGAATTAATTAATTAGGGTCACTGCTAATTGAATTGAGAACCTAGAGGGTCACACACAACAACTTGGTTACATGAGTTGAGGCTTAAAAATGATTAAACGAGTTAATCGGGCCAAGAGGGTTCCACACGTGTGAAATCACACGTGTGGCTCACGTGAGTGACACGTGTCACTGTGACACGTGTCACTATGACACGTGTCACACACGTGTGAATATATATATATTGTATATATATATGTATTAAATAATAAAGGTGTTAATTATTTAATAGACTTTGGTTTAATTTTGAATTAAAAGGAAAGTCTTATTTTGGAGAAAATAATCTAGTTAATTAATTATGAATTAATTAATTAGATAAAATAAGTTATTTATTTTAAATAAATAAAGTATAAAATAATCCAAAAATAGTTTGGATATTTTTAGCTCTCTTGAAAGTTGATTTGAATTAGAATTCAAAGTCAAAGTCAAAATTACTTGATGATCAAGTAATAGGAGAGAGAGACCAAAATCCTAGCCCATAATGGACTAGGAATTTCGGCACGCCCTCCCTATAAATAGGGGAGCTCGAGCTCCTTATGGAGCTGATCAAGAATTCTTTTGGTTCATGTGTTGACCACCTTCCTTTCTCCAAGATTAAATAAAACCCTAGGTTAAGCCTAAACACTAACTAGAGAACTAGCATCCTTACTAGTTAGATTGTGATCAAGTTGGTGGACTATCTCTAGAGACTTCAAGTTAGAAGTTTGAAGATTCGAGCTTTACCAAGGAGAGGGGATCAAGCCGCGAGAAGAGCGTTCTTGGGTGGCTTGAAACGCTTCAAGAAAGAACAAAAGAAAAGTAAGTTTTCTATCTTTACGAATTTGGTTACACGATTGCGAGTCCAAGGTCCTTTTGTTGGGAAAATTTTTTAAATTCCGCTGCTTTCTGATTCGTGTTTTCTAACACTGACGATTGTCAGAAAGCCAGTAAGAGTCCTTGACCAAAAATTTCAAGAATTAAGAAATCGGAGAATTCCTCTAGTCAAAGTCTTATGGCAAGATCAGAAGTCTGAAGAAGCCACTTGGGAAACCGAGGAAAAGATGAGAAAAATCTGTCCGGAGTTGTTCGAGGCTAGTCAGAAGAATCTGGGGACCAGATTCTTTTAAGGGGGGAAGGTTGTGACGCCCCGTTTCGATGGTTGTCAGGTACAACGACACGTGTGTGTTAGTTCGAGTGCTGCGTGTATTTTAATTTCATTTTAATTGCTAAATGTACAATTTTCTAAACTTAAATTTCTCATTAATTACCTACGTGTAAAATAGTTGTTAATCTTATTTTTAAATGTGAAATCATATAAATTGTTAATAATTTAACGTGAGATCATTTAGTTTACAAGTTATCATTAATTTTGAATTAATGCATTTCATCATATATATATGTCACGTTTGGGCATTAAATATATATATGCATATTTTATCAAAAGAATACCTTACATATATGTGTACATTTATATGTACACCCACGTGTCATTCTCTTACACAAGCATTACTATATTATATTTGTAGATATACACAAAATATTAACACACACCCACTTTAGATTTCACCATCTCCTCTCCTCTCTCTCTCACGTCTTGCACATTTTGAAAAAAAAAAAAAAAAGGGGAGAAGAGCCCAGTCAAGCACCACCACCGGACGTTGCCATCCACCGCCACCACCATTTCCGATTGCCTTATCTTCCTCTCTTCTTCTCTTTGGTGAGCTTTTGGGATTTATATATATATATATGTGTGTAGTGTTATAAATAAGTTAAGGTTTGTGGTTTATGACTACTCATGCTTGATTATTGGCCATTTAATGATGATTCCATGATAATATACTCCTGAAATGCAAAAAAATTCGGAATCGTTAATGTATTAAATGGATTACATTAAAATAGGGTTTCATTTACGAAATGGGTTAATTTAGTTTTGGGGATTAATCATGCTTTATTTATATTTCATATTTGAATATAAGGGCTATATATATATATATATATACTGTGTACTACTAATTTAGTTTGAATTGTGGGGTTGGCATTTAATTGTAGGATTAAATTGAATTGGGGGTGATGATTTACTGGAGACGCCATTTGCTGCTACTTTTACATATACATATATATATAGTGCTTATACATATTTATTATATATATTCCTAACTAATGTTGCGATTTAAAATAGAAATTAGGATTTATGTGGAACTGGGTGATTCTTCCCCTAAGTGTTGTTACCCATTTGCTTCTGGTTGCTTTTTTAAAAGTTAGTTATTAGTAATTAAGTATGTGAAGTGCATGCAATTTAATTGTCAAATATTGATTATGATAGAAAGAACATGTAATCTAATTGGTGGAGTGTGGTAATGACCCTTTTTATCGTGAGTTGGAGTTGATGACATTTCAATTGCTGTTGTTGCTGAAAGTAGTCCAGCGGCTACCACATCATATTTCGGTTTATTGATTTTTATTTATTTATTTTTATAACTTCATGTATTATCTCTGATTTTTCATTTCCAGAACCATTCTTTGAGCCTCATATATATTATATAAATTAATATGTGATTTATTCTTTAAATATATATTGATCATGAATCCCTAACGTGTTTACTTGCTTTATTTGGTCACGTGTGCATTCGCCGAGCATGCTTATTTTACAAAATGGTCTCATTGCTCGCCAAATCATCCATATCATTGAATTTAGTTGCCGTACGCGTCATTACTTGGTTCATTTTGAGTCGAGTCTTAACCGAAAAGTATTCGGTTTGTACAGATAATCTCCAGGGCAGAGAGGACCAGGTCGAATAGGCATTCTTGTTGCCTCTTTTTGTCGTTTACTCCACTCAGGTGAGGTTTTTCTTTATATATATCGACCTACAACCTTGCATGTGATAGAAGAGCCAAAATGTTTTTACTAAAAGCAACCCTCTTATTATTATATATTAATGAAAATGTTTTCAAATAAAAACCGAACCGATTGGCGAGATGTGTGTGTGTGTGTTATATATTGTGGGGCCCAGGGGTCGTGCTTTGGGTGAACCGGGGAGGCAAGGGCTGATGGCTAGCCCGTTGTACGGTCCCATATCGAAGGGGATGAACCCAGAATCCATTAGGAGGTTAGTGGAGGACGGAGTCCCGAGGGCGAGGGAATCATGCACCCTCGTTTCTCATGTGTATATGGATGGGGAGGGTTGGCCGCCCGAACCATCAACCCGGAGGAAAAAGGATGTTTAGGTAATGATATGATTGTGTGTGTGAACGACCGCAATGATTGAAAATAAGGAGTAAAGGTTGGAGACCGCTCATTCTCGCCGAGCAACCTACAGTAATTATTTAATGAATTGAATGTCCGTAATCCCATTGTGCGAGTTTTGAATTTTCCAAAATTAATATGTTTTGATGAAGAACGTATAATGGGAGTAGGGAACTGTGTGCTTGCATGTATATTTATATATACGGGTGCGTGTGTAGCCCCTCACCAGTCCTTTGACTGACCCCTCCATGTTTTTTTCCCTTTTGCAGTTGCAGGTACACTTGGTCGTAGCTAGGCGGGAAAGTTAGTACAGTCTTTTACTTTTGTACCTAGCTAGATCTTTATTCTCTTGTTGGAGTTATGCATTAGATACATCATACAATTATCAGTGGTAATACTGAGGCCTTGTTGACCTCCTACACTTTTGGATACTTGTTACTGTTTTGTTAGCCTTGGTGGCTAGTATATATATATTTTGCTTTAGTAGATTACATTGTTTGAACTCGTTTGCATATTCGTTTTAATTACGCTTTCGCATATTCGTTCTTGTTGCGCACTTGAATGATAGGGTCTAGTCCCGCCTAGCCAGGAGTGTTTTTGGTTGTCATCCGTTCGCTATGACTTGGTGCGTATACGGATGTCCGTTTCGTATATGTACTGGGGCATAGTGCGGGGGTTGTGGCGTACCGGCGCTCCGGGCGCTACAATAACGAATCATTAACATTAGGTCATTATTGGCCCGGCGAGTGGGCGTGCATTATCTCTAACCAACACCTTGTGTAAACCATTTAAACATTCATTCATTTATTCTTTTCATGCAATCAATCTTTTGTGCATATTCATTAACATTTACACCTTCTTCCTCCGGGTTGGTGGTGGGTTTGCAAGGCCCGACCACCCATTCATTGACCAAAAGGGGTTACATGACTCCCTAGATGGCGCTCAGCGTCCATTCCTCGCTAACTCCTAACGAGGTCCGGTTACGCCGTTAATTGGTGGAATTAGTGTGAGGGATCACCGTCGGCCCGTGCCTCCCCGGATAGCCACTCACACTAAGTCCCTGGGCCCCATTCGTGCATTCGATCATTTCTCACCAAAACATTAGGTAGGATTGATAAAACAAGGCTTTACGTTGAAAACATTTACTCTTTAAAACGACTCTCTATATATATATAATTTTGGTCGAAAGCTTTCACATTGAAGGTATATATAGGGTCTTGTATCTACATAGAAGAAAAACCCACCTTAAACCGTCAAAAGAAGAAACACGAGCCTCACTGACCGGCCTCGTCTCCAACGTGATCAAAATCTGTGCAAGAAAAGTGAAGTGAGACTCAATATGACCAAATAAGACGCTCGGCAATGCAATGATCATGTTATGAACGTATAAAAGATTAAATTATGTTATGGAAATGTTCATGTGCACTATTAATACATTTAAATCATATAATCAAGTCATTCACTTTCATAATTTCACATTTTCAATCAAATTAATTCAAGAAATTCAAATATAATCAAAGTACAAATTAAATCACATTTAAAATTAGAACATAAACATTTAAACATATTCAATCGCATTTACAATTAGAAATTAAACAATTAAATACATTCAATTAAATTTAGGAAATTAAATAAAGCATGAAATAGGTAATATTTAAATTCTAATAATTCAATTAAATCAAATAACAATTAATATTTAATAAATATATATAATATATTAAATATATATATACATACATATACATATACTATAATATATATACATATATACGTAAAAAAAAACACATGCAAGCATACACACATGCATGCAAATTAACACAAAAGAAAATGCATGCAAACCATTACATGCATGCAACTAACATTAGAATGCATGCAAACATTTATCAACCAACTCATGCAGGAAGAAAAGGAATGAACAACAGCAGCAGCAGCAGCTCGCGTAACAGCAGAAACAGGCATGAAAAACAAGGTGACACCCCCGTGTCACCTTCAAGAAGCAAACCGAGACACCCCCGTGTCTTGGTACAGAAGTTCAGACCAAAAACACACCCCCGTTCCAGCTGAAAATGAAGGAAAAAGACACACCCGTGTCGCAGCGAACGCAGCAGCAACAAACACGCATACAACCCCTGTTTTTCCTTGCTCAAACGCAGCACATCTTAAGCAACAATTAGGCCATAAATGTAGCAAGAAGAAGACATGAAATACAGCAAGAAAACAGCTCAAAACCACCCCAATTCTGACAGCAAAAGAGCAAGAGAAAAACAGCAGCTGTGACAGCAACAATCCAGGCCCAAAACAGGGCAAAAACTCACGCAAAACAGGGTATGGTTGATCTCCATTAATCCCAACACATTCATACAAGTTAGGCTAACAAATATGCAGCAAAACACCACAAATTCAACCTATAAATCAATCCCACAACAGTTCAAACATGGAAGGCTGTCACACGTGACTTTTCTTCAAAGTTTTCTCAATGTTCCAAAGTTGATATCTCATAAATAATTCAACTACCATGCAATTAATGATCATAAATGAAAAGAAGATAACAAAACAATCATTCTCAAGCTTGGAATCATTCAAATCCATCAAGAATTGGAGAAGATCGAAAGAAATGCCCAAAAACGTCTCTATTGAAAAATCAGCCAAAAATGCATGAAACCATCATCAAATTTGGGGATGAATGAATGAAAATGATCAGGAATGAACATATAATACAACCCTAAGCTTACCTTGTTGATTGAATGAAGATTGGATGAGATTTGAGCTTTGAATCTCCAAGGTGATCAAGGGTTGCGGGAAGAAACTGGAAGGCAGTGACTTTAGCTGAGATTTGTGAATTGTGAGAGGGTTGGTTCGGTTAGGGCAAGGTACAGCAGATTAGGTGGTTGAGTTAGGGTTCTATAGCATCAAACCATGGTTAATTTGGTCAACAATTGAATAAGTTATGACCATTTTAGTGTAACAAGGTCAGTTTCGTCGCCGTTTCGTATTTCGGTTGAATTTCGGAGGTTCAAATGACGTTAGAAAAATATAAGGCTAAGTTTACTAAACTCGAATTTTCGTTACGAGTTCAGCGAAGTTGACGGAACTCGAATCCGAGTTCCCGAGCTCAAGGTATTAAATACGGAACCAAGGGTGCGCTAAGTGCTCGTTAGCCCCCGACTTGGATTCCAAAATTCAAATTAAATCCGAAACACAAGCAAATGAATTCGAAAATACGAAACGAATAAATATTCATGTACAAGACACGTATAAGTTCAACATATTAAATTCGCACAAAATTCCGGTATCAATTCAAATAGAAACGAAGCACTCAAACGCGATCAAACAATAAAAGCCAAAATATTACAAAAATGTAACATTTACATACTTATATAATATATTATAATTGCATGCATGAAAATTTAATTTATAAATATACATGCATACGTATATAATATATATAAATACATGCATGCAATATTATATAAGTTATAATTATAAAATGCATGCAAATATGATATATAAGTATTACATGCATGCATAATTAAATCCATGCACACACGTACACAAATATATATATATATATATATATATATATATATATATATATATATATTTATATTATATAAATTTAATTAATATTAATAACATTAAATTAAATAATTAACATTTAATATAATTAAAATAAAATTTAAATATATAAAACACGTATAATTAATTATTTCGCGCATTTTGGTAAACAATTACGTCATACCTGTACGGCCGAAATATCGGGGCGTCACACCCCATCCCAGAGAGAATTGAATTGACGGCATATCAAGGCTTAGAAGATCACAACCTTGGATTGCCGATTCAACTACGGATTGCTATGGATCAAGGTATGCTTCCGTTTGTGTGTTCTCGATGATTTCGACATGTTTCTTACGGTTTAGGGATTTTCCCTACAAGTGGTATCAGAGTCACTCTCATGTCAAAGGATTGAGTTTTATTTCTCTTTACGGCGGTTCAGTTGCATAATTAATTGAATCGATTTGGTTGATATCCATATTTTCGTTGCCGGAATATGTGAAATTGATGGATTTATTTTGTTAATTATGATTATTGATAAATGGCGTTTGGCGTTTTACGGTAATTATGGTCTGCTGTTCAAAATATACATTGATATATGTTGTGAGATGCATGAAATTTGCCGTATGTGATTGTTAGTGTTGAACATGATCTTTACTATCATGTGATAGATATATTAACCTATAATACACCTTTCCATGTGCATGATCTAAAGCAACACACCACTTTGTAATTGATAGGCCACATAATTATTTATATATTGATTTATGTGGTGGTGGGATTATTATATATTTTTGATGTGCGTGCAAGACCATTGAAGTGAAATTGGCTTTGGAATTTAGGTCACTGTACGTATCTGGGCATGAGAATTTTGACAATCCCTTTTGCTATTAATTTATTATTGGTTCGGAATTTGGTTCATGTGACCATATATGCTCAGTTTCGATATTTTGTTATACGGTATGACAGATGTCTGTTCAAGTTCAGAATATATGTAATTTTCTACTTCGGTAATAGAAAATTGATTAGATCGAACTAATATGTTACCAAAGTAACCTCTATTGGGTAAGATTTAATTCTTTTTCGTTAATTAAGCTATCTTTTGTTATCTATGCGAAAAAATCGGCCCAAAGAAAGTTTGTTTTGGCCAGATAATGATAGTCATGAATATGTGATATATTTGGTGTTAACATGCTTATAATGTGTCGGTCCAAAGAAAGACATATTGTGAGGCCGTTTTTTGATATCAATATTCTTGATTATGTTTGATAGTACCACTTACAAATTGTTATTTCTGTCCAAAGACTAAATAATAATGTTGTACTAGCTATCTTGAGATGGGCCCACCAGTGCATATATATTTTTTTGATATTTGGTTTTATCTTTGTATATGCATGTTTCGATGTTTAATTAATTGTGAGCATATTGTTTTCTTTTATAGTGTCTTCTATATCTACCAACTTGAACAACATCCCTGAACTCAATGGTTCTAATTTCAAACAATGGAAGGAGCATGTTATGATTATGCTTGGCTGTGCGGATCTCGATCATGCATTAAGGTTTGATCGCCCCGCGGATCTCACTGATACTAGCACTGTTGTACAAAGATCCGCATTCGAGAAGTGGGAGCGATCAAATTGCATGAGTTTGATGATCATGAGGCGCTCAATTCCAGAAGCCATAAGGGGTGGTATTCGTGATGAAGAAAATGCCAAAAGTTTCCTTGACCAAATAGCAAACCGATTCAAAACTCATGAAAAGGTTGAGACCAGCACTACTCTAAGTAAGCTGGTTTCTATGCGGTATAAAGGTAAAGGAAACATAAGGGAGTACATTATGGAGATGTCTAATCTTGTGACAAAACTTAAGGGCTTAAAGCTTGAGGTGTCGGATGACATACTTGTGCACTTGGTCTTGATCTCACTTCCTGCACAATTTAATCCATTTAAAATCTCCTATAATACTCAAAAGGAGAAATGGACTCTAAATGAGCTCTTAGCTCAATGTGTGCAAGAAGAGGAGAGACTGAAACAAGATAGGACTGAAAGTGCTCATTTGGCTATGACTTCTAAGGCTAGGGCTACCACCAATAAGAGGAAAAGGAATAAGGATAAGGAAACTGCAGAATTTGGGACAACCCAACCTAAGGTGCAAAACAAACAGAATTCGGTTATTTCCTGTTACTTTTGCAAGAAACCTGATCACATAAAGAAGGATTATCCCAAATACGCCGCCTGGCGTGAAAAGAAAGGTAGACTTCTCAACTTTGTTTGTTCAGAAGTTAATTTGACTTTAGTACCTAATGACACTTGGTGGATAGATACAGGTGCAACTACTCACATAAGTGTCACAATGCAGGATTGCCTAAGGTGTCGAGTACCAACTGATGCTGAAAGATACATCTATGTGGGGAATGGCAATAAAGCTTTAGTAGAAGCTATTGGTGTTTTTAGAATTCATTTAGATACTGGTTTTTATTTGAATTTGGAAGAAACTTTCGTTGTACCGTCATTTAGACGGAACTTGATTTCAATTTCTTGTTTGGACAAATCTGGATATTCTTGTTCATTTGGGAACGGAAGTTGTGTTTTTTCTTTAAATTCAAATGTTATTGGTACTGGTACTCTAATTGATAATTTGTATAAATTGAACACTAAGGCTTCAACTGATATTGAAAATCTGCATTCAAGTAACTTTGGTACTAAACGTAAGTTAACAAATGAGAATTCATCAATGCTGTGGCATAAGCGTTTAGGACATATCTCTGGAAAGAGAATACAGAGGCTTATATCACAAGGAATTCTTGATTCCCTTGATTTTACAGACTTTAAAATCTGTATAGAATGTATAAAGGGAAAACAAACAAATATGAGGAAATTGGGTGCCAATAGGAGTAAAGAACCTTTAGAGTTGATACATACATGTATTTGTGGTCCATTCCCTACAGCTTCTTGGAAAGGACAACGATACTTTATCAACTTTATTGATGATTACTCTCGTTATGGAGATTTGTACCTAATTCATGAGAAGTCACAGTCTTTGGGCTTGGATGTGTTTAAGGCTTTCAAAGCCGAAGTTGAGAATCAGCTAGGCAAGAAAATTAAAATTGTCAGATCTGACCGTGGTGGAGAATACTATGGCAGATATGACGGATCCGATGAACAACGTCCAGGACCCTTCGCCAAATACTTAAGTGAGTGCGGGATTGTACCTCAGTACACCATGTCGGGGAGTCCAAACCAAAATGGTGTTTCTGAGAGACGAAACCGAACTCTTAAGGATATGGTGAGAAGTATGATTAATCATTCTTCATTGCCAGAATCAGTTTGGGCCGAAGCACTAAAGCCTGCAGTTTATATCTTAAATCGAGTTCCAAGCAAAGCAGTAGATAAAACCCCGTACGAGTTGTGGACAGGCAAGAAGCCTAGTATTAGGCACTTGCATGTCTGGGGATGTCCAGTTGAAGCTAGGCCCTATAAGCCTAACGAAAGGAAATTGGATTCAAGAACAATTAGCTGCTACTTTGTAGGTTACTCGGAAAGATCGAGGGGATTTAAGTTTTATGACCCCTCAAACAAGTCCTTTTTCGAAATGGGAAATGCCAAATTCATTGAGGATGTTGATTACAGTGGGAGGGATCAAATTGGAAAGATTGTGTTTGACGAGGAATGTGTTAACATTCCCACTATAGTTGCAGCTGAGAATGATTGGATAAATATTCCTATCACCCCTCAGCCTGCGAATCAAGAATATTTGGAAAACACAAGCATATTTAGGATTCCTACTGAATCAGTTACGGGTCCATCATTGACTCAAAATAATGAGTTAGGACCCACTGAATCAGATCCAAAACCATCATCTATTCAAAATGATGCACCACAACAACCTCAAAATGAAGTGCCAATAAGGAGGTCCACTAGAGAAAAGAGGAAAGTGATTTCAGATGACTATGTCGTTTACCTCCATGAACATGAATTTGATATGGGATTGCGAGATGATCCTACATCTTTCAATCAAGTAAAGTTATGTTCAAACTCTAATGAATGCATCAAAGCCATGAATGAAGAGATAAAATCTATGATGGACAATGACGTTTGGGATCTTGTCGAGTTACCACAAGGAGTAAAACCAATTGGTTGTAAATGGATTTTTAAAACCAAACGGGATTCAAATGGTAACATCGAAAGATATAAAGCACGTCTTGTTGCCAAGGGTTTCACTCAAAGGGAAGGCATTGATTTTAAAGAGACTTTCTCTCCAGTTTCAACGAAAGACTCTTTTAGAATCATTATGGCACTTGTAGCTCATTATGATTTAGAGCTCCATCAAATGGACGTAAAGACAATGTTTCTCAATAGAGACATTGAAGAAACCATATACATGGTGCAACCGGAGAACTTTGAGTCCAAAGATTCAAAGCACCTAGTATGTAAACTAAAGAAGTCCATTTATGGTCTAAAGCAGGCGTCCTGTCAGTGGTACCGGAAATTTGATAAGGTGATTTCCTCTTTTGGTTTTAAGGAAAACATTGTTGACCAATGCATATATCTTAAGGTCAGTGGGAGCAAATTTATTATCCTGGTGTTGTACGTAGATGATATTCTACTAGCAAGAAGCGATATAAGCCTATTGCGTGAAACCAAGAAATTTCTATCAAGTAAATTTGAGATGAAAGATCTTGGGAAGGCGTCATATGTTCTGGGTATACAGATCCATCGGGATCGTTTTAGAGGTATACTCGGCTTATCGCAAAAGGCCTATATCGATAAGGTGCTGAGCTGTTTTGGCATGCAGAATTGTGCACCAGGGGACACACCTGTGTCAAAAGGTGATAAATTTAGTTTGCTCCAAAGTCCTAAAACGGACCTTGAGAAGAAAGAGATGGAGGAAATCCCTTATGCATCTGCAGTAGGGAGTCTCATGTATGCTCAAGTGTGTACGCGTCCGGATTTAGCGTACATAGTGGGGATGTTAGGCAGATATCTAAGTAACCCGGGAATGGATCATTGGAGGGCAGCGAAACGCGTTATGAGGTATCTACAAAAGACTAAGGATTACATGCTCACTTATCGGAGATCCGATCACTTGGAGATCATTGGATACTCCGATTCAGACTATGCTGGATGCCTTGACAGCAGAAGATCCACTTCAGGTTATGTCTTCATGATAGCTGAAGGAGCTGTCTCTTGGAAAAGTGTCAAACAAACACTAATAGCTTCTTCGACCATGGAGGCTGAATTTGTAGCATGCTTTGAGGTATCGAATCAGGGGATATGACTCCGAAATATCATCACTGGGTTGAAAATTGTCAATGGCATTGAAAGGCCATTGAGAATCAATTGTGATAATAAGGCTGCAGAGTTATATACAAAGAACAACAGGAGTTCATCTAAATCTAAGCATATAGATATTAAGTATCTGGTTGTGAAAAAAAGAGTTCAAAGTCTTCAAGTGTTAATAGAGCATATAAGTACAAACTCGATGCTAGCAGATCCACTCACTAAGGGATTGCCACCTAAAGTGTTTCATGAACATGTGGCTCATATGGGTGTCATCAAACTAGATGACATGTCTTAGTGGTGTGAGTTTATGATCTTTGCTTATTGACATGTTTTATGTTCTGTACAGACTGAGGTTTATGAGACAGATAAAGTTTTATTTGATTGAATACTCTGACAATAAGTATTTTTGGCTTTCTATTGCGGTTTTGCATTAAGTGTTTGAAAGTGCTTTGGGCTCTTTGAGTCATAAGGTAGGACCAGTTGGAAATAGGCATGACTAAGATCACGTTACATGTAATTTTCATGCTACATGCCATACTTTTGATCTATGTCATTGATTGTGTTAGTATTGTGACCATTGTTCGGTTTAGTTACGAATTATGTGACGAAAGCTGCTTTGATCCTATAATAACATAATTGATGGACCAGACTGTTTGGGAATATTTCGAAAGTGGAGATAGCATAAGGTTGCGCGTACTAAGGTTTAAAACTATGTACAGTTATTTGGAACCATATGTGGACCAAGTGGGAGATTGTTGGATTTTCTATTTAGTGGTCTCACATATTTAATAAATTGTAAGTAGGCTATCTCATAATACGAGCCCAATTAAGTGATCTATTTAAGACATATTTATTTATGTGGGCTTATAGGAATATTGGTTGAAGTATGGGTCTTTTATGTGTAGAAACCCGTGGACACTTAATTATGATTGATGGGCCCATAATTAAGCTGCCCTAATTTTGGTTATATATTAGGGTTGTGGTGTAACGCCCCGTTTTCAATTTATGCATTATGTGATAATTTATCTACATTTCATAATATTATATGCGTTATATTTCTATGCATTTATGTGAATTATCCTTAACGTGAAATTTACATGAAATAATTGATAATGTGCTTAATTGATATTATGTGATACTTTATATATTTTTCATAACATTAGATGCATAATATTTCCATGAGCTTTTATGAATTAATTGTTAATGTGACTAAATGCTCTTATATGACCTTAAATGCTCATATATGTAAATGTGTGGATTTAATTGCATGACCTAAATGGAGTTAGATACTCACTTTCCATGGAATTAGACTTGAGTGCATGCATTCATATTCTTGAGGGACTAGAATGCAAAAAGTGATGATTCATACACTTTAATGGAGGATATATTGATGGTTGTCGAATCCACCAATTAAATCCTTTACTTACCGCACAAAATATAAAATTGTAATATAGCAGTAAAGGGTCGAACCCACAGGACTAGATAGATTTATATTCAATGTATCCAAGAGAATATTCAAAAGAGACTTAGAAAGGTGGGGGTTTGTGTAATTAAAACAAACTATTTTAAAGCACAAAATCAGATTACTTCGAATAACTAAGACTAAAAATAAAGAGAGTTGTGAAGGCTGATTATGAGAGAAATATCTTAGCTAAGTTGTTACTTCATTCCATGCCCATATCTAATCCTCGATGCAAAAATCAAACCTAATCAAATGGTAGATTAACTTACAATAGACAAGAAGCTTGTCCATATCATCCTTTCTTATTTTTAACTTAATCAAGAGAAGCTCATCAATTAAATTCTTACCACATAGCAATCCCGCGAACAAGTATCTAGGATTTAACTATCTGATAGCATTGAGCACCAAAAGGACATTAATCATGATCCAAAATCTCAAGAAGCTTGGACTTACGAAATCATATTACGTATGCCTCACCATGTTATTGAGTAAACATGGTGGTAAACTCTCAATGATGTGTGGTTCTTGTACACCTTTACAAGACTATTACGTATCAAGTATTAGTATAGCCTTAGCAAGTTGTTATCTAGGCATCAATTGATCAGAAAGATGATTTGAAAACAACTCATATAAATACGTTCAAGGCATGCATAAATACCATAGATTAAATTTGTATTCACTGACTTAGATCTCATAAATATTGGCAAGGAATAAAGATACAACCTAACTAAGACAAATATGTTCAGCCATGGATCATCATGCAAGATATACAATAAATACTCTGATCATGAACTGAACTTTAAAACTTAATTGAAATAAAAACCGAAACCAAATACTTCAAGTCTGAAAATGATCACAGTTCTGAGGAAGAAATCCCTCTCGATGTTTTCTGCTGCTAGCTGCTGCTATTTTCTACTTTCAGAGTTATCTAAAGTCTCTCTATTTTTCCCCACTTAACTAGTTTATATAAAGTATCCTTAAGTCTAAGAATTGCAATGATCAAGGCGGGCAAAATGGCTTTTACAAGTTCCAATAAGCATGATTAGGACTCTTGAAACTCTAAAAACGCAGGATCAACTCTTGCATGTAAGCCATGTTAGCAAGCAGCTGCATGTGTGCCACCTGTCCCAATAAGAGGATTCAGCCGCACTTGTTGACCGTGGTCTGCTTTACGCGCATTGGCCTTGGGGATGATCATGCATCGGGGTCATGGCTCAGGCATTTTCAACACTTAGCATCTTTTTCTTCATAATTCTGCCAAATCCCTCATTTATCAACATGTTTCTGCAAAAGCCAAATAAAAGCAAATTAAATAGAAATCTAATCCAATTCAGGGGGAAGTTAAAGAGATTTTCATGTAATTTATGCATACTATCAAATCCCCCCACACTTAGACTTTTGCTTGTCCCTAAGAAACAACCTCTATTCCTAATAAACTGCAAGATGATCCCCATCAAACCACATCAGCCCCACAGTTTATCAATGAGAAAATGTGACCATTAAAATGGGTATCATAACAAGTCTCCACAGCCTATTGAAATGGAAAAGAACAAATTCTTAAGTTTTTAACTTGCTAGAGAATGTTAAGGAATTTAGAATTCATTTAATCATGCAGGTTCACCATGTAGCAATTACAACATGTGATCAAAGGGTGCTTGGTTTGGACTGTCTAAATTCCAACAAAACAAAAGAAAAAGTGAGGGTTCCAACATTACACTTATACCAAAATTCAAAACGTTGTCAATTTCGGGTGTCATAATACCGCTTTGGTAATGTATGACTATCCCTAGACTGCACTTAGTGCATCACTCATGGCCACCCATTTTTCAATTTATGATTTGTATTTAACCTTAGGTAACCAGCGGAGTGAAACGAGCAGATTGCATCAAGCAAATGGCTGAAACAGCCTTATTCAGAGAGCAATGACTTTAAATGCCTTATTCAGAAGCTAATGGCATTACAACCTTATTCATAACCCTCAATCAACATTAACATTCAACATCAATAACATTCCTTAGACAGTCCAAAAATCGCATACTTTTTCACACATGAAGGTCCAATTTAAGCATGTAATTTCAGTTTTCACCCATTAATCCAAATTAAAAAACATTCTCTATCAAAGCCAAAGAACTTATAAATTTGATCAATTCTAAGAATCAGACATGGAAATTCATGCTATTTCAACCTATTTTTTCATGTTCAAAAATTCTCAAATCAAAAGATGTTGCACATGGTCAGGTTCACAGCTTCTCACAGCAAAAACACTGGCTAACAAATAGCCACAAAAATAAGTCAAAAATCTCAAAGGAACCAACCTAAACAGGCAACAAGCCTGACATCAACTATCAACAGCCAACAAAAACAATAAAACAACAGTCATCAAAAGCAACAGACAGACCTAATCACAAAAAAAAGTCTAACCACAACCACCTACTCCCCACCCCCCACACTTATTTCACATTGTCCTCAATGTTCATAGACAAAATTGAAACAAGAGGACTTCCCTGAATGCAGCTCATTGAGTGCCAATTTTGAGGCCTTTCTTGATGGCCTCAATGTCTCCTTCTACTCCTGCTATGTGGGTTGCCATGATGTCCATTGATGTCTCCATGGCTGGGAGCTTTTCCACTGACTTTCCATATTTCTCCAATTTAGCTAGGGGCAGAAGGGTTTAGGTGGCAGAAGGGGCTTCTCGGACCTTGTCTTCATATTCAATGCAAATTCCGATGAGAATTGCGGTGGTTGAAGATGGTGGAGGGATGAGACGGTTGGGTTCTCTTGCGCAAGGAAGAAGGAGAGGCTTTTGGTTTGAAATTTTTGTAAGAGGGTTTGAAGATAAAACGTTTCCTTAAAAGTGTGTTTTATCTTTAAAGACGCTTTTTCAATTAATAAGACTTTTAAGGGATAAAGCGTATTATTTAAAACACATTTTTGTCTTTTCAAATCTGTTTTATTTCACCAAGTGTGGGGAAAGACTTATGGGATGATTGAAGGGATGATCATGAGCAAAGGTTCATGTACCTGACTGTGCTTGTCTGTTACTACCTGAAATGAACAGAAAAATGGTTCCATATAAAAAATCACAGTTATCTCTTGAACAAGAAGAAAGAGAAACTGGAGTGTCAAAATAGATTAGTCTAAAATTAATGGGTTGCCTCCCATCAAGCGCCCTTGTTTAATGTCCTAGGCCAGACAATCATTTTGTCATTATGAGGATAAGGGTATGGGGTTATCCAAAGGGACTTCCTCCACTGTGTGATCTTTGAATCCCTTATAAAACGGTTTTAAGCGATGGCCATTGACCTTGAATGCTTTTCCTGTCTCTACACTCTTAATTGATACTGCACCATGAGGAAAAACATTAGTAACAACAAATGGCCCTATCCATCTTGATCTTAATTTTCCAGGAAAAAGTTTCAATCGAGAGTGAAACAATAACACTTTTTGCCCAATTTGAAATATTTTTCTGGAAATCATTTTATCATGAAAATTTTTAGTCCTTTCTTTATATAATCTGACACTTTCATATGCTTCATTCCTTAGTTCTTCTAATTCTTGCAGTTGCAACTTTCTATGAGCTCCAGCCTTATCTAACTTCATGTTACACTGTCTTATTGCCCACAAAGCTTTATGTTCTATTTCCACAGGTAAATGACAAGCTTTTCCAAACACTAACCTGTATGGAGACATGCCAATGGGTGTTTTATAGGCTGTTCTATAAGCCCATAATGCATCATCAAGCCTCAAACTCCAATCTTTTCTATTAGGATTTACTGTTTTTTCCAGAATACCTTTTACTTCACGGTTTGAAACTTCAGCTTGTCAACTAGTTTGTGGGTGATATGCTGTTGATGTACGGTGTGTAACATTGTACTTCTTCAGCAGGGCTGCTACAATTTTATTGCAGAAATGGGTTCCTCTATCACTAATAATAGCTCTTGGTGTCCCAAATCTGTTAAGAATATTTGATTTCATAAAACCTAAAATAGTTTTAGCATCATTAGTACGTATTGCTTTGGCTTCAATCCATTTAGAAACATAATCAACTGCAAGCAGGATGTAAAAATTTCCAAAAGAATTAGGAAATGACCCCATAAAATCTATGCCCTATACATCAAATATTTCACAAATTAAAATAGGGGACATTGGCATTTGATTTCTTGAGCTCAAATCTCCTGTTCTTTGACAGTTTTCAAATGTTTTGCAGAATGCAAAAGCATCTCGAAACAGTGTTGGCCAATAAAGACCACATTCTAACACTTTTCTTGCAGTTCTTTTTGGTCCAAAGTGACCTCCACAGGCATGTGAATGACAAAATTGTAAAACTGAATTGATTTCTTCATCATTCACACATCTTCTGATCACTTGATCTGCACAATATTTCCACAAATAAGGTTCATCCCATACATAATATTTTGCATTACTTTTGATTTTATCCTTCTCTGTTCTCGACAATTTTTCTGGAAAGACATTAGATGCCAAATAATTCACCATGTCTGCATACCATGGGTCAGGTGTTAGGGATGACCTTGTCTTACCTTCAGTAACCAGGAACAATTTCTCATCTGGAAATTCTTCTTTAATTGGTGGTGAGCTTTTACTTACCAAAAGTCTACTTATATGATCAACTACAAAATTCTCTGATCCTATTTTGTCCCTGATTTCAATATCAAATTCTTGCATCAGCAGTATCCAGCGTATCAGTCTTGGTTTTGCTTCCTTTTTCTTCAATAGGTACCTCAAAGCTGCGTGATCAGAATAAATAATCACTTTAGTACCTAAAATATATGCACGAAATTTATCTAAAGCAAACACAATGGCTAAAAGCTCTTTTTCAGTCGTGGTGTAATTAATTTGAGCTGCATCCAACATTCTTGATGCATAATAAATCACATGTGGTGATTTATTTATCTTCTGTCCCAAAACAGCTCCTATTGCATAGTCACTGGCATCACACATTAGTTCAAAGGGATAATTCCAGTCAGGTGTTTGAATTATAGGTGCTGATATCAGTTTCACCTTCAGAAAATCAAATGCTTCCTTGCAGGCTTTGTCAAACTGAAACTCTACCTCTTTTTGCAATAATTTACATAAGGGTTGAGCTATTTTTGAGAAATCTTTTATGAACCTTATGTAAAAGCCTGCATGTCCAAGAAAAGAACGAATCTCCCTCACAGTTGAGGGGTAAGGTAGGGATTCAATATCTATTTTTGATTTATCAACTTCAATACCTCTAACCAACACTATATGGCCTAAAATTAAACCTTAATCAACCATAAAATGGCATTTTTCATAGTTTAAAACAAGGTTATTTTCCAAACACTTTTCTAAAACTTTTGCTAAATTATTCAGGCATTCATCAAAGGAATTACCATATACAGTGAAATCATCCATGAAAACCTCTATTATAGCTTCAACATATTCAGAGAAGATGCTTACCATACACCTTTGAAAAGTGGTCGGTGCATTGCACAGTCCAAAAGGCATGCGTCTGAATGCAAATGTTCCAAAAGGACATGTAAATGTGATCTTCTCTAGATCTTCTGATGCCACTGGAATTTGATAAAATCCAGAGTATCCATCAAGGCAGCAGTAGTGTGTTTTTCCTGCAAGTCTTTCCAACATTTGATCAATAAATGGCAAGGGAAAATGATCCTTTTTGGTGGCTGAATTCAATTTTCTATAATCCCTGCACACACGCCAACCATTTTGCACTCTAGTTGGGACTAATTCACCTGTTGCATTTTCAATTACTGTTATACCTGTCTTTTTAGGAACTACCTGTACTGGACTTACCCACACACTGTCTGAAATAAGATAGATTACATCAGTATCTAAAAGCTTCAAGACCTCTTTCTTTACCACTTCCATCATTGGGGGATTCAGTCTTCTTTGGGCTTGTCTGATTGGCTTGCAATCCTCTTCTAGAATTATTTTATGCATGCAAGTTGATGGACTCAAACCTTTTATATCTGCAATTGTCCATTCCAAAGCAGTCTTGAATTCTCTCAAAACTCTTATCAGTTTGTCCTCTTCCAGTTCAGATAACTTGTTAGAGATGATCACTGGTAAGGTTTCAGCACTGCCCAAATATGCATACTTCAGATGTGATGGCAAAGGTTTGAGTTCTAATTCTGGAGCCTGCACAACTGAAGGGAGTGTTTTAGTATAGGAAGCAGTTAATTTATTATAAGTCATGTTTAATTTAGCATATTCCAGAGATTCCAGTGTACAAACAACATCACTGATATCTTCTTTCACTTCATATTTAGCCTCTAATTCTTTCAATTGATTAATATAAATGCTATCTCCCAAGGCTAAATAAAGTTCATCATAAAAATTTAGCTTTGCAGTAGCTTGTACAAAATCATCAATGATGTCTATAGAGGAAACATTTGAAATATTTTCAGATGGAAATTTCATGGCTTCATAAACATTGAATTTAATCGGATCTCCATCAAATTCCAGTGTTAAAGTCCCATTATAGACATCAATCTTTGCTTTTGCTGTGCTAAAAAATGGTCTTCCAAGCAGCAAATCTGAAGATTTGGATATCTTGTCATCTTCTATGTTGACCACAAAGAAATCTGCAGGAAATACTAAATTATTAATCTGCACAAGCACATCTTCCAGCACACCTTCAGGATGTACTATTGATCTATCAGCCAACTGTATAATAACTCCAGTTCCTTTTAAAGGACCTATATTCAATGAAGAATAGACTGATAAAGGCATAACATTTATTGATGCACCAAGATCACACATAGCATGATTTATGCCTAAGTTTCCTATTCTGCATGGAATAGCAAACATACCTTGGTCCTTGCATTTATGTGGGAGTTTCCTCTATAGTACAGCTGATACATTTTCACCCATGCTAATTTTCTCATTTCCTAACAGTTTCTTTTTATTTGTACAAAGATCTTTAAGAAATTTAGCATACCTCGGTATTTGCTTTATGGCATCAAGGAGGGGAATATTCAACTCAAACTTTTTGAATGTATCCAAGATTTCTTTCTCTTCCTTGGCCTTCTTAGACTGTGCAAATCGTTGAGGAAAAGGTGGTGGAATCATCAGAGGTTTGGGCTACATTGTAGGTTCTGCTTGCTGCTCTGTCTCTAAGCCATGATCATGGCTTACGCCCTTGCCTACTGAATCTGCATCAGCATTAAAATTTGCTCTGTTTTGCTCTGTTTTTCCACTACTTTGTCCTTCTTTCTGCTTCCTTACAGGCAATTCGAGCTCCTTTCCACTCCTCAGGGTAATGGCGCTAACATTTTGCCTCGGATCGATCGTTTGAGATGGCAATTTTCCTTTGTTTTCAAGCTTGCTGACTGAAGTTGCTAGCTGTCCCAACTGATTTACCAAGTTTTGAACAGTGGACTGGAACTGCTGCATATTTGCCCTTGTTTCCTGCTGAAATTGTTGGTTGTTAGTCATAAAAGCCTTAAGCATATCTTCTAAAGACGTACCTGAATTAGAGCTTGAAAGTTGTTGAAAATTTGGTTGTTGTGGCTGAAAACTCTGATGTGGCTGGAAGTTTTGAGGTGGTCTTTGTATGGGTAGCCTTGGTTGAAAATTTTGTTGTCCTTGAAACAATTGAGGCCTTGGTGCATAGCTGAAATTAGGATGATCCTTCCATCCCGGATTGTATGTATTCGAATACGGATCATACTTTCTTTGTTGGAAGCCTCCTCCCATTACACTCACATTTTCGGTTTCATCTACTTGGAGCGTTGGGCATAAATCTGTATGGTGATCTGGACTGGTACATATTCCACATACCAAGGATGGTGTTGAATTTGCCACAGCTAGATTATGCACCAAAGTTGTTAATCTATTTAATTGACTTTCAATTAAAGCAGAGTTTACCTCATTTACTTTCCTTGGGACATTTTGATGATTTCCAAACTGCTGATAATTAGCAGCCATGGTTGAAATTAATTGCCTGGCCTCATTAGGTGTTTTATTGACAATTGCACCACCACTTGCTGTATCCATCATCCTCCTCTCTATAGGAATTAATCCTTCATAAATACACTGGATCAATGCTTGTTCTGTATGTCCATGCTGTGGACACCTAGCCAATAATTTCTTAAATCTCTCCCAATAATCATGGAGGGTTTCAGACTCCTTTTGTTTCACAGAAACTATTTCTCTCCTTGTTGATACAACTCTGGATGTTGGAAAGAATTTCTCCAGGAAGGCTGAGGCCATGGCTGTCCATGTTGTAATTGATCCTGGTGGTAGATAATACAACCATTCTTTTGCATCATCAGCCAGAGAGAATGGGAATGCTCTCAGTTTGATCTGCTCTTCTGTAACTCCATTTGGCCTCATGCTGGAACAAACCACATGAAATTCCTTAAGATGTTGATTTGGATCTTTATTTTCTTTGCCTCTGAAAGTGGGAAGTAAATGGATTAAACCAGATTTTAACTCAAAATCAGTATTTAAAGTAGGCAAAGTGATGCATAATGGCTCCTAGGCTACAGGTGGTGCTACTAACTGTCTAAGTGTCTAAACTTGCGCGGCCATGCTTAAAGGATGACCACCGCTTGTGCTTCCTTTATCTGTAATAGTAAATAATCTAACCAAAAAGGGGAAGGGATCTGTTTCCAGAAAGTCACTGCTTTCTGTCTGCAACCTTCTCAATATATTTTCCTTTCTGATCTGTCTTAATGTCCTCTCAATTTCTGGGTTATATGGGATCAGTTTCTTCGAACGTTTTGACCTAGTTATACAAAGAATACAAAATAGTTTAGTCTAGTCCCCGACAACGGCGCCAAAATTTGATGGTTGTCGAATCCACCAATTAAATCCTTTACTTACCGCACGAAATATAAAATTGTAATATAGCAGTAAAGGGTCGAACCCACAGGACTAGATAGATTTATATTCAATGTATCCAAGAGAATATTCAAAAGAGACTTAGAAAGGTGGGGGTTTGTGTAATTAAAACAAACTATTTTAAAGCACAAAATCAGATTACTTCGAATAACTAAGACTGAAAATAAAGAGAGTTGTGAAGGTTGATTATGAGAGAAATATCTTAGCTAAGTTGTTACTTTATTCCATGCCCATATCTAATCCTCAATGCAAAAATCAAACCTAATCAAATGGTAGATTAACTTACAATAGACAAGAAGCTTGTCCATATCATCCTTTCTTATTTTTAACTTAATCAAGAGAAGCTCATCAATTAAATTCTTACCACATAGCAATCCCGCGAACAAGTATCTAGGATTTAACTATCTGATAGCATTGAGCACCAAAAGGACATTAATCATGATCCAAAATCTCAAGAAGCTTGGACTTACGAAATCATATTACGCATGCCTCACCATTTTATTGAGTAAACATGGTGGTAAACTCTCAATGATGTGTGGTTCTTGTACACCTTTACAAGACTATTACGTATCAAGTATTAGTATAACCTTAGCAAGTTGTTATCTAGGCATCAATTGATCAGAAAGATGATTTGAAAACAACTCATATAAATACGTTCAAGGCATGCATAAATACCATAGATTAAATTCGTATTCACTCACTTAGATCTTATAAATATTGGCAAGGAATAAAGATATAACCTAGCTAAGACAAATATGTTCAGCCACGGATCATCATGCAAGATATATAATAAATACTCTGATCATGAACTGAACTTTAAAACTTAATTGAAATAAAAACCGAAACTAAATACTTCAAGTCTGAAAATGATCATAGTTTTGAGGAAGAAATCCCTCGATGTTTTCTGCTGCTAGCTGCTGCTATTTTCTACTTTCAGAGTTATCTAAAGTCTCTCTATTTTTCCCCACTTAACTAGTTTATATAAAGTATCCTTAAGTCTAAGAATTGCAATGATCAAGGCGGACAAAATGGCTTTTACAAGTTCCAATAAGCATGATTAGGACTCTTGAAACTCTAAAAACGTAGGATCAACTCTTGCATGTAAGCCATGTTAGCAAGCTGCTGCATGTGTGCCACCTGTCCCAACAAGAGGATTCAGCCGCACTTGTTGACCGTGGTCTGCTTTACGCGCATTGGCCTTGGGGATGATCATGCATTGGGGTCATGGCTCAGGCATTTTCAACACTTAGCATCTTTTTCTTCATTATTCTGCCAAATCCCTCATTTATCAACATGTTTCTGCAAAAGCCAAATAAAAGCAAATTAAGTAAAAATCTAATCCAATTCAGGGGGAAGTTAAAGCGATTTTCATGTAATTTATGCATACTATCAATATATTATATCATATGTATCTCATCTCTCTCATTTTTCTCTCATTCACCATTTTCATACAAAAATACACACACTTACACCTACATATGTCGATCAAAACACCAAGGGGGAAATGAGGAATATTTCATCTCAATAGCAAGCTTGATCTTGAGGAATATTGTGTAAGTTGGAAGCATCATCATCTCTTCATCATTTCATCCATTCTTTCTTGTATATTAAAGGTATAGATGGAGAACTTGATTGAATCTCTTGAATATATATAAAGTAGGGTTTGATGAATATGATGTGATTTCTTGGTTAGTTGAGATTAGAAGCATGATTATGAACTTTAACCTTGAATTCCATGCTTAATTCTTGAGTTATTTGGAAGTTGAATATCATGATATATATAGGGTTTGAATGATGATTTTTGATGATCTAAGCATGTTTCCTTGGATTAAATGTTGACTTAATGATGTCTCCAAGTTATATGCATGATATATGATTGTTTTGGAGCATTTTGGTTAAGTTTGCTTTGGGTTTTGATTCCTTTTCTTTCTCCTCCGAAGTAACCCCTGCTTTGCCCCTTTTTGCATGTAACACCCCGCTCGTCCGACGTATAAGGTACGCCACATTCCAACTTTATTATGTGTCTAATTATATTATTTTGTGTTTTGCCTGGCCCTATTTTGAACTCTTTTAGAGTTTAGGGGCCTGTTTGTAATTTTCTCCTTTTAGGGGGTTATTCGGTCATTTCTCGTTCGGTCGAGAGTTCGACCTCTTTGACCCCTCTTTTGCGTTCGGGGCATCGAGACGAGTCCGTAGACTCTAAGTTTGCCCCATTCTGACTTCGTTAGCCCGTTCTTCCGATCGTTTTTGCGTACGAGGACCCAAGATATATACCCCGGATCCTCGTTTTGCGTGCTAGAATTTCAGCTCCAGACGCAGTCGTCTTCCTCCAGCGATCAGTTACTGTTCATGCACTCGAAGGTGTAATTACACACACATATCCGTTCTCGTTCGTTTCTCGACGGAATTCGACGTTTGAGTAGTGGAAATTTATCAGCTCGACCAGCCCGTCACGATGGTACAAGAATCACGGCCCGAAAACCAATGGTGGTGGCGCTACGGCAGAGCAGTGGCGGCTGAACGAACGCCCGCCATTTCGCCGCCTCTTCGCGGCGGTCTCCGGCGGACTTCCGACGACACGCGCCACCCCACCTGAACAAGGAACTCCCGGCACAACTCCAGTCTTAACAGCGCGGCCATTGGTAGCTGCACGGCGGCTCACGCGCCGCCTGAAGTGGTCGAGGCGGCGGCGCATCACTGTAGCGGCTTCTCCCGCCGCTTTTCGGTGACTTTTTCCGACGGGGTTTGGTGGTTTCCGAACGTTTTCGACCCCCTAAGTTCGTTTTCGATGGTGGTTTGAGCAGAAGATGGCCATAGGTGGCAGAAACCGGCGGTGACGCAGCGGTGGGACTTTGGCCGGCGATTTGGGACCTTTTTCGGCCGGTTTTGGTGGTGCTCCCTTAACAAAAGTTGCTTGGAATGACGAAACTTAGCGGATGGCATCGGCGGCGTGCCAGGAACCGGCCGTTGGTGGCGGACCGATGGTGGATAGGTGGTGAACCGGCCTGAACCGGTGGCTTCTCTCTCCGGTGATTTTTCCGACGATTTGAGTTGGGGCTTTTGTAGGGCTCGTTACGGGCTTTCCAACGGTATGTTCGGATTTCATTTTCGTTTCACGGTTTGTATTTAATTTCAGTTTTCGTTGTTGGGATTTGGTTCGGTTTTTCGTCAACGAAGTCCGACGTGTTTGGTATTTTCTGAAATTAGTTGAGGGCTTTTGTCAAGCAGGCCGAGGCGCACATTTCTGTCCTTCCGGGGATCTTTCCGATCACCGGAGGCGGTGTTTCGGTGGCGGCCGGTGGCTGCTCGGCCGGCTATGGTGGCGGCATTCCGGTGACCTTCGTACAGCAAGTTCCTCTCGTTGTGGTGAGTTCAACGCCACTTTCCGTTCGTCAATCGGTTGCCCGGTTGATTTATTGTGATTTATTTTGTATAATTTGAATATTTGGAATTAATTGTTTTAATTGCAATAAATTGTGTATTATTATATTTGTCGATCAATATGTATGCCAACGGATATAAAATCATGTATTAAGTGAAATGTGATATGGATTGATGCTTTGAATTGTATATTGAACCCCGTTATGCCGAAATTGTATTAATTGTTAATTGTTTTAAAATGTAATTCGTTCTTGTATGCTCGATAAATTAATGAATATGCATTGTATGGTATTCGAAAATATCTATGAATGATGAATGTATAAAATGTATGAACTTTGAAAGATTAAATGGCTTAGTCGGAATTTGGGATGTAACCCCATAGGTTTAAATAAATTCGTCACATGCTATTATACGATTCAATTGGTCTTGTAATATGTGGATTTTGTGTAAAATGTGAAATATGACTTGAATTGGAATTTATTATATGATATAAGAATTTGTTATGCAATTTATGATTTAGTCAGAATTGAATTAGTATGTCTTGGGTGATTTAATTTGAAACTTTGTAATTTAGGTTTAATTATTTAATTTAGAATAATCCTATTATGCAATATATGAATTGTATGAAACTTATATGATTAAATTAGAAACTTTTGCACGTAAGAAATAAGTTATTCGTATGAATATGAATTAGTTGGCCATATATTATGTGAATTTGTATGAAATGTGATATATGAATTTGTTTTATTTAATTAAATAAAATTTGTAGCATGCTATGATATGATTTAGTTGGCTTTGAAATACGTGCAATTTTATGAAATGTTATATGTGAATTGATTTGATTGCTTTGTAAATGCGAATTATATGAACCTGGTATGCAATATCTGAATTGAATAAGATTTATATGAATTTATATGAAATAATGTGACATGCATTGCCTTTCCATTTTGTTTATTTGAATTAATTGTGCATAAGAACATCTCTTGATCTACTTTATGAATATGTTGAGCTATGCGATATTTTATTTTACAAGTAATTAGTATGATTATGAACTTGGCTTATGTGATTGCATTTCTTAAGTACTTGAGCATGTGCCGTGCGCCTTTATATGGTTGTCTGAGTCTGAGTCTGAGTTCTGTACTGTGTTTTGTGTGTTCAGTTGGTACAGGTGCACCTGGGGTGGTGATTTATGGTCGTGCAGGTTCCGGGGTGGACCACTTGCTTTGAGTTTTGGCTTTGTCTGGTACCAGGTGAGGGTGTTTTCGTTCTAGTTATATATTAAACCCTACAACCTTTATGTGACAAGTTTTGGCCAAAACCTTATGTATATACCTATATATATGTTATTTTCAAAGTGGAGTCATCGAGTAAATTATTATCGAGTAACCTTTTCTCCAAAATTATGAAATATGTTATGTTTCTTATGAATCAAATGTTTTGGCGAGATTATGTATGTATGATATGTTCACGGGCCCCGGAGCTTAGTGTATCGTGGTAAGCCGGGGAGGCAAGGGCCGACGGTGAACCCGTGCACTAGTTCCAACCATTTTACGTCGAAACGGATCTCGTTAGGAGTTTCGACGAGAAAACGCTAGTCGGGCTTTTGAGGATTCATGTACCTCACTAGCCATTATGTATGAGGTGGACGGGTCTTGCTAACCCTTCCACCACCCGGAGGAAGAAGGTTGGAACTTATTTTATGATTATGACTATGATTATGTTTATGATTGATAGGCACCGTGCGGGAAGGCCGGGACACGGATTGCCCAAACGAATATGTTTAGTATATGATATATGATTTGTGTGTATTATGATATATTGCATGATCACCTATTTAATGTATCAATGATATTTGTCGTACACGGTCGGAGTTTGGTTGGAGATGATGCACGCTCACTCGCCGAGCCTTTATACTTATGTATGAATTATGAACTTAATGAATTTAATATGAATAGTCGTAAAGTCTAAGCATTGCTGAGTCATTCTTTTGCCCTTTTTGGGAACTAACTTTAAATAAAACCTTGCTCGGGATTTATGACTTGCATGCGCATGTTTTTATATATATTTATCGCTCCTGCTCGCTCAGTCTTCTAGAGACTGACCCTCCCCCTTCTTTTCCACTTTTCAGTTCTTGCAGGTTTGGGCTAGGCGGCCTTGAGTCGGGTTTGTTGAGTCTGTGTCGGTCTGTTTGATTTGTTATATACCTTATTTTGATTTGTGAAGGAAACTATGTATACGATATGTATATACTATGCAGGTTGGTACTCATGATTTAGATGTATGATTTTCGGGATAGGTTAGGACAAGTGCTCGGTTTAGATGAACCCGTTTTGATTATATGTTTGATCGGGACAAGTTTCTAGGGCAGTTGAACCCGTTTAATTGATGTTGAGTTACTTTTTGAAATATATGAATTATGATTGCTGATTAAGGTTTTTGAGATTTGTATTTTGTATCGCTTCCGCATTCAGGCCTTGCATATTTGCACTTGTACAGGGTTTAGGTACCGCCTAGCTTAGGTTGGTTTTTGTTTGTCACCCGTTCGTTGTGACTTGGTGCGTGTGCGGACTTTCCATTTCGTACACGTGTCGGGCCATAGTGCGGGGGTGTGGTTCCCCATCGCTTGGGGTGCTACATCTTAAGTGGTATCAGAGCTACCAGGTTCAGAACCGGTGCTCTGGAGTCGTGTCGTGTCAGTTTAGGTCGGACGACATAGGAATACTTGTGCATTGCATTCGCCTGATGTGAAATTTTGACTTCTCTGCATGAATTTGTTTGAGCCTATGTGATTGTGTGCACACTATGATTACGATTCTTGCAAAATTATCACTGTTATGCTTTAAATTTTATTAAATTACGTATTGCATGTGCATTACTTAAGTGTTCTTAATTGTTTTTATTACTTGACATATCCACGTACTAACCCGCATGCATAGATATTTATTCAATTTGTGAATTGCAGGGAGTTGGCTTGATGACAAAATTTTAATTGATCGTGACAACATTTCCCACTTCTATAAATCGATGACAGAGGATTCAAAACTACCATGCCTTGATTACTTGAAGGAAGGATAAATGGATTTCTGAAAGAATTCGACAATATCTAGATGCTAACCTTATGGAAACAGGTATTATGCATTCATAGCACGTGCATCATACATTGGATTAAATTATAATTATTTTGAACATTTGTTCTACGTGCTTGATTGCCTTCTTTGCCGGATAAGAGTGCATGCCATTTACATCCCTAACCCCACATGCATTAGACTTGTGGTTATATTTAGGTGATTTTGTTACCTGTTTCAACGAGTACTGATTTTGGTGGAAGCTGCATTGGGATCTGAATAGGAGTGGATCAGGAAGTGGACAGTTGATTTAACAAACTCGGGGTATAAGGTGGATAAAAGAAGATGTCTGTATACATGGGAAACAAGAGACCTTTTAACTAACGAGGTGACCTTTTAACTGATGAGGTGCCTTCAGGATATATATACTTAACTACCTGGAGGTACTCGGGGTTAGCAAATTTTATAAGGAAGTCAGAATTTCTAAATCTGAATGGCATGAGGTGACAATGAAGAAATTTAGGCACTTGTACAATTCAGAAAATTCTAACGAGGGAATCGGATTACTATTATAGAGACACCACCAGAGTAGTTACTCTTACACAAAGAAAAAGGGGGGAAATTTTGTAAGCTATGGGATTTAGTGCTGAGGTCATTGAAGATCAACTCCACCAAATATTGAGGATAGGGGCATCATTTACAATGACAGTGTACTAAGTAAGATCGTTTAAAGATTCTTCATTTATTTCACCACGATGGTCCTGAGAGATTTTACCGTTGGAAGAAATAGCAATTCCCGATTACCAAGGATTTTACTGGGATTTCAAGAGACTCCACGGATCACTTTACTCCGAGAATTAAGTGAGATGGTCCAAGACCATTTGGGTACCCGAGAATCTGAGGGAATGCTAAAGGATGTAAATTTGAACGGGGAGTTGGAACTATGGCCAGTTACAGATTCGAGTATCCTTCCAAATTAAAGAATTACCAACCTCGACTTCGATTCCACGGTGAACGATACCTTAAGCATTCATGGCATTTGCACCCATGTATTTTATAAGCAATTATATTTTATTTTGCTTGATGTATGTGACAACGTGTAATGTTTGATGTTGCTCGATTGTAATAACGTGACTAACTGCTTTAATTTTTCATAACTTAAAATTTGTTGTTTTTGTTGTTAAATTCTTGTAAACTGAATGGAATACTTGTGTGAATTGTTCATGTCTCTATGTTTATAATTTCTTTGGTTACTCACTAACCCTTCATGCACATACAAGCATATTGTGGTTTTATTTTTTAGAGATTCCATCGCGATATCCCCCTTGTGTTGAAGCATGGATGTTGAATCAATACTCTAGGGACATCGATATCAGTAGTGTTAAGGTACACTAAACATGCATCACATGTTTTGCATCAAGTGTTACTTTAATGTGTGTATGTATGAATGATGGGTAAGTGAACTTGTGTGCTAGGGAGTTGTTGAGATGTCTCTATTTATGTGTTAGGGGGATGTGGGATTCTCCCTATTTATGTGATAGAAAGATGTTGGATTCTTTCTAATTATGTGAGCAAGAGATGCTGGATTCTCTTGGTGTTAGATATTTGGGAGATGCTGGATTCTCTCGAATTTAGGGGTTTGAGAAATGCTGGATTTTCTCAAACTAGAATGTTTGGAAGATGTGGAAGTCTGCCAGACTTAGGTTGAGAGACGGGGCTCTCTCGATTACGTGGTTGAGAGACGGGGTTCTCTCAATTCTGTGCCTGAGGGACGGGGTTCTCTCTTTTGATGTGCTGGGAGACGGGGCTCTCTCTCTTGTGTGCTGAGAGATGGGATTCTCTCTTGTTTGTTGCGGTTTAGATACGGGTGGCCTGACAGCAGCTAGCAAGCGATGAGGGTGCGACGGTATCGAGCTTTGGGTGCAGTGGCCTAGTGGAGATTGAACGAGTTTGAAGCGACAAACGGTCAAGTGTTGAACAAACCTCTGGGACTACGGAACTCTGAGGGGAGTTGATGCAATTAGTGGGAGTAAACTTCACAGCCAGGGCTATGACTCTACAAGATTTCAGGAGATAGATTGAAGTATTCCAGCTCGAAGCTTTATGACTCAGTAATAGGACCTGAGGACAGGTCCTTTTGAAGGAGGGAAGATTGTAACACCCCGCTCGTCCGACGTATAAGGTACGCCACATTCCAACTTTATTATGTGTCTAATTATATTATTTTGTGTTTTGCCTGGCCCTATTTTGAACTCTTTTAGAGTTTAGGGGCCTGTTTGTAATTTTCTCCTTTTAGGGGGTTATTCGGTCATTTCTCGTTCGGTCGAGAGTTCGACCTCTTTGACCCCTCTTTTGCGTTCGGGGCATCAAGACGAGTCCGTAGACTCTAAGTTTGCCCTATTCTGACTTCGTTAGCCCGTTCTTCCGATCGTTTTTGCGTACGAGGACCCGAGATATATACCCCGGATCCTCGTTTTGCGTGCTAGAATTTCAGCTCCAGACGCAGTCGTCTTCCTCCAGCGATCAGTTACTGTTCACGCACTCGAAGGTGTAATTACACACACATATCCGTTCTCGTTCGTTTCTCGATGGAATTCGACGTTTGAGTAGTGGAAATTTATCAGCCCGTCGAGCCCGTCACGATGGTACAAGAATCACAGCCTGAAAACCAACGGTGGTGGCGCTACGGCAGAGCAGCGGCGGCGGAACGAACGCCCGCCACTTCGCCGCCTCTTCGTGGCGGTCTCCGGCGGACTTCCGGCGACACGCGCCACCCTACCTAAACAAGGAACTCCCGGCGCAACTCCAGTCTTAACAGTGCAGCCATTGGTGGCTGGACGGCGGCTCACGCGCCTCCTGAAGTGGTCGCGGCGGCGGCGCGTCACTGTAGCGGCTTCTCCTGCCGCTTTCCGGCGACTTTTTCCAACGGGGTTTGGTGGTTTCCTGATGTTTTCGACCCCCTGAGTTTGTTTCCGGTGGTGGTTTGAGCAGAAGATGGCCGTAGGTGGCGGAAACCGGCGGTGACGCAGCGGTGGGACTTTGGCCGGCGATTTGGGACCTTTTTCGGCCGGTTTTGGTGGTGCTCCCTTTACAAAAGTTGCTTGGAATGACGAAACTTAGCGGATGGCATCGACGGCGTTGCAGGAACCGGCCGTTGGTGGCGGACCGGTGGTGAACCGGCCTGAACCGGTAGCTTCTCTCTCCGGCGATTTTTCCGGCGATTTGACTTGGGACTTTTGTAGGGCTCGTTACGGCTTTCCAACGGTATGTTCGGATTTCATTTTTGTTTCACGGTTTGTATTTAATTTCAGTTTTCGTTGTTGGGATTTGGTTCGGTTTTTTGTCAACGAAGTCCGACGTGTTTGGTATTTTCTGAAATTAGTTGAGGGCTTTTGTCAAGCAGGTCGAGGCGCACGTTTCTGTCCTTCCGGGGATTTTTCTGATCACCGGAGGCGGTGTTCCGGTGGCGGCCGGTGGCTGCTCGGCCGGCTACGGTGGCGGCATTCCGGCGACCTTCGGACAGCAAGTTCCTCTTGTTGTGGTGAGTTCAACGCCACTTTTCGTTCGTCAATCGGTTGCCCGGTTGATTTATTGTGATTTATTTTGTATAATTTGAATATTTGGAATTAATTGTTTTAATTGCAATAAATTGTGTATTATTATATTTGTCGATCAATATGTATGCCAGCGGATATAAAATCATGTATTAAGTGAAATGTGATATGGATTGATGCTTTGAATTGTATATTGAACCCCGTTATGCCGAAATTGTATTAATTGTTAATTGTTTTAAAATGTAATTCGTTCTTGTATGCTCGATAAATTAATGAATATGCATTGTATGGTATTTGAAAATATCTATGAATGATGAATGTATGGAATGTATGAACTTCGAATGATTAAATGGCTTAGTCGGAATTTGGGATGTAACCCCATAGGTTTAAATGAATTCGTCACATGCTATTATACGATTCAATTGGTCTTGTAATATGTGGATTTTGTGTAAAATGTGAAATATGACTTGAATTGGAATTTATTATATGATATAAGAATTTGTTATGCAATTTATGATTTAGTTAGAATTGAATTAGTATGTCTTGGGTGATTTAATTTGAAACTTTGTAATTTAGGTTTAATTATTTAATTTAGAATAATCCTATTATGCAATATATGAATTGTATGAAACTTATATGATTAAATTAGAAACTTTTGCATGTAAGAAATAAGTTATTCGTATGAATATGAATTAGTTGGTCATATATTATGTGAATTTGTATGAAATGTGATATATGAATTTGTTTTATTTAATTAAATAAAATTTGTAGCATGCTATGATATGATTTAGTTGGCTTTGAAATACGTGTAATTTTATGAAATGTTATATGTGAATTGATTTGATTGCTTTGTAAATGCGCATTATATGAACCTGGTATGCAATATCTGAATTGAATAAGATTTATATGAATTTATATGAAATAATGTGACATGCATTGCCTTTCCATTTTGTTTATTTGAATTAATTGTGCATAAGAACATCTCTTGATCTACTTTATGAATATGTTGAGCTATGCGATATTTTATTTTACAAGTAATTAGTATGATTATGAACTTGGATTATGTGATTGCATTTCTTAAGCACTTGAGCATGTGTCGTGCGTCTTTATATGGTTGTCTGAGTCTAAGTCTGAGTTCTGTACTGTGTTTTGTGTGTTCAGTTGGTACAGGTGCACCCGGGGTGGTGATTTATGGTCGTGCAGGTTCCGGGGTGGACCACTTGCTTTGAGTTTTGGCTTTGTCTGGTACCAGGTGAGGGTGTTTTCGTTCTAGTTATATATCAAACCCTACAACCTTTATGTGACAAGTTTTGGCCAAAACCTTATGTATATACCTATATATATGTTATTTTCAAAGTGGAGTCATCGAGTAAATTATTATCGAGTAACCTTTTCTCCAAAATTATGAAATATGTTATGTTTCTTATGAATCAAATGTTTTGGCGAGATTATGTATGTATGATATGTTCACGGGCCCCGGAGCTTAGTGTATCGTGGTAAGCCGGGGAGGCAAGGGCCGACGGTGAACCCGTGCACTAGTTCCAACCATTTTATGTCGAAACGGATCTCGTCAGGAGTTTTGACGAGAAAACGCTAGTCGGGCTTTTGAGGATTCATGTACCTCACTAGCCATTATGTATGAGGTGAACGGGTCTTGCTAACCCTTCCACCACCCGGAGGAAGAAGGTTGGAACTTATTTTATGATTATGACTATGATTATGTTTATGATTGATAGGCACCGTGCGGGAAGGCCGGGACACGGATTGCCCAAACGAATATGTTTAGTATATGATATATGATTTGTGTGTATTATGATATATTGCATGATCACCTATTTAATGTATCAATGATATTTGTCGTACACGGTCGGAGTTTGGTTGGAGATGATGATGAATTTAATATGAATAGTCGTAAAGTCTGAGCATTGCTGAGTCATTCTTTTGCCCTTTTTGGGAACTAACTTTAAATAAAACCTTGCTCGGGATTTATGACTTGCATGCGCATGTTTTTATATATATTTATCGCTCCTGCTCGCTCAGTCTTCTAGAGACTGACCCTCCCCCTTCTTTTCCACTTTTCAGTTCTTGCAGGTTTGGGCTAGGCGGCCTTGAGTCGGGTTTGTTGAGTCTGTGTCGGTCTGTTTGATTTGTTATATACCTTATTTTGATTTGTGAAGGAAACTATGTATACGATATGTATATACTATGCATGTTGGTACTCATGATTTAGATGTATGATTTTCGGGACAGGTTAGGACAAGTGCTCGGTTTAGATGAACTCGTTTTGATTATATGTTTGATCGGGACAGGTTTCTAGGGTAGTTGAACCCATGTAATTGATGTTGAGTTACTTTTTGAAATATATGAATTATGATTGCTGATTAAGGTTTTTGAGATTTGTATTTTGTATCGCTTCCAGATTCAGGCCTTGCATATTTGCACTTGTACAGGGTTTAGGTACCGCCTAGCTTAGGTTGGTTTTTGTTTGTCACCCGTTCGCTGTGACTTGGTGCGTGTGCGGACTTTCCATTTTGTACACGTGTCGAGCCATAGTGCGGGGGTGTGGTGCCCCATCGCTTGGGGTACTACATTCCAGCTCTGGTAGGGTACCCGGGCGGGTACTTTTGTCCCGTAGAGTTTCTGGACCCCTTTACCCGGCCGGGGAATTTTTCCCTTGAACTTTACCCGGCTGGGTAGTCCCTAATCCGAGCTCTAAATGACCTGATTTTTAAACCGTTGGAAAACTCTTGAAGTCTAGAACAACCTCCAATTAGAATCATCTCAATATCTTTTCTAGTTTGTGAGATATAATCAATTCTTTTAGGTGTCGCCACTTTCCCGACAACCTGCACTCGCTTAACTTCAAGCTTATGCCATTTTCTCCTCGCTTTGAACTAGAAAACGAGCCATATATCATCAGAAAGATCTTTGTGTCTAGTTTCATTCCCATTGAACAAAACCCAATTCCCATTTCTAGAATTAAAGATATTCCAGTTTTTCCTCATCATGTATGTTTCTTAAAATTGTCCGTTTTTACCAAACTTCACCAAAACCTCTCTTATTGCATTCCTTTCACTTACTTGGCTCCCATATGTAAATTATATGAGTTATATACTTGGTTTATTGATAATTATGCTTTTATTTGACATTCATTAATTGTTATTGCGTGACATATTGATCATGACTTTGCCGTGGGTCGTAAATGGTTCATTCGAGTTCAGTCTTACGTACACTTGTCCTTGTTACACAGATCACTTTCCAGGTGACAAGGAGCATGCTCAGTAGGGTGTATCCTTGAGTTCTTTCATTGGTAAAGGTGAGGTTTAACTTCTAGATATATAGAACCCATATAACCCTATGTGATGATTTAAGCCAAAATGTATCTATATATCTATAGTTTTCTAAACTCTATTGATTTTCAACTGATTCCATTGAAATGATTGATTGATTGATTGTTTTGGCGAGTAAAACATGTTTACTTTGGGCCCGAGGGTAGTGTATTGAGCCAACCGAGGAAGCAAGGGCTGATGGGTAACTCTTGCACTATCCTCACAAACCTTGGGATGCCCCCTGAACCCACTAGGAGATTAGTGGGGGAAGGAGTTCCGGGCATAGGGACTCATGAACCCTATGCTCAATGAGATTGGGTGGTGGGGCCTTGCAATCCCACCATCACCGGAGGAAGAAGGGAATTGAAACTGCTTATTGTGCACTGTAATAACTTGCATGCTCACTTAACCATTGCTAATCTAAATATTGGTAATGTTCACTGTCGGAGTAAGGTTGGAGAATTGCCCTCACTCGCCGGGCCACTGATTGAATTGAAGTGATAACGGTTGTATTGTTAAATTGGTTAGTTGTAATCTCGGGCGAGCTGTATTTTATTATTGAACTTATATTGCTGCCCTTTTATAAAACCTTACCCGAGACTATGACTTGCATGGTAATTGCGCTAATATTTATTTATAAACCCCTCGCTCAGTCTTACATAGACTGGCACCTCACACTTTTCAGGTTTTCAAGGGTTGGCGCTAGGCGGGAGTCGAGTTAAGTCAAGTGGTATTTATTTCGAGTCTAACACAGTTCATGTACATTATTGATGCATATGTATTTTATAACTAGAGCTTGGTATACTTGAAATTGTGTATATTGAATCATGGGAAATGAATTTCAAAGATGATGGTATAGACTTATATTATGCTTTTCTTTGATTGTTATGCATGTGGTTTATAATTGAGGGTTAGTCCCGCCTAGCTAGATTGTTTTTTTTATTGTCACCCGTTCGCTATAGGTTGGTTCATATACGGACTATCCATTTCGTATGTGGATCGACTTATAGTGCGGGGGTGTGGCATCTCGGCGTTCCGAGTGGTACATCTTAGGTGGTATCAGAGCCCGGTTGCAAAACAGTGATTCTAGTGTCGTGTCTCGTGAGTCTAGGTCGAACGGTATATGACTAATTGATAAATTAACAGTCCTGCATTTTATTCGGAACTACTTGAACTTATTTGAACTTACCTGAACATCCTTGAGCTACTTGGTAACTTGCTCATTTTATTGATATATGTCACTACTTGATGATTAATTGACCTTCTATGGCTTGGAATTTATATGTTTAATGTGCTTTCTTTAATTTAGTTGAATTAATTATTGCATTTTGCATCAAATATGTGTTTAAGTACTAATTATGTGGCATGAGCATGCACTAACCGCATGCATTTAGCTTTGAATTGATTTCTGACTTATAGATTATAAAGATCATATCAAACCATGGCCAATTTCTCCGATAATCTCAATCTACCGCAAGTTCCTCCCTCTAGCTTTGGAGTTGTAAGGAATGCACCGGGGAATTTCATATAAGAATTCAAGAGCCATGACCCTCCTTATTCGGGTTATAATTTAAGTGATAAGATCCGGGATAGAAGAAGGAATTGTGGGAATAGTTCACAAGCTTTATGAAGTTAGAGGATAAAAGAGAATAGTTGTAAACTATGGTAGTAACGGTGAACCCACCCTACGAGGGAAGTTGGGGGTGTAATGATTTCATTCACAAGATCAGCACGTATGCCACGGTATGAAGGTTTCTCAACCGGATTCTACAAGAACATTCGCTTAGGAGAAAGATGAATCGAGTCTCGAAGATGTTTGGGTTCGAGGTTTCCATTAACAAGGAGTGATGTTTAGAACTTGCAAAATAAACATGTGAGCTCACATTATAAAGGAATTCGACCAACCGGAATCAAGACACTCGTTATATCAAGGGGGTGATGAAGGAAGTCTTGAGGGTATCAAGGAGTCGAGGTTCAGACTTGTAAGCAAAGTGAGGGTTTTCAGTTCATTAGAACAAAAATCACGATATGAGAGGGAAGTGACTCAAATGATTCGGGTCGAGGTCGAAAATTTAGGATTTAAGTTGGAGATAAATCGAGATATTTTGGACCTTGGAGTAGGATTTGGAGTAACTTGGAAAATTTAAGAAATGGAGCGATTTTGGGTTCATGGGAGTGACAAATTGGAAAGTTGAACAACAAGGGAACTGGTAAAGAAAGGCCACGAGCTTAGAGGGAAATTATGTGTTCAACGGGTAAAGCAATCGGAAGGTGAATTCATTCAACTATTCGAATTCATAAAGAATAAATCGAGGAAGCTTTATTCAAAGTCACAACTAGGAGGAGAATAGGACAACCTTTGGAGATTAATTCCACTAGAAAGTTAAGACACCAACTCCATGAGTATAGAAGAATTTGAATTCAAGAATCATAATCCCGAACCATAAAATTATACAAGTCAACGCAAGGAAGTTTTGATCAAGGAAATATTTAAGGTGAAGGTTTGGGCACCACTTCAAGATCAATAATTGGGAAAGAGTTGGGTTCGAGAAATGTCGATTTCGGGCAGTGGATAGTTAGAAGTTAACGCTAGAGAGTTCTAGAGAATTGGAAGATCGTGGGTAACAAGAAATGACCAACAAATGCAAGGCAAGCTTGTAATTCAACGAACATGGAACAAGTGCCAAGCTAAAGGATGTAACTACGGTGACATGTTCAATGCATCCATAAGCACGTGCGTCATACACTACTTTAAAGTGTTTAAATTTCTTTATTTATATGTGCATTCCTAATTGAGCTTAATTGTTCCAATGTGTGGAATTTTATTATTTGCAAGTGTGACACATGCATTGGCATATTAACCCGACATGCATTGTTAAGTGTTTCTTGATAGGAACTCTCCCCAATTCATGTATCAACCATTACTTTAATCGAGACATAACCGACTTATGACAAAGAATTTATGGGGATGTAAGGATAAAGAGGAAGAGCCATTTGGAGGTCGGAGAAGTAATCGGGAGTGGGTTGTTACCCCTGTCAATCGTCTCAAGAGTAACGTGAAAATTTCCGGCCAAGTGGCATGGTTAGAATCAATTATATCAAGGAAACACTAGATAGAATTGGGATTCTTCAAACTAGGGATTGATACACGAGCTCAATGAATAAGAATGGAAAGTCTAAGAGGAAGAATCAACTGGGGATGAGTTGAAATTTGGAATTTTGTGTAAGTGGGCTATTCTACTAGGAGCAACACAATTTCAAGAGTCGCAACAATGGGATTTCTTGGAAAGGGAAGAAGGGAAAGAATTAGAAGATTTTGACATTTGATAACCTTCAAGATTTGGATAAAATTTTTGTGAGAATAATTTCAGAAAAGGTTAAGTGATTCAAGAACCGGAGGTGAGCATTCGAAAAGGGATGGTGGACTTTGTGTTCGTTTCGATTTTCCACCGGGATGGAGGAATTTTCGGGAACAAGATCGGAGGTCATAGGTACTTCAAGAGAATTAGGAAGAAGAGATTCCTTGATTTGAGAAATGGTAGAACAAGTTCAAGAAATGAGACGAAACATATATGTATGTGTTTTATTTTCTGAAGGGGGAGAGTCGGCCGGGAAACTTCAAGAAAAGTGGTTTTTCTTTCCCTCTATCAGAACCATGTGGACGAAGTCTGCAATATCTCAAAGCTCATGCGCTTAAAGTTCTCAGATGGAGATTTCTAAAGCTATAAGGAGGCTTATCTTGAGCTAAGCGGAAATTAAAAGAAATTTGATAAGGAAGGTGAGAGATAATGACTTCTATAAGTTTATTGAGCATACTTTGATCAAAGGCGAGAATTTTACGAGGAAAGCGACTATCATTCAAGATTTGCACGAAGTGACCAAAGAAGGGCTACACTACTACCATGGTGCTAGATGATAACAATTTGACGGGAGCATTCTCTATCGCAAGGGATCACATGAGAGTTACTTGAACCGGGAATATTATGAAGGATAAAAGTTAGACTTTGAGTTACCAAATAGTATCAGAGGAGGTCAACTATAAATTGTGAGAAGAATGAATGGGTCGGATTACTATCAAGTGCATATTCAAGAATTGAATCTTCGAACTATGGTGGTATAAAGTATAGGAAGTTGGATCGCGGGACGAAGATTGAGTAATTACTGAAGTATATACATACGTTAGGCACTCGAGGAATGACATTTTGGTTAGAAGGGTTCCGATCAAAGAATCAAGTATTAAATCAAGTCACTGCCATTGAAGTTTTCTAAGACCATGGTGAACGGTACACCAAAACATGCATATCACGTGCAATATACATTTTATTATCACCACGTATGGTTCTTTGTATTTGTTAATTGCTTTTGTAAGACTAGTTGGTATTTGACTTCTTCTACTTGTTCACTTTGTGAAGTTCTGTATGAATGTTTAATTAAGTGTTCTTTTGGGATCCTTGCTTTGGTGAGAGTCGGGGTACTCCCCTTGCTTTGGTAAGAGTCGGGGTACTCTCCTTGCTTTTGTGAGAGTTGGGGTACTCTCCTCGCTTGTGTGAGAGTCGGGGTACTCTCCTTACTTGTTTGAGAGACGGAGTTCTCTCTTTGCTTGTTTGAGAGACGGGGCTCTCTCACCGCTTGCTTTAAAGATTTAAAACTCGAGTATGGACCTGGGGACCAGGTCCTCTTAAGGGGGAGAGAGTTGTAACGCCCCGTTTTCAATTTATGCATTATGTGATAATTTATCTACATTTCATAATATTATATGTATTATATTTCTATGCATTTATGTGAATTATCCTTAACGTGAAATTTACATGAAATAATTGATAGTGTGCTTAATTGATATTATGTGATACTTTATATATTTTTCATAACATTAGATGCATAATATTTCCATGAGCTTTTATGAATTAATTGTTAATGTGACTAAATGCTCTTATATGACCTTAAATGCTCATATATGTAAATGTGTGGATTTAATTGCATGACTTAAATGGAGTTAGATACTCACTTTCCAAGGAATTAGACTTGAGTGCATGCATTCCTATTCTTGAGGGACTAGAATGCAAAAAGTGATGATTCATACACTTTAGTGGAGGATATATTATATCATTTGTATCTCATCTCTCTCATTTTTCTCTCATTCACCATTTTCATACAAAAATACACACACTTACACCTACATATGTCGATCAAAACACCAAGGGGGAAAGGAGGAATATTTCATCTCAATAACAAGCTTGATCTTGAGGAATATTGCATAAGTTGGAAGCATCATCATCTCTTCATCATTTCATCCATTCTTTCTTGTATATTAAAGGTATAGATGGAGAACTTGATTGAATCTCTTGAATATATATAAAGTAGGGTTTGATGAATATGATGTGATTTCTTGGTTAGTTGAGATTAGAAGCATGATTATGAACTTTAACCTTGAATTCCATGGTTAACTCTTGAGTTATTTGGAAGTTGAATATCATGATGTATATATATATAGGGTTTGAATGATGAATTTTGATGATCTAAGCATGGTTCCTTGGATTAAATGTTAACTTAATGATGTCTCCAAGTTATATGCATGATATATGATTGTTTTGGAGCATTTTGGTTGAGTTTGCTTTGGGTTTTGATTCCTTTTCTTTCTCCTCCGAAGTAACCCCTGCTTTGCCCCTTTTTCCAGCTCTGGAAGGGTACCCGGGCGGGTACTTTTTGTGCATAAAAAGTACACGGGCGGGTACTTTTGTCCAGTAGAGTTTCTGGACCCCTTTACCCGGCCGGGGAATTTTTCCCTTGAACTTTACCCGGCCGGGTACTCTCTCATTCGAACTCTAAATGACCTGATTTTTGAACCGTTGGAAACCTCTTGAAGTCTAGAACAACCTCCAATTGGAATCATCTCAATATCTTTTCTAGTTTGTGAGATATAATTAATTCTTTTAGGTGTTGCCACTTTCCCGACAACCTGCACTCGCTTAACTTCAAGCTTATGCCATTTTCTCCTAGCTAGATTGTTTTTTTTATTGTCACCCGTTCGTTATAGGTTAGTTCATGTACGGACTATCCATTTCGTATGTGGATCGACTTATAGTGCGGGGGTGTGGCATCTCGGCGTTCCGGGTGCTACATGTAGCCCCTAAGCCAGATAAGTTCTTTGTCTTCTTTTCTGCCCCCATCCCAGAGAGAATTGAATTGACGGCGTATCAAGGCTCAGAAGATCACAACCTTGGATTGCCGATTCAACTACGCATTGCTATGGATCAAGGTACACTTCCGTTTATGTGTTCTCGATGATTTCTGTGACGCCCGAACGCGGGTCATCCACATCCCCCGGACCTAGACTCGGACTCACGCATGAAATGGAAGTCCATACATGAGCCCTAGTCTAAGCGAACGAGGACCTAAACACACCCACTAGGCTAAGCGGGGCTAAACCGGAGACAAGAGTGCGCAAAAGAATTAGCAGATAAGCGGAAGCAACCAAGATCAACATTCATTAATACCAGCATTAATATTCACATTGCCACACCGGGCCAAAAGAATAATATACAAGATCAAGAATCCCAAAATATCAAACAAGAGTTCATAAAACTCCGAAACACAAAAGTATGAAATGCAGACTCAACCTAAACCAGCTAGTACGACACCAGACGCACTTCCCCGCCTAGCTCCAGCAACCCTGCACTAAAGGTGGGAAAAGGAGAGGGTCAGTCCAAACACTTGACTTAGTGAGGGGGCTAACGCACACCCACACACTATATGAGTATAACAAAGCAAGTAACAAAGGCGATGTCTATGAACCGGGCTAGGGTTTTGCAAGCCAAAACCTTTAAAAGAATACGTATGTATACAAAGAAATCCCATCCCGATTCATAATCCATCTAGCATAAACAGAAACAAAGATCCGGCGAGTACGAATCATCCCTAACTCCTCAGAATATCATAAAACATATCAGATTCATAAATCAATCCTTCCCCATCCAATGGCAATCGGGAATCAAACCCAATTCGCCTACTTAACATATGCACGGGGGTTGCGATCCCACAACGTGCTCGAAGATCCACGCCTCATCAACCTCCTGGAATCGCGCGTGTCACCACGAATGGGAATCATGCACAGGTATAACCCAACGGCCCTTGCCATTCCGTGGCTCCTTACCCACAATTCCCGGGGCCCAACATACTTACCGGAACCAAATCCCATATTTCAGGGCTTACCTCGCACCAAACATAATAAAAACGTACCAAAACTTAAGCTTACTTACGCTTATACGTATATCTTTTCCATAAAGTTTGTAAAAGTTCTCATAAGGCCATTATCGTATCTTAAACAGTCATACACAAAAGAATATATAAGATATATATATATTCGCATGCGGGATTAAAATCATCACATTTCGGCCATAGGTCAATAACTAATACAGAAAGATCCTAAACCTCACCTTGAAACAAAAGAACCGGTAGCAAAAAAGGGTTGATCCGACACCTAAGCCTCGGGCTCAACAACGTCCTGGGGTAGCTCTGAGATAAACAAACATAATACCCAAGACTTAGACTAAAAAATGTACCAATTAGACGCTCGAAAATGCTTATGAATGCAATGGATGCGTATGAGATGCACAAACGTATCTTAAGGAACATAATGAGGCATATTGAACCAAATCTTGATCAAATGAATAGTAGAAAATTTCCTAGATCCCCTGTACTTTTGAGTACCGGCGGAAAAATTTTGAGTACCTACTCAACTGACGGTTTCAAGTAAAACGCCCCTGTACTTTTGAGTACCAGTGAAAATAATTTTGAGTATCTACTCAACTGCCGACTTTAAAAGTGCAAATTCGGCCAAAACAAATCCAAACCAAGCAAGAACACTCCAAAGCCAAACTCAACACCAACATAAAGCTATGAAATCAGGCATTAACATATATGGTATCAAAAAGCATCAAAGAGACATGAGATCAAATGCACATGCTCAAAGAAACGCACACAAACGCATTTAAGAGCAAAAACCGGTAAGGTTTGCATTCAAGAAGCCAAAATGAAATCAAAACTCAACATAAAGTCACCAAAGTGAATAAAACTCATCTATCACATAATATGGCATTCAAATGCTCAAATGGGGAGAAGGGGATCAAGGGTTCTTGCCCAAAACTCAATCAAAATCCAACAAGCATGCTTGAAATCATCAAATAGACACACATAAGGCACAAATTGATCAAGAACTCCAATACCCTAGCTTTCTCCCACAAACCCACAAGTCTCATAAATGCTATAACCCCCTAATCCAACTACCAAACAAAGGAATCAATAAATGACCCAAGAATATGCAACAACCACCACAATGAATGCTTACAAGTGCAACAAGAACCAAGGAAAAGCAAGAATGCAACAAGTGCCATGAGACCCCCTTACTATTCACCCTCTTGCCCAAAACATGCTTCCCAACATAAATCCAAAGATCAAGATGAATAAATGAGGTCACTCAATCATGTAGATTACAAAAATAAACTTACCAAGCAAAGAAATTAAACACCCAAGAGTCTTGGAGCTTGGGGTCTTGCACAACAATGGAGTTTGAAGGTTTTAGGCTTCCTTTCTCTTCTTTTTCTGATAGGTCACGATTTGGGGGAGGAAAAATGAGGAAAAGGGGTTGATTTGGTATATGAGAGAGAAAGAGAAAGTCAACAAGTAGGGCTATGGGTCCCACATAGGTATTTTAGGTGTGTTTCTTGTACGTATAAGTATTCGGGTAGGTATTTCAGTCCAAAAAGAATACGGAGGGCTCAAGACCAACACAAAAACATATAATCAAGTTCTTGAATCATATTAGACACGTAAACACGCTCAAGAATCGAAAATCACAAAACACACAACGAGCAATAAGGAATTCACATTTCACGTATGTTCACATAATTCACTTAATTTCAAATAATACAAGTAATTTAGATAAGAAAGGAATAAGAAAAGAGGTTAAACAAATAAATAAATCACATAATTAATAATTAAAACGCGCACATAATGCGTACCTCTTCGTCCGGTGGATCGGGGTGTCACAATTTCGACATGTTTGTTACGGTTTAGGGATTTTTCCTACATATTGGACTCGTTTCGATGATTCAGATCAATGGCTTTTTGAGCCCGATTGACCTTCTAAAAGTTGCCCAAACCAAGCAGCTTGCACAATTAGCACTATCCTACCCGTTTTGGTTTTATCCGACCCGTTAAAGCCCTAAATAACCCAAGACTTGTACCCATACCCTTTTAATTTGATCTTTAATCAGAATTTAACTCCCTCTCTCCCTTCCATTCACCCTCACACGATCAAAAAGGGAAAAAGAAAATGGAGAGAAGCAACAAGTGCTCCCCACCATACTTGCACCTTTAAGAGCTCATTTGATCTTTCCCTTCATTCCATCTTGTAAGGTAAGTTTATATTCTTGTTCTTCTCTTCATTATGATCATTTCTATCCAATTAATTCTTGTGTTAAGTTAGAGGATGTTATGGTTTGCAAGAGTTGATAAATAGTGTGAATAGTAATGGTTTAAGTTCTTGAATGAAATTCGATGCCATTCCTTGTGATTTCTTTGGGTTTAAAGCATGATATATATTCCTAAGACCTCCATAAATGCTTCTATGATCATGTCTTGTGTGGTGGTTGAGTTATATTCATGTTGCCACTAATGAAGCTTGAAGAATATGTGTTAAGTCCGTTTTTCGTGCTTATTTTAATTGGTAAATCAACGCTTTATTGTATGTTTTCTAGCTAAATTGCAATTTTTGATCCCTTTTCAGTTACAAACGACAATAGAGTAAGGTGTATGAAAAACAGACGAAAATGAAGAAAAATGGACATAAGAGCAAAAACTCGAAAGTTGACCAAACTGAGGTCGCGGTCTGTTGTTTTTCGGTCGCGGGTGCGACCGCGTGTATGTCGGATGAATTTTGCTAAATAAAATGCCAAATTTCGAAAGGTGGGAAAAATGAGGTCGCGACCGCGACCTCTTCTATGCACATTTCCAGTCGCGGGCGCGACTAGTATTTTTGATGATTTTCTGCTGAATTTTTGGAGCAAATCTCGAAACATGAAGAAAAAGGGGTCGCGACCGCGACCCAATTCAGTTTAATTATGGTCGCGGGCGCGACCATGCAGAAAACATGATTTTATTAGTTGGTCGCGGGTGCGACCGTTTTATGCCTGTTTTCGGTCGCTGCCGCGACCCTGTGCAGACACGTTTTTTCGGGTTTTGGCAGTTTATTAGCAATTTTTGGTCAGAATTTTAAAAAGGAGGAGAACTGACCCATTTTGGGAGAGGGGATCGGACAGGACAGAGAGGGAGAAGAAAAAAAGAACAGTTCCATGGAGAAGAAGATTTCTGGAGGAAATTCTTGAAGACGAGAGTCGACATCTTCCACAAGTTCCTTTCTACTTTAGTCATTTACTTCCAGTTTAACGAATACTCTCAATTTCAGTTTATGCTTTCAATTCTCTAGTTATAATTTTAGGGTTTTAATGTTGTTAGAATTATTTGCTTTCAAGACTTCGTATTTTCCAATTCCCATGTTGAATCTAATTTCTTATGCTTTAGTATTATGGATTTAAGTTTTAGTTACAGCATGAGTAATTAAAATTATTTAGGCGTGGGAATGAATACTTGTATGCTAGGTGTTTGAAATAATGTCTGAGTGAGTGATTTACTTCTTGAATTTATGAAAACTCGAGTAAATTCATATATAACGGGTTGGCCATCCGAAGTATATTTCTAAAGTTATTCCATTTTCGAAAGGATTGTAGTAATTAGGATGTTTTCATAAAAGTTGGACCTTAGAGTTAAGGAAATTTAACCCTTTTTCTGGCTATCTAAGTAGATTATTTGAATTATGCCAAGTTGCTGATTTAAGAATCTCTTTTGTCTTGATTGATTGGTTAAATCTATATTTGGATACTTGTGAGAATATTTTCTGAAATGGATTTAATACACACCATGGTTTTGAAAGAATTTATGGTATAATTTAGTGACAAGATTAAAGAAGTAACTTCACTTCTTAAAGCATTGTTAGAACTCTAGTCACAAGTATCATTCCCTAGCCTATTGTTCTCTCTTTGGATTACATTACAAGTATTTACATTTATTAGTTAGTTAAATTTAATTATCCCACTCTCATAACTTGTTTTACCTCAGCCTAATAAATGGAGATTGGTATGCGAATAATCTTTGATTCATCCTTCCTTGTGGATACGACCCCTTGTGCTACAACGTAATATTTAGCTTGCACTTGGGCTTTAAAACGAATTGCAATTTCTAATCATAACTTAGTAGCATTCATATGCTAGAGTGAAAGTTGTGATAAAGTAAATACGGGGATATCAAGTTTTTGGCGCCATTGCCGGGGAAGGCGCTGAATCAAGAGTTATTCAAATACTTTTATCTACTACTTTTAGACTTGTTTACATTATTCTTGGTTTATTTTCATTTGAAGCTTAATCTAGTGAATTTCTTTTTGCAGGCAATTCGTGCATGAGAAGAACTCTAAGTTTCGATTCTGTTGATTACACATCGAAAATTGAGAGAAGGCTTAGAGCAATCAGGCGAGTACGCAGGCAAGAGAGACTTGCACCACCGAATATCATGTCTGATGATGAAGAAAACAGGAATAATAGGAGGGCTCAAAATCTCAATGTTGAACCTAGAGCCCCACATCCAGCACTTAAGGATTACAACACACCAAATGCTGGGATAATTCAGAACAACTTAGTTCGACCTCCCGTTGAAGCGAATAACTTCGAGATCAAACCGGCTACTATAAATTTGCTACAACAAAACCAATTTGGAGGTCTTACTATGGAAGATCCAACAACTCATTTATCCTACTTCCTTGAAGTATGTGCCACATTCAAGATGCACAATGTGTCGGATGGTGCAATAAGGGTCAGATTATTTCCCTTTTCTTTGAGGGATAAGGCGCGCTCATGGATAGCTACGATACCTAATGAGACCCCTCGGAGTTGGGATACCTTATCTCAGGCATTTCTGGCGAAATTCTTCCCTCCTATTAAGACAATGAAATACCGAAATGATATTACATCATTTCGACAATATGAGGGGGAATCCTTGTTTGAAGCTTGGGAAAGGTTCAAAGAGTTGCAAAGGAAGTGTCCTCATCATGGTCTTCCAACTTGGCTTATTGTGCAAACCTTCTATAATGGGATGACTCAAAATATTCGAGTAATGGTAGATGCAGCAGCCGGAGGAGCATTGATGGCTTAAGCCGAGGATGAAGCACTTCAACTTTTGGAAATTATGGCAGCTAACAATGGTTGGAATCAAGAGAGGATTACTCCTCCACCCACTAAACTAGCAGGAGTAATAGAACTAGATGCATTCACGACAATCAATGCTAAGATTGAAGTGATGAGTAAGAGATTGGATCAAATAGCGGTGAATGGAGTCGGGACATCATCATCACCTCCCGTGCAGGTAACTTGTGAGATTTGTAATGGACCGCATATGTTTAATACTTGTCCTCATTCTAATGCAGGTAATCAGGTTGGAGTCGGGCAAGAGCAAGTGAATTTCGTGAACATCCAACGTCCGGGGGACAACCCATATTCCAACACTTTTAATCCGGGGTGGAAGAATCATCCGAATTTTTCTTGGTCTAACAATCAAGGAAATCAACCAAGGCAAAATTTCCAGCCTAAGCGAGTGCAATTTCAAGACCCACTTCATCAAACCATTAATCCAAATGCACCCCCACAACTGGATCAACGACAAGGATTGGAGGCGATGCTAGAGAAGTTTATTTCAGTAACCACCAAAAAATTTCAGAAGCTTGATACTCAAATGGAGAATATGATAAATCATAACTGGAATATGGATATGCAAATTGGAAAAATTACGGGTTCCTCAAATCCTAGATAACAAGGGGGTCTGTCGAGCAAACCGGAGACGAATCCTAGAGAGCATTGCAAAGCTATTACCTTGAGGAGTGGGAAAGAGTATAAAGGACCAAAAATGCAAGAAAAGAATGAGGTGAAAGATGATGAAATGGTGGAGGAAAAAGTAGAGATTGAGAAGGATTCCGAATCAAGTGAAAAGGAAGAGCTCCCTTCACAACCAAAGGTCTATGTGGCACCGAAACCTTATGTGCCACCCGTTCCATTTTCGGAGAGGTTGAAGAAGCAAAAGTTGGAGAAGCAATTCAAGAAATTCCTGAACATTTTCAAGGAATTGCATATTAATATCCCTTTTTCCGAGGCTCTTGCTCAAATGCCCACCCATGTGAAGTTTCTTAAGGAGATACTCTCAAAAAAAAGGAAGATCGAGGAGTATGCTACCATAGCACTTACCAAGGAGTGCAGCGCCATATTACAACACAAACTTCCTCCAAAACTCAAAGATCCAGGGAGTTTCTCTATTCCTTGCACTAATGGTAGTTTGAATTTTAATAGAGCATTATGTGATCTTGGAGCAAGTGTTAGTTTGATGCCATTATCCGTTTGCAGGAAACTAGGTTTGGATGCGTTGAAGCCTACTACCGTTACCTTGCAGTTAGGCGACCATTCGGTAAAGTATCCAACCGGAGTTTTAGAGAATGCTTTGTGTAGCACCCCTTACACGTGGAGGTGCCACACCCCCGCACTATAGCCTTGATTCACGTATGAAATGGAAAGTCCATACATAATTCAAAACTATAGCGAACGGGTGACAATGCAATACCAACAAGCTAGGCGGGAACTAAACTATACATGCAATAAAATGGAGCGGAAGCACCGAATAAATCATCCGTATAGGTAATATATTTCACTATCAATACATTATCATCTCTTGCGTATTATTTGTGACGCCCCGTCCGATAAATCGTGCAAGTATGCGCCACGAGAGAGTTTACTTTACGCACTTATGTGATTTAATTCTCTTTCATGTGTTTAATTCCAAACTTTGATTGAAAGTGTGACTTAATTGACAAAAATCCAAAATAGTAAAATAAGAATTCTTGCATGACAACTTGAGAATGGAAGTTGGATGAATTTAAATTAATTATTGGAAGTTGGTTTTAAATAGGACTTGGACCTATTTGTGTGTTTGGGCCTAACTTGAATTAGGTAAGTTTGGGTCATTCGGGACCAATATGAGCTCGGGAATTCGAATTCGAATTCCGACACCACCATTGGACTTGAATCGGTGATTCGGGTCCAACGGAATTTATTTTATATTTTTCGGAAACCATTTAGACTTTAAACCTTTTTAATTGGGACTTTTGGGCCGAAGGTCATTTATTTGGGCCCAAATCCTATTCAAGCCTTTAGCCCCACATTTTATCTTGGAAACCCTAACCTTGACCTAAAATTATTAGCCACCATATAAATAGCTTTATTCCCTTTTCATTTTATTTCAAACCACACAAGTTAGCTTCAAAGAGAATCATGGAGAAATTGCAAGAGAAGATCAAGACTTGAACCACCTTTCATTCTAAGAGCTCATATTCTTCGATTCTTCTTCATTTCAAGAGCTAAGGTAAGCCACACATTTTTCCTTAATGTGATTTCTTCATCTCTTCATTTCGTACAGTAGTTTAGAATTATGGTTTGATTCACGGCTGAAATCCCAATTTATTATATATCTTGTTTGTTGGATAACTTGCTTTGGGGATTCCTGAATACTAATTCGCTGTTAATAAGAAGTGGAATCCCCTAACTGTTTTCCATTTAATGCTGAAATTTGCTGATGTCGTGATGTTAATATGTTGTTAAATGTAAAAGCTTGTGGTGGAGTGTATGTCGATTTAATAAAGACTTGAAACTCGTCCCTGAGTGCGTCCACCTTTTCCTGCGAAACGAGATCAGCAGCTTAGTTAACTGGAATGGTTGATTAAAAAGGAAGATTGGAATTATTGCAATTAATAATGATAGGAACGTAATGCTTTTGTGGTGGTATGAGTGCTTGAGTTATAAAACTTGAAATTAATATCAACATGCCCAAATTAAATAAGTGTTGTAATGAATTGCTAAGTGGAGAATTTGATTCTCAATTTAATGCCAACACTTGCGTAATGATTGCTTGGAGATGGGACACTTGGATGAGATAATAAAATGCAACTTCAGTTCTTTGTGCTTCTCAAATTAATACATGAAAGACACACTAAAAATGGAACAAATTGCTGCGTGAATTTGTACCTAGGAAACCGTGCTGATTTGCTTGGGTTTTGTTTATACTTGGCTGGGCGTGCTTCTGTAGTGGAATGTTGGATATTAATAAAAGCTTGGGAACTCTTGCATTTAATGCCAACAAATCTAATAATTTGTTTAAATGAATGTTGCCTCTAATTCTGAAATAAATGCCGCCAAGTTGTGCCCAGCAAACTTGATAATTTTGTTTGGAAATTTTGTCTCACACGAATTTTGAAGTGCATTGCCCTGCTGCGTGCTTTGAACATTTTAGCGTGTGCCTTGGGAATATTTAACATAGGAACTAATTAAATTCTTGATTTTAAATACGAATGTCCAATTGCTACAGTATGCCATTTCTTTGCATTCTTAGATTATAATACTTTATTTGATCGAATGATTTATGTGAATCTCGATCTCGTCCTTTTTATTATTTATTTTTTTTTTTTTATGATTAAAATGCATTATTTTAAATATTAATAATATGACTTTAATTTACGTTCTAAACTTTAATACTTCATTTTAATTAAATAATTTCGTATGAAAACTTATCCTATGCTATGCTATGTGACCTATGTGAACACTTCATTCCATTTTCCATATCATTCATCTCTGGGTACGTCGTGCGTCTTACTTGGTTCATATAGAGTTTAAGTCTGGGCCTTTGCATGTCTTGTCACAGAGTTGGGTGGTGCTGGTGAGCCCGAGGCTTAGAGTGTTTGGCCCTTCACACTCTCAGACACTACTACTACGAGGTGAGGTTTAGGATTTTGTATAGTTACGCGACTATGGCCTTTATATGTTGATTTCTACCCTTGCATGCGAGTATACTCTATTATAGATATGTATGTGTTGAATATGATATGTTGATGATCTTGTGTGAGTCCTGCGTGGATGGAGGTCATGAGGCTTAAAGTTCCATCGCGTAGGAAGGGTGTAAACATAAAACCAGTTTTTGAGGCATATGTAAGCTATTTTGGAAAATTCAGTGGTGTTATGATTCTGTAGCGAGTTAGCCATGATATATGGTATCTGTTCTATTCTGTACTGTTCTGTATGTGGATCCAGGAGCTGGTACGAGTGGAGACCGGTACGGCATAGGGCCGTCGGATAAGCCACTGTGCTAGTTTCCATTTGAGATATCATTGCGCGACCTTAGGGTGATGAGGGAGGCGTGATATCTTGAGCCTTCGGTGTTTTATCCGGGGATGACTCTTGTGGGTTCGCTACCCTCTTGAGATCGAGTCTATTTTTAGACGGTGTTATTATAGATGGTTTTGGGGACTGTACATCCCCTCCATCATTGGTGTAGCGGTTGGATTGATTGTGATTTATGTTCTGAGGAGTAAAGGTGGGAAGCTCGTACTCGCCGAGCAGTTGATTATCTTATGTTATGGAATTATGAATCGGGATAGAGTCCTCGTGGAAATGGTTTCTAAACTTATATCTATATATATTCGGGTTCTTTCAAAACGTTTTGGTATGTAACACCTATCCCCGGTTCATGAGTCCATCCTTTTATTCCGTGCTATGCTCTTTATATATATATATTGTGGGTGTGCGTTAGCCCCCTCACTCGGTCAAGTTGACTGACCCCTCATTTACACTTTTAGTTGCAGGCTGTAGGCGTTTGCTAGGCGGAAGTGAGTCCTTTGAGTTGCACTTCGTCGGTCTAGTCTTTCCATTTGCATTTGTCTTTTCATACACTTTACTTATGCTTTGGCTCGTAGACTTGAGATTATACTTTACTATTCGGTAGCCCTGCGTGGCACTCTCTTTCGGCCCCTTGTGACACTTGATGATTATTACTTTATGTTGATATTCGGGACTAGGAATTTATGCTAGTTGAACCCGTCACTTGTTATGATTGTTGATCTATTATTCGGGATTAGGTATCTATGCTAGTTGAACCCGTCACCTGTTTTGCATGCTTTGTTTTAATTGCTTCCGCACTCTGAGTTTTGGTCAAGTTAGATCCGCCTAGCCTAGTGTGTGAGTTGGTCTCCCGTTCGCTATGATTCGAATTCGGGCATGAACTTTCCATTTCGTGACCGGGTCTGGGTCTTAGTGCGGGGGATGTGGCATCCTCCGTTTGGGGTGTTACATTATTCATATCAAAATATCCAACATGTGATAGTAACGGTTATAACATGACACCCAAAAGTTCTGTACACAAAATGAAATGCTAGACTCTGTGAAGTGCGCGACCTGACTCGACTCCCGCCTAGCACACGACCGCTCTCAAGTACCTGAAAGGTGGGGTGTCAGTCCATGGAAGACCGAGTGAGGCAGTAATATATGTATAACACAAGTAACATGCACGTTGTGACCTCGGGTAATGTTTTTTTTAACCATAAAAGTTTTATAAGTTAAAATATAATATCCATCGCCCGAGATTACAACTATCAAGTTTATTAATTAAAGATCATATTATTGCTACGTGGCCCTGGCGAGTGAGGGCGTTTCCAACCTTACACCCATAGTGAACTATTGCAGGCTAGATGAATTATCATGTGATCAAGCAATTCATTTATGGTGTACACGTATTCATTTCATGAACTCCTTCACTCCGGGTGATGGTGGGTTTGCAAAGCCCTATCCATCCATGCTACGCACGTCAGGAGCATGACTCCCACGTGCGGGATTCCTTCCTCCACCAACCTCCTGGTGGATTCAGGGGTCATCCCAGTGTTGAGGGGTGTGTAGAGCTACCCGTCAGCCCGATGCTTTCCCTGTTGACTTGTACACATACCCTCGGGCCCAATGTGCTATCATGCTACTCGCCACTAAACAATCATGAAATAGTTACAATACATGCATTGCTTTGCATGACCATGCTAATAATCGAACCACATGCATTGCTTTGTATGAGTCCGATTTGTTGAAATTGTTTTAACCCTTTGGAAAGAATTTTAAGAAAATATGTAAATACCTTTTGGCTTGAAAGTTCACATAAAGGTTATAGGGTGCTATACAATTAATAACTAAACCTCACCTTTCTTGTAAAATATGCCAAGGATACGTTCTAGGGAGCTTGTCCCTCGTTCACGACCTCGTGACCTGTGCAAATACGACGTGTATACATGAGACATGACCTAAAATGGACCAAATATGACGAACGGCCAAAATGTATCGAAACGACCACGAAAATACAATGTGGCATGATAACATGTTGTTTCACTACATACTAGCACATATTATAGCAATTCGGGGTCAAGGAAGTCGTTGGATCGAGGGGCTAAAATCGTAATTTTATGCAGAATATTTTACTCTGCCAGACCCTTGGGAACGGCCGTTCCAGGTTTCCTTTGTAAATGGGAAGGGCCGTTCCCGTGGCCCTTGAAAACGTTCCAGCGTTTTTTAGAATTAAACCACGCCTTTAGCTGGGAACGGCCCTTCCGGCACTAAGGCCAAAATGGGAACGGCCGTTCCCATGCTCGGCCGCCTGAACTTATTTGAAAAGGTGGGAAAGCCCGTTCCCACAATGCCTTGAGGCTGGGAACGGTCGTTCCCAGTTCTGCAACTGGAAAGAACAGAGGAAAACAGAGCATGGCTACGGGAATGCACAACCAAGCCTCAAGTCTTCCAAGTTTGATCAATAAAGCTATGATTTTTTTGGGAATATGATGCACCTATATTCAAAAGATGATAAAATAACACTTAAACACTTAAACATGAATTATCATCAAGATTCCAAGATTTCAAGCTCATGCTTCCTTTGATCATCCAAACCCAAATATTCAAGAATTCATGCCTCAAACTATGCCAACATTCAAGATATGATCACATAAGCATGCTTTGAACACTTATAATCCATAAATTCATAAGTTCATAAACCCCAGCTAAATCAAATATGCTCAAGATTCATCAATTCATGCAAAGCCAACCTTGAAGATAAAATATGAAGGAAGTGGATGATGATGATGATTATACTCCAAAACCTCAAATATTTACTGAAAACTTGATGAATCTTGGATAAAATCTCTCTTCCCTGTTTGCTTGGAGGAACCGAGAATGAAAGGAAGCAAAGTTGTTGGGAATTCTTGGATGAAATGAGAGTATGGAAGCTTGGAGATGCATATAACGATTCATCCATTTTTGAAACATGTGAAATGCCACTATTTGTAATCTAATCCTTGAAATGTTTAAGTTATGCAATTAAGTCCCCAAAGTCAGGAAAATAATCAAGGAGGCCAATTTGGGTAATTAAAGCATTGCCAGCAATTATTTCATGCAATAAATGTTTTCAAGTTATGAAATAAATTATAAGTTTAACATGAATTCACGAAATTATACTAAAATGTAATTTATAAATTTATAATGAAGCGTAAGAAATTGGTTAATAAAAATTGGGGCGTTACACTTTGGTTCGAGTTGGAAAGTTCTACCTTCCGGTAGACTTCATTGTCTTGGATATGGAAGAAGATAGGGAAATGCCGTTGATCCTTCGAAGGCCTTCCCTTGCCACCGCTGGAGCTCTTATTGATGTCAAGAATGGACTTCTCACCCTTAGAGTTGGTGAAGAAAAAGTGGAGTTCAACCTATTCAAGGCGGTCAAAGAAGATGAAATTGGTGCAAAGTGCTTTTTGGTGGATACGGTTGAGGGGGAAAAGTTAATTGATACTCAAGAGGAAGATCCAATGGAGTTATGTTTGAATGGCTTGGAAGGAATGGTTGAAGGAGAAGAGATCTTAGAGGAGCTAGTAGCTTATACAAAAGCACTGGAGGCAACCCCGTTCGTTCCCTTCCGACAAAGGTACGTGTATGAGGAATTGGGGACAGGTAAACCCGTTTCTCCTCCATCTATTGTTAAAGCTCCTACACTTGAGTTGAAACCCCTCCCCAAACATTTGATGTATGCTTATTTGGGTGAAAATGATACTTTGCCTATTAGTGTTTCCTCCAGTTTATCCGAGTCACAACTTAATAGTCTTTTGAGGGTATTAAGAGAACATAAACGAGCCTTAGGTTGGACTATTGCAGATATTAAAGAAATAAGCCCTTCGATTTGCATACATAAGATATTAATGGAAGATGATTATAAGCCTTCGGTTGAACACCAACGAAGATTGAATCCAACTATAAAAGAGGTCGTTCGGACTGAAGTGATTAAGTTGTTAGATGCAATAATTATTTATCCTATCTCAGATAGCAAATGGGTAAGTCCGGTACAAGTGGTACCTAAGAAGGGAGGGATGACGGTTGTTAAAAATGAAAATAATGAACTAATCCCTACTAGGACGGTTACGGGGTGGAGAGTGTGTATTGACTATAGAAAACTTAATAATGCCACCCGTAAGGACCACTTTCCTTTGCCTTTTATTGATCAAATGTTAGAAAGACTTGCCGGACATTCATACTATTGCTTCTTAGACGGATACTCGGGGTATAATCAAATAGCCATAGCATCGGAGGATCAGGAGAAATGTGCCTTTACTTGCCCTTACGACACCTTTCCTTATAGAAGAATACCTTTTAGGTTATGTAATGCTCCAGCCACATTTCAGCAATGTATGATGGCCATTTTTTCTGATTTTATAGAGAAAACAATGGAAATTTTCATGGATGATTTCTCTGTTTTTGGCTCTTCTTATGATTTATGTCTATTGCATCTAACCTGAGTTTTGCAGCGTTGTGAGGAGATTAACTTGGTGTTGAATTGGGAGAAGTGTCATTTTATGGTAAGAGAAGGTATAGTGCTAGGACACAAGATCTCAGAAAAAGGCATTGAAGTGGATCGTGCAAAGATAGATGTGATTGCAAAATTGCCACCACCGAATGTCAAGGGAATACGGAGTTTCCTTGGTCAAGCCGGGTTTTATCGCCGGTTTATCAAGGATTTCTCTAAGATTACTTTGCCACTTTGTAAGCTTCTACAAAAGATAGTGACTTTGAGTTTAATGATGATTGTTTGTTTGCATTTGATAGGTTGAAGAAGGAGTTTACATCGGCTCTAACAATGGTGTCACCGGATTGGAATCTCCCATTCGAGTTGATGTGTGATGCAAGTGATCTAGCTTTAGGAGCTGTGCTTCGACAGAAAAGGGATAAGCGTTTACATGTTATTGCTTATGCTAGTAAAACTTTGAATGATGTACAAATTAACTATGCTACCACCGAAAAAGAACTTTTGGCTATTGTGTTTGCATTTGATAAATTTCGTTCTTATTTGATAGGACCGAAGACCGTGGTGTATACCGATCACGCGGCGATCAAGTATTTGCTAGCCAAGAAGGATTCGAAGCCTCGTTTGATTAGATGGATTCTTTTGATTCAAGAATTTGATTTGGAAATTAGGGACAAGAAAGGGGCCAAAAATGTGGTGGCGGATCACTTGTCAAGATTGGAGTTTGGTGACAATGGTGAGAAGAATGAGGGAGATATTTCTGAGAAATTTTCGGATGAGCAACTTTTCATGGTAGCCTCTTCAACTCCGTGGTTTTCAGATTTTGTCAACTATCTTGTTAGTGGAGTACTTCCTCCAGAGTTAACTTATCATCAGAAACGGAAATTCTTTGCCGATGTGAAGCACTACTTTTGGGAAGAACCACTTTTATTCAAACATTGTTCGGATGGGCTAGTGAGCCATTGTGTACCTCAAGATGAAGTGGAGGAAATTTTGAAACAATGCCATGCAAGCCCGTACGGGGGACACGCGAGTTCTAGCAAGACTTCCGCCAAAGTACTCCAATCCGGATTTTGGTGGCCTACATTATTCCATGATGCACATGATTTTGTGGTTAATTGTGATCGATGCCAAAGGACGGGAACTATAGGTCGACGTGATGAGATACCACTCCACTATATCTTGGAGATTGAGTTGTTCGATGTATGGGGAATCGACTTTATGGGACCTTTTCCTTCCTCATATGGAAATCAATAAATTGTAGTGGCGGTAGATTACGTTCCAAAGTGGGTGGAAGCAAGGGCAAGTTCCACAAATGATTCTCGGGTGGTGATCAAGTTCTTAAAGAAGAATATCTTTACAAGGTTTGGGGTGCCACGAGCTTTGATAAGTGATGGAGGAACCCATTTTTGCAACAAGCCACTCGAAACTTTGTTAAAGAAATATGGAGTGCATCACCGAGTTGCTACACCGTATCGTCAGCAGTCTAGTGGGCAAGTGGAGATCTCAAATCGGGAGATAAAGCAAATCTTGGAGAAAACCGTCAATGCTTCACGCAAAGATTGGTCTTTGAAATTGGATGATGCATTGTGGGCATATAGGACGGCCTTCAAGACGCCAATTGGGATGTCTCCTTATAGGCTTGTATATGGGAAAACATGGCATCTACCCGAGGAACTCGAGCATAAGGCTTATTGGGCAATTAAGGCATTGAATTTTGATTATAAAAGGGCCGGAGAGAAACGAGTGTTGCAACTCCATGAGTTGGAAGAATTTAGGATGAACGCTTATGAGAATGCAAAGGTGTATAAGGAAAGGACTAAGAAATGGCATGATAAGAGAATCCGTGCCAAGAATTTTGAGGTTGGACAATTAGTCTTGCTCTTCAACTTAAAACTTAAGTTATTCCAGGGAAAGCTAAAGTCAAGATGGTCCAGACCATTTCGTGTCATCAAAGTTTTATCTAATGGAGTTGTTGAAGTCGGTAGTGAGGCTAAAGGATCTTTCGTTGTCAATGGTCAAAGGTTGAAGCCTTACTTTGTGGGAGACCCCATAGAGAAACACACTCCATGTGTGTTGAGCATTCCGAACATCTAAAAAGGGGATGACTTAGTCAAGCTGAAGACTAGAAATCAGAACTATTTTACTTGCTTTCTTTAGTTTGTTTTTCCTTTGTTGTTCTTGTGGTAATTGTTGACTCTTGTTCTTCTTCGTATGCAAATTGTTCGGTATGCAAGTTGGGGTAGCTTGAGCAGTTTGATCGTCATTCAGGTTCATTTACATTTGGTTAAGTGATAATATATTAATTGGCATGGGGCTAGGCGTAATATGCTTTGTGAGATGTTCTCTCGTATAACAAGTGCATGACTATGAAATTTCGGCATGATAATTTGCTTAAAAATGTGAGAATAATGTGAACAATCGGCATACTATGGTTATTGATTGAATATTTGAGTTGCATGCGTATTTTTACATGTCAACGTGATGAAATGCCGATTAGTGTTGCTTGGCGAGGCTTGAATTTGAGTGTATATTTTTTTTGGGTGAATTTTGGAGTGATTTTTGTGTGCACAAGTCGAAACTTGGCTAATTTGGGATCGCGGCCGTGACCAAATTACTAAAGGATTCAGTAGCGGCCGTGACTGTGCTTGAATTAATCTTGAATTTTCATGTTTTGGCGACAAAAGTCGAAGGTTAGCCAAAATCAGGTCGCGGCCGCGACCATATTTACACTAATTCCAGTAGCGGCCGCGACCAGACACATGCACCGAAAAATAAATGCCAAAAATCAAAAGTCGAAAGTGGGCTAAATTTGGGTCGCGGGCGCGACCAAGTTTGCACTAGTATTGGTCGCGACCGCGATCAAGGTAATTTCAGGACTTTTAAAGTCAGTAACCCAGTAGCCTCAATTCTCATTCTCTCAAAGCACAAACTTAAGAACCGAGAACCCTAGGCGGTAGAGCTCAACCTTCCGGCTAAAACTAGGCTTTAACTCCAAGTTTCTCACTCAAATTCTCAAGGTAATCGAGTTCTCACACTTCCCTCTTGAGCATTATGGATTAATTTCGAATTTTAAGGGTTTATTTTTCAATTTTTCCCCAAATGTGAAGTTAAAAACCTAGGGCAAAGAACCAATTTTTAGGTTGAAATTTCAGCATGAATTAGTGAATAATCTTGTGTTTAGACTCTCTAAACTAAGATATTTCATCTTTAGTAAGTTTTGAACACAATGATATTAGAGCTTTTTCACCTTGTTCTTAAGACCTAGGGTTGGCCGAAAATCTGAAATTTCTTGGGTAAATTGGTGTTGATCTCACTTGTTAAGAATGCTTTACTGATAGACTTGTTGAGTTAAGGTTGAAACTTGAAAATTTTAGCCAAAACAGTCAGCCTTTAGCACTGCCCACCAAGTGTTCGATGAAAGTCCTTAGTGAATTTTTGTTGTGCCAAATGTGCTTAAATTGTGTGAAACTTCTTACTATCAGGTACAATGGCCCCGAAGAGAGCTAGAAATACCGATGCTTCATCATCATCGGGGGTGGCACAAGCGAATCCTCATGCTTCTCGTCCGCTCATTCCTAATAGATATGTCAATGTACATGTGCTTAGAGGACCACACGTTTGGGGACCCATCCGAGACTACTTCTCCAAATTAGGGTGGTTGGAGTTTCTTGATAAGAACCACCAAACTTTTGTTCCATTGACTCATGAGTTTCTTCAAACATTCAAGTGGAAAGACTCGGTGTGCACGTTCAAGATGCAGGGCCGGAGATTCAGACTCATGACTGAAGAGTTGAGGGGAATTTTCGGGTTCCTCGCTGATGGAGTAGATCATGTACCCACAAATTGGACAAGGGTACAACAGAATGCAGTTTGGGCCTAGCTGGGTACACATGGAATGTACAATTCCAAAACATCCAAGTCCACGGACATACACGGTGTAATTTGGAGGATTATTCTTAAGATCCTCTCTTCCGGGATTTGTGCGGGGGAGAATGTGGGCAAAGTGAGTGTGGTAGACCTCTGGTTGATGGGTTGTATGCTCGAAGGGACCCTAGTGAATGGAACTTACATCCTTATGGAAAGGATGTGGGAGCAAGCTAGGAAAGATAGGGGAGCCTTCGCCTATGGGGGGTATGTCACCTGCATTGTACGGGCTTACGGGATTGAGGTGCCCGAGAATATAGCACCTATGGAGGAGTTCACGTTCCTCACGTCTGAAACCTTTGCACACCTTGAGATATTCAAATGGTGGCCCTAGCCACTGAGTCAATGGGTAGTTTGGTGGCCCCCAAGTGAAAGGGAGAGGCTTCAGATTTGCTATGAGCATGGAGCCCCCACGATTGAGCGCCTACCTGCACAGATTAGGGCTAGGCTTCCACCTCCACGTGGGGCCAATGATGCTTTGGTGGATGAAGATGTAGAGCCCCAGCTTCTACCGGTTATGAGATTCTTAAGAAACGAAGCCCGTTACAACCGGGAGCAGTTTGAAGCCATCAGGGCAACACAGGTTGATCAGAATAGGAGAATTGATGAGCTGATGCATGCCATGAACCTGCACCATCACCAGGCCCCCCCGGATGATGCCACCGATGTTTGATTTGTGACCCCTCCTGTGGGGTGTTATCTTACTTTGTGTTTACCTTTTCTGCATACTTTGCCTCATCATGACTTTTGTGTGCTTGTTTAGATTCAGAACCATATGCTACTTTATGTTTTGTTGGATTGGTATGCTTATTTAGATGACTAAGTGACGAATGGGTTTTATGAACTTCAAATTGGATGCATGTGATATTTGCATGATAATATTTAGTTTGAAGTTATTCAATGCATAATGTTATATCTTGTAGATGCGTTCACTTGGTTGTTGGTATTATTCTTTTTCAGGAAACAAAACTTTTGGAGCGCCACGTTGCCGGATTCTCGGAAATAGGGGAGTCCCATATACCCTTCTTCTTATTAAAAGTGTTTGCACGCGGACATGCTAGAGTCTAAGTGTGGGGGAGGGGTTAATTTTAATTTTGATGCATGTGGGTTCCGTTTATGAATGCTTACTATGAATGCTTACTAAATCTTGAGCATGAGGTTAAGTATTTGTGAATTATCTCTGATTTGGTATGTTTTTGCTCCTTCGAGAGTCCATTCTAAGCTTGAGTTAGGAGGTTTTTCAAATACTTACAAGCATTTGTTTGGTAAATAAGTTGAGTGTAATTGCATATCCTCACCTTTTGCGCACTTAGTGAACAAATTAATGCACTTTGAGTTTTTAGGAAAAATTTATATCTCTTAAAGGAAGCTAAGTTAGAAATTAGAGAATAATCTAGTATCTTTTGAAACGAAATTGATTTGGCTTTAGGTAAGGGATATGATTTAGGCCTTCGATTTCCCTATACATTAAGCCTTAAGGTAGAGCCTGCACTAAATAACGCTAATCCATTGGCCCCTTTAAGCTTTTAAAGTTGTGCAAAACTTTTCGAAACCACATTACAAGCCACAAGCACAACTTCAATTCCCACCTTTCTATTAAACACCGAAATTGCTTCTTGTGCTAATTAAAAGAGATTCTTTGATACATCTCTAGAGTTTGAAAAGAATGTATGGAAAGAAAAAAATCAAAGAAGAGAAAGCAAGAAAAAGAAGCAGAAGTGCAAGAACAGAAAAACAAAGAAAAATGAAAGGTGAAGAAAAGGTGAAATGGAGTTGAAAAGAAAAAGAAAAAGAATGAAATATTTAAGTGTGGGGGAAGAAGGTGACCGAAAAAGGAGAACTATAAGGGTCTCAAAGGTAGATAGTGCACTGAAGTAAAGTCGGTGTTTTGAGTCACTTTCCAAATGAATCATAACCAGTCCCTAAACCTACGTTACAAGCCTTATAAAGCCCTATTAATCCCGAACCAAAGTCAGCTTTATTAGTGGAGATAGATATGAAATTTTTCTCGAAGCTCTACTCTGGTCTCCAAAAAGAGGTATAAATCATCCCGGAAACTATTGGTGCATCATTTTGTTCATTTCACACAACGTCACGAGGATATATATATTACATTCTTCAAATGAGCCATACATGTGTGAGTAGTGTAATTGCTAACCGATTGACTTGCTTGGACTGGATACTTGATGTGAGCATTAATATTAAGAATTGGATTGATTTTTCATGAGTGTTCCTAATTGCTCGAGGACTAGCAATCATTCAAGTATGGTGGATTTTGTTAAGTCCGTTTTTCATGCTTGTTTTAATTGGTAAATCAACACTTAATTGTATGTTTTCTAGCTTAAATTGCAATTTTTGATCCCTTTTCAGTTACAAACGACAATAGAATAAGGTGTATGAAAAACGGACGAAAATGAAGAAAAATGGACATAAGAGCAAAAACTCGAAAGTTGACCAAAATGCTGTTTTTTGGTCGCGGGCGCGACCGCGTGTGTGTCGGATGAATTTTGGTAAATAAAATGCCAAATCTCGAAAGGTGGGAAAAATGAGGTCGCGTATGCACATCTCCAGTCGCGGGCGCGACTAGTATTTTTGATGATTTTATGCTGAATTTTTGGAGCAAATCTCGAAACATGAAGAAAAAGGGGTCGCGACTGCGACCCAATTCAGTTCAATTATGGTCGCGTTTCTGCTGAATTTTTGGAGCAAATCTCGAAACATGAAGAAAAAGGGGTCGCGACTGCGACCCAATTCAGTTCAATTATTGGCGCGGCCGCGACCATGCAGAAAACACGATTTTATTAGTTGGTCGCGGGTGCGACCGTTTTATGCCTCTTTTCGGTCGCGGCTGCGACCCTGTGCAGACACGTTTTTTTCGGGTTTTGGTAGTTTATCAGTAGTTTTTGGTCAGAATTTTAAAAAGGAGGAGAACTGCCCCATTTTGGGAGAGGGGATCAGACAGGACAGAGAGGGAGAAGAAAAAAAGAACAGTTCCATGGAGAAGAAGATTTCTGGAGGAAATTCTTGAAGACGAGAGTCAACATCTTCCACAAGTTCCTTTCTACTTTAGTCATTTACTTCCAGTTTAACGAATACTCTTAATTTCCGTTTATGCTTTCAATTCTCTAGTTATAATTTTAGGGTTTTAATGTTGTTAGAATTATTTGCTTTCAAGACTTCGTATTTTCCAATTCCCATGTTGAATCCGAATTTCTTATGCTTTAGTATTATGGATTTAAGTTTTAGTTACAGCATGAGTAATTAAAATTATTTAGGCGTGGGAATGAATACTTGTATGCTAGGTGTTTGAAATAATGTCTGAGTGAGTGATTTACTTCTTGAATTTATGAAAACTTGAGTAAATTCTTATATAACGGGTTGGCTATCCGAAGTATATTTCTAAAGTTATTTCATTTTCGAAAGGATTGTAGTAACTAGGATGTTTTCATAAAAGTTGGACCTTAGAGTTAAGGAAATTTAACCCTTTTTCCGGCTATCTAAGTAGATTATTTGAATTACGCCAAGCCGCTGATTTAAGAATCTCTATTGTCTTGATTGATTGGTTAAATCTATATTTGGATACTTGTGAGAACATTTTCTAAAATGGATTTAATACACACCATGGTTTCAAAAGAATTTATGGTATAATTTAGTGACAAGATTAAAGAAGTAACTTCACTTCTTAAAGCATTGTTAGAACTCTACTCACAAGTATCATTCCCTAGCCTATTGTTCTCTCTTTGGATTACATTGTAAGTATTTACATTTATTAGTTAGTTAAATTCAATTATCCCACTCTCATAACTTCTTTTACCTCAGTTTAATGAACGAAGATTGGTATACGAATAATCTTTGATTCACCCTTTGTTGTGGATACGACCCCTTGTGCTACAACTTAATATTTAGCTTGCACTTGGGCTTTAAAGCGAATTGCAATTTCTAATCATAACTTGGTAGCATTCGTATACTGGAGTGAAAGTTGTGATAAAGTAAATACGGGGATATCAAGATGAAAATGGTGGTTTGAATTATTGAGCATTTTGTGTTATTTTGATGATGGAATATGATCTAGCATGTATATATGAACTTATATCTTGAATTTGAATGCATTTGGTTGAGGCTTGAGTTAGTTACATGCATTTTTGCCCCTTCCTCGTGACTTTGGCCTGTTCTGCTGCGTGTTTTGGCCCCTGACCAGAATCCACGGCCGTGGATTTCCCTTTGAAAACCAATCCACAGGCGTGGATTTGAGGCAGGCTTCCGGGGGAGCTCTTGGCCAAGATGCACAGCCGTGGGTCTCAAATCCATGACCATGGATACTGTCCAGCGACTCCCATTGCTCCAACTTCTGTTTTCTCATTTCTCTTAGCTTGTTTAATCTTCTTCCACCTCGTTTATGATTCCTATGCATTATTAACATGCATTATTATGTGTTATAATTATAGTTTGAAGTTTATGGCTCGATTTGATATGAATTATGAAAGATATGAAACGAATGAACATAATACCTTCATGTATTGAATGAATTGCTTGATTATGTGTCTTTAGGGCATTAATTGTGCACATGAACATCTTCATAACATGATTTTATCTCTTATGCATTTCATAGCATGTGCATAGCATTTTCGTGCGTCAATTGTGGTCATATTGAGTCTCAATTCACCTCTTTTGCACAGGTTTGGGTCATGTCGGAGACGAGGCCGGTCAGTGAGATCCTAGTGCCGTTTCTTTTACTATCTAAGGTGGGTTTCTCTTCTATTAGTTAAGTTAACCCGATATATCTCTAATATATAAAGTTTTAAGCCAACTTATTATACTTATATATCGAGTCTTTGAAGAGTAAATGATTTCTAACGTAAAGCCTTTTTAATGGATACCCTACCTAATGTTTTGGCGAGTTGAATGAATGCATTGAATGGGGGCCCTGGGACTTAGTACGTTGCTATCCGGGGAAGCTTGGGCTGACGGTGAACCCCGTACGCTAGTTCGACCAAAACTACGGCGATACCGGCCCTCGCAAGGAGATTAGCGTGGAATGGAAACCTGGCTCTTGGGGATTCGTGTACCCTACTAGCCATAATTAATGGGAGGATGGGTTTACAGGAAAAAGGTGTATATGAACGATTATAAATGATCGAATGAATGTGCACGAAAGATTATGTGTGTGATAACTTAATAAATAATGTTAATGATTACACAAAGCGAAGGTTGGAGACTCAGCCCTCTCGCCGGGCTCACGAATAACCTAATGAATGAATATGATTTTTATGATCCCGTTTGATGCTTTTCTCTATTTTACCCGCTTGGGAATTGTTATAAAACTTTATACAGGATTATGGCTTGCATGTATGTGCTTAAATTACGCGATATATATTTATTATGCCCTATTTTATACCCACCAGTCTCCTTTAGACTGAACCCGCTTTTGTTTCAGTTTTCTGCTTGTAAGTTGGGAGTGCTAGGCGGGAATCCGAGTTCTGTGTTTGTCTTGTATTCAGGTCTAGCATTTCTTTTACACTCACATACACTTATATAATTTTTGTATTATGATTATGAATGTCTGGGGCGCATTTTGTTACTATGAGGCGTGATGGCATTTTGAATACTTGTAAATATTCTTATTTTGGAGCTTGACAGCTCATTGTACATGATATGTTATCTATATATATAGCTTCCGCTTCTTATGGTATTACTCTATTGTTATTATATTATGTTCTTGATTGGTTTTAAGGGTTAGCTCCCGCCTAGCATAGTGAGTGTGTTGTGTCTTCGTTCACCTTGACTTGGCATGTGTATGAACTTTCCATTTGATATACGGGTCGGGTCTCGGTGCAGGGGATGTGGCGTCTCGCGCTCAAGCGCTACACGGTGTGTTTAAGCTCGTTTCGCGAGCTCTTATATACAAATATGTGATCTACGTGTTATATATGCTACGTGGTATATTTTTGGATGATTCGGAGTTGTGTGTGTGGTCGTGTGTGTGTGTGTTTGCTTCTTCTCCGCCATGCCTGCTGCTGCTCTTCCTTTTCTGTCAGCAAGGTCCGAAACGGCTGTTTCGGGTTTGCCTTGTGGGTCCAAATGGCCGTTTGCGTATGACTTACACTCTTGCAGCGAGAGCCGGAATGACCGTTTGCAGTTTTGGCCCATGGCCGAGTCTTCGGACAGAAGGTCCCTAAACGGCCGTTTCCAGTTTTAACTGTGGGTCCGAACGGCCGTTTGGGAACTGACTGACCTCTGGCCGATTTTCGGATCAGCTATTTTCGCCCGGGAACGGTCCATTCTCGTCCGTGCTTGCTTGTATGTTTGTGTATAACCTTTTTATGCTTTAATTATGTCTCTTGACTCTTTTTATGACTTATATCTTGTTTTAATGTGTGTTTCGTTATAAATTCGTATACTTGCTTATTTGTGGGACATTAATTATGCACATGAACATGATCACATCAATTCTTAACACATTATGATTTAGTGCATACTGAATCTTGCCATGACATGACACACCACTTCATGAATATTTACAGTGCATCCTAATTAGTTCCATTTTGAGTCGTGTCTCACAAGTACACCGTGTTTCCTTTCTTATACAGTGATCTCCTCGGTGGAGACATTCGAGACTCATGGTTACTCTCTTAGTCCTTCTTGCACTCGGAGGTGAGGGTTTTCTTTTATATTCGACCTATAACCTTGCATGAACTAAAGTTAGCCAAATGGTTTTAATATTAAAACTAGCCGTATCTTTTATACCGGATACGTACCGAAAATGATTTATAAACTGTGTAAGTGTTAACCCTGAGCCTGTTTTGCGAGATCCTGTTATTGCCCCCGGCTCTGCTAGCGTTGTGCTAGTCGGTGTGGATTCCTGTACTATTCCTAGGGCCAAGGGGCTTGTGTATTGAGTGAACTGGGGAAGTATCGGGGCAACGACGACCTCCTGCACAAGTTCCACCTTGTTGGACCAACCCGGATATCACCAGGAGGTTTGGTGGAAGATGGTATTCTGGCTTGGGGAGTCATGAACCCACAGACCACTGTGACCTGGATGGTGAGGGCTAGCTACCGGGACCATCAACGGCGTGTGGAGGTTAATCTTGTACATGTTTTTTCCTGCTATTTAATAATTATAACATATCATGATCCTGCCTATTTAAAGTGTACTTGTCTTGTTCCTGTTATTTAATAAGGGAAAGAGGAGTGCAGGATGGAATAAATACCCATACTCATCGGGTCCCCTAAAATGTTACATAGATATTCGTAACCTCTGGCATGCCCTAGTCCCTGTCCAGCACCCGAGTTCGTGGATCGTTAAGGTAAAATGGGCATCAACAGAGGGCTTACGGATGTCGACACATGCATTATATTTTCTGCTTACTTGACTGCATGTATGAACGTAATTCCACCCGTACATATTGAATGATTCCTGAATCTTGTCACTTGCTTTAATAACAAATAACTTACAATGGAATTACGCCTGCTTGATTACCTGTTTATATATACATGCGTGTGTAACCCTTTCACTCAGTTAGTTGGCTGACCCCTCCATTTCGTTGTTTTTAGTTGTTGTCTTGCAGGTCCTGTAGTTGTTAGGCAGGAGTCAGTCGAGGTCCTTGTTCGAGTCTGGGTCTTGTCCACACTGCATTGTACCGCATTTACATTTCCTGCTTTGTATTGGGCTTTGTTGTCCAATTGTATTTTATACTGCTCTATCGAACTCGGGACAGGTTTCTAGGGCCTCTAGTTAAACCCGTTTTTATATTTTGCTTTGGATTGCTTCGGGACATGTTTATAGGGCTTTAGTGGAACCCGTGTTTACATTTCTGTTTTGAATTGTAATTACTCTATCGTTGTGAATACATGTTTCCTTACTTCCGCATCCTTGTTTCTATTGACTTGTTGGTACAGGGCCTAGTCTTGCCTAGAACAGGGTTGTTTTTACTTTGATCTCCGTCCGCTGTGAGTTTGGTTCATGTATGGATTACCCATTTCATATTTGGGTCGGGCTCATAGTGCGGGGGATGTGGTGCCCTTCGTTTCTGGTGCTATAGAGGTATTCACTTTCCTTTAAATTCTAATCTTAAGTTGACTGCCTTTTGCTGACGTTGATTGGGCCTCTTGTCCCGACACAAGGCGTTCAACTTTCGGTTTTTGTGTCTTTCTTGGTGGCACAATGATTTCTTAGAAATCTAAGAACAGTCGGTGGTATCTAGATCATCGGATGAAGTCGAATACAGAGCATTAGTTGTAGTCACTAGTGAACTAACATGGATTGGTCAACTTCTACAAGATTTCCAAGTGAAGTTTTTAGGTCAAGTTATATTATTTTGTGATATTCTTGCTGCAGTCCATATTGCTTCAAACCCTCAATTTCATGAATGAACAAAACACATAGAAGTTGTGTGAGGTCCCGCCTAGCTTAGGTGTGAGTCTGTCTCTGTCTCTCGTTCGCCTCTGCTTGGTTCATATACGGGTTACCCATCTCGTATGTGGATTGAGCTTAGGTACGGGGGATGTGGTGATCCACCGTGCGGGGTGCTAGAGGTTGATTGAGTGGCCACCGGATTCCTCAATCTCCTTTCCATTCGCTCCAGTCATCAACATGCGGATATGTTTACCAAGGCTTTCCCGGCTCCTCAGTTTCGTCTCCTTATGGATAAGATGTTGGAAAAACGAGTTCGAAACGCAGCGAAAAATTAAAAGTTTTCAACAAGGAATCATTGGCTTGCAATTTTTACTTCTAAATGAAATAAGAAAGTTTCATAAATTCACTTTAATTTAGTCTTTCTTGAAGTGTTATGAGCCGCCCTCAAATACTCTTCAAGAATCCCTCGAACGGTTATTCCTTCGAGACTCCAAAGTAGAAGTGTAGCACCCCGAGCGTAGGGCACCACATCCCCCACACTGGAGCCCGACACGTGTAGCGAAATGGATAATTCGTACACGTACCAAGCACTAGTGAACGGGTTACAAACAAAAGACCCTCATAGGCTAGGCGGTCTAAACCCTCAAACAGAGCGCGCAAAATATAAACATACAAAAGCAGAAGCATTAAACGAACTTAAACAAAGCATATTATTAAAGTTACAAACCATTTAAAACGGATTATATACAAACTTGCCATAACGGGACTAAAAGTAACAAATACAAATTCAAGTCTCAAATTACAAGCTTCAAAAGTACAAATGCAAAATGAATTAAATACGAAAATGCAAACTCAACTAGACTGGCAAGACTCTAAAAGACAGCAAACCGCCTAGCTTGAACCACCCAACGGGTGCCTGCAAACTAAAAACATAAAAAGGGGAGGTCAGTCACACTGACTGAGTGAGGGGCTACACACGCACGCGTACATACGTATACGGAGCACAGCACATAACATAGAGGGGAGTTCATGAACCAGGCATGGTTTTTACATTCTAAAACATTTTCACACGTGATATTAGATATAGGGAATAAAAGAGTTAGGCCGAAAGCCAAAACAACCATATTTTATTAATTGGAAATCCACTCCCGTTTCACAAACTATTACGTATCAAACTAACATAACTAAACATACACACGCTAAACAAACTCTCACACAAAGGGAAATGTGCAAAGGGGTAATGTCCATCCCGGATCCCTTATCCCACATCCCGATGATCATGCATAGGAGTAATACTCAACGTATGAGTCTCCCTTACCCATAATCACCGAGCCCCAGGCAAACAGAGTCGGAGTCTTACCAGAATCCGAGCAAAACAGGGTCCAAGACCAAGTGCATATCCACAAAGGCATACTAAAGGCGGAGGCATATCATAAAGCATATCATAAGGCATATCGTACTTAAAGGCATAACATAAGGAGAGGCATATCATAAACAAAATCATAGCGTAGGCATAAACATAATCATAACCCCAGCATAATCAGACTCCTAGCATAATCATACCTTATACTTAACATATTCGTATATCTAACATGAGCATAGCATACCTAACATAACATATTCTAACATAAAGCTTAACATAATCGTAATTCTAACATAATCATAATCCTAGAATAATCATATTCTAAAGCATAAAACATAATCATACGTATTCATAGCTCGCACATACGTACATATATAAAGGGCTTATATTCACATGCAAACACAAGGGTTATATTTCATTAGGGTATATCTATAACCTAAGCTCACCTTACACCTACAAAACCGGGCAAACGGGGACAAAACCAACGACTACGGAGCAATCTCGTCACCAACGGGATACTCCTCTGAACAATACAAACATGACAAGATAAACTTAGACCCAAAATGAACCATATAACGCTCGGCAAATGCATATGAATGCATGTGATGCAAACGCAATGCAACAAGGTAGCATCTAAGTCATATCAAGGCACATCACTTCATATTTCACATATTACACGTCAAATGAATCTATAAATTTCATACAATGAGCATAACACATCATATAACATGTTAACAATGCATACATAGCATAAAAGAAGCAAGAAAGTATCACACGAATCGAATAAACAAAGCATCAACTCAGGCGTTGCAAACAAGGGAGCATTCAAGTTCATATTTGTATACAAGCATCAAAATCACATCATAAATGCAAAGCCTAAGGCAATAATATGGAACTTATAAGAAAAACGGAGGAGAAACACAAGGAGTGGCTTCGGGCGAAAATGGACCAAAAATTGGAAATATTCAAAACGTACAAGTTGTGGTAAAACTGGAATATCTTGAGTTTGAGAAGTTGGAATTGAGTTTTGTTTATTGGAAATGAAACTAGACACATATATATTTCAAATGGTATATGGCTCGAATTGTAATTCAAAGCGGTCCGAAAATGGCGTAGGTGCAAAGTTGAGCAAAGGCAGAATTCCGGCGAAGTGGCGGTACAATTTCAAACGAGCATATCTCACAAACCAGGATGAATGTAAGGCGATTCCAATTAGAGAATACTCTAAACTTGAAGAAGTTTCTACAGTTAAAAAATTCAGAGAAAACGGAGCACGTATGAGGTCGCGGCCGTGCAACAAAACATCGCAAAGCATGCTCAAATCTAAATGAAATCTTGTAAATCATAACTTAAAAGAATCACAAGAGAGTGGACATCACAAATATAAGCTTACCTCTTAAAATGGTTGAAGGATGAAGGAGATTGAGCCCAAAATTTCCAAGGAATGAATAGTGTCGGGTGGGGGTCTTCTTTTCTTCCTTTCTTCTTGGATTTTGGCTGCTTCTCTCTCTTCTTTTTCCAACGACTGAAATACAAGGGTTATGGGGTGAGAAAGGGTTAATTTTTGGTCATGTGGGCCCAAGAATGACCCCATTTGGTCAAGAAATGAATAAGTTATGATCAAAACCGTAAAAGGTGGTCTTCACACGGGCGAGGTTCGGCTCGGGCCAAATATCAAGGATACAAATGGGGTTAGAAAAACACAAGGCTTATTCCATCAAACCCGAATCATTGAAATGAGTCCAATGGTGGTGTTGGAATTTGAATCCGAATTCCCGAGCTCAAGTTACGCCGCCCGGAACCCAAGGTGCACTAAATGCTCTTTAACCCCCTTTAAGCTTCGTCTCACCGAAACAAATAAAGACCAAAGTAAACAAGTTATAAAGCACGTATAAAGCATGTAGACACATATATAATCCACTTATTTCATACATAGCAAATTATCATAAAAATCGTAATCGAAAATGGTTTAAAACGAGTTAAAAAGTTATAAAAAGTTTAAAATCTTAAAGATAGGGCATATTAAAATTATTCAAATATTCAAATAAATCATATAATCACATACTTAATTAATTAAATACGCACTTAGCACACTCATGACTTCGTACCTAGAAGGCCGAAAAGTCGGGATGTTACAACCTTCCCCCCCCCCCCCCAAGGACCTAGTCCTCCAGGTCCGACCGCTCAAGTCAGAATTGCGAGCAACTCTCTCGTATTCACCCAAGTTCGAGGTTTATGACGTCCCGAAGAGGGTTAGCTCGAGAAAGGTCTTCACGTACAAAGGGTTTGATTTCTTCAAGGATTGATATAGGGCATCGTTCACAAATTGGTTCCGGCTAGGAGTAGCTCGATTTGTCTCGCCCGATGAGCTGGTCTAAACGAAATTCATCACCCACCGTTTGATTCATTTCAAGCTAACTCAAGAGCTCAGAGTTATACGAATGGTGTAGTCACTGGACTTCCAACACTCGCACTTCTCTCGATTGTTGAATCACTTTAGAAGCTCGGTAGGATCTTTACCCTCGACTTACCGTAAAGCTAGAACACTCGTACGCTCAAAGTTGTCCCTTGGGACCACTAAGCAACAATAAGCACAAGCGCAAGCAATACGAAGGAAATAGAAAGAGCCACACGCAAGTAATGGGCATTCCCACGAAGTTGACAAATAGCAACACAAATAGCTGGGTTACCCCAAAATCAAACGATGCATGAGATGAGATGCCATGAATGCCTAAGGTACCTTGCACCACAACGACGACATTAGTCTCGGTATCTACTTCATCATCAATTTTGGTATTAACTTCATCATCGACTTCCATTGCATTAGCTTGAGCTTGTTCTGGGGATCTTGGAGCCATCATATTCAAGGGCCTCAGATTCGGATGTGTAGGGCAGAATCTCACCTTGTATCCTAACTCTCCACATCCAAAGCAGGCTTTCAATTTCTTCCTAAAAGTCTCACCCGTGTGATTCGGTCTCTTGCAATATGAGCATCGAATAGGTGCCGGTGGAGCGGGTATCGAATCCGAAATCGGGAGTCGGGGCTTCTTGATTGCGTTGAGAAATTTCTTAGGGTCAAAATTTTGAGGTTCATCTTGAAATACGGGCATCTTTCCCAAACTAGAACTTGATTCCAACTCTTGCCCCGGGTAGAAGGTTTGGGGTCCCAATCGTTGTCGTTGGGCCTCAACTTTAATAGTTTTCTTCATCGCCTTAGCCCATGTATCAACCGCGACTGCTTGCAAAGCCCATTGAATATCTTCTCTTAGCCCGAGCACAAAATTTCGGGCCTTTAAGGTATCATCATCTGTAATGTGAGAGGCATAAGGAGCAAGCCTCTCAGACTCGAGGATATATTCCTCAACGGCTCTCATTCCTTATTTAAGATCCGAAAACTCTTGTAGCCTTCTTTCCCGAGAACTAGGAGGGATGTACTTGTCTCGAAATTCCCTCACAAAAGTTTTCCAATTGAATTCTTTGCCATTCCTTTCCAATCGAGCCCTTGTTCCCTTCAACCAATTTGCAGCTTATCCCTGAATATATCGAATGGTGTATACGGCCTTCTCTTGTGAAGGAGCGGGGCAAATCTCCCAAATTCCCATGAGCTCAGTTAACCATTCTTTTACTTCAATATCATTAACTCCATGCCATTTTGGAAGGTTGTTATCCCGGAATTCCTTGTAGACCGAATTGACACTTCTTTCTTATCCTTCACCTTGAGGAATTGGTGATGGTGGATTTTGTTAGCGATAGTCGAGAAGGGCTCGTACAATACCCTCTGCAGTTGGTGGTGGTGGCAGAGGAGCATTATTGCAATCTCTTCTTCTTGGAGGCATCCTGAAGAAACACAAATTCAAGGAAATATCGATGCATGGGGGTTTTAGTGTATGTTCGCATGAACAATCTACACATTTAAGAACAAATAATATAATTAAGAGCACATAAGTCACGTTAAAGTGAGAGTGAATGCAGACAAACACACACGTAATCCTAAGCCAAACGACCTAGACAGAGAGACACGATACGAGAACCCCGGTTTTGTAACCTGGGGCTCTGATACCACTTTTAGATGTAGCACCCCGAGCGTAGGGTGCCACATCCCCCGCACTAGAGCCCGACATGTGTAGCAAAATGGAGAATCCGTACACGTACCAAGCACTAGCGAACGGGTGACAGACAAAAGACCCTCCTAGGTTAGGCGGTCTAAACCCTGAAATAGAGCATGCAAAATATAAACATACAAAAGCGGAAGCATTAAACGAACTTAAACGAAGCATATTATTAAAGTTACAAACCACTTAAAAGGGATTACATACAAACTTGCCATAACGGGACTAAAAGTAACAAATACAAATTCAAGTCTCAAATTACAAGTTCAAAAGTACAAATGTAAAATGAATTAAATACGAAAATGAAGACTCAAGTAGACTAACAAGACTCCAAAAGACAGCAAACCGCCTAGCTCGAACCACCCAACGGGGTACCTGCAAACTAAAAACGTAAAGAGGGAGGGGTCAGTCACACTGACTGAGTGAGGGGATACACACGCACGTGTACATACGTATGTGGAGCACAACACATAACACAGAGGGGAGTTTATGAACCGGGGCGTGGTTTTTACATTCCAAAACATTTTCACACGTGATACTAGATATAGGGAATAAAAGAGTTAGGCCGAAGGCCAAAACAACCATATTTTATTAATTGGAAACCCAATCCCGTTTCACGAACTATTACGTATCAAAATAACATAACTAAACATACACACGCAAAACAAACTCTTACACAAAGGGAAATGTGCATAGGGGTAATGTCCATCCCGGATCCCCTATCCCATATCCCTATGATCATGCATAGTAGTAATACTCAACGCATGAGTCTCTCTTACCCATAATCACCGAGCCCCAGGCAAACAGAGTCGGAGTTTTACCAGAATCCGAGTAAAACAAGGTCCAATACCAAGTGCATATTCACAAAGGCATACTAAAGGCGGACGCATATCATAAACAAAATTATAGCGTAGGCATAAACATAATCATAACCCTAGCATAATCACACTCCTAGCATAATCATACCTTATACTTAACATATTCGTATCTCTAACATGAACATAGCATACCTAACATAACATATTCTAACGTAAAGCTTAACATAATCGTAATTCTAACATAATCATAATCCTAGCATAATCATATTCTAAAGCATACAACATAATCATACGTATTCATAGCTCGCACATACGTACATATATAAAGGGCTTATATTCAGATGCAAACACAAGGGTCATATTTCATTAAGGTATATGTATAACCTAACCTCACCTTACACCGACGAAACCGGGCAAAAGAGGACAAAACCAACGCCTACGGAGCAATCTCATCACCAACGGGATACTCCTCTGAACAAAAAAAACATGACAAGACAAACTTAGACCCAAAATGAACCATATAACGCTCGGCAAATGCATATGAATTCATGTGATGCGAATGCAATGCAACAATGTAGCACCCGGAACGTTAGGTAGCCACATCCCCCGCACTACAGTTCAATCCACATATGAGATGGACAAACCATACATGAATCAAGCCCATAGCGAATGGGAGACAATAAAAAACGAATCACTAGCTAGGCGGGACCAACCCTCACTTAAAACATCCAACTCAAGTAATGAAAGCGGAAGCAATAATTCAATCATTACTTATAGGTACCATATTTACATATCAAGTAGAAATACTAATAGGTACCAACATACATATCAATACAATGTCATCTCCAAATAATTCCGAGACATGCTACAAAATATATAATCATCAATACATGAACAAAAGCGGAAGATGAAGTGTACTAGACCCAAATTAAAGACATACTGGACTCTAATTCCCGCCTAGCACGCACCTGCAAAACTGAAAAGTTGAGGTGTCAGTCCAACACGGACTGAGCGAGGGGTTTATAATTATAAGCGCAATTACCATGGAAGTTATAACCTCGGGTAATATTTTATAAAGAAAACAATAGAAGTTTAAAATAATAAAAAGATTCCCGCCCGAGATTACAACGATTCAATTGACAGTTAAACAATTCACTTCAATCAATCAGTGGCCCGACGAGTGAGGGTAAATCTCCAACCTTTCTCCGACTGCGTACAATAATTCAATTTATTAATGGATTAGGCGATCACACAGACAATTTCAGTGCACAATTAGCAATTTCAATAACTGCTTCTTCCTCCGGGTGATGGTGGGATTGCAAGGCCCCACCATCTAATCAATCTGGGCAGAGGGTACATGAATCCCTAAGCCCAGAACTCCTTCCTAGGGGGTTCAGGGTTCATCCCAATTTGGTGAGGATAGCGCTCAAGTTACCCGTCAGCCCATGCTTTCCCGGTTGGCTCAAGCCACTATCCTCGGGCCCACAGTGCAATTCAATAACTCGCCAAAACAATCAATCAATCAATCGGTTTTCATGAAATCATTTGAAAATTATAAGGTTAAAAAACTATAGATATATAGATATGTTTTGGCCGAAAATATCACTTAGGGGTTGTACGGGTTCTATAGATCTAGAATTAAACCTCACCTTAACCAACCAACCAAAAAGGAAGCAAGTGAACACCCTACAGAGCGTGCTCCTCGAAACCGGGACCGTGATCTGTGTAACAAGGACAAGTGTACATGAGACTCGACTCTTATGAACCATTTAAGACGAACGGCAAAGTCATGTGATGTCAATCATACCTTTACAATCAATAAATATCATGAATATGTCCAAATTCCCAAATAAAGTATCAAGAGGTGTCAAATAGAAGCATACTTATCAATAAATCAAGTATATAACTCATGTAAGTCAAACGGGAGCCAAGGAAGTGAAAGGAATGCAATAAGAGAGGTTTTGGTGAAGTTCGGTAAAATTGACAGTTTCCGGAAATACACATGCTGTAGAAAAACTGGAATATCTTGAGGTATAGGAGTTGGAATTGAGTTTTGTTTATTGGGAATAAAACTAGACAAGTAGATCTTTAAAATGATATATGGCTCATTTTCTAGTTGAAAGCGAGGTGAAAATGACGTAGATTTGAAGTTAGGTCAAAGCAGAATTTTGGCAAAGTGGCAATATAATTTTTAAACGATCATATCTCACAAATGAGAAAATATATTGAGGTAATTCCAATGCAGAATGTTCTAGACTTCAAGAGGTTTCCGTGGGTTCAAAAATCAGGTCAATTGGAGTTCATTTGAATAGTGAACGGTCGTTTGAAATCCAAGCATAAAACCAGGAACGACCATTCGAAGAGGCGGAACGGTTCTGTACGAGTGAACCCCCATACACGAAGGAACCGAACGACCGTTCGGTGTCCTCTGGGTCGAAAAACAAGGGAAAAACAGGGCAAAATCACGGGAATTGGCTCCCAAGCCTCTCCCACACCAAACCAATGCAAGAATACAACTCAAAACTATCATATATCATGTATAAAACTCATATGTACCAATTAGGCATCATATAAACCATGGAAACATGCTTAGATTCTCAAGAATTCATCCAACAAACCCATATATTTCCATAGCCTCCAACTTTCATATAATCTATGCTATCATGCAAACTTTGGAATAAAAATAGCCCTAAACAAGTTTCTAACCATAAATAATCAAGGAATCATAATATATTCATCAAACCCTATATCATTATAGATTCATGAATTCAATTAAATTCCGATTTCTACCTTAAAATGGAAGAGAGATGAGATGAAATGTTAGGATGATGATGATGATGCTTCTAGCTTCACAATTCCTCCAAAATTCTAGTTTGAAATGTGATGAATCTTTCCTTCTCTTCTTGGTGTTTTGATCGTGTATTAGTGTGTGTATGTGTGTGAGATTCTTGTATAGAGTTGAAGAATGCAATGTAAGGAATAAAATGTATATACATGATATAATATATCCTCCACTAACATGATGAATCACCTCATTTTGCAAAATAGTCCCTCATTTATTTAAATGAATGCGCACAAGTTTCAATCCATGAGGTATGAGCAATTAACCTCAATTCATGTTGTGCAATTAAGTCCACATATTTATGAAATGATCAATTAAAGTCATATAATACAATTAGGCACATTATCACTTAATTCACATATTTCACATTAAAGCTAATTCATATAAATACATAGGAATGTATCATGCACATAATAATGAAATGAAAATTATAACTGAACAAATAAAATAATTGAAATAAACCCCCAACTCCCGAAGACCCACACGTAGCGTTTTACCTGAACTTCCGGAATTTGGGGCGTTACAAACAAGGTAGCATCAAGTCATATCAAGGCACATCACTTCATATTTCATATACAAAACGGACCAAAAACTGGAAATATTCAAAATGTACAAGCAGCGGTAAAACTGGAATATCTTGAGTTTGAGAAGTTGGAATTGAGTTTTGTTTATTGGAAATGAAACTAGACACATAGATCTTTCAAATGGTATATGGCTCGAATTTTAATTCAAAGCGGTCCGAAAATGACGTAGGTGCAAAGTTGAACAAGGCAGAATTCCGACAAAGTGGCGACACAATTTCAAATGGGCATATCTCACAAACCAGGACGAATTTTAAGGTGATTCCAATTAGAGAATACTCTAAACTTGAAGAAGTTTCTACTGTTAAAAAAATCAGAGAAAACGGAGCACGTATGAGGTCGCGGCCGCGATACCCTTACAGACGCGAATCTGCTATTGCGCCACGGCCGCGACCATGTTTGCACCAGGCATGTTCGCGGCCGCGACACTGGTTCAGAGGCCGAAAATCACAGCTGAAACAGGGCCAAACTCAGGGAAGGGAAGGTAGGAACAAAGTAGCTTCAAGGGAACAATAGAAATACACAAAATACACCACAAACCTCACACAAAAACAACAACAAACGAAGGTGCAAAGTAAGGAAGTAAAAGAGTTCAAGTTTTATCATATTATTCAAAGTTTCAAGAGATATATCAATGGTGGTCCAACAACCAGGCAATTACCAGGAAGTTAATCACCCTACATGCATTATAGAAGTCATCTAGATCATGTATATAGCTTCAAACCAAAAATTACCTCAAAGGTTCACAAGAATTCAACAAAAATGCATGAAAGTCTTACTATTCATGTTCTTGTCCAAAGCATGCTCAAATCTAAATGAAATCTTGCAAATCATAACTTAAAAGAACCAAAAGAGAGTGGACATCACAAATCTAAGCTTACCTCTTGAAATGGTTGAAGGATGAAGGAGATTGAGCCCAAAATCTCCAATGAATGAATAGTGCCGGGTGGGGGTCTTCTTTTCTTCCTTTCTTCTTGGATTTCGGCTGCTTCTCACTCTCCTTCTTCCAAGGACCGAAATACAAGGGTTATGGGGTGAGATAGGGTTAAGTTGTGGTCATGTGGGCCCAAGAATGACCCCATTTGGTCAAGAAATGAATAAGTTATGATCAAAAACGTAAAAGATAGACATCACTCGCGTGAGGTTTGGTTCGGGCCAAAATTCGAGGATTCAAATAGGGTTAGAAAAATACAAGGCTTGTAACCCAAATCATTGAAATGAGTCTAATGGTGGTGTTAGAATTCAAATCCGAATTCCCGAGCTCAAGTTATGCCACCCGGAACCCAAGGTGCGCTAAATACTCTTTAACCCCCTTTAAGTTCCGTCTCACCGAAACAAATAAAGACCAAAGTAAACAAGTTATGAAGCACCATGTAGACACATATATAATCCACTTATTTCATGCATAGCAAATTATCACAAAAATCAGAATCGAAAACGGTTTAAAACGGATTAAAAACGAGTCAAAAGTTTATAAAACGTTTAAAATCTTAAACATAAGGCATATTAAAATTATTCAAATATTCAAATAAATCATATAATCACATACTTAATTAATTAAATGCTCACTTAGCACACTCGTGACGTCATACCTGGAAGGCCGAAATGTCGGGATGTTACAAGAAGCCCTCCAAAGATATCCACACTAGTTCTAGATTATGATCACGTCAAAGAAAATGCTAGTTTTGTGGCTTATGGTTTGGCTAGGATAGATTGAGTGTTTTATTTTTTGTATTTTCCAGAATACTGTGATACTTTAAGAATATCGGTCTAAAGAATAAAAGAGAAAACTCTTCTCTATTTATTAGATGAAAAACGACTCAACCTAAGGGAGAGAAAGAGTTTCCTTTTATTTCTCTAATTAATTACTAGTTAATTTTATCTCTTAATTTAATTAAGAGCTTATCTTAATTAAACATAATTAAGAAAACTTTATCCTAACTAATTTAAGATTTCTTTAATCCATTTAAGTTATCAAGAAATATTATTCTACATTAATAAAACAAACATACAAAAAGCCCAAGACTTAGACTCTATATGAACCAAGTAAGACACACGGCAACATATAATCATGTATGAAATGCATCATGGAATGATATGGATCACATAGGTCAAGTAGCATAATCATATGGCAAGTACTCATACGAAATTATTCAATTAAATGAAGTACTACCATTAAGAAGGCAATTGAAGTCATATCATAACATATAATTCACATAACAATTCAAAGGGATCAAGTAAACACGAAAAGGCATGCATAAAAAGGTCGCAGAGGCTTGGGAACGGCCATTCCCACGCATAGCCTTGCATGGGAACGGTCCTTCCCGCAACCTCTCCAGTGAAGCTGGGAACGGCCGTTCCCAGCACAAGGCTTAAATGGGAATGGTCCTTCCCAACTTCGGTGCTGACATCAGTCCTGACTGGGAAGGGCCGTTCCGGGCTCAAAGCCAAAATGGGAACGGCCGTTCCGGCCCAAATCTGCACATCAGTTCAGTGCAGAATCGTGACAGCTTCGGGAAAACACATTAAGGTCCAACAATGGCGGATTCCACCCAAAACAACCACAAAAAATCCACGAAATTCATACATATCATCACATAAATCATGCTTATCATCTATCCTAGCTCAAGATCTCAAGATATCATCAAACAAGGCAAGAATCATCAAGTTGGGTCTAAAGTTCATATTTCTCAAAATTTCACCAAATCATTTCAAATAATCAGTTTCACGCCAAGATTAATTGATAGAATTAAATCTCACATCAAGGGAAATTCGTTGCTTACCTTCTTGAATTGGTGAAGAAATGAGGGAGATATGAGCTCTTGAAATGATGGGAAAAGCCTTAGATCTTCATCCTTCCTTGAAGCTCTCCATGGATGATATGTCTTGTGTGAAATGCGGTTTGAAATGAAGCTAGGTTATTCCAAGATATAATATGTGGGCTAAAGTCTTTATTAGGATTTGGGCTTAAATAAATGACTTTTGGCCCAATATGTAACACCCCGTGTTTTCGCACGTGCAGGTAGGTGTTATGTGCGTATTTAATTTAAGTTTGTGATTTTACATTTCGGTTAATTGTTTAAATTTGTTTATAATTTGAATTATTTGTCTAAATTTCATATGAACTCCAATGTGAGCTATGAGTGCACAATTGGATTTGTGGGAATGTGAATTTCATGAATTTGGTGGTAACTGAATGAAATTAAGTGTTTCGCGTGATCCAAGGACTTAATTGCAACTTATTTGAATGTTTTGGACTCAATTGAAAATTGGGTTTGGGCTTAATTGCCACTTTTGAAAGTTTAGGGACCTATTTGTATAATAGGCAACCCTGAACGGTTTTCGCTATATCTTGAGCTCCGGACCACGAAATCGAGATACGTCTTCGACGTTGAATTTATTTCGACGATCCCTAACCTATGAACTTGACCTTATACCTTTTCGATATCGTTTCAACCTTCGACGACAAGTATTTCAATTAACTCGTTCTTATAATTTGATTCTAACCGTTTCTTAAACAAACCGGACTTGGATCGACCCGAACCCTACCCTAATGCTTCTAAGTATCAAGGATTGCTTCCAATTCTTTCTCCTTGCTTCCATTTCTTCGATCATTATCAGCTCTCCAAGCTCCCATGGAAAAACTCCATTTTTGATCAACCAAACTTTGAGCTCAAGACCAACCCATCTTCCATCTTCTTCCAAGGTAAGTTATGATTTGTAATCTCCATCTTCTCCTCCATCTTTTCAACCGTGTAAAGCTTGCTAGAAGTTGAGGTAGCATGTGGTTTGAATATGGGTATGAATAGCTTGTTTGGGGTTTGGTTCTTGATCATTGGTTTCCATGATTTAAAGTGAGATTGGATGCATAAAAGATGATTCTTGTAAGCTTCCTATCATTCCTACATGTTTAGATTTAAGATTTGAGGCTTGGAGCATGAGTTGCCATTGAAGGAGTTTGAAACCTCCATGATTGAAAGCTTGAGTTTGGATGATCTTTTGCTAACTTTGGGCATGAATTCTTATAAATATGAATGAGTTATAAGATTTGCTTGAGTTTGGTGTAAAAATTTCATGTCTAAATGTGATATAAGAGCTTTATTGTTGCTGCCCTGTTTTGCCAAAGTTTTTCCCTCGCAGAACAGAGCTTCTGCTCTGTTTTTCGGCTAGAGAAGAATGGTCGACACGGCCGTGTCGACATTGAACTGAAAATGGACACGGCCGTGTTGGCAGTACGACTTGCAAAATTTATTTTCTAAAAATCAGACAAGGCCATGTCCGAATCCTTTGAAATTATAACACGGCCGTGTCATTTGAATTGGCAGCTTTGGGGGAAACTCTTTTATTGTTTATATTATGGCTTTCGTTTGAGTTCGTGAATCTATTAAGCTATGCACTATAATTGATATATGACTTTGAAAGTTATATAAATGCAAGAATGGAAGTTATGGAAGTCATGAACGTGAATGAATACGGTTTTACCGTATATTTAATGAAACTTGATGAATTATATGTTTAAATTGAATTCGATGACATTCATGACCATGTTTGGGCATGTTAGAGCATTTAAGCATTCCATAGCATGTCATTGCATTGCCGAGCGTCAAGCATACCTAGTTCCACCAAACTACGGTAAACCCGGACTTCACTAGGAGATTAGTGAAAGATGGGAGCCAAGCTTTTGGGGATTCATGTACCCCTCTAGCACCAATGAATGAGTGTTCGGGCCTTGCAATCTCATCCACTAACCGGAGGAAGAAGGAGTATATGAATGATCGAATAAATGAGCACGAAAGAATGTTTGCATGATAACTCCGGCTCACGATTGACCTAATGAATGAAATGGATCGTTATAATCCTATTCGTTGTATTTTGCTCTTCCCACTTGGGAAATTGTTCTAAAACCTCGAATGGAATTATAACTTGCATGTGTATGTTTCAATTGTACCATATTATGATATTACGCCCATTTTATACCCACCAGTCTATCTAAGACTGAACCCGGAGTTGTTTCTATTCCTTTTTGCAGGTGAGAGATGCTAGGCGGGATACAGGTCTGGGGAGAGTCTTGTATAGTGTCTAGCATTTCTTTTCCCTTTTTGCACTCATATGTTGGCACTTTATTAATCTTTGGATATTGTATATGAACTTGGAGCGTACATGTTTTGTAGTATCTGTAGTGATCATACTTGGATATTGAATGTTGGTACATAGAGCATGTAGCTCAATATATGGAATATGAATTATTGCTCCCGCTGCTATAACTCTTGGTTTGTTGTTGTGGGTTGTAAGTTAAGATTTAGTCCCGCCTGGCGTAGCGAGTGTGTATGTTCCCGTTCGTTATGATTTGGCACGTGTATGGAAATCAATTTAATATACGGGTCGGGTCATGGTGCGGGGGATGTGACGTCTTACGCTCGGACGTTACATCCTTAAGTGGTATCAGAGCCAGGGGTTGCAAAACCCGAGCTCTCGTGTCGTGTTGAGCCAGTTAGGTCGTTCGGCTGTAAGAATTACTTGTGAATGTGGGGCAATTGCATCTCATACATGATAATGTGCCTTGATTCTTGATTTGGGTGATTGATTCAATTCATTACATTACCACGCATGGACTAAGGTTAGCATGAATTTTAGTGTTTGATTTGATAGGATGCCTCCGAGAAGACATCGGGAAAGATCTCCGGGACATCGTCATCGTGGTCGTTCTCCTAATCCACCACAACCGCCTATGAATATGGAACATTTTATGGAAGCAGTATATAAATATGTTGAACATAGAAGAGCTCAAGATCCTCCTTTACAACCACCAGTTGAGCAGCAAGCTCCTCCTCCCAATAATCCAAGAGATCATCATGGATTGTTTTTAAGCTATAATCCTCCAAGATTTTCGAGTTTTGTAGATGATGCGGTGTCAGAGGGATGACTGACTAGAATTGAGAGGATTTTCAGTGTTCGACAATTTACATCTCAAGAGAAGGCTCAATTCGCTATCTTTCAATTGGACAGAGAAGCCTATGATTGGTGGGAACGTACTAGAGAGAAGCTTGAAGTGGAAGGAGAAGCGGTTACTTGGGAAGTTTCTATAAGAGAATTCAGAGAAGCTTTCGTACCTGAGGTTGTTCAAGAAAGGAAGGAACAAGAATTCATAGAATTAAAACAGGGAACTCGGACGGTGGCTCAGTACCTTTCTCTTTTCAATAAACTTGGCAAATATGCACCTCATATCACAAGGGATGAAAAGATAAAATCAAAGAAGTTCATAGCTAGCTTGAGACAGGATCTCCGACATGGGCATGCAGGACACAATTTCGAATCTTTTGCCGATACGGTGCAGAGAGCATTGGTGCAAGAAGAGGAATACAAGAAGAGAGATCCCATTCCTCGAATGCAAATGGGGCAAGGATCCGGATTTGGTAAAGGGAAAAGGCCTATGATATCTAATCCCCAACCATTTCAAGGACAGAATAAGAAGCCTCGAGCGGTAGGAACGACAACACCGAGACCTCAATTACCTTTGGCTCCTTCTGATCCACGAAAGGATAGGCCACCATGTTTGTATTGTGGAGGCCCTACTCATTCATACAACACTTGTAGAAAAAGGTTGGGTCAGTGTTTGATATGCGGGAAAGGAACACACATGGCTAATACTTGTCCAGATAAAACTCCGGGATATCAACCAGGAGCTCCAAGGCCAATGATACCGGCTCGTGCTTATGCTCTTGTGGGTGAAGAGCAGGACGTGGAAGCCAACCCTAATGCTATGGTGGAAGGTATGATATGCATCCATGACACAAACATACATGCATTATTTGACCCTGGAGCTACTCATTCCTTTATTTCTTGTAAACTTGTTGATACTTTGTGTTTGCCTGTTACGTGTTTAAATGCTTGTTATGTGGTGAGTTCGCCGTTGGGTGGAAGTCTTGAGACAGATCAGGTGGTCAAAGATTGTATGGTTGGATTTGAAGGTAGAGAATATCAAGCAGATTTAGTGGTAATACCGATGAACAGATATGGGGTTATTCTAGGAATAGATTGGTTATTTCGGTATCACGCTATGGTTGATTGTTTTGCTAAGAGGGTTAAGTTGGGAGAAGAAGTAACGGTGGGGAAAGAATCGAAGACAATGTCTCTCTTATCTTTTACCGAAGCTCATAAACTGATAAGGAACGGAGCTAAAGGATATATTGCTTATATCTTGAATAAGCCTAAAGATCAGGCAAAACATGAAGAAACAGAGGTAGTGAGGGAATATCTTGAGGTGTTTCCAGAAGTTTTGGGTTCTTTGCCACCGGATCGAGAGATTGAATTTATAATAGATTTATATCCAGGATCTGAACCTTATTCTAAAACTCCTTACCGGATGGCACCGGCAGAGTTAAAGGAATTAAAAGTTCAGTTGGAGGACCTTCTTAAGAATGGTTATATTCGATCGAGTTCGTCACCGTGGGGCGCTCTAGTTCTCCTTGTTAAAAAGAAGGATGGAACTTTGAGGATGTGTATTGATTATCGGGAGTTAAATCGGATGACTACAAAGAATAAGTATCCTTTGCCTCATATAGAAGATTTGTTTGATATGTTACAAGGATCAAGGGTGTATTCTAAACTCGATCTAAGGCAGGGATATTATCAGTTAAAGATCAGAGAGGAAGATATTCCTAAGATCGGATTTAATACCCGGTATGGACATTATGAGTTCGTAGTGATGCCATTTGGGTTTACTAATGCTTCAGCAGCTTTTATGGATATGATGCATCGGATTTTTCGGCCCTATCTCGATAAGTTTGTGGTAATCTTCATTGATGATATTTTGGTATATTCGAGGTCGGAAGAGGATCATGCTCGGCATCTTAGGCTGGTGTTAAAGACTTTGAGAGAAAACCGGCTTTATGCAAAGTTTAGTAAATGTGAGTTCTGGATCGACAGGGTGAGTTTCTTGGGTCACATTATTTCAAGCAAAGGATTAGAAGTAGATCCTTCGAAAATAAAGGCAGTTTCACAGTGGCGGAATCCTAAGAACGCCTCCGAAGTTCGAAGTTTCTTGGGTTTGGCCGGTTATTATCGAAGATTTATTAAGGACTTCTCTAAGATCGCGGCTCCGTTGACCCGACTAACCAAGAAAGAGGTTCAGTTTTAATGGGATGAAAAGTGTGACGCCAGTTTTCGGCTTTTGAAAGAAAAATTAACTTCTGCACCGATATTAGCACTTCCGAAAGGTATTGAGGGGTTTGTAGTGTATACCGATGGTTCGAATGAAGGCTTGGGTTGTGTTTTAATACAAAATGGGAAAGTAATTGCTTATGCCTCTAGAAAATTGAAAGAGCATGAGAAAAATTATCCCACTCACAACCTTAAACTTGCAGCGGTGATTTTTGCTTTAGGGAAATGGAGGCATTACCTTTATGGAACCTCTTTTGAGATTTTTACCGATCACAAGAGCCTTCAGTATTTGTTTTCTCATAAGGATTTAAATAGGAGACAGCGACGATGGATGGAAACTCTCGAGGATTATGATTGTGTGATTAAGTATCATCCGGGTAAGGCTAACGTGGTTGCGGACGCATTAAGCAGGAAGGCTAGTGTATCTAATTTAAAGGTAAATGTTGGACAACCAGTGGCGTTGGCTAGAGTGAAGGCTCGTATTACTAATATCTCAGTACAGTCGGGTTTGAGACAACGGATATTTGAAGCACAAAGGGCTGATAATGAAATTCAGAGGTTAATAGAAAAGACTCGATCGGACCCTGAATGTCCGTTTGGATTTGATGACACGGGAATTTTCCGGTTCAAGAATAGAGTGGTAATTCCAACGGAATTGAGAAGGGTTATTCCTGATGAAGCTCATAAAACTGCTTATTCAGTACATCCTGGTGGGAATAAAATGTATCGAGATCTGAAACAGTATTACTGGTGGAACGGATTGAAGAGAGATGTGGTAAATTATGTCAAACAGTGTCTGACTTGTCAGTTAGTGAAAACTGAGCATCAGAAGCCGTCAGGATTATTACAACCATTACCTATTCCAGAATGGAAGTGGGAACAGGTAGCAATGGATTTTGTATCGGGTATACCACTAGTAAAAGGTGGATTTGATGGAATTTGGGTAATCGTGGACAGATTGACCAACTCGGCACATTTTCTTGCTATTCGGATGTCGGATAAGATAAACAAGTTGGCCAGGAAGTATTGTGATGAGATTGTCCGTTTACACGGAGTGCCAGTCAGTATTGTCTCAGATAGGGATCCGAGGTTCACTTCTAAGTTTTGGCAAGAATTACAGAAATGTCTGGGAACCAAGCTTCAGTTTAGTACAACTTTTCATCCACAGACCGACGGGCAGTCCGAGAGACTAATTAGATATCTTGAAGATATGTTAAGGGCTTGCACGTTGGATTTTTCGAACTCATGGAATGAACAGTTACCACTGATTGAGTTTGCCTAAAATAACAGTTACCAAGCTTCAATAGAAATGGCACCGTATGAGTTTCTTTACGGAAGGAAGTGTAGATCCCCGTTATTTTTCGATTTAGAGGAATGGAAGTGGAGCAATCAGGAAGGTGTGAAAAGAGGAGAAAAGAAAGAGAAGCCCTCTAAAGTTATTCAAGATGCCATTGAAAAGGTTCAGATAATTCGACAAAGGATGAAAGCAGCTCAAGATCGACAGAAACGTTATGCAGACAATCGAAGAAAAGACCTTGAGTTCGAAGTTGGGGATAGAGTATTCCTGAAAGCCTCACCTCGTAAAGGATTCAACCGGATTGGGAAGGGAGGAAAGTTGAATCCACGGTATTTGTGACCATATGAAATTCTAGAGAGAATAGGGGATACAGCTTACAGATTAGATTTGCCTTCAAGTTTAACGGGTATTCATAATGTCTTCAATGTATCACAAACATTGGAAATACTATCCCAATGATTCAGCAGTGATACCGGTTGAAGAAATTGAGCTCAAACCGAACCTTACTTTTGTTCAGAAACCGGTTAAGATTCTGGATCGAAAATTTCAAGAACTTCGGAATCGACGTTTTCCTTTGGTCAAAGTGTTGTGGTGAAGTGATAAGACCGAGGAAGCCACGTGGGAAACGGAAGACAAAATGAGGAAGTTCTATCCCGAGTTATTTCCGAATGAGCAGTGAATCCGAGGATGGATTCTCTTTAAGGGGGAGAGGTTGTAACGCCCCAGGTTTTCGTACGTGCAGGTAGGTGTTATGTGCGTATTTAATTTAAGTTTGTGATTTTACATTTCGGTTAATTGTTTAAATTTGTTTATAATTTGAATTATTTGTCTAAATTTCATATGAACTCCAATGTGAGCTATGAGTGCATAATTGGATTTGTGGGAATGTGAATTTCATGAATTTGGTGGTAACTGAATGAAATTAAGTGTTTCGTGTGATCCAAGGACTTAATTGCAACTTAATTCAATGTTTTGGACTCAATTGAAAATTGGGTGTGGGCTTAATTGCCACTTTTGAAAGTTTAGGGACCTATTTGTATAATAGGCAACCCTTAACGGTTTTCGCGATATCTTGAGCTCCGGACCTCGAAATCGAGATCCGTCTTCGATGTTGAATTTATTTCGACGATCCATAACCTATGAACTTGACCTTATACCTTTCCGATATCGTTTGAACCTTCGACGACGAGCATTTCAATTAACTCATTTCTTATAATTTGATTCTAACCGTTTCTTAAACAAACCAGACTTGGATCGACCCGAACCCTACCCTAATGCTTCTAAGTATCAAGGATTGCTTCCAATTCTTTCTCCTTGCTTCCATTTCATCGATCATCATCAGCTCTCCAAGCTCCCAAGGAAAAACTCCATTTTTGATCAACCAAACTTTGAGCTCAAGACCAACCCATCTTCCATCTTCTTCCAAGGTAAGTTATGATTTGTAATCTCCATCTTCTCCTCCATCTTTTCATCCGTGTAAAGCTTGCTAGAAGTTGAGGTAGCATGTGGTTTGAATATGGGTATGAATAGCTTGCTTGGGGTTTGGTTCTTGATCATTGGTTTCCATGATTTAAAGTGAGATTGGATGCATTAAAGATGATTCTTGTAAGCTTCCTATCATTCCTACATGTTTAGATTTAAGATTTGAGGCTTGGAGCATGAGTTGCCATTGAAGGAGTTTGAAACCTCCATGATTGAAAGCTTGAGTTTGGATGATCTTTTGCTAACTTTGGGCATGAATTCTTATAAATATGAATGAGTTGTAAGATTTGCTTGAGTTTGGTGTAAAAATTTCATGTCTAAATGTGATATAAGAGCTTTCTTGTTGTTGCCCTGTTTTGCCATAGCTTTTCCCTCGCAGAACAGAGCTTCTGCTCTGTTTTTCGGCTAGAGAAGAATGGTCGACATGGTCGTGTTGGCAGTTCGACTTGCGAAATTTATTTTCTAAAAATCGGACACGGTCGTATCCGAATCCTTTGAAAATGTAACACGGCCGTGTCATTTGAATTGGCAGCTTTGGGGGAAACTCTTTTATTGTTTATATTATGGTTTTCGTTTGAGTTCGTGAATCTATTAAGCTATGCCCTATAATTGATATATGACTTTGAAAGTTATATAAATGCAAGAATGGAAGTTATGGAAGTCATGAACGTGAATGAATACGATTTTACCGTATATTGAATGAAACTTGATGAATTATGTATTTAAATTGAATTCCATGACATTCATGACCATATTTGGGCATGTTAGAGCATTTAAGCATTCCATAGCATGTCATTGCATTGTCGAGCGTCAAGCGTGGTCATATTTGAGTCTCACGCCACTTTTCTTACACAGATCTTGATCCAGTAGGGGACGAGACCGGGCAGTGAGGTCTTTGTTGGGTTCTTGTGTCTACCAGGTGGGTTTTTCTTCTATTAGTTAAAATATTTACCCCACGTAGCCTAATGTGAAAGGTTTTAACAAAAATATAATTATATGTATATGGAGTCTTTTGAGAGTCAATGTTTTAAACGTAAAACCTTTATTTTATAATCCTACCAAAAGTTTGGCGAGAATTGAATGTTCACAATGAATGGGAGCCCTGGGACTTAGTGTATTTGGTGAACCGGGGAAGCTTGGGCTGACGGGGATCCATGTATGCTAGTTCCACCAAACTACGGTAAACTCGGACTTCACTAGGAGATTAGTGAAAGATGGGAGCCGAGCTTTTGGGGATTCATGCACCCCTCTAGCACCAATGAATGAGTGTTCGGGCCTTGCTATCCCGTCCACTAACAGGAGGAAGAAGGAGTATATGAATGATCGAATGAATGAGCATGAAAGAATGTTTGCATGATAACTAATGAATGAATGATAATGATACACAAGGTGAAGGTTGGAGAATTAGCCCCTCGCCGGCTCACGATTGACCTAATAAATGAAATAGATCGTTATAATCCTATTCGTTGTATTTTGCTCTTCCCGCTTGGGAAATTATTCTAAAACCTCGAATGGAATTATAACTTGCATGTGTATGTTTCAATTGTACCATATTATGATATTACGCCCATTTTATACCCACCAGTCTGTCTAAGACTGAACCCGGAGTTGTTTCAGTTCCTTTTTGTAGGTGAGAGATGCTAGGCGGGATACAGGTCTGGGGAGAGTCTTGTATAGTGTCTAGCATTTCTTTTTCCTTTTTGCACTCATATGTTGGCACTTTATTAATCTTTGGATATTGTATATGAACTTGGAGCGTACATGTTTTGTAGTATCTGTAGTGATCATACTTGGATATTGAATGTTGGTACCTAGAGCATGTAGCTTAATATATGGAATATGAATTATTGCTCCCGCTGCTATAACTCTTGGTTTGTTGTTGTGGGTTGTAAGTTAAGAGTTAGTCCCGCCTGGCGTAGCGAGTGTGTATGTCCCCGTTCGCTATGATTTGGCACGTGTATGGAAATCAATTTAATATACGGGTCGGGTCATGGTGCGGGGGATGTGACGTCTTGCGCTCGGACGTTACACAATAGGTCAAAATTAAAAGGTTTAAGGTCCAAACGGCTTCCGAAAAATATGAAATAAATTCCATTGAATCCAAATCACCGAATCGAGTCCAATGGTGGTGTCGGAATTCAAATTTGAATTCGCGAGCTCAAGTCGGTTCCAATCGCACCCAAAGTTACCTAATTTAAATTAGGCCCAAAACTTCCAAAAATTGCAAATAAACCCAAGTCCTATTTTACGATCAACTCCGATATTTAAATCAAAATCATGCAAGGTATAATTCATGCCTAGCCATAGAATTCCAAGTATGCACTTAGATCAATTTAAATCACATAATTACATCATAGTTGGGAATTAAGACACATAATAAGGATGTAAATCATATAAATGCATAAGTAAACACTCTCGTGACGCTATACCTGGACGGATAATCGGACGGGGCGTCACAATTAGAGCTTGTTTCATGTGACATTTAATTTAAATGACAAAACCCTAAAATCTTGATGGATTACCGGAGTTCTAATACATGCATACGTAAATGTAAACACCCACAACATACGAGTGCACATAAAGAAGTTATTGCCTTTGATCAAATCGTTTCGTTTATTATTCAAAGATTGTCTGTAATTTACAATGAAATAGATAAAACAAACATTACAAGTCGACTTTAAGGGTACTATTCCTAATGCAAAATGAGAATCAGAAATGTTTTCTTTTACACTTTGAGGGGGAAATATTGTAATTAATAGTATTAATTAGTTGTGTTGTTAATAGGCCTGCTAGTCGGTCAATTTTGTTAGTGGAATAGGACTCGCATGTATGCTACGTGCCAATAGCTTAAGTAAATGAAATCATATTTTCTTTTCAGCACAGATTGTAATAAGTATTAATTGTTCCTATTGATTGTTCCATAGCGTCTAATGCTATGTATGATTTTGAGACCAAATAACAGGAAGACTTTTCAATAATAGTACACTTTGAAAAAGACATTTGAAAAATGGTGCAAGACGTTGATGTGAAAAACGTCTTCCCAAAAACCATGACACAGTTGATATTTTCTTACAGATCAATACAATAATTTTTGAAATATTATACTTTCAACCACAATATTGTTCATGAAAGGATATAACGAGCATATAACAGATTTATACGAAGAATATAATAATCATAAAAAATCATACTTAGTGGCAAAAAATAATGGACACTGGTTTATAACAAGATATCATGAATATTGGGCAGAATATTATCTAGAACAAATACAAAAAACTATTTCAATACTAAAACGATTTGAAAAATAAAATGGATCAATATAACAAACAGTTAAAACGAACAGAATTAAGATTAATACGGAGCATAATAAAACAAGAAACTTTAATTTTAAACTCAATAACTAATCCAGCAAACTATAAAATTCAAGAAGAAATTCTTAATAGTAGGAAACGAAGAGAAAAATAACTCATAAAAAATGAAATATACACTCCAGTTAATTTAATAAAATTAGAAGAATACATTAAATGGTTAAAACAACGTAATATAGAAACAGAAGAATCTAGAAAACAAACCGAAAATACAATAAATTGGTGTAAGAAACTGAGAAATAAAATAAATATACTCTCATCAGCATGAATTTCACACAAGAATTGCAAAAATTTGTAGAAACATTAAACGAACAAGTATAATCTCTAAATAATACAATAAGAACATTATCAGAACAACTAACACATACTAACGAAAAGATGTCTCAACTTGAAAATATTATTACAAACATCAATAATAATCAAGAAATAGAATCATATTATAGAATTGATCAAAACATTTTCTCTTGTCATCAGGAGGGGGGAGAATATCCACATTTATTTCACACTACTACAAACCCACAATTAAACACCATTATAGATATGTTACAACAAATTCTTTTAGATAAAAAACAAGATGTTATAAATGAAATAGATAATACACAATAAATTTTAAATAAACTTCTACGAGAACTTAAAGGAAAACAAGACGAAAACCAAATTGATACATCTGAAGAAAAACAAATAATACTTCCTATGTCAAACTGTCAAGAATTATTAAAACAACTCAAAGAAGTAACTATACAAAAAGAATATTCTAGACATATAACTATTGCTGACCTTGAAACATATTTTGGAAATAGAAATCTCAAACCTTTTCAAATAGAAGCTCCACGTTTATAATGGAAACTTTTGATTTAGAAGAAAAAATTGCAGAATTAAACAATTTATTGGAATCATTAAAAATAGTTGATGAAGAAAATAAACAAAATCATACATTAGAAGCTATAAAACCATAAGTAGAAAACGAAGAAGTGATATATGGATATGAGTCATCAGAAGACGATGTGTTAGGAATGGAACACGGATTAAAACAAGAAAAAGATAAAAAAGATATTCCAGAAGCAAGTAATACAAATAAGGAAGAAGAATTTGAATATTATCAAGAAGACAGATATACTAATCCTTTAAAAAATACAAGTATACAATATAATTTTAGAAAAGGACATATTCCAAATGAAAAAGGAAGTTGGTCTAAAATACCTGAACAATACACACCTACAAAGGGAATATTAGGAGCCGATGGAATATTAAATTTAGACTGTGTTACAAACAAATCAACACTTATTACTGAGTGGGCACATAAATTAGGATTAATCCTAGAAACTGAAGATAGATTAAGACAAGGAAATTTCAAAACAATATTTAATTTTGTACTATATAAAACAATAGGAAATGTAACACACTTCTTATCTACATTATCAGAAGAACAAAAAACACTCTTAAGAGGAGAAGACTCTGTAAAAACTTTTTAGAACATAGTCGAAAAAATATATTCAGAATTTATTCGAATATCTATACAAAATTCAGGGTTTTTTGTATCTGATAGAGAATTAGATAGAGCAGCATTCCATTTAGCTAATACACAAATATTAGACTTGTGTGCTATAGAACACTTTAACTGCGAATACAATATGTATTACTATGGTTTAAACAGAGAAAACAGAGAAAAATACCTATCATTATACTTCAATAAATTACCCTACCCAGTAGGACAAATAGTATATGCAGAATTTAAGAAACAAGTAAACGAAGGGTTTATTTCAGAAACATTAGGAGGAGCACAAATTGTAGTAGAACAATTTATAGGAGACAAATGTTATGAAAGAGAATTACACAATGCTGTTAAAAACAAAGTCACGATATGTTGTGAGGGAAATCCTTTAGTACCTCAACAATATGGGGAAAATCCATACATAATTCGACCAAACAAAAAAAGAAAATATAGGAGAAAAGATAAAAGATATAGATGGAGAAAGAAATCTAAAAGATGGATTGATAACAATATACCTAAATTTCAAAAAAGAAGAAGACGTTTCTTTAAAAAGAAAGAATACAAACCAAAACAAAAATGCTATCCAGAAGGGAAGAAAAAATGCCAATGCTGGCTTTGCCATGAAGAAGGACACTATGCAAGAGAATGCCCTAAATAACAAAGACAAGCTGGAAAAAGATTACATATACTTCAAGTAGCTTAAACATACGATTTGGAACCCATAGAAGAAGACTACTCTGATTTAGAAAATATATATGAAATAGAAACAGTTACAGAATCAGAAAATGACTATAGTTCAGATGAATATTTTTAAATGAAAAACTCTAACGCTATATTCATAGAAGTAAAAATAAAAAATAAAACAATTACAGCATTTATAGATACAGGAGCAAGTTTATGTTTTGCTTCACCAGCTTTTAATATATTCAAATGGAAAAAACTTAAACAACCATTGAAAATAATGATAGCAGATGCGAGTCATTATTATATTTGGTATGCTACACACTTAGAAAAAGCTTGGATACAGGGTTATTGTTTTACTATACCATCTATATACAGACATGAAACATGATTACCATTCATCCTAGGAAATAACTTTTTGAAACTATATAGACCTTTTTGTCAAGATTTAAAATACATCACTTTAAAATCACCTGTTAATGAGAAACTATCTCAAAAAAGTGAAACTGTTGAAATACCTATAGTAAAGATTAAAGACAGAAGTAATCTTTTAGATAAAATAGATTATTTAGTCAATCATGAATTAATATTTTTCATAAAAACAAATCTAGAAAAAGAAATAGAAGAAATTTAAGACTCTGTCACCAGTGAAGATCCTTTAGACAAAGATAAGAATAATAATCATATGATAGTTGAAATTAAACTTAAAAATCCTTTAGACGAAGTAAATGTAAAAAATAATATACCTTATTCTAAACGAGATATTGATGAATTTAAAAAAGAATGTAAACAACTTTTGGAAAAAGGATTAATTTCTGAAAGCAAAAGTCCACGCGCAGCACCTGCAAATAAACTTCCTAGAATTGATTATATCAAAGATAGGTTAAAAGGAAAAACATGGTTCAGTACATTAGACTCTAAATCAGGATACTAGCAGTTAAGATTGCATGAAAGTACAAAACCTCTAACAGCTTTTACATGTCCTCCACAAAAACACTACCAATGAAATGTTTTACCATTTGGTTTGAAACAAGCACCTGGAATATACCAAAGATTTATGGACAAAAACCCTTGAAGGTTTGGAAGACATTTGCCTTGCTTACATTGATGATATTATCATCTTTAGTAATCAAGATAAAGAAGATCATTTGAAAAAACTTAAAATAGTTTTAAAATGATGCAAAGACAAAGGACTAATTCTTTCTAAAAAGAAAGCAGTCTTATGTAAACAAAAAATTGATTTTCTTGGAAAAACTTTTGATTCACAAGGAAATATAGTTCTTCAAGATAATATTTTGAAAAAATTAAACGATTTTCCAGATCAAATCACTGATCAAAAACAATTACAAAGATTTCTTGGATGTTTAAACTACATTTCTAATCAAGGATTCATAAAGAACCTTGTTAAAGAAAGAACACAATTACAAAAGAAACTTTCTGAAAAAATACAATGGGAATGGCAGATTGCTGATTCAATACAAGTACAGAAAGTAAAACAGTATTGTGAAACATTACCTGTTTTATACAATCCAAAGGAAAATGATTTTATTATTATTGAGACAGATGCTTCAAATGATACATGGTCTAGTTGCATGCTTGCAATACCAGCGGAAAAAATGAATACAAACGACCTCGAAGGTCATACGAATACAAGAACCAAAAAGGTTCGCGAGATTACACAACTCTATAAATACATATCTGGGACATTTATAGAAACCCAGAAAAATTATACAGTTCATGAAAAAGAAACACTTGCATGTCTTAAAATACTTCGGAAGTGAAAAGTCGAGCTTTTACCTCGAGAATTCGAGCTTCGAACAAACTCAAAATACTTAACAAATTTCTACAGGTATACACTTCGGGATAACTACAATCAAGGAAGATTGATACGTCGGCAGCTCGAAATAAGAAGATACCAGTTTCACATCGTATACATAAAATCAGAAGAGAACGCTCTTGTAGACACACTCACACGAGAATGGAGGCCGCAATAGCCTTGATGAAACAAAACATTGAAACAATTGATCGTGAGATACAACAATTCATGAAGGCTAAACATTTGGAGATACAAAGATTCACAGAATCCAAGATGACACAACGTCAAGAACTTTTTGCCACATTACACGCTGTTTAACAAGCAGCCGGGCTTCCACCATCAGAGTTACTAGCAAGCGTGGTGGATCCATCATCATCCAACACAAACACATAATTAAAGGCATTCACAAAATCAAAAACATTTTCACAAACAGCAGCAAAAGGGAATACTTCATCACCAGTAGCAGCTACACAAAACGATGAAGATGACAGAAAACAAATTAAATAATAGTATGTTATATTCAATGGTTCAAGTCGAGGTATATATGATCAATTGTAAAAATCCAATGTTCATATACAAGGAAACCCAGTAATATTATACAAAACATACAACAGTCTTTCAGAAGCCAAACAAGCCTTTGAAGAAACAAAAACCTAGAAAAACTCCTTCAAACCATTCCAACACTCCAAGCCTAAAACAGTTTCAAAGAAAGGATGAGAGTCCTTGGAAATATACCCACGGTAAATCCAATGGACCGTGTTCAAACATCTGCCCAAAAAGAGGCCTAAATACAACCCTCAAAAGAAAATTTTGACAATCTTTTGAAATGCATTTTTGAATACAACCCAGAGACAGACAAAAACAACCTTTTTTGGTACCCAGTAAACAGAAACGGCCCAAAAGTCGTTATATTTGAACAAGCAGGCCCAGACTTGATATACCAATTCTTCATATATGGATTTCTTGACACCCTATACTTCAAAAACCCAAACTATTTTCGAAAATTCAGCCCAAAACTAATGTCAACACTTCAAGACTATGCTAGACGAGTCTCAAAAGGAAACATGGATGAAGAAATAGTCTTCAAATCTACACTTTCATACCCCATCGTCAATGAAGAAGGAGTATCAGTAAACTCTCATGGAATTATCAAACTGATAGTTTCTAATGGAGAATACCCCTACATTGATACAATGAAGACACTTGATGACATAAATGAGATAGTTTCAAAACAACTAAATCAAATATTTTATGCATCACAGGAGATAAACAAGGACAGTAATGTCAAAATAAACTATAAATCTAATTATCATTTGATATATGGATCTTCGAGATACACAATTCCACCGTTACAGCTAAAGACGTTGGAAAATTTTGAGAAAACTTTTATCAAGATTGAAGAACACAGCCTGAAGACACTTCCTAAGGAAATCAAACTCATTTTCTGTGAATACAGTGAAATAATTGATGAACACAGCTGTGCAATGTGCCAAGACAAACCTGAAGACAAAGCTGAAGAAACAGGGTCCCACAATTCAAATGAGTCAATAAAGGAAGACACTGTTACTGAAGAGTAATGTACACTGACGCATGCAATGACGTCAAACACTCAAAAAATACGTAAGCAATGACAAACACATCTCAATAATGCAGACTTTATGTCTCTGTCTGCTTTTTAGGTGTCGTTGTTGAGCACCATTATTATCTTTACTTTAAGTCTTTTTCTACTTTTTGACTTTTTGTATATTAGCTGTATGAAAACGCGTCTGTAACAGTGAGTCGAGTGCCTATATATTGGCCTCAATGTAGTATGTAATATTCAGACTTTAATAGAAAGAAAAAGATCATGTGTTGATCAAAAAACTCTCTGAGCTTTAAGCCTTTGAGCTTTTCTTTTATGTTGGCCTTACGCCTGAAGAGCAGAACCATACACAACCAAACAATTCTCATACCAAAATCAAACATATACTTCGAAAGAAGATGAACAGGTAACATGGAGTACATGAAGACAGTAGATAGGAATACACAAACAGGTAAACAATACAAACTTTGTTCTGAAATTGTTATTTATATTTTTGTATACTTGATATTATATACATGGAAACTAGTTTAATAGATCAAATTGAACATTTTGAAACAACTGAAGAATACGGATACTTTTCTCAAGATATTGTTATAGACAACAAAAAATTAACTAAGTTAGAAGAAAAGAGTTAAACTTAATTGATGGACAAGATATGAAAACAGATTTAAAAACAAAACTGAGTAGAAAAAACATTATATTATATGGAAAATTTACATGTGAAACACCTATTGAAATTTCTACAACGAAAGGAACACAGGCTTTTTCGTTGATAAACAAAGCTGATATAATTCAAAAAATAAAAAAAGCAAAACATACACCGAGTGAAATAAGATATATACATATTTCTACAATACAGATACTAATTAAGAGTACATTTGCTGAAGGAATGAACTCACCCATAAAACTAGCTATATGTGATGACAGAATTATGAACATAAAAGATAAAATACTTGGGATAATTGAAGGAAACCTTGCTTATACTAAACTACTTTTTAATGTAGCTTTACACTACACTATACCACTTGTAACAGAAAAACTAGACAAATCTTTAAACATTGCTTATAAATTCGAAAGACAAGATTTAATGGAAACGAACGACTATTCATTTTCAATAACATATACCATTGGATATGCTCTGACAAACAGTCATCATAGTATACAATTTAAAAACACAGAGAAGATATACATGGAAGATATTTTTCGAGAAATTTCTCGTATAAAATATATACCAAAGACACCTGTTATACAACATGTTAATACTAATGTTTTTCAAAATAAAACACCTAAACTTTTAAAAAGTAAAAGCACATGTTATGCATATCTACCACCAAATCAAAGAACTAATGAAACTAGTACACGGGTCTCTATTAAAAACTTTAAAGAAGAGGGATCTTCTAATGAAATAACTGAAAACGAATTCACACAATTAGCCGATCAAATGGCTAAATTAACCACAACTATAAAGGAAACACTCTGAGCCTTTCTGGTATCAGAGCCCGTATACGATTCTAAAAACTATGAGTCAACAATTAAAATATTGGTTATTTAAATCTTTAATACAAATAGAAGAAGATATGTTCATAAGTAAACAAATGATTAAGATATATGAAAAAAGCGAATATTTTGAAAAAGCATGGACAGAATACTGTAACCTTTTAAAATTAAAACACATTAAAAAGATACTTTTATCTCTAATATATGCTTGAAATAATGGATAGATACGATTATAAAAAGAAAATAGCACAAGATATACAAGAGATAGAAGAACGAGTTATTATAAACGAATATCTTGTTAAAATGACATACCATGATTTAAAATACAATAGACATTTATCATTAAGAACTCAAGAAATAATGATAGAAACTGCAAACGCGGATTTAAGAAATATAAAAAGAAAAAGAGATACAGCATATCAAATGGCATACGCTTAATTATGAGTTATAAACCAAAAATAGATACAAACATTATAACAGAAGAAAAACAACAAGCAAAAGAAATCCTGAAGGCTAAAAATATTAAACAAATGGGAAAAAAATTTGGAAACATCTTTACAAAAAGAAGAAATATATAAGAAAAATTACGAACGAACATTAAATAAAAATATATTAAATAAAGATACAATTATACAAGGTATAAAAGACCAAGAAGAAATAATAAATCACATAAATAATAAATTTATAGAAAAAATACATGAAAGAGAAATTAATGGACCAAATTGAAAACATTCATAAACTTTAGGACTTAATTAAAAATCATACAAAAAGTGAAGAAAAAAATTATGATGAAGACGTTAAAGGGATAAACGTCTTACACTGATATTAAAAGAGAATATAAATATACACTACTTTTACAATGATCACAAAAAACAACACTACATTTATAATTTCACCAAATAACAGGGAGACTTTTCAATAAAAGTACATTTTGACAATGACATTTCAAAAATGGTGTAAGACGTTAATTCAGAAAACGTCTTCCCAAAACCATGACACAGTTGATATTTTCTTATAAATCAATACAATAACTTTTGAAATATTATATTTTCACCCACAATACTTTTCAAAATGAAAGGATATAATGAATATTTGACAGATTTATACGAAGAATATAATAATCATAAAAACTTATACTTAGTAGCTAGAAATAATGGACACTGGTATATCACGAGATATCATGAATATTGGGCAGAATATTATCTAGAAATTTCAATACTAAAACGATTTGAAAGATAAAATGAATGAACAAAATTAATAGAAAAAATATATCAACGGGAAATGAATGGATAAATATGGATCAATATAAAAAACAATTAAAACGTTAAGAAATACGACTGCTACGGGGAATAATTAAACAAAAAATAGACATATTAAATAAAACGACTAATCCAGCAGACTATGAAAAACAAGAAAAAATCATTCAAAGCATGAGACAGAGTGAAGAAAATCTTGTAAAAGATAGAATACACATTCCCACTACTATTTCAAGACTAGAAGAATATATGAAACTTATCAAACGATCAAAAGGGGGAATACCAGAACTTATAGCTGAAAATAAAAAAGTAATAAAATGGTGTCGCGAACAAATAATTAAATTAAATATACTTTCATCAGCATGAATGAATTACAAAATTTTGTAGAAACATTAAATCAACAGATACATTCTTTAAATAATACAGTAAAAACGTTATCAGAACAACTAACACATACTAACGAAAAGATGTCTCAACTTGAAAATACTATTACAAACATCCATACTAATCAAGAAATTGAATCATACTATACAATTGATCAAAACATTTTCTCTTGCCATCAGGAGGGGGGAGAATACCCACATTTATTTCATACAACTACAAACCCACAATTAAACACTATTATTGATATGCTACAACGAATTCTTTTAGATAAAAAAAACAGAATGTTACAAATGAAATAGACAATACGCAAGAAATTCTTAATAAACTTCTACGAGAACTTAGAGGAAAACAAGTGGAAAATCAAATTAGTACATCTGAAGAAAAACAAATAATACTTCCTATGTCAAATTGTCAAGAATTATTAAAACAACTTAAAGAAATAATTATACGAAAAGAATATTCTAGACAGATAACTATAGCTGATCTTGAAACATATTTTGGAAATAGAAATCTCAAACCCTTTCAAATAGAAGCTCCACGATTATAATGGAATCTTTTGATTTAGAAGAAAAAATGCAGAATTAAACAATTTATTAGAATCATTAAAAATAGTTGATGAAGAAAATAAACAAACCCATACATTAGAAGCGATAAAACCGGAAGTAGAAAATGAAGAAGTAATATACGGATATGAGTCATCAGAAGACGACGTCTTAGGAATGGAACACGATTTAAAACGAGAAAAAGATAAGAAAGATATTCCAGAAGCTAGTAATACAAAAAAGGAAGAAGAAATTAAATGGGAAACTTATCAAGAAGATAAATATACTAATCCTCTAAAAAATTCAAACATACAATACAATTTTAAAAGGGGCTATATTCCAAATAAAAAGGGAAGATGGTCTAAAATACCTGAACAATATATACCCACAAAGGGAATATTAGGAGTCGATGGAATATTAAATTTAGACTGTGTAACAAACAAATGTACACTTATTACCGAATGGGCACATAAACTAGGATTAATTATAGAAACCGAAGATAGATTAAGACTAGGAATTTTTAAAACAATATTCAGTTTTGTACAATATAAAACAACAGGAAACGTAACACATTACTTAGCCTCATTATCAGAAGAACAGAAAACACTCTTGATAGGAGGAGATTCTATAGATACTTTTTGGAACATAGTTGCAAAAATATATTCGAAATTCGTTGGAATACCTATACAAGATTCAGGACTCTTCGTAAATAAAAGAGAACAAGATAGAGCAGCATACCATCTTGCTAATACACAAATAATAGACATGTGCGCTATAGAACACTTTAACTGTGAAAACAATATGTATTACTATGATTTATCCAAAGAAAACAGAGAAAAATATCTATCATTATATTTCAATAAATTACCTTATCCAGTTGGCCAAATAATATATGCGGGATTTAAGAAACAAGTAAATGAAGGATTCGTTTCAGAGACACTAGGAGGAGCGCAAACTGTAGTAGAACAATTTATAGGAGACAAATGTTATGAAAGAGACTTACACAATGCAGTTAAAAACAAGGTTACGATATGTTATGAGGGAAATCCTTTAGTACCTCAACAATACGGAGAAAGTCCATACATAATTCGACCAAACAAAAAAAGAAAATACAGGAGAAATGATAAAAGATATAGATGGAGAAAGAAACCTAAAAGATGGGTAGACAATAATAAACATAAATTTCAAAAAAAGAAGAAGATGTTTCTTTAAAAAGAAAGAATACAAACCAAAACAAAAATACTGTCCAGAAGGAAAGAAAAAATGCCAATGTTGGCTTTGCCACAAAGAAGGACACTATGCAAGAGAATGCCCTAAACAACAAAAACAATCGAATAAAATATTACATATACTTCAAGTAGCTCAAACATACGATTTAGAACCAATAGAAGAAGACTATTCTGATTTGGAAAACATATATGAAATGGAAACTGTTACAAAATCAGAAACTGAATATAGTTCTGATGATTTCTAAATGAAAAACTCTAACGCTACATTCATAGAAGTAAAAATAAAGAATAAAACAATTAAAGTATTTATAGACACAGGAGCAAGTTTATGCTTTGCTTCACCAGCTCTTACGATATTCAAATGGAAAAAACTTAAACAACCGTTAAAAATAATGATAGCAGATGCAAGTCATTATTATATATGGTACGTTACATACTTAGAAAAAGCTTGGATACAGGGATATTGTTTTACTATACCATCTATATATAGACACGAAACAGGATTACCATTTATCCTAGGAAATAACTTTTTGAAACTATATAGACCTTTTTGTCAAGATTTAAAATATATCACATTAAGATCACCTATTAATGAAAAACTATCTCAAAATAGTGAAACTGTTGAAATACCTATAGTAAAGATTGAAGACAGAAGTAATCTCATAGACAAAATAGATTATTTAATCAATCATGAATTAATATATTTCATAAAAACAAATCTTGAAAAAGAAATAGAAGAAATTCTAGATTCTGTCACCAGTGAAGATCCTTTAGATAAAGATAAGAACAAGAATTATATGATAATTGAAATTAAACTTAAAAATCCTTTAGACGAAGTAAATGTAAAAAAATAATATACCTTATTCTAAACAAGATATTGATGAATTTAAAGAAGAATGTAAACAACTTTTGGAAAAAGGATTAATTTCTGAAAGCAAAAGTCCACACGCAGCACCTGCATTTTATGTAGAAAATAAGAATGAAATAAAACGAGGAAAACGACGAATGGTTATAAATTATAAAGAATTAAATGAAAAAACTGTTGGAGATGCAAATAAACTTCCTAGAATTGATTATATCAAAGATAGGTTAAAAGGAAAAACTTGGTTCAGTACACTAGATGCTAAATCAGGATACTGGCAATTAAGATTGCATGAAGATACAAAACCTCTAACAGCTTTTACATGTCCTCCACAAAAACACTACCAATTGAATGTTTTACCATTTGGTTTGAAACAAGCACCTGGAATATACCAAAGATTTATGGATAAAAACCTTGAAGGTTTAGAAGACATTTGTCTTGCTTACATTGATGATATTATCATCTTTAGTAATCAAGATACAGAAGATCATTTGAAAAAACTAAAAATAGTTTTGAAACGATGCAAAGATAAAGGACTAATTCTTTCTAAAAAGAAAGCAGTCTTATGTAAACAAAAAATTGATTTTCTTGGAAATACTTTTGATTCACAAGGAAACATAGTTCTTCAAGATAATATTTTTAAAAAATTAAACGATTTTCCAGATCAAATTACTGATCGAAAACAATTACAAAGATTTCTTGGATGTTTAAACTATATTTTTGATCAAGGATTCATAAAGAACCTTGCTAAAGAAAGAACACAATTACAAAAGAAACTTTCTGAAAAAATACAATGGAACTGGCGAATTGATGATTCGATACAAGTACAAAAAATAAAACAGTATTGTAAAACATTGCCTGTTTTATACAATCCAAAGGAAAATGATTTTATTATCATTGAGACAGATGCTTCAAATGATACATGGTCTGGTTGCATGCTTGCAATACCAGCCGAAAAAATGAATACAAACGACCTCGAAGGCCATATGAATATAAGAACCAAAAAGGTTCGCGAGATTACACAACTCTGTAAATACATATCTGGGACATTTACAGAAACCCAGAAAAACTATACAGTTCATGAAAAAGAGACACTTGCATGTCTAAAGATACTTCGGAAATGGAAACTCGAGCTTTTACCTCGAGAATTTGAACTTCGAACAGACTCAAAATACCTAACAAACTTCTACAGGTACACACTTCGAGACAACTATAATCAAGGAAGATTGATACGTTGGCAGCTCGAGATAAGAAGATACCAGTTTCACATCGTATACATAAAATCAGAAGAGAACGCCCTTGCAGATACACTCACACGAGAATGGACGCCGCAATAACCTTGATGAAACAAAACATTGAAACAATTGATCGTGAGATACAACAATTCACGAAGGCTAAATATTTGGAAATACAAAGATTCACAGAATCCAAGATGACACAACGTCAAGAAATTCTTGCCGCATTACACGCTATTCAACAAGCAGCCGGACTTCCATCATCAGAGTTCCCAGCAAGCGTGGTGGATCCATCATCCAAAACATTCACAAAATCCAAAACATTTCCACAAACAGCAGCAGAAGGAAATACTTCATCATCAGCAGCTACACAAGACAATGAAGATGAAAGAAAACAAATTAAACAATGATATGTTATATTCAATGGTTCAAGCCGAGGAATATATGATCAATGGTCAAAAGCCAATGTTCATATACAAGGAAACCCAGCTACATCATACAAAACATATAACAGTCTTGCAGAAGCCAAACAAGCCTTTGAAGAAACAAAAACTTACAAAAACTCTCTTCAAACCACTCCAACACTCCAAGCCCAAAACAATTTTAAAGAAAGGATGAGAGTCCTTGGAAATATACTTATGGTAAATCCAATGGACCGTGTTCAAACATCCGCCCAAAAAGAGGCCCAAATACAACCTTCAAAAGAAAAATTTGACAAACTTTTGAAATCTATTTTTGAATACAATCCAGAGACAGACAAAAACAACCTTTTTTAGTACCCAGTAAACAGAAACGGCCCAAAAGTCGTTATATTTGAACAAGAAGACCCAAACTTGATATACCAATTCTTTATACATGGGCTTCTTGACACCTTATACTTCAAAAACCCAAACTGCTTTCGAAAATTCAGCCCAAAACTAATGTCAACACTTCAGGACTATGCTAGACGAGTCTCAAAAGGAAACATGGATAAAGAAATAGTCTTCAAATCTACACTTTCATACCCTATCTTCAACGAAGAAAGAGTATCAGTATACTCTCATGTAATTATCAAACTGATAGTTTCAAATGGAGAATACCCCTGCATTGATACAATGAAGACACTTGATGACATAAATGAGATAGTTGCAAAACAACTAAATCAAATATTTTATGCATCACAAGAGATAAACAAGGACAGTAATGTCAAAATAAACTATAAATCCAATTATCATCTGATATATGGATCCTCGAGATACACAATTCCACCGTTACAGCTAAAAACGTTGGAAAACTTTGAGAAAACTTTTATCAAGATTGAAGAACACAGCCTGAAGACACTTCCTAAGGAAATCAAGCTCATTTTCTGTGAATACAGTGAAATAATTGATGAACACAGCTGTGCAATGTGCCAAGACAAACCAGAAGACAAAGCTGAAGAAACAGGGTCCCATAATTCAAACGAGTCAATAAAGGAAGACACTGTTACTGAAGAGTAATGTAAACTGACGCATGCAATGACGTCAAACACTCAAGGAAATACGCAAGCAATGACGAACACACCTCAATAATGCAGACTTTATGTCTCTGTCTGCTTTTAGGTGCAGTTGTAGAGCACCATTATTATTTTTACTTTAGGTCTTTTTCTACTTTTTTTACTTTTGTACATTAGTGTGTATTATTTGCTTTCTGCATTATTGGTCTTTATAATAGTGAGTTGAGCGCCTATATAATGGCCTCAATATAGTATGTAAGAGGCAGACTTGAATAGAAAGAAAAAGATCATGTGTTGATCAAAAAACTCTCTGAGTTTTAAGCCTTTGAGCTTTTCTTTTCTGTTGGCCTCATGCCTGAATAGCAGAACCATACACAAAAACAACCATACACAACCAAACAATTCTCATACCAAAATCAAATATATACTTTAAAGAAAGATGAACAGGTAACATGGAGTGCATGAAGACAGTAGATAAGAATACACAAACAGGTAAACAATACAAACTTTGTTCTGAAATCGTTATTTATATTTTTGTATACTAGAAATTATATACATGGAAACTAGTTTAATAGATCAGATTGAACATTTTGAAACAACTGAAGAATACGGATATTTTTGTCAAGACATTGTTATAGACAACAAAAAATTAAACAAAGTTAGAAGAAAAGAGTTAAACTTAATTGATGGACAAGATATGAAAACAGATTTAAAAACAAAATTGAGTAGAAAAAATATTATATTATATGGAAAATTTACATGTGAAACACCTATTGAAATTTCTACAACAAAAGGAACACAGGTTATTTCGTTAATAAACAAAGCTGATATAATTCAGAAAATTAAAAAAGCAAAACATACACCTAGTGAAATAGGATATATGCATATCTCTACAATACAGATACTAATTAAGAGCACATTTGCTGAAGGAATAAACTCACCCATAAAACTTGCTATATGTGATGACAGAATTATGAACATAAAAGATAAAATACTCGGAATAATTGAAGGAAACCTTGCTTATACTAAACTACTTTTTAATGTAGCTTTACACTACGCTATACCACTTGTAATAGAAAAACTAGATAAATCTTTAAACATTGCTTATAAATTCGAAAGACAAGATTTAATGGAAACAAATGATTATCCGTTTTCAATAACATACACTATTGGATATGCTCTGACAAACAGTCATCATAGCATACAATTTAAAAACACAGATAAGATATATATGGAAGACATTTTTCGAGAAGTCTCTCGTATAAAATATATACCAAAGACACATACTGTACAACACGTTAATACTAATGTTTTTCAAAACAAAACTCCTAAACTTTTGAAAAGTAAAAGTACATGTTATACATATCTACCACCAAACCAAAGAACTAATGAAACCATTACACGGGGCTCTATTAAAAACTTTAAAGAAGAGGGATCTTCTAATGAAATAACTGAAAACGAAAACGAATTCACACAATTACCCGAACAAATGGCTAAATTAACTACAACTATCAAGGAAACACTCTGATTGCCTTTCTGGTATCAGAGCCCGTATACGATTCAAAACATTAATACTGTAAATCACAGATTTACAATATGTATGAATATAATAGACAAAAATTTTATAAAGACAATATAAAATCAATAAACGAAAGTTATGCTAAAGAAGTAAAACTTTACTTGAAAGCTAAAAACGAAGGTCGTAAAACAGACGGGACACAACATTTGAAAAACATTATTAGTTTAGAAAAATCAAAACAAATAGTTACACAATTAACTATAACATAATGGAAAGATTTAATTACAAAACTGGAATAACACGAGATATACGAGAATTAGAAGAACAAGTTATTATAGATGAATATCTTGTTAAAATGGCATACCATAATTTAAGACACAATAAAGATTTATCACAACGAACTCAAGAGATAATGATAAAATCTGCAAACGAGGATTTAAAAAATACCAAAAGAAAAAGAGATACAACATATCAAATGTCACACGCTTAATTATGAGTTATAAACCGAAAATAGAATTAGATAAGATAACAGAAGAAAAACAGCGAGTAAAAGAAATTATGAAGACTAAAAATATTAAACAAATGGGAAAAAATTTGGAAACATCTTTACAAAAAGAAGAAATATATAAGAAAAATTACGAAAAAACAATAAATAAAAATATATTAAATAGAGATACAATTATACAAGGTATAAAAGACCAAGAAAAAATAATAAATCATATAAACAATAAATTTATAAAAAAAATACATGAAAAAGAAATTAATGGACCAAATTAAAAACATTCATAAACCTTGAGACTTATTTATAAATATACAAAAGTAAGAAACAAAGAGCCATGATGAAAACACTTTTTGAAAAACCTTTTTACAATAGAATTGAAAACATATATAAAAATACACTAGTTTTATGATGATTATAAAAACCACCACCACTTTTACGATTTCACCAAATAACAGCCATGAATATGAATGAAATTTGAAACCCATCTCTTACTCCGTATCACTCTGTCATGGACGTAGCCATGTCCAAAATCCTACTATCCCTCTCTCCCACCCCACCCACCACACTCCCGAAGCTTCACCCACACCCTAATCTCGCCTTTTTCTTCGATACTCTTTTCTCAAGAAGAAATCTTACACTCACAGCCTTAACCACTTCTTCACTTGTAACCTTATCTTTTGCTGCTGCACTAGCCGAAACACCCGCCCCACCGCCATCATCGTCTTCTAATTCGTCCAAGCCTTTTCTTTCGGGCATTGCCAACACCAAGTCCTGGTTCCAATTCTATGGAGATGGCTTCGCTATTCGTGTTCCCCCCAACTTTGAAGACATTATGGAGCCTGAGGTTTGGTTATGTTTCATCATTTATTCTTGCTCTCTTTGTTTTTATTTAATTGTGCTGTAAAATATCTGCATTGGAAGTTTCTTTCCTTTCATTCCCTTTTTATTTTTTAAGTGCTCTGATTGCTTGTACTACCTTTCCTATGGTGGGGTTGGGGGGTGGGAGAATATTTGTAATGTTGTTTTTCAAGGGAAATTGCGGGAACTTGTGCGAGCCCTATCTGATTTGTGGAAAATTGATTAAAATGCTTTTCAATGGTGGAAGGTGGAAATGTGGATGAATCTATGCGAATAAAATGGTGTTGTAACTTCGTCATTGCCAGCATGTTACGACATATAGAATGCTTCAAAGAGCATGAAAAGATTTCACTTGGTTTTCTGAGTTGTCCAGTAGATTGTTATGAGTACAAACTGGTATGAATGGTAGATTTGGGGCTTGTCTTTGATCCAGAAAAGTCCCTATGATGATGATGGTGCTCGAGCAGGTTAACTATGATTTTAAAAGCTCGAGAAGATAGCTCATGCATTTCCTTGATTGTAAGCTCGAGGGCAACCAAATGGAAATGGTGTTTTATAGGAAATAAAGCAAAAATAAATAAATAAAAGAAAAAAGAAATAAATGCAGTAACTTATGAAGAAAATGAAAACACCTTAAAGTTCTACTTTAGAATGTCTTTATGCACTAACAACTCAAGTGCGTTTAGGACATGGACGTCCAATGATACTTGCAGATTTGCATCACCAAACCAAACTGGCATCAAATATTCCTTATTATAGAGGCAATATTTCCCCTTTCGCCTTCTCTCATGTTCTGTATACAATAAACTCTAAACTTACAATGCTAATTCAGTAGGAGCCGTGAGATCATCATCTCAAAGTCAAACTCCTAAACTTGTTATCCTTGTTCTAGTCAAAGGTGATTAACCACGATGTTCTCTTTAAGATTCTAGCATACTTACCAGGCTGATGGTACTCAGTCTTGAGTTTTGATGTTGCCACAAGATGACCTTCTCCAACGGATAGTTACTATGATTAATATCATCATATGGGATTTGATTTCATTAGTCCTCTCATGAGGTTCCTAATAACCTGAATTTGTTTTACTTTTATCCTTGTATTTTTACACTAAAAATATATTCTGCAACTACTGTGATTTACATTGTATAATCTCCGATTTTGTGGAGAACCACGGCAGTCTTTTCAATATAATTGTTGGAAGAAAATTGTTATGTCTGGAGAACCTTTACTAAGTAAGCAAATTTAGGACCCTACTAGATTCGCAGTCTCTGCCTCTCTCTGTCTCTCTATGTATATGCATGTATGTATATATATATATATATATATATATATATATATAAGATAATGTCTTCCTAACCTTCCTATCGACTTCTAATTAAGGGTTCTAACAAATATTTCTACTTTAGCTAGAGATCGCATTTATCTTGTCCTAGATCTTCTTATATTAATGGTTAATCATTTAAAAGGTATTCTGCATTGTATTTCCTGTTATTTGATGGGATAAGACTTTCTATTGGGGGTATATGTTTATCATTGTTATCAGGGAAGAACAGAGAATTGACTGGCTAGAAGTAGAACATTGCAAATGGCACATGCTAAGACAACACATTGTTTTGTTTGGAATTTTAATGAAATGGTTCGGGAAGGAAAATAACCCTGCTTATTTAGTTTCAATGAGCTACAATAATAGACAAAACACATTTCTTTCTACGTGCCAGTATTTCCTTAATCCAACTATTGTTTCTGAGGCCCAGACCCAACTATTCGCAATACTCGAAGTATTACCTCTATATTTTGTGGAGATGTAAACATACACTAAATGGGGTGGATATTTTACTTCCACATCCATATCCATATCTGTTTAGATGTCTGATATCTGTTTCTAGGACATTGATAAGGTGAAATTCTAATCCATAATGGTCTGATATTTTTCTGATTTCGGATATTATCCTTCTCCAATTAGTCCGAATAATTGCACATCCAAATTTATAACTATCCGAATATTCAGGTATTCGAATCCGTTTATCCGGCATATATTTCTAATTGATAGGAAAAATAAAATGCTAGTAAATCTACATAACCTCCAGTTCTTTATAATCCATAAATACTTTAAAACTTTCGAACAATAATAACTTCAAAGCCAAAAATACATTAATCTGATTAAATTTTAATATCTATACAAATTACAACAAAAAGAAGACCATCATCCTCTAACCATTTTTTTGTTTGGCACATACTGCAACAATATTGCTAATTTGAGCAATATGTAATTATCTGTCTAGATTCATGGGTAACTTTATAGTCTCTGAATGATGATATGTTTACTTTCTTTTTTGTAGGACTTCAATGCTGGATTATCTCTTTATGGAGATAAAGCTAAGCCAAAGACTTACGCTGCACGATTTGCATCTCCTGATGGGTAAAATCTTACATTCTTCTGTTGAAAATACCTCCTACTTGTCAACTCTATTGTGTATAAACTTTGATACTCGTTTGAGTTCATTACAAACTTGACATTTCCCCGTACTACATTCAACATAAATAAAGTATCACTCAAAATGGGCCACCATTCATGGATTCCGTCGAGGTTTTAGAATCAAGTACTCTCATAACTGCAGTTTATGTTTTGAAATTATTTTTTCCATTAATAGACCTGGTCTCAGCTTCATTTCAAGTCTCTCTAATCAAGTAAAGGTCTGAAAGTAAGCATTGTCTCATCTTTTGTCTTTACATCATAATCAATCTAAAGGAAAAGAATATTGTTTCAAGAATTCTCTATAAAAGAAGCTTGTTACAGTGAAACTGATAAGTTTAAATCATTTTAAGCAGTATATGTTTTCTTACATAATATTTTCAATGTATGGAACTAAGTCATTTGGTACGATTAGTAACAATAAGTAAAGCTGTGTGAAATAGCTGAGTTCACTCTAATGCATTACTCAATCAGGCTACATGGGCTTTTAGCCCGTTCCTTGGTCCACCCAAATTTAAAGAGTTAATTGATATACATTATGACAGACTGCCTTCTAATGCTCACTGTTCATTACTTGATATGCAGTAGAAGTTGATGGAAAAAATATTTAGGAAACAAGCAACTTCAGACACTTCATATGGTGCTGAAAGACTTTTTTTATCGTTTTAGGTGAAGATATAAATCCATCCCGGTTGGATTAAAATATTTTCTGTTTGTTGTGGGTCCTAAAAGAGTTTTTCTTGTCTTCAGAATCCTTTTTTTTTTTTTTTTTTTTGTACTTTACTATCTGCATTTCTGGGTTTTCCAATATTGATCATCAGCTTTTCATTTTTTCTCATTATTTCTTTTTTACATGGTCGAAACGGCATACAGATATGAAGTTCTAAGTGTTTTCATTCGGCCAACTAATCAACTTAAGATCACCTTCTTAGAGGTTTGTGAATGTAATTCTTCTTACTTATGTCAGAGATTTAACTTTACCTGCTTCGCAATTTGTTTCTCTGTTTAGTTGATTAGTGTGGTTTGTTGTTTCAGACATGGAAACAATAATTTTTCTCCAACGGTTCTGTGAAGTGAACTAACAATTAGATTTAAGGATTTATGTTTTAAATCATGATGTATTCGAAACTGATCTTTCAGGCACAATTTCTTATTCTCTTACAAATTGATTTTTGTTTAGAAACTATAGGGCCATCAAAGAAGGATTAACTGATTGACCTAATTTTAAGGATCTTGGTTGTTGCATGAAAACTTTTATAAATGGTGGAAAGGTTTGTGGTATGTTTTCTTTTCACACTGAACATATTTGAGATGACTGCACAGGTAAAAGAAGTTCTAATATGACATTCCTAGAGATGTCATGGGAACCAAAGAAAAGTTGGAAATGTTAGGGACAAAAAAGGTGTGATGTGGTATCACTTAATTTTCTGTCTAATTCACGAGGTCATTTCACTGATTGCAATGAAGCTAAAGTGCGCTGTCTTTAGGCCAAAATAATTTATTGTTTTCCCCCAAGGGTATTTTGACATGCATTACATTTTTACCTGGCAAAGCTGGAAATGTGGAAGTCTTGAATCACCATAATAACAATAAATTTATTTGCTTTCTCTTTCTTCTTTTTTTTTAAGAGTCATGGTCTAATCAAAAAGCTTTTTGTGATTATGAACAGGCCAAAGACATTGCTGATTTGGGTTCACTGAAGGAGGCAGCTAAAATATTCGTTCCAGGTACTTCTCTGTGATCTTCATTGAATGAACCGACCTTTTTATTTTAATAGATCATAACTATCAATAAAGTAGGAAAGGAAAGAGAGAGAGATACAGTTTTGTGGACCTACGATCAAGACTCGTGAAAGGTCCCTGAAAATGCTCTTTTGTTCTCAAGAAAAAGTGTCAAGTGTTTTTTGATATACCTTGCTTTTTGTAACCCATATATGCAGGCGGGTCAACTTTGTACTCTGCACGCACAATCAAGATTAAGGAAGATGAAGGTTTTAGGTATTTTACCAATCACATTTTACTAACAATCAAACTAAATGTTCATGCATGATATACATATTTAGCTCAGCTTCTTCGAACTATCTAGTTTATGCAGTAGTGCTGACTATTTGCCACCCATAACTTATTCATTCTGTTGCAATCTTGTCGGATTAAAAATGATATATCTAATTTTCTAATTTGTTATCTTTTATGCATCACTTATTACAGGAATTATTACTTCTATGAGTTTGGTAAAGATGAACAACATATTGCTCTAGTAGCCGCTGTGAATAGTGGAAAGGTAGGCCATTCTTGTAACATGTTTTTGGTTCCTTGGACTTTCCAACTGTATTCTTGAGCTCACATTAGAGTATAAAGAATGTAGAGGGCGTTTGGATGAGCTTAACTCTGTAAATTAATTTTCAAGTTGTTGAAACACTTGTATAAATTATAAAAATGTTTACTGAATTTTGAGATTATACACTTGTAAAAACATACGGCCTTTACTTATTTCAAAGTTTAAATAAAATTCTTTTATATTTTAGGGTTAATTATGAATACCCGCTGACGTTTAAAACTGATCATGAAAAACATCCTCTAATACATGAGAAATTACGAAAATTATCCTGATGTTTTTAATTTGGGTCTCAACACTAGTCAACCGTCAGTTTGTCTAAAAATGCTGATATTGATCCAAATATTTTATGAAAATCAAAATCTACCCTTGCAGGCGATTATAATATATGAATGCTGAATGTTTAATTTTAAAATATAAGTTGTGTTATCTCTTGTATTTTTTAATTTTAACTTTGAATTTAATTGAATTTATGCTGATTCTTGTTTTCTGTTGTACGTTTAGGCAATCGTAGCTGGCGCTACTGCACCCCAGAATAAATGGAACGACGATGGTGTTCGTCTTCGCTCTGCTGCTATCTCATTGACAGTCTTGTGAGGTGAGACTTAAGATTTCCTTCGAGAAACCATACGCAGAAATCAGAATCAAATACTTTGTTGTTTCGAATCATGGATTCAGACATTCAATCTGCGGGAGTTGAAATTTGGATATGTGACTCATCAATTTTGGATTATGATGCTTGCATGCGTAACTAGATTGCATTGAACAGGAATAGCAGTTCCATATATACTTAGAAGTTCCTAAAGAATCTCCGCACTTGTCTCTTCTAGAGAGAAGCTCAATTGATGAAAACGCAATGCACATACACTATATATGGGTAATTTGTAACCCGAACTTAGAATTTTCGACTATACAGAGCCTTGCGCCAACGCAATACTTGTGAAAAATGTAAGTTAATAGGTATGTATTGTATTGATGTTGAGAATCTAGAGTACGAGTTCCTTTGATCGATTGTTTGCAGTTGCCTTTGATCCTAATCTACCCCTCAAGTTCCACTTTGAGGCAATAAATGCTTTTATATATCATGACGTAGCACAGTTACTTAACAAAAATTTAAAACTATAGTTATAAAGTTAAGAAATACTATAATTAAAAATTCTTCAAAGGGATGAGTTTTGTGAAGGACTTAAGACAACTCACCCAACTTGAATAGCCTAAATTTCATAATAGCGATTAAACTTTAAAAAGAATCATTATAAATTAACTTTGTCTTATTGAAATGAATAAAAAATTATATTCGGGAGCCTTTTTTATTTGATTTTTTTTCTTCTTCTTGAACTATCGGCAATTATCAAATTTTGCTCTCTTTCGGCTCCCACGTTGTGTCCCGCGCTTAATGTTTTTTTTTATACTTTGTCTTGCTGCCAAGTCAGCTGTAAGTGAATAATGGAATGACATTAAGATTAGGGTTTCGTTAATATTTTCTTTTTAATTTTCTAAAAATACCTTTCACAAATATATTAACGGAGAATTAATAAACAATCCCTAATAAGGTTCAAAATTTTTCGTAAACCGTCTAATTTGAAATTCACTTATTTTAGATCTTCAACACACAACATATTTTTCGTAAATCCTTCAAAACGAGTAAAATTATCAGAATACCCTTGATGAATTAGAAGAATAGCAAGTCATATCCCTTTAGTCTTCATGGTTCTCTTATTATTTCCCGGTTCTCTTCACCGATCGGTTTTTGAAATCCTAACACCACCGACGAGCGCACGTCACCGTTGTTGAAGAAGAAGATAAGAAAAGAAGAAGAAGTCCTTGTATCGTCCACCTTTCCTAAGTTTAATCTCAAGTATTTTCTGTAACCCTTCTAATTCGGTATTTTTAGGTTCAAATTTGTGAATAAATTTATTCAAATTTGAGATTTCTATATATATATGAAAATAAATTTTTGCAATTTTGAAATTTCTATATAGATTTAAAAGATTTTTCTATGTTATGAGATTTGAGATTTCTCTATGTATTTTTTGTGAATATCTAAAGAGTTTTTTTTTTGGGAGCTATGAGATTTGAGATTTTTTTATATATGTGAATAGATTTTTGCATATATCTGAGATTTTTGCGATTTGGAATTTTTGTATATATCTCAATAAATTTGATGTGTGCTACTAAATTGCAATTGTTTTTCGTTGGGTAATCTGTTGTTGAATTTAAAGTTATTAACTGTTTTGATTATTTTAGCTAGTTTCTTGAACAATCACTCTATCCATTATTTGTGTTTTGGAAAATTTACCAATTATAATGCCAATTGATTTGACTTTTGAAATTTCTCATATATTAAAAGAGATTTCTGCTTTAAATTTGAGATTTGAGATTTTTTGTAAAACAAGATTTTTGCATATATCTGAATATATTTCTGCATAAACTGACTAATTATCTGTTGTTGTGTTTGTTCCCATAAATAGATTCTAATCACCTTTTACAATGATTTGTTTTCTCACAGAAATTGAAGAGTTGTCGAGCTTTTAGAAGATGCATGACCATTTTTTGGTTGCGGTATTCGTTGTTTGATCAGTGTAATAAACTGATGTTTTGTTGTTTTAGTTGGAATGAAATTTTTTGCATAACTAAATGTGCAGTTTATGGAGTAATGAAGTGGTAATGTGAAACTAACTGCATGATCTGTCTAGTAAATAACTCAAAAAGGGGAAAGATATAACATTAGAACTAAATGTATAGTTTATAGAGTAAGTGAAGTGGTAATGTGGAACTAACCGCTTGATCGATAGAGTAAAAAATTGAAAACGAGAAAGAATTTAACCCAGAACTAAACGTACACTTTATGGAGTAAGTGAAGTGGTAAATGTGGAACTAAGAGCTTGATATGTAGAGTAAATAATTGAAAACAGGAAAGAATTCAGCCTAAAACTAAACGTACAGTTTATGGAGTAAGTGAAGTGGTAATGTGGAACTAAATGTTTGGTATGTGGAGTACAAAATTGAAAACAGGAAATGTGACACCCCATTTCTTTGGCAAGCCAGGTATGACGTCACATGTGAGTTTAATTACGTAATTTGGTAATTTAATTCCAATTATGTGAATTATGTGACGTCGCATGCTCGGTGTGTCAATGTGGATTTAATTTCAAGTTATGTGATGGTTTATAATTTATTAGAAATATGTTTGGACTCAATTGTCCATTTTTGGAAGTTTAAGAACCTAATTGAAATTAGGGTGTTTGGAGCCATTTTCGGCCATCTTGAGGTCAAATTCAGATTCGAATTCTAACGTTGCCATTGGCTTCGTTTCGACGATGCGAATCTGATGTAACTGGCCTCATATTTTTCTGAAGCCATTTGAACCCTCTTTGCTTTAAAATTCAATTCAAACAGACTGAATCCTTTTTTACTTGACCCGAGATCTGACTCGTTTCAGCCCTTTATGGCTGAAACCCCTACCCTTTTTCCTCCGTCATTCTACATGTTCCAAAGAAAGAAAAGAGAAGATAGGTGCTTCACCCTTTGCCATTTCCAACCTTTAAGAGCTCAAGATCTTCTCTGATTCCCGATCAATTAACAATCTGAGGTAAGCTATGAATTCGTCGTGTCATGAATTTCATTTCAATCCAAATAAATGTTGGTTTAAGTGTGTGTTTGTAGCACCCCACACGGTGGGATACCACATCCCCGCACCTAGACCCAATCCACATATGAGATGGGCGGCCTGTACATGAACCGAGCATAGGCGAACGGGAGACACACAAACACACCTAAGCTAGGCGGAACATAGACCCTGAATTCAAAATGCAAAGTGCGCAAATGCGGAAGCTTAAATGTACCAAACAATAAAATCTAAATATACAAATAACGGGTTCAATTAGCATAAATACAAAATCCCGAAAGTCCAACATAAACGTAAATTATAGATCACACTTCAAACGGGTTCATACTATCTCTAGAAGCCTGTCCCGAATCTTAACTTAAGTTAAACAATACATTCATATACATGTACACGATCATGTTATACAAAGTTAATCAAATTCGAAAATGAATGCAAAGGACCCAAACTTATACAAAATACTCGACTCCAAAATCAAACTCCAAGACCGACTCACACTGTCTAGCTCGAACTCCAAGACAAACCTGCAAAGCTAAAAACATGGGGAGCAGGAGGGTCAGTCCAAAGACTGAGTAAGGGGCTACGCACGTACACTTACGTATACATAAGAGCACAACACATTTAAAAGTAGATGTTAGTGAATCCAGGATTAGTTTTTGCACGCCAAAACATTTACCCGTGATAATATATATATATAGGGTGACTTTACCAACAAAACCAGACAGAGCTTAAGTTACGTAATCATAGGGTAAGTTCAAAACAGGGTAAACTTATCAGAGCATATTTTATTAGGTTAAAATATACCAAAATTTATCTTAATTTAAGAATCTACCCCCGTTTCATGAACTTATGATAGATAGACAGAACACTCGGCTGGTACGAGTTCAAATTCCAACCAACTCCTTCATATCATATTCAAATTCATAATCAAACGAAATCAAATCAAACATACCTTCTATACTCCGGGTGATGGAAGGGTTGTACATACCCTAACCATCCAAACATATATGTCTGGGTTGTGAGTTTCATGACACTCACGCCCAAGGATTCCATTACCCAACCAACCTCCTGGTGGGGTCTGGGTTGATTCTTTCAAAGTGGAGGCTTTACTCAGGAGTAACCCGATGGCCTAATACCTTCCCGAGGCTGCTTTGCACAAATTTTCGGGGCCCGTCAAAGTGCAAAGTTTAGAGTTCAAAACTTCAAAGTGCAAAACCCGCTGCTGACAGATAGACAGATAGACAAACGTAACTCTTACATATCGTACTTATCATATCGTACGTATATACCATACATCGACCTCAAAAATCATATCAAATCCGAGACTAAGCATACATAGGCTCATACATAGCGTTCATACTTTCAAACTTACGATAAAACCATCAAAATACGTATCTCACACATATCTGCATATACATAGAGGCTTATAAGCCACATGCATTCAAAAACAGGCACATTTCATTAGGGTCTAACTATATCCTAACCTCATCTTACACCGACGAAGCCGAAGATACACGCTCGATCCACCCCGAAATCAACTTAACCAACAAAACACCACCCCGGGTGTACCTAAACAAACTGGAGACAAAATGCAAGACTTAGACTTAAAATGAACCATATAGACGCACGATGTAATGTTATGCATTTAAGGAATGTAATCACTTAGGCAAAGTTCATATTCATATCAATATCATGCAAATGAAGTCACTACATAGTTTAACATATGTAATCACACTCATAAAACACGTTAGGATATGTTCATGTGCACAATTAATGCAATTGATACAAATGTGGTGGCAAAAGATATCACTTAGTCAATTACGAGCACATGAAACACTTAACACTTAATAGAACACCTTAATATCACATAACTCATAATCATATCACATCAATTCATATTCATATAAGAGCATATAACAAGTTTAAAACATATAAAGAAGGCAATTAGGTGCAAAGAGGCGTGACACGAAGCACTTAGGGCAAACAAGTTTATATCTCACATAAATGTATCGGAATCGTACCATAAGTTCCATACCCACATCATAACATACCAATTACATACATATACACATGATATAACAAGTTATAGGTTGTAAAAGTACACAAAAAACGGAAGAAAATCACAAGGAGTGGCTCCGGATAAAAAGGAACCAAAAGCTGGAAATTCTTGAAACGTGCAAGTTGTGGAAAACTGGGAATATCTTGAGTTTGAGAAGTGGGAATTGCGTTTTGTTTATGGGGTATGAAACTAGACAAATAGGGCTTTCCATTGACATATGGCTCAAATCATAGTTCAAAGCGACCCAAAAATGGCGTAGGTTTGAGGTTGAACAAAGTGGAATTGGCTACACCAAAATGGAATGTTTATATCTTACAAACCATAAGTAATTTTAAGGTGATTCCAATTGGAGAATGTTGTACACTCAAAAATGTTTCTGCGTTTAAAATTTCAGGTCAATCGGAGTTCGGACGAAGGCTAACGGAACGAAACAAACTCAAATGGCAAAACTGTCGGGACTAACGGCCGTTAGTCCCTTGGCCACTAACGACCGTTAGTGATGTTGGAAAACACGAATCAGAAAGCAGCGGAATTAAAAAAAATTTCCCAACAAAAGGACCTTGGACTCGCAATCGTGTAACCAAATTCGTAGAGATAGAAAACTTTCTTTTCTTTTTATTCTTTCTTGAAGCGTTTCAAGCTACCCAAGAACGCTCTTCTCGCGGCTTGATCTCCTCTCCTTGGTAAAGCTCGAATCTTCAAACTTCTAACTTGAAGTCTCTAGAGAAAGTCCACCAACTTGATCACAATCTAACTAGTAAGGATGCTAGTTCTCTAGTTAGTGTTTAGGCTTAACCTAGGGTTTTATTTTATCTTGGAGAAAGGAAGGTGTTCAACACATGAACCAAAAAAATTACCAATTAGCTCTAAAGGGGAGCATGAGCTCCCCTATGTATAGGAAAAGGGAGAGGGGCGCCGATCCTAATCCTTGTTGGGCAAGGATTTGGTTCCTCTCTCTCCTATTACTTGATCATCAAGTATTTTCCAACTTTGACTTTGAATTCTAATTCAAGTCAACTTTTAAGAGAGCTAAAAATATCCAAACTATTTTTGGATAATTTTATACTTTATTTATTTAAAATAAATAACTTATTTTATCTAATTAATTAATTCGTAATTAATTAACTAGATTATTTTCTCCAAAATAAGACTTTCTTTTTAATTCAAAAATTAAACCAAAGTCCATTAAATAATTAACACATTTAATTATTTAATACATATATATATAATATATATATATATTCACACGTGTGTGACACGTGTCACAGTGACACGTGTCACTCACGTGAGCCACACGTGTGATTTCACACGTGTGGAACCCTCTTGGCCCGATTAACCCGTTTAATCATTTTAAAGCCTCAACTCATGTAACCAAGTTGTTGTGTGTGGCCCTCTACGTTCTCAATTCAATTAGCAGTGACCCTAATTAATTAATTCACTAATTAATTAATCAGTCCACAGATTAAACGACCATAGTCTAGCAACAGGTGTTTAATCCCTAGCTGAATTGGAATATTCGGATTCGACAGAACCTTTAAGTCATTGATTCATGTGAGATACAATCCTCCTACTTACTATCTCTCAACCAAGATCTAGGGTAAGGGAATAATCAGAACCCTAATAATCCGGTCTTAAAGCTAAGTGCATTTCATATCCATTTGATCTCAATCCAAGAAACCCTTTTCTTGATGTCTTGATCTACTGCCTTGGCCAAGGACTCCATATGGCATATGAATGACTTAAACAATAAGAGATCACCTTGCAAATGCAAGTGTAGGTCCTATCTTGATTCTCATTCACTTTCATGAATCACTTGTGCAGCCCCAGCATAAGCCTTGAATAAGTTGTCTAAGGCGACACCCTTTAAAGCTTATACCTAAGACTAAAGAGTTAACTCATAAAGTGACAAGGAACCTCAAGTCTAAGGATCAATTAATCACATCAATGACTCGTGAGATATTTCCTAATCTGGAAGTTTCCATTTCCTGAAATAGGAACTTCCTTTCTCATTTAGGAATGTTCTCACACGGGGCACCTCAGTGAACTTACTTATTAAAGTAAGCACCCTCATGTATCACGCACGTATCAACTATACACTTTGCACCTCCATGAAACAAGGTGGTCCTTCTTAAGGGCGTGATCCCACAAGCAAGCCTTAGAGGAGTCAAGTTGACACTCCCACTGTCTGTAGGACTCATCGGCTTGGAGTATTTTACTAATCATGACTTATGTGATATAGGGATCGTTTCATGAACCATTTCACCTAAATGGTAGAGTCCTAAAGTCATCAGGATTAGGGGAGTTCTCATACATGCACAACTAAAGTAAACGCATACCAAACAAGAGCATATAAAGAAGTGTTGCCTCAATTCGTTATTTCATTCAAAGATTGTCTGTGATTACAATAAGGAAAAGCACAAAGTGGATATACAATCGGCTTTCTAGGGCACTATTCCTAACAAGTGAGGCCAGAAAAATAGAGTTCCACTAACGGCCGTTACACCCATTTTGTGCATAAGTGCTCTAACGGGCGTTAATGGGCCCAGAATTTGTCTTCTTCGTGATTCCACCTGCAAAACACACATTAAACCACACCCAAACACACACAAGAGCAAGGGCAACAACAAGGGGAGGGTCTTAGGCATCAAAAAGAAACTTAAAAATGAGCTAAAGGCACGCAACAACAAGGAGCAACAAAGGTGTTCAAATATTGCAAGAATCAAACCATATACTATTTATGTTCTTGAGAGCTTCAATGGTGGATCTTCAAGCATGAGAGGAGCACGAAATTAGAGCACAAAAATAAGTCAAGAAGCTTCAAATGAACACAAATGATATATCAAATCTCAAAGAAATCACACATAGAGCATGGATTCAAAATTGACATCAAAACCTAACTATTCATCACCTTATCGATAGCATGCCTAAACCTTGAAGAAAATCAATGAATCATGGATGAAAAGAAGCACAAGATAATGGAGAATTCGAAAATGAGCTTACCTTCAAGAAATAGTGGATATTAGGAGGGTGGGGGGTGGGGGGGTGAAATGGAGCTTACCTTCAAGAAAATGAGCTCAAACAAGGTGAAATGGAGGTGGGTTCTTTTTTTTCTTTCTTTCTTCTCCTCTTTTCCAGCTCTCTCTCATCTCTCTTTTCAGCTGGGTCCAAAATGGGTGAGGTTGGGAGGGTAGGGGGGTGAGTAAGGGTCATGTGGGTCCAAGAATGGGGTCAATTGGATAAGAAATGAGAAAGTTATGGTCAAAACTATAAAATGTGGAAAATCTACGGTGAGGCTCGGTTTCGAAAAATTTCGAAGGCTCAAATGGGCTAAGAAAAATACAAGGATAGATTCAAAAGCTCCCAAATTTTGTTACGAGTCCAACAATACTCTTGGAATTCGAATCCGAATTCCCGAGCTCAAGTTACGCCACCGGGAACCCAAGGTGCCCTAAATGCTCTTTAGCTCCTTTAAGTTCCGTTACACCAAAACAAATAAAAACTCAAACAAGCAAGCTCTAAAACATGTATAAAGCATATAAACACATTCATAATTCATATAATTCATACATATCAAGTTGTTACAAAAATCAGAATTGAAAACCGAGTTAAACGGGTTAAAACGAATTGAAAAAGGCATAAAACGTTAACTTTAAAATCATGAATCATATAACACTTATTCAAAAGTCATTTAAATCATATAATTACATACTTAATTAATTTAAAAGTGCACTTAGCACACTCATGACGTCATACTTATACTGCGGAAGAGTCGGGATGTTACAGTGTTTGTTTAAGTTTGGAAAGTTGATGAATAGTGTAGGGTTTTGTGAAATTTGAAGTTTATTGGATGATTCATTGATTAAATGCATATATTTGAGTTTATGAAGTTTATGTGAGGTTGTGTGTTGCATTCATGGTGGAAATTGTGTGGTTTCTTGAAGCATGCATGAATCACCATTGTTGGAGCTTGAAAATAAGAAAATTGTGAAATGTGTTATGCTTGATTTCATGCTCTTTTGTTGATATAATGTGCTAATACTTAAGTTTTGGAGTATAATGCATGCTTTAGGGTTGGAATTTGGTCTGTTGGGTGTGAGAGTTGACTGCTGCGCGTTGGGCCCCCTTCTTTCCCAGTTTTGGCCGCCATTAAGGGAGCTGATGAAGCTCCATTTCGGCCACCATGAACGCCCGTTCAGGGGTAGTAGCCACACTTGATGATCGACTGTTCATCAATGCCAAAAGCTTTAAGCGTTGGCTTTCAATGGCCGTTGAATTTTCTTTTGGAGAAGGCCTAAATAACCATTCACTCTTGGGGAAGTTTCTGACCCCTTGAACGGCCGTTTTGAGCCAGCGGTTACCCCGTCGAAGGAGCGGGTAGGAGTAATTATCCCGTGTCACAGTACGAACTTTGAACCGATGCTCTAGGGATGGCAACCCTTTTCCATCGCCCGGTGAAGAAGGTATATGTTTGGTTTTGATTTTGTTTGATTTTGGGAGGTAGGTTGGTTTGATACTTATACCCGCCGAGCTTATGTTATGTTTGTTATGGTTCGTGAAACGGGCATTGTAGCACCCAGCATAGTGGTCACCACATCCCCTGCACCTAAGCCCAATCCACATACGAGATGGAAAAACCCTTACATGAACCAAGCAAACGCGAACAGGAGACAGACAAACACACACCTAAGCTAGGCGGAACGTAGACCCTGTACATTAACAAACCAACAAAACGAATGCGTATGCGGAAGCGATTCACACAATCAAACATAAAGTATAAGCAGAAGGTGGCGGGTTTAACTAACATAGATCCCTAATCCCGAATATAACATAAATCGTAAATGCAAACGGGTTCAAACTGTTTCCTAGAAGCCTGTCCCGAAATATATCATATCAAAATAGATGATAAGATATACATACAAACGTTTAGATTCACACAAATACAAAAGTGCGTAAGCAAGGACTCAAACTTGACAAAGGACTCAACAGACTCCGCCTAGCTCGAACTCTACGCAAACATGCACACTAAAAACAAAAGGGGGAGAGGGGTCAGTCACACAGACTGAGTGAGGGGCTATCCACACACACTACATACGTATAAGGAGCAAAGCACATTCCATCGCACATGGTTCGTGAACTCAGGGATAGTTTTTGCACATCAAACTTTACCCGTGATACATACATATAGGGGTTTGTATCAAAACAAAACAAAACATAAGAGATTCATACGTATCAAATCTTATCAAACATTTCATAACTTAACTTATACTTCTAAAGGATTCATATATTATCTTAATTAAGAGTCTATCCCCATTTCACGAACTTGACAGAGCATATAAACAAAACTCAGCGGGTATGAGTCCTAAATCCCATCCTAGGCTCCTCAGACAGAACATATCAGACATATCAAAGCAAAACAGACATATCAAACAAACCTCTTTTCTCCGGTGATGGAAGGGTTGCGCGACCCTAACCATCCAAACAGGTGAGGGGAGTGCAAGCTACTCCAAACCCTCAGGATCTCCATCACTCACCAAACCTCCTGGTGAGATCAGGGGTAATCCGAATCAAACTTTGGAGATGTGCACAGGGGTGATAACCGACGACCCCATGGCCGTCCCGGGTCTCCCTTACCCACAACTCCAGGGCCCAATAAACCAAAACATATCATATCAGAGCATACCATAACCCGCTACAGAACTTAATGTATCAAAACTTATAAACATACCTTACCTTGCAACAACTATGCTATATATACCTCTCCGTATCAAATCCATAACATATCCATAGCTCGTAGCGCTCGGCTCATGAGAGGCATACCGTTTGAAGCATAGTTAACGTTGCAAACATAACAAACCAGAACAAACCAAAACAAGCATACATAGGCTCGTACATAGCGTATCGTACTTTCAAAGTCTTAGCAAATTCATAAACTTACATATTTCACACATGTTTACTTATACTTAAGGTTACAGTTCGCATGCATAGAAAACGAGCACATTTCATAGGGTTTGGCTATAACTTAACCTCACCTTATACCAACGGGTGAGAACAACACAAGTGATCCACCCCGGAATCAAAATGGCTCAGGAAACACCACCCCGGGTGCAACTGAACAAACTGAAGACAAAAAATACAGAACTTAGACTCAACGATGAACCACATAGATGCACGGCGTATGCATAGGCACTTAAAAGAGGCAAACACGTAAACAAGATTGATATTCAAACTCATTTCACACAAAGGGATGCATTTCACAAAGTGGAGATACATAGCAAGGTGCATATGTGTTTCGTGCAAACAATTCACATTACTTAAGCGACATAAAAATGTAAATAAGAACAAATACATACACATAACATAAGATATAATAGGAATGGAGTTGGAGGTGAAAAGGTGCAAGAAAAGTGGAAGAAAAGCACAAGAAATGGTTCCGAGCAAAAACGGGCAAAAGCTGGAAATTTTCCGAAACAGACAAGCTGTAGGAAAACGATCATAAATTGAGTTTGAGAAATGGGAATTAAGTTTTGATTCTTGGAACTGAAACTACATAGATCTTTCTAATGGTATATGGCTCGAATCATGGTTCAAAGCGAGGCAAAAATGGCATAGGTTCGAAGTTGGACGAATGCAGAATTCCGGTGAATTGGCGACACAAATTTCAAACGGTTATATCTCACAATATAGAACGAATTTTGAGGTGATTCCAATTGGAGAATGTTCTAGACTCAAAAAGGTTTCTACATTCCAAAATTCAGGCCAAACGGAGCACAAACGAAGGCTACATGGCCATGTCAAAATTGGCCTGGAAGCTGATACGGCCTTGTCGGAATAAAAAAAAATTCCAACTTGAAGGCTTAACACGGCCGTGTTTGAAATGCACTTAGGGTTGACACAGCCGTGTTGGATCGTCTTCTCCGAAAAAAAAGAGCAGAAAAGCAGGGGATCGATGGGGGTGTTTCCCAAACCAGCCAAAATCACATACCAATCAATATTCAACCCAAAAACACTCAAATTCAAGGTATATCACATATATAAAACACATTAGAACACAAATTGGACATCAAAAAGAGCCCGAACACCCAAAACACGAAACCTATACTATTCATCACCACTCCCAAATAGCCACTTAGACAAGAAATCACACCACGAAATGCACGTAGAATTGAAGCACGTAATGAGAAGAATACAATAGTTACCTTGGTTCTTCGATCGGATGGTCGGACGAGGCAAGCTCGAGCCAAAGCTTGGAATGGCCGCCGGGGGGGGGGGGGAGGGGGGCTTTTCCCTTCCTTATCCTCTTGCTTGCTTGTCTCGTGAAAATAGAGGGAGAGAGGGCTGATATTTTCAGCCTTTTAAGGGCTAAAACGGGGTCGGACACACGGGTAGGGTCGAACGGTATCCGGTCCATTTGAATCAGATTTAAAACGATAGGGTAATCAAATGGCTTTAGGAAATAAAAAGTTAATTCATTGAATCCAAATTATCGAAACAAACTCAATGACAAGGTTAGAATTTGAATTCGAATTCTCGAGCTCAAGTGGCCACGGAGCCTAAAACACCCTAATTAGAATTAGGTCCCTAATTTGCAAATATTGGAAGATTGAGTCCAAGTACATTTAATTAAATTCTAATGCGCACTTGCTTAAAATAAAATATAAATTGACACGTAAGGCATGCGAATAACACATAAGTCACGAAAATACAGAATTAAACTCTCTCGTGATGGCATACCTGGATTGCCAAGAAGACAGGGTGTCACAAACTCCCCCCCTTAAGAGAACCTGGTCCCCAGGTTCGCCTGCTTGAGTTTCAAGCTCAAGCAACTTTCCGTATTCATCCAAGTTCGAGGTTCATGACGTCCCGACAAGGGTTAGCTCGAGAAAGGTCTTCAAGCACATGGGGTTTGAATCTCCAAATCGATCCGGTCATTTGAATTGCTCGATCGACTCGCACGATAAAGAGGGTCTAAAATAGATTCAACTCTCACCGTTTGAGTTCATTTGAGTCAACTCTTGAGCTCAGTGTTCTCTCGAAGGGCGTAGCTACCACCCACGCTGCTTACATAACCAAGCTCAAATCGAATCTTCTTCTTGTCCACGATCTAAGGTCCGAAGTGTCTAACATCCGAACCCTCTTCTCACACTACCAACTCTTCAAAAAGGCTAGTTGGGTTGTTGCAAAGCACGACCCTCATCTTACCGAAGCAACACTCTCGAGCACTCAAGACTACCCTATAGGGCAACAAGTATAAAACAAAACAACAAACACGAGCAAAAACTAAAATGCATGATGCACGTGACATGTATGTTTAGTGTACCATTCACTGATGTGGGAAATATTGTTTCGTTGTGAAGATACGATCAATACCAAGAATTGTTGTTGAAGTGCTCTCATTCTAGATACCAAATCTTGGAATTTTCGGCGTACCATAATACCATTGTGACCGTCTGGTCTTCGATTCCCTAAGAGACTTGATCTACAAATATCACTCTAATTCAAATGTCATTTCTTGAGGGTACACTGGACCTTGCTTTCACTTATCTCAATGGCTTCAATATCCGCGGCTAACTCCTCTTAGAATCCATGAAAATCCCACCAACTCTTTTTACCATTTTTGTTGGCTTCCTTCCTTCCAAGGCACGTTTTAAACAATGAATCAATTTCCAAGCCTCGAACTTTGTGATTGGATACAATTGCTTTTAAGTCTCGAACAAGATTTTTGCTTCTAACATCAGTGGCATCCCCACTTTGTTGCTTGAAATTTGATAGTGGTCTAAGTGAAGGCCATTCAATGATCCTTTTTCATCTTCGTGCACTTCATAAAAGCTCACCTGAGATCTTTTTCCTTCCAAGGGGCAGTTGAATTCGGACTCGGTCCCTAAGCCCCTGGGTCTACTGTTAATCCCAATTACTTCCATATTTCTAGCCGAACTCTTGCCTTATTCTAGGTTGCATGGTCTTGAATTATACCCTTACCGAACCCCTTAGTGCTTTCTCAATATAATCGTGCCTCGTAAATTAAGCTTCTCCTCCTTGATCCACAACTTTGATTTCAAAATAGGCTTTAACCTTGTCCCCATTCCAGCTTCTAATGTTGTTGATCATGCTCGACAATAAGAAAGTACCATCTAAAAGAAAACACTAGGAATGCATGTCGGGTTACATATGTCAATGCTATGCACCATATACTTTCCACTTAAACACAGAGAAATGTTATAATTAACAATTAGGGTACGAAAAATAGCAAACACAATTATTTTAATATGTCATGAATGCACGTGCCATGAATGCAAGTACTCCATTTTTTATCTCATGTTGGTTCCCAAACTGAAGCCTTTGTTCACGCATCATTTGTTTGTTAGCCCTTGACTGCTCGCACTCGAAAACCATATACTCCGTTGATCCGCAAGCATAGCATCTCTTCAACCTATCCCGACATGTCTCATAGGTATGGTTGTCTCCCCCGCAATAGGCACATGATTGGAACTCTCTCTTTGATCTCGGATAATCTCCGGTCTTATGCTTCTTTCCATGGATCTTCTTGGCTCGAGTGCCACGTTGCTGGAATCTATCTTTCACTTGTAGATTCTAGTAGAATCCCAACTCAACTCTCTGTCCTGAATTCTTTTCTTCTTTGCCTCTGGTTAATCTTCGATTCTCAACCCTTAGAGCTTTCGTGGTAGCTTTATCCCACGTGCTTGTATTCTCCGCAATTAAGGCCTCATTGAACTAATCCCGAAGTCCCTCCATAAAGTACCAAGTCTTTATCTCCTCATCGTTCATGATATGAGGCACGTGGGTGCCTAACCTCTCGAACTCTTCAAGGTACTCCGTGACCACTTTGCCCCCTTGTTTTAGGGTGCGGAACTCTTCAAACCTTCGGTCTTGTAGAATAGCCGGTGTATACCATTTTCTAAACACCTGGACGAAGGTATCCCAGGACAATCCTTCGCTCGTTGCTCCAATTTGTGGGGAAATTCTTTTCCACCATTGTCTTGCTTGTTCTTGTAGGAGTAGAATGGCGAGACGAGCCTTATCTTGAGAGTTTCACGACCATACCTCGAAGATGCTTTTCGGCTCGAATATCATCACCTTCTCTGAATTAGGGAGGATTGAAGGCCCTGAAGTCACTATATAATATCACCATTAGATTCATATAATGCACTTTGGTTGTTGATTGCTCTCGATGATAATGATATGGATGTGATGATTGACCAAAATCTTGTCAACGTGGTGGCATCCTGAAAATCCCAAAACTACAATATAGATATATGCATGCCGGTTAGTACGTGAGAGTGACACATAATTAAATCAAGTAAGAGCAATTAGATAAATACAATGCATTACGATATGTAAAATCAACAAAGTGTTAAGAATTCAAACACATATCACAGCAAATCATGATGCAAATGCAAGCATATAACCACATTGTCATATGCTATTCGACTTAGACCGACACAACACGACTCTGAGCTCAGGTTTTGCAACCTAGAGCTCTGATACCACTTTAGGATGTAGCACCCCGCACGGTGGGTCACCATATCCCCCGCACCTAAGCCCAATCCACATACGAGATGGGAAAACTCATACATGAAACAAGCAAAGGTGAATGGGAGACAGACAGACACACACCTAAGCTAGGCGGAATGTAGACCCTATGACACCCCGCTTTTCTGATCATCAGAGCAGAAGCCACGTGTTGATTTCCTTGTGTGCTTAGTTTCTTAATTTACTTTTACTTGTTTCTTATGTGCTTTTTAATGTTTTAATTTTGTGATTTTGTGTTTTGTGCGGTCCTATTTTGAACTCTTTTAGAGTTTAGGGGCCTGTTTGTAATTTTCTCTTTTTTTAGGGGTTTTTCGGTTACTGCTCGTTCGATCGAGATTTTGACCTCTTTGGCCCCTTTAACGCGTTCGGGGTAGCGAAACAAGTTTGTAAACTTTGAGTTTGCCCAATTCTGATGTCGTTAACCCTTTTTTCGGTCGTTTCGTACATTGAGGACCCGAGATATAATACCCCAAAACCTCGTATTTCGTGTAAACCAGCCCATCTCTCTCTCTCTCTCCTCTCAGCCGTTTCTCCCACGTCTCACACCTACCACACACACTAGAAATATGCACAAGCCCGTTCTCGCTCGTTTCTCGACGTGTGAGTAGTGGAAATTGATCAGCTCGACGAGCCCGTCACGATGGTACCAGAATCGGGTCCTGAAACCCAGTGGTGGTGGCGCTATGACAAGGTTCAGGTGGCGGGATTTACTCCTTCCACTTCGCCGCCCCTTCGCGGTAGTCTGCGGCGGCTTTTCTTAGACACGCACCCCAACCCTTGTTAGAAGACCTCCCGGCGCAACTCCAGTTTTAGCGGCGTGGCCAGCGGCGGCCGGACGTCATGCCGCCACGGCGCATGCACTGTAGCGCGTAGTTCTGTCACGTTCCGGTGATCCTTTCCAGCTAGAGGGGCCGGTTTCCTACCTTTTCTGGCCCCCTGATTCCATTTCTGACGTTACTTTGGACCAACGACGACTGGTGGTGGTTGAATCGGCGACGAGGCAGTGGCGGGACTTTGGTGGCGGTTGAGGGCCATTTTTCGGCAGGTTTTGGTGGTGGTCCCTTTACAAAAGATGATCAGTGGGTGGAGGACGACCTTCTTACATTGGCCCCGACTCGAGAACCAGCCATTGGCGGCGGAGCGGTGGCAGACCGGCTGTGAACCAGCGGCCCATTTTTTCGGCTATTTTTCCAGCGTTTGGCTAGGGGCTTTCGAAGGCCTCGTTACGGGCTTTCCAATGGTACTTTCAGATTTCGTTTTCGTTTTACGGTTTGCGTTTAATTTCAGTTTTAGTTTGGTTTTTTGTCAACAAAATCCGGTGTGTTTGGTTTTTTCTGAAATTGGTTGAGGGCTTTTGTCAAGCAGGCCGAGGCACAGGTTTCTGTGCTTCCGGGGATTTTTCGGACCACCGGAGACGGTGTTCCAGTGGCGGCCGGTGACTGTTCGGCCAGCTACGGCGGTGACATTTCGGTGACTTTCGGACAATAGGTCCCTTTCGTTGTGGTGAGTCCAACGGCGCTTACCGTTCGTCAATCGGATGTCCGGTTGATTTTACATGAATTTTTGAAGTTGTTGTATTTCTTTTCGTTAATTGTTTTAACTGTAAATTTCGATCTTGTATGAACTATGAATTGAAATTATAAGTTGTATGATATTTGGAAATAGGATATGATTTATGAAATTTTGATTCTCGATTTACTGAATTTAATTTCCTTGTTTATGCCATTTCTTGCTCATGTTCCGTGCTTATATGGGGTGATAATGTGATATTTGGGAACTAAATTGCTTCTGTAATTAGATGAAAGTAAGAAATGAATTATGAAAGACTAAGTTATATTTAATTTAAATGAATTGCTTAAGTATTTTAATTATTAGAAAACTGTGAAATATGCCTATGTGTAGTTACATATAAAACTATTATGCCATTTGTGTTTATCCTTTCGAGAATTGGTGCATGATATGAATGGAATTCTTAATGTCCTAATTTATTTTATTTAATTAATGTTATGAATTTTATAAGCTATGCATCTCTTGATATGTAATATGAAATTGTAATATGCTCTGAATGATTTGATTGTATAGTTGTGGCTTATATGTTGCATCATTTATATTCGTGAGCTTTGCCGTGCGTCTTTGTGATTGTGATTTGAGTTTGAGTCTTGTGTTCTGTGTGTTCGGTCGACCAGGGTTTTTTCAGGGAGTGTCGGTCAGCTGTTTGGGTTCCAGTGTGATTTCTTGGCTTGTGTTTTCCATTCTCGTCAGTGTAAGGTGAGGTTTTAGGATTTTTGTTTTAGTTAAAGCGACCTACAACTCTCTGTGCTCATTTTTATGCCTGCATGCGATTATTCTATTATATTTATATAATAGATATATGTTTATATGATATGTTTATGAATTTATCATACGATTAAAGGTCTTCGAACTATATATACGAGTATATGGGAGCTTGAAATGTTTTGCAACGACGCTATGCTCCAAACCGTGTTTCTTCATACCAACTACGGATTCGGATGACATGGAGAGGTACGTATATAGCATATGCTAAGTTGCAAGGTAAGGTATGCTAAGGTATGTTAAGTTATGTTCATTTGTAGCGAGTTAAGATTGGTAATCTGTATTGGTAATGTTATTGGGCCCCGGAGACGTGGGTAAGGACGCTCGAGGCGGTGTTAGGCCATCGGGTTAAGCCTGTGCATGATCTCCATTTGAAGTACTTACGTGCGACTCTTGGAGGTTGAGGAGGCGTGGTGCTTTGAGCCCTCGGTGAATAACCGGGGAAGGTACGATGTGGACTAGCTATCCCGCGTATATTGAGTTGCACGATGTGGGCCCGTACCCCACGTGCAGACTTCCCGATGTTGGGGTTGGATGCGGGATTTGATACGATTTGATTTGTGAGTATTTCTGTTTTGCTTATGTATGATAATGATATGGAATTAAGGTTGGAAACCAGTACTCGCCGGGTATAAGATATGATCTGTTATGTTGATTATGAAACGGGATAGGAGCTTTCTCTTTTGATATGATACGATTATGCTCAGTATGTTATATTTTGAATAAAATAAGATAAGTGTACGTTTGATTTGAAAGTGGTTTTGGTATGCAAAACCCTATTCCCGGTTCATAGTCATCTTTTAATATATGCTATGCTCCTTATTATATATAGTGTGTGTGTGTGTGTTCAGCCCCCTCACTCAGTCAGTGGACTGATCCTCGGCCCACCTACATTTTTAGTTTGCAGGTGCAGGTTGTTGGAGTTCGAGCTAGGCGGCGGTATGTCGTGTTTGTCGAGTCAGTGCCTTTTGTTACGTCTGTTAAGTATTCTGTTCCAGTTATGCTTCTAATTTGTAAACGTATATACTCTGTATAGGTTTATACTTACTGATTGTATGTATCGAATTCGGGACAGGTTCTTGGATTAGTTGAACCCGTCTTTATTGTGAATATTTTCGGGATAGGCATCTAGGACCAGTTGAACCCGTGTAGATGATATTAATGTATTAATATGTTTGATGTTTAAATTTTTGAAAATTCGTATTCTTTTCTTTGCTTCCGCTTTCAAGCCTGGTTTTATCTGCTGTGCAGGGTTTAGGTATCGCCTAGCTTAGGCAAGGTCTTGTTTGTCACCCGTTTGCTACTGCTTGGTTCGTGTACGGATTTCCCATTTCGTATGCGGATTGGGCTTTAGTGCGGGGGATGTGGTGGCCTAGCGTTCCGGGAGCTACAGACCCTGCACATTAACAAACCAACAAAACGAATGCGTATGCGGAAGCGATTCACACAATCAAACATAAAGTATAAGCAGCAGGTGACGGGTTCAACTAACATGGATCCTTAATCCCGAATATAACATAAATCGTAAATGCAAACGTGTTCAAACTGTTTCCTAGAAGCCTCTCCCGAAATATATCATATCAAAATAGATCATAAGATATACATACAAACGTTCAGATTCACACAAATACAAAAGTGTGTAAGCATGGACTCAAACTTAACAAAAGACTCGACAGACTCCGCCTAGCTCGAACTCCACGTAAACCTAAAACAAAAGGGGAGAGGGGTCAGTCACACAGACTGAGTGAGGGGCTACCCACACACACTACATACGTATAAGAAGCAAAGTACATTCAATCGTACACGGTTCGTGAACTCGGGGATAGTTTTTGCACACCAAACTTTGACCTTGATACATACTTATAGGGATTCGTATCAAAACAAAAGAAAACTTAACTTAACAGATTCATACGTATCAAATCTTATCAAACATTTCATAACTTAACTTATACTTCCAAAGGATTCATATTTTATCTTAATTAAGAGTCTATCCCCGTTTCACAAACTTGACAGAGCATACAAACATAACTCAGTAGGTACGAGTCCTAAATCCCATCCTGGGCTCCTCAGACAGAATATATCAGACATGTCAAAGCAAAACAGACAGATCAAATAAACCTCCTTTCTCCGATGATGGAAGGATTGCGCGACCCTAACCATCCAGACAGGTGAGGGGAGTGCAAGCTACTCCAAACCCTCAGGATCTCTATCACTCACCAAACCTCCTGGTGAGATCAGGGGTAATCCGAATCAAACTGTGGAGATGTGCACAAGGGTGATAACCGGCGACCCGATGGCCATCTCGGGTCTCCCTTACCCATAACTCCGGGGCCCAACATACCAAATATATCATATCAGAGCATAACATAACCCGCTACAGAACTTAATGTATCAAGACTTATAAACATACCTTACCTTGCAACAACTATGCTATACATACCTCTCCGTGTCAAATCCATAGCATATCCATAGATCGTCGCTCTCGACTCATGAGAGGTACATGGTTTGAAGCATAGTTAACATTGCAAACATAACAAACCAGAACAAACCAAAACAAGCATACATAGGCTCGTACATAGCGTATTGTACTTGCAAAGTGTTAGTAAATTCAGAAATTTACATATTTTGCACATATTTACTTATATTTAAGGTTATAGTTCGCATACATAGAAAACGAGCACATTTCATAGGGTTTAGCCATAACCTAACCTCATCTTATAGCAACGGAAGTGAGAACAACACAAGTGAGCCACCCCGGAATCAAAACGGCTCACGAAACACCACCCCGGGTGCACTTGAACAAACTGAAGACCAAAATACAGAACTTAGACTCAAGGATGAACTACATAAACGCACAGCGTATGCATAGGCAGTTAAAAGAGGCAAACACGTAGACAAGATTCTTATTCAAACTCATTTCGCACAAAGGGATGCATTTCACAAAGTGGAGATACTTAGCAAGGTGCATATGTGCTTCGTGCAAACAATTCACATTACTTAAGTGACATAAAAATGTAAATAAGAACAAATACATACACATAACATTGGTTAGGAACAGTTTTGGAGGTGAAAAGGTGCAAGGAAAGCGGAAGAAAAGCATAAGAAATGGTTCCGAGCAAAAACGGGCAAAAGCTGGAAATTTTCCGAAACGGACAAGCTGTAGGAAAACGATCATAAATTGAGTTTGAGAAATATTAATTAAGTTTTTCTTCTTGGAACTGAAACTATACACATAGATCTTTCAAATGGTATATGGCTCGAATCATGGTTCAAAGCGAGACGAAAATGGCGTAGGTTCGAAGTTGGACGAATGCAGACTTCCGACGAATTGGCGACACAAATTTCAAATTTCAAACGCTTGTATCTCACAATCTAGAATGAATTTTGAGATGATTCCAATTGGAGAATGTTCTAGACTAAAAAAAGTTTCTACGTTCCAAAATTCAAGCCAATCGGAGCACAAACGAAGGCTACACGGCTGTGTCAAAATTGGCCTGGAAGCTAACACGGCCGTGTCGGAATAAAAAAATTCAAACTTGAAGGCTTAACACGGCCGTGTTGGAAATGAACTGAGGGTTGACATGGCCGTGTTGGGTTGTCTTCCCCGAAAAAAAAGAGCAGAAAAGTAGGGTGGTTCCCAAACCACCCCAAATCACATACCAATCAACATTCAACCGCAAAACACACAAATTCAAGTTATATCATGTGACACCCCGACTCCGCGACCGTACAGGTATGACGTATGTGCGCAATTTAAATTATTTTAATTTCATATTTAATTGATGCATTTAATTGAATTATATTTTATTATTTGAAATTCTTATATGAATTATTTGCATTTATATGAAATATTTGAATTATATGTCAAAAATTGCCTCAAGTGATTTATGATATGTGAATTTAATTCCCGAGCAAGCTAAGTCGTAAATTATGTGATTTATATGAGTTAAGGAATTTTATTTAATTTTGGACTTAATTGAAAATTTGAATTGGACTTATTTGACTCTTTTTGGAAGTTTTGGACCTAATTGAAAAATAACCCTTTTTAATAAAATTTTATTTATTTTTAATTCGTTTAATTTTATTATTATTTTTTATTATTTATTATTTCTTGGAATTTAAATTTTATTATGTGAATAATATGCTTATTTGTTGAAATGAGTTGCGTTCGTGTTCAATTTGAGATCGAAATTTCGTGCCTTTTTAATATGTTGGAGTTTTATGAGTCGTAATGTAACACCCCGGAGCAGAGGGTGCCACATCCCCCGCACCATGACCCAACATGTGAAACGAAATGGGGACTCCGCCCACGCATCAAATCATGGTGAACGGGTGACAAACAAAACCAACCTAAGCTAGGCGGTCTAGACCCTGCTCAGAGCGCGCAACAAAAACTAATAACGAATGCGGAAGAACCAGAATACCAAAAACAAACAAACATACTCGAGACATATCAAAAATAACGAGTCAAGTTATACAAACCTTTACAAATCAAATTAAAGACATAACTTATACATATTTCGAAATTAGCAAAATGCATAAAGAAAGCAAAATACAATGCATGTGACTCGAGCTATCCACAACCATGACACAAGACAACCGCCTAGCTCCAACTCCCAAACGGAAACCTGCAAACTCAAATCAAAGGGGGAAAAAGATAGAGATAACGAGGGTCAGTCCTACAGACTGGTGAGGGGGCTAACACATGTACCCATACATATACATAAGAGCAAAGCAAGTACAAAGTTGAAAGGGTTCATGAACCGGGCGCAGTTTTTGCATTCTAAAACATTTAACCCGTGGTAATATATATAAAGAAAGAAGTTTGGGGCCGAAGGCCAAATTCAGTCAAGTTTTAGAGTTTAGAAATTCGCCCCTGTTTCACAATCATAAACGAAACATAACGTACCGAAAGCTTAAAATTCCAACCCACTTACTCCATAAGCAAAAGCAAAGCGAAAACAAAACGAATCACAAATCAATCCCATCTCTACACCGTTTGGGGAAGAGAGGTACCCCTCTCAACCCCCACAATTACACTTATAATGAGTCGGGATCCCGCCCGCTCCTTCGATGGGCCATGACACATGCACCCACTGGCATAAGAGAACTCGCTTTCCCCTCGACCACCCGAGGTTGAGCCAAGCCTCCCATTAGTGGAGTCGTGTTGATGAGAGAGCCCGGTGACCCCATGGCCGACCCGGGATCACATACCACTTCTCTGGGGCCCAAACTTACACTAATCACTTATCAAGCTTACACTTATCATGTAACGCCCCGTGTTTTCACACGTGTAGGTAAGTGTTACGTGCGTATTTTTCTTTAATTACATGATTTTATATCTTGTTTTACTAATTGAATTTGTTTCTAATTTGAGTTAATTGTTTAAATTTTATATGAATTCTAATTTGAATTATGAATATATGAATGAAATTGTGAAAATATGAATTTCGTGATTTCGGTGTTAATTGAATGAAATTACGTGTTCGTGTGATTCGTGGGCTTGATTGTAACTTATTTGAATGTTTTGGACTCAATTGAAAATTGGGTTTGGGCTTAATTGCCACTTTTTGAAAGTTTAGGGACCTATTTGAATATAGGCAACCCTAAACGGTTTTCGCGATATCTTGAGCTCCGGACCTCGAAATCGAGATCCGTAACCGGCGTTGAACTCGTTTCGACGTTATTTATCCATTAAACTTGACCTTGTATTGTTTCGATACCGTTTGAACCCTCGACAATGAATCTTTTCACAACCCCGTTTCTTATAACTTGTTTGAACCGTTTACTAAACGAACCGGACTTGAACCGACCCGTATTCGACCCATATTAGCACTAAATATCAGCATTTCCTTCCTCCTTTGCTCCCATTTTGATCGATCAAATCATCATCTCAAGAGATCAAGAGAAGCTCCAAGAAACCCTTGTTTTGATCATCCACACTTTGAGCTCAAGATCAACCTTCATCCAATCTTCTTCCAAGGTAAGTTAGGATTTAGAATCTCCATCTTCTCCTCTATCTTTTCTTCTATGGAAAGCTTGGCATGAGTGAAGGATTGATATGGTTTGAATGAAAGCATAAATAGAGGGTTTGATCTTGAACTTTGGTGTTTCATGGTTTAATTGGAAACTTGATGCATGAAATATGAACCTTTTAACTTCCTCATCATTTCTATATCATTGAATCTCATGTTGGTTGTGTATAGCATGATGTGCCATTAATGAAGCTTGAAGCTTCCATGAATGAAAGCTTGTGTTTGGGTGATCTTTTGCCAATTTTGTGCATGACTTCTTGTATATATGAATGAATTACATGATTTGTATGAGTTTTATGAAGTATGAGCATGTCTAAGTGCAATATAAGAGCTTCCTTATGGCTGCCCCTGTTTTTCAAGCTTTTCCCACGAAAAACAGAGTTGCTGCTCTGTTTTTCCTCGCAGAACGACGAGCTGACACGGCCGTGTCAGCTTTGAACTGAAAATGGACACGGCCGTGTTGGGCTCTCGGCTTTGTTTTTTTTTTTTTTTCTGAATTTAATCTCGGACACGGCCGTGTCCAAATGCTTTGAAAACTCAACACGGCCGTGTCAAGCCCTCGACTTTGAATTTTTCTGATTTTAAACCTCGGACACGGGCGTGTCCGTTTCCTTTGAAAACTCGACACGGCCGTGTCATTTGAATGGCAGCTTTGGGGGAACACTTTTATTGCTTGTTTTGCGTAAGTTGCTAGCATTTGTGAATTGTATGCAACGTAAATGTATTAAAGCTATGTTTTATGATTGATATATGATATTGATGACCATATGAATGAAAGTATGAAAGTATGAACGATATAAACGGGAACGAATACGGTTTTACCGTATAATGAACGAAACTTGGTAAATTATGTGTTTAATTGAATTCTATGATATTCATGACCATAACTGAACATATTATTGCATTTTAAGCATTCCATAGCATGATATTGCATAGCCGAGCGTCTAATGTGGTCATGATTGAGTCTCACACTACCTTTGTCACACAGATCTTGATCCCGTGGGTGACGAGGTCGGACAGTGAGAGCTTTGTCGGGTTCTTTTTGTCTACCAGGTGGGTTTTTCTTCTATTAGATAACAATATGACCCGAACACCTAATGTGCAAGATTTTAGCCAAAACCCTATATAGGTATTTATGCCAAATTTTAACGAGCAAATGTTTTTGAACGAGAGCCTTTATTATAAATGTCCTAGCAAAATGTTTTGGCGAGAAATGTATGAATGATCACAATGAATGAGGGCCCGGGACTTAGTGTATTGGTGAACTGGGGAAGCATGGGCTGACGGGAATCCACATATACTAGTTCGAACAATTTCGGCAACCTGGATTTCACTAGGAGATTAGTGGATGAAAGGGGTCCCGGCTTTTGGGGATTCATGTACCCCTCTAGCATTAATGAATGAGGGCTCGGGCCTTGCAAACCCGTTCCCTACCCGGAGGAAAAAGGAGTATATGAATGAACGAATGAATGTTCTAATGTATGTGCACGAAAGAATGTAATGAATGAATGAATGAACGAATGAATGAATGATTAATGGATTACACGTGGTGGTGGTTGGAGATGATGCACGCCCTCTCGCCGGGCTATGAACGACCTAATGAACGAATGAATTGTTATAATCCTATTCGTCGTACTTTATGTTCCCGCTTGGGAGAAATGCTTCTAAACCTCGAATAAGGATTATAACTTGCATGTATGTGTTTCAATTCCGCAATATTATGATACTATGCCTCTGTTTTTATACCCACCAGTCTGTCTAAGACTGAACCCGGAGTTGTTTCAGTTATTTTTGCAGGAAGGGGATGCTAGGGGGGATACCAGTCAGGGAGAGTCTTGCATCGTGTCTAGCCTTTCCTATACACGCATATGTTTATTTTTGTTACATTTGGATTTTGTATATGTATGGAGCATACATGAATATTGGTACCTATATGTATCTTTCTTGAAATATTGGTACATAGAGCGTATAACTCAATCTATATATGGAATACATGTTGGTACCTAGAGCTCTAGCTCAATATGTAATATATGAATGATTGCTTCCGCATTTCTGTTACTCTGAGTATTGTGGTTGTTATTGGGGTTTAAGTTATAGGTTAGTCCCGCCTGGCTTAGCGAGTGTGTATGTCTCCGTTCGCTATGATTCGGCACGTGTATGGAAATCCATTTCGTATACGGGTCGGGTCATGGTGCGGGGGATGTGACATCTCGCGCTCGGGCGTTACATCCTTTGAGTGGTATCAGAGCCCAGGGTTGCAAAACCAGGGTTCTAGTGTTGTGTTGAGTCAGCAGGTCGTTCGGCTGTAGGAATTACTTGTTAAGTTGGAGCATTTGCATTTTTATGTGATAAGGTGCTTTGATCTCTGACTTGAATGATTGATTGATTGATTTAATGCATTGGCACGCATGAACTAAATCTAGCACGCATGTTAGTGTTTGAGTGAACAGGATGCCTCCTAGAAGATATCGGGAAAGGTCTCCGGAACGTCATCATCATAGAGATCGTTCTCCTAATCCTCCACAACCGCCTATGAATATGGAGCACTTTATGGAAGCGGTATATAACTACGTGGAGCATAGAAGGGCTCAGGATCCTCCAGTACAACCGCAAGCTGAACATCAAACACCTCCTCTAAATAACCCGAGAGATCATCATGGGTTGTTTTTGAGTTATAATCCACCAAGGTTTTCCGGTTCGGTGGATGATGCTATATCAGAGGGATGGCTCACAAGGATTGAGAGGATTTTCAATGTTAGACAATTCACATATCAAGAAAAGGCCCAGTTTGCTATTCTCCAACTGGATGGGGAGGCGTATGATTGGTGGGAACGTACTAGGGAGAAGCTCGAAGTGGAAGGAGAAGAAATTAATTGGGAAGTTTTTCTAAAGGAGTTTAGAGAAGCTTTTGTACCCGAGGTCGTTCGAGAAAGGAAAGAATAAGAGTTTATGGATTTAAAGCAAGGGACTCGAACGGTGGCTCAATATCTTTCTCTTTTCAACAGGCTTGGCAAGTATGCACCTCACATTACAAAGGATGAAAAGAGAAAGGAGAGGAAGTTTATAGCTGGATTGAGACAGGATCTGAGACACGGGCACGCCGGCCATAACTTTGAATCTTTCGCTGACACTGTACAAAGGGCTCTGGTATTGGAAGAGGAGTACAAGAAAAAGGACCCCTTACCTCGTATGCAAATGGGACAAGGATTGGGGTTTGGAAAAGGGAAGAGGCCTATGGTATCCCCTCCTTAGCCATTTCAAGGGCAAAACAAGAGGTTCCGACCTACAGTAGCTGCACCGCCAAAGCCACAAGCACCGCCAGCTGCTACTGATCCTCGACATGATAGGCCACCTTGTATGTATTGTGGAGGTCCTACTCACACTTACAACACTTGCAGAAGGAGGTTGGGACAGTGTCTGATTTGCGGGAAGACGACACATATGGCCAATACTTGTCCAGATAAGACTCCGGGCTATCAACCGGGAGCTCAGAGGCCGATGATCCCAGCTCGTGCATATGCCCTTGCGGGTGAAGAGAAAGATGTGGAAGCCAATCCTAATGCTATGGTGGAAGGTACGATATGCATTCATAACACGAACATACATGCATTATTTGACCCTGGCGCTACTCATTCTTTTATAGCTTGCAAATTAATTGATACTTTGTGTTTGCCTGTTACGTGCTTAAATGCTTGTTATGTGGTGAGTTCGCCGTTGGGTGGAAGTCTTGAGACGGATCGGGTGGTCAGAGATTGTGTGTTTGGGTTTGAAGGCAGAGAATATCAGGCAGATTTGGTGGTAATGCCGATGAACAGATATGGGGTTATTCTGGGAATGGATTGGTTGTTTCGGTATCACGCCACGGTTGATTGTTTCACCAAGACAGTGAAGTTGGGAGAAGAAGTGACAGTGGGAAGAATCAGAGATTGCTCCTCTTTTGTCGTTTACTGAGGCTCATAAGTTGATAAGGAATGGGGCAACGGGATTTATTGCCTATATCTTGAATAAGCCAAAAGATCAGGTGAAACTCGAAGAGACAGAAGTGGTGAAGGAATATATTGAGGTATTCCCTGAAGTTTTAGGTTCTTTGCCTCCGGATCGAGAGATCGAATTTGTAATAGACTTATATCCGGGATCTGAGCCTTATTCTAAGACTCCTTACCGGATGGCACCGGCAGAGTTACAGGAGTTGCAAGTTCAGTTGGAAGATCTTCTTAAGAATGGATATATTCGGCCGAGTTCGTCACCGTGGGGCGCTCCGGTTCTCTTTGTTAAGAAGAAAGATGGAACCTTGAGGATGTGTATTGACTACCGGGAGTTGAATCGGATGACGGTAAAGAATAAATATCCCTTGCCTAATATAGAGGATTTGTTTGATATGCTACAAGGTTCAAGAGTGTATTCCAAGCTCGATTTAAGGCAAGGATATTATCAGCTAAAGATCAAGGAGGAAGATATTCCTAAGACAGGATTTAATACCCGGTATGGACATTATGAATTTGTAGTGATGCCATTTGGATTAACTAACGCGCCGGCAGCTTTTATGGACATGATGCATCTGATTTTCCGGCCGTATTTGGATAAGTTTGTTGTGATCTTCATCGATGATATTTTGGTATACTCAAGGTCAGAAGAGGATCATGCACGGCATTTGAGATTGGTATTGGAGCTTTAAGAGATAACCAGCTCTATGCCAAATTCAGTAAATGCGAGTTTTGGATTGACAGGGTGAGTTTCTTGGGACATATCATTTCGAGCAAAGGATTAGAAGTGGATCCTTCGAAAGTAGAAGCAGTTTCACAGTGGCAGAGTCCTAAGAATGTTTCCGAGATCCAAGGTTTCTTGGGTTTAGCCGGTTATTACCGAAGATTTGTTAAGGATTTTTCTAAGATAGCGGCTCCGTTAACCCGATTAACCAAGAAAGAAATTCGGTTTAAATGGGATGAGAAGTGTGAAGCCAGTTTTCAGCTCTTAAAGGATAAGTTAACTTCTGCGCCGATACTTGCACTTCCGGATGGTATTGAAGGGTTTATGGTGTATACGGATGCTTCCCATGAAGGCTTAGGTTGTGTTTTGATGCAAAATGGGAGAGTAATTGCTTATGCCTCTAGGAAATTGAAAGAGCATGAGAAGAATTATCCCACTCACGACCTTGAACTTGCAGCGGTGATTTTTGCCTTAGGGAAGTGGAGACATTACTTGTATGGAACTTCTTTTGAGATTTTCACCGATCATAAGAGTCTTCAGTACTTATTCTCTCAGAAGGAGTTGAATAGAAGGCAACGAAGATGGATGGAGACTCTCGAGGATTATGATTGTGTGATTAAGTATCACCCGGGTAAAGCTAACGTGGTTGCGGATGCATTGAGCAGGAAGGCTAGTGTATCCCATCTGAAGGTAAATATTGGACAACCAATGGAATTAGTTAAGATAAAGGCTCGTATTGGTAACATCTCAGTACGTCCAGAGTTAAGGCAACAGATATTTGAGGCACAACGGACGGATGTTGAGATTCAGAAATTGATTGAGAAGGCTCGATCAGACTTCGAGTATCCGTTTGGATTCGATGATACGGGAATTTTTCGGTTTAAGGACAGAGTGGTAGTTCCAAAAGAGTTGAGAAGAGCTATTTTGGATGAAGCTCATAAAACTATTTATTCGGTACATCCTGGTGGAAACAAGATGTATCGGGACTTGAAACAGTATTATTGGTGGAACGGGTTGAAGAGAGATGTGGTGAATTATGTGAAGCAGTGTCTGACTTGTCAGTTAGTGAAAGCTGAGCATCAGAAGCCGTTAGGATTGTTACAGCCACTACCTATTCCCGAATGGAAATGGGAACAGATAGCAATGGATTTTGTATCGGGTTTACCTAGAGTGAAAGGTGGATTCGATGGAATTTGGGTAATCGTGGACAGGTTAACCAAATCAGCACATTTTCTCGCAGTTCGGATGTCAGATAAGATAGGTAAGCTGGCTAAGAGGTATTGTGATGAGATTGTTCGGTTACATGGAGTGCCAGCTAGTATTGTTTCAGATAGGGATCCGAGATTCACTTCCAAGTTCTGGCAAGAGTTACAGAAGTGTTTGGAAACTAAGCTTCAGTTCAGTACAACTTTTCATCCACAGACTGACGGGCAATCCGAAAGATTAATTAGATATCTTGAGGATATGTTAAGGGCGTGTGCGTTGGATTTCTCGGGTTCATGGAATGAACAATTGCCCTTAATTGAGTTTGCCTACAATAACAGTTACCAAGCTTCGATAGAAATGGCACCGTATGAGTTTCTTTATGGAAGGAAGTGTCGATCCCCGTTGTTTTTCGATTTGGAAGAGTGGAAGTGGAGTAAGCAAGAAGGGGTACAAAGAGGTGAAAGGAAAGATAAACCTTCCAAAGCTATTCAAGATGCTATTGAAAAAGTTCAGATTATCCGACAACGGATGAAGGTAGCTCAAGATCGACAGAAAAGTTGTGCAGATAAGCAAAGGAAAGATCTTGAATTTGAAATTGGGGATAGGGTTTTCCTGAAAGCTTCACCTCGGAAAGGATTTACCCGAATTGGAAAAGGAGGGAAGTTGAATCCCAGATATTTGGGACCTTATGAGATTTTGGAGAGAATCGGAGATACAGCTTACAGATTGGATTTGCCTCCAAGTTTAATGGGTATTCACAATGTCTTCCATGTATCACAACTATGGAAGTACTACCCCGATGAATCAGTGATCATACCGATTGAAGAGGTTGAGCTTGAACCGAATCTCACTTTTGTTCAGAAACCAGTTAAGATTCTGGATCGGAAATTTCAAGAACTTCGGAACAGACGGTTTCCCTTGGTGAAGGTGTTGTGGCGAAGTGATAAGACGGAAGAAGCTACGCGGGAAACAGAAGAGAAAATAAAGAAGTTCTACCCAGAGTTGTTTCCGACCGAGCAATGAATCCGAGGACGGATTCTCTTTAAGGGGGAGAGGTTGTAACGCCCCGTGTTTTCACACGTGTAGGTAAGTGTTACGTGCGTATTTTTCTTTAATTATATGATTTTATATCTTGTTTTACTAATTGAATTTGTTTCTAATTTGAGTTAATTGTTTAAATTTTATATGAATTCTAATTTGAATTATGAATATGTGAATGAAATTGTGAAAATACGAATTTCGTGATTTCGGTGTTAATTGAATGAAATTATGTGTTCGTGTGATTCGTGGGCTTGATTGTAACTTATTTGAATGTTTTGGACTCAATTGAAAATTGGGTTTGGGCTTAATTGCCACTTTTTGAAAGTTTAGGGACCTATTTGAATATAGGCAACCCTGAACGGTTTTCGCGATATCTTGAGCTCCGGACCTCGAAATCGAGATCCGTAACCGGCGTTGAACTCGTTTCGACGTTATTTATCCATTAAACTTGACCTTGTATTGTTTCGATACCGTTTGAACCCTCGACAACGAATCCTTTCACAACCCCGTTTCTTATAACTTGTTTGAACCGTTTACTAAACGAACCGGACTTGAACCGACCCGTATTCGACCCATATTAGCACTAAATATCAGCATTTCCTTCCTCCTTTGCTCCCATTTTGATCGATCAAATCATCATCTCAAGAGATCAAGAGAAGCTCCAAGAAACCCTTGTTTTGATCATCCACACTTTGAGCTCAAGATCAACCTTCATCCAATCTTCTTCCAAGGTAAGTTAGGATTTAGAATCTCCATCTTCTCCTCTATCTTTTCTTCTATGGAAAGCTTGGCATGAGTGAAGGATTGATATGGTTTGAATGAAAGCATAAATAGAGGGTTTGATCTTGAACTTTGGTGTTTCATGGTTTAATTGGAAACTTGATGCATGAAATATGAACCTTTTAACTTCCTCATCATTTCTATATCATTGAATCTCATGTTGGTTGTGTATAGCATGATGTGCCATTAATGAAGCTTGAAGCTTCCATGAATGAAAGCTTGTGTTTGGGTGATCTTTTGCTAATTTTGTGCATGACTTCTTGTATATATGAATGAATTACATGATTTGTATGAGTTTTATGAAGTATGAGCATGTCTAAGTGCAATATAAGAGCTTCCTTATGGCTGCCCCTGTTTTTCAAGCTTTTCCCACGAAAAACAGAGTTGCTGCTCTGTTTTTCCTCGCAGAACGACGAGCTGACACGGCCGTGTCAGCTTTGAACTGAAAATGGACACGGCCGTGTTGGGCTCTGGGCTTTGTTTTTTTTTTTTTTTTTTTCTGAATTTAATCTCGGACACGGCCGTGTCCAAATGCTTTGAAAACTCAACACGGCCGTGTCAAGCCCTCGACTTTGAATTTTTCTGATTTTAAACCTCGGACACGGCCGTGTCCGTTTCCTTTGAAAACTCGACACGGCCGTGTCATTTGAATGGCAGCTTTGGGGGAACTCTTTTATTGCTTGTTTTGCGTAAGTTGCTAGCATTTGTGAATTGTATGCAACGTAAATGTATTGAAGCTATGTTTTATGATTGATATATGATATTGATGACCATATGAATGAAAGTATGAAAGTATGAACGATATAAACGGGAACGAATACGGTTTTACCGTATAATGAACGAAACTTGGTAAATTATGTGTTTAATTGAATTCTATGATATTCATGACCATAACTGAACATATTATTGCATTTTAAGCATTCCATAGCATGATATTGCATAGCCGAGCGTCTAATGTGGTCATGATTGAGTCTCACACTACCTTTGTCACACAGATCTTGATCCCGTGGGTGACTAGGTCGGGCAGTGAGAGCTTTGTCAGGTTCTTTTTGTCTACCAGGTGGGTTTTTCTTCTATTAGATAACAATATGACCCGAACACCTAATGTGCAAGATTTTAGCCAAAACCCTATATAGGTATTTATGCCAAATTTTAACGAGCAAATGTTTTTGAACGAAAGCCTTTATTATGAATGTCCTACCAAAATGTTTTGGTGAGAAATGTATGAATGATCACAATGAATGAGGGCCCGGGACTTAGTGTATTGGTGAACCGGGGAAGCATGGGCTGACGGGAATCCACATATACTAGTTCCAACAATTTCGGCAACCTGGATTTCACTAGGAGATTAGTGGATGAAAGGGGTCCCGGCTTTTGGGGATTCATGTACCCTTCTAGCATTAATGAATGAGGGCTCGGGCCTTGCAAACCCGTTCTCTACCCGGAGGAAAAAGGAGTATATGAATGAACGAATGAATGTTCTAATGTATGTGCACGAAAGAATGTAATGAATGAATGAATGAACGAATGAATGAATGATTAATGGATTACACGTGGTGGTGGTTGGAGATGATGCACGCCCTGTCGCCGGGCTATGAACGACCTAATGAACGAATGAATTGTTATAATCCTATTCGTTGTACTTTATGTTCCCGCTTGGGAGAAATGCTTCTAAACCTCGAATAAGGATTATAACTTGCATGTATGTGTTTCAATTCCGCAATATTATGATATTATGCCTCTGTTTTTATACCCACCAGTCTGTCTAAGACTGAACCCGAAGTTGTTTCAGTTATTTTTGCAGGAAGGGGATGCTAGGCGGGATACCAGTCAGGGAGAGTCTTGCATCGTGTCTAGCCTTTCCTATACACACATATGTTTATTTTTGTTACATTTGGATTTTGTATATGTATGGAGCATACATGAATATTGGTACCTATATGTATCTTTCTTGAAATATTAGTACATAGAGCTTATAGCTCAATCTATATATGGAATACATGTTGGTACCTAGAGCTCTAGCTCAATATGTAATATATGAATGATTGCTTCCGCATTTCTGTTACTCTGAGTATTGTGGTTGTCATTGGGGTTCAAGTTATAGGTTAGTCCCGCCTGGCTTAGCGAGTGTGTATGTCTCCGTTCGCTATGATTCGGCACGTGTATGGAAATCCATTTCGTATACGGGTCGGGTCATGGTGCGGGGGATGTGACGTCTCGCGCTCAGGCGTTACATATCACGCTTATCACACGAAGCTTATACACAAATCTTGTCACGCTTAAACACACACACTTACCAAAGCTTGTCAAAGTAAACGAAAATAGAGCTTAGATACATATAAAAGCGGTTTTCAAAGCCTCCTGACAAACGGGACAAAACCCACAACATACGTATCAAAACACATAACTATATATATACATATATAAGTCGCATGCGGGTTTGAAATACAAATAGGGTTTTAGGTCATAATAACTAAAAGGAAAAAAAACCTCACCTTACCGACCAAACCAGACAAAAGGGACCAAAAGGAGTCAAACGAACCACTTCCTCAACAACGGAACGAGTCTAAGAGCAAAACAAAGAACAAGAGACAAACTTAGACTTAAAATGAACCATATTGATGCTCGGCGAATGTGTATGAATGCGAGTGATGCATATGAGTATAATATGTTAGCATATAACGCATACAATTTCATATTAGACCATAAGTCTCATAAATCATATTAAACGAATTCATAATTTTCATACAACAAACATATCATATCATACAACACATTACCAATGTATTCATATCATGTAAAGAGCAAGGATTAATCATGCAAGGCATATAAACAAAACATGAAGTCACACACGCACGTTAAAGGAACATATCGTACATATGAAGCTATAATTCGGAAACGAGCACATAAATCAAGTCATAAATTCATAATACACAAGTTAACACATAATACATTAAGCTAAAAATGCATATAGGTCACAAACGGGACGAGAGAAAGCAAAGAAAAGCAACGAAACGACGAAAGAAACTTCCCCGGGGTGCCACCGTGACACATGACACGACCATGTGCAAAATACAAAGGAAACCGACACGGCCGTGTTCGAATTTATTAAAATCAGATGCCCAACTCGAGAACACAACATGGCCATGTCATGTTGTAGTTCATTATGGACACGGCCGTGTCATGATCCTCGGCAAGAAGAGAAACAAAGCACAGCAGTACGGTTTTTGGAAGGAAAAGCAGGGCATTTCGTGCAGCAGCTTAGGGGGATTTCTTAGGCCTCAAACATAAATATAACATGCATGAAATCAACACCAAAACACCACCAAATTCATGCACAAAACGCAGCAACAAGCAGCTCCAAAATTCAACCACCAAAACTGTCACAAAGTAGGAATGAATGCAGCAGGCCATAAACTTCAAGTCTGGAGCTAAAACAGGGGATAAAAGCTTGTAAACACATAGCTAACATGTAGAGCAACTCATATAATTCATGTTCATGCAATTTCACACGGAATGGAGCTCAAGAAGTCATCAAACGAAGCAAAATTCTGACAGCAGTTCTAACCGGGAAGAGCAGATTATATTCTCACATTTGGAGCTGAAATGAAGCATGAAATCGAGGCAAAGCAGAACATATTCATAGAGAAACATGTGTAACACATAACCATGCATTAATACACGAAATTGGATGCAGGAATTCATCAAATAAACCTCAAAAACATGACAACAGTTCGGTGAAAATGAGCAGATTTGCAGCAGCAGTTTATAAGGTCCAAGAACTCAAGTTTGCAGCCAAAAAGAAGTATGAAATCAGGGCAAAACAGAGCATATTCATAGAACAACATGTATAACATAAACAAGCATTAACACACGAAATTGGAGGCAAGAATTCATCAAAAACAACTAAAAAACGTGACAGCAGTTCATACCGGTAGAGCAGTTCGAAATTCCAGTTTTCATACCCAAAAGCTCAAGGTTTCAACCAAGTTATCAAAGAATAAATCACCCTAACACATCTAGCATGAAGTATAAATCAAGAATGGAAGCAAAGAAGTTCATATAATCATCAAGGAAGCATCAATTCAGTCCCAAACTCAAGCTAAGGCAAAGAAGCAATAAATGACCTCTAACCCTTCCTATTCATGCCATCTCCCAAACTCACATCAAATCTAAGTTAAAGCATGAAATTCATGGATCAAAATCATCATATAAACATGGAGAATTCGAAAATATACATACCTTCAAGAGTTGATGAAGTATGGAGAAGATTTGGCTCCAAAATCACAAGGCATGGGAGAGGGTTTCTTCTTTCTCCTTCTTTTCTCCATTTTCAGCAGCTTTTCCTTCTCTTTTGGGTGTGTGTCTAGAAATGGATAGTTAGGGAAGAGATAGAGCTGAGTTAAGATCAATTAAACCAAGGGTTAAGGCTTGAGTAAGGTTAAATTGGGCCCACAAGTACAAGACTACTCAAAGAAGGTGGCTTTGGTGCATGCTGCTCATTCCGGGTGAAAAACGGGGGTCCAAATGAGCTTAGAAAAATACCAAAACTGGTTCAAAAGTTTCCTTTCTTCGTTTTGAATCCGACGCTTCTTCCGAAATTCATATCCGAATTCTCGAGCTCAAGTTATGGCCCCCGGAACACGAGGCGGCTAAAGTTAGTTAGGCCCTTATGTCCCTCGTCAAATACTTAAGGTTTAAAACCTTGACAAACGAACCCGAAAACTTAAAACGAGCATGCAAACACATTTATAACTCACATACATCACACATATCAAAATTTTACAAAAATCAAATTGGATTCTGGCACATAATGAGCAAATTACGAGCATGCAAACTTAAACGTTTAAATTCAAAGTTCATAATATAAACAATTAATTTCATATAAATTCAAATAATCATATAAGGATTAAAATAACACTCAAATACGTAATTAAATAATTTAAAGCGCATAAAACCCTCTCGTTACGGTGTACCTGGAAATCCGAGAGGTCGGGATGTTACAAACTCCCCTCCTTCAAAAGGACCTATCGACACTTATTTTGTATTTCGTAAAAAAAATGACTATCTCGTCTTGTTTGCCGCGTATTCATTTCTGATTGAGAGGCCGTGGAGCTAAAGATGCCCCCAATATAGGCGGAGCCGGTGATCTGTTCGGCCTAAGATCCTCTCGAAGTGAGTTGAAACGAATCCCTAGAAAAAGAAAAGATACGGTCCTAAGGAGAATCTTGAATGGCTCTGAAGACAACCCAACTCCACACTTCCGCTGTGCCACTCTGATCTCATACTTCTCGAGACCCTGTCTCCTTAATTGGCGAACCGGACATAAGGTCCTAGTCGTTTACCCCCCACTTCCCAAATAAAGATTCGGGAGTGGTTGGAGAATCCTCAACCGTTAGCACATAGAAATTACTACACAAAGTCCATAACGTCTTTCTTATGCCAGAACAACCGGTGCTTCAAAACTTCAAACGACTCCAAATCAAGAGTGGGATAAACCCGTGACCTTACGCTCCTTAAGGCGTAAGCTACCGTTTTTCTACAAGCATCCTTGGTGCCTCGGTTGGGAACAAGGTAGCCTTTTGTACCTCCAGTTAGGCAAGAGCCAATACCGTGGGTAACTCTCTTCAACCGCCTCTTCCACTCAAAGTCGTACCTCTTACTCTGAGCCAATCCTTGGTTTTTCTACGAGAATTAACAATGGGTTCTAATACCTGAAAATATCGTTGAGTCCCTGACGAACCTGCTGGAAGCAGCACTCAACTTCAACGAAAACAAGACACCTTCAAACGGCCTACCAAAAGCAGCTTGACCCTCACAACTCACCAAACACTCACGAACACTCCACACCACAAGCTCTCTCCAAAGAAAGTTAACACAAAAGAAAATAAAGCACACAACAAGCAAGAGCTAAGAAGGAAAAGAAATACACAACTCAGCCTACTATCATCTCATCTTGCACATAAGTCCCTCATCTTTTGAGCTTTTCACATGAAACTTGGACCCACATGACCATAACTCAGCCTACTATCACCTCCCATACCTCTCATACCGATCCATACACAAGAGAAAGGAGGAAAAATCAGATTTTTGAGCAGCAGCAGTTCCAATCCCTTAACTATTCACCCAAGTGAGATTTTGAGCTCCAATCTCCATTTTCTTCCAACATCTTCAACGGGTAAGCTTATATTTGATATGTACATGCTTATATGATCATTTGCATCCAAGAAATTCAGAATTTGATCCATTTTTGATTGAGTTTTTGATCCTTGAAGTGAATAGTTAGGTTTTATACCATATTTGAATTCCATGACTTCTTTTGGTGTTTCTCTTGAATTGAGGCTATAAACTTGATCACGTACCTTTCATTTATTGTTGTATATGTCTGAATTTGGTGGTAGTTGTGATATGGGTGAGATACCATTAATGTTCTTGAGGTTTTGGTTGAGATATATGTATGAGTTTGATACCTTTTCTTCTTCCCCAGCTGCTGTTCGTTTTCAGCCTTGTTTGTGGGTGTATATGACCTGAATTGCTGCTGAAATTGCTACCTTAACTTGCCTAGATGTAGTGGTTTGGGATTGGTTTGGAAAGCAGGGCTGAACAGGGGTGACAGACACCATTTTTCCGCGACTGAACAATCTCCCCGGGCGGGGAGATTTTGCTCATGGAAAGTACTCGGCCGGGGAGCGTTTATGCAGAAGCTTTCTGCGTGAAATCTCCCTGGGAGGGGAATTTTATATGCAAAATCTCCTCGGGAGGGGAGATGGGGTGGAGATCCTTTGATGGTTGTTTGTATTTCATTTTGTTTTCATGTTTTTCTTTGAGTTGTTGAGGTTTGAATGCATGTTACGTATTCTTCCTTTTCCATGCATTTGTTTTCTAAGAGCTATGCAATATGTGAATACTTATATATATAATGTTTATGCAGAGGTGTATGTATATACGTAATATATATTGTATATATATATATATATATATATATATATATATATATATATATATATATATATAGGTAATATATGTTATATATATTATATTTAATTAATATGAAATTTAAGTGCTTTAATTTGATGATTTAAATTATAGTGTGGTCCTATGGTTTTATATGAATTCTTATGTGTGAAATGTGTAATCTAAATGTGATTTTGTGATTTAAATTATTTGTTATATTTTATGAATTACGTTTATGAATTTATTTGATACGTTTTGTACGAGTTTTCAATTTAAATGACTTAAGTGATGTATTGTTGCATTTCATTTGCATCATTTTCTTTCATGAGCATTGCCGAGCGTCTATATGGTTCATTATTGAGTCTAAGTCTCCGGTCTTATCTTCTTTTGTTTCAGAGCCTCTTCCGGAAGTTCGTGAGCCTGAGGTTTAGGTGCTTGTTCGCCCATTTGACTTCCTATTCCACTTCTTTTGCAAAGGTGAGGTTAGGATCATTTGTATTAGATAAGCGACCTAAGACCTATTACATGTTGTTTTCTTACCCCGTATGCGAATATATATCTTATATATATATATATATATATATATATTAAATACGAGTGCTTAAGCTATGTTATGATTTTGTGAAATAAGCTATACGTTTTCGAAATTGGTATAAGTATTGACCTAAGTAAGCTATGTTTTGAAATTATTTATTCGTATATGATATGTATGAGCGAGTAGTACCCTGAAAGATGGGAGTTTGGTTTTATTTGGTTTGTTGGGCCCCGGAGACGTGGGTAAGGGAGACTTGGGACGACCACGGGGTCGCCGGTTATGACCCCTGTGCACGCTCTCATTTGAGATATTCACGTGCGACCTATGGAGGTCGGGAAGACATGGTATCTTGAACCCTCGGTGGATAACCGGGGAAGACATATCGTGGGTTAGCTACCCCGTATGTGTTTGGTAATGTAGGTGTTAGGGTTTGATTCCTGATACACCATGGATGTGGGGTTGGAATTGTGATTTGAATTCGATTTTATGTATGTTTGATGGAGTAAGGGATAGTCCGTTCTAGCCGGACTTATGCTATGTTATGTTTTGTTCGATGGATTATGAATCGAGTTAGGATCTCTTTATGTACTATATCTTATGTTTTAAACGTTTTGGTATGAAAAACCATAGCTCGGTTCATGACCATCACCTTTGTTATTTGTTCTACTTTATATATATTTAGGTGTGGGTGTGCGTTTAGCCCCCTCACTCAGGCGAGTTTTGACTGACCCTCCTTTTCCCTACCCTCAGTTGCAGGTTGTCTCGAGCTAGGCGGGGAAGTGCTTCGAGTCTTGTTGTACTTCTGGTTTAGGTCGAGTTGCATCTCATATTTCCTGCTTTTGACTACTCTTCTCATGTACTTGATATCATGAATTGTATTTTGGAGAATTATGGACTTTTGATGTATATACTTGACCCTTTTGGGCCGTGAGGCCATGTATATGATATTATGTGTTTATGTTCGAGCTCTTAGATCCTGTGTGTTGCTTTCGTATTTATATGTTTGTTTGCGTGCTCTGTACGAGTTTTAGCCCCGCTTAGCCTAGGGAGTGAGTGTAGGTTCCATTCGCTTAGACTTGGACTCACGTATGGAAATCCATTTCATATGTGGGTTCGGGTTTAGGTGCGGGGGATGTGGTGGCCCACCGCTCCGGGCATCACATATCACATATATATAACATATTAGAACATAAATTGGACTTCAAAAAGAGCCCGAACACCCAAAACACGAAACCTATACTATTCATCACCACTCCCAAATAGCCACTTAGACAAGAAATCACACCACGAAATGCATGTAGAATTGAAGTACGTAACGAGAAGAATACAATGGTTACCTTGGTTCTTCGATCGGATGGTCGGACGAGGCAAGCTCGAGCCAAAGCTTGGAATGGCCAAGGGGGGGCTTTTCTCTTCCTTCTTCTCTTGCTTGCTTGTCTCATGAAAATGGAGGGAGAGAGGGCTGATATTTTCAACCCTTTAAAGGCTAAAACGGGTTGGATACACGGGTAGTGTCGAACGGTATCCGATCCATTCGGTTCGGATTTAAAACGATAGGAAAATCAAATAACTTTAGCGAGTAAAAAGTTAATTAATTGAATCCAAATTATCGGAACGAACTCAATGACATGGTTAGAATTTGAATTCGAATTCTCGAGCTCAAGTAGCCACGAAGGCTAAAACACCCTAATTAGAATTAGGTCCCTAATTTGCAAATATTGGACGATTGAGTCCCAGTACATTTAATTAAATTCTAATGCGCACATGCTTAAAATAAAATATAAATTGACACGTAAGGCATGCGAATAACACATAAGTCACGAAAATATAGAATTAAACTCTCTCGTAAAGGTATACCTGGATTGCCAAGAAGACGGGGCGTCAAAGGGATAGATTCTCAATTAAGATAAAATTTGGAATACTTTTAATAACAAGTCAAGCTAAGATATGCTATGCTATGCTACGATATGTTAACATTCATTATGTTTTGCTACGTTCGGCTTTGTTTTGGATTGGCTTTACTTTGTTTGTTTAGAAAATCCCTATATGTATTATCACAGGCAAAATATTTTTGCGTGCAAAAACTATCCCCGGGTTCATAAACATTTACGCTTTGTACATGTTGTGCTCTTCTTATACATATATGTAGTGTGCGTGTATCATCCTTACTCAGTCAGTGGATTGACCCTCTCCAATTTGAGCTAGGCGGCTTGGGTCGAGTCTTGGAGTTTTTCTGTCGAGTTAAGTTTGTTGTGGTTGCTTAAGCTTTGTAATGGTTTACGCTTTGTATTCGGATGAATTATATTTAAATTTTATAGATATGTTATATTTGATTTCGGAACAAGCAATGATGCATAGGCATGGACACGACACGACACGGATACGACGACACAAAATTTTCAAAAATTTTAGGACACAACACGGCTCCGACACGGCTGCATTATATATAAAAAAATATATTTCATAAATATAATAATTTAGGTAACATAAGATATTCATAATCACGAATTAAAATAGAACACTTATTATGATTATTGATTAGTGTTACTGATTTTAAAAGTTATTATGCAAATAAAATAAGTTTTTTATTATTTTTAAATCGTATTTTATTGGTAATATTTTTTGGTTTTGAAAATCAGGAAGTCGCATTCATTGTTGTCGTGTTTTTGCTGAAAGTGAAAACTGAAAAATGAAAATAAAATAGAACAAAAAAACAAAAAGAAAAGTGAAAACAAAAGAATTTAGTTAATTTCAGTTTGGCCCCCAAAAGTTCCAAATATATTAAAAAAGGCCCGAAAAACTTTGTATAATTATGAAACTTACCCTGTCGTGTGGGACATGCCATAAGGCCGTATCCGAAATTGTGTCCCCATTTTTTTTAATTCAGATACGGATCAGGCATATCAGACACTTGTCGAAGCCGTGTCCGTGTCCGACACTGCACGGGGGCCAAAATTTGAAGTGTCTGTGCATTAGAGGGAATAGGTTTCTAGGGCCCAGATAACCTGTTTACATTTTGTAATTGTTATTGAATTATGATTTTTGGGATTAGGAACCTATGCTAGTTGAAACCGTCACTTGTTACTTGTCCACTTTATGTGTATGCACTTATGCTTCCGTTGTTGTTTTAATTGTTGTGGTCAGGGTCTAGGTACCGCCTAGCTTAGATGTGTCTGTCTCCCATTTGCTATTGCTTGGTTCGTGTACTGACTCTCCATTTCATACATGGATGGAATTTTTGTGTGGGGATGTGGTAACCCACCGTGTAGGGTGCTTCATCCTTAAGTTGTATCAGAGCCCAGGTTGTAAAACCGGGATTCAGTGTCGAGTTATGTCTATACAGTATAGGAATATGTGCTTATGTGTATGCATATCGCTTATGATATACATTAAAATTTTACTTTGTTTTCTCTAATTGCATTAAGTGTTGCAATCATGTGCTATACTTGTCTTAACATGCTATTTTGTGAATTATGTGGTGCATGGCATTGGTAGCTCTAACCCAGCATGCATAGGCTTGAGTGTTTACATCTCAGGATGACCTTGAATGAAGACGACAAATTCTCCTCCTCCCAACATGATTCATTGGAGGGCATTCTGATTGAATTACATTAGAAATCGAGCTAAAGAGAGGAATTTGGAATCAAGAGGGGTTTGGCTTCAACTTCGGTGAGTCATGTCGAGATGGAAATTATCAAGATGGACAAATGTTTCCTTGTGGGAGCATTGTTCTTCTACATGATGGACAGGGTGACGAAGAGGGATTAACAAGGGAGCACATGATTGGGCTTACTAGACGTGCGGCATGGGACTAGTTGACACAAAATTTTATCTTGGAAGGATCCAAGTATTAGGGGTGCACTTCAGAAGACAAAGTTGGGTTCCAGAATTTAATTAGGGATACTACTTCTGGTAGGAACTAGTAAGAGGTTTCGGCTTAGATCAATGGACTGTGATAAGGGGTCTAGTAGTATGGAGTGGTTGTTGAGGATTTTGGGGACAACCTTATCAGTCTAGAACCTTTAAAGTGGAGTTTAATTGAAAACCATTATGTCGATGTCAACAATTCACAACATCCTATATGGTTTAAGGTTAAAAGCCTCAAGAAGTCTCACGAGATGCTGACACCTTAAGAAGACTTCTATATCATTCAAAGACGTTGGAAGAAGAGTGGTTACGTAGAGAAAAAATACCAAGGAGGTTGTCTTTCAACATCGAAAGGTTACCGCCGTGATCTTCTGGCCGAGTCTAACCAAGGACTTATAATTGTGAACGAAAGAGTAGGATATCCCTTTTCAATCGATGGGGTAAAAGACAAAGGTACACTCCAGAAATTATGACCGGGATAAAAAATGACTCCATCTCCAAGTGAAGGATTAGAGTCAGGTATGGAGTCGATTGAAAGGGCAAAACACCGAGTTGAGAATCTACCAAGAATTAGAACGCGAAGGATTCCCTGGAGCTGATGGGACTAAGGCAGACCGTATTGTGAAGAGATCCTATGCTTACGGTTCTTCATAGCGCAATTTTTCGAATGCGATCGAGTAAGGGCTAATGTGCAACAATAACGGAATCAAAGACTTCAAATTGGAACCCTTAACCGAATTTAGATGTGGAGGAACATGTATTTTACATACATAGCATGTGCATCTATACCACATCCACTATCGTGACCGTTTGTCCTACGTGTTAAAATTATTATTGTTAATTTTGTTGTATGCTCAATTGTTGTTTATGTGTTGCATAACATTTGCACTCTTAACCCGACATGCATAATTTAGTGTTTACTTGTTAGGGTATTACGCTCCTTATGTCGCCAATTGGTATTTTATAAGTCAAAAGAAATGTGTTAGCCCTGGAACCTCATTGGAACAAACCGGGGCTTATTCGTTTTGAAGGCTGACAAAAGAAATATTATTTTGCACAAATTTTTATAAAAAAGCTTAAACTATTTTATATGTTTTCATATTACCATTGATTCATTTCATTAAAAGTTTTCACTGCAGATTTGTGAAGAGAGAAAGTTGGTGACAGCTGGAATAAACAATGAGTTCAAATATTCAATGTTGCTACCCAACGGTCATATTTGGAGCTCTATATAAAGAGACTTGGGCTGATCATATGAGAACTAACTCATGCAATAAAACTTCTACTTTCTTCTACTGCAGTAGCGGTTGGAAGCACATGGAGATAGTGTATTCTCATAGTGTTAGGCTTGTAATAGTATGGATAGGAGTGATTAAGCTGAGTTCCTGGGGCTTGACCTTTAGTACAGTTGTTACCAGGCATGCAAGTGTTGCTTTCTATTGTATAGACCTTCGTGTCTCTTATCTATATTGATATCTCTCTTCAAAGTCCTAAGCTTAACAACTTAGATAGAGGATTAATCCTTTAGGCTCGTGTTTTATACAGTCTTTAGGGCCAAACCTTTCTAATCATCTTGTACTTCATTTCTTTATCTTTGTGCTGACTGGTACAAACCAGCGTTGTCGATACCAGCCCACACTTAATTTCTAACAAGATGGGTTAAAAAGGGGATCAATTCTAAGAACCTAAACTTAAGGTTAAGGTTAAATAACGGAAGATACCACGAAGGAGGATTACTTTCTAAGGAAGACGACAAACATTGATGAGTGGCCACATACTTCCAGGCTTATTGTTCACATGAACACGGAGGGTGTTGAAGATGAAGGGTTTAACCTATGAATGTCGATTATGAAAAGGCACCCAAGGAGGCTTTCGCTAATGGCATAACTCCAAGTGTGGACGATCGATGTTGGGATAAAGTCCAACTTGAGATTCGGGAATAGGTGTGTTTGATCATAACTCCGGAGCTGAAGAGATCGATTCACTGTTCAAGTATGCCCATGGAAACAAGATCGATGAAAAATTGTTAGGAAATTTCTGTGGAGCTCTATAAGGACTGCAAAAGAAAAGACAAATTCAAGGTGGAAACTGATCGTGTTATGGGAGAAATAATAAGATGTAACTACAGAGATAAAGAGAGGTTCTCATCTCGGAATATCTCTAAGGATCATGCCGATGTGAGAATTTGAGTCTTTGGGTTGTTGATGGTCTATTGGAGTCCTTAGAATCGCTCAAGAGTAGAGGTCGAACCGAGGAACTTCATTGCGGATAGAAGTCAATCATAGGTTGAAGGCCGGATGAGAAATCAGGTACCGGTTCATCAATTTGCCATGGAAGTCTTAAGGCATGGGCTTGGGAGAGATTTGGACAGGAGGTTGATTACTGAGATATCGAACCACATCGAGAATTACAAGGTATAATACTACGAAAAGAGAAGTCTCTAACATCGACTTAGACATTTTGTTGAATCACCTCAAGTGGAAGAATTCCAACACGACGGTGAATGGTACATTAAAGATTCATGGCACATGCATCATGCAATCTTTAAATTGTTGAATGAATTTTGCTTGAAATTAATTACTATGCTTGGTTACTTTTGTTGAATGTTTAGTTGCCCTGAGGGGTAGCTTTGAGTACCAGTGCCTTAGTTACCCGGTAAGACGAGGGTCGTGCTTTATAACGGACGTATGAAATATTTGTAAAGACAGGTTACAGTCCCAATGCCAATACCGAGTCGTAAGTTCATGCTGTGGAAGGGACCCGTTTGGGTTGGAGGTACCAGTGGTGAGAGTTCATTAACTACTCCACTCATGATTCCGAGTTGTGAGATAGTTTGGGATGGATTCAAGCGGTACGAGATGAATCTCATTTTATACCCTCCTATCTTGCGAGACGTCTGAGTTGGTCATAGCCAGGATCAAGTTTGTGATTGAGGTTTGCCCTTTCGAAGCTTTGAAGTAAACGATTAAACCTCCTTCATGCTTAAAAACCTTTTCCGAGATAATCCTTGTCGGGACGTCGCAAACCCCGAACATGGGATGAATACAGGAGAGTTGCTCGTAGGGCAAACTTAAGTGGTAGAACCTGGGGACCAAGTTCTCTTAAGGGAGGGATATTGTGACACCTCGTTTCTTCGGAAAACCAGATATAACGTCATATGTGAGTTTAATTATATAATTTCGTTATTTTAATTCCAATTATGTGAATTATGTGATGTCGCAAGCTCTACGTGTCAATGTAGATTTAATTTCAAGTTATGTGATGGTTTAGAATTTATTAGAAATATGTTTGGACTCAATTGTCTATTTTTGAAAGTTTAAGGTCCTAATTGAAATTAGGGTGTTTGGAGCCATTTTCATCAATCTTGAGGTCGGGAATTCAGATTTAAATTCTGACTTTGCCATTAGATTTGTTTTGACAATTCTGATTTGACGGAACTAGCCTCATATTTTTCTGAATCCGTTTGAACCCTCTTTGCTTTAAAATTCAATCCGAAAGCACCTAATCCTTTTTGACCCGACCCGAGATCCGACCCGTTTCAGCCCTTTATGGCTGAAACCCCTACCCTTTTTCCTCCCTCATTCTACACGTTCCAAAGCAACAAAAGAGGACGAAGAAGAAAGCTTCACCCTTTGCCATTTCCAACTTTTAAGAGCTCAAGATCTTCTTTGTTTCCCTATCAATCAACGAGCCGAGATAAACTACGAATTCCTCGTGTCATGGGCTTCATTTCTATCCGAATAAATGTTGGTTTAAGTGTGTGTGTGTTTGAGTTTGGAGAAGTTGATGAATAGTGTAGGATTTTGTGAAATTTGAATTTATGGCATGATTCATGGATTAAATGCAAATATTTGAGTTGTATAAAGTTTATGTGAGCTTGTGTGTTGCATTCGTGGTGGAATTTGTGTGGTTTCTTAAAGAAGCATGAATTACCATTGTTGGAACTTGAAATATGAAAATGGTGAAATATGTTATGCTTGATTTCATGCTCTTCTGATAATATAACGTGCTAATACTTAAGTTTTGGAGTATAATGCATGCTTTATAGTTGGAATTTGGTGTGTTGGTTGTGGGAGCTGGCTATTTTGCGTTGCCCTCCTTCTTCCCCATTTTAGCTGCATTTAACGGAGCTGCTGAAGCTTCGTTTCTGCCACCATGAATGACCGTTCAGGGCTGGTAGCCAGACTTGATGAACGACTATTCATCAAGGCCGAAAGCTTTAAGCTTTTGCCTTGAACAACCATCGGTTTTTCTTTTTGAGAAGGCCTAACCGGTCATTCACTCTTGGGGAAGTTTCTAACCCCTTAAACATCGTTAGTGTAGCACCTCCCTTAGCACTACAACCCTCGCACCGCAATACTCACCGAGTAGAGGTTAGACCTAACACTCGAGAAATAATACGGTGAATGGTCTAGGTAATACATAGCTAAAGCGTACAACACAGTGCAACGAAAGATAAAGAGATTTAAAACTTTGTAAGTGCGCAGAAGTGTAGCACCCCAAACGGAAGGCACCACATCCCCCACACTCAGACCCGACCCATATATGAAATGGAAAATCCATACACGTGCCAAATCAGAGCGAACAGGGACTCACTCACTCACTATGCTAGGCGGGAACTAAACCTTCGAAACCAATTAAACAATTCCAACAAGAGAAATGCAATTGCGGAAGCGGAACATATATTCAAAAATTATGTCAATCATAGAGACGGGTTCAACTAACATAGATACCTAATCCCAAAATTCAAACATAAACATAAATCATACATTCACGGGTTCACTCTATCCCTAGAAGCCTGTCCCAAATCAATAACATAAATCAATACAATTCATGGAATTTAAATCAATTTAGAAAATGCAATGGTGTGACAAGGACTAGACCACAAGACTCGACAGACTTGAATTCCCGCCTAGCACTCCAAACCTGCAAAAGAACTAAAAACCAACCGGGTTCAGTCCAAAAGGGACTAATGGGTATAAAAACAGGGCATAAGTATAATATAAGATAATATTTAAACATTCACATGCAAGTTATAATCCCAAATGAGGCTTTCAAAGTATTTCCCAAGTGGGTGAGATAAAGAAATCATCAAAGGGGATTATAACATTCAATTTCCATTAGGTCTTTTGTGGCCCGGTGAGTGGGCGTGCATTATCTCCAACCAACACCTTGTGTAATCCATTAAACATTCATTCATTCTTTCTTTTCATGCATTACATTCTTTATGCACATTCATGATCATTTACACCTTTTTTCTCTAGGTGGTGGACGGGTTAGCATGACCCGGCCACCCATTCATTGACCAAAAGGGGTTACATGACTCCCCAGATGGCGCTCAGCGTCCATTCCTCGCTAACTCCTAACGAGGTCCGATTACGCCTTGGTTTGGTTGGAACTAGCGTAAGGGATCACCGTCGGCCCTTGCCTCCTTGGATAGCCACTCACACTAAGTCCCTGGGCCCCCTTCATTGCATTCATTCATTCATTTCTCGCCAAAACATTTGGTAGGGTTCATAAAAGAAAGGCTTTACATTGAAATCATTGACTCTTGAAAACGACTCTATATACATATAATAATTTTGGCCGAAATCTTTACACATTGGGAGTATATAGGGTTATTTAACTAAATAGTAGAGAAACCCACCTGTTACACCTTACCAAACGATACCAAGAAGAAAAGAATACTTGGGAGTAACCTATGAACCTGACATCTCCCCCCTGGAGAAAACTGTACAAAGGACAAAGTAACGTGTTCGTGAGACTCAAGACCCCAAATGAACCATATATGAAGCACGGCAATGCTATTCACGTGATATGAGATGTATAATAAATAAAATGATATCATGAACTCATGAAATCAAGTAATTCATTCAATAGGTTCAAATACATTCACTTCTTGAAGGTTCCATACTCGTACATCTGATAACTTTCATATTTTGTATCAATTCGAGCCATAAGCTATATACAATAATCATAACACATGTTATAGAATGTTTATAATACATTTAAGTTATAAGCGAAGCAAGCAGTTATCATATTAAGGAAATAATTAGGGTAACAATTCATGCATGCAAGGTAAAGAGCATCTAAGTCACATTAGATCTTATTAACTCAAAGCTCGTGTAAATCAAGTCAATTGAATCCTTAACTTTCATACAACAAACATAACTCGTCATATAATATGTTAAAAATTCATTTTTATCATAAGAAAGGCAAGAAAGTATCATACGAATCGAATAAATGAAGTATTCTTGCATACATGCACGTATAAGAGCATATAATGCATATCTTGTTAAATAAACACATAAAAGTATCGAAATCACATAATAAATTCCTAAAAAAATCATATAGCACATAATTCATCAAGTATATAATGCATAAGAAGTGAAAAAGGAGAAAGAAGTTCACGAAAAATGCAAACGAAGCGAAAACAACACATTACACAAACACAACTCGAAACTGGGGTAAAACAGGGTCGTAGCCGCCACAAAAAATGAACTAAAAATGGTCGCGGTCATGACCAAGAGACAAGAGGAAGATGTGGTCGTAGTCACGACCAAAAATAAACTGGTCGCGCTGGCGGCAGCAGGGGAAAATCGCGATTTCAGGCCAAAAATTCAACAAACACCCCATACAAACCATTCTATCTCCATGATAACACATCAAGGTCAGATAATATTACAAGAATTCATTCATTACATGCAATTTTCTGGGCCAAACATCAAACAAGAAGTAAACGAAGGTGCAAAGCAAAGTTCATCAAATCTGTTCATGCCAAACTTCAAGAACAATGATGGTGGCTCAAAATTTCCTTAATTAAATTATGAAATCAGTTCAAATTAACACTCAAACATGTCTTAGGGTCTATTAGGTTGCATAATATCCAAAGAATGCACAAGGAATCAAGCAAATTCATCAAATCTCTTCTAACCCTTACTATTCACCAAGATCATCATATCATGCTCAAATCTTCATGAAATCCAGCAATTAAGGTGTCCAATTAAGGTGAAAAGGATGGAGAATACATTCATGAACATACCTTTCGAATTTGGGGCGAATCGGATGAGTATTGAGCTCAAAACTTGAAAATTGAATAGTGTTCCACTTTTTTCTTTTGGGGTTACGGGTAGCAGCTGAGACAGAGCCCTTTTTCTTCTCTTTTCTGACTTGAAACGAAGTGAGGGGCTGATGGGAGGGTAGGGTATTGATTCAAGAAGATGTGGGTCTAAGTCTCATGTAATTTGGTCAAGGATTGCTCAAGTTATGGCTAAAACAATCAAAGGTGGTATGTTTCGCGCGTGAGGCTCGGTTCGGGCGAAATTCGGGGATTCAAGCTGGCTTAGAAAATTATGAATCTAGGTTCCTTGGTTTCCTATCCTCGTTACAAGTCCGACGTCTCTTCCAGAATTCAAATCCGAATTTTCTAGCTCAAGATACGCTGTCCGGAAATAGAGGTGCGCCGAATGCTCTTAATCTCCCGACTTGGTCTCGTTCCCAAAATAAAATTCGTTAACGCACCAAACAAGATCGTAAATTCCAAATTCAAATCAAACAGAAACGGCACCCGAAAAATATCACTTCATGCATAACATTCAAGGATTTCAAATAATTTCATATTCAAATATTTCAATTAATCACATATTTAACAATTTAATAATAAGGTATAAATATTTATAAAACACTTATAAACAATTAATTTGCGCAAATTGGTAAACACATACGACATATTATACGGCCGAAAAAGCCAGGACGTTACAACCTCTACCCCTTAAAAGAATCTGTCCTCGGATTCACTGCTCGCCCAAAAACAAACAATGAGAGAGCCCCGTCTCTCACAAGCAACAAGGAGAGCACCCCGTCTCTCAAGCAATAATGAGAGAACCACATCTCTCACAAACAAAGAGAGCACCCCGTCTCTCGTAAACAACAAGGAGAGAGAGAACCCCGTCTCTCAAACAACAATAAGAGAATCCCCATCTCTTACAAGCAACAAGAGTACCCCGTCTCTCAACTAACAAGAAGGAAAACAAACTAAGATATAAAATATAACGCGTACACCAAGGAACAGACATCACGGTGAAGGCATCAAAACATTCAATTACAATAATTTATAATTAAAATAATCACACAAAACCAGGTAATAACTATCACTTACATCCAACATCAATCATACAAAAATAGTTATCGTACCAAGGAATCAAAGCACATATTATCAAAATTATTTGAATTAACAATGCGGGTATGCATATGTCATGAATGTTTGATGTACCGTTCACCGTGGAAATGAATTTGAAGTTAAAGCTTTCATAATCCCAAGGCTTAGTCCGAACCCAAAACTAGCTCAACTCTTGACTTGTCCTTAATATCTTCAACGTATACCCAAGAATTAATAAGACCTTCGATAGGTCCTATTCCTTATTCCACTTTGATTCTTATCTCTTCTTATCTTCTTCTATTTCTCGGTTATGCATTGACCCTGATCCAATCAACTCGCCCTTCCAAAATGAGTCTTATTCTACATGTCCAATTTACAGATCAGCCTTCTTTATGGTTCATATCATCTTCCGTAATTTAGTGAAGCTCTTAAAATTTGAATGACCTTTTTAATTAATGATCACAGCCTTCTTGACGAGTTCTTTCCAAACCAGGTTGTGATCATCGGTTCCCAAAATTTTCGGATTAATCCCTTCACGGATCTTTACATCCTCTGGAAGCCATTAAGCGACGGTTTAATTCCGGCCCACTCAATTTCCTAGTCAAAGGGAAAACTTTCTTGCTAATTCTTGAGTGCAATCCAAGCCCTTCAACGGTTAACCCTTTCTGATTTCCTCCCTTTTAGATTCCTTTTAATCATCATGGAAACCGACGACTAATTAGTTGGGTTTTATTTGTTGTGTTGTCCGAATCCTTTTCATACTTATTTGAAATAGTTTCCATGGTCATCATCAACGAGACATGATGGTCCGATTTAACTTCCTTTCCTCGGAACTGATATAAAAGTCCAACAGAAGTTCCCTCATTTTTCAATCATCCTCAGAACCCGAGATACGATTGTGCAGCGAACCAATCATTTCAAGCTTAGCAAGTTGAGCTTGTACGTGTTTCCTAACAAGAGATCAGTGGCCTTATACGTCTTGGAGTTTCTTCAGCAAATTTATCTCCACTTTGAAGGTCTTAGACTGATAGACCATCTCATTCTTTTCCTATCTCTATTATTAGGGTTTCCCAAGACTCACATCTTTATTGTTCCTACTAAAATATTTCTCCGAGCGTAACCTTGTATTTAAGTTTGTCTTTCTGTCACGCTCTTCCCCTTAACAAATTCGCCTTCTCAAATCAAACTCTATATTTGATCTTTTATCAAAATTCCTAATCCTTTGCCTTCTTTTAATCCTCTTGAAATCCAAAATCACATTCTTTTTCCTCGCTGACACGAACCATTCGATGTCAACTCCAACCCTTAATCTCTAAAATTGATTTTTATTTCCGTATTAATCCTATCACCCAAAATGTCCTTTTTGACAATGTTCGATAGAGCTTCGGTTGAATTAGTAGTTGAAGCATCAAACGGAGAAAGTGCCCTAACAATTAAACACTCAGACAATGCATGTTTGGGTTAGGATGTCCAATGCATGTAGCACATATTTTCCACAAGGAAAAGGCAACATGTAGTCATTAATTACAATAATAAAACGTATAAGGTCAGAATTTAAGTAATTAAATACAATGTATGATGCACGTGCTATGAATGCATTAAACCTGTTACCGTAGTAGTGGTTTTAGCACGAAATCTCATCCATTGCTCTTGATATTGCAACATAAGTTGAGGGTGACTCTTCGAGCATTCGCAATTTGTCGTAGTATTCCTCTTTGATCCCTAGTAACAATTGGAGGTCTAGAAGGCCCATAAAATGTGACAACTTGAAATTTTCTCATATCACCGCAGGTCTTGAAGTCCCGAGAAGTTGTTATAGCTTCAATCCTTCCAACTTCTCTTCGTACCTCCGTTTTATGTCCACTTATCGATTCATGATAGTTGGTATATCGATTATGCTCGCTTGTAAGGTTCCATTGTGAATCCACAAGGTTGGTGTCTCTCCATTCCATGTATTTTGGTTGAGAAACTTCCAGCATCTCCTACAACGAATCCTAGACCTGTGACTACCCTCAAATTTCTCACTTTGACTTTCCATTTTGATCACATCTTTTCATTTTTGAGGTCTCGGTGAAAAACATTGAATGATTCGTTCTTGCGTTGAATATTCTCATACTCGGATGAATATGAATTTCCAGCTCATCCCGTTACCTCACGTATCTTCCAAGTTAGATCTCCAAGTCCTCACAACACTCCTAAGTTGATGGTCTTCAAGATTTGTTGAGAGGATGAGATCGACAAGCTTCTCCATGGTCAAAGCCTTCTCTCACGTGCCGAGCAATGGAATGTAATTCCATTTTGTAGCCATGAAGATGCAACACCCGACCTTCAAATCCCGTTGGCTCCATAATCCATTCATTGATAAGTCAGGAACATTTTCAGTTGAGGTTGATAGTAGCTTTGTTAGTGTGATAACACCCTATAACCAAAGATTCAACTCAAATATAGATGCATGTGGGTCAGTTTATACTGATGGCACGTATTTATAATAGCAAACACGTATTAGATGCAAAATGAAACAAGTAAAGCAATAAAGTGAAACATGTAAAGCAATAAAATTGAAAGTAAACCCCACATATCAAGTAATTCCAATAATTCATGTCAATTAACGATGAAAATTTAATGCAATGCGCACATTGACAATTAGTCCCTATGCCGTACGACCTAAACTGGCTCAATCATGACACGAGAACCCCGGTTTTGCAACCTGGAGGCTCTGATACCACTTAAGGATGTAGCACCCCAAATGGAAGGCGCCACATCCCCTGCACTCAGACCACCCAACCCGTATATGAAATGGAATATCCATACACATGCCAAATCAGAGCGAACGGGGACTCACTCACTCACTATGTTAGGCGGGAACTAAACCTTTGAAACCAATTAAACAATTCCAACAAGATAAATACAATTGCGGAAGCAGAACATATATTAAAAAATTATGTCAATCATAGAGACGGGTTCAACTAACATAGAAACCTAGTCCCAAAATTCAAACATAAACATAAATCATACATTCACGGGTTCACTCTATCCCTAGAAACCTGTCCCGAATCAATAACTTAAATCAATACAATTCATGGAATTTAAATCAATTTACAAAATGTAATGGTGTGACAAGGACTAGACCACAAGACTCGACAGACTCAAACTCCCGCCTAGCACTCCAAACTTGCAAACGAACTGAAAACCAACCGGGTTCAGTCCAAAAGGGACTAGTGGGTATAAAAACAGGGCATAAGTATAATATACGACAATATTTAAACATTCACATGCAAGTTATAATCCCAAATGAGGTTTTCAAAGTATTTCCCAAGTGGGTGAGATAAAGAAATCATCAAAGGGGATTATAACATTCAATTTCCATTAGGTCTTTCGTGGCCCGGCGAGTGGGCGTGTATTATCTCCAACCAACACCTTGTGTAATTCATTAAACATTCATTCTTTGTTTCTTTTCATGCGTTACATTCTTTGTGCACATTCATGATCATTTACACCTTTTTCCTCCGGGTGGTGGAGGGGTTAGCAAGACCCGGCCACACATTCATTGACCAAAAAGGGTTACATGAATCCCCAGATGGCGCTCAGTGTCCATTCCTCGCTAACTCCTAACGAGGTCCGGTTACGCCGTGCTTTGGTTGGAACTGGGGCAAAACAGGGTCGCAGCCGCGACCAAAAATAAACTGGTCGCGATCATGGTCGCGACCACTGGCGGCAGCAGGGGAAAATCACGATTTCAGGCCAAAAACTCAACAAAAACCCCATACAAACCATTCTATCTCCATGTTAAAACATCAAGGTCAGATAATATTACAAGAATTCATTCATTACATGTAATTTTCTGGGCCAAACATCAAACAAGAAGTAAAGGAAGGTGCAAAGCAAAGTTCATCAAATCTCTTCATGTCAAACTTCAAGAACAATCATGGTGGCTCAAAATTTCCTTAACTAACTTATGAAATCAGTTCAAATTAACACTCAAACATGTCTTAGGGTCTATTAGGTTGCATAATATCCAAAGAATGCACAAGGAATCAAGCAAATTCATCAAATCTCTTCTAACCCTTACTATTCACCAAGATCATCATATCATGCTCAAATCTTCATGAAATCCAGCAATTAAGGTGTCCAATTAAGGTGAAAAGGATGGAGAATACATTCATGAACACACCTTTCGAATTTGGGGCGAATCGGATGAGTATTGAGCTCAAAACTTGAAAATTGATTAGTGTTCCTCTTTTTTCTTTTGGGGTTACGGGTAGCAGCTGAGACAGAGCCCTTTTTCTTCTCTTTTCTGACTTGAAACGAAATGAGGGGCTGATGGGAGGGTAGGGTATTGATTCAAGAAGATGTGGGTCTAAGTCTCATGTAATTTGGTCAAGGATTGCTCAAGTTATGGCTAAAACAATCAAAGGTGGTATGTTTCGCGCTTGAGGCTCGGTTCGGGCCAAATTCGGGGATTCAAGCTGGCTTAGAAAAATATGAATCTGGGTTCCTTGATTTCCTATCCTCGTTATAAGTCCGACGCCTCTTCCGTAATTCGAATCCAAATTCTCTAGCTCAAGATACGCCGTTCAGAAACAGAGGTGCACCGAATGCTCTTAATCTCCCGACTTGGTCTCGTTCCCAAAAAAAAATTTGTTAACATACCAAAAAAGATCGAAAATATGAAACGAGCACATAGACATGTTCCTAACATATAAATCTATAGCATACTAAAATTACACAAAATTCTGAATTCAAATCAAACAGAAACGACACCCCGAAAAATATCACTTCATGCATAACATTCAAGGATTTCAAATAATTTCATATTCAAATATTTCAATTAATCACATATTTAATAATTTAATAGTAAGGTATAAATATATATAAAACACTTATAAACAATTAATTTTCTCGAATTTGTAAACACACACGGCATATTATATGACCGAAAAAGCCGGGACTTTATAAGAAGTAAGTGTCAATAAGTGCTAGAGCACACAAAGAACTAGTGCTATTATTACTGATCGAAGTAACTGACATAAAGGGGAGTATAACATGGTGGCATACTGTGTAAAACATAAGGGTTGTTAATTTAAAATATAGACATACTCAAAACTAAGTGACTTTAGAATCAGTTCTAACCTACCATGCATGACACCTTAATACTTCAAGATACCTCTAGTTGTCGTTCCCTGGATTCCTGAAACCATGCATTTTAAAATTGGCGAGGAGTTAGTCAAAGTGACTAAGTGAAGGGGTATCTTAGCTTATAGATATGCATATATTTATATATATCAAGAAGATCTTGATCTGAAATATTAGCAATAGGACATAACAAATATGAAACGGTTCATAATAATTGTTAAAATAGGGATAGGGATAGTTTGGAATATTTGTAGAAATATGAACCATTTGTAATAACAACTTTAATGCCTGCAAGCTAGGCCTCTCCATCTATAACTCCTTACATAGTTGATAAAACAGTACCGGGCTGATCAAGACGCCGATACTTTAATAAAAACCAATATGATAATACCTCTTTAACTCCAGTGCCGTGGGGAGCTACCCCTAATGGAAATAACGATAATTGGGAGCTTATACCACTTCCTGGGAGTTCATACATCTCTCTTATCTCTTAGCGTGGAGTAACTAACCTCCAGTTAAATCACTACCAAGAGTTGGTGGCAGTCCGCATCACCAACAATACCCTCGGCCCGATACCTTCCGGATAATTGCTCGGTACAGATATAGCCGGGGCCCATAACAGTAATAAGGATAAAATATTTTGCTTGCTTTCCAGGAATCAATGTTTTGATTAAGCGGACTTAAAGCATATAGTGTCCTAGTAAAACGTTGATTTTGGGATAAAAATATTTTTCCCTTTAAAAGGGATATGATAATATGGTATTTTTTATATAGGGTAATAAATCATAAATAATAGGTAGGTTTGAAAATAATTTTTTTTATAGATATATATGTATAAGCATGATTTCAGTTGAAAACATTTTAACCCTCACCTAATACCGGTAGTCAGACAAAGTCAGGTGGATTCCATTGCTTGGTCCTAATTTCGCCTTAGGGAGAGAGGGGTTTCTTACGTGAGATAAAGAGGGGAGAGAGAAGATTTTGTGTGCTTGATTTACGAAGTATTGAAGGGTATTTATAGTTGAGAAAATGGAACATGGAAAACATTTATGAATGGTGCAGGAAATGTGGAAGTTTATGGATCATACACCTAACCTTCTAATATTAGAAAGTGGTGTCATCTATGATGTCATAGATGATGTAAAATGGGATGATAATGTCATGGATGATTTTCATAATTAGATATAAAATAATATAAAAATAATTTAAGGGTCGAGACACGAGTGTTCGAAATGGAGTAAACGGCTAAAGAATGAGAATTTAACGAGTTTCGTAACGATCATAAATTCGTTACGTTTTGATTTTTTTTTTTTTTTTTTTTGAAAGTTATAAATGGTTATGTGCTTCAAGAAATACAATAAATTATATAAAATGAGAGTTTAAAGTGGGAAGAATTACAAAAGAAGAGAATCGAAAGAGCTTTCTAATGAATATAAACACTTAATGTTTAAACGTTTCAAGTTAAAATAATAAAGGTTCAAAATTTTGAAAAATATGATAAAATACATAAAACGAAGCTAGGATGAGAATTAATTTCCGAGAAAATGGTCATGATTCATAAAACAATTTGAGGATTATTTTGAGTATAATATTGGATACCAAACGTCGTACGATTTAAAAGATAGTTTTTACAGCGAGAATAATATTTTGTGAAAAATAGGAAAATTTTATAAAATGAGCTAGGTTTTTAATTATGGTTTGGAAAAATTCCTAAAATTCATAAAATAATTCAAGGACCATTTTGGTTATAATATCGGATAGGGAAAGTGCTTGAATTTGAAAATATCTATATTAGGGTTAATTAGGGTTTCTCGGTCGGTTTTGGTTACGGGAGTTACAATGAGAATTAGGGTTCAGGAATGATACCATAACTCATAAAATTTTGTAGGGATTCATTTGAACCCTATATTCGATCGGTAAAAGTGTCTTCACAAATTTCTACGTTTAGGAAATGAATAGTACCTAGGGACATAGTGGGAATTTTTGGCTAACAAATTTCAAGATGTATTTTGGGATAACAAAAGGTAGGATATGTATCCGATAAATGTGAGATCACCTTTTCTAAGATTTCATGGGGAATATATGAAGGTTCAGGCTCAGTGAATGAATAGTAATATGGGTCTCATGATAAGATATTGTTAAAAATCTAAGCATAAAAACACATAGTTCACATAAAATGCAATGCATAATGGATTGATGTTTTCCTCTAACCCTTTACTTACCTATTTCTTCTTGGCCCTGAAATCTAGGCTGTTACAGTTAGGTTGTTTATTGGGGGGCCTAACGGTCGTTAGCCTTTCCTGCTTTTGCTTGTGCGATGTATTTGTTTCGTATGCTCATTTCCTTCGTTTATACTCACCCCGATCTTGATCCTAACGTGTTCATGCTTGTGAATTAATATGCTATGATGTGAAATGTCTTTTATTGTATGAAACTGATATGCAAATGTGTTATATTAATGTGATTGCATCCTTAGCATACATGAGCTTTGTCGTGCGTCTTTGTGGTCCGTTCTTGAGTATATGTCTTTTGTTCTTTGTTCACCCGGAGTGGTGACTTGTTAGCCGTGTAGGTTCTAGGATGAATCAATCATCTTGTTCGGCTTCAGTTTAAGGTGAGGTTAGGATTATAGTTATGACCCTAACGTTTGTGCTCGTTTTGAATACATGCATTTTAGTAAGCCTTATGTATATGTAAATATGTGCAAAATACGTATTTTGTGATTTTGCTATACATTTCAAAGTATGAAACGCTATGTACAGTCATATGTAAGCTTGTTTGATTTTTCAAGTTTGGCAACATTGTGACACCCCGCTCGTTCACACGTACAGGTTTGTACCACGTGCGAGTTTATTTTCCGTAACTATATTTATTTTCATTTTATTTGATGCATTCATATTTATTTCTAATTGTTTCTTGTATGAATTATTTGAAATTATATGAAATATGTGATTTAAATGCCTTAAGTGGAACTATGATGTGAATTCGTGTGAATTATGAATTATATATTTTATGATCTTAATTAATTCGACCTCGAGTGCATGATTTTCGTATTTAATTTCATGCTCTTTAAATGGATACTCTTAATTGTTTATGATTTATATGTTATGAAAATATGTTGAATTATATGTTAAATGCCTTAAATTAATTTTATGAATTCATTTTATATGAGTTTTACGTGATAGGAATTTGAACGTTTGAAATGGTACCTTTCTTTTATTCTTTTGACACTAAGTGGTTTCATTTGGTTCTAAGCTTATCATATGATATTTATTAATAAATAAGCAATGTGTTATGATATCGATATGAAATTATGCTATGATATTGAAGGGGAAATGTGAAATGAAATTGTTAACGTTTAAGTGTTCATTTGATATTTTCTTGCATTCATAGCATCCATTTGCATCGCCGTGCTTCTAAGTGGTACATGTTTGAGTCTAAGTCTTTAGTGTTGCGTTTGTTTGTCTCAGGGGTGCTTCCGGGGGGAGTCGTGCCCGGAGTTTAAATTGTTTGGGATCGTTTTCTCGCACCACACTACACTTTTGTTCAAAGGTGAGGTTTAGGTTCTTTTCTTTTTAGTTAAGCGGCCTAAGACCCTTAAATGCTCGTTTTCTAACTCGTATGTGACTATATATTATATATAGTTAAATATGTGTAATGTATAATATGTTTATGATCTTGTTATAAAGTTTTGGTTTTCGAAAGGGCTATATCTACGAGCATATATGAGTTCACCTTTTTAATGAAAGTCTAATGTTTATGAAAGTTTAATGCTAATGTTTGTAATGTTAATGATTTGTAATGAGCGAGAATGCAATGCAACGAAAGGTAAGGTAAGGTAAGGTAATGTAATGGTATTGTTGGGCCCCGGAGACGTGGGTAAGGGAGACCCGGGTTGGCCATGGGGTCGCCGGTTATGACCCCTGTGCAAGTTCTCCATCCAAGGTACTACGTACGACCCTAGGGAGGTTGGGGAAGTCGCGGTGCTCTTGATGCCTTCGGAATGAACCGGGGAGGACTCGTGTGGGCTAGCTACCCCTCGAGGAATGTATGTAATGGCACTCGTGTGGGTTAATCGCCCCTCGAGGAATGTATAATGGCACTCGTGTGGGTTAATCACCCCTCGAGGAATGTATAATGTAATGGATGGCTAGGGTCGACGGACTCTTCCATCACCGGAGAAGGGGATTGAATGTGATTTCTGTTTTATGTAATGTAATGTAATGAGGAGCCCAGGATGGGATCTATGCTCGTACTCATCGAGCTTAATGAAATGGTTGGATTATGAAACGGGAATAGAGACTTTATGTTAATGTTTTTGTTAAGGAATACGAATTGTATACGTATATGATATGCAATGTCCTTTGAAATGTTTTGGTGTGCAAAACCTATTCCCGGTTCATAACCTTTATCTTTTATGTGCTTTGCTATCTATATGTATAGTGTGTGGGTGTGCTTTAGCCCCCTCACTTAGTCGAGATATGACTGACACCTCTCCTTTTCCCACTTTTAGTTTGCAGGTCTTTGAGCACGAGCTAGGCGGAGAAGTGGGTCGTTCGAGTCTCACTTTTGAGTATAGGTCGTGCTAGGTGCATTGCATTTCATTTTGGATGTGTACTTAATGATTTGATCTTAATTTATATTTTGTTATGTAATTATGATTTGATACGGATTTGTATATTTGGATACTTGGTGCCTATGTTTGATCTTGAATTTTATTTTTCTAGAACTCCTAGCTTCTGCTATTTGTCTATTTGTCACGTGCTCTATGTATGTTTTAGCTCCGCCTAGCCTAGTGAGTGTGTGGTCTCCCGTTCGCTCAGACCTGGGCTCGTGTATGGACTTCCCATTTCATATGCGGGTTCGGGTTTAGGTGCGGGGGATGTGGTGGCCCGCGCTCCGGGTGACACAAACATTAAACTATTCTCTAAACCATGTGCCTCTCATGAGCCAATCCCCACGTCCGAGAGGCAAGCTATGGAATAACACAGAGAGATAAGTAAAGCATTATGCTTCAACCCGTGTGCCTCCCATGAGCCAAGCACCACGATAGAAAGATGGGTTGTGGAATGACACGTAGAGGTAAGAAAAGCTTAGCTCTTTGCATGGTATGGTATAATATATATATAATACGTACGTAGCGAGATAAATATACGTTTGGCTTCAGTACGCTTTGACTTTGAATATACTTGGGCCCGGAGGTGTGGGTAAGGAGCACCCGTGACGGCCATGGGGTCATCGGGCACTCCTCCTATGCACACCTCCATTTGAGAGAGTTTACTCAACCTTGGGAGGTTGAAGGGAAAGTGGTTCTCTTGAGCCGACGATTACCCCGTCGAAGGAGCGGGTAGGAGTAATTAGCCCCTATCTCAGTATAAATTTTAAATCGATAAATTTTAATAACAAGTTAAGCTAAGATATGCTATGCTATTCTATGCTGTGATATATTATGATATGTTAAGATACGTTATTGTAGTGCCCGGAACGACGAGCCACCATATCCCCTGCACCTAGTCCCGAACCCACATATAAAATATGAATCCATACATGAGCCCAAGGCTAAGCGAACGGGGACCTACATACACTCTAAGCCAGGTGGAGCTAAGACAGGACCAGAGCGCGTGAAAATAACAACAAAGCGGAAGCATACGTACGAAATTTAAGTAATATAAATCAACAACAAGTACGGGTTCAACTGTCCCTAGAAGCCTGTTTCAAAACAAGAATTTATAAGTTCATACATAATCCATTGAACATAAAAAAATTATATACAAAAGTGTGACCAAATACAACAAGAAAAGCAACTCGAACTAGGCCACTAGAAACCCGACCGACTCACGACTCCACCTAGCACGAACCAAAACCTGCAAACTGAAAAGTTGAAAGGAGAGGGTCAGTCCACCGACTGAGTGAGGGGGCTAATACACATCCACATATATATACATATATAGTAAAGCATGTAATAAACAAAAGACTATGAACCGGGGTAGGGTTTTACATACTAAAGCCATTTTCAAATCAAACTTATACATATTCATATTCTTAACCGATCATAGTATAAAAGAAAGTTCCTATCCCGTTTCATAATCAACATATCATAACCAATTCATATACCCGGTGAGTAAGGGTCTTCAACTAACTCCCCACTTATTAACATACATAATAAAACGGAAATCAAAAGTCATAAAACAATTCCAACCCCAACAACCATGTAGTTCGGGGAGCAAACCCTCACTACTCATTACCAATGCACACGGGGTAGCTAACCCACATTGTGCTTGAAGCACCACGCCTCCTCAACCTCCAAGAGTCGCGTGTAAGTACTTCAAATGGAGACCGTGTACAGGCTTAACCCGATGGCCTTTGCCGTCCCGGGCGTCCTTACCACGTCTCTGGGGCCCAGCAATTCAGAACAGAGCTTATCAGATCATAACTCGCTACATATCAAACATAACTTAACGTACCTTAGCATACCTTACCTTGCAACTCAGCATATGCTTTTAACGTACCTCTTCGTGTCATCCTAAATTATATCATGTTGAAGAAGAGCATAACTTGCACGAAGATACACGGTTTGGAGTATAGCCTTATTGTAAAATATTTTCAAGCTCACATATGCTCATACATATAATTCAAAACATTTAATCATATGACAAAGTTATAAAAGTATCTAATAAGCACGTATTATATAAATATAATAGTATAGTCACATGCGGGCTTGAAAACGAGCAGATAGGGTCGTAGGTCGTATTAACTAAAAAGAAAACAAACCTAAACCTCATCTTTTATCAAAAGTTCTCACGGAGCAGCGTTGACGGCCAAGAAGAAGCTAAATGGTGGATCCAACACCTCCCAAACTTGACTCTTTCAAATTGAAGAAGAAATGGAGGTGTATTGAGCTCAAATCTTGCAAGAGGAATAGTGCTGATTTTTCCCCTTTCTTCTATCTTGGTTGGAGCAGCTTTTTCCTCTTCTCTCCTTGGTTGAATGTAATGAGGCCGAGATGGGTGATAGAGGGATGAATAAGTGAAGTGTGGGTCCAAGTGTGAGTTGAATTGGTCAAATATTAAGGAAGATATGACCAAATTAGTGAAAGGTGGTCAAAACGCGTGTGTGGCTCGGTTCAGGAAAAATACGGTGGTTCAAATAGGCTTTGAAAATTACAAGGATAGATTCTTTAGCTCCGTATCTTTATTACAAGTCCAGCGCCACTTCCAGAATTCAAATCCGAATTCCCGGGCTCAAGTTATGCCTTAGGTCATATTAACTAAAAAGAAAACAAACCTAAACCTCATCTTTTATCAAAAGTTCTCACGGAGGAGCGTTGATGGCCAAGAAGAAGCTAAATTGTGGATCCAACACCTCCCAAACTTGACTCTTTCAAATTGGAGAAGAAATGGAGGTGTATTGAGCTCAAATCTTGCAAGAGGAATAGTGCAGATTCTTCCCCTTTCTTCTATCTTGGTTGGAGCAGCTTTTTCCTCTTCTCTCCTTAGTTGAATGCAATGAGACTGACATGGGTGATAGAGGGATGAATAAGTGAAGTGTGGGTCCAAGTGTGAGTTGAATTGGTCAAGTATTGAGGAAGATATGACCAAATTAGTGAAAGGTGGTCAAAACGCGTGTGCGGCTCGGTTCGGGAAAAATACGGGGGGTTCAACAGAATTCAAATCCGAATTCCCGGACTCAACTTATGCCTTCCGGAATCCGAGGCACGCTAAGACTTCTTAGGCCCTCAAATCCCAAAAATAAAAGAGATGGTATAAGACCTCAACGAACAAGTATAAACGAGTAAAATAAACATATAAACAAGTTCATAAAACATATAATTCAAGTATATCACGAATTCACGAAGTTCGGAAAATAAATTCAAGTAATATAAATTAAATACGGAAGTTAAAACGTGCAACATAAATAATTAGAGCATAAAGAACACTTAAACAATTACTTTAACATATAAATTAAATCAAAAGAGAATTAGAACGTCGGTAAACCCTCTCATGATGTCATTCCTGGCTTGTCGAAGAAACGGGGTGTCACAGTTATGTTTTGCTACGCTGGGCTTTGTTTTGGATAGGCTTTTCTTTGTTTTCTTAGAAAATCCCTATATGTATTATCACCGATAAAATATTTCGGCGTGCAAAAACTATCCCCGGGTTCATCAACATTTACGCTTTATACATGTTGTGCTCTCCTTATACATATTTGTAGTGTGCATGTGTCAGCCCCTCACTCAGCCAGTGGACTGACCCTTTCCCTCCCCAACGTTTTTAGTTACAGGTTTGGCCTTCCGAGTTCGAACTAGGCAGCTTGAGTAGAGTCCTTAGAGTCTGTCTGCTGAGTCAAGTATATTGTGGTTTCTTAAGTTTTGTAATAATTTATGCTTTGTATTCGGATGAATTATGTTTAAATTTTACTGATATGTTATGTTTGATTTTGGGATAGGTTTCTAGGGCCCAGATGAACCCGTTTACATTTTGTAATTTTTTATTGAATTAAGATTTTTGGGATTAGAAACCTATGCTAGTTGAACTCGTCACTTTTACTTGTCCACTTTATTTTTATGCACTTATGCTTTCGTTTCTGCTTCCATTGTTATTTTAATTGTTGTAGTCAGGGTCTGTGTAACGCCTAGCTTAGGTGTGTTTGTTTGTCTCCCGTTCACTATTGCTTGGTTCTTGTACAAACTCTCCATTTCGTATGTGGATTGGGCTTTAGTGTGGGGATGTGGTGACCCACCTGTTAGGAATAGTGCCCTGAAAGCTGATGTAATAGTCCGTTTAGTACTTTCATTTTGTAAATCATAGACAATCTTTGAATAATAAACTAACTTAGACAACATTTCTTTATATTCTCTTGTTTGATTGTATGTTTACTTTAGCTGTGCATGTGTAAGAACTCCCCTAATTAATATGACTTATAGGACTCAACCATTTAGGTGAAATGGTTCATGAGACGAGCCCTAAATCACTTAAGCTATGATTAGAAATCACTCCAAGCCAATGAGTCCAAAAGACAGTGGGATGTCGATATGACTCATTCGAGGCTTGATCGTGTGATCACACCCTTAAGAAGGACCATCTTGTTTCATGGGGTGCAAAGTGTATTGATTGATACGTGCGTGATACATGGGGGTTCTTACTTATTCTAAGTAGGTACACTGAGGTGCCCCGTGTGAGAAGATTCCTAAATGGGAAAGGAAGTTTCTATTTTTGGAAATAGAAACTTCCAGATTAGGAAATATCTCACGAGTTATTGATGTGATTAAGTAGTCCTTAGACTTGAAATTCCATCGATGCTTTGTGGGCTAACTCTGCAATCTTAGGTATGAGCTTTAAAGGGTGTCACCTTAGACAATTGATTCAAAGCTTGTGTTGGGGTTGCATAAGTGGCACATGGAAACATATGAGAATCAAGAAAGGACCTACAACTTGCATTAGCAAGTTGATCTCTTATTGTGTAAGTCATTCATATACCATAAAGGAGTCCTTGGCCAATTCAGTGGATTAAGACATCAAGAAATGGGTTTCTTGGATTGAGATCAAATGGATATGAAATGCACTTAACTTTAGGATCGAGATTATTAGGGTTCTGATTATTCCCTTGCCTTAGATCTTGATTGAGAGATGGGATGTAGGAGGATTTTATCTCACATATGTCAATGACTTAAAGGTTCTTTCAAATTGAGATATTCTTATTCAGCTAGGGGTCACATGCCTGTTGCTAGATTATGGTAGTGTGATCTATGGACTGATTAATTAATTATGATTAATTAATTAGGGTCACTGCTAATTGAATTAAGAACCTAGAGGGCCACACACAACAACCCTGTCACGTGGGTTAAGGCTTGAATTGATTAAACGAGTTGATCGAACCAATAAGTGATTGGTGGGGACCACACGTGTGGCACATGTGTGGGATGCGTGTCCCAAGTGACACGTGTCACTATGTGGTGTAGATTAAATAATTAATATTGATTGATTATTTAATGGACTTTAATTTAATTATGAATTATTATTAAAGTTATAATTTGGAGAAATAGAGTCTAATAAATAATTAATTATTAGCTTCAAGTTATTTATTATGAATAAATAATTAAATTAAAATATCTAAAGGAGTTGGATATTTATTCTTGCACAACAAGTTAGTCAAAAGGAGACTTTTGATCAAAGTTGGAAAGCTTTCTTTCCAAGCAAGAAATCCCTTAGCTTGATGGTTAAGGAATCCTATTCCAATATGGAGTGGGGTTCGAACCCCTAGAGCTATAAATACAAGGGGTTCGAACCCCTTGAAAGATGTTAGACAAATTCTCCTTCTCCAAATTATTATACACTGAACCCTAGAGCCTAAACACCGAATATAGAACTAGCATCCTCCCTATTTAGATTGTGGTCGAGGTTGGTGGACTAATTCTCTAGAGGGCTATTATTGTGAAGTCTTGAAAGATTCGAATGAGCATGGGGACTTGCCGCTTGAAGAGCGTTCTTGGGCGGCTAGAACGTGTCAAAAAAGCGATGATCTAAGTGAGTTTCTTAGAACCCTACGAATTTGGGAATAAGAATTGCAAGATTCGATCTTCTTTTGGGAAAATTTTTAAATTTCGCTGCGCCTTTCTTTCATGTTTTCCCAACACCACCGTGCGGGGTGCTATAGGAAAGAATTCAACGTCAAACTAAACGTACAGTTTAAGCCTTTAAGGAGTAAGTGAAGTGGTAATGTGGAACTAAGTGCTTGATATGTAGAGTATAGAATTGAAAACTCCCTCACTCAGTCGGTGGACTGACCCTCTCTCTTTACCTTTTAGTTGCAGGTATTTTGAGCTCGAGCTAGGTGAAGAAGTGTGTCGTACGAGTTTCACTTGTCTGTATAGGTCGAGTTAGGTTGTATTTTGTTTACATGTAATCTTCTTATGATATGTATTTTTTGGATTATGACTTTGTAGCTTATGTTTATATGTTCTTTTGGGTTGTGATGGCGTTTATGTTAATTCTTGTTGGTTGATTAATCTTGTTGATTAATTGCTACCGCTAGTTTTGCTTTGCCTCTTTCGCGCACATTAAGTTTTCTGTCTTAGCTCCGCCTAGCCTAGTGTGTGTGTTGGTCACCCGTTCGCTTTGACTTGGACTTGGGTATGAATTATCCATTTCTTATTCGGGTTCAGGTCTTAGTGCAGGGGATGTGGTGACCCACCCGTTTGGGCTGCTACATGGGTTGAATTCTTTCCCGTTTTCAATTGTACGTTTAGTTCTCAGATTAAACTTAAGAGAGGTGGACGACACAACAAGTTCTTCTTCAACAACGGTGAGGTGCGCTCGTCGGCAGTGGTCCGATTTTGAAAATCGAACAATGAAGAAAACGGGAAAGTAAGAAGAGAGATGATTAAAAGGATATAGGGTGGAAAAAGTAAAAATAGTGTGGTTGGAATAAAAAAATAAGGGCAAAAGAGACTTTTCAGGGCCTGGGCGAGGGGGGGGGGGGGGGGGGGAGGGGGGGGAGGGGGGTTTACAACAAAATAAGATGTGTACTAGGGATTTAATATTGACATTTTTCAAAATGGGGGGTTTAGAAAAAATTTTGGAGATATTTGGTTTTCTTTTTTACCTGCCCATATATTAATACTTATGTATTATCGAAAATACCCAAAGGGACTATTTTATAACATATTAAATGTTAAGGGCTCATTTTGTTAACATTTATTTATTCAAGGGACTATTATGAATATTTTTTTATTTAAATTTGATAAGGGTAAATTCGGGAGTGCTAACATGGCTCCACTTATCAACATGTGGATGTTCCTAAGCAGGCCCAATTGGGAACATTTGGCTACGTCACAATCTCGATCCAAGTCATTTCCTCCCTCGAGCCAACACTTGTACCAGTAATCTGGCAAGCCTTATCTCCATACACTACCTGGTCCCACTTGCCTCGACCCAATGAGGCCCTCGACAGAAAGGCCTCCCTAAGCCAAGTACAATTTCGACCCAGGTTGCGTAAGTACGGGCGCATTAAATGCAGACACCCTTCCCTGCAGGCGCATTAAATGTGTCCCATTCTCTGTACCAAATCTGCCGCAACTCTAATAAAGCAAGTACGTGAGACCTTACCGGAAAGTACCGTAACAATAAGGATTCACAATAATTAATTCATAAACAAAGTCAATAAATTAAACCATGTATCCAAACCCAATCCATGAGACATTAGTTTGCTAGGGAATAATTAAACTAATAAAATTATTCTACAAAAAAGCATAGGAAATTATGGATGCAAATTTGAGATTGTTGTGGTGTCGCTCGCGTTTACTTGGACATCTCCATCCTCGTAACTTCTCGTCGCCTCTCCAACTATCTAAACTCCAAACTCTAGCTGGACTATGTTAGAGGATGAATAATTATGTTTGTGTAGGGTTTTAGGTCCTTTTATATTGCAAAAATCGCCAAAAAATAAGCTTAGGCGGAAAATCGCGAAAAGCCCATAAAAGTTGTTTGGAGGGTTTTTAGCGGCAACGAAGAATTTACACTATAAAAGTTAGCGGCGGCTAAAAAAGTTAGTATCCACGAACAAAAATTTAGCGGTGGCTAAAAATCTGTCAATAGGATTTCAGCTCTATTGTTTGCGACGGAGAATAATTCATTCATAAATGATTAGCGGCCGTGAATTACTCCAGAAATAATTTTTGGCTCTCTTGCTCGTCTTTCCTCCATTTTCTATATTTTTTAATCTAATACCAATATTACCTGAAAATGAACAATTTAAGCACAATAATGGTATAAAATCATACGAAATATATGCTTAAAATATCAAGTATTTTATGCCTAATAGATTTGGACCTTGACAAAACGAGCAACGGATAGGTGCCGATAGAGCGGCACCCGAGCTGGTCCCAGAAGTCTGGGCTTCTTGTTGTTATTGTGAAAGCCTTGGGGTTTGAAGACCGGATTTGACACCCCGCTTTTTCGATCGTCTGAGCAGACGCCACGTGTTGTTTGCTTTGTGTGTTTAATTGTTTAATTTACTTTTTTTGTTGCTTAATGTGTTTTTATGTTTTTAATTCTGTGATTTCGTGCATTATGTGGCCCTATTTTCAGCTCTTTAAGAGTTTAGGGACTTGTTTGAGTTTTCTCTTTTTAGGGGTGTTTTGATCATTTATCGTTCGATCGAGATTTTGACATAACGGGCCTCTTTAACGCTTCGGGGCATCGAAACGAGTACGTACACTTTAAGTTTGCCCAATTCTGACATCGTTAGCCCTTCCTACGGGGTTATTCTCGCCCGTTAGGACCCGAAATAAAATATCCGGATCCAAGGTTGATTGGTCAAAGCTTCAGCCGGCTTTTCTCTATCCTCTCTCCCGCTTCTCTCTCGTCCCTCTCACACACCACGCACGCACCACACACACAAATTCAAACTCGGTCGTTTGTCGAAGGAATTCGACCAATGAATAGTCTAAATCAAAGATTTCGAGACGAGGATCACGATGGTGAAGACGGAATTGAAATCCGACCAATGATGAAGGAGTTATGGCCAACTGAAGTTTCAGAATTCATGTATAAAAATTGACAGCAACTTTGAGGGCCTTGTTCGACCTCTTCTGACAACAAAATCTAGCAAAATTAGTATACATATCGAACGTCTCGATGAGATCTACAACTTGGCGGTGTTCTCATGGCCTGAAATGGCCTGGTGATGGAGATATCGGCCGAAAACAGTAGCAGCGTCGGGCGTGAACAGTACCAGGCGGAGGAAACGCCGCCTCCGGTGGCTTTTTCTAACGAGGATTGGTGGTTCTCAAGGTTTTTTGATCCCTTGAGCTTATTTTTGGCCTCAGATTGACCTAATTCACAGTGTAGGTAGTGATTCCGGTGAGTTGTAGCAGCGGTGAAACTTCGGTAGCTAATGGGGGCCCTTTCCGGTAATATTTTGGCGACTGGCCCTTCACGAAAGTTGTTGGGAACGACGAGATCTTTCTTTTCCCACTCACCCGACTCCTGATTCAACCGTTTGGTGGTGGTGCGTGGTGGCACACAGCGGTTCAACATCGGCTGACTTTTCGGCGACTTTTCCTGACCATTACCTTAGGCAATTTGAAGGTCTCGTCACGGGTAAGCCAATGCAATTTACGGATTCGATTTTCATTAACCGGTTTGGAAGCAATTTGATTTTGAAGATTTTGGGATTTTTGTATTATTGGATCTGAAATTGGAGACGATTGACTTGGAATTTTCAAAAATTGATCGTGGATTTGGAACGAGCACGATGAGTGCTTGCACGGGTGAATTTTTGGGATTTTTCCAGCATGTTCCGACGGCGGCCGAACTGTGGCTGGCCACTGTTTCGGCGGCTCCGGTGGCGGCGTTCTGGCGGTATTCAGACAAGTTGTTCGCCTCGTTGTGGTGAGTCTAATGCCACTTCCCTTTCGTTAATCAGATGTTCGGTTTAATGCTTACGAAATATTTTGTATATTTGAGACCAATTAAATTAATTGTTTTAAATCCAATAAATTGTTAATTGCTTGATTTGTCGATCAATATGAATTCCAATATATATGAAATCATGTATTGAATGCAATGTGTTATGTATTGGTGCTTCGAACTTCAATTTGAATTCCGATATGTCGAGTTTGAGCTATTTGTCTAACTTGAAGGGGGTGTTGGTGTAATTTTGAATAATATGAAATTGTATGACTTGAATTATTCAATCTTTGTTATTTTAAAAATGAATATGCTAATCCTGATTAAGTAAAATTGAATTATTATGTCTTGGATGATTTAATTTGAAACTTTGCAATTTAGGTTTAATTACTTAAATTTAATATGAAACCTATGAAATAAATTATGAAAGTATAAATTATGATTGATTTAAGTGAATTGTTTAATTATGCACAGAATATTGTGAAATATGTCAATATGTAGTTATGTATAAAATTGTTATGTAATTCACGTTTATCCTTTCGAGACTTGACGCATGATAGGAATTAAATTCATAATGTTCTGATTTATTTTATTTAATTGATGTTATGAATTTTATAAGCTATGCATCTCTCGATATGTAATGTAAATTGTAATATGATATGAATGACTTAATTGTATAAATATGGATTATATGTTGCATCATTTGTATTCATGAGCATGGTCGTGTGTCTTTGTGGTTGTGGTTTGAGTCTGAGTTTTGTGTTCTATGTGTTTAGTTGTTCAGGGGTTTCTTCAGGGAGTGCCTGTCTGCTGTTTAGGTTCCGGTGGGACTTCTTGGCTCGTGTTTTCCGTTCTCATCGGTGTAAGGTGAGGTTTTAGGATTTTCTTTTAGTTAAAGTGACCTACAACCCTTTATGCTCGTTTTCAAGTCTGCATGTGATTATTCTATTTCATTTATATAATAGATATGTGCCTATACGATACTTTTATGATTTTATCATACGATTAAAGGATTTCGGACTATATATACGAGCGTGTGTAAGCTTGAAAATATTTTGCAACGAGGCTATACTCCAAACCGTGTGTCTTCATGCCAGCTACGGATTAGGATGACACGGAGAGGTACGTTTATAGCATATGCTAAGTTGCAAGGTATGGTATGTCTGATAAGGTAAGTAAGTTATAATTATGATATGATAAGTATGATATATAGCGAGTTATAATCTGATATGCTCTATTCTGATGTGTTGGGCCCCGGAAATGTGGGTAAGGGAGACCGGGACGGCCATGGGGTCGTCGGTTATCATCCCTGTGCTCATTCTCCATTTGAAGTACTTACGCTCGACTCTTGGAGATTGAAGAGGCGTGGTGCTTAAACGGGGAAGGTACAGTGTGGGTTAGCTACCCCGTGTGTATTCGTATTAGTTGTAGTGAGGGTTTGTTCCCCGAACTACTTTGGTGTTGGGGTTGGATTATTATATGATATTTGCTTGTTTTCCGTTTTGATACGTATGATAATGATATGGAAGTAAGGTTGGAAATTCGTACTCGCTGGGTATAAGATATGTTCTGTTATACTGATTATGAAATGGGATATGTGCTTTCTCTTTTGATATGTTACGAGTATGTTCAGTTTGTTATGTTTGAATAAGTTTACGTTTGGTTTGAAAATGGCTTTGGTATGCAAAACCCTACTCCCGGTTCATAGTCTTTCTTTTGATATGTGCTCTGCTCCTTATTATGTATATTGTGTGTATGTTCAGCCCCCCTCACTCAGTCAGTAGACTGACCCTCGCCCCACCTATGTTTTTAGTTTGCAAGTGCAGGTTGTTGGAGTTCGAGCTAGGCGGCGGTGTGTCGTATCTGTTGAGTCAATGTCATTTGTGGAGTTTGCTAAGTTTCTATTTCAGTTATGTTTGTAATTTGTAAACGTATATACTCTGTACAAGTTTATGCTTATTGATTGTATGTACGAAATTCGGGATTTATTGTGATTATTTCGGGGCAGGCTTCTAGGACTAGTTAAACCCGTGTAACTGATTATGATTGATTTGATATGATTGATGTTTTAAATTTTGAAAATTTGTGTTCTTTGCTTTGCTTCCGCTTCCAGGTTTTTTTTTCTCTGCTGTTCAGGGTCTAGATACCGCCTAGCTTAGGTCGGGTCTTGTCTGTCTCCCGTTCGTTACTACTTGGTTCGTGTACGGATTTCCCATTTCGTATGCGGATTGGGCTTTAGTGCGGCGGATGTGGTGGCCCAGAATTACAGGCGCTACACCGGAGGCCTACCTTGAGGTGCAGGCCTCTTACCCAAGTTAGAACTCAATCTCAAACCGTACCCCAAATAAAAAGTTTGGGGCTTCAACCTTAGCTTTTGGGCCTCCACTTGGACTGCCTTCCTTGTATCCCTGGCCCACGTGTTAACGGTCGATGCTTGATGGGCTTGTTGAATATCCACCCTAAGCCCATGCAAAAAATTTCGAGCATTGAGTTGATCATTATCCGTGATGTGTGTGGCTTAAGGTGCAAGCCTCGAACTCAAGAATATAGCCATCCATGGACCTTGACCCTTGCTTCAAATCCAAGAACTCTTGAAGCCTTCTCTCCCTCGCACTGGGTGGAATGTACTTCTCTTGGAATTCCCAGACAAAACTTCAATTAAACTCTTCACCGCTCTTCTCAAGCCTCAATCTCACCCCCTTAAGCCGATTAGAAGTTTGGCCTTGTATGAAACAAGAGGTGCAACGCATTCTCTTGTGAACTACTGGGGTAAATCTCCCAAATACCTGCGATCTCCGAAAGCTATTCCTCGGCTTTAATATCATCGCCTCCGAACCACTTTGGAGGATTGTTATTCCCGAATTCCCTATAAACCGAAGACACATAACCTTCTTACCCTTCACCAGATGGTGTTTGTTGTCTTTGATTTTGTTGTAATTAGTTGAGAAGAACTTGGATGATATTCTCCACATTCAACAGTAGTGCCTGAGGTGGATTACCATGAGGAGGTGATTGCTCACGATCTCGGCGTCGAGGTAGCATCCTGAAAAAAAAAAAAATGAAACAAATATCGATACATGGGGTTTAGTAAATGTTGATGTGAAAAATTAATACAATTAGCAACAAGTAGTCATATAAAGTGCAAGTGAATGCAAACAATCACATAGTCCTATGCCGAACGACCTAGACGGACTCGATACGACATTGGAGCTCCAGTTTTAACACCTAGAACTCTATAACCACTTAAGGATGTAGCACCCACAGTGGTGGGCATCACATCCCCCGCACTAGAACCCGACACGTATACGAAATGGAAAGTCCGCACACGCACCAAGTCATAACGAACGGGTAACAAATAAAATCTCACCTAAGCTAGCGGTCTAGACTCTAATACAGAGTGCGCAACAAACAAATGTAAATGCTGAAGCGATTTATATATATATATATATACAATTCATATAACCACTTACCCACCACGGGCCAAAAGGATCGGATCAAGTGTTTAAAGCTATAACTACAAGAGTATTCATACATAAAATAATAAATCAAGATATGAATGTATGCAGACTCGAGCTACAAAACAAGTAAGACTCAAAAGACAAACTTGCCGCCTAGCTCAAACCTCAACTTGTACCTGCAACTCAAGAAAAACAATGGGGAAAAAAAGGAAACAACGAAGAGGGGTCAGTCCTAACGACTGGTGAGGGGGCTAACACACACACACCCATACATATACATACGAGCAAAGAAAAGAACAAATGCAAAAGTTCATGAACCGGATCATGGTTTTTTCAAACTAAAGCATTTTCCCATGATAATAGATATATAAAAAAGTTCAAGGCCTAGAGGCAAAATCAACCAATTTTATTAATTAAGAATCCATTCCCATTTCATGAACCAAATCAAAGTCTAACAAACTCGGAGACTGCGAGTTCCTCCAACCAAACTCCTCAAAGCCAAACCTACCAAAAACAAAGCCAAACAAACCAACCTCAGGCCAAATGATGGAAAGGCTTGCAAGCCCTAAACCATCGGTTCAAAGCTCGTACCGAGATGGTGGCTAATTACTCCTACCCGTTCCTTCGAAGGGTTAATCGTTGGCTCAAGAAAACCTACCTTTCCCTCGACCTCCCCAGGTTGGACAAGCCGTCTCAAATGGAAATTTACACAAGAGGTGTGTTCGGCGACCCCATGGCCGTCCTGGATCCTCTTTACCCATATTTTCAGGCCCAAACAAAGTCAAAACCAAACGTACCAAACCAATCTTTCATGGACAAAGCTCGCAACAAAACTCACACCAACCCTTTTAAAAAACAAACGAAAACGTAGATTACATATACATAAAAAAATGTTTTCCAAGGTTTCATAGCAAGTGAGAGAAATTCCCAAAGTACATACTCAACACATATCTATACATAATATACGTTGATCGCATGCAGACTCAAAATGCATTTAGAGTTTTAGGTCGAATTATCTAAAAGAAACAAAACCTCACCTGGGCAAATAAAGCGTATCAAAGAGAGGCCAACCAACACCTACGGAGCTGGCTCGTCACCAATCCGCTGCACCTACGGAGCGGGCTCTTCACCAATCCGCTGCTCCTCAGAACAATCCAAACACAAAGAACAAACCTTAGACTCAAAATGAACCACATAGACGCTCAGCAAATGCAAATGAATGATAATTATGCAATGAATGTATAAAATAAGGAATTAAAGTCAACACTTAGCAAACATGGGCATACATTGCAATAATCAATCAATTAGCACATTAGGAGCATGCTAGGGATGGGAAAAGTACGGAAGTAAAGCACCTAAGCAAGTAAAACAAAGTATGAAGCAACAAGTAAATAGACACACAAACAACAGAGATCAAACGACCATTTAGGGTTATAGTTCAAAATCCAAATGGCCGTGTAATCTTGTATGCCCAAAAATGAGGGACTTCATACGACCATTTAAGGTTTCAGAACAAAAACTAAACGATCGTTTAAAGTCACCTGGAACATCCAGTAGCTCTCACACGGTCGTTTAAGGTCTTAGTGCAAAAGCCAAACGGCCGTTTGAGGGCCAAACCAAGGCAAACCTGGAGCTCCAAATTGTCGTTTCGATTTCAGTACAAAAACCAAACAACTGTTTGGAAGAACCTGCAGCAAAAACTTACAGGTCTTCCATGGCGGGTAAAACAGGCCCAAGCTGTGACACCCTAAATGGAGGGCCCCACATCCCCCGCACTGTGAACCCGGTCCACACATGAAATGGAGAGTCCATACATGAACCAAGCTCACAGCGAACGGAGACAGAACAAAAAAAAAACCATCCTGTGTTAGGCGGGACTAGACCCTGTACCAACAAATCAACAGGAACAGAGCAATAGGAAAAAGGCAGTCATGCTTTCACAACCAATTCATGAAAGCAATACAAGCAGGAAAGTAAAACGGGTTCAACTAAAGAAAATGCAACTTGTCCCGAATTCAAAACATATAACAACATAAAGACGGGTTCCACTAGTGGCCCTAGAAACCTGTCCCGAGTTCAATAAAATATTAAAGATACAAAATGGCCTACAAGGCCCGAATACAAAGTACGAAATAAGTAAACGGTACAATGCAGTATGCAGGACCAAGACTCAAACAAAGACTTCACCAGACTCCCACCTAACGGCCACTGAACCTGCAAGGCAAAACTAAAAACAACGAGAGGGAGGGGTCAGCCAATTGACTGAGTGAAGGGGTATAATCAGGCAATCAGGCAGGCATAATTCCACTACACGTTTTAGTTACAAAGACAGGAGACAGGAAAAAGGAATAAATACATACGTACTGGCGGAATTACGTCAATACATGCAAGTCACATAAATAAGATATAATATGCATATGTCGATATCCATACGCCTCTGTTGATGCCCACTTTACCTTTATAATCCACGAGCTCCGGTGCTGAACAGGGACTGAGATATACCAGAGGTTACGGATATCTATACTTAACATTTTAGGTGGACCCAGCGAGAACAGGTATTTATTCCATCCTGGACTCCTCTTTTCACTTATTAAATTACAGGTACGAGTAGGTAATCAGGTATCAAGCAGGAAATAGGAGTTTATAATTATAATAGGTGGGAAAACAAGTACAAATTATCCTCCTTTCTCAGGGTGCAATGTGGCTGGTAGCTAACCTCCACATCCGTGCATCAGGATGATCTTCGGGTTTATGACTCCCTCAGATCGGAGCCCCATCTTCCACCAAACCTCCTGGTGGATATCCGGGTAGTCCAAAAGTGTGGGACTTGTGCAAGAGGTCACCGTCAGCCCGATACCTCCCCGGATCAATCAATACACAAGCCCCTGGGACCCAGGAACAGGTACAGGATCCACACCGGCTAGCCCAGGGCTAGGAGAGCAGGGGGAAATCAATATCTAGCAAAACAAGCTTAGGGTTAACACTGCACAATTTATAAAGCATTTTCGGTACATAGCCGGTATAAAGGATATGGTTAATTATATTATGAAAACCATTTGGCATAATTTTAATTCATGCAAGGTCATAGGTCGAATATAAAAGAAAACCCTCACCTCCAAATGCAAGAAAGAAGTAGGAAAAGGACCACAAGGCTTGAAAGTCTCCACCGAGGAGAACACTGAATAAGAAAGGAAACATGGTGTACTTGTGAGACACGACTCAATAATGGAACCAAGTAGGACGCATGGAGATGTTCATGAAGTGGTGCATCATGTCATAGCATGATTCAATATACATTAAATCATGAATGTGTCATGATTGGAAGTGATCATATTCATATGCCCAATTACTCGAACAAATTCAATTCATATATAAAGCACGAGTTCAAACAATCAAGTTTAAGCAAGTAAAGACCAAAGAGTGTAAAATAAAGCATAATTATCAATTAAGTAAGCATATAATTTATATAAATCACATACGGGAGCCAATGGGGTGAAAGGAACGCAAGAAGACAGCTTTTGGCAAAGTCTAGGAAAAGCTGACAGTTTTTGGGAATGCGTAAGCTGTAAAGAATTGAATATATCTTGAGTTCTAGAAGTTGGAATTCAGTTTTGTTTATTGGATATGACACTAGACAAATATATCTTTCTGAGGATATATGGCACGAATCATGGTTCAAAACGAGGTGAAAATGACAAAGGCCCGAAGTTGGATGAATGCAGATTGTCGGTAAAGTGGCGACACAAAAAAGAATTGATAATATCTCACAAATGGGAAAATATATTAAGGTGATTCCAATTGGAGAATATTCTAGACTTCAAGAGGTTTCCGTGGGTTTAAAATTCAGGTCAATAGGAGGTCGTATGAGGGAGTACCCGGCCGGGGAAAATACAAGGAAAACTTTACCCGGCCGGGGAAAACAGTGCAGAAAGTCTTCTGTACTAAAGTACCCGCCCGGGTACTTTTCTGTACAAAAACTCCCCACCCGGGGAGTCCTTCTGGGTATGAAAAAGAATCAGAACAGGGGCTGATCGAGGGAAAAAAGGGGAGGAAGCAAGACCACATTAAAACTTAACCAAAACACCCCAAAGCAATCACATATCATACATATAAGTTAAATATATCGTTTAGGCCACATTTAATCCAAAGAAACATGCTTTGATCCATCAAAATTAGTCAACAAACCCCAAAATGAAAATGATCATCTATGCTCTAAACTTCATGCAACTCATATCAAATATGCACATATTATCTCCCTAACTTCAAAAATAATACAATTAAGTTTATGAATCCAACAAATATCCAAAGCCCTACCAAAACCTTCATTGTGACGCCCCGATAATTCGGCCGTACAGGTATGATGTAAGTGTTTACCAAATTGCGCGAAATAATTATTCATACGTGATTTACATATTTAATTTTATTGTTTAATTATATTAAATGTTAATTACTTTATTTTTAAATGTTATTAATATCTTATATGATTATATAAATATGTATATATGTTAATTATGTTAACTATTATATTATAAGTTATTTAATATTTAGTATTTTTGTGAAGTTCATATCAATTGATATCTATTGCATAAATCGAACTTGATTGCAACGTGAATTAATTTCCCGAGCTTGACTTAATTTCGTTGTGACCTTATTTGATCATTTCCTGAACTTTGAGGACTTAATTACATTGGACTTAATTGCTCACTTGTTATGGAATTGAACCTAATTGCATGACTTAGATAATAGGAGGACTTAATAGCAAATTGGCCACTTCTTTCTCCTTCATAGCAGCAAATCACGTACCATGCCTCTCATTCTCATACAAACACATTACATACACATTGTTCTTTCTTCCTCTTTTCAACCGAGACAAACCCTCATCTAGTAGAGGATGATTTCATCATTCAAGCTTCATATTTGTGGGTTTTGTGATCATTCAAGCATCATCTCTTAATCTTAGCTTCCATTTCTTTCATTGAGGTAATTTTGGAGCATGGATGATTTTCTTGAAATTTTTGGTATGAAGAGGGCTTTGCTATATGTTGGTTTATGTGTGTATTTGTTGTTGGAATTATGTTTGTGAATGGTAAGCTTAAGATTTATGCCTATATCTTGAGATTTATGGACTTGGAGCATGAATGATGAAATGGGTTTGTATTGATGAATTCTTTGATGATCTAAGATGGAAATATGTGTTTTTATGAATTGTTAATGATTTATATGTAAGCTAGTACGGTTCTAGCATGAAATCTATGCAGTTGAACTTGATTATGGATCATTTGTTGGTTGTTGTTTTTGTTTCGTTCTTGTTCTGCTGTTGCTCTGTTTTTTTTTCTGTTGCGTACAGTTGACACAGGCGTGTCAACTTTGCCTTGTTCAGCGAGACACGGGGGTGCATGTTGGTCTGGTTTTGCTGTACCGTGACACGGGGGTGTCACGGTTTGCCTTGTATTGGTGACACGGGCGTGTCACCTTCTGATTTCATACTCCGTTGTACCGTGACACGGGGGTGTCAAGGGTTGCCTTGTAATGGTGACACGAGCGTGTCACCTTCTGCTTTCTTGCTTATTGTGGTTACATGCTATTGTACGTGCATGTCTTATATATATATATATATATATATATATATATATATATATTGGTTATGTATTAATTGTTATTTGGTTTAATTAGATATATGTAATTGTTTATTTCTAATTTTAAATGTGATTTAACTTGTGCCTCGATTCTATATGAAGTTCTTGAATCAGTTTGTTTGAAATTATGGAATTATGAGTTCGAATGAAATGAACGAATGAGTGAATGACTTGATTATATGATTTAATTCCTTAATAGTGCACATGAACATAATCTTGTCTTTTACATATTCATATCATGATCATTACATTGCCGAGCGTCTTATTTGGTCATATTGAGTCTCACCTCACCTTCCTTGCACAGATTTTGATCCTGTTGGAGACGAGGCCGCTCAGTGAGGCTTTCGTGTCTTCTTTTGTCGGTTTAAGGTGGGTTTCTCTTCTATTTAGATAAAACGACCCGATATATATCTCCCTATGTGAAAGGTTTTAGGCCAAAGCAATATGAATATAAGTATATATTGAGTCTTTTCTCGAGTAAATGATTACGAACGTATAACCCTTCTTTTAGGAATCCTACCCTATGTTTTGGCGAGATATGATTGATATGATTGTTATGAATTCACGGGCCCTGAAACTTAATACATATGGCTATCCGGGGAGGTAAGCGCCGACGGTGATCCCATGTGTTAGTTCCAACCAATTACGGTGATACCGGACCCCGCTAGGAGATTAGCGGGGAATGGGAGCTGAGTGTCTTTGGGGGATTCATATACCCCCTCTGGCCTATGTATGGACCGGTGGTCGGGTCCTGCAAACCCGTCCACCACTTGGAGGGAAAAGGTGTATATATATGATTATGAATCGTATGATTGTGCACAAATATGATATGTATGATAACCAATGAAACTATGAATATGAATACACAAGGTGTTGGTGGAGATTATGCACGCTCACTCGCCGAGCTTGAAATCCTATGGTTAATTATGAATGAATATGACCGTTATAAACCCGTAGATGTCTTTCCCTATCACACCCACTTGGGGAAATCTTTTAAAACTTCTTATGGGTTTATAGCTTGCATGTATATGTTTAAATTCTGCCATACTTATATACTATGCCTGTTTTATGCCCACCAGTCCCTTCTGGACTGAACTCGTTTTGTTTTTAGTGACTTTTGTGCAGGTTAAGGAGTGCTAGGCGGGAATACAAGTCGTCTAGGTCTTGCATTAGTGTTTAGCACTCTTATTTTGTTACACTCGCACTCATGATTCCCTTTTTGTATTTGATTATGGTTTTGGAGCATTATGTTGTCAGAACTTGAAATACTTGGTTGAATTAGGTATATGAATTCTATTTTGGAGCTTGAAGGCTCATGGTACTTAGATATATGATTGTTCTTACTTCCGCTTTGTTGGTGTTACTCTGATTTATGGTTTAAGGGTTAGTCCCGCCTAGCCTAGAGAGTGTGTGTGTGTGTCCCCGTTCGCCGTGACTTAGCTCGTGTGTTGATTATCCATTTCATATGCAGGTCGGGTCTCGGTGCGGGGGATGTGGCACCTTACGCTCGGGTGTTACATCCTTAGGTGGTATCAGAGTTTCGGGTTGCAAAACCCGGGCTTTCGTGTCGTGTGTGTCAGTCTAGGTCGTTCGGCTTCAGGAACAACATGACAATGTGATTGCATATGCATTTTCTATTTGTTTATGTGCTCTAATTTTTGAATTGTGATTGAATTAATTGCACTCTTATGCATAGACTAAAGATAACGTACATTTCAGTGTTTCTGTAACAGAATGCCTCCGCGTAGACTTCGTGAGAGGTCACCGGGGTGACGCCGACATCATGATCGTTCCCCTACACCACAAGAACAACCACAACCGCCTCCGATGGATATGGGAAATTTTATGGAAGCGCTCTTTAATTATGTGGAACATCGACGGGCTCAAGCTCCACCACCACAACCCGTTGAGCAACCGGCTCCACCGAACAATAATCGAGATTCACATGGGGTGTTTCTGAGCTATAATCCCCCTCGGTTCTCAGGCTCTAGTGATGATGCAGTTTCAGAAGGGTGGTTGACTCGTTTAGAAAGGATTTATGGAGTTCGGCAGTTTACCACACAAGAAAGGGCTCAATTCGCCATATTTCAGCTTGATGGTGAAGCATATGATTGGTGGGAAAGAACGAGGGAGAAATTAGAAGTTGAAGGGGAAGAAGTCACTTGGGAAGTTTTCAAAAGAGAGTTTCGGGAGTGTTTCGTGCCAGAAGTGGTTCGGGAAAGGAAAGAGCAAGAATTTATGGAGCTGAAGCAGGGTAATCGTTCTGTGGCTCAATATATTGCAACCTTTAACAGACTTAGGAAGTATGTTCCACATATTACTCGGGATGAGAAGCGGAAGGCGAAAAAGTTTATTACCGGGCTGAGACAGGATTTGAGGCATGGTCAGGCGGGGCATAATTTTATATCTTTCTCAGACACGGTGCAAAGGGCTTTGGAGCAAGAAGAGGAATATAGGAAAAAGGATTCGATTTTCAAAGCACCAATGGGACAAGGTAGAGGCTCGGCATCGGGATCAAGTATGAGATACAATCCGGGCAAGAGGCCTATGACTTCAGCAGCTCCTCTTCAAAAAGAATATTTCAAGAAGCCGCGAACTGGAGGTCAGAATGCACCTCAGGTTACTCGAGCACCTCAGGCTTTGCCAGCTCCTACGGGAAATCGCCGGGATGTACCTCCATGTACTCATTGCGGGGGACCAACTCATACTTACAACAATTGCTGAAGGAGGTTGGGTTTATGCCTCATTTGTGGGAAAGATGACCATTTGGCGGATATTTGTCCCGACAAAGCTCCAGGGTTTCGAGGAGGTGTTCCGAGACCTATGATCTAGGCACGCGCTTATGCCCTTGAGGGCGAAGAACATGATGTTGAAGTGGATCTGACAGCCGTGGTGGAAGGTACCATATGCATTCACACCACGAACATTCATGCATTATTTGATCCGGGTGCTACCCATTCTTTCATATCTAGCTATCTATGTGCTTCTCTGTGCCTATCTGTTTTATGTGCCAATTCTTGTTATTTTGTGAGTTCTCCTCTTGGAGGAAATTTGCAGATGCATCATGTGGTTCGGGGTTGTTCGGTTTTGATAGAAGGGAAAGATTATCCGGCAGATTTCATCGTGCTGCCTATGAAGAGATATGGGGTAATCTTTGGTATGGATTGGTTATACCGGTATCGGGCCGAGGTTGATTGCTCTAAGAAGAAGATTAAGTTGGGGGAAGAGATGATAGGAGAAGTGGGACCGAAGAATGTACCGCTTTTATCTCTTATGGAAGCTCATAAGCTAATGAGAGAAGGGGCTATGGGATTCGTTGCTTATCTTCTTAATAAGCCGAAGGATCAAATTAAGTTTGAGGAGACAGCCGTGGTTAAGGATTTTCCCGACGTGTTTCCGAAGAATTTGGGTTCGTTGCCACCGGATCGTGAGATTGAGTTCGTTATAGACTTATATCCGGGATCAGAATCGTACTCTAAGACTCCATATAGAATGGCTCCGGCAGAGTTGAAGGAATTGAAAATTCAGCTAGAGGAATTACTTAAGATTAGATATATTCGGCCAAGTTCTTCTCCGTGGGGTGCTCCGATTCTCTTTGTTAAAAAGAAAGATGGAATGTTAAGGATGTGTATAGATTATCGGGAGCTTAATCGGAGGACTATCAAGAATAAATACCCGTTGCCCCACATCGAGGACTTGTTTGATATGTTACAAGGTTCAGGGGTTTATTCAAAATTGGATCTCAGGCAAGGCTACTATCAGTTGAAAATCCGGGAAGAGGACATACCTAAGACAGGATTCAATACCCGGTATGGACACTACGAGTTCATAGTAATGCCTTTCGATTTAACTAATACTCCTGCAGCATTTATGGATATGATGCATCGGACTTTTCGGCCTTATTTGGATAAATTCGTAGTGATCTTCATTGATGATATTCTGGTTTATTCGAGGAATCCGGAAGATCATGCCAGGCACCTCAGATTGGTCTTGGAGACATTGAGAGAATACCGGTTGTATGCGAAGTTTAGTAAGTGTGAGTTCTGGATCGACCGGGTCGCTTTTCTAGGTCATATTGTCTCAAGTAAAGGCTTGGAAGTTGACCCTTCAAAGATAGAGACGGTTATCCAGTGGCAGAGTCCGAAGAATGCTTCCGAAGTCAGAAGTTTCTTGGGTTTGGCTGGGTATTACCGAAGATTTGTCAAGAATTTCTCTAGGATTGCCGCTCCTTTAACTCGGTTGATAAAGAAGGAAGTCAAGTTCGAGTGGGACGAGGCATGTGAAGCAAGTTTTCAACTCTTGAAGGAGAAGTTGACCACTGCACCGGTATTAGCACTTCCTGAAGGCACTGAAGGATACATGGTTTATACGGACGCCTCGAAGGAAGGATTGGGGTGTGTTTTGATGCAGAATGGTAGGGTGATAGCCTATGCCTCAAGGAAGTTGAAGGATCATGAACAGAATTATCCCACTCACGATCTCGAACTAGCAGCAGTGATCTTTGCTTTGGGGAAGTGAAGACACTACTTATATGGAATTCCTTTCGAGATCTTTTCGGACCACAAGAGTCTTTAATATTTGTTTTCTCAGAAGGAGTTGAACAAGAGACAGAGGCGATGGATGGAGACTTTAGCGGATTATGAGTGTACAATCCGATACCATCCCGGGTAAGCTAATGTGGTTGCTGATGCACTTAGCCGGAAGGTGAGTGTGTCTATTGTGAAAGTGGAAGTTGGAGAGGAATCTGAGTCTTTCAAGTTAAGAGCAAGTATTCGGAATATTACGGTACAACCAGATCTTCAACAGAGGTTATTTGAGGCTCAGAGAAAGGATCCCGAGGTTCGAAAACTAGCTGAGAAAGCTAGGGTGGATCCCGAGTGCCCGTTTGGATTTGATGATACGGGACTCTTAAGGTTTAAGAACAGGATTGTGGTTCCAAATGAATTGAAGAGGATTATCTTGGAAGAAGCTCACTGATCAGGATATTCGATACATCCCGGAGGTAATAAGATGTACAAGGATTTGAAGCAGTTCTATTGGTGGAATGGGCTTAAAAGGGATGTAATTGACTTGCCAAACTGTGAAAGCTGAGCATCAGAAGCCATCGGGACTACTTCAACCGCTACCTATTCCGGAATGGAAATGGCAACAAGTGGCGATGGATTTTGTTTCGGGTTTTCCTAGAGTGAGAGGTGGTTTTGACGGGATTTGGGTGATCATGGATCGGTTGACGAAATCGGCACATTTCCTGGCTATTCGGATGTCGGATAAGGTACCTAAGTTGGCAAAGAAGTATGTTGAGGAAATTGTTTGACTTCATGGTGTGCCGGTCAGTATTGTTTTAGATCGGGATTCGAGGTTTACCTCTAGGTTTTGGCAAGAATTACAAAGGAATCTGGGGACAAGGCTTCAATTCAGCACAACTTTCCATCCTCAGACAGACGGTCAGTCGGAGAGGTTAATCAAATATTTGGAGGATACGCTAAGAGCATGTGCATTGGATTTCTCAAGTTCGTGGAATGAACAGTTGCCTTTGATCGAATTCGCTTATAATAACAGTTTTCAAGCTTCAATAGGGATGGCGCCTTATGAAGCTCTCTACGGACGGAAGTGTAGATCTCCCCTATTCTTTTACCTTGAGGAATGGAATTGGACAAAACAAGAGGGAGTGAAACGAGGGGAGCGGAAAGAGAAGCCTTCTAAGGCCGTTCAGGCGGCGATTGATAAAGTTCAGATAATTCAGCAAAGAATGAAAGCAGCTCAAGATAGACAGAAAAGTTATGCGGATCGGCGAAGAAAGAATCTTAAGTTTGAGGTTGGTGATAGGGTGTTTCTGAAAGCTTCGCCGCGAAAAGGATTTTCGAGGATTGGAAAAGGAGGTAAATTGAATCCTCGTTATCTGGGTCCGTATGAGATTCTTGAGAAAATTGGAGACACGGCTTATCGCTTGAATCTACCTCCGAGTTTGACGAGAAACCACAATATATTTCATGTCTCACAACTTCGCAAATATTATCCGGATGAAGCCAAGATCCTACCCGAGGAAGAGGTAGAAATTGAACCTAATCTCACCTTCGTTCAGAAACCGGTTAAGATTTTGGATCGAAAATTTCAAGAATTAAGAAACCGGCGAATCCCACTGGTTAAGGTTTTATGGAGAAGTGATAAGACGGAAGAGGCCACGTGGGAAACGGAGGATAAGATGAAGAAGTTTCATCCTGAGCTGTTTTCGAGCAATCAATGAATCCGAGGACGGACTCTTTTAAGGGGGAGAGGTTGTGACGCCCCGATAATTCGGCCGTACAGGTATGATGTAAGTGTTTACCAAATTGCGCGAAATAATTATTCATACGTGATTTACATATTTAATTTTATTGTTTAATTATATTAAATGTTAATTACTTTATTTTTAAATGTTATTAATATCTTATAATATTATATAAATATGTATATATGTTAATTATGTTAACTATTATATTCTAAGTTATTTAATATTTAGTATTTTTGTGAAATTCATATAAATTGATATCTATTGCATAAATCGAACTTGATTGCAACGTGAATTAATTTCCTGAGCTTGACTTAATTTCGTTGTGACCTTATTTGATCATTTCCTGAACTTTGAGGACTTAATTACATTGGACTTAATTGCTCACTTGTTATGGAATTGAACCTAATTGCATGACTTAGATAATAGGAGGACTTAATAGCAAATTGGCCACTTCTTTCTCCTTCATAGCAGCAACTCGCGTGCCATGCCTCTCATTCTCATACAAACACATTACATACACATTGTTCTTTCTTCCTCCTTTCAACCGAGACAAACCCTCATCTAGTAGAGGAAGATTTCATCATTCAAGCTTCATATTTGTGGGTTTTGTGATCATTCAAGCATCATCTCTTCATCTTAGCTTCCATTTCTTTCATTGAGGTAATTTTGGAGCATGGATGATTTTCTTGAAATTTTTGGTATGAAGAGGGCTTTGCTATATGTTGGTTTATGTGTGTATTTGTTGTTGGAATTATGTTTGTGAATGGTAAGCTTAAGATTTATGCCTATATCTTGAGATTTATGGACTTGGAGCATGAATGATGAAATGGGTTTGTATTGATGAATTCTTTGATGATCTAAGACGGAAATATGTGTTTTTATGAATTGTTAATGATTTATATGTAAGCTAGTATGGTTCTAGCATGAAATCTATGCGGTTGAACTTTATTATGGATAATTTGTTGGTTGTTGTTTTTGTTTCGTTCTTGTTCTGCTGTTGCTCTGTTTTTTTTTTTTTGCTGCGTACAGTTGACACGGGCGTGTCAACTTTGCCTTGTTCAGCGAGACACGGGGGTGCATGTTGGTCTGGTTTTGTTGTACCGTGACACGGGGGTGTCACGGTTTGCCTTGTATTGGTGACACGGGCGTGTCACCTTCTGATTTCATACTCCGCTGTACCGTGACACGGGGGTGTCAAGGGTTGCCTTGTAATGGTGACACGGGCGTGTCACCTTCTGCTTTCTTGCTTATTGTGGTTGCATGCTATTGTACGTGCATGCGTTATATATATATATATATATATTGGTTATGTATTAATTGTTATTTGGTTTAATTGGATATATGTAATTGTTTATTTCTAATTTTAAATGTGATTTAACTTGTGCCTCGATTCTATATGAAGTTCTTGAATCAATTTGTTTGAAATTATGGAATTATGAGTTCGAATGAAATGAACGAATGAGTGAATGACTTGATTATATGATTTAATTCCTTAATAGTGCACATGAACATAATCTTGTCTTTTACATATTCATATCATGATCATTGCATTGCCGAGCATCTTATTTGGTCATATTGAGTCTCACCTCACCTTCCTTGCGCAGATTTTGATCCTGTTGGAGACGAGGCCGCTCAGTGAGGCTTTCGTGTCTTCTTTTGTCTGTTTCAGGTGGGTTTCTCTTCTATTTAGATAAAACGACCCGATATATATCTCCCTATGTGAAAGGTTTTAAGCCAAAACAATATGATTATAAATATATATTAAGTCTTTTCTCGAGTAAATGATTGAGAACGTATAACCCTTCTTTTAGGAATCCTACCCTATGTTTTGGCGAGATATGATTGATATGATTGTTATGAATTCACGGGCCCTGAAACTTAATACATGTGGCTATCCGGGGAGGCAAGGGCCGACGGTGATCCCATGTGTTAGTTCCAACCAATTACGGTGATACCGGACCCCGCTAGGAGATTAGCGGGGAATGGGAGCTGAGTGTCTTTGGGGGATTCATATACCCCCTCTGGCCTATGTATGGACCAGTGGTCGGGTCCTGCAAACCCGTCCACCACTTGGAGGGAAAAGGTGTATATATATGATTATGAATCGTATGATTGTGCACAAATATGATATGTATGATAACCAATGAAACTATGAATATGAATACACAAGGTGATGGTTGGAGATTATGCACGCTCACTCGCCGAGCTTGAAATCCTATGGTTAATTATGAATGAATATGACCGTTATAAACCCGTAGATGTCTTTCCCTGTCACACCCACTTGGGGAAATCTTTTAAAACTTCTTATGGGTTTATAGCTTGCATGTATATGTTTAAATTCTGCCATACTTATATACTATGCCTGTTTTATGCCCACCAGTCCCTTTTGGACTGAACCCGTTTTGTTTTCAGTGACTTTTGTGCAGGTTAAGGAGTGCTAGGCGGGAATACAAGTCGTCTAGGTCTTGAATTAGTGTTTAGCACTCTTATTTTGTTACACTCGCACTCATGATTCCCTTTTTGTATTTGATTATGGTTTTGGAGCATTATGTTGTCAGAACTTGAAATACTTGGTTGGATTAGGTATATGAATTCTATTTTGGAGCTTGAAGGCTCATGGTACTTAGATATATGATTGTTCTTACTTCCGCTTTGTTGGTGTTACTCTGATTTATGGTTTAAGGGTTAGTCCCGCCTAGCCTAGAGAGAGTGTGTGTGTGTCCCCGTTCGTCGTGACTTAGCTCGTGTGTGGATTATCCATTTCATATGCGGGTCGGGTCTCGGTGTGGGGGATGTGGCACCTTGCGCTCGGGTGTTACATTCATGAATCACCAAAAATATACACATGTATCTTACCTTTAAAGGAGGAGAAGATGAAGGGAAAGAAAGTAGGAAGATCTTGAGCTTGATTCTCGTTGAAAATGGAAGAAGAAACTTGTCTCTTGGCTTTCTCCTTGGATTGATTAGGAGAAGAAAAGAAAAGGAAAATTCTTGCCTCTTGGTCTTGAATGAGAAATGAAGAAAAAGGGCATGTGTGTATGTATATATGTTATATCTATAAGAGGGAGAGAGAGGAAAGGGAAATTACAACTTAGTCGTTGGAAGATTTAAATGAATGCAATTAGGTATCAAGTTTCATGAATGCTACAATTAAGTCCAATTAAATTATCAATTAAGTCCAAAGGTCTCTAAATGTGTTTAATCAAGGACAAATGATTAAGTATTCCCATAATTAAATTAATATGTCTCTTAAGCATACTCGGAGAATTAAACACGTAATCCACGAAAGGAATTTCATGAAAGAAGGAATTAGAAATCATATAATCATAAGAATTCAAATTAAAAAAATTAAAGAGGGCACTTAAAGAGAAAAAAGGAATTTAAATAAATCCTAATCCCAAAACTCACACGCGTGGCGCGCGTACCTGTACGGTCGAGAAATCGGGGTGTCACACAAGCAACCATGCAACCAACAACCCAAAACAACCCCAAATCATACAAAAACATTCGCACACATTCATATAACATTATATTAGCTCAAGAACACTACAAACAACATATTTAAGCTCCAAAGTTCAAATTCAAGATATAAATATGTCATTATTGGCATTTTGTCATAAATTCAACTACCAAGTCCAAGACTACCATAAATGCACTCCATTCAATCATACCAAGCTCATACAATTCATATAATTCCATTTCATTTAACAAATCATGCTCAAATTCATGATTTATGCCAAACCCTTACTATTTATCCATTACACCAAAACTTAACCAAAACTCATGCAATGAAGAAGAAAAGAGTAGGAAAAGAAAGCTAAGAATGTGGAGAGCTCATTTTTTACCTCGCGTCGTCGATCGAACGGTTGGAAGTTGCAAGCTTGAGCTCCAAAGCTTGAAGGGCAAATGGGGGTGGGGTGGGGTGGGGGGTTGTTCTTCTCATTTCTCTTCTTGCTTGTGTGAAATGTTCAAAGGAAGGGGGGAAAGGGAAAGATTTCAGCCCTAACATAGGGCTAGAAATGGGTCGGACTCGGGTCGGTTTAATCTGGTCCATTCGGATCGAATTTTAAAGCAAAGGCTGGTCAAACGTCTTCAAAAAAATATGAGGTTAGTCCCATTAGACTCGAATCGTCGAAACGAATCTAACGGTAGAATTTTCGAGTACAAGGTTATAGCACCCCAAGCATCGGGGGGGGGAGGGGGAGGGGGAGGGGGAGGGGGCATGTGACACCCCAACTTCTCGACCGTACAGGTACGTGCGCCACGCGTGAGAGTTTTGAGATTTAGGATTTATTTAATTTCTTTTTCGTTATTTTATTTAACTTGAATACTTGTGATTATGTGTTTTAATTTCTAACTTCGTGAATTTCATTACGTGAGTTATGTATTTAATTTTTTCGGGCATGATATATATGCTTAATTATTTCTAATTTGGGGATTATGTGTTTAATTGACCTTAATTGTAACATGTTGAAACTCTTAGACTTGAATGATAATTGAATTTGGACTTACTTGTAAATTACATACCATATTGCATACATTTAAATTCTTGAGGGACTAAGTGGCAATTTCCTTTCTCTCCCATTTCTTGCATACATTTAAATTCTTACCTACACATACACACATACATTTCATTTCTTCTTCATCTCTTCACTCAAGAGCAAGAGCATTCCATTCTCTCCCTTTCTTCCCTTCAAGTTCGAACCACCAAGAGACAAGGAAGACCAAGATTTTCTCCATTTTTATCAAGTGTTTAAGCTCCAAGACCTCATCTTCATCTTTTCCCTTCATCCCATCCATCATCAAGGTAAGAGCATATATATATATGTTTAAGGAATTTGATGAACTCTTGTATGAAGTTAGGGCTTTTGATGTGTATTGTGTTCATGAGTCTAAGGATCTTATTTGGGAAGTTTTAGAGTGGATATAAGCATATATAACATGTTTTACATGAAGGATGAGCAAGGTTGATCTTATCACTCTTTAAGGGTTTCATGTATGGGTTGTGTTGATCTAAATCATGTTTTCATGGAATATATGTGCTCTAAATGAGATATAAGAATCATGTGTATGCTATTTGATGGTTTTGGAGTGTTATTTGTGTTGTGGTTTGGTGTGGAATGGCTTGGAAGCCATTCCCATGTGTGTGCCCTGTTTTTTCCTTTGTTTTTTGCCCAATGGCTGTCAAAACGGCCGTTTGGGGCCCCCGTTATTTTTTTGGAAATGGGGGTTTGGGAAGCTACTGCCTCCCCTTCTGTGAACTGGAAACAGCCGTTCCGGTTCTCAGTTCATTCTGGGAACGGCCGCTACCGTCCCAGTGTTTGTGACCCAAGAGCCTCGAAATGGCCATTTCCATTTCCATTTCCCTGGAAACGGTCGTTTCGGATACTACTATCACGTTTTTGGGTTTTCTCGTTTCATGTGCTTTCTTTGTGCTTTCACTTTTATATCCTTTCCTCGACTCCCTTGAATGATTTAAGTTACTTGCATGATAGATTGTATGTATGCATGAGTAATTTCTTGAATAAGTGTTCCTCGCATATTTGATTGAGATGCCCATGGACAGATACGGGGCTATCTTGGGCATGGATTGGCTCTTTCGGCACCGACCAAAGATTCTGAGGTAGTTGTGGGTGAAGGTTCAAAGACTCCTCCACATCTTTCCTTCACTGAAGCTTATGAATTAGTTCGCAAAGGGGCTACGGATTTTCTGGCTTATCTTCTCAACAAGCCCAAGGATGAAGCTAAAATCGAGGAAACCAAGGTCGTTAAGGATTTTTTTAGTGTTTTTCTCTAGACTTTGGATTCTCTACCACTCGAGCGGGAAATTGAGTTTGTAATTGATTTGCTTCTGGGAGCTGAGCTTTATTCGAAGTCTCCGTACCGAATGGCTCCAGTCGAGTTGAAGGAATTGAAGACTCAACTCGATGAGCTCCTTGCTAGTGGTTATATCCGACCGAGTTGTTCGTCGTGGGGTGCACCGGTTCTATTTGTTAAGAAGAAGGATGGAACCTTGAGAATGTGTATTGACTACCGCCAGCTTAACCGGATGACAATTAAGAATAAGTACCCCCTACCCTACATTGAAGAGCTTTTTGATTTGTTACAAGGGTCTAAGGTTTATTCCAAACTTGATCTTCAACAAGGGTACTATCAGCTGTGAATCCGAAAGAGGATATTCCCAAGACGGGATTTAATACTTGGTATGGGTATTTCGAGTTTATAGTGATGTCGTTTGGATTAACGAATGCTCCTGCAGCCTTTATGGATGATGAATTTTCCGACCGGGTCTTTATAAATTCGTGGTGATTTTCATTGACGACATCCTCGAGTATTCCAAGTCTCCCGAAGAGCATGCACGACATTTGAAGATTGTGCTAGAAACTCTTAGAGAGCACCAACTGTTTGCCAAATTCAGCAAGTGTGAATTTTGGATAGACCGAGTCTCTTTCCTAGGACATGTGGTGTCTGGTAATGGTGTAGAGATGGATCCCTCTAAGATTGAAACAGTGGTGCAATGGGAGAAACCACAGAACGCCTTAGAAGTAAGAAGTTTCTTGGGTCTAGCGGGATACTACAGGAGATTCGTGAAGGATTTCTCCAAGATTGTTGTCGCTTTGACCCAACTAACTAAGAAAGAGGTAAAGTTTGAGTGGGACGAGGCCTGCGAGGCAAGTTTTCAGACCTTGAAGGAAAAGTTGACTTCTGTCCCAGTGTTAGCCCTACCCGAGGGTTATGAAGGATATACCATGTTCACTGATGCCTCGAAGGAAGGTCTTGGTCGTGTTCTTATGCAGAATGGTCGAGTAATAGCTTATGCCTCGAGGAAGTTAAAGGACCAAGAAAAGAATTACCCCACTCACGATCTTGAGTTAGCCGTTGTGGTTTTTACTCTGGCAAAGTGACGTCGTTACCTTTACGGGCTTTCTTTTGAGATCTTCTCCGACCACAAGAGCCTCAAGTACTTATTCACTCAGAAAGAATTGAATATAAGGCAAAGGTGTTGGATGGAATTTCTTGAAGATTATGATTGTACCATCCATTACCATCCGGGTAAAGCTAACATGGTCACGGATGCGCTTAGTAGGAAGGCTAGCGTATCTTCTTTGGAAGTTGACTCGGGAGAAAGTGTCGAGCCTACCGTGTTGAAGGCTTGTGTGGCTAATATCACGATACAACCCGATTTGAGACAGAGATTGTATGATGCACAAGCTACCCATACCGGAGTCTAACATATCCTCAAGGATAACTACTCTTGACAACCTTGATGATTCAATCCCGACTTTGAGATATTTATCATTATGGTCTCTCTCAACACGAGTCCTTTCCCATCTTCCATTCATGTTATCCGTTTATGCTCTTTGACCCCCTTAAAGTTATATTCGGTATTTGGCCCCACCTTTCTTGAATCGAAATTAGGATGTTCTTGATGATTCTTCAAGTTTGATTAAAATTTCCCAATGTTCATCCTTGCCGGTTTGTCGCTTCTTAAATCTCTTTCCGAGCTCATTAAACTAAGCTTTGTGGACAGCACCCCTTTTTCTATACTAACTTGAATCGGTTCCCTCTTGACAAATCAACTTAGGAGTTTCCCTAAACTCCTTCATAACTCCTTTATCTTCAAACCGACTCACATACGTAAAAAGATTCGACGAGCTATCATCTCTATTCCCTGTGAAAATCTGCAACCCGAATTTAGTGAATTAGCTTTCATTGTAAATGGTCGAACCTTAAAGTCGTGTTATTCATCTCTGCTCACCACTATGAAATTCCCACATCTTCCTTAAATGTATTTCCGTTATCTCTACTAATTATTTCTTCGGCCGCCACTTCCAGTTTCAATTTTGCCTCTTGGTTATGCTCTCCCCCTTAAAAATTCTGTTGTTACACTTTGAACTCCATCGATCCTTCGTTCATCGAAATCCTCTCCTCTTCCTTTTCAATTCTCTTGGTAATCGAAACCCCCTTCTCTATTCTTATTCGATCCCAACACCCCGAAACAAAATCTAGCCTTACTTTCTTTCGGAGTTCCTTTCCACCGACCTATCCCTTACCTGAAGTTCTTCATTTCCCGAAGTCATCTTTCTTGTCATGTGCCATACCACTATCTCTTTTCCTCTTAGCTCAGATGTGACCCAGTTGCAGAGATACTTGATAAGTGAGGTGAAAGAACTTCCTACGAAGTAAACACTAAAATGCATGTCTGGTGAAGATGTCAATGTACGTGTCACGCTTACAGTAAGCAAATATGGAACACATTAGAGCAACGAAATCAATTAGAAATTCACGCACGAACATAAGTAAAGAAGAATAAATAATTGATGTGATGTATGATGCAAGTGTTCTGATGTTTTGGAACCTGTCACCAATGTGGTAAGTTATTAGCGCGGTAGCTTTTCCTCTTTCCTCCAATCACGAGGTTACTTTGACTTGCTAATCATGCTTCGTCTTTCCCACGGTCTTCAAGTTTTCCAAGAATTCTTGTGCATCAACTTGTACCTTCCACCGTCTAGAATTGGAATTTCGCGATCCCTAACTTCCTTTGCATCCACGAAATTAGCATCCAAACTTCTCCCCGGAATCGCCCTTCAATAATGCCCAACTCACTTATAGAATTACCCCGACGGTATTTCCGAATCCAACTTCCAGTCATCACCCTGATCAAGATTCCCTTGTTTATCCTTTACGAGTTTAGATTGGGAATAGGACTTGCTTTCCAATTGCTCCCACTTGCGCGAATGACTTCCTTCCAAAACATCTTTGCCTTTCTTTACCGTTTCCATTCGTTGCTCCATATTTCCCAATTCACCCTCACAACATGACAATTCAGCTTGGATTTGGAAAACGAACTCAAATCTTGTCCGTAGTATTGTCACCTTCCATGAACTTGTATTTTCCACGCTACTTGGCTCCTTCCAATCCCTTCCCAACTCGTTTTCCTTCTTAATTGAAATTTAGGGCTCCCGGACTCTCTTCTTCCCGATCTTGGCCTCTGCAACCTCTTTTCTAACCATTAAATTTATTTAGATATTCCTCTTTGACGACTCTTGATGCTTAATTCCCGCTGCATGTGTTTTAACTTGTATCTTCACAACCCTTGCTATCTCTTCCAAAATCCGAACCCTGAGTTAAAGCACCCTCAAGGTTCATTCATTCCTTAAGTTGAATGACCCCATTGAATCCAATTATGACCTCCAATGAAAGAGAGCCACATACGTCAATCTTCGGAGTCATAAATATTCCCAGATCAACTCCTATTTCATCAAGTGTCCCTCTATACTTGCATCTCTAAAGTCGAATTTCCATCTCAGCTCCTAACCCTTGAACTCCAACTCTATCCATGAAGACCACGCCTCTCGAATTCTCTATATCCTTCCCCGGAGTATCTCTCCTATCTTTTATGCCTCAGAAAGGACTTGCAATAGAATGTTGTTAGCATGATGTTTGGCCGTGGTTTGATATTATCTTCATAACCTATAAATCAGAACTCATTTCAAGGATATATGCATGCGATTAGGGTATGCTCATGGTACATATTTGACATGAAAAGCACTGATCCAATGCAGGAATGCAACAGATAAGTCAACAAAATTCAAAAAGGAAAGTAATACATATTCAAGATCAATGCAATGCACACATTGTCACGTAGTTCCGAAGCCGTGCGACCTAGACTGACTCAATCATGACACGAGAACACCGGTTTTGCAACCGGGCTCTGATACCACTTAAGGATGTAGCAACCGAGCGCAAGGTACCACATCCCCCACACTGAAACCCGACCCGAATATGAAATGGACAATCCATACCCGAGCTAAATCACGGTGAACAGGGACATACACACTCGCTAAGCTAGGCGGGAGCTAACTATCGCAACCAAAGAGACCAAAATAGGGATAAATTTAATGTGGAAGCAAGGTAAATACGTGAATATCAAGATAATCAAAGAGCGACGGGTTCAACTAGCATAGATACCTAATCCCGAAATTCAATAAAATCATAAAGCATCAATTCCCGATTCTTTCTGTTCTTGAAAGCTTATCTTGAATTCATGAGGGTAGTAATAATCAACACATACTCTGTAACTTAAACAAATCATAATTCATTATGCACATGGACCGACTCTGACTTAACCGAATGACTGAATAAACAAGACTTCCCGCCTAGCACTCCAACCTGCAAGAACACTGAAAACAATCTGGGTTCAGTCTTTAAGAGACCGGTGGGTATAAAACAGGGCATATACATATATATAAGACAATATTTAAACATTCACATGCAAGTTATAATCCCAAATGAGGTGAGGTTTTAGAACATTTCCCAAGTGGGTGAAATAAGTAAGTCATCAAAAGGGATTATAATGTTCATTTTCATTAGGTCGTTTGTGGCCCGGCGAGTGGGCGTGCATTATCTCCAACCTACACCTCGTGTAATTCATTAAGCATTCTTTCTTTCTTTCTTTCATTCATGCATAACATTCTTTTGTGCACAATCATGAACATTTACACCTTCTTCCTCCGGGTGATGGTCGGGTGATCGGCTCGAACCATCCATTCATTGAGGGGAACATGACTCCCCAGATGGCACTCAGCGTCCATTCCTCGCTAACTCCTAACGAGGTCCGGTTACGCCGTTCATTGGTGGGACTTGTGTGAGGGTTCACCGTCAGCCCATGCCTCCTCGTGTCACCACTCACACCAAGTCCCTGGGCCCCATTCTGTGTATAACATTCATTCTTTTCTTGCCAAAACATTTGGTAGGTTCATAAAATAAAGGCTTTACTTTGAAATCATTTACTCTTAAAACGACTCTATATACATATAATAATTTTTGGTCGAAATCTTTGCACATTGGAAGTATATACGGTTGTTTAACTAGATAGTAGAGAAACCCACCTGTACACCTCTTACCAACAATATCAAGAAGAAAAGGAGACTCGAAAGTGTCCTATGAACCCGGCATCTCCGCCCTGGAGAAAACTGTACAAAAGACAATGCAACGTGTTCGTGAGACTCAAGACCCCAAATGAACCATATATGACGCACAGCATGCAATGAACATGTTATGAATGCATAAGAGATAATATTATGCAATGAACACGTTCATGTGTACTATTAATGCATTTAAATCATATAAACAAGCCATTCATTCGTTCAAGGAAGCGTTCACTTTCATTCAAGTTCATAAAATCATATTTCATATCGATTCAATCCAATAATTTCATATAACAATTATAACACGTACTATTTCACGTCCAAACGTTTCATAATTCATATTTCGTATAAAACGTATCAAATAAATTCATACACGTAATCCATATAAAATATAACAAATAATTTAAATCATAAAATCACATTTAAATCACACATTTCATACATAAGAATTCATAGAAAACCATAGGATTGCATTTATAATTTAAATCATCAAATTAAAGCACTTAAATTCATTAATCTAAATATGTAACGTAACATATGTATATAATATATATATATATATATATATATATATATATCTATATATATATATATATATACGTAGGTGCATGCAATTCCATGAAAAAAGGCTATTAATAGTTAAACACCTAAAATCCATAATATATACATATTCACGTAACATGCATCATATTATATTACACTAAGAATCACATGCAAAGTTCACAACTCCACACCATGCCTTGTTCACGTTAAAAGCCATGCATAAGGGATAAGAGTTACTCATGCATGCACCTTGATAACCATGCACACTAGCTTGCATTAATGTTCATATTGGATCAAATAAAGAAAGGATTTGTAAAGGAAACAAACAAACAAGAAAGAAGCAAAACATTAGGCATCCACCATCTCCCCTCCCGGGGAGATTTGTACCTAAAAAGTCCCCTGGCCGGGGACTTTCATGCAGAATACATTCTGCATAAGAGTACCCTACCAGGTACTTCCAAGGTTCAAAATCTCCCCGGCCGGGGAGACACTCAGTCGCGGAAAAAACGGAAAAACACCCCTATTCAGCCCTGCATACAACTCCGACCAAAAACTGACTCATCTAGGAATGTAAAGGTAGCAAATTCAGCAGCAAATCAAGTCATATACTCCCACAAATAAGGCTGGAACGAACAGCAGCTGGAGGGGAAAGAAATGGAACCAACTCATGCATAATTCAACTTGAAACCTCAAGAACATTAATGGTAAGTCACTCATGCTTCAACTACCACCCAATTCAGGTATATTCAACAATAAATGAAACATAAATGATCAAAATCACATCCCCAAATCAAGTCAAACTCCAAGAGAAGTGAAGGAATTCAAAAAAAAACATAAAACCTAACTATTCATGTATATCCTCATATCTCCAAGTATACCAACTCAAATTCAGGAAAACATAGCTTAAAATGACACATAATAAGTGTATATCACAACCCTAAACTCACCTTGTTGATTGCATGGAAGATGGAAGAGATTTGAGCTTGAAATCTCCAAGTAGGGCAAGGAGATGCTTGGCTGATTTTTTCCTTATGTGTGAGGGTTAGTTCGGTTCAAGGAGATAAGGATCAGTTAAAGGGCTGAGTTAGGGTTCCAATGCCTCTAACCATAGTTAATTTGGTCAAGGTTTGAATGAGTTATGGCTATTTTGGTAAAATGTGGCAGTTTTGACATCCGTTACTTGTTTCGGTTGGATTTCAGAGGTTCAAATGGTCTTGGAAAAATACGAGGCTAAGTTTATTGAACTCGAATTTTCGTTACGAGTTCAGCAAAGTTGACGAAACTCGAATCCAAGTTTCCTAGCTCAAGATATCACATACGGAACCAAGGGTGCGCTAATTGCTCGTTAGCCCCCGATTTGGATTCCAAATCAAAATAAATTCGAAACTCATGCAAATGAATCCGAAAACAGGAAACGAGCATATATTCATATTCATAACACGTATATCTACGACATATTAAATTTGCACGAAATTTCGATATCAAATCGTATAAGAACGAAGCACGAATACAACACCCATGCGCTAAACAATAACAAATTCATGAAATACGAATTAAATAAACAAAATTAAATTTCAAATTTTAAATTAAAACTAAAGGTCAACGATTAAAAGTTGAGTTCAATTAATATAATTAAACAAGATTAATTAATGTTAATTCTTAATTATCAATTTAAATAATTTCCACTTTAAGGAAATAAAATAAACTAATAACAATTTATATTAAAATTTAATATTTAAAACACTCATAAATAATTAATCACATAATTAAATAATTTAATTGCGCAATTTATAAACACATACGACATAATAGCACAAATGAAAAACCGGGCCGTTACAACCTCTCCCCCTTAAAAGAATCCGTCCTCGGATTCACTACTCGCTCAAACAAACAATGAGAGATTCCCCGTCTCTCGCAAACAACAAGGAGAGAGCCCCGTCTCTCGAGCAACAATGAGAGAACCCCATCTCTCCAACGACAATGAGAGAACCCCGTCTCTCAAGAAGCAATGAGAGAACCCCGTCTCTCGCAAGCAAAGAGAGCACCCCGTCTCTCAAACAAAAATAAGAGAATCCCAGTCTCTTACAAATAAAAACAAAGCAAGGAAGTCTCCAATACTCCCGAGCAACACAACGCAAATCAATAATTAAAGTCACGTAAGACACCCAAACCAGGTAATAGATATCATCCAAGTTGATTATCAATTACTCCAAGTAATTTAACATGATAAGGAAGCAAAGCACATAACATAAAAAAAAAATTATTTAAGTTAAATTTGCATGGATGCATGTATCATGAATGCTTCAAGTACCGTTCACCGTAATTGCATAATTTAGAGCTGTGCGTTTTGTGGTCCAATGCATGATCTGTCCCGACAGTGAGTGCAGTACTTGTCTTGTCTTTAATTTCTTTAGTGTGACCCGGTAAAGCCATGATAAATTCTCTTCGAATTTTATTCTTGATTCCCTTCTGATTTTTATTGCCTCTATTCCTATTCGATCTTTCATCATTTCCCATAGTCTTCATTCAGCCAGACCAACTCATTGAAATAACCAGGCTTTGACCTCCCCGTATACCCTTAGACCATCCGTCTCAAAGTTAGGTCCATAGCTACTATCTTACCCATATCGGAGTCTAACATATCCTCAAGGATAACTACTCTTGACAACCTTGACGATTCAATCCCGACCTTGAGATATTTATCATTATGGTCTCTCTCAACACGAATCCTTTCCCATCTTCCATTCATGTTATCCGTTTATTCTCTTTGACCCCCTTAAAGTTATATTCGGTATTTGGCCCTACCTTTCTTGAATCGAAATTAGGATGTTCTTGATGATTCTTGAAGTTTGATTAAAATTTCCCAATGTTCATCCTTGCCGGTTTGTCGCTTCTTAAATCTCTTTCCGAGCTCATTAAACTAAGCTTTGTGGACAGCACCCCTTTTTCTATACTAACTTGAATCGGTTCCCTCTTGACAAATCAACTTAGGAGTTTCCCTAAACTCCTTCATAACTCCTTTATCTTCAAACCGACTCACATACGTAAAAAGATTCGACGAGCTATCATCTCTATTCCCTGTGAAAATCTGCAACCCGAATTTAGTGAATTAGCTTTCATTGTAAATGGTCGAACCTTAAAGTCGTGTTATTCATCTCTGCTCACCACTATGAAATTCCCACATCTTCCTTAAATGTATTTCCGTTATCTCTACTAATTATTTCTTCGGCCGCCACTTCCAGTTTCAATTTTGCCTCTTGGTTATGCTCTCCCCCTTAAAAATTCTGTTGTTACACTTTGAACTCCATCGATCCTTCTTTCATCGAAATCCTCTCTTCTTCCTTTTCAATTCTCTTGGTAATCGAAACCCCCTTCTGTATTCTTATTCGATCCCAACACCCCGAAACAAAATCTAGTCTTACTTTCTTTCGGAGTTCCTTTCCACCGACCTATCCCTTACCTGAAGTTCTTCATTTCCCGAAGTCATCTTTCTTGTCATGTGCCATACCACTATCTCTTTTCCTCTTAGCTCAGATATGACCCAGTTGCAGATATACTTGATAAGTGAGGTGAAAGAACTTCCTACGAAGTAAACACTAAAATGCATGTCTGGTGAAGATGTCAATGCACGTGTCACGCTTATAGTAAGCAAATATGGAACACATTAGAGCAACGAAATCAATTAGAAATTCACGCACGAACATAAGTAAAGAAGAATAAATAATTGATGCGAAGTATGATGCACGTGTTATGATGTTTTGGAACCTGTCACCAATGTGGTAATTTATTAGCGCGGTAGCTTTTCCTCGTTCCTCCAATCACGAGGTTACTTTGACTTGCTAATCATGCTTCGTCTTTCCCACGGTCTTCAAGTTTTCCAAGAATTCTTGTGCATCAACTTGTACCTTCCACCGTCCGGAATTGGAATTTCGCGATCCCTAACTTCCTTTGCATCCACGAAATTAGCATCCAAACTTCTCCCCGGAATCGCCCTTCAATAATGCCCAACTCACTTATAGAATTACCCCGACGGTATTTCCGAATCCTACTTCGAGTCATCACCCTGATCAAGATTCCCTTGTTTATCCTTTACAAGTTTAGATAGGGAATAGGACTTGCTTTCCAATTGCTCCCACTTGCGCGCATGACTTCCTTCCAAAACATCTTTGCCTTTCTTTACCGTTTCCATTCGTTGCTCCATATTTCCCAATTCACCCTCACAACATGACAATTCAGCTTGGATTTGGAAAACGAACTCAAATCTTGTCCGTAGGATTGTCACCTTCCATGAACTTGTATTTTCCACGCTACTTGGCTCCTTCCAATCCCTTCCCAACTTGTTTTCCTTCTTAATTGAAATTTAGGTCTCCCGGACTCCCTTCTTCCCGATCTTGACCTCTGCAACCTCTTTTCTAACCATTAAATTTATTTAGAAATTCCTCTTTGACGATAATTGATGCTTAATTCCCGCTGCATGCGTTTTAACTTGAATCTTCACAACCCTTGCTATCTCTTCCAAAATCCGAACCCTGAGTTAAAGCACCCTCAAGGTTCATTCATTCCTTAAGTTGAATGACCCCGTTGAATCCAATTATGACCTCTAATGAAAGAGAGCCACATACATCAATCTTCGGAGTCATAAATATTCCCAGATCAACTCCTATTTCATCAAGTGTCCCTCTATACTTGCATCTCTAAAGTCGAATTTCCATCTCAGCTCCTAACCCTTGAACTCCAACTCTATCCATGAAGACCACGCCTCTCGAATTCTCTATATCCTTCCCCGGTGTATCTCTCCTATCTTTTATACCTCAGAAAAGACTTGCAATAGAGCGTTGTTAGCATGATGTTTGGCCGTGGTTTGATATTATCTTCATAACCTTTAAATCAGAACTCATTTCAAGGATATATGCATGCGATTAGGGTATGCTCATGGCACATATTTGACACGAAAAGCACTGATCCAATGCAGGAATGCAACAGATAAGTCAACAAAATTCAAAAAGGAAAGCAATACATATTCAATATCGATGCAATGCACACATTGTCACGTAGTTCCTAAGTCGTGGTTTTGCAACCGGGCTCTGATACCACTTAAGGATGTAGCAACCGAGCGCAAGGTACCACATCCCCCACATCGAGACCCGACCCGAATATGAAATGGACAATCCATACCCGAGCTAAATCACGGTGAACAGGGACATACACACTCGCTAAGCTAGGCGGGAGCTAACTATCGCAACCAAAGAGACCAAAATAGGAATAAATTCAATGCGGAAGCAAGGTACATACGTGAATATCAAGATAATCAAAGAGCAACGGGTTCAACTAGCATAGATACCTAATCCCGAAATTCAATAAAATCATAAAACATCAATTCCCGATTCTTTCTGTTCCTGAAAGCTTATCTTGAATTCCTGAGGGTAGTAATAATCAATACATACTCCGTAACTTAAACAAATCATAATTCATTATGCACATGGACCGACTCTGACCTAACCGAATGATTGAATAAATAAGACTTCCCGCCTAGCACTCCAACCTGCAAGAACACTGAAAACAATCCGGGTTAAGTCTTTAAGAGACTGGTGGGTATAAAACAGGGCATATATATATATATATATATATATATATATATATATATATATAAGATAATATTTAAACATTCACATGCAAGTTATAATCCCAAATGAGGTTTTAGAACATTTCCCCCGATTTGGATTCCAAGGGTGCACTAATTGCTCTAAGGGTACGGAACCAAGGGTGCCCTAATTGCTCGTTAGCCCCCGATTTAGATTCCAAATCAAAATAAATTCGAAACTCATGCAAATGAATCCGAAAACATGAAACGAGCATATATTCATATTCATAACACGTATATCTACGACATATTAAATTTGTACGAAATTTCGATATCAAATCATATAAGAACGAAGCACGAATACAACACCCATGCGCTAAACAATAACAAATTCATGAAATACGAATTAAATAAACCAAATTAAATTTCAAATTTTAAATTAAAACTAAAGGTCAACGATTAAAAGTTGAGTTCAATTAATATAATCAAACAAGATTAATTAACATTAATTCTTAATTATCAATTTAAATAATTTCCACTTGAATAAAATAAAATAAAATAAACTAATAACAATTTATATTAAAATTTAATATTTAAAACACTCATAAATAATTAATCACATAATTAAATAATTTAATTTCGCAATTTATAAACACATACGACATAATAGCACAAATGAAAAACTGGGGCGTTACATTTTTGAAAGCATATCCTCGTAAGGGTTTTGCAAGAATTGGTCAAGGAGGGAAGTTAAACCCTCAATACTTAGGTCCTTTCAAGATACTTGAGAAAGTTTGAGAAGTTGCCTACCGATTGGACCTACCGCTAAATCTAACCGGGATTCACAATGTCTTCCACTTGTCTCAGCTGAGGAAGTACTATCCCGATGATTCAGAGATCCTTCCCCTTGAAGAAGCCAAAGTTGATCCGGATTTAACTTTTGTTCAAAATCCGGTTAAGATATTGGATCGAAAATTTCAAGAATTGAGAAACCGGCATATTCCCTTGGTTAAGATTTTATGGAGAAGTAACAAAACCGAAGAAGCTACTTAGGAAACGGACGACAACATGAGAAGTTTTCATCCGGAGTTATTTCCGAGCGAGCAGTGAATCTGGGGACCAGATTCTTTTAAGGGGAGGTGGTTGTGACACCCCGACTTCTCGACCGTACAGGTACGTGCGCCACGCGTGAGAGTTTTGAGATTTAGGATTTATTTAGTTTCTTTTTCTTTATTTTATTTAACTTGAAGACTTGTGATTATGTTTTTAATTTCTAACTTTGTGAATTTCATTACGTGAGTTATGTATTTAATTTTTCCGAGCATGATATATATGCTTAATTATTTCTAATTTGGGGATTATGTGTTTAATTGACCTTAATTGCAACATGTTGAAACTCTTGGACTTGATTGATAATTGAATTTGGACTTACTTGTAAATTACATACCACATTGCATACATTTAAATTCTTGAGGGACTAAGTGGCAATTTCCTTTCCCCGGCACATACATATATCGATATATGCACATACACACATACATTTCATTTCTTCTTCATCTCTTCACTCAAAAGCAAGAGCATTCCATTCTCTCCCTTTCTTCCCTTCAATTTCGAACCACCAAGAGACAAGGAAGACCAAGATTTTCTCCATTTTTATCAAGTGTTTAAGCTCCAAGACCTCATCTTCATCTTTTCCCTTCATCCCATCCATCATCAAGGTAAGAGCATGTATATATATGTTTGAGGAATTTGATGAACCCTTGTATGAAGTTAGGGCTTTTGATGTGTATTGTGTTCATGAGTCTAAGGATCTTATTTGGGAAGTTTTAGAGTGGATATATGCATATATAACATATTTTACATGAAGTATGAGCAAGGTTGATCATATCACACTTTAAAGGTTTCATGTATGGGTTGTGTTTATCTAAATCATGTTTTCATAGAATATATGTGCTCTAAATGAGATATAAGAATCATGTGTATGCTATTTGATGGTTTTGGAGTGTTATTTGTGTTGTGGTTTGGTGTGGAATGGCTTGGAAGTCATTCCCGTGTGTGTGCTCTGTTTTTTCCCTGTTTTTGGCCCAGCGGCTGTCGAAACGGCCGTTTGGGGCCCTCGTTATTTTTTGGAAACGGGGGTTTGGGAGCTACTGCCTCTCCTTCTGCGAACTGGAAACGGCCGTTCCGGTTCTCAGTTCATTCTGGGAATGGCCGTTCCCGTCCCTGTGTTTGTGACCCGAGAGCCTTGAAACGGCCATTTCCATTTCCATTTTCCTGGAAACGGCCGTTTCGGATGCTACTGTCACGTTTTTGGGTTTTTCTCGTTTCACGTGCTTTCTTCGTGCTTTCACTTTTATATCCTTTTCTCGACTCCCTTGACTGATTTAAGTTACTTGCATGATAGATTGTATGTATGCATGAGTGATTTCTCGAACTTAGATTTTTCGGATTTTACTCTTTGTTCATTTATTCAATACGTGAAGCATTACTTGAGAATATGAACAACTTGTTGATATTATGTGATCTCCTAATCATGTCTTGTGCATTCCTATCATTGTCGTGCGTCGTATTTGGCTCATCTTGAGTCGAGTCTCACTCGTGTCTTGTTTTCTTGTTCAGAGAGTTCTCAGGAGGGTGACGGGCCTGCTCTTTAGGGTTCGGGGAGTCTTTTTCTTCTTTTAGTCCGGTGCAGGTGAGGAGTTGTTAGGATATATTATATAAACCCTACAACCCCTATGTGTTGATTTAGCCAAAATTTATATTATATTTATAACTTAATTTTCAAATGATTAATGATTTCAAATGCACCCAAATCTTGATCCTGTCCTGTTTTGGCGAGAATTTGCACTTCTTGGGGCCCAGGGGCTTTTGTATTGAGGGAATCGGAAAAGCACGGGCTGACGGCCACCTCTTCTATAAGTCCCACCACTTTGGAGTAGCCCAGACGTCCATCAGGAGGTTTGATGGACCGATGGGATTCATGTACCCATCGATCACCTTGTCCTGGGTGGTAAGGGCTAGCTACCCGAACCACCAACCTGGAGGAAAAATGAGTACTTGTGCACTTGAACCTGATCCTGTAACAAGTGAAACTTAATTATTGCTGAACACTTAAAAACTATCTTGTACACTAAAGGAGTAAGGTTGGAGAATGCTCACTCGTCAAACCACTGATCACTTGTCCTGAATTAACTTGAATATTTGTAATTCCATGCAATGATAACCTGATTCACTTGTTTTTCTGAAAACCTTGAATAGAATTATGGCTTGCATGAACTTTATCGCTTTATATATTATATTTATGTCATTCACTCAGTCTTGTAGAGACTGACCCCTCCCTTCTTGTCCCTCAGGTACTTCTTGGCGTAGCTAGGCGGGAAATTGCATTAGTTTTATGTAATTTTGAGTCTAGCTTGTGTCACACTATCATACTCTATAACACACACTAATTATCTATTTTGTTATGTATTATTATGAGGCCGTGCGGGCCGAATACTCTTATATAGTTGGGGACATACCTTGACTTAGGGATATTGTATATTCTACTCATTTTGTGATTATTTAGCTTCCGCATTCCCGATTTTACTTTGATCATATTCCTGTTGGATATTCTGATGTGTTGGTATAGGGTTAACCTGCTTAGCCAAGGTCCACGTCGTGTCCCCGTTCACCAGGATTGGATTTGTGTGCGGACTATATTTGTGTATGAGCTTGGTCTTGGTGTGGGGGATGTGGGACCTATGCTAGGGCGTCACAGGGCACCACATCCCCCGCACTAGAGCCTGACATGTGTAACGAAATGAAAAATCCGTACATGCACCAAGCACTAGCGAACGGGAGATAAAAAAAAGCCACACCTAAGCTAGGCAGTCTAGACCCTCAAACAGAGCCCGCATACATCAAATATACTAGTACGGAAGCATTAAACAAAATAAACATAGATAAAGTTTCACAGCTAAACCATATTAGATCGAATTACAAACAAACTTGCCACACGGGCTAACAAAATATTGAATACAATCCCGGAATATCAAACTTCAAAGTATCAAAGTACAAAATATGAAAACAAGTTGAGGAATGAGATGCAGACTCGAGCTAATCTACAGAAGTCTCAAAAGACTGCAAGCCGCCTAGCTCGAACCAAAACCGGTACCTACAAACTAAAAACATAAGGAGGGAGAGGTCAGTCACACTGACTGAGTGAGAGGCTACACACGCACACGTACATACGTATACAGAGCACTTGCACATATCAAAGTAGGGAGTTTATGAACCGGGGTACGGTTTTTGCATTCTAAAACAGTTTCTCACGTGATATTACATATAGGGAGAGAGAGTCAGGCCGAAGGCCAAAACAAACAAATTTTAATAATTGAGAATCCACTCCCGTTTCACGAGCAATTTCTTAACAACTAACAAAACGGAAACAAACTGAATCAAACTAACCAACACGCAAACCTTCACACAAAAGGGGAAATGTGCATAGGGATAATGCCCATCCCGGGTTCCCTATCCCACATCACGATAATTATACACGGAAGTAATAACCGGCTTCCCGAGTCCCCCTTACCCCTGATCACTGAGCCCCAAACATATTCAGAGTCAAAGCCATATCATATTCAAAACCATATCCATACCTTATCCAGATTCAGATTCATAGCCCAATTCCTGTTCATATCATAGCATAATCGTATTCATATTCCTAACCATAACATGTTCATAATCATGCCTTATTCATATTCAGAGTCATACTCACGCGTACCATACCCACGTACCATGCACACGTATCATACATATTCACAACTCACACACATCACTTATGCATAAGGCAAAACCGAAAACAAGCTTACATATGCTCATACATAGCGTTTCATTTCAAAACATATATCTTAGTCACACACATACTTATCCCACATGTACTTACGTATACATAAGGCTTAAATTCACACGCATACATAATAGGCACATGTAATACCCTGCATGGTGGATCACCACATCCCCCGCACCGAAGCCCAATCCACATACGAAATGGGATGTCCGTACGTAAATCAAGTTGTGGTGAACGGGAGACTGACAGACTCACACCTAAGCTAGGCGGAACGTAGACCCTGAACCACAAAATCCAATCAACAAGAATGCGGAAGCAAGAGTAGCCATACAAAATTCAAACATACCAAAAGCAGGTGACGGGTTCAACTAGCATAAATACCTAATCCTGAAAATTTAACAATAAACATAAATACAACGGGTTCAACTATCCCTAGAAGCCTGTCCCGACAAATTCATATCAATACATAACATAAATCCCAAATAAATCAATCATTCATACAATCTTAACGTGTCTGGAGTAACAATGCAAGATGCAAGACAAAAGAACTAACACAACAGACCCGACTCAAAACTGACTCCAAAGAATGACTAACTCCGCCTAGCACGAACCCCAAGCAGAACCTGCAAACTAGAAACATAAAGAGGGAGGGGTCAGTCTTAACTTGACTGAGTGAGGGGTTAACACACACACACACACACACACACACACTATATATATATATATATATATATATATATATATATATGAGAGCAAAGCACCTACGAAAATCATATTGTTCATGAACGCAATGATAGTTTTTGCACACTAAATCATTTTCCCGTGATATATACATATAGGGCTCACTTGGCCAAGTCAAACAACCAAACAAACTTAACTACCGAACATGTTTATCAAAACTTATCAATTCTTAACATACTCAGGGTTTAGCTTAACTTGTTAAATCATTCCAAATTTTAACTTAATTTAAAATCTATCCTTATTTCATGAACCTTAACAGAACAGACATAACAGAATGCTTTTAGCAGGTACGAGCTCATGCTCCTCCAATCTCCTCAGAACATAATAGAACATAATTAAAATAGAAAACGTGCAGACAGAACATATCAGACCAACCTCAACTCCGGTGATGGAAGGTTGTATACGCCCTAACCATCCATTCTAATGAGAGGAGCACAAACACTCAACCCTCAGGATTCCATCCCTTACCAACCCTCAAGAATCGACGCCTTCTTGACACGTTTTGAGCCGTCCTCAAACGTGCTTCATGCGGTAATGGCAACCCCATCCCTCGAAAGATTCCTTCTACTAGATTCCACAATAGGTCTCCTCTAGAGTAATAATCCACACCAGTTCAAGATTCAAATCATGTTAAGGAGAGTGCTAGCGGTATAACATGTGTAAAGAAAGAAACAAGAAACGAGTAGAAAGAGAGCAAGAGAATTCTTCCTAATTCTTGAAGCCATGAACTGATCCCCTTGATCACGCGTAAGAGTGAATTTCAAACCCCTTGGCTTATTTATAGCTTAGGGTTTGAACCCCTTGGTCTAGTTGGAATTGGATTCCAACTTTGACTTTTCTTCTATTTTCTTTCTCTTCAAGTAATATGAATCTTATTCAAAATAAGATATTTATTTCTTCTAGAAAAAAAGCTCCTAATCAAATTAGGAATATTTAATTATTCTAATAATAATTAAATATCTTATTCCAATAATATATATTCTAATCATATCAGAATTAATATTCACTAGAATAATAAATAGAAGATATTTAATGTTTGTTTATTTATTTATTCTAATCAAAGTAGAATAACTAAATAACTGAATAACTAAATATTTAGAATTAATTTTCTAATTAATTCCATAAAGGGCTTTAGAATTAATTCTCTAATTAATTTTGTAGCACCCCGCACGTGAGGCACCACATCCCCCGCACTAAGACCTAACACGTGTACGAAATGGAAAGTCCGCACACTCGCCAAGTCATAGCGAACGGGAGACAAAAAAAAAAAATCCAAACCTAAGCTAGGCGGTACCTAAACCCTGTACAACAGTAAAGATGCAAAACTTGAATACGGAAGCGATGCAAAATACGAACTTTCAAAAACTTCATGCATCAAACATAATTTATACAATTCATATAATAAATCAGCATCAACTATACGGGTTCAACTAATTCAAAAAAACCTGTCCTAACATGTCCCGAATAATATACAACAAAAACGGGTTCAACTAGTCAGAACATGTCCTAACCTGTCCCGTATAGTCTAACATAACGAATAAAATAAACATATACAAATTACAATGTATAACGAATTCAAATGTATGCAAGACATATATAAATACAAAGACCAAATTCAACTTGGACAAAACGAAAGACTCGACTCAACCGCCTAGCTCCAACGAACTCCAAAAGCAACCTGCAACTCAACAAAGAGAAGGGGAAAAAAGAAACAACGAAGAGGGCTTAGTCCTAACGACTGTTGAGGGGGCTAACACATACCCCCATACGTATACATAAGAGCATAACATGTTCAAATTAAAGTGTTCATAAACCGGGGCGTGGTTTTTGCATTCTAAATCATTTTAGCCCGTGATACTATATATAAAGAAAAAGGGATTTAAGGCCGAAGGCCAAAATCAACTAATTTTTATAAATTAAAAGTCCACTTCCGTTTCACGAACAATATTCATAATCAAAATCGAAACAACTCGGCGAGCACGAGTTTCTACCCAACCTAACTCCTTTCATAAGTAAATTGAAGTCGAAATACAAATAAAATTCTAAATCAAACCTCCTTCTTCGGGTGGGGTTGAGGATGCGCATCCTCAACCCCGATTCTCTCGTCATAAGGTTGGAGTCGGGGGATCCTACCCGATCCACCGATGGGGTTACCGTCGGCCAAAAGGAAACTTGTCTTCCCCTCGACCTCCCGAGGATGGGCTAAGTCTCCCAAAGTGGACTTGTGTTGATGAGAGAGCTCGGCGACCCCACGGTCGACCCAAGATCACATACCACTTCTCTGGGGCCCAATTCATAAGTTATAAATCAAAAGATTTAAATTTTCAAAATTTCTAAATTTTACGGATTCATATTCCAAAATCCAAAGCTCGCTAGTTCAAAAATCACACACACCAACCCTTTTCAAATCAAACAAACGAAAATATAGGTTACATATATATATAAAAGCGTTTTTCAAAGATTCATAACAAAAAGGGCTAATTCCCACAAAATACTAATCAAACACGTATTTACATAAGTATATATATACATAGGTCGCATACGGGCTCAAAATTCACTTAGGGTTATAGGTCATACTAACTAAAAGAAAGAAACCTCACCTGGCACCAAACGGAGCTGAAGACAAAGTAAACGGTTCACCCCGAAACCAGCACGACTCACTTGTCACCACTCTTGGTGCACCTGAACAACTGAACACACAAAACAAAGACTCAGACCCAACAATAACCACAGAGTGACGCACGGTAATGCTCACGAATGAACATTCACAAAACAGCCAATTTTAAATTCACGTATCACATTTCATACAAATTGCACGTATTACAAGCCCAAATAATTCATTTAATAACATGCCACGAATTTCATTCAGTTCACGAAGTCACAGGTTAAATTCTAAATAAGTCATGGAATGCACAAACGAAGGATAAGTAAGTTATTTAACAATTCAAGATTTCATACAACACATAACCAATTCATATATTATATAATGGATTAAATTCCAATTTACGTGATTAAATCTTAATTGCATTGTTCCAAGTTTAGTTATCTAAGGCATACTAATTTCTCTTAATCGAAATCCTGGTTAGCATATTTATTTATCAATTGATAAGGTCTAATTAATTCAAATTATACAAATTTACGTATTTAGCAAAATTACACAAACAACCCTTAAGCTAAACAATCAATACAAATTCATCATATCGGATTCCAATTTGCAAATTAAAACATATATACTTATCACGTTGCATTCCATACAGAATTTCATATACGTTGGCATACATATAGATCAACAATAAACAATTTATTACATTTAAACCAATTAATTTCAAATATTCAAATTACACGAAAAATTCACAACAAACATGATATTGGGAACATTTCAATTTCATATTGATGAAAACATAACATGCTCGTTCTTCCAAATTGTCATTCAAGTTTATTTAATTACATAAGAAATTAGTTTTCTAAATATTACACTAACACCCCTTCATAATTAAACATATAGCACAAATTCAACAAGTTCGGATTCAAATTGCAAATTGGAAAATTAATATATATCACAATTCATTTGATACAAGCTTTCGTATACATCGGAGTTCATATAAATCGACAAATCAAACTAATCACAATCAAATTATATTGAGAATAATTAAATCAAACATTTCCCAAATATACAAATAAATTCTTAGAAATTAAACCGAGTGCCCGATTGACGAACAGAAACTGGCTTTGAACTCACCATAACGAGGCGGACAAACTGTCCGAAGACCATCGGAACGCTGCCACCGGAGCCGTCGGAATAGTGACCTACTGCCGCTCGGCCACCGTCGGAACGTGCCGGAAAAATCCCAAAAAATCACCCGTGCAAGTACTCTTCGTGCTCGTTCCAAATCCCCGATAAATTTTTGAAAATTCCAAGCCAATCGTCGTCAATTCAGATCCAACAATACAAAACCCCAAAATCTTCAAAATCAAATTACTTCCAAACCGGTGAACGAAAACGAAATCCGTAAAAAGTATTGTCTTACCCAAGTCGAGGACTTCGAAATGCCCAAGGTAATGGCCAAAAAATATCGCCGAAGCTTGGACCGGCATTGAACCGCCACGCACCACCGTAATCTGCTGCCAACGGCCGGTTCTTAAACCGGGACCTATGCGAACAGCTCGGACTCGTCAAGTTGAGCAACTTCTCAGAAGGGCCCGACACTAAAAACTCACCGGAAAAGCTCCAAATCGCAGCCACAATCCGCGCCGCCGCTATCATGCCAGAACCACCACCTACAGCTAAAATTAGCTCAAATCAAGGCCGAAAATGAACTCAGGGGTTGAAAAAAGGTAGGAACCACCTTGAACCGTCGGAATGGGTCACCGGAATGACGAAAACACTGTCGCTACAGTAGCTCCGACGCCCGCCGCCAACTTCAAGTGGCACGTGTGTCGCCACTGCGGTCCCGCTGGCCACGCCACCGCCCTGAAAAGTTGCGGAACTTGAAGATCTGTTCAACCGTACCAACACCGCCGCGAACCGTTGCCGAAAACGACCGAAAATGGCTGGCGAAGTCGCGGCCCGCCACCACCCAACTGGCGTGGCTGAAAATTGGCGATTTCTCCACCACCGCTAGTCATCGGGCAAAGATCTTGGTACCATCGTGTTCGCGTGGTCGAGCTCTTCGAAATGGACCACTCATTCATCGAAATCCGTCGAGTAACGGCCAAGTTCCGGCTAGTGTGTGTTTGTGCATGTGAATTATAAATCTGTCGAGAGCTGGTGCGCGTCTGGCTCGCAGAACGAGGATCCGGATATTTTATCTCGGGTCCTCGCGCGTAAAACGATCGGTAGGAGGGGCTAACAATGTCAGAAACGGGCAAACTTAGAGTCTATGGACTCATTTCGATGCCCCGAACGCGTAAAGGGGTCAAAGAGGTCAAAATCTCGATCGAACGAGTAGTGACCAAAAAACCCCTAAAAAGAGAAAATTGCAAACAAGCCCCTAAACTCTTAAAGAGTTGAAAATAGGGTCACGCAAAGCACAAAATCACATAATTAAACACATAAAAAGGTCGACACGTGGCATAGCTCTTACGCCGGAACAGCAGGATGTTACAAATTCTAACGAGCTAAAATTAATTCTCTAATTAATTTTATTTGGCTTTATAATTAATCTCTTGATTAATTATATTAGGGATTTATAATTAATTCTCTTAATTAATTATACTTGGGCTTTATAATTAATTCTCCAATTAATTAACACATGGTCCAATTTCATAATTGGACCACACGCCCAAACTCGAGCTCACGTGCCACACATGTACTTTTACATGTGTTGTCTCGTTTCGATCAACTATTTGATCTTTCTTTCAATACCCTTTGAACCTGGCATTTGTGTGTGAACCCCTAGGTTCATTTTCAGTTAGTAGTGAGCCTAAGTAATTAATACACTTTATTAATTAATTAGTTCACAGATCACACGACCATAGTCTAGCAACAGGTGTGTGACCCCTACCGAACAATGAATATATATTCGAAAGAACCTTTCAGTCAATGACAGCTATGAGGTATGATCCTCCTACCATCCTATCTCTCAATCAAGATCTAGGGCATGGGAATATTGAGAGCCCCACTAATCTCAATCATAAAGCTAAGTTCATTTCATATCCATTTGATCTCAATCCAAGAAACTCTTTTCTTGATGTCTTGTTCCCCTACATCGGTCGAGGGTTTAGGATGGCATATGAACGACTTATGCAATAAGAGATCTTCTTGCATTTAAGCAAGTGTAGGTCCTTTGTTGATTCTCATATACTTCCATGTGCCACTTGTGTAGCTTTAGCATAAGCCTTGAATCAGTTGACTCGTGAGACATCCTTTAAAGCTTATACCAAACTATTGAAAAGTCGGAATTCCTACAGCGGTTTTGTCAACGAGGAGTGATGTAACTATAGAGATATGCCACTAAGGGCTTGCGTGCCTCGTACAGACTACAGAGTTAGCCCACAAAGCATCAATGGAATCTGAAGTCAAAGGATTAGTATACTCACGCCATTGACCTGTGAGATATTTCTTAATCTGGAAGTTTCCTCTTCCTGAAGTGGAAACTTCCTTTCCCATTTAGAAACCTTCTCACGCGGGACACCTCAGTGTACCCATTCTAATAATGAGTACTCTCATGTGTTGCATACGCATCAACTTATGTACTTTACACCCCATGAAACAGGATTCTCCTTCTTAAGGACGTAATCCCACAAGCAAGTCTCAATCGAGCCTAATCAACACTCCCACTGTTTGTTGGACTCATCGACATGGAGTGGTTTCTAATCCGGCCTAGAGTTAAGGCTTGTTTCATGTGTCATTCACCTAATGATAAAGTCCCTAACGGCCTTATGGATTAGGGGAGTTCTAATGCATGCGCATATAATGGAAACACACAAAACATGTATTGCACATAAAGAAGTGTTTGCCTATGATAATAATCAGTCGTGTATTATTCAAAGATTATCTGTGACATAAGGAAAGTCCCAAACCAGATTACGTCGAATCGGCTTTCTAGGGAACTATTCCTAACATGATCCTCTTTAGACTGATGGAGACTACTCAACATCCCGGGATTCCTAACCCACAGTCTCCGGGGCCCAACATTTATAGAACAAAATATTCACTTAACCCGCTACAACAGAACAGACAGACAGACAGACATATCTTATACATATATATATATACTTATACATACCCCTTTCCGTGATATTCATAATTAACCCAGTCCTTGCCAAACTCGACTTATGAGAGGTACACGGTTAGGAGTATAGCTAAACGGGGCAAAACATATCAAATCATTCCAAAAACAAGCATACATAGGCTTGTACATCGTTTAACATACTTTCAAGTTCATGATATTTCCAAAAAAATACATATCACACACCTATTTACATACGTATAAGGCTTATTAAACCACATGCATTAAAACCGGGTACGTTTCATTAAGGTTTAACTATATCCTAACCTCACCTTACACTGAAGAGGCCAAAGACGCGACGTTTGATCCACCTCGGAATCAACACGGCCAACAAAACACCACCTCGGGAGCACCTGAACAAATTAAACATAAGAACAAGACTTAGACACACGAATGAACCACATTGACACACGGCATATGCTTATGATTGGCATAGACGTCATGAGCCACGTATACATGCACGAAACATTCATTTAAAATCATATAATTACACACCGAGCACATCTCATGCAAAATGCAAAGCATACGATACAGTTCAGAATGAAAAGTACATAATTAACATGATAATTCATATAAAAGCAAATAAGATGCATACGAAACAAATAGAAAACAAGCAAAACTCAAAACCTACACAGAGCCTCCGAAACGACCGTTTCGAACCAAGAGCAAGTTCCAAACGGCCGTTTCAAAACCTCCTGACCCAGGCAGACGCCCTCCAAACAGCCGTTTGGAAACACAGAACAAAAGGCAAATAGTCGTTCAGAAAGCTACTAACCGAGACAGGCGTCTTCCAAATGGCCGTTTGAACACACGGTTCAAACTGGAAATGGCCGATTGGACCGCGTCTGCCACACAACACAAGAGACTCAAACGACCACTTGGAATTTACACAGAATTCCCAAACGCCCGTTTGGAAAGCTCCTGCTCGAAAGTTACATAGCAACAATGGCAGAAAAACAGGGGAGGCCTCGTGTCTCCCCTTCAAGATCATTCCACCACCCAAAATGAACACACAACAAAGCATAACACACGTAGAACACATATTGCAGGTAATAGATCACGAACGAGCTTAAACACAAGAAATCCCGAACCCGGCACTATTTATCATCTTTCCCAACGAAGCACATAGGCACAAAACCGAAGCACGAAAGAGGTATTAAATTAAAGCACGTAATGAGAGGATCACAAATCTTACCTTGGGTCGTTGATCGGATGGCTGGATCTCGCTTCCTCGAGCTCGAGAGCTTGGGGCTAAAATGGGAAAATTTTCTCCTTTCTTCTCTTCCTTGTTTAACGTGGGAAAAAGTGGAAGAAAGGGATGGGTCGGTTAAATGGGTAGGGTCAAACGATATCCGGTCCGATCGGATTAAATTTTAAAATGGTAGGGCTACCAAATCACTTTAGAATAATACAATATTAATTTCACTGAATCCGAATCATCGAAACAAATTCAATGGTAGGGTTGGAATTTGAATTCGAATTCCCAAGCTCTAGTCAGCTTCAAAGGCCGAAAATACACTAATTACAATTAGGTCCCTATATTACAAATATTGGACAATTGAGTCCAAGTACATTTAATTAAGTTCTAAAGCGCACGTAATAAAATTAAATTCATGTTCACACGTAGGCATACTAGGCACATAATTCACAAAAATACTGAAATAAACTCTCTCGTTATGCCGTACCTGAAATGTCGAAGAGAAGGTGTAGCACCCGAGCGTAAGGTACCACATCCCCTGTACCGAGACCCGACCCGTATATGAAATGGAAGTCCATACACGTGCCAAATCCATGGCGAACTGGTACACAACACACACGCTATGCTAGGCGGGACTAACCCTTAAACCATTCAGGATCAAGAAAATATAAAATCAGAGCGATAATAAAATGCGGAAGCAAGATCAACATATATTATATACAATGAGCCACCAAGCTCCAAAATAGATATACAAAATCATTCAAGTATCCAAGGCCACACAGCCTACAAAATCATAACGCTCCAAATCAAGATCATATACAAAATAGCAATAAGAGTATGAGTGTATGAAATACTGAAAAGAAGTGCTAAACAATAATGCAAGACCTAGACGACTTGTATTCCCGCCTAGCACTCCTATACCTGCACAAAACAACTGAAAACAAAACGGGTTCAGTCTAAACGAGACTGGTGGGTATAAAACAGGGCATAAGATATAATATCGTAGAAATTAAACACATACATGCAAGTAATAATCCCGAATGAGGTTTTAAAGTAATTTTCCCAAGTGGGTAAAACAAAAGAAGGCATCATCGGGATTACTACTATCATATTTAATCATTAGGGTATTCATGGCCCTGGCGAGGGGGCGTGCATCATCTCCAACCAACACCTTGTGTATTCATAATCATTTATTCCATTCATTCATTATCATACATATATCTTTTGTGCTCATACATATCATGATCATAATCATTCATATACACCTTCTTCCTTCGGGTGGTGGACGGGTTTGCAAGACCCGGCCACCGGTTCATACATGGGCCAATGGGGGTACATGAATCCCCCAAGGGCACTCAGCTCCCATTCCTCGCTAAACCTCCTAGCGAGGGCCGGTATCACCGTAGTTTGGTTAGGACTAGTACATGGGATCCCCGTCAGTCCTTGCCTCCTCGGTTAGCCACATGTACTACGTCCCGGGACCCGTGTAATCATAATCATATCTCGCCAAAATCATAAGGTAGGATTTCATAAATAAAATGGGACATACGTTTGAAATCATTTACCCAAAATGACTCGATTTTATATATATACTAATTTGGCTTAAATCTTGCACATAAGGGATATATTGGGTCGTTATAGCAATTAGAAGAGAAATCCACCTTTTAAAAGTAAAATAAAGGCACAAGCGTCTCAATGCTCGCCCTCGTCTCCGACCAAACCCGAATCTGTGCAAAAGAAAAGGTATGAGACTCTAAATAACCAAATATGATGCTCGGCAATGAAATGAATATGATATGAAGGCGTAAGAGATGATATTATGTCATGAAAATGTTCATGTGCACTATTAAGGAATTTAAGGCTTGTAAATAAACCAATCGTTCATTCATTCATTTTCATATAAATTCATAAATTCATATTTCATATCAATTTAATCTAAGAACTCCAATAATAATCAAAACAGGTAATATTCATGTTTACAATTAGAAATAAGATAAATAAAACGTTCAAGCAATAATCCGTAAATTAAATATGTGAAATAGAAATCAATTAAATTCTATAATTAAAATAAATCAAATAACACTTAAAGTATATAATAATTATATATAATAAATATATATATATATATATATATATATATATACTCATGCATTCACACATTACATATATCATGCATGCATAAGTGTAATTTGAATATATATTACATATACTTAAAAATTCATGCAATATTAGAGATATACATACTACCATGCACACACAAAATATACACTGTTCACGCACACACCCATGCATGCACAGCATATACACACAAAACTCATGCATGCAATCACTAAATAAAATCCTTTCCTTTCATGTACCCACAACCATCTCTGCATATATATATATACACACGCACACACTCTGAATCAATGGAGGAAACAGCAGCAGCAAGGACTGAATAAACAAGCACACACACGCAGCAAAACAAGAAAAGAAGGAAGAAAATAGAGAAGCATCAGGAGTGAAAGAAAGAAGGGAAGAAACAGAAGCTGCACGCAGCAGCTACCCGCCCGGGTAGTCAGACCAATACCAAACTCCCCCGGCCGAGTAGACGGCACAGAGAGTTTCTGCAACAGGAGTACCTGGCCGGGTACTCCCCAAGAACAAACTCTCCCCACCCGGGGAGAGTGTTACAGCAGCACAGACGGCACAGCAACATACAGCAAAATAGGGGAGGAAAGAGGGGGTCCAAACCAAGCCAAAACATTCACATAATTTGCAACCAATTCACACCAACATTTAAGGTAAGAAGAAGCTACAAATGCTCAACAAACAGACCTGGAGACAACCTCAATATACGCAACAATCAACAAGAAAAAGACAGCAGTTTCATGCGAGGAAAAATAGAGCAAAACTGAAAAAGAACAGAGCAATCCCATACATGATCAATCAACCAATTCTCCTTCAGCAAATGAGGTAAAAAGAGATAGCAAATGACATCAAAATAAGTCACCAAAGCTAGCAGCAGTTAGGTACGTGAAGGAGAGCAAATTTCAGTTAAAAGTCCATTCAATACATAACAAATTCATTAATGATATCTCAACCAACTCTTAACCACCAACCAATACAAGCATACTCAATTATAAATGAGGGAAAAGGATCATATATGCAGCACCAAAACAAGTCAGAGATCAAAGGAATTCAAGGAATCAACAAAACACCTTAAAACCTAACTATTCATTCAAATGCTCAAAACTCTATGAAATCTGACTCAAAATTAGGGATGAAAGGATCAAAATAACCAGAGATGCATGTATAACATAATCCTAACTCACCTTGTTGATTGGATGAAAGTTGGTAGAGATTTGAGCTCCAAAACCTCAAGAATTGGCACAGTGATGGGAAAACTGGAAGTCAGGCCTTTCAGCTGAGTTTCTTTGCTTGTGTGAGGGTGTGTTCGGTTAGGGCTAATTAAGGGATGAAAGAGGGTTGAACCAGGGTTACAAGGACTCCAACCATAGTTAATTTGGTTAAGAATTGAAAGAGTTATGGCCATTTTAATGAAATGTGGTCGTTTTGGTGCCGCTTCGTTTTTCGGTTGGATTTCGGAGGTTCAAATGATTTCGGAAAAATATAAGACTAAGTTTATTAAACTCGAATCTTCAATACGAGTTCAACAAAGTTGACAAAACTCAAATCCGAGTTCCCGACCTCAAGATATCACATACGGAACCAAGGGTGCGCTAATTGCTCGTTAGCCCCCGATTTGGTTCCACAATACAAATTAAATTCGTTAACACGTCAAACTAGTTCGAAAACATAAACCGAGCATATAGGCATGTTCATAACTCATAAATTTATGACATACTAAATTTCCACGACATTTCGATATCATTTCATATAAGAACGAAGCACAAATAAACAATCATGCGCATTTCCTTAATAATTCCATGCATTATAAATTAAAACTAAAATTTAAATTCTATTTTAAATATAATTGAAGTCAACGGATTTAATAATTTAATACAGATGATTAAGGCATGATTAAGGTTATAACTTAATTAACACTAAACACTTAATTAACAATTTAATTAACAAATTAAAATATTAAATTAACTAAAAAAATATTAAATGAAATAAAATAAAATAATAATAACTTATAATAAAATTAAATATAAAACACGTATAAACAATTAATTCACGCAAATTGGTAAACACATACGTCATACCTTTACGTCTGAAAAGTCGGGGTGTTACAGAAGGGGCGCCAATCTCCCCCCTTAGGAGAACCTGGTCCCCAAGTTCTACGAGCAACTCTCCTGTATTCACCCAAGATCTGGGTTCGCGACATTCTGACAAGGGTTAGCCCCAGAAAGGTCTTCCAAGCACGAAGGGGGTTCAATTGCTCACTTCAAGCTTCACACGAACTTGATCCCGACTAGGAGTAGTTCAGACATCTCACGCGATAGGAGGATCAAAGTGATTGAACTCCCACCGTTTGAATCTATCCAAAACCAACTCACAACTAGGAATCATGAGTGGAGTTGTTAAAGAACTCTCACCACTCGTTCTCCTACCCAAAAGGGCCTTCTATCATCACCTCAACTCGTGGTTCGAAGTTGATATTCGAACTGTCGAAGCTCTTGGAAACTCTTAGTGAAGACCGTTGCAAAGCACGACCCTCAACTCACCTCAAAGCAAAAGCACTAGCTCTCCCAACCTGCCTCGTAGGGCAACCAATCTCTCACAACAACACGCATACAAAGCAAAACAAAAGATGAATGATGCACATGATATGTATGTTTAATGTACCGTTCATCAAAGGGTTGGAATCTTGTCTTTAGGGTGATTTGATCGATGTTGGAGCCTCTTTGCCCACATTCATGCCTTGAAATTTACCGGTCCATCTTGTGCTTCATATATCATCCTGGTCTTCATCCCACTGTTGTTGTTTATCCTTGATAATTCTTCTAATTCAATCCTCCACTCTTAACTGTTCTCTTGGTCTCGTTTTTTTCCCCAAATATTTGAATTTCTTGGACTTCGATTAATCATTATGATTCTTCGTATGACTGATGAGCTCGATAAACCATCATCAACCTCATGGCCCGAGTTCTTTGCCCATATTTATCTTGTGGAAATTCTAAGGATTAGCCTCGATTCAAAATCTTAATTCATTCCCATTAAGGTTTCCCCGAATACGGTGCCGATCTTCTCACTGTTAGCTCCCTTCTTTCCCGAAATATGTAAGAAAAGTGCATCGTCTTTTGATGGTTCTTATTGGTTTTCTCTTATAGCCCGGAGATAGCTTCTTGTGTGATCCATTCCACTCAGTAATTTGAGGATTCCCAAAAATCTAATTCTCATACCAAAATGTTCCATGAGTTCTTCCCAAACCAATTTTTTCCATCTCTTTCATTGAAGTCCACTAGATGCTCGACCAAAGTCTTCTAGCAATTTTTGTCAATTCTTCTTCTCCAAGGCACAGTTAAGTAGATATCGGTCACCATGCTCCAGAGTCCCAGTTGATTATATTTGTACCCAAGTTCCAAGTTGAACTTTTGTTCGAACCCTCATGGTGATCGTTTTGGTTACACTGTTAGGGAACTCCTTATTGCCTTTTCTTAATTATTTCCCATTGATTAACTTCCGGCACTTATATAACTCTTCAAGCCCGAAACCACTTTAAATTGTGCCTTATGCTCGGTAAGATAAACTTCCTTGGGACTTAACTTTTCTTCAAAGTGTTTCCCAATTTCCGAATCTTCAATCTTGTATGTAGACCTCTCAACCCAACCCTTTTTATTTAGTTCACCTCTTTCAATTTTCGTTGAACAAAACTCGATGACAAGAATGAAGAAACATCCTAAAAGAAAATACTAAATATGCATGTCGGGTCAAAGTGCGGATGAGATACATCACTTAGTTACCATTTAGGGAACGTTTACTTGGGCAAAAAACGCATGTTGGTGGTCTTCAACATGCATAATCAACTGCTTACTTCCCATGTGAGAAAGCCCATACTTAAGGGGCAAGCCCGTGGCATCCTCGTGCCAGGGCATGTGCGCCTTCACACGCCAAAAAGCCGTGTTTAATAATCATGGCTGGCAGCTTATGAATGTAACTTACAAATTGCTCCTGGGTTTCATTGTATTTACGGAGATATACCACTAAAATTGCAGAGGTTGCTTCACCTTTGGCGGACTTTTTCGTTGCCACAAATTTCGTTTCAATTTCCCCCAAATTTTTGAAGGATTCGAATTCACCAGCGTCACTGGACTACAATTAAATGAACCGACAAATTCACCGTTTCATTCTGCAAGAGGTGGGTTTCCAAATTCACCGACAAATTCATCATCTAGGTTTCCAATTTCATCGTTTCATTCTGCAAGAGGTGGGTGCGATACAGGGCCTGAAATTATTGCCATTTCTGAGATTATCGAGGTATGTGTAAGTTCATATTTATATCACATTATTAGGACAAATAAGTTTGATAATTTTTTGTTCTTTCTTTGATTAATAGTGCTTGAATTGAGGTGTAATTGGGATTGAATATATGACCTCTGTATTGTGCGTGTAATTATTTTTTTGAAATTGTTGGTATTTTAATGGTATGGAAAATATGGTATTGATTACTTCTTTAAACCTAATCATGTGAATTTAAGGAAAAATATGACAATGATTTTGTAGACTATCAGTATCCTTTGTGATGGATTTTGATGATAGAGATCGTGAAGTGTTACTAGTCCTTGAAGCCCTAAGAATGCAAATTATGCATTTTTTGTTTGTCGTTGTTTGGGCGATGAGATCTGGGCTCATCAAATGAAGACGCAATCGGCGTCTAGTTCGTAGGCAGTACAGTTTGATTGCTAAGATTTCTGATCAAATAAGTTACATGACTGGTTTGATATCCTCCACTGAACAAGACTGCATAGACATTATGAGATTAGGGCGTTCCCCGTTTTGGAATCTTTGTGTTGTTCTAGAACAAAAGGGTGGGATTAAAGCAACTCGGTTCACGTGCTATGTATTTCAATTTTCTTTTGGAGTCTTCTTTATGAATGATTCAACTTTTAAAGCTTGTCAGTTGTCTGTTGTGAATATGGGATGTTGATTGTTTTGGGTAAATGTTATGACTTTGTGTTGTCTTTAGTTCACCAATAGTTGTAGGATTAACTGGACATTTGCAAATTTGCATACTTGATTGGTTCATAATATAATTGGTTTTGGTTTTGTTTTTATTGCAGATGTCTAGCTAGCCCACATTCTCAAACATTGTTGCATCTCGTAAGGAGCAAAAGTCTCGACGTTCATGGACAATAGCGGAGGAGAAAAACTTGCTTGTAGCATTCAAGGACATCATAGCGGATGGGTTGGACATCATAGCATTCAAGGAGAAAAACTTGCTTATAGCATTCAAGGAAAGTCTCTGTCGACTCTGTCAACCATTGACGAGATTTTACTTGACTATGGTATTACATCTTTCAATAACTTCTTTCTATGTTTGCAATCAATAGAAATCAAACCATCTTAAATCTAGCATGCTGATTCTAATGTCTTTATGTGATACAACACTAGAGCGAGAACTAAACGAAGCTAAATTAAAAAGAAAGGGCAAAGCCAAAGCAGTGGTATCACCTCCAATCAATCACTATCCGTTCGACAAAGAGAGTGATATGCTGGGAAAAGAACGTACTATTCCGAGTTATGGTACACCAATGTAGCACCCACACGTAGGGCCACATCCCCCGCACCATAACCCAAACCCGAATACGAAATGGAAAGTCCGTACCCGAATCCGAATCATAGCGAACGGGAGACCAAACACACACTCTAGGCTAGGCGGAGCTAAACCAAACCGAATCAGAGTATGCGGAAGCGAATAATTAAATCCACAAGTAGAATACTATCACATATATACGTATAGGTACCAACACATAACTATCCATATAATATTTACATATAGGTACCAACATGTAATCCTGTACAAAAGCCATCACGGCTCAAGCAAAATATAAATAAGTATTTACAAGCCATAGCTATACAGGTACAAAATAATAAAGTGCAAGTATGTAAATGCACCTAACGAGACCTAGACCGACAAGTGTATAAAGAAGACACACTTCTCCGCCTAGCTCACGCTCCAAAACCTGCAACTAAGAGAGTAAATGAGGAGCCAGTCAACTGACTGAGTGAGGGGGCTAACGCACACCCACACCCTATATATATAAAGCAAAGCACATAGCAAAGGGTGGAATTATGAACCGGAATAGGTTTTACAAACTAAAGCTTTCAAAACAAATACATATACTTTAAAACCTTTTCACAAACACTATCCCGATTCATACTTCCCAAACATAATACAACAGCATAATGCTCGGCGAGAACGAGCTTCCAACCTTTACTCCTCAGAACAAATAAAATAGAAATCATACATATCAACCTCTACACCAATGATGGAAGAGCCACTGGCGGCCCTAACCATCCATACATATACAGACTCACGAGGGGTAGCGAGCCCACATCGTGCCCTCCCCGGTTTTTACGCCGAAGGCATCGAAATACCACACCTTCCCTAACTCCCGGGGGTCGCGTGTGATATATCGGATGGAGACTACGCACAGGCTTAACCTCGACGGCCCAAACCGTCCCGAGGGCTCCTTACCCGTAGCTCCTTGGATCCACAAACACAAATCATATCATATGCCAAATCTTTCATGGCAATCTCGCTAACTTGAATTGTAAAGACTTTTCCAAAACTTAGCTTATATATGCTTACTTAGTATCTTTCTTAAAGCAAAGTTGTTCACAAGGTCATAAATATATTCTACTCAACACATACATACCCATATATACCATATATATATATATATATATATATATATATATATATATATATATATATATATATATATATCCACATGCGGGGTTCAAAAACATCACATAAGGTTTTAGGTCACTTAACTAACAAAAGTCCTAAACCTCACCTTGTACGTGATAAAAATACGAGCAGACGTGAACAACCTATGCCTCGGGCTCGTCAACTGGAACTTCCTCTGAAAAGAAAACACGAAAGCCCAAGACTTAGACTCTATATGAACCAAATAGGATGCTCGGCAAAATGCATGATTCATGATCACATATAAAATATTACAAATAGGTCACCTAATTCACAAATTATAGCACAACATATTTATTTACAATTTATTAAGCAACAAAATTCAAGTTATAACGATTAACATGCGAAAGAATAGCAATTAAAGCCACACAAATGCATAATTAACATAAAAGGAAGCAGTGGCAGCTCCCAGGTCTCGGGAAGGGGTGGGAACGGCCCTTTCACTGTAGGGAACGGCCGTTCCCACACTCGCTCAAAGTTTCTGGAAGATGGGAATGGCCGTTCCCAGTTTGTACTGGGGACGGGAAGGGTCGTTCCCCAAAAATCCTGAACTCTCCCCGCGTGTCTGTAATGTTGAACTAAAAATGGTTTTGGTCATGGGAACAGCTCTTCCCATTCCCAGTACAAACTGGGAACGTCCGCTCCCATTCTCGGCAATGAACAGTAAAATGGCCCGGAATGGCCGTTCCCAGTTTATAACTGGGATGGGAACGGCCGTTCCGGCCTGGTTCGAAAAGCTGGAGCAGAAACAGACATTACAGAAGGAGGGGAAGCTTCAATTTTTGCCAAAATGGCCAAAATCCCAAGCCTCAAAGTTGCCACAACCTCTCAAAATGCACAATTAATTCACATAAATCATGCTTAACATATTGGCACCTAAATAACTCAAGAAAAACAGGAATTAAAGGCATGATCCAGAGATGCAAGAATCAAGCTAAAATCATGCTCATCCATAAATGCTGAACTACCAAGGGAAAATATGCAATAAATGTAACATATACAACATATACCACTCATTTATGAAGCTAGGATTCAATAATAACAAGCATAAAACAAGTATTTAACAAAAACACCAAACCTTTACTATTCACGTAGGGAAGCTAAGGCATACAAAACTCACTCCAAACTCAGAAATTAAAACATAGAAACGACAAGCACGACGAGAGGATTCCGAAACATACTTAAGTTCGAGAAAAGATGAAGAAACGAAGGAGATCTTGGCTTGAGAAGGTTGAAGATCAACTTGGGGTTTTTCTTCTTGGCTTCTTGGACAAGAGCTGCTGTTGTTACGTGAAGTGAGGGAGGAGAAAAATGGTTCAGCCTTTAAGGCTGGACCGGTCGGTTCACGGGTTCGGTTCAGGGTTTCCAGTTCAAGTTGGTTCGGTTCAACAATTAGGGGTTCAAACAAGGCCAACTCAAATAAAACAAGTAATTCACATACAAAATTAATTCAAGTAAATTCATATAAGTTCAATTAATTCATATAAGTTCATATACAACTAATTTAAAACGCATATAATATTAAATCACATAATTTACCTGTACCGACTGTGAGTCGGGGTGTCACAACCAATCTTCCCACCAACAGTTAACATTGATGAGGGTCTAGACTCAAACGATGAGGAAGATGCAAACTACTGGGACGTAACAAATTTTGATGCTCCAGTTTGGCCTACTCATACTGCGAAGAGGCATCTAGGAATGTAATTTGCATTCCATCCGATTATGTCTCAATTGGTCGACGAGGCCACGACATATTTTGTAAACCACAACATGTTATGTCCTTTTTATGTCTACATGAATATTATTCTGGTATTGTAAGCCTAGGTATGGTGGGAGTTTGTGTTTATATCTGCTATTTCATGAGTTTGTTTGATTCAAATTAAGAGCTCCAAAACCTCAATTCAGTAGGGGATTCTACAATAACGAATTGATTGTAAGCCAACAAAACAGAGGAGAAACAATAACCTCATCTATAATACACTACAATCGCAAATACCCAAAACAAAAAATTGTGATAACAACGCCACTGGTTCTGTAGTACATTGTCCACTTTCACTAAAAGCACACCAAATAAAATTCATGAAGGTAGCATCCACCACATACCCAATCGGATGAATCACCTTCTTCATGATTTCTAATTGCAAGTTCTTAAAGTCATATTAATGGTCGAGAGCAGTTGTTCTTCAATCGAAAAGTAATCCCACAAGTGAAGGTCAACAATGCCTCCATAATTTTGCCGGATGGTATCACCGTATTACCAAAAGCGACAATCGCTGCGAAAAAATTGCTAAAGGAGAACAATTGTTTGGCAAATTGAGGTCAAGGGTATATAAGTAAATTCTGACTTAATCATTCAATTAGCATGAAAAGTAAATACAAGGAAATAAATTTGTCCTACAATACAAAGAAGACGCAACATGGGTAGTAAACGCATGTTGGACAATTATCACCAACCCACCATATCATGACATGCACAATCATGTTGGCCCAAGTAAACACTCCCTTAAACACGTAGTAACAATAATTAATAATTAGTGACAATTAACAACTTAATGCATAGAAACCAAAATAGAATAAAAGGAATCACAAAATTTAAATACGGTATGGATGCACGTGCCATGAATGCAATTACCTCAATTTTTGGGTTCATGTCAGTCTCCAATTTGAAGCCATTGATCTGGTGCCCTTTGCTTATTAGTCGTTGATCGCAATCAGAAATCTTGTGCTCCGTTGATCCGCAAATGTAGCATCTCTTCAATCTATCCCGACATGCTTCATAGGTGTGTGTGGTTCGTCCACAATAAGCGCATAATTGGGGCCCTTTTCCTGGATTTTTAGTACTCCTTGTCTTGTGTTTTTTTCCACGGATTCTCTTGGCTCGAGTTCCACGTGGATGGGATTCTCCTTCCACTTGTAGGTTTGAGCATAAACCCAACTCAAATCTATGCCCCGATGTATCTTCTTCCTTGCCCCTCGTTAGAATCCAAGTTTCAACTCTTAAGGCTCTCTTTGTGGCCTTGTCCCACGTGCTCGTATCCTTTGCAATTAGGGCTTCGTTAAATTCATCCCGAAGGCCTTCCATGAAGTATTTGGCCTTCATCTAATCGTTACCCGTAATGTGGGGTACAAATATGCCTAACCGCTCGAATTCCTCCACGTATTCCACAACAACTCTATCTCTTTATTTCAAAGTGAGGAATTCTTCAAGTCTTTGCTCTCGTAGAATAGCCGATGCAAACTTCTTCCGAAATTCTCGAACAAACACATCCCAAGTCGACTCCTCGCTCGTTGCCTCTAATTGTTGAGCAACCCTTTTCCACCATTGCTTTGCTTGACCTTGTAGGAGAAACATAGCAAGACGAGCCATGTCTTAAGAGTTGTGTGGCCATATTTCAAAAATTCCCTCTATTTCTAAAAGCCACTCTTCAGCCCTTATATCCTCTCCTTCTCGAAATTGGGGAGGCTTCAATGCTATAAATTCCCGATACATTATTGCCATCTGATTCATTAGTGGTAGTTCGGTGGAAGATTGTCCTTGATATCACAGATTTGGTTGAGAAGATTGAATGTAGGGTTGTTGACGTGGTGGTATCCTAAATATCTCAACAACCTCAATATAGATATATGCATGTCGATTAGTAAGTTCTCATATCACATAATAAATCAAGTAAGAGCATCAAAGAAATGCAATGCATCACACAATTAAATCCAACAAAGTGATTAGAATTTCAATGCTTAGCTTATCAAATCATGATGCAAATGCACATATAATTAAATTGTCCTATGTCCTTCAACCTAGACAGACACAACACGACACTGAACCCGGTTTTTCAACCTGGGGCTCTAATACCACTTAAGGATGTAGCACCCTGTACGGTGGGTCACCACATCCCCCGTACCAAAGCCCAATCCAGATACGAAATGGGAAGTCCGTACAAGAATCAAGCAGTGGCGAACGGGAGACTGACAGACTCATACCTAAGCTAGGTGGAACGTAGACCCTGAACTACAAAATCCAACCAACAAGAATGCGGAAGCGAGAGTAGCCATACAAAATTCAAACATACCAAAAGCAGGTGATGGGTTCAACAAGCATAAATACCTAATCCCGAAAATTCAATAATAAACATAAATACAATGGGTTCAACTATTCTTATAAGGCTGTCCTGACAAATTCATATCAATATATAACATAAATCCCAAATAAATCAATCATTCTTACAATCTTAACATGTCCGAAAGTAACAATGCAAGATGCAAGACAAAAGAACTAATACAACAGACCCGACTCAGAACTGACTCCAAAGAACGACTAACTCCGCCTAGCACGAACCCCAAGCAGAACTTGCAAACTAGAAATATAAAGAGGGAGGGGTCAGTCTTAACTCGACTGAGTGAGACACACGCACAATATATATATATATATATATATATATATATATATATATATATATATATGAGAGCAAAGCACCTACAAAAATCTTACTGTTCATGAACACAGTGATAATTTTTGCACACTAAATCATTTTCCCGTGATATATACATATAAGGCTCACTTAGCAAAGTCAAACAACCAAACAAACTTAACTTTCAGAACATGCTTATCAAAACTTATCAATTCTTAACATATTCAAGGCTTAGCTTAACTTATTAAACCATTCCAAATTTTAACTTAATTTAGAATCTATCCCTGTTTCACGAACCTTAACAGAACAGACATAACAGAATGCTCGGTGGGTACGAGCTCAGACTCCTCCAATCTCCTCAGAATATAACAGAACATAATTAAAACAGAAAACATGCAGACAGAAAATATCAGACCAACCTCAACTCCGGTGATGGAAGGGTGTATACTGTAACATCCTTATCGTTCGGACTTTCAGGTACGGCGTAATGGGTGTGTTATTTGCATACTTAATTATTTATTTTTGTAATTATGTGATATTTTAATGTTTATTTGGTTAATTGAGTTTATTTGAAATTATTTTCTTAAGTATGAATTTGAAATTTTTGAACGTTTATGCCCCTTATGCTTTGTAATTTGCTCTATTTATATCCGAATTTAATTCTGTTTCTTGCGAATTTTTGATAGGTGTGAATTATGTGAGTTATAAACTTGATATTATGCCCGTTTTATGTTTCGGAGTTCATTTGGTTTAGTTTTGGCTCGTTTTTGTTTTATGGGACCTAAAGGAGGCTAAGGAGCATTTAGCGCACCTTGGGTTCCGGGTGGCGTAAGTTGAGCTCGGGGAATTCGGATTCAAATTTCGGAAGATGCATTGAACTCGTAACAAAATTTGGAATCTTTGAAACTAAACCTCATATTTTTCTAAGTTCATTTGGACCTCCAAAATTCCATCGAAATGAGCACATTGCGCCAAAGAACAACCTTTTGACTAGTCTTGAGCTTTTGGGCCCTTTTTAACCCCAATTAAACCCAAACCTTGAATAATATGACTTAAGTTAATCCCTATCTCTCCCAAAATCAGCCCCATTCGAACCCTCACCCAAAGAAGAAGGAAGAATTCAGCTCCAAAGAAGAAGAGAAGAGAAGAATGAAAAGAACTATTACCATTTTGATCCTTTGAGCTCAACACTCATCCTTACTCCCTCATTTCTTGAAGGTAAGTGTATTTTTGTATTTCTAACTCTTCTATGCTTCTTTTGATCCACGAAATTCATGTTTTAATGTTGGTTTGATATAAGCTTGAAGAGATGCATTAATAGTAAGGGTTAGTCTCCATTTTTGAAACCTTGGTATAGCTTGAACTTGTGGCTGAATTTATGCAAATTTGTTGATCATATGAACTCGTTAACTTCACTTCTTGACACTTAACACTTGGTAGTTGAATAATAAAGGATGCACCATTAATGAACTTGAGCTTAAGCTTGGAAGAAACTTGGAATCCTTGTTATATTCATGAACTTATGCATGTTAGACTTGATGGATGTAGTATAGCTTGAATTTGTAGCCTTGTGTGAGTTGGTTGTTGCTGTCTTTTACTCCTTTTCCCTTCCTTTCTTATTGATACTGCTGCATTGATGATGGAGCAGGGGAGATCTCCATAGCCTGCTGCTCGAGTTGGGAACAACCAGGGGTAACGGGCGTTACCCCGTTTGTGCTGCGGGAGAGTAATCAAAAGAGATCCAAAGCTTACCTTGTCTTGTGAAGGAGTGAGAAATCAAGGAATATGGGCTCTTAGAATGAAAGGTGGTTCAAGTCCTGATCTTCTCTTGAAATTTCTCCATGAATCTCTTGGAAGCTAACTTGTATGGTTTGAAATGAAATGAAAATGGGTTAAAGCTATTTATATGGTGGCTAATCGTTTTAGGTCAAGGTTAGGGTTTCCAAGATATAATATGAGGCTAAAGGCTTGAATAGGATTTGGGTTCAATTAAATGACCTTCGGCTCAATAAGTCACAATTAAATGGTTTAACGTCTAAATGGTTTCCAAAGAATATAAAATAAATTCCGTTGGACCCGAATCACCGATTCAAGTCCAATGGCGGTGTCGGAATTCGAATTCGAATTCCCGAGCCCATATTGGTCCTGAATGACCCCGAACTCACCTAATTCAAGTTAGGCCCAAAACACACAAATAGGTCCAAGTCCTATTTAAATCCAATTCCAACAATTAATTTAAATTCATCCAAGTTCCATTCCCAAGTTGTCATGCAAGAATTCATATTTTACCATTTTAGGTTTTTAGTCAAGTAAGTCACATTTTCAATCAAAGTTGGAATTAAACACATAAAAAGGAAATTAAATCACATACATGCATAAGATAACTCTCTCGTGGCGCATACCTATACGATCTATTGGACGGGGCGTCACAACCTCCCCCCCTTAGGAGAACCTGTCCTCAGTTTCGCTGCTTGAAACAGCTCCGGATACAACTTCCTACTCTTCTCCTCAGTCTCCCAAGTCAATTCCTCGGATTTCTGATCTCTCCACAACACTCTGACCAAGGGAATCTACTTGTTTCTCAACACTTGCACTTTCCGATCCTGAATCTCAACTGGTTGCTTCATAATCGTCAAATCGGACTCAAGCTGTACCTCTTCAACCGGTAAAACCGTCGACTCATCGGGGTAGAATTTCCGAAGCTGTGAAACGTGGAACACATTATGAATCCCATTCAAACTCGGCGGTAGGTCCAACCTATACGCCACCTCTCCAATCCTCTCTAGAATCTCAAACGGTCCAAGATATCGAGGGCTAAGCTTTCCACCTCTACCAATACGAGAAAAGCCCTTCCTAGGAGATGCCTTCAAGAAGACACGATCTCCGACCTCAAACTCAAGGGGCCTTCTCCTCTTATCCGCATAACTCTTCTGTCTATCCTGAGCTGCTTTCATTCTCTGCTGAATCAACTTAACCTTCTCCACCATCTTCTCAATCTTTGACGAGACCTTAGCTCTCGTGAGCTTACCATCCTTAGTCCATCGCCAATCCTCAATATCCCAATATAGTGGCGACCTACACTTCCTCCCATAAAGTGCCTCGTAAGGAGCCATACCAATTGAAGCCTGGTAACTGTTGTTGTAAGAGAATTCAACCAATGTCAAGTGCTTATCCCATTTATCCTTAAAATCCAATGCACATGCCCTTAACATATCCTCGAGATACTTAATCAGCCGCTCTGATTGTCCATCAGTCTGTGGATGTGATGCAGTGCTAAACTTAAGCTTTGTACCCAAGCACTACTGAAGATCCTGCCAAAAACTAGCTGTAAACCGAGGATCCCGATCTGACACGATACTAGCTGGAACTCCATGTAGTCTTACTATCTCATTACAATACAATTCAGCCAACTTAGGTACCTTATCCGTCATCCAAACATTAAGGAAATGGGCAGACTTCGTCAAACGGTCTATCACTACCCAAATCCCATCGAATCCTCTCCTAGACCTCGGCAGGCCGGACACAAAGTCCATAGTCACCTGCTCCCACTTCCACTTTGGTATCGGAAGTGGTTGGAGAGTACCTCCTGGTTTCTGATGTTCTGCCTTAACCATTTGGCATGTCAGACATCGCTTCACAAAGAATACAACATCCCTCTTCATGCCACTCCACCAATATAACTCTTTCAAGTCCTGGTACATCTTCGTACCTCCTGGGTGAATGGAATAACCGGAGCGGTGCGCCTCCTCAAGTATTACCCTCTTGAGCTGGTTAGGCACACACACTCTTGCCTTAAACCTGAACAAACCAGAATCATCAAATCCAAACTTAGTCTCTGGATCATCCCTAGAACGAGCAATCAACCTCTGAATCTCGGGATCCGTAGACTGAGCCTCCAACATTCTCTGCCTCAAATCTGGCTGAACCGTGATGTTGGCTAACCTAGCCACTGAAACCAAAACAGTCGAACTCTGCTCAGAAAACTCAGCCACTAAACTTGAAATACTGACTTTTCTGCTCAACGCGTCGGCAACCACATTTGCCTTACCCGGATGGTAGTGAATCGTGCAATCATAGTCCTCTAAGAACTCAACCCATCTCCTCTGTCTCAAGTTAAGCTATTTCTGCATGAACAAGTACTGAAGACTCTTACGATCCGAGAATACCTCAAATGTAGCACCATAGAGGTAGTGGCGCCACTTAGACAAAGCAAACACGACTGCTGCAAGCTCTAGATCATGGGTGGGGTAATTCTGCTCATGCACCTTCAACTTCCTAGAAGCATAAGCTACAACCCGACCGTTCTGCATCAACACACAACCCAGTCCTTCTTTAGAAGCATCTGCATAAACTGCATATCCATCAACTCCCTCGGGTAGGGTAAGAACCGGTGCAGTAGTCAACCTTTCCTTTAGAATCTGAAAACTCCTCTCACAACTATCATCCCATTCAAACTTGGTTTCCTTCTTGGTCAACTTAGTTAACGGGGCTGCAATGTCAGAGAAATCCATCACAAACCTCCTATAATAACCTGCCAAGCCCAGAAAACTCCGTATCTTAGAGGCGTTCCTAGGCCTCTCCCAATGTAGCACCGTCTCAATCTTAGAGGGATCGGCCTTAATTCCATTGCCTGAGATGATGTGACCTAGAAAAGTGACTCGATCAATCCAAAATTCGCACTTACTGAACTTAGCATACAACTTATGCTCTCTAAGTGTTTCCAACACAATCCGAAGATGTTGTGCATGCTCCTCAACCGATCTCGAATACACCAAGATGTCGTCTATAAAGATCACCACGAACTTATCAAGGAACGGTCTAAACACTCGGTGCATCATGTCCATAAACACTGCAGGAGCATTCGTCAATCCAAACGGCATGACCACAAACTCAAAGTGTCCATATCTCGTGTTGAATCCAGTCTTAGAGATATCCTTCTCTCTAATCCTCAACTGATAGTAACCATGCCTCAAATCCAATTTGGAGTACACTCGCGAACCCTGCAAGCTATCAAACAACTCCTCAATATGGGGCAATGGCTACTTGTTCTTAACTGTCATCCTGTTCAGCTCACGGTAGTCTATACACATTCTTAACGTCCCATCTTTCTTCTTAACAAACAGAACAGGAGCACCCCACGGAGAAGTGCTCGGACGAATGTATCCACTAACCAAAAGCTCATCCAACTGCTTCTTCAACTCCTTCAACTCGGCAGGAGCCATCCTGTATCGGGTCTTCGAATAGGGCTCAACTCCGGGATAGAGGTCCACTACAAACTCAATATCCCTGTCTGGTGTTAAAGATCCCAAATTCTCCGGGAACACATCCAGATACTCCCGTACGACCTCTGTCTCCTCAAGCTTAACCTGGTCCTTTGGTTTGTTCAGAAGGTAAGCAACGAAACCTGTAGCACTGTCCCGGACTAACTTCTAGCCTCAACAAAGGAATGAATGGACCGGATCCCAATCTCTCTCCAGAAAACACAACAGAACCAAAAGAAATCTTCTTCAAACGACAATCCATAACCGCACAATGTCTATAGAGCCAATCCATCCCAAGAATCACCCTATACCTCCTCATCGGCATCTCAATCAAATCAGCAGGAAAGACTCGACCCTCAAAACTCACCGGGCACTCCCGAAACGCTCTGTCCGTCTCCAAGCTCCCCCCCAAAGGAGAGCTCACCACAAACACATGCGCAGATATCTCAGCAAGTAAAGGCAAAGAGACAACAATATCCCGGGCAATAAAAGAATGAGTAGCCCCAGGATCAAACAATGCATGTAATGATATGCCATGAATATGTATTGTACCTTCCACTACAGCATTCTGATCGATCTTTGCTGCCTCCTCCTCACCATCCAGAGCGTAAGCACGAGCCTAAACCGCTGGCCTCCTCTTGGGACAAACATCCCTCTTGTGCTCAGCTGAACCACACACCAAGCATCTATCCAAATACCTCCAGCACCTCTCCAAAGGGTGAGGACCCTGACAATGGGAACAAACAACTGGAGGTCCGATAGGAGCAGCGGGACGGGGCTTCTTGTTAATGAAGCCCTGTGGACGGAAAGATGGAGTAGAAGTAGTAGAAACATGAGCAGCAGGCTTCTTGCCCAATCCAGAACCCGAACCACGCCCCGAAGAGAAAGATGGGGGCCCCAACCTCCGTCTCTGAGCCTCGACCTGAATAGCCCTCTTGGTAACCTCATCCCAAGTGCTAACATCGACAGCCTGAAGCGCTCTCTGAATATCCTCTCGAAGCCCATGAAGGAAGTGACGGGCTCTGTGCGCATCAACATGAGTGATGTGGGTAGCATAGGGAGCAAGTCTCTCAAATTCCAGAATGTAGTCCTCAACAGATCTGTATCCCTGCTTAAGCTCAGAAAACTGCTGAAGTCTGCGCTCTCGTGCACTATGAGGTGTATACTTCTCGTGGAACTCATGCACGAAAGTCTCCCAAGTGAAGTCCCTACCACACCTCTCAAGTCTGGATCGAACTCCCTTGAGCCAGTTAGCTGCCTGCCCCTGGATGAATCGAGCAGTACAAACAGCTTTATCCTGAGAACTCCCTGGGCAAATCTCCCAAATACCACTAATCTCAGCTATCCACTCCTTAGCCTTGATATCATCTCCCCCAAACCACTTAGGTGGGTTGTTGTTCCGAAACTCTATATACACAGCTGAAATAGTGTCATCCTGACCATCCACGGGTGGTGTCTGCTGTCTCTGATTATGTTGCAACTGATTGAGAAGTGCCTGAACAATGTTCTCCGCATTTAGTGGTGGTGGCGGAGGCGGATTAGGCGCATCCAGTGAAGCCTCTCGGTCACGGCGTCTAGGAGGCATCCTGAATTTCAAAGATTCAAGCAATATTGATGCATGTGGGTTAGTACGTGTGGATGTATATAAGTATTAGAAATAAACAAGTATTCAAGTAAATGAGTCACATAACCACATTATCCTATGCCGTACCAACTAGACAGACACGACACGACACTAGAGCTCGGTTTTGCAACCTAGAGCTCTGATACCACTTAAGGATGTAACACCCCAAACGGAGAAGTGCCACATCCCCCGCACTATGACCTCGACCCGGTCATGAAATGGGAATCCATGACCGAATCCGAATCAGAGCGACCGGGAGACAAACGCACACGCTATGCTAGGCGGATCTAACTTGACAAACTCAGAGTGCGAAAGCAAAACAAACATTCAAACAAGGTAGCGGAAGCATTTAAATCAACATTCAAAAACAAGTGACGGGGTTCAACTAGCATAGATACCTAGTCCCGAATATCAACAATAAACATAACAGGTGACGGGTTCAACTAGCATAGATACCTAGTCCCGAAAAGCCAGATCAGCATAACATAATAATCATCAAGTGCCATAAGGGGCCGAATACGAATGCCACGCAGGGCTACCGAATAGTAAAGTATAATCACAAGTCTATAAGTCAAAACATAAGTAAAGTGTATGAAAGACAAATGCAACTAGAAAGGCTAGACCGACGAAGTGCAACTCAACGACTCACTCCCGCCTAGCAAACGCCAACATACCTGCAACTAAAAGTGTAAATGAGGGGTCAGTCAACTTGACCTAGTGAGGGGGCTAACGCACACCCATAATATGTATATATAGAATCACAACACAGATTAAAGTAGGAATCATGAACCGAGGATAGGTGTTGCATACCAAAACATTTCGAAAGTACCCCAAAAGATAGATATATAAGTTTAGAAAACATTTCAGAAACTCTATCCCGATTCATAATTTCCTAAACAGAACACATGCTCGGCGAGTACGAGCTTCCCACCTTTACTCCTCATAACATAAATCACAATCAATCCAACCGCTACACCAATGATGGAGGGGATGTACAGTCCCCAAAACCATCTATAATAACACCGTCTAAAATAGACTCGATCTCAATAGGGTAGCGAACCCACAAGAGTCATCCCCGGCCTTAGCCGAAGGCTCAAGATATCACGCCTCCCTCATCACCCTAAGGTAGCGCAATGATATCTCAAATGGAAACTACGCACATGGTTGAAACTCCGACGGCCCTAACCGTCCCGGAAGCCCCATTACCCGTAGCTCCTCGGATCCACAATATAACAGGACAGAACAAATACCATATAACATGGCTAACTCGCTACAGAATCATAACACCACTGAATTTTCCAAAATAGCTTACATATGCCTCAAAAACTTATGTTTATATATTCCCACGCTGTGGAATTTAAGCCACGAAGGCTCACACACACGCAGGACGCACGCAAAGGGCATAAACATATCATATCCAACACGTATGTATTTATAATAAGATATACTCGCATACAAGGGTAGAAATCAGCATATAAGGGCCATAGGTTGCATAACTATACAAAATCCTAAACCTCACCTTGTAGTAGTAGTGTCTGAGAGTGTGAAGGGCCAAACACTCTAAACCTCGGGCTCACCGGCACCACCAAACTCTGTAACAAGACATGCAAAGGCCCAGACTTAAACTCTATATGAACCAAGTAAGATGTATGGCAACGTAAAAGCATCATGTATGAAATGCATTATGGAATGATATGCATCACGTAGGTCACGTAGCATAGCATAAGACATGTATTTAATAAATTATACAATTAACATGAAGTACTATAGTTTAGAGCATACTTAGAGTCATATCATAACATATAATACACAAAGCAATTCGAAAGTTAAGATAAGCAATCTCAGTTTATATCATTCTTAAGGTTAGAAAGTACATTTATAACTTACAAAGATATCCTAACACTTTCGATAATTAACCAAGTCAGATCAAAATAGCAATTATTCTAAAATAGAAAATGGATACAACACATTAATGCCGTCAACGAAAGAAAGCAGGGGTTGCCTTGAATTCTCATTTCCATTTAATACCTAAAATTTATAATTACACTAACACCTAAATATTTATATAAAACGTTAATATTTAGGATATTATATATGTAATTTCATTTATGCACATTACACTACAAGCACCCATTAACAAATAATCTACCTAACTTAACTAAAAGAATACCTGAATAGCTAATCAGAATCAGGTTTGATTCAGAATTAATATTTAAGCCTTAATTGATCGGATATAGCTTCGTGATGGAACCCCAAAAGCCTATACTTACACTAAATATATAATACACACACATGTATTGGATCAATAATGGAAGCATCAGCTAGTGGCGTGAAAAGAGGTTTTAGACACAAGAATTTCAACACCCAATTAAATGGAATGAAGGCAACGTGGCGGCAAGCAAGAACAAAGGAAATCCATGCTACCCAATTCATTAATCAGACAATCAATGCATCACTTATTTAATTTAAAACATGTTGACTATAATTTCCAAACTTTTGTTAATGAATATATACCACAATCCGACACATTACACCAGCCAAGTTTAAATAATTCCAAGCAAATCATCACGGCTCCCTAGGCACACTCACGCAGCAAATTGGTTTCATCTTTAGTACACCTATCAAGTATTATTAAATTCAAAAGCACAAGAACTGAAGGTTTGCAATTTGTATTATTTCGTCCAGGTCTCCAATTCCATTTTCAAGTAATCATCACGATTTCCTAGTGTAAATAATACAAAATTTGGCATAATTTGAGAATCAAAATTTTTCCTTTAACAATTCATTTCCAGCACAAGTTGTTGCTCTCGATTCCAGCAAGAAAAAAAAGGCGGATGATCAGGGCATAAATTCCAGCCTAAATTAATTAATTAATATATACCATCAAAGTTTGCTCAAGTAATTCAAGATCTCATCATTCAAGTTCATACCAATAAATTTCATGCTCCAACCCAAGAATAGAAATGAAATACTCATTAAAAGAGATCCAAAGCTTACCTTGTCTTATGAAGGAGTGAGAAATCAAGTAATATGGGCTCTTAGAATGAAAGGTGGTTCAAGTCCTGATCTTCTCTTGAAATTTCTCTATGAATCTCTTGGAAGCTAACTTGTATGGTTTGAAATGAAAGGAAAAGCGGTTAAAGCTATTTATATGGTGGCTAATCGTTTTAGGTCAAGGTTAGGGTTTCCAAGATATACTATGAGGCTAAAGGCTTGAATAGGATTTGGGTTCAATTAAATGACCTTCGGCCCAATAAGTCACAATTAAAAGGTTTAAAGTCTAAATGGTTTCCAAAAAATATAAAATAAATTCCGTTGCACCCGAATCACCGATTCAAGTCCAATGGCGGTGTCGGAATTCGAATTCGAATTCCCGAGCCCATATTGGTCCTGAATGACCAGAACTCACCTAATTCAAGTTAGGCACAAAACACACAAATAGGTCCAAGTCCTATTTAAATCCAATTCCAACAATTAATTTAAATTCATCCAAGTTCCATTCCCAAGTTGTCATGCAAGAATTCATATTTTACCATTTTAGGTTTTTAGTCAAGTAAGTCACATTTTCAATCAAAGTTGGAATTAAACACATAAAAAGGAAATTAAATCACATACATGCATAAGATAACTCTCACGTGGCGCATACCTGTACGATCTATTGGACGGGGCGTCACAACCTCCCCCCCTTAGGAGAACCTGTCCTCAGGTTCGCTGCTTGAAACAACTCCGGATACAACTTCCTACTCTTCTCCTCAGTCTCCCAAGTCAATTCCTCGGATTTCTGATCTCTCCACAACACTCTGACCAAGGGAATCTACTTGTTTCTCAACACTTGCACTTTCCGATCCTGAATCTCAATTGGTTGCTTCACAATCGTCAAATCGGACTCAAGCTGTACCTCTTCAACCGGTAAACCGTCGACTCATCGGGGTAGAATTTCCGAAGCTGTGAAACGTGGAACACATTATGAATCCCATTCAAACTCGGCGGTAGGTCCAACCTATACGCCACCTCTCCAATCCTCTCTAGAATCTCAAACGGTCCAAGATATCGAGGGCTAAGCTTTCCACCTCTACCAATACGAGAAAAGCCCTTCCTAGGAGATGCCTTCAAGAAGACACGATCTCCGACCTCAAACTCAAGGGGCCTTCTCCTCTTATCCGCATAACTCTTCTGTCTATCCTGAGCTGCTTTCATTCTCTGCTGAATCAACTTAACCTTCTCCACCATCTTCTCAATCTTAGGCGAGACCTTAGCTCTCGTGAGCTTACCATCCTTAGTCCATCGCCAATCCTCAATATCCCAATATAGTGGCGACCTACACTTCCTCCCATAAAGTGCCTCGTAAGGAGCCATACCAATCGAAGCCTGGTAACTGTTGTTGTAAGAGAATTCAACCAATGTCAAGTGCTTATCCCATTTATCCTTAAAATCCAATGCACATGCCCTTAACATATCCTCGAGATACTTAATCAGCCGCTCTGATTGTCCATCAGTCTGTGGATGTGATGCAGTGCTAAACTTAAGCTTTGTACCCAGGCACTACTGAAGATCCTGCCAAAAACTAGCTGTAAACCGAGGATCCCGATCTGACACGATACTAGCTGGAACTCCATGTAGTCTTGCTATCTCATTACAATACAATTCAGCCAACTTAGGTACCTTATCCGTCATCCGAACATTAAGGAAATGGGCAGACTTCGTCAAACGGTCTATCACTACCCAAATCCCATCGAATCCTCTCCTAGAGCTCGGCAGGCCGGACACAAAGTCCATAGTCACCTGCTCCCACTTCCACTCCGGTATCGGAAGTGGTTGGAGAGTACCTCCCGGTTTCTTCTGTTCTGCCTTAACCATTTGGCATGTCAGACATCGCTTCACAAAGAATACAAAATCCCTCTTCATGCAATTCCACCAATATAACTCTTTCAAGTCCTGGTACATCTTCGTACCTCCTGGGTGAATGGAATAACCGGAGCGGTGCGCCTCCTCAAGTATTACCCTCTTGAGCTGGTTAGGCACACACACTCTTGTCTTAAACCTGAACAAACCAGAATCATCAAATCCAAACTTAGTCTCTGGATCATCCCTAGAACGAGCAATCAACCTCTGAATCTCGAGATCCGTAGACTGAGCCTCCAACATTCTCTGCCTCAAATCTGGCTGAACCGTGATGTTGGCTAACCTTGCCACAGAAACCAAAACAGTCGAACTCTGCTCAGAAAACTCAGCCACTAAACTCGAAATACTGACTTTTCTGCTCAACGCGTCGGTAACCACATTTGCCTTACCCGGATGGTAGTGAATCGTGCAATCATAGTCCTCTAAGAACTCAACCCATCTCCTCTGTCTCAAGTTAAGCTATTTCTGCATGAACAAGTACTGAAGACTCTTACGATCCGAGAATACCTCAAATGTAGCACCATCGAGGTAGTGGCGCCAGTTAGACAAAGCAAACACGACTGCTGCAAGCTGTAGATCATGGGTGGAGTAATTCTGCTCATGCACCTTCAACTTCCTAGAAGCATAAGCTACAACCCGACCGTTCTGCATCAACACACAACCCAGTCCTTCTTTAGAACCATCTGCATAAATTGCATATCCATCAACTCCCTCGGGTAGGGTAAGAACCGGTGCAGTAGTCAACCTTTCCTTTAAAATCTGAAAACTCCTCTCACAACTATCATCCCATTCAAAATTGGTTTCCTTCTTGGTCAACTTAGTTAACGGGGCTGCAATCTTAGAGAAATCCATCACAAACCTCCTATAATAACCTGCCAAGCCCAGAAAACTCCGTATCTCAGAGGCGTTCCTAGGCCTCTCCCAATGTAGCACCGTCTCAATCTTAGAGGGATCGGCCTCAATTTCATTGCCTGAGATGATGTGACCTAGAAAAGTGACTCGATCAATCCAAAACTCGCACTTACTGAACTTAGCATACAACTTATGCTCTCTAAGTGTTTCCAACACAATCCGAAGATGCTGTGCATGCTCCTCAACCGATCTCGAATACACCAAGATGTCGTCTATAAAGATCACCACGAACTTATCAAGGAACGGTCTAAACACTCGGTGCATCATGTCCATAAACACTGCAGGAGCATTCGTCAATCCAAACGGCATGACCACAAACTCAAAGTGTCCATATCTCGTGTTGAATCCAGTCTTAGAGATATCCTTCTCTCTAATCCTCAACTGATAGTAACCCTGCCTCAAATCTAATTTGGAGTACACTCGCGAACCCTGCAAGCTATCAAACAACTCCTCAATATGGGGCAATGGATACTTGTTCTTAACTGTCATCCTGTTCAGCTCAAGGTAGTCTATACACATTCTTAACGTCCCATCTTTCTTCTTAACAAACAAAACGGGAGCACCCCACGGAGAAGTGCTCGGACGAATGTATCCACTAACCAAAAGCTCATCCAACTGCTTCTTCAACTCCTTCAACTCGGCAGGAGCCATCCTGTATCGGGTCTTCGAATAGGGCTCAGCTCCGGGATAGAGGTCCACTACAAACTCAATATCCCTGTCTAGTGGTAAAGATCCCAAACTCTCCGGGAACACATCCAGATACTCCCGTACGACCTCTGTCTCCTCAAGCTTAACCTGGTCCTTTGGTTTGTTCAGAAGGTAAGCAACGAAACCTGTAGCACCATCCCAGACTAACTTCTAGCCTCAACAAAGGATATGAATGGACCGGATCCCAATCTCTCTCCAGAAAACACAACAGAACCAAAAGAAATCTTCTTCAAACGACAATCCATAACCGCACAATGTCTGTAGAGCCAATCCATCCCAAGAATCACCCTATACCTCCTCATCGGCATATCAATCAAATCAGCAGGAAAGACTCGACCCTCAAAACTCACCGGGCACTCCCGAAACACTCTGTCCGTCTCCAAGCTCCCCCCCAAAGGAGAGCTCACCACAAACACATGCGCAGATATCTCAGCAAGTAAAGGCAAAGAGACAACAATACCCCGGGTAATAAAAGAATGAGTAGCCCCGGGATCAAACAATGCATGTAATGATATGCCATGAATATGTATTGTACCTTCCACTACAGCATTCTGATCGATCTCTGCTGCCTCCTCCTCACCATCCAGAGCGTAAGCACGAGCCTGAACCGCTGGCCTCCTCTTGGGACAAACATCCCTCTTGTGCTCAGCTGAACCACACACCAAGCATCTACCCAAATACCTCCAGCACCTCTCCAAAGGGTGAGGACCCTGACAATGGGAACAAACAACTGGAGGTCCGATAGGAGCAGCGGGACGGGGCTTCTTGTTAATGAAGCCCTGTGGACGGAAAGATGGAGTAGAAGTAGTAGAAACATGAGCAGCAGGCTTCTTGCCCAATCCAGAACCCGAACCACGCCCCGAAGAGAAAGATGGGGGCCCCAACCTCCGTCTCTGAGCCTCGACCTGAATAGCCCTCTTGGTAACCTCATCCCAAGTGCTAACATCGACAGCCTGAAGCGCTCTCTGAATATCCTCTCGAAGCCCATGAAGGAAGTGACGGGCTCTGTGCGCATCAACATGAGTGATGTGGGTAGCATAGGGAGCAAGTCTCTCAAATTCCAGAATGTAGTCCTCAACAGATCTGGATCCCTGCTTAAGCTCAGAAAACTGCTGAAGTTTGCGCTCTCGTGCACTATGAGGTATATACTTCTCGTGGAACTCATGCACGAAAGTCTCCCAAGTGAACTCCCTACCACACCTCTCAAGTCTGGATCGAACTCCCTTGAGCCAGTTAGCTGCCTGCCCCTGCATGAATCGAGCAGTACAAACAGCTTTATCCTGAGAACTCCCTGGGCAAATCTCCCAAATACCACTAATCTCAGCTATCCACTCCTCAGCCTTGATATCATCTCCCCCAAACCACTTAGGAGGGTTGTTGTTCCGAAACTCTCTATACACAGCTGAAATAGTGCCATCCTGACCATCCACGGGTGGTGTCTACTATCTCTGATTATGTTGCAACTGATTGAGAAGTGCCTGAACAATGTTCTCCGCATTTAGTGGTGGTGGCGGAGGCGGATTAGGCACATCCAGTGAAGCCTCTCGGTCACGGCGTCTAGGAGGCATCCTGAATTTCAAAGATTCAAGCAATATTGATGCATGTGGGTTAGTACATGTGGATGTATATAAGTATTAGAAATAAACAAGTATTCAAGTAAATGAGTCACATAACCACATTGTCCTATGCCGTACCAACTAGACAGACACGACATGACACTAGAGCTCGGTTTTGCAACCTAGAGCTCTGATACCACTTAAGGATGTAACACCCCAAACGGAGAAGTGCCACATCCCCCGCACTATGACCTCGACCCGGTCATGAAATGGGAATCCATGACCGAATCCGAATCAGAGCGACCGGGAGACAAATGCACACGCTATGCTAGGCGGATCTAACTTGACAAACTCAGAGTGCGAAAGCAAAACAAACATTCAAACAAGGTAGCGGAAGCATTTAAATCAAAATTCAAAAACAAGTGACGGGGTTCAACTAGCATAGATACCTAGTCCCGAATATCAACAATAAACATAACAGGTGACGGGTTCAACTAGCATAGATACCTAGTCCCGAAAAGCCAGATCAGCATAACATAATAATCATCAAGTGCCACAAGGGGCCGAATACGAATGCCACGCAGGGCTGCCGAATAGTAAAGTATAATCACAAGTCTATAATTCAAAACATAAGTAAAGTGTATGAAAGACAAATGCAACTAGAAAGGCTAGACCGACGAAGTGCAACTCAACGACTCACTCCCGCCTAGCAAACGCCAACATACCTGCAACTAAAAGTGTAAATGAGGGGTCAGTTAACTTGACCTAGTGAGGGGGCTAACGCACACCCATAATATGTATATATAGAATCACAACACAGATTAAAGCAGGAATCATGAACCGAGGATAGGTGTTGCATACCAAAACATTTTGAAAGTACCCCAAAAGATAGATATATAAGTTTAGAAAACATTTCAGAAACTCTATCCCGATTCATAATTTCCTAAACAGAACACATGCTCGGCGAGTACGAGCTTCCCACCTTTACTCCTCATAACATAAATCACAATCAATCCAACCGCTACACCAATGATGGAGGGGATGTACAGTCCCCAAAACCATCTATAATAACACCGTCTAAAATAGACTCGATCTCAATAGGGTAGCGAACCCACAAGAGTCATCCCCGGCCTTAGCCGAAGGCTCAAGATATCACGCCTCCCTCATCACCCTAAGGTCGCGCAATGATATCTCAAATGGAAACTACGCACATGGTTGAAACTCCGACGGCCCTAACCGTCCCGGAGGCCCCATTACCCATAGCTCCTCGGATCCACAATATAACAGGACAGAACAAATACCATATAACATGGCTAACTCGCTACAGAATCATAACACCACTGAATTTTCCAAAATAGCTTACATATGCCTCAAAAACTTATTTTTATATATTCCCACGCTGTGGAATTTAAGCCACGAAGGCTCCCACACACGCAGGACGCACGCAAAGGGCATAAACATATCATATCCAACACGTATGTATTTATAATAAGATATACTCGCATACAAGGGTAGAAATCAGCATATAAGGGCCATAGGTCGCATAACTATACAAAATCCTAAACCTCACCTCGTAGTAGTAGTGTCTGAGAGTGTGAAGGGCCCAACACTCTAAACCTCGGGCTCACCGGCACCACCAAACTCTGTAACAAGACATGCAAAGGCCCAGACTTAAAGTCTATATGAACCAAGTAAGATGTATGGCAGCGTAAAAGCATCATGTATGAAATGCATTATGGAATGATATGCGTCACGTAGGTCACGTAGCATAGCATAAGACATGTATTTAATAAATTATACAATTAACATGAAGTACTAGAGTTTAGAGCATACTTAGAGTCATATCATAACATATAATACACAAAGCAATTCGAAAGTTAAGATAAGCAATCTCAGTTTATATCATTCTTAAGGTTAGAAAGTACATTTATAACTTATAAAGATATCCTAACACTTTCGATAATTAACCAAGTCAGATCCAAATAGCAATTATTCTAAAATAGAAAATGGATACAACACATTAATGCCGTCAACCAAAGAAAGCAGGGGTTGCCTTGAATTCTCATTTCCATTTAATACCTAGAATTTATAATTACACTAACACCTAAATATTTATATAAAACGTTAATATTTAGGATATTATATATGTAATTTCATTTATGCACATTACACTACAAGCACCCATTAACAAATAATCTACCTAACTTAATTAAAAGAATACCTGAATAGCTAATCAGAATCAGGTTTGATTCAGAATTAATATTTAAGCCTTAATTGATCGGATATAGCTTCGTGATGGAACCCCAAAAGCCTATACTTACACTAAATATATAATACACACACATGTATTGGATCAATAATGGAAGCATCAGCTAGTGGCGTGAAAAGAGGTTTTAGACACAAGAATTTCAACACCCAATTAAATGGAATGAAGGCAACGTGGCGGCAAGCAAGAACAAAGGAAATCCATGCTACCCAATTCATTAATCAGACAATCAATGCATCACTTATTTAATTTAAAACATGTTGACTATAATTTCCAAACTTTTGTTAATGAATATATACCACAATCCGACACATTACACCAGCCAAGTTTAAATAATTCCAAGCAAATCATCACGGCTCCCTAGGCACACTCACGCAGCAAATTGGTTTCATCTTTAGTACACCTATCAAGTATTATTAAATTCAAAAGCACAAGAACTGAAGGTTTGCAATTTGTATTATTTCGTCCAGGTCTCCAATTCCATTTTCAAGTAATCATCACGATTTCCTAGTGTAAATAATACAAAATTTGGCATAATTTGAGAATCAAAATTTTTCCTTTAACAATTCATTTCCAGCACAAGCTGTTGCTCTCGATTCCAGCAAAAAAAAAAGGCGGACGATCAGGGCATAAATTCCAACCTAAATTAATTAATTAATATATACCATCAAAGCTTGCTCAAGTAATTCAAGATCTCATCATTCAAGTTCATACCAACAAATTTCATGCTCCAACCCAAGAATAGAAATGAAATACTCATTAAAAGAGATCCAAAGCTTACCTTGCCTTGTGAAGGTGTGAGAAATCAAGTAATATGGGCTCTTAGAATGAAAGGTGGTTCAAGTCCTGATCTTCTCTTGAAATTTCTCTATGAATCTCTTGGAAGCTAACTTGTATGGTTTGAAATGAAATGAAAAGGGGTTAAAGCTATTTATATGGTGGCTAATCGTTTTAGGTCAAGGTTAGGGTTTCCAAGATATAATATGAGGCTAAAGGCTTGAATAGGATTTCGGTTCAATTAAATGACCTTCGGCCCAATAAGTCACAATTAAAAGGTTTAAAGTCTAAATGGTTTCCAAAAAATATAAAATAAATTCCGTTGCACCCGAATCACCGATTCAAGTCCAATGGCGGTGTCGGAATTCGAATTCGAATTCCCGAGCCCATATTGGTCCTGAATGACCCGAACTCACCTAATTCAAGTTAGGCCCAAAACACACAAATAGGTCCAAGTCCTATTTAAATCCAATTCCAACAATTAATTTAAATTCATCCAAGTTCCATTCCCAAGTTTTCATGCAAGAATTCATATTTTACCATTTTAGGTTTTTAGTCAAGTAAGTCACATTTTCATTCAAAGTTGGAATTAAACACATAAAAAGGAAATTAAATCACATACATGCATAAGATAACTCTCTCGTGGCGCATACCTGTACGATCTATTGGACGGGGCATCACAACCTCCCCCCCTTAGGAGAACCTGTCCTCAGGTTCGCTGCTTGAAGCAACTCCGGATACAACTTCCTACTCTTCTCCTCAGTCTCCCAAGTCAATTCCTCGGATTTCTGATCTCTCCACAACACTCTGACCAAGGGGAATCTACTTGTTTCTCAACACTTGCACTTTCCGATCCTGAATCTCAACTGGTTGCTTCACAATCGTCAAATCGGACTCAAGCTGTACCTCTTCAACCGGTAAAACCATCGACTCATCGGGGTAGAATTTCCGAAGCTGTGAAACGTGGAACACATTATGAATCCCATTCAAACTCGGCGGTAGGTCCAACCTATACGCCACCTCTCCAATCCTCTCTAGAATCTCAAACGGTCCAAGATATCGAGGGCTAAGCTTTCCACCTCTACCAATACGAGAAAAGCCCTTCCTAGGAGATGCCTTCAAGAAGACACGATCTCCGACCTCAAACTCAAGGGGCCTTCTCCTCTTATCCGCATAACTCTTCTGTCTATCCTGAGCTGCTTTCATTCTCTGCTGAATCAACTTAACCTTCTCCACCATCTTCTCAATCTTAGACGAGACCTTAGCTCTCGTGAGCTTACCATCCTTAGTCCATCGCCAATCCTCAATATCCCAATATAGTGGCGACCTACACTTCCTCCCATAAAGTGCCTCATAAGGAGCCATACCAATCGAAGCCTGGTAACTGTTGTTGTAAGAGAATTCAACCAATGTCAAGTGCTTATCCCATTTATCCTTAAAATCCAATGCACATGCCCTTAACATATCCTCGAGATACTTAATCAGCCGCTCTGATTGTCCTTCAGTCTGTGGATGTGATGCGGTGCTAAACTTAAGCTTTGTACCCAAGCACTACTGAAGATCTTGCCAAAAACTACCTGTAAACCAAGGATCCCGATCTGACACGATACTAGCTGGAACTCCATGTAGTCTTACTATCTCATTACAATACAATTCAGCCAACTTAGGTACCTTATCCGTCATCCGAACATTAAGGAAATGGGCAGACTTCGTCAAACGGTCTATCACTACCCAAATCCCATCGAATCCTCTCCTAGACCTCGGCAGGCCGGACACAAAGTCCATAGTCACCTGCTCCCACTTCCACTCCAGTATCGGAAGTGGTTGGAGAGTACCTCCCGGTTTCTGATGTTCTGCCTTAACCATTTAGCATGTCAGACATCGCTTCACAAAGAATACAACATCCCTCTTCATGCCACTCCACCAATATAACTCTTTCAAGTCCTGGTACATCTTCGTACCTCCTGGGTGAATGGAATAACCGGAGCGGTGCGCCTCCTCAAGTATTACCCTCTTGAGCTGGTTAGGCACACACACTCTTGCCTTAAACCTGAACACACCAGAATCATCAAATCCAAACTTAGTCTTTGGATCATCCCTAGAACGAGCAATCAACCTCTGAATCTCGGGATCCGTAGACTGAGCCTCCAACATTCTCTGCCTCAAATCTGGCTGAACCGTGATGTTGGCTAACCTTGCCACTGAAAGCAAAACAGTCGAACTCTGCTCAGAAAACTCAGCCGCTAAACTCGAAATACTGACTTTTCTGCTCAACGCGTCGGTAACCACATTTGCCTTACCCGGATGGTAGTGAATCGTGCAATCATAGTCCTCTAAGAACTCAACCCATCTCCTCTGTCTCAAGTTAAGCTATTTCTGCATGAACAAGTACTGAAGACTCTTACGATCCGAGAATACCTCAAATGTAGCACCATCGAGGTAGTGGCGCCACTTAGACAAAGCAAACACGACTGCTGCAAGCTCTAGATCATGGGTGGAGTAATTCTGCTCATGCACCTTCAACTTCCTAGAAGCATAAGCTACAACCCGACCGTTCTGCATCAACACACAACCCAGTCCTTCTTTACAACCATCTGCATAAACTGCATATCCATCAACTCCCTCGGGTAGGGTAAGAACCGGTGCAGTAGTCAACCTTTCCTTTAAAATCTGAAAACTCCTCTCACAACTATCATCCCATTCAAAATTAGTTTTCTTCTTGGTCAACTTAGTTAACGGGGCTGCAATCTTAGAGAAATCCATCACAAACCTCCTATAATAACCTGCCAAGCCCAGAAAACTCCGTATCTCAGAGGCGTTCCTAGGCCTCTCCCAATGTAGCACCGTCTCAATCTTAGAGGGATCGGCCTCAATTTCATTGCCTGAGATGATGTGACCTAGAAAAGTGACTCGATCAATCCAAAACTCGCACTTACTGAACTTAGCATACAACTTATGCTCTCTAAGTGTTTCCAACACAATCCGAAGATGCTGTGCATGCTCCTCAACCGATCTCGAATACACCAAGATGTCGTCTATAAAGATCACCACGAACTTATCAAGGAACGGTCTAAACACTCGGTGCATCATGTCCATAAACACTGCAGGAGCATTCGTCAATCCAAACGGCATGACCACAAACTCAAAGTGTCCATATCTCATGTTGAATCCAGTCTTAGAGATATCCTTCTCTCTAATCCTCAACTGATAGTAACCCTGCCTCAAATCCAATTTGGAGTACACTCGCGAACCCTGCAAGCTATCAAACAACTCCTCAATATGGGGCAATGGATACTTGTTCTTAACTGTCATCCTGTTCAGCTCACGGTAGTCTATACACATTCTTAACGTCCCATCTTTCTTCTTAACAAACAGAACGGGAGCACCCCACGGAGAAGTGCTCGGACGAATGTATCCACTAACCAAAAGCTCATCCAACTGCTTCTTCAACTCCTTCAACTCGGCAGGAGCCATCCTGTATCGGGTCTTCGAATAGGGCTCAGCTCCGGGATAGAGGTCCACTACAAACTCAATATCCCTGTCTGGTGGTAAAGATCCCAAACTCTCCGGGAACACATCCAGATACTCCCGTACGACCTCTGTCTCCTCAAGCTTAACCTCGTCCTTTGGTTTGTTCAGAAGGTAAGCAACGAAACCTGTAGCACCGTCCCAGACTAACTTCTAGCCTCAACAAAGGATATGAATGGACCGGATCCCAATCTCTCTCCAGAAAACACAACAGAACCAAAAGAAATCTTCTTCAAACGACAATCCATAACCGCACAATGTCTGTAGAGCCAATCCATCCCAAGAATCACCCTATACCTCCTCATCGGCATATCAATCGAATCAGCAGGAAAGACTCGACCCTCAAAACTCATCGGGCACTCCCGAAACACTCTGTCCGTCTCCAAGCTCCCCCCCAAAGGAGAGCTCACCACAAACACATGCGCAGATATCTCAGCAAGTAAAGGCAAAGAGACAACAATATCCCGGGCAATAAAAGAATGAGTAGCCCCGGGATCAAACAATGCATGTAATGATATGCCATGAATATGTATTGTACCTTCCACTACAGCATTCTGATCGATCTCTGCTGCCTCCTCCTCACCATCCAGAGCGTAAGCACGAGCCTGAACCGCTGGCCTCCTCTTGGGACAAACATCCCTCTTGTGCTCAGCTGAACCACACACCAAGCATCTACCCAAATACCTCCAGCACCTCTCCAAAGGGTGAGGACCCTGACAATAGGAACAAACAACTGGAGGTCCGATAGGAGCAGCGGGACGGGGCTTCTTGTTAATGAAGCCCTGTGGACGGAAAGATGGAGTAGAAGTAGTAGAAACATGAGCAGCAGGCTTCTTGCCCAATCCAGAACCCGAACCACGCCCCGAAGAGAAAGATGGGGGCCCTAACCTCCGTCTCTGAGCCTAGACCTGAATAGCCCTCTTGGTAACCTCATCCCAAGTGCTAACATCGACAGCCTGAAGCACTCTCTGAATATCCTCTCGAAGCCCATGAAGGAAGTGACGGGCTCTGTGCGCATCAACATGAGTGATGTGGGTAGCATAGGGAGCAAGTCTCTCAAATTCCATAATGTAGTCCTCAACAGATCTGGATCCCTGCTTAAGCTCAGAAAACTGCTGAAGTTTGCGCTCTCGTGCACTATGAGGTATATACTTCTCGTGGAACTCATGCACGAAAGTCTCCCAAGTGAACTCCCTACCACACCTCTCAAGTCAGGATCGAACTCCCTTGAGCCAGTTAGCTACCTGCCCCTAGATGAATCGAGCAGTACAAACAGCTTTATCCTGAGAACTCCCTGGGCAAATCTCCCAAATACCACTTGTAGCACCCGGGACGCCAGGCACCACATCCCCCGCACTATCGCCCCAATCCACGTATGAAACGGACAATCCATACATGAATCAAAGCTATAGCGAACGAGAGACAATAAAATGACTCAAGGCTAGGCGGGTACCCTCATTTAAAACCGACCAATCAATCAAGTCAGAGTAATCAAGAGCGGAAGCAATAACATTTATTAGATACGTATAGGTACCATATTTATTTCTTTACTTATAGGTACCAACCTTCACACTGTCCATACAATATTATCTCCCACCAATATAGATAACAGGGCGATATACAAAATATCCCAAATAGCTATACATACAAAATGTGGAATGAAGTGTGCTAGACCCAAATTTAAAGACCACTAGACTCTAAATTCCCGCCTAGCACGCCCTGCAAAACACTGAAAAGTTGAGGTGTCAGTCCAACACAGACTGAGCGAGGGGTATAAATAAATATAAGCGCACGTACATGCAAGTTATAACCTCGGGTAATTATTTTGGAAAACAATACGATCTAATAGGTTAAAAGAGATACTATCGCCCGAGATTACAACTATTCCAATTTCAATTCAATTAATTCAATTCAATCAATAGTGGCCCGGCGAGTGTGGCAATTCTCCAACCTTACACCGACTGTGTACAATCAATCAATCAATTATTAGGTGATTAGGTGATCAAGCAATTCATTAATGTGCACAATTAGCAGTTTCAATAACGCCTTCTTCCTCCGGGTGATGGTGGGATTGCAAGGCCCCACCATCCAATCAATCTGGGCAGAGGGTACATGAATCCCTAAGCCCGGAACTCCTTCCTCCCCTAATCTCCTAGAGGGTTCAGGGGTCATCCCAGTTTGGTGAGGATAGCCCTCGAGTTACCCGTCAGCCCATGCTTTCCCGGTTGGCTCGAGTCACTACCCTCGGGCCCACAGTGCAATACAATACTCGCCAAAACAATCAATCAATCAATCAATTTCTTCGATGATTCGATAAAACATTTGAAAACCAATTTCTTTTAAAAACTATAAGTTATATAGATAGGTTTTGGCTTAAAATTCACATAGGGTTGTACGGGTCCTATGTATCTAAAATTAAACCTCACCTGAACGACCCAAAATAATCCAAGGAAACAGCTCACGGGGCCTGCTCCTCGTCACCAGGAAGCTGGTCTGTGCAAGAAAGACAATTGTCCGTGAAACACGACTCAAAATGTACCAAATAGGACGAACGGCAAAATGCGACGAAACGACGGGAAAAATACAATGCACCTTGAAAATATCACGTTTCAACATGTATGCGATCATATAACATCAATTAGGGGTCAAAGAAATGATTGGAGGATGGTGATGAAAATTAAATTTTATGCAGTAGCTTTTGCTTCTGCATTCGCCGTGGGAACGGCCGTTCCGGCCTTCCCTTGAAAATGGGAAGGGCCGTTCCCATGGCTCAGAAAACGCGCGCCAACGTTTTTAAAATATAAACGCGTTTTGGCTGGGAAGGGCCGTTCCGGCTCACAGGCCAAAGTGGGAACGGCCGTTCCCAGTCTCGCTGGCCTAGTCTCAGCATCATGGGAACGGCCGTTCCAGTTTTGAACTGGGGCTGGGAAGGGCCGTTCCCAGAATACGTGAGCAAAAGAATGCAGAGCAGAAACAGAGCAGCCATGGCAATCACAACAACAATCACCAAAAATGGCTTCAAGCCAAGTTTAAATGTGAATATTAGATGCAATAAATATGCTAACATACATTTTGATCAATAACAATTCATAAAAACACTTGACTCCATGTTAGATCATCAATAATTACTCATTTGAAACCCATATACCCCATCATGTTTCAAGCTCATAAAACTCAAGATATATGCATCAAACTTGAGCTTAAAGTTCACAAATAATTTTCCAACAATCAATACACAATTCATTCAAGCTAACACAAAGCCCTATCAATGCCATATTTTCAAGAAAATCATCCATCTCCAACAATTACCTCAAAAGAAAGAAATGGAAGAAGAGATGATGAAATGATGTTGATGATGCTTCAATTATCACAAATCCCACACAAATTTGCTTGAATGGATGAAATCTCTCACTCCTTCAAGTAGGGTTTGTCACGGTTGAGCAAGGAAAGCAAATGAAGCAAGATGATATGTTTGTATGTAAAAATGAAGGCAAGGTACGTGATATGCTGATCAAGAAGGAGAAGAGATGGCCAATTTGCAATTAAATCCCTTCATTTATTAAGTTATGCAATTAAGTCCAAATCCCATTTTAAATGATCAATTAGGTCCAATGCAATTAGGTCCCATAATCATGCAAATGAACAATTAAGGACATAAAAGAAATAAATCACATTGCAATCACGTTCAATAAATCCGAAAAATATGATATGGTATGAATTTCCAATAAAATGTTAAGAATATAATTTATATAAAATTAATGTCATGCTATGGAAATTAAAGAAATGAACAATTAAAATAAAATATATCCCTCAAACGCACACGTGTCGTTCATACCTGAATTGCCGAAAGCTGGGGCGTTACAATCCTCCCTCCTTATAAGAATCTGGTCCCCAGATTCACTGATCGGAAGGGAACAACTCTGGATGGAACCGTCTCATTTTGTCTTCGGTTTCCCACGTGGCTTCTTCGGTCTTATCACTTCTCCAAAGAACCTTAACCATGGGAATCCTCCGGTTTCTTAATTCCTAAAACTTCTTATCCAATATCTTAACCGGTTTCTGAACAAAGGTAAGACTTGGTTCCAATTCCACTTCTTCAACAGGAATGATCTCGGTTTCGTCGGGGTAGTATTTCCTCAGCTGAGACACGTGAAATACGTTATGAATCCCCGTGAGGCTCGGTGGTAGGTCCAATCTGTAAGCAACTTCTCCAATTCTTTCCAATATCTCATAAGGACCTAAATAGCGAGGTTTAAGTTTACCTCCTTTCCCAATCCGAGCAAATCCTTTACGTGGAGACGCCTTCAAGAATACCCGGTCTCCAACCTCAAACTCGAGATCTCTTCTGTGACGACCGGCGTAGCTCTTCTGTCTGTCCTGAGCTGATTTCATCCGTTGTTTTATTAATTGGACTTTCTCAATCATAGCTTCAACGGCCTTGGAAGGTTTTTCCAATTTCTCACCTTTCTTAACACCTTCCTGCTTAGTCCATTTCCACTCTTCCAAGTCAAAGAACAACGGAGAACGACACTTCCGTCCATAAAGTAGCTCATACGGTGCCATTCCAATCGAAGCCTGAAAACTGTTGTTGTACGCGAACTCAATCAAAGGTAGCTGATCATGCCAAGAAGACTGAAAATCCAAAGAACAAGCTCGAAGCAAATCCTCGAGATACCTTATTAATCTCTCGGACTGACCATCCGTCTGAGGATGAAAAGCTGTACTAAACTGGAGCTTCGTACCCAAAACCTCTTGTAACTCACGCCACAACCTCGAAGTGAACCGTGGATCTCTGTCTGAAACGATACTGATCGGAATCCCGTGAAGCCTAACAATCTCCCGGTTATAAAGCTCGGCTAGCTTGCGAATCTTATACGACATCCGAACCGGTAGAAAATGTGCAGACTTCGTCAAACGGTCCACAATCACCCAAATCCCATCAAATCCACCTTTCACTTTAGGTAATCCGGACACGAAATCCATCGTCACCTGTTCCCACTTCCACTCAGGAATAGGTAACGGCTGAAGAAGACCTCCCGGTTTCTGATGCTCGGCTTTCACCTTCTGACAAGTGAGACAATGCTTCACAAACTCGGCCACATCTTTCTTCAATCCACGCCACCAATAATATTGCCTTAAGTCCTTATACATCTTGTTTCCTCCGGGGTGGATAGAATAAGCCGATCTGTGAGCCTCCTCGAGCAATACCCGTTTCAACTCTTCGGGTACAACCACTCGGTTCTTGAAACGAAGAAGACCGGTTTCATCGAACCCGAATGGACACTCTGGATCAGCTCTTGCCTTAGCTACCAATCTCTGAACTTCCAAATCTGTACTTTGAACCTCAAACAACTTGTGCTTCAATTCTGGCTGGACCGAAATATTAGAAACTCGAGCCTTTAAAACAATTGGCTCGATTCCACTACTTTCACCCACTTCCAAGCTCGACACACTAGCCTTCCTACTAAGTGCATCGGCGACCACGTTGGCTTTGCCGGGATGGTACTTGATCGTGCAATCATAATCTTCCAACCTTTCCATCCAACGCCGTTGCCTCATATTCAAATCCTTCTGAGTGAATAAATACTGGAGGCTTTTGTGGTCGGTGAAAATCTCGAAGGACACCCCGTACAAATAATGTCTCCACTTTCCAAGTGCAAAGACTACGGCAGCAAGCTCAAGATCATGTGTCGGATAATTCTTCTCATGCTCTTTCAACTTCCGGGATGCATAAGCAATTACTTTACCCTTCTGAGTCAACACACATCCCAAGCCTTCCTTAGAAGCATCCGTATAAACAGCATATCCTTCAGAACCTTCCGGAAGGGCTAACACTGGAGCAGACACTAACTTCTCCTTCAATAAAGTGAAACTCTTCTCATAATCTTTATTCCAATCAAATTTCACATTCTTCTTCGTCAACCGGGTTAAAGGAGCTGCTAACTTGGAGAAATCCTTAACAAACCTCCGGTAATAACCTGCCAAACCCAAGAAACTCCTAATCTAAGAGGCATTCCTAGGTTTCTCCCACTTCAAAACCGACTCAATCTTGGAAGGATCGACTTCCAAACCATTGCCCGAAATCACGTGACCCAAGAATCACACCCTGTCAATCCAGAACTCACACTTGCTGAACTTGGCAAACAACTGATGCTCCTTCAAAGTCCTTAATACCAACTGAAGGTGTCTTGCGTGCTCCTCGGCAGACTTCGAGAAAACCAGGATATCATCAATAAAAATGACCACGAACTTATCCAGAAAAGGCCTAAAAATCCTGTGCATCATATCCATAAAAGCTGCTGGGGCATTAGTCAAACCAAACGGCATCACAACAAACTCATAATGCCCATACCGAGTGTTAAATCCTGTCTTAGAAATATCTCCTGCTCGGATACGCAGCTGGTAGTAACCTTGTCTCAAATCCAATTTCGAATAGACTTTCGATCCCTGAAGTATGTCAAACAACTCCTCAATATGTGGAAGAGGATACTTGTTCTTGATCGTCATCCGGTTCAACTCCCTATAATCTATGCACATGCTCAAGGTTCCGTCCTTCTTCTTTACAAACAAGACCGGTGCACCCCAAGGAGAAGAACTCGGTCTAATGTACCCAATCTCCAACAACGCATCAAGTTGAGTCTTCAACTCTTTCAACTCGGCCGGAGCCATACGATACGGAGTCTTGGAGTACGGCTCTGCGTTAGGGTACAAGTCGATCACAAACTCAATTTCCCGTTCTGGAGGTAAGGAATCCAATTCCTCAGGAAAGACCTCGGGAAATTCCTTCACTACTTCCGTTTCTTCCAGCTTACTCTGATCCTTAGGTTTGTTGAGAATATAAGCAATGAAACCCGTGGCTCCCTCTCGAACCAACTTATGAGCTTCAGAAAAAGAAAGTAGCGGTACAGTCTTGGAACTCCAACCTACTACCAAATCTGATCCCAACTGAACCTTCTTCGCTCTACAATCAACCGTAGCAGAATGTCTGTACAACCAATCCATACCCAGAATAGATCCATAGCAAGTCATCGGCAGCTCAATGAAGTCTGACAAGAAAACTCGACCCTCGATGCTCACCGGAACCTCTCTGAACACCCGATCAGATTCTAAACTACGACCAAAAGGAGTGCTAACCACATAACATGCAGAAGAACGAGAAACAGGCAAAGGCAAAGGAACAGATATAGCACTCGAAAAAAAGGAGTGAGTAGCTCCCGGATCAAACAACGTATGAATGTTCGTGCCATGTATGCAAATGGTACCTTCAACTACCGCGGCTGGATCAACATCAGCATCCTGCTGCTCACCCTCCAAAGCATAAGCACGAGCCCTAATCAGTGGCCTCGGTGCTCCCGGTGGTGGTATCCTACGATCCGGACAGCCATCTACCAAATGCTCATCGCTCCCACAAAGTAGGCATAGACCCAAACGCCTCCTGCAGTTATCATAGATGTGTGTCCTCTGTCCACAGAAGGTACAATAAGGTCTCTCGGGTGGTGGTGGCAAAGCTGGAGCAACTGGAGCTCGAATCACTGGTCCTGCTGGTCGGGGCTTCTTCCCTGGGCCCTGTGGAGCTAGTGGTGGAGAAGAATAAACCATCGGCCTTTTGCCTGAAGCAGAACCCGAGCCAGAACCCTTATACCCTGATCCGGCACCTCTGAACCCTGATCCAGAACCTCTGAATCCCGATCCTGACCCTGAGCCCGAACCTGAACCTGAACGGTAGGTAGACCGCCTCGCATTCACTGAATCCTCAACCAATAGAGCCTTCTTGGTAGCCTTCACCCAGGTACTCGTGTTGACCGCCTCAATCGCTACCTGAATATCCGGTCTAAGGCCCTGAACAAACTGCATCGCCTTATGGAAATCATCACTCGCTATATTAGGGGCATAGCGGGACAACCTCTCAACTCGGCGATGTACTCTGAGACCGACCTGTTTCCTTGCTTCAACTCTGTAAATTCCTTCAATCTCCTAGTACGAGAAGATGGAGGAATGAACTTGTTCTGAAACTCTCTAACAAACACTTCCCAATTCACTTCCTCGCCTGCAGCATCTAACACAATCCGGGCACTCTCCCACCAAGAGTAGGCCTCACCCTGAATCAAAGAAATGGTACAACGGGCCTTCTCCCTGGACTCACACGGGATAAGCTCCCATATCCTCTCAATCTCTTTCAGCCACTGCTCGGCCTGAATGTCATTTCCTTTGTAAAACTTGGGAGGATGTTGGTTCTGAAACTCCCTGAAAACAACTGAAATCTGGCCTCCAGGCTGTGGTGGTGCAACTGGTGGTGGTGGAGGAACATAATCCCGAACTCTCTGATCAATAAGACCCACCACTGCATTCATGAAGTCCTGTGGCTGAGCCTGAGGAGGTGGAGGAGGAGGTGGTGATCTCTCCCTGCGATGATGTCGATGATGTCGATGTCTAGGAGAACGATCACGGTGATGTCTATCGCGAGCCATCCTGAAATCAAGTCACTATTATGCATGTTCGATTAGTAATGCCAATGTGTGCAAATAATTCACAAATTGCACATAAATTCAGAAATTTAACAAGTCACCCCAAATTCAAATAAATCAAGTAGGTTCAAGTATCAAATAACGATGCAAGACTCTCAAATTGACAATTAGTTCCTATGCCGTGCGACCTAGACTCACAAGACACGACACTAGAGACCCGGTTTTGCAATCGGGCTCTGATACCACCGTAGGATGTAGCACCCGGGACGCCAGGCACCACATCCCCCGCACTATCGCCCCAATCCACGTATGAAACGGACAATCCATACATGAATCAAAGCTATAGCGAACGGGAGACAATAAAATGACTCAAGGCTAGGCGGGTACCCTCATTTAAAACCGACCAATCAATCAAGTCAGAGTAATCAAGAGCGGAAGCAATAACATTTATTAGATACGTATAGGTACCATATTTATTTCTTTACTTATAGGTACCAACCTTCACACTGTCCATACAATATTATCTCCCACCAATATAGATAACAGGGCGATATACAAAATATCCCAAATAGCTATACATACAAAATGTGGAATGAAGTGTGCTAGACCCAAATTTAAAGACCACTAGACTCTAAATGCCCGCCTAGCACGCCCTGCAAAACACTGAAAAGTTGAGGTGTCAGTCCAACACAGACTGAGCGAGGGGTATAAATAAATATAAGCGTACGTACATGCAAGTTATAACCTCGGGTAATTATTTTGGAAAACAATACGATCTAATAGGTTAAAAGAGATACTATCGCCCGAGATTACAACTATTCCAATTTCAATTCAATTAATTCAATTCAATCAATAGTGGCCCGGCGAGTGGGGCAATTCTCCAACCTTACACCGACTGTGTACAATCAATCAATCAATTATTAGGTGATTAGGTGATCAAGCAATTCATTAATGTGCACAATTAGCAGTTTCAATAACGCCTTCTTCCTCCGGGTGATGGTGGGATTGCAAGGCCCCACCATCCAATCAATCTGGGCAGAGGGTACATGAATCCCTAAGCCCGGAACTCCTTCCTCCCCTAATCTCCTAGAGGGTTCAGGGGTCATCCCAGTTTGGTGAGGATAGCCCTCGAGTTACCCGTCAGCCCATGCTTTCCCGGTTGGCTCGAGTCACTACCCTCGGGCCCACAGTGCAATACAATACTCGCCAAAACAATCAATCAATCAATCAATTTCTTCGATGATTCGATAAAACATTTGAAAACCAATTTCTTTTAAAAACTATAAGTTATATAGATAGGTTTTGGCTTAAAATTCACATAGGGTTGTACGGGTCCTATGTATCTAAAATTAAACCTCACCTGAACGACCCAAAATAATCCAAGGAAACAGCTCACGGGGCCTGCTCCTCGTCACCAGGAAGCTGGTCTGTGCAAGAAAGACAATTGTCCGTGAAACACGACTCAAAATGTACCAAATAGGACGAACGGCAAAATGCGACGAAACGACGGGAAAAATACAATGCACCTTGAAAATATCACGTTTCAACATGTATGCGATCATATAACATCAATTAGGGGTCAAAGAAATGATTGGAGGATGGTGATGAAAATTAAATTTTATGCAGTAGCTTTTGCTTCTGCATTCGCCGTGGGAACGGCCGTTCCGGCCTTCCCTTGAAAATGGGAAGGGCCGTTCCCATGGCTCAGAAAACGCACGCCAACGTTTTTAAAATATAAACGCGTTTTGGCTGGGAAGGGCCGTTCCGGCTCACAGGCCAAAGTGGGAACGGCCGTTCCCAGTCTCGCTGGCCTAGTCTCAGCATCATGGGAACGGCCGTTCCAGTTTTGAACTGGGGCTGGGAAGGGCCGTTCCCAGAATACGTGAGCAAAAGAATGCAGAGCAGAAACAGAGCAGCCATGGCAATCACAACAACAATCACCAAAAATGGCTTCAAGCCAAGTTTAAATGTGAATATTAGATGCAATAAATATGCTAACATACATTTTGATCAATAACAATTCATAAAAACACTTGACTCCATGTTAGACCATCAATAATTACTCATTTGAAACCCATATACCCCATCATGTTTCAAGCTCATAAAACTCAAGATATATGCATCAAACTTGAGCTTAAAGTTCACAAATAATTTTCCAACAATCAATACACAATTCATTCAAGCTAACACAAAGCCCTATCAATGCCATATTTTCAAGAAAATCATCCATCTCCAACAATTACCTCAAAAGAAAGAAATGGAAGAAGAGATGATGAAATGATGTTGATGATGCTTCAATTATCACAAATCCCACACAAATTTGCTTGAATGGATGAAATCTCTCACTCCTTCAAGTAGGGTTTGTCACGGTTGAGCAAGGAAAGCAAATGAAGCAAGATGATATGTTTGTATGTAAAAATGAAGGCAAGGTACGTGATATGCTGATCAAGAAGGAGAAGAGATGGCCAATTTGCAATTAAATCCCTTCATTTATTAAGTTATGCAATTAAGTCCAAATCCCATTTTAAATGATCAATTAGGTCCAATGCAATTAGGTCCCATAATCATGCAAATGAACAATTAAGGACATAAAAGAAATAAATCACATTGCAATCACGTTCAATAAATCCGAAAAATATGATATGGTATGAATTTCCAATAAAATGTTAAGAATATAATTTATATAAAATTAATGTCATGCTATGGAAATTAAAGAAATGAACAATTAAAATAAAATATATCCCTCAAACGCACACGTGTCGTTCATACCTGAATTGCCGAAAGCTGGGGCGTTACACCACTAATCTCAGCTATCCACTCCTCAGCCTTGATATCATCTCCCCCAAACCACTTAGGAGGGTTGTTGTTCCGAAACTCTCTATACACAGCTGAAATAGTGCCATCCTGACCATCCACGGGTGGTGTCTACTATCTCTGATTATGTTGCAACTGATTGAGAAGTGCCTGAACAATGTTCTCCGCATTTAGTGGTGGTGGCGGAGGCGGATTAGGCGCATCCAGTGAAGCCTCTCGGTCACGGCGTCTAGGAGGCATCCTGAATTTCAAAGATTCAAGCAATATTGATGCATGTGGGTTAGTACGTGTGGATGTATATAAGTATTAGAAATAAACAAGTATTCAAGTAAATGAGTCACATAACCACATTGTCCTATGCCGTACCAACTAGACAGACACGACACGACACTAGAGCTCGGTGTTGCAACCTAGAGCTCTGATACCACTTAGGGATGTAACACCCCAAACGGAGAAGTGCCACATCCCCCGCACTATGACCTCGACCCGGTCATGAAATGGGAATCCATGACCGAATCCGAATCAGAGCGATCGGGAGACAAACGCACACGCTATGCTAGACGGATCTAACTTGACAAACTCAGAGTGCGAAAGCAAAACAAACATTCAAACAAGGTAGCGGAAGCATTTAAATCAACATTCAAAAACAAGTGACGGGGTTCAACTAGCATAGATACCTAGTCCCGAATATCAACAATAAACATAATAGGTGACGGGTTCAACTAGCATAGATACCTAGTCCCGAAAAGCCAGATCAGCATAACATAATAATCATCAAGTGCCACAAGGGGCCCAATACGAATGCCACGCAGGGCTACCGAATAGTAAAGTATAATCACAAGTCTATAAGTCAAAACATAAGTAAAGTGTATGAAAGACAAATGCAACTAGAAAGGCTAGACCGACGAAGAGCAACTCAACGACTCACTCCCGCCTAGCAAACGCCCACATACCTGCAACTAAAAGTGTAAATGAGGGGTCAGTCAACTTGACCTAGTGAGGGGGCTAACGCACACCCACAATATGTATATATAGAATCACAACACAGATTAAAGTAGGAATCATGAACCGAGGATAGGTGTTGCATACCAAAACATTTCGAAAGTTCCCCAAAAGATAGATATATAAATTTAGAAAACATTTCAGAAACTCTATCCCGATTCATAATTTCCTAAACAGAACACATGCTCGGCGAGTACGAGCTTCCCGCCTTTACTCCTCATAACATAAATCACAATCAATCCAACCGCTACACCAATGATGGAGGGGATGTACAGTCCCCAAAACCATCTATAATAACACCGTCTAAAATAGACTCGATCTCAATAGGGTAGCGAACCCACAAGAGTCATCCCCGGCCTTAGCCTAAGGCTCAAGATATCACGCCTCCCTCATCACCCTAAGGCCGCGTAATGATATCTCAAATGGAAACTACGCACATGGTTGAAACTCCGACGGCCCTAACTGTCCCGGAGGCCCCATTACCCGTAGCTCCTCGGATCCACAATATAACAGGACAGAACAAATACCATATAACATGGCTAACTCGCTACAGAATCATAACACCACTGAATTTTCCAAAATAGCTTACATATGCCTCAAAAACTTATGTTTATATATTCCCACGCTGTGGAATTTAAGCCACGAAGGCTCTCACACACGCAGGAGGCACGCAAAGGGCATAAACATATCATATCCAACATGTATGTATTTATAATAAGATATACTCGCATACAAGGGTAGAAATCAGCATAAAAGGGCCATAGGTCGCATAATTATACAAAATCCTAAACCTCACCTCGTAGTAGTAGTGTCTGAGAGTGTGAAGGGCCAAACACTCTAAACCTCGGGCTCACCGGCACCACCAAACTCTGTAACAAGACATGCAAAGGCCAAGACTTAAACTCTATATGAACCAAGTAAGATGTATGGCAACGTAAAAGCATCATGTATGAAATGCATTATGGAATGATATGCGTCACGTAGGTCACGTAGCATAGCATAAGACATGTATTTAATAAATTATACAATTAACATGAAGTACTAGAGTTTAGAGCATACTTAGAGTCATATCATAACATATAATACACAAAGCAATTCGAAAGTTAAGATAAGCAATCTCAGTTTATATCATTCTTAAGGTTAAAAAGTACATTTATAACTTACAAAGATATCCTAACACTTTCGATAATTAACCAAGTCAGATCAAAATAGCAATTATTCTAAAATAGAAAATGGATACAACACATTAATGTCGTCAACGAAAGAAAGCAGGGGTTGCCTTGAATTCTCATTTCCATTTAATACCTAGAATTTATAATTACACTAACACCTAAATATTTATATAAAACGTTAGTATTTAGGATATTATATATGTAATTTCATTTGTGCACATTACACGACAAGCACCCATTAACAAATAATCTACCTAACTTAATTAAAAGAATACCTGAATAGCTAATCAGAATCAGGTTTGATTCAGAATTAATATTTGAGCCTTAATTAATCGGATATAGCTTCGTGATGGAACCCCAAAAGCCTATACTTACACTAAATATATAATACACACACATGTATTGGATCAATAATGGAAGCGTCAGCTAGTGGCGTGAAAAGAGGTTTTAGACACAAGAATTTCAACACCCAATTAAATGGAATGAAGGCAACATGGCGGCAAGCAAGAACAAAGGAAATCCATGCTACCCAATTCATTAATCAGACAATCAATGCATCACTTATTTAATTTAAAACATGTTGACTATAATTTCCAAACTTTTGTTAATGAATATATACCACAATCCGACACATTACACCAGCCAAGTTTAAATAATTCCAAGCAAATCATCACGGCTCCCTAGGCACACTCACGCAACAAATTGGTTTCATCTTTAGTACACCTATCAAGTATTATTAAATTCAAAAGCACAAGAACTGAAGGTTTGCAATTTGTATTATTTCGTCCAGGTCTCCAATTCCATTTTCAAGTAATCATCACGATTTCCTAGTGTAAATAATACAAAATTTGGCATAATTTGAGAATCAAAATTTTTCCTTTAACAATTCATTTCCAGCACAAGCTGTTGCTCTCGATTCCAGCAAAAAAAAAAAGGCGGACGATCAGGGCATAAATTCCAGCCTAAATTAATTAATTAATATATACCATCAAAGCTTGCTCAAGTAATTCAAGATCTCATCATTCAAGTTTATACCAACAAATTTCATGCTCCAACCCAAGAATAGAAATGAAATACTCATTAAAAGAGATCCAAAGCTTACCTTGTCTTGTGAAGGAGTGAGAAATCAAGTAATATGGGCTCTTAGAATGAAAGGTGGTTCAAGTCCTGATCTTCTCTTGAAATTTCTCTATGAATCTCTTGGAAGCTAACTTGCATGGTTTGAAATGAAATGAAAAGGGGTTAAAGCTATTTATATGGTGGCTAATCGTTTTAGGTCAAGGTTAGGGTTTCCAAGATATAATATGAGGCTAAAGGCTTGAATAGGATTTGGGTTCAATTAAATGACCTTCGGCCCAATAAGTCACAATTAAAAGGTTTAAAGTCTAAATGGTTTTCGAAAAATATAAAATAAATTCCGTTGGATGTGACGCCCCGTTTTCTCGAAGGGCGTTCTGACGACATCAACAAGTAAGTCTCTACACTTATGTGTGTTTAATTTAAGAGTTCTTGAATTATGTGATTTAATGTAAATCCAATTTTATATGTGTTCATTCGAATTATTCTAAGATTAATTGCAACTTGATTAATTACGATCATATTTAACCCTAACTATCTAATCTGATTTAATTCAAATTTATTCCATGAAATAATTGTCAAGTTGATTTTAAATCCATCATGTTACTTAACTTGTTTAATTTCGGTTTACTTGAATTCCTTGAGATTAATTGTCAATCATGTGTTTACAAAGTGCCGTTAAATTATACGAAAAGTTTCTAAAATTGAATTGAATTAAACTCTAATTGGTAAATCTCTATTTCACTTTTATTTGTAAAATTAATTCGGAGCTTGAATGTTTATTCGTAACTTTACCAATTTTATTTACGATTAATTGTACGCGATATTTCTCTTTGCTACGCGATAAGGATACCCGGTTGTATATAACTTGTGCACAAGACACATTTCTCCCAATCCCTTTTCTCTCTCTCTCTCTCCCGGGGGTCACTATGCGCGGCTTCGGTTACGAGCCCATAACTCGATCGTTTCTCTACGGAATTCAACATACGAATAGTCCGTTTCGATTATCTCGGCGAGACCGACGCAAGAGTACCAATTTCACGGCCTAACAATGAACGGTGGCGGAGTTATGGCTGGATTTCAGTAGCAGCGGCGGAGGTGCCAAACCGCCGCCACTTCGCCGGCCTTTCGCGGCAGTTTCCGGCCACCTCCTCGATGCACGCGCCGGAGACCCAGAAAGAGGACTTCCCGGTGTAGCTATTGACGTCGGCGGCGCGGCCATCGGAGCAGAGACGGCGCCGCCTGAAGATAGCAGCGGCGGCGGCTGTTACTGTAGCAGCGGGTTTCGCCGCCTTCCGACGGGGTTTTTCGACGGGGCTTGATGGTTCCCAAGGTTTTTCGACCTCCTGAGTCCATTTCCGGCATCAATTTTACCAGATCTTGGCCGTAGGTGGTGGTTCCGGCGATGTAGGCTGTAGCACCCCAACGGTGAGGCACCACACCCCCGCACTATGACCCGACACGTGGTACGAAATGGAAAGTCCGCACACGCACCAAGTCACAGCGAACGGGTGACAAACGAAAAATCCAACCAAAGCTAGGCGGTTCCTAAACCCTGTACAAGCCAAATATGCAAAAACCCGAATGCGGAAGCGATGCAACATATGAACTAACAAAAACTTTAATCAATAAACATAAGTAAACGGGTTCAACTAATTCAGCCCTGTCCTAACCTGTCCCTAAAATTCATGTAATCCAAGCATAAGTATCATCTTGTACAGAACATACTATATACATAATTATCATAAATAAATCAGAACAAAATACTTAGCAAAATCAAACGGACCGACACAGACTCGACAGACCAGACTCAAAGCCGCCTAGCTCGAACTCCAACAACTGGTACCTGCAACTAAAAACATAGGTGGGGCGAGGGTCAGTCCACTGACTGAGCGAGGGGGCTGAACTCACACACACTATACATAATAAGGAGCAGAGCACGTATCAAAAGAAAGATTATGAACCGGGACTAGGGTTTTGCATACCAAAACCATTTCCAACTCAAACTTATACATATCTTATCAAATCAAACTTATACGTATCTTATCTTATTCAAACTTAACAAACTGAGCAAATTCATATTTTAATAAAAGAGAAAGCCCCTATCCCGTTTCATAATCAACATAACAGATCATAAACATATACCCGGCGAGTACGGGTCTCCCACCTTACTTCCATATCGAATCATACGTATCAAATCAGAAAACAAACAAATATCATAAACAATCCAACCCCAACACCATGTAGTTCGGGGAGCAAACCCTCACTACTCATACAGATACAAACACACACGGGGTAGCGAACCCACACTGTGCCTTCCCCGGTTATCCACCGAGGGCTCAAGATACTACGCCTTCCCAACCTCCCTAGGTCGCACGTGAATATCTCAAATGAGAATGTGCACAGGGGTCATAACCGGCGACCCCATGGTCGTCCCGGGTCCCCCTTACCCACGTCTCGGGGCCCAACATATCAAAACAGAGCATATCAGAACAGATCATATCATAACTCGCTACATATCAAACTTATCATATCGAATCAAAATCATACTTACGTACCTTATCGGAGCATACCATACCTTGCAACTTAGCATATGCTATAAACGTACCTCTCCGTGTCATCCTAATCCGCAGCTGGTATGAAGACACACGGTTTGGAGCATAGCCTCGTTGCAAAACATTTCAAGCTTACATATGCTCGTACATATACAGTTCAAAACCTTTAATCGTATGACAAATTCATAAACATATCATATAAACACACATATCTATTATATAAATATAATAGAATAATCGCATGCAGGCTTGAAAACGAGCACAGAGGGTTGTAGGTCGCTGTAACTAAAACAAAATTCCTAAAACCTCACCTTACACCGACGAGAACGGAAAACACAAGCCAAGAAGTCCCACTGGAACCCAACCAGCTGACAGACATTCCCTGAAGAAACCCTGAACGACTGAATACACACAGAACACAGACTCAGACTCCAAACACAACCACAAAGACGCACGGCCATGCTCACGAATATACATGATGCAGCATATAATCCATATTTATTCAATCAAGTCATTCAGAGCATATTATAATTCATATTACACATCATATCAAGAGATGCATAGCTTATAAATTCATAACATTAATTACATAGAATAAATCAAGACATCATAAATTTAATTCTTATCAAGTACTAGGTCTCTAGACAAGTAAACACGAATTGCATATCCATCCTATACATATATTCATAATTGCAATACCCTTAAACTCACCTCACAACTAGGCATATATTCGAATGGAGCAATCAAACAAGGGTCAAGCTTAATTAATTACATAAAACAAATTAGGATATTAGGAATTTCATTCATATCATGCACCAAGTCTTGCGGGAATAAAACATAAATTTCATATCAATTTATTCAAATTTACATATTTGCATAATTTACAAAATTCCCAACAATAGTATACTTAAACAATTCATTCGAGTTAAAGTACAACGTATCCGTTCATGATTCGTTTCCTATGTTTCATACAACTTCATAATCAATTAGTTTCTAAAATTACACTAACATCCCCTTAATTAATAATTATTCTCAAGTAGATAGTCGTAATACGAGGCAAATAATTTCCATAAATCACGAATCAAGTTTTCATACATCATAACATATTTCCAAGTATCATACAATTCATAATTTCAATTTATAGCACATGCAAGATCGAATTGCACAATTAAAATCAATTAACGAATAAAATACAATAACTTCAAAAAAATTCATATAAAATCAACCGGACATCCGATTGACGAACGGAAAGTGGCGTTGGACTCACCACAACGAAACGGACCTACTGTCCGAAAGTCGCCGGAAAAATCGCTGGAACAGTAACCGGTTCAGACCCGCCGGTCCACCACCGGTTCACCGCCGGTCCGCCGCCAACGGCCGGTTCTCGGAACGCCGCCGACGCCATCCGCTATGTTTCGTCATTCCAAGCAACTTTTGTAAAGGCTCCACCACCAAAACCGGCCGGAAAAGGTCCCAAATCGCCGGCCAAAGTCCCGCCGCTGCGCTGTTGCCGGTTCAGCCATCTACGGTCATTGTTGGCCGGAAACGACGCCGGAAATGGAACCAGCGGCCTGGAAAACGTCGGGAACCGGCCTTGCTCGCCGGAAAAAGATGCCGGAACGTCGAACACGACGGCGCCACAGTGCCGTAGCCGCCTGTCGCGATTTCAGGCGGCGCGTGCGCCACCGTCGCCGCCCCTTTTGCCGCGCCGCTTACATGGAAGGCTGCGCCGGAAAGTCCCCGTCATGGGTCAGGGGTGAGTGTCGAAGAACCACCGCCGGAGACCGCCGCGAAGACGCGGCGAAGTGACGGACGTTCGTTCCGCCGCCGCTGCTCTGCCGTAGCGCCACCACCGTTGGTTTTCGGGCTGTGATTCTTGTACCATCGTGACGGGCTCGTCGAGCTGATGAACGTGGACTATTGGATCGTCGAATTCCGTCGAGAAACGAGGAAGAACGGGCATGTGTGTGTAAACGCACCTCCACTGTGTGTGAACAGTGTCGATCGCTGGAGAAGACGCTGCATCTGGAGCTGATCTGATTTTTTTGGCATGCAAAACGAGGATCCGGGGTATATATCTCGGGTCCTCGTACGCAAAAACGATCAAACGAACGAGCTAACGACATCCGAATTGGGCAAACTTAGAGTCTACGGACTCGTCTCGATGCCCCGAACGCGTTGAAGGGGTCAAAGAGGTCAAAATCTCGACCGAACGAGAAGTGACCGGAAAACCCCTAAAAGAGAAAATTACAAACAAGCCCCTAAACTCTTAAAGAGTTCAAAATAGGGCCACGAAAAATATAAAATCACACAATTAAACACATTAAAAGGTTAAAACGTAGCGTACCTTACAAATTGGACGAGCGGGATGTCACAAACTCCCCTCCTTCAAAAGGACCTGTCCTCAGGTCCTATTACTGAGTCGTAAAGCTTCGAACTGGAATACTTCAATCCATCTCCTGAAATCGTGTAGAGTCATAGCCCTGGTTGTGAAGTTTACTCTCACTGATTGCATCAACTCCCTGCAGAGTTCCGTAGTCACAGAGGTTTATCCAAACACTCGACCGTTGGTCACTTCAACTCGTTCGATCCGCCCACTAGGCCACACTCAACTCAGCCGCGACAAACAAGAGAGAATCCCATCTCTCAGCACGCAAGAGAGAGAGAGCCCCGTCTCCCAGCACATCAAAAGAGAGAACCCCGTCCCTCAGGCACAGAATTGAGAGAACCCCGTCTCTCAACCTAAGTCTGGCAGACTTCCACATCTTCCAAACATCCTAGTTTGAGAAAATCCAGCATTTCTCAAACCCCTAAATTCGAGAGAATCCAGCATCTCTCAAACATCTAACTCCAAGAGAATCCAACATCTCTTGCTCACATAATTTAGAAAGAATCCAACATCTTTCTATCACATAAATAGGGAGAATCCCACATCTCCCTAACACGTAAATAGAGAGATCTCAACAACTCTCTAGCACACAAGTTCACTTACACAGCATTCAAACATACGCACATCAAAATAACACATGATGCAAAACATGGGATGCATGTGTAGTGTACCTTTACCCGACTGATATCGGTGTCCCTAGAGTATCGACTCATCATCCATGCTCAACTCAAGGGGGATATCGCGATGGAATCTCTGTAAAATAAAATCACAATATGCTTGTAGGTGCATGAAGGATTAGTGAGTAACCAAAGAAATTATAAGCACTGAAGCACGGATAGTTCACGCAAGCAGGTAATCCATATAGTTTACAAAAATTCACAACAACAACAATTTTAAAGTTATGAAAATTACAGCAGTTAGTCACGTTATTGAACTCGAGCAACATCAAACATTACACATTGTCACATATGTCAAGCAAAAATAATTTTAATTACTTATGAAATGCATGAGTGCAAATGCCATGGATGCTCAATGTACCGTTCACCGTAGTAGTGGAGTCGAGGTTGGCAATTTCTTTAACTTGGAAGGTTAATCAACTCCTTATCTGGCCATAGTTCCAACTTCCCGTTCAAACTTGCATTCTTTAGTATTCCTTCAGAGTCTCGGGTACTCAACTGATCTTGGATCGTCTCACTTGATTCTCGGAGTATAGTGATCCGTGTAATCTCTTGAAATCCCAATAGAATCCTCGGTAATCGGAAATCACCATTCTTTCACGGTAAAATCTCTCAAGACAATTGTGGAGAGATAAATGAAGATTTTTTTTTTTTTTTTTTTTTTTTTTTTTTTTTTTTACACAATCTTGCTTAGTACACCGTCGTCGTGGTTGATATTCTTATCCTCAATATTTGGTGAAGTTGTTCTTCAATGACCTCGGCATAAAATTCCACAGCTTGCACAACTTTCCCCTTTTTCCTTTGTGTAGTGCAACTACTCTGGTAGGTGTCTTTATAACAGTAACCTGATTTCCTGCTTGGAATTCTCTGAATGGTACAATTGCCTTGATCTTTTCATTGTCACTTCACGCCATCCAGAGTTAGAACTTCTGGCTTTCTTATAAAACATGTACTCCCGAGCACCTCCAAATAATAAGTACCTACCCTGAGGGCACCCTGATAGTTAAAGGATCTCTTATCTCTCTCATATTCGAGTATCTTCTTTTATCCACTCACTACCCTGACTGTGTTAGCTTGATCATACATCATCTGATTAACCCCTGTTCGAATCCCAATGTTGCTTCCACTAAAATCGATCCTCGTTGGAACAGGTAAGGAAGTCACCTAAATATAACCACAGAGCTACTGCATGTGGGGTTAGGGATGTGAATGGCGTGCACTCATATCCAGCAAAGAAGGCAATCAAGCACGTAGAACAAATGTCCAAAATAATTAAAATTTACTCCAATGCATGATGCACGTACCATGTATGCATAATACCCGTTTCCATAGCAGTAGCATTGATTCCTTGTTATAAATTCTTGTAAAGGTCCACTTGCTTCTCATCCAAGTAGTCAGAAAACGGAAGTTTCAAATCTTCCTTCATAATTTTGTAGAAGTAGGAAGTGTTATCTCGATCAACTTCAATTCTTGACATCATGGCAACACCCTATAATTCACAAATGGACTAAATATCTATGCATGTAGGTTAGTACGTGGGTATGTCAAGTAATGAAAGCAATTAAGAACACTTAAGTAAGGCAGATGCAATACGCAATTTAATAAAATTTAATCATAACAATAATAATTTTACAAAAATCGTAATCATAGTGTGCACACAATCACATAAGCTCAGACCAATTCATGCAGAGAAATCAAATTTTCACGTCAGACAAATGCAATGCACAAGTATTCCTATGCCGTACGACCTAAACTGACACGACACGACTCCAGAGCACCGGTTCTGAACCTGGTAGCTCTGATACCACTTAAGATGTAGCACCCCAACGGTGAGGCACCACACCCCCGCACTATGACCCGACACGTGGTACGAAATGGAAAGTCCGCACACGCACCAAGTCACAGCGAACGGGTGACAAACGAAAAATCCAACCAAAGCTAGGCGGTTCCTAAACCCTGTACAAGCCAAATATGCAAAAACCCGAATGCGGAAGCGATGCAACATATGAACTAACAAAAACTTTAATCAATAAACATAAGTAAACGGGTTCAACTAATTCAGCCCTGTCCTAACCTGTCCCGAAAATTCATGTAATCCAAGCATAAGTATCATCTTGTACAGAACATACTATATACATAATTATCATAAATAAATCAGAACAAAATACTTAGCAAAATCAAACGGACCGACACAGACTCGACAGACCAGACTCAAAGCCGCCTAGCTCGAACTCCAACAACTGGTACCTGCAACTAAAAACATAGGTGGGGCGAGGGTCAGTCCACTGACTGAGCGAGGGGGCTGAACTCACATACACTATACATAATAAGGAGCAGAGCACGTATCAAAAGAAAGATTATGAACCGGGACTAGGGTTTTGCATACCAAAACCATTTCCAACTCAAACTTATACATATCTTATCAAATCAAACTTATACGTATCTTATCTTATTCAAACTTAACAAACTGAGCAAATTCATATTTTAATAAAAGAGAAAGCCCCTATCCCGTTTCATAATCAACATAACAGATCATAAACATATACCCGGCGAGTACGGGTCTCCCACCTTACTTCCATATCGAATCATACGTATCAAATCAGAAAACAAACAAATATCATAAACAATCCAACCCCAACACCATGTAGTTCGAGGAGCAAACCCTCACTACTCATACAGATACAAACACACACGGGGTAGCGAACCCACACTGTGCCTTCCCCGGTTATCCACCGAAGGCTCAAGATACTACGCCTTCCCAACCTCCCTAGGTCGCACGTGAATATCTTAAATGAGAACGTGCACAGGGGTCATAACCGGCGACCCCATGGTCGTCCCGGGTCCCCCTTACCCACGTCTCGGGGCCCAACATATCAAAACAGAGCATATCAGAACAGATCATATCATAACTCGCTACATATCAAACTTATCATATCGAATCAAAATCATACTTACGTACCTTATCGGAGCATACCATACCTTGCAACTTAGCATATGCTATAAACGTACCTCTCCGTGTCATCCTAATCCGCAGCTGGTATGAAGACACACGGTTTGGAGCATAGCCTCGTTGCAAAACATTTCAAGCTTACATATGCTCGTACATATACAGTTCAAAACCTTTAATCGTATGACAAATTCATAAACATATCATATAAACACACATATCTATTATATAAATATAATAGAATAATCGCATGCAGGCTTGAAAACGAGCACAGAGGGTTGTAGGTCGCTGTAACTAAAACAAAATTCCTAAAACCTCACCTTACACCGACGAGAACGGAAAACACAAGCCAAGAAGTCCCACTGGAACCCAACCAGCTGACAGACATTCCCTGAAGAAACCCTGAACGACTGAATACACACAGAACACAGACTCAGACTCCAAACACAACCACAAAGACGCACGGCCATGCTCACGAATATACATGATGCAGCATATAATCCATATTTATTCAATCAAGTCATTCAGAGCATATTATAATTCATATTACACATCATATCAAGAGATGCATAGCTTATAAATTCATAACATTAATTACATAGAATAAATCAAGACATCATAAATTTAATTCTTATCAAGTACTAGGTCTCTAGACAAGTAAACACGAATTGCATATCCATCCTATACATATATTCATAATTGCAATACCCTTAAACTCACCTCACAACTAGGCATATATTCGAATGGAGCAATCAAACAAGGGTCAAGCTTAATTAATTACATAAAACAAATTAGGATATTAGGAATTTCATTCATATCATGCACCAAGTCTTGCGGGAATAAAACATAAATTTCATATCAATTTATTCAAATTTACATATTTGCATAATTTACAAAATTCCCAACAATAGTATACTTAAACAATTCATTCGAGTTAAAGTACAACGTATCCGTTCATGATTCGTTTCCTATGTTTCATACAACTTCATAATCAATTAGTTTCTAAAATTACACTAACATCCCCTTAATTAATAATTATTCTCAAGTAGATAGTCGTAATACGAGGCAAATAATTTCCATAAATCACGAATCAAGTTTTCATACATCATAACATATTTCCAAGTATCATACAATTCATAATTTCAATTTATAGCACATGCAAGATCGAATTGCACAATTAAAATCAATTAACGAATAAAATACAATAACTTCAAAAAAATTCATATAAAATCAACCGGACATCCGATTGACGAACGGAAAGTGGCGTTGGACTCACCACAACGAAACGGACCTACTGTCCGAAAGTCGCCGGAAAAATCGCTGGAACAGTAACCGGTTCAGACCCGCCGGTCCACCACCGGTTCACCGCCGGTCCGCCGCCAACGGCCGGTTCTCGGAACGCCGCCGACGCCATCCGCTATGTTTCGTCATTCCAAGCAACTTTTGTAAAGGCTCCACCACCAAAACCGGCCGGAAAAGGTCGCAAATCGCCGGCCAAAGTCCCGCCGCTGCGTAGTTGCCGGTTCAGCCATCTACGGTCATTGTTGGCCGGAAACGACACCGGAAATGGAATCAGCGGCCTGGAAAACGTCGGGAACCGGCCTTGCTCGCCGGAAAAAGATGCCGGAACGTCGAACACGACGGCGCCACAGTGCCGTCGCCGCCTGTCGCGATTTCAGGCGGCGCGTGCGCCACCGTCGCCGCCCCTTTTGCCGCGCCGCTTACATGGAAGGCTGCGCCGGAAAGTCCCCGTCATGGGTCAGGGGTGAGTGTCGAAGAACCACCGCCGGAGACCGCCGCGAAGACGCGGCGAAGTGACGGACGTTCGTTCCGCCGCCGCTGCTCTGCCGTAGCGCCACCACCGTTGGTTTTCGGGCTGTGATTCTTGTACCATCGTGACGGGCTCGTCGAGCTGATGAACGTGGACTATTGGATCGTCGAATTCCGTCGAGAAACGAGGAAGAACGGGCATGTGTGTGTAAACGCACCTCCACTGTGTGTGAACAGTGTCGATCGCTGGAGAAGACGCTGCATCTGGAGCTGATCTGATTTTTTTGGCACGCAAAACGAGGATCCGGGGTATATATCTCGGGTCCTCGTACGCAAAAACGATCAAACGAACGAGCTAACGACATCCGAATTGGGCAAACTTAGAGTCTACGGACTCGTCTCGATGCCCCGAACGCGTTGAAGGGGTCAAAGAGGTCAAAATCTCGACCGAACGAGAAGTGACCGGAAAACCCCTAAAAGAGAAAATTACAAACAAGCCCCTAAACTCTTAAAGAGTTCAAAATAGGGCCACGAAAAATATAAAATCACACAATTAAACATATTAAAAGGTTAAAACGTAGCGTACCTTACAAATTGGACGAGCGGGATGTCACATAGGCGGCGGCAGAAACTTCGGCGGCCAACGGGGGCCTTTTCCGGCCATCTTTTGGTCTCGGGTTCTTCACGAAAGTTGTTCGGAACGACGAGAACTAGTGGCCTATGATCAGCCGACTCCAGATTCTGTGGTTTGGCGGCGGATCGCGGTGGCAAAGTGGCTGTGCAACGGCGCGCTAGCTCCGAGGATTTTTCCGGCGAGCTACCTTAGGGCTTTCGAAGAGCTCGTCACGGGTAAGACAATGGCTTTTACGGATCGCATTTTGGTTCACCGGTTTGGAAGTAATTAGAGTTTGAAGATTTAGGGTTTTCATGCTCTTAGATTTCAGATCTAGGACAATCGGCTTGGAATTTCCAGAAATTGATTGAGGATTCGGAACGGGCACGAAGACTTCATTCAGGAATGATTTTTCGGGATTTTTCCGGCGACCTTCGGCGGCGGCGTTCCGGCCAAATTCCGGCAGCTACAGTGGTGGCGTTCCGACGGCGTCTGGTCAGAATGTTCATCTCGTTGTGGTGAGTTCAACGCCACTTTCCGTTCGTTAATCGGACACTCGATCTATTTATTATGAATTATTTTGCGTAATTGTGATTATTTGAATTAATTGTTTTAAGTGCAAATGAATTGGTTATTGTTGGTTTGTTGATCGAGATGTATTCCAATCGTATATGAAAACATGTATTGAATGGATTGTGATATGCATGAATGTTTCGATTTACAATTTGAATCCCGATGTGATGAATTTATACTATGTGTTTAGATATGAAGGGGTGTTAGTGTAATATTTAGAAACTAATCTCTTATGTGACTAAATGAACTTGAATGATGTTTTAGAAGAACGAACATGTTGTGATTTCTCTATATGGATTTGAGACGTTCTCAATGTTATGTTTGTTGTAAATTGTGTTTCAAATATAAATTTAGATACATGAAGGATGCTTGAACAACTTAAGACTTGATGCATGATAGGAGTTAGAATTGTAATATCTTGATTTACTCTTACTACTTGAAAATGATATATTATGAATTACAATAAATTGATAATTGTCATGTTTGTAAGTAATTAATTCCTAGTTGAATAATTGTATAAACACTTTTATAAATAATTCTAAACTAAGGGGATGTATGTGTAATAATTCTAAACTTTTATAAATGACTTAGGGGATGTAAGTGTAATATTTATGAAACTATGAATGTGACTTGAGCTTGTGTACCAAACATGTTGTGAAGTTGTAAAGTATGATCTTAAGTGAATTAAATGCACTCTTTATTTGTATCAAGCATGTCATCCACGTACAACGACTTTGTATGTATATATGATCAAGTTGCTCTTACTTATGCACTTTATAACTCGACATGAACTTGATGCTTAATTCTAATACTATAATTGAACCCTGTGACATTGGATGATCTAATATGCATTTTGTGAATACATTGACTTCCTAAATTGATCTTGCATCTTTGGATATGGAATTACGTGTCGGTTGCTTGTAAATATGACCTTGTTGAGCATTGATATGCCTTGAATGACCACGACACCTTATCCAAGCACAACATGAACACTTATGCATAACCACGATCATGTTGAGCAACGCCGTGCGTCTTGTTTGGTTCATATAGAGTCTAAGTCTGGGCTTCTGTATGTCTTGTCACAGAGTTTGGTGGTGCCGATGGGCCCGAGGTTTAGAGTGTTTGGCCCTGCACACTCTCAGACTCTACTTTCATGAGGTGAGGTTTAGGATTTTGTATAGTTACGTGACATATGGCCTTTACATGTTGATTTCTACCCTTGCATGCGAGTATACTCTATTATAGATATGTATGTGCTAAATATGATATGTTGATGATCTTGTGTGAGTCCTGCGTGGATGGAGGTCATGAGGCTTAAAGTTCCATCGCGTAGGAAGGGTGTAAATATAAAACCAGTTTTTGAGGCATATGTAAGCTATTATGGAAAATTCAGTGGTGTTATGATTCTGTAGCGAGTTAGCCATGATATATGGTATCTGTTCTATTATGTACTGTTCTGTATGTGGATCCAGGAGCTGGTACGAGTGGAGACCGGTACGGCATAGGGCCGTCGGATAAGCCACTGTGCTAGTTTCCATTTGAGATATCATTACGCGACCTTAGGGTGATGAGGGAGGGGTGATATCTTGAGCCTTCGGTGTTTTATCCGGGGATGACTCTTGTGGGTTCGCTACCCTCTTGAGATCGAGTCTATTTTAGACGGTGTTATTATAGATGGTTTTGGGGACTGTACATCCCCTCCATCATTGGTGTAGCGGTTGGATTGATTGTGATTTATGTTCTGAGGAGTAAAGGTGGGAAGCTTGTACTCGCCGAGCAGTCGATTATGTTATGTTATGGAATTATGAATCGGGATAGAGTCTTTCTGGAAAATGGTTTCTAAATTTATATCTATATCTTATTCGGGTTCTTTCAAAACGTTTTGGTATGTAACACCTATCCCCAGTTCATGAGTCCATCCTTTTTATTCTATGATATGCTCCTTATATATATATATTGTGGGTGTGCGTTAGCCCTCTCACTCGGTCAAGTTGACTGACCCCTCATTTACACTTTTAGTTGCAGGTTGTTGGCGTTTGCTAGGCGGAAGTGAGTCCTTTGAGTTGCACTTCGTCGGTCTAGTCTTTCTATTTGCATTTGTCTTTTCATACACTTTACTTATGCTTTGATTTGTAGACTTGAGATTATACTTTACTATTTCGGTAGCCCTGCGTGGCACTCTCATTCGGCCCTTGTGGCACTTGATGATTATTACTTTATGTTGATATTCGGGACTTGGGATCTATGCTAGTTGAACCCGTCACCTGCTTTGCATGTTTTGTTTTAAATGCTTCCGCTATCTATTGTTGTTGGTTTTAATTGCTTCCGCACTCTGAGTTTTGGTCAAGTTAGATCCGCCTAGCCTAGTGTGTGAGTTGGTCTCCCGTTCGCTTTGATTCGGATTCGGGTATGGACTTTCATTTCATGTTCCGGGTCTGGGTCATAGTGCGGGGGATGTGGAACTTCTCCGTTTGGGGTGTTACATTGGACCCGAATCACCGATTCAAGTCCAATGGCGGTGCCGGAATTCGAATTCGAATTCCCGAGCCCATATTGGTCCCGAATGACCCGAACTCACCTAATTCAAGTTAGGCCCAAAACACACAAATAGGTCCAAGTCCTATTTAAATCCAATTCCAACAATTAATTTAAATTCATCCAAGTTCCATTCCCAAGTTGTCATGCAAGAATTCATATTTTACCATTTTAGGTTTTTAGTCAAGTAAGTCACATTTTCAATCAAAGTTGGAATTAAACACATAAAAAGGAAATTAAATCACATACGTACATAAGATAACTCTCTCGTGGCGCATACCTGTACGATCTATTGGACGGGGTGTCACAACCTCCCCCCCTTAGGAGAACCTGTCCTCAGGTTCGCTGCTTGAAACAACTCCGGATACAACTTCCTCATCTTCTCCTTAGTCTCCCAAGTCAATTCCTCGGATTTCTGATCTCTCCACAACACTCTGACCAAGGGAATCTACTTGTTTCTCAACACTTGCACTTTCCGATCCTGAATCTCAACTGGTTGCTTCACAATCGTCAAATCGGACTCAAGTTGTACCTCTTCGACCGGTAAAACCGTCGACTCATCGGGGTAGAATTTCCGAAGCTGTGAAACGTGGAACACATTATGAATCCCATTCAAACTCGGCGGTAGGTCCAACCTATACGCCACCTCTCCAATCCTCTCTAGAATCTCAAACGGTCCAAGATATCGAGGGCTAAGCTTTCCACCTCTACCAATATGAGAAAAGCCCTTCCTAGGAGATGCCTTCAAGAAGACACGATCTCCGACCTCAAACTCAAGGGGCCTTCTCCTCTTCTCCGCATAACTCTTCTGTCTATCCTGAGCTGCTTTCATTCTCTGCTGAATCAACTTAACCTTCTCAACCATCTTCTAAATCTTAGACGAGACCTTAGCTCTCGTGAGCTTGCCATCCTTAGTCCATCGCCAATCCTCAATATCCCAATATAGTGGCGACCTACACTTCCTCCCATAAAGTGCCTCGTAAGGAGCCATACCAATCGAAGCCTGGTAACTGTTGTTGTAAGAGAATTCAACCAATGTCAAGTGCTTATCCCATTTATCCTTAAAATCCAATGCACATGCCCTTAACATATCCTCGAGATACTTAATCAGCCGCTCTGATTGTCCATCAGTCTGTGGATGTGATGCGGTGCTAAACTTAAGCTTTATACCCAAGCACTTCTGAAGATCCTGCCAAAAACTAGCTGTAAACCGAGGATCCTGATCTGACACGATACTAGCTGGAACTCCATGTAGTCTTACTATCTCATTACAATACAATTCAGCCAACTTAGGTACCTTATCCGTCATCCGAACATTAAGGAAATGGGCAGACTTCGTCAAACGGTCTATCACTACCCAAATCCCATCGAATCCTCTCCTAGACCTCGGCAGGTCGGACACAAAGTCCATAGTCACCTGCTCCCACTTCCACTCTGGTATCGGAAGTGGTTGGAGAGTACCTCCCGGTTTCTGATGTTCTGCCTTAACCATTTGGCATGTCAGACATCGCTTCACAAAGAATACAACATCCCTCTTCATGCCACTCCACCAATATAACTCTTTCAAGTCCTGGTACATCTTCGTACCTCCTGGGTGAATGGAATAACCGGAGCGGTGCGCCTCCTCAAGTATTACCCTCTTGAGCTGGTTAGGCACACACACTCTTGCCTTAAACCTTAACAAACCAGAATCATCAAATCCAAACTTAGTCTCTGGATCATCCCTAGAACGAGCAATCAACCTCTGAATCTCGGGATCCGTAGACTGAGCCTCCAACATTCTCTGCCTCAAATCTGGCTGAACCATGATGTTGGCTAACCTAGCCACTGAAACCAAAACAGTCGAACTCTGCTCAGAAAACTCAGCCACTAAACTCGAAATACTGACTTTTCTGCTCAACGCGTCGGCAACCACATTTGCCTTACCCGGATGGTAGTGAATCGTGCAATCATAGTCCTTTAAGAACTCAACCCATCTCCTCTGTCTCAAGTTAAGTTATTTCTGCATGAACAAGTACTGAAGACTCTTACGATCCGAGAATACCTCAAATGTAGCACCATAGAGGTAGTGGCGCCACTTAGACAAAGCAAACACGACTGCTGCAAGCTCTAGATCATGGGTGGGGTAATTCTGCTCATGCACCTTCAACTTCCTAGAAGCATAAGCTACTACCCGACCGTTCTGCATCAACACACAACCCAGTCCTTCTTTAGAAGCATCTGCATAAACTGCATATCCATCAACTCCCTCGGGTAGGGTAAGAACCGGTGCAGTAGTCAACCTTTCCTTTAAAATCTGAAAACTCCTCTCACAACTATCATCCCATTCAAACTTGGTTTCCTTCTTGGTCAACTTAGTTAACGGGGCTACAATCTTAGAGAAATCCATCACAAACCTCCTATAATAACCTGCCAAGCCCAGAAAACTCCATATCTCAGAGGCGTTCCTAGGCCTCTCCCAATGTAGCACCGTCTCAATCTTAGAGGGATCGGCCTCAATTCCATTGCCTGAGATGATGTGACCTAGAAAAGTGACTCGATCAATCCAAAACTCGCACTTACTGAACTTAGCATGCAACTTATGCTCTCTAAGTGTTTCCAACACAATCCGAAGATGCTGTGCATGCTCCTCAACCGATCTCGAAAACACCAAGATGTCGTCTATAAAGATCACCACGAACTTATAAAGGAACGGTCTAAACACTCGGTGCATCATGTCCATAAACACTGCAGGAGCATTCGGCAATCCAAACGGCATGACCACAAACTCAAAGTGTCCATATCTCGTGTTGAATCCAGTCTTAGAGATATCCTTCTCTCTAATCCTCAACTGATAGTAACCCTGCCTCAAATCCAATTTGGAGTACACTCGCGAACCCTGCAAGCTATCAAACAACTCCTCAATATGGGGCAATGGATACTTGTTCTTAACTGTCATCCTGTTCAGCTCACGGTAGTCTATACACATTCTTAACGTCCCATCTTTCTTCTTAACAAATAGAACGGGAGCACCCCACGGAGAAGTGCTCGGACGAATGTATCCACTAACCAAAAGCTCATCCAACTGCTTCTTCAACTCCTTCAACTCGGCAGGAACCATCCTGTATCGGGTCTTCGAATAGGGCTCAGCTCCGGGATAGAGGTCCACTACAAACTCAATATCCCTGTCTGGTGGTAAAGATCCCAAACTCTCCGGGAACACATCCAGATACTCCCGTACGACCTCTGTCTCCTCAAGCTTAACCTGGTCCTTTGGTTTGTTCAGAAGGTAAGCAACGAAACCTGTAGCACCGTCCCGGACTAACTTACTAGCCTCAACAAAGGATATGAATGGACCGGATCCCAATCTCTCTCCAGAAAACACAACAGAACCAAAAGAAATCTTCTTCAAACGACAATCCATAACCGCACAATGTCGGTAGAGCCAATCCATCCCAAGAATCACCCTATACCTCCTCATCAGCATCTCAATCAAATCAGCAGGAAAGACTCGACCCTCAAAACTCACCGGGCACTCCCGAAACACTCTGTCCGTCTCCAAGCTCCCCCCCAAAGGAGAGCTCACCACAAACACATACGCAGATATCTCAGCAAGTAAAGGCAAAGAGGCAACAATATCCCGGGCAATAAAAGAATGAGTAGCCCCGGGATCAAACAATGCGTGTAATGATATGCCATGAATATGTATTATACCTTCCACTACAGCATTCTGATCGATCTGTGCTACCTCCTCCTCACCATCCAGAGCGTAAGCACGAGCCTGAACCGCTGGCCTCCTCTTGGGACAAACATCCCTCTTGTGCTCAGCTGAACCACACACCAAGCATCTACCCAAATACCTCCAGCACCTCTCCAAAGGGTGAGGACCCTGACAATGGGAACAAACAACTGGAGGTCCGATAGGAGCAGCGGGACGGGGCTTCTTTTTAATGAAGCCCTGTGGACGGAAAGATGGAGTAGAAGTAGTAGAAACATGAGCAACAGGCTTCTTGCCCAATCCAGAACCCGAACCACGCCCCGAAGAGAAAGATGGGGGCCCCAACCTCCGTCTCTGAGCCTCGACCTGAATAGCCCTCTTGGTAACCTCATCCCAAGTGCTAACATCGACAGCCTGAAGCGCTCTCTGAATATCCTCTCGAAGCCCATGAAGGAAGTGACGGGCTCTGTGCGCATCAACATGAGTGATGTGGGTAGCATAGGGAGCAAGTCTCTCAAATTCCAGAATGTAGTCCTCAACAGATCTGGATCCCTGCTTAAGCTCAGAAAACTACTGAAGTCTGCGCTCTCGTACACTATGAGGTATATACTTCTCGTGGAACTCATGCACGAAAGCCTCCCAAGTGAACTCCCTACCACACCTCTCAAGTCTGGATCGAACTCCCTTGAACCAGTTAGCTGCCTGCCCCTGGATGAATCGAGCAGTACAAACAGCTTTATCCTGAGAACTCCCTGGGCAAATCTCCCAAATACCACTAATCTCAGCTATCCACTCCTCAGCCTTGATATCATCTCCCCCAAACCACTTAGGAGGGTTGTTGTTCCGAAACTCTCTATACACAGCTGAAATAGTGCCATCCTGACCATCCACGGGTGGTGTCTGCTGTCTCTGATTATGTTGCAACTGATTGAGAAGTGCCTGAACAATGTTCTCCGCATTTAGTGGTGGTGGCGGAGGCGGATTAGGCGCATCCAGTGAAGCCTCTCGGTCACGGCGTCTAGGAGGCATCCTGAATTTCAAAGATTCAAGCAATATTGATGCATGTGGGTTAGTACGTGTGGATGTATATAAGTATTAGAAATAAACAAGTATTCAAGTAAATGAATCACATAACCACATTGTCCTATGCCGTACCAACTAGACAGACACGACACGACACTAGAGCTCGGTTTTGCAACCTAGAGCTCTGATACCACTTAAGGATGTAACACCCCAAACGGAGAAGTGCCACATCCCCCGCACTATGACCTCGACCCGGTCATGAAATGGGAATCCATGACCGAATCCGAATCAAAGCGACCGGGAGACAAACGCACACGCTATGCTAGGCGGATCTAACTTGACAAACTCAGAGTGCGAAAGCAAAACAAACATTCAAACAAGGTAGCGGAAGCATTTAAATCAACATTCAAAAACAAGTGACGGGGTTCAACTAGCATAGATACCTAGTCCCGAATATCAACAATAAACATAACAGGTGACGGGTTCAACTAGCATAGATACCTAGTCCCGAAAAGCCAGATCAGCATAACATAATAATCATCAAGTGCCACAAGGGGCCGAATACGAATGCCACGCAGGGCTACCGAATAGTAAAGTATAATCACAAGTCTATAAGTCAAAACATAAGTAAAGTGTATGAAAGACAAATGCAACTAGAAAGGCTAGACCGACGAAGTGCAACTCAACGAAGCACTCCCGCCTAGCAAACGCCAACATACCTGCAACTAAAAGTGTAAATGAGGGGTCAGTCAACTTGATCTAGTGAGGGGGCTAACGCACACCCACAATATGTATATATAGAATCACAACACAGATTAAAGTAGGAATCATGAAACGAGGATAGGTGTTGCATACCAAAACATTTCGAAAGTACCCCAAAAGATAGATATATAAGTTTAGAAAACATTTCAGAAACTCTATCCCGATTCATAATTTCCTAAACAGAACACATGCTCGGCGAGTACGAGCTTCCCACCTTTACTCCTCATAACATAAATCACAATCAATCCAACCGCTACACCAATGATGGAGGGGATGTACAGTCACCAAAACCATCTATAATAACACTGTCTAAAATAGACTCGATCTCAATAGGGTAGCGAACCCACAAGAGTCATCCCCGGCCTTAGCCGAAGGCTCAAGATATCACGCCTCCCTCATCACCCTAAGGTCGCGCAATGATATCTCAAATGGAAACTACGCACATGGTTGAAACTCCGACGGCCCTAACCGTCCCGGAGGCCCCATTACCCATAGCTACTCGGATCCACAATATAACAGGACAGAACAAATACCATATAACATGGCTAACTCGCTACAGAATCATAACACCACTGAATTTTCCAAAATAGCTTACATATTCCTCAAAAACTTATTTTTATATATTCCCACGCTGTGGAATTTAAGCCACGAAGGCTCCCATACACGCAGGACGCACGCAAAGGGCATAAACATATCATATCCAACACGTATGTATTTATAATAAGATATACTCGCATACAAGGGTAGAAATCAGCATATAAGGGTCATAGGTCGCATAACTATACAAAATCATAAACCTCACCTCGTAGTAGTAGTGTCTGAGAGTGTGAAGGGCCAAACACTCTAAACCTCGGGCTCACCGGCACCACCAAACTCTGCAACAAGACATGCAAAGGCCCAGACTTAAACTCTATATGAACCAAGTAAGACGTACGACAACGTAAAAGCATCATGCATGAAATGCAATATGGAATGATATGCGTCACGTAGGTCACGTAGCATAGCATAAGACATATATTTAATAAATTATACAATTAACATGAAGTACTAGAGTTTAGGGCATACTTAGAGTCATATTATAACATATAATACACAAAGCAATTCGAAAGTTAAGATAAGCAATCTCAGTTTATATCATTCTTAAGGTTAGAAAGTACATTTATAACTTACAAAGATATCCTAACACTTTCGATAATTAACCAAGTCAGATCAAAATAGCAATTATTCTAAAATAGAAAATGGATACAACACATTAATGCCGTCAACGAAAGAAAGCAGGGGTTGCCTTGAATTCTCATTTCCATTTAATACCTAGAATTTATAATTACACTAACACCTAAATATGTATATAAAACATTAATATTTAGGATATTATATATGTAATTTCATTTATGCACATTACACGACAAGCACCCATTAACAAATAATCTACCTAACATAATTAAAAGAATACCTTAATAGCTAATCAGAGTCAGGTTTGATTCAGAATTAATATTTAAGCCTTAATTCATCGGATATAGCTTCGTGATGGAACCCCAAAAGCCTATACTTACACTAAATATATAATACACACACATGTATTGGATCAATAATGGAAGCATCAGCTAGTGTCGTGAAAAGAGGTTTTAGACACAAGAATTTCAACACCCAATTAAATGGAATGAAGGCAACGTGGCGCAAGCAAGAACAAAGGAAATACATGCTACCCAATTCATTAATCAGACAATCAATGCATCACTTATTTAATTTAAAACATGTTGACTATAATTTCCAAACTTTTGTTAATGAATATATACCACAATCCGACACATTACACCAGCCAAGTTTAAATAATTCCAAGCAAATCATCGCGGCTCCCTAGGCACACTCACGCAACAAATTGGTTTCATCTTTAGTACACCTATCAAGTATTATTAAATTCAAAAGCACAAGAACTGAAGGTTTGCAATTTGCATTATTTCATCCAGGTCTCCAATTCCATTTTCAAGTAATCATCACGATTTCCTAGTGTAAATAATACAAAATTTGGCATAATTTGAGAATCAAAAATTTTCCTTTAACAATTCATTTCCAGCACAAGCTGCTGCTCTCGATTCCAGCGAAAAAAAAAAGGCGGACGATCAGGGCATAAATTCCAGCCTAAATTAATTAATTAATATATACCATCAAAGCTTGCTCAAGTAATTCAAGATCTCATCATTCAAGTTCATACCAACAAATTTCATGCTCCAACCCTAGAATAGAAATGAAATACTCATTAAAAGAGATCCAAAGCTTACCTTGTCTTGTGAAGGAGTGAGAAATCAAGGAATATGGGCTCTTAGAATGAAAGGTGGTTCAAGTCCTGATCTTCTCTTGAAATTTCTCCTTGAATCTCTTGGAAGCTAACTTGTATGGTTTGAAATGAAATGAAAAGGGGTTAAAGCTATTTATATGGTGGCTAATCGTTTTAGGTCAAGGTTAGGGTTTCCAAGATATAATATGAGGCTAAAGGCTTGAATAGGATTTGGGTTCAATTAAATGACCTTTGGCCCAATAAGTCACAATTAAAAGGTTTAAAGTCTAAATGGTTTCCGAAAAATATAAAATAAATTCCGTTGGACCCGAATCACCGATTCAAGTCCAATGGCGGTGTCGGAATTCGAATTCGAATTCCCGAGCCTATATTGGTCCCGAATGACCCGAACTCACCTAATTCAAGTTAGGCCCAAAACACACAAATAGGCCCAAGTCCTATTTAAATCCAATTCCAACAATTAATTTAAATTCATCCAAGTTCCATTCCCAAGTTGTCATGTAAGAATTCATATTTTACCATTTTAGGTTTTTAGTCAAGTAAGTCACATTTTCAATCAAAGTTGGAATTAAACACATAAAAAGGAAATTAAATCACATACGTGCATAAGATAACTCTCTCGTGGCGCATACATGTACGATCTATTGGACGGGGCATCACAATAAAAGTTTCGCGGCCGTGACCACCTTGCAGAAGATCTTCGGACCTACCTTCGCGGCCGCGACTGTTTTCCAGTGTAATTTTGTCACGGCCGCGTCCCCCTCAAACGTGCTCCGATTGACCTGAATTTTTAACCACAAAAACCTCTTGAAGTTTAGAAAATTCTTCAATTAGATTCACCTAAAAATTCGTCCTGGTTTGTGAGTTATAACTATTTCATTTTCATGTCGCCATTTTACCGGAACACTACACTCACCCAACTTTGAGCCTACGCCATTTCGACCTTGCTTTGAACCATGATTCGAGCCATATATCATTCAAAAGGTCTATTTGTCTAGTTTCATATCCAATAAACAAAACCCAATTCCAGCTTTTACAACTTAAGATATGCTCAATTCTTTATAGCTTGCGCAATTTTGCTCAAATTCGTGTACATGCTTTCCTTTCACTTCTTCGGACTCCGTATGTGATTTGAATGAATTGCAGAAATGATTAATTGATAATATGTGATATATTTTGATATGATTATGGATTTGATGTTTTGAATCCAATGTGTAAACGTGAAATGAAAATGTGAACGTTTAAATGCTACAATATGGCCTTCTTTGCAACTATTGTTTTCTTTATGTGTTAATGGATTCCTTTCACCTTAAATTGATTCCTATGTATTGTAAACATGTTGATACGTGTTTTATGATTATTGTTTCAAGGTTATGGCTCGATTTGATACGATTCATGAAAGATATGGTACGAATGAACTTCAAACCTTCATGTATTGATTGAACTTCAATGAATTGCTCGCTTATGTGTTTCTAATGCATTAATTGTGCACATGAACATCTTCATAACATGTTATTGTCTCATATGCACTTCATATCATGTTCGTTGCATTACCTGAGTCATTTATGGTTCATATGGAGTCTTGAGTCTCACGTATGCACCGTGTTACTTCTTGTACAGTTTTCTCCAAGGCGGAGACTTGCTGGGTTCTTAGGCTATCTTCATGTCTTATTTTCCTCTTGGTATTATTTGGTAAGGTGTAACAGGTGGGTTTCTCTTCTAATAGTTATGATAACCCGATATATCCCTTATGTGAAAACGTAAAGCCCTTCTTTTATGAATCCCTACCTTATGATTTTAGCGAGAGCATAAATGTAAACACGGGCCCAGGGACTTAGTGCATGTGGCTATCCGGGGAGGCAAGGGCTGACGGTGATCCCGTGCATTAGTCCCATAATGAACTACGGCGAAATCGACCTCGCTAGGAGATTTGGCGAGGAAGGGGAACCAGTATGAATAGGTGGCCGGGTCTTGCAAACCTGTCCACCACCCAGAAGAAAAAGGGGAACCATTATGAATGTTTATGAATGATTATGAATGAATGAATGTTGCATGATCGATAATGAATGAACGACTGGATAATGCACACACGAGGAGAAGGTTGGAGAATTCGCCCTCTCGCCAGGGCTCACGTAATGACCTCATGAATGAATGAATGAAATTGATTATTGTAATCCCGAGTGTTGTTTCTTTTTGTTTTTACCCACTTGGGAAATGTTTCAAAACCTCGTACGGGATTACGACTTGCATGTGTGGGTGTTTAATTTTATACTATTTATGTATTAAGCCCTGTTTTATGAACCCGACTTTGTTTTCAATTATTTTGCAGGTTTTGGAGTGCTATGCGGGATTTTGAGTCTGTCGAGTCCTGTGGTTAAGTCGGAGTCTTTTCACATGCGTATTGTAATTTGATTAAGTTATCTTAAGGAATGTATAAATGTTATGATTATGTTGCATTGATTTGGGACAGGCTTCTAGGGATAGATTGAACCCGTGATTTATGATTTGTGTTTGAATTTTGGGACTAAGTATTTATGCTAGTTGAACCCGTCCTTTATTGATTGTATTTGTGTTTGATTATATGTTATGCTTCCGCACGTGTATTTGTTTTATTGGTTTGTTTATTTGGTTTCGAGGTTTAGCTCCCTCCTAGCATAGTGAGTGAGTTGTGTCCCCGTTCGCTCTGATTCGGCTCGTGTATGGATTACCCATTTCATATGCGGGTCGGCTCTGAGTACGGGGGATGTGGCGTCACGCGCTCGGGCTCTACATGCCTCTCGTAACGGGGGTTAAGCTTTTTGTACTAAGGCTTGTTAACCCTCGTTACCTTCTTGTTGTTTGGCTGCTGTGAGCCTTAACGGGAGTCACTCCTTTTGGCTTGGAGAGGAGTGACCCCCGTTACCCCTTCCGTTTGTGTGTGTTTTGCTTGTGTTGTGTTTTGATGTTTAATGTTTGCATGATATATATCAATTATATGCTTCTCTTATGTCTTCATCGGACATAAGAGAAAACACAAGGAGTAACGGGGGACTAACGGCCGTAAGTCCCCATCCTTAACAACCACTTAGGATGAGGTAACGACCATTAGGTATGGCCATACCTTACATCCATAATAGCCGTTAGCTTGCCCCCGCTTCATCTTCATCGCGAAAACACCTGAAAAATAGCTCCAAAACCCCACAAAACTCATACCAAACCTAGGTAACACATAAAGGCATGTTAAGGCATCAAAAACTCACGAAATTAAGGCCTAAAACTGCGTAAAAACTAAAGCACAACCTAATCGGCAACAATCAAAGCAAGAATTCATCTTCCATTTCAAGAAACTTGAGTTCATTAATGGTGGATCAATAATTTCTCAATTTCCATGAAATCTTAGTTCATAAATACATTAAGGAAGGTCTTAAGAACATATTTCATGCTTCAAATTCAAAGAAAACACAAGAATGCACACAAGATTCATCAAAACTCCCAAATACCTAACTATTCATGCTCTAGCTCATATCATGCTCAAACCCTAATGAAAATTATCAAATCATGACTTAAAATAACCACCATGAGATGGAGAACAAGAATCCATGCTTACTTCTTGAATTGGAGAAGGAATGAAGGAGATATGAGCTTAAATCTCGAAGGGGGTGAATAGTGGCGGGATTTTCTCTCTCTCGGGTTGCAGTAACTTTTCCTCTTCTTCTCCTTGTGAAGTCTAAAAATGAAAAGGTTAAGGAGAAAGAGGTATGAGTTAGTGAGGTGTGGGCCCAAGAATGACCTCATTTGGTCAAGAAATGAACAAGATATGGCTAAAACGGTCAAATGTGGCGGCTTCGGTACACGGCGCTCGGTTCGATGAAGTTTCGGAGATTCAAACGGGTTTAGAAAAATACAAGGCTTGTTCCATTGGAACCGAATCGTCGAAACAAGCCCAACGGTGGTGTCAGAATTCAAATCCGAATTCCTGAGCTCAAGTTACGCCACCCCGGAACCCAAGGTGCGCTAAATGCTCTTTAGCCCCTTTAAGTTCCGTTTCATCAAAACAATTAAAAACTCAACTAAACAAGTTCTAAAATACTTATAAAGCATATGATCACGTTCATAATTCATATATTTCATACATAGCAAGTTGTCACAAAAACCGAAATTGAAAATGAAGTTAAACAGATTAAAAGCGGGTTTAAAAGGTATTAAAACGTTCAATTTATACACATAAGGCATATAATCAATATTCAAAATATTAAATAAGTCACATAATGACATACTTAACTAATTTAAATACGCACTTAGCATACTCGTGACCATACCTATACTGCCGAAGAGTCGGGGTGTTACAAAGGTGGCCTAAACGACTCTAAAATAGCCTAATTACAATTAGGCCCCAAAACTTCCAAAAAGGGTCAATTAGGCCCAAGTCCTAATTTCAAACAAGTCCAAAACTCACAACAAACTACAAATAAGTCCCGAATCATAAAACGAACTTATCAAATCATAAACGACATGCTTATCAAGTAATTCATCAAAATTCATACTCAAACTCATATTCAAAGTCATAATCCAAATTCATAAACATAATATCAATTTAATTTCAAGTATTTCATATAATTGACAAGTATAACATATAAAGCATAAATTAAAGAATTAAATGCGCATTTAGCTCACTCGTTATGTCATACTTGTACGAGCGGACGAGCGAGGCATCACAATGTCATCCCGCCAAGTCAACAAAGAAACGAACCACGTGGTCGATTCCAACAACTAATAAATTTTCCTACGAAAATTGGACATAAATTGTAAAATTTTAGAATTTACAGAATTTAACTACAAATTTCAAAATGGATAGGACTAAATTGTCAGAATTGCAAACTTATACAACTTACTTACAAATTTTAAAACAAATAGGACTAAATTGCTAAAATTATAAACTTATAGGACCAAATTTATATTTTGGCATATTATAAAATTACAATAAAAATAGTATAGAAGGACCAATAAATAAAAATAGTATAAAAGGACGAAAATGGATTTTTTTCGACTGTAATCCACAACGCAAAAAGGAACAAATCCAATTATCCCAGGTATAAGTGTTGAAGATTGTTTTCTCGTCGTTGGATTCAGGCAAAGATTTTTCAACTTTCAAAAGCCATAATGGCAACCTCCGCCTTCAGGTCCAACTCCAGAAGAGCTACAGCAACAGAACCCAAATCCCCTCCTCCGGCCGCTTCTTCCCGCCGGCGATCCCACAGCGTCAGCGCCGTTTCTCGAAAAAACCATGCCCCATTTGATGATAGCGATTTGGTTTCCGGCGAATTTTCCAATAGCCGAGATAACCCTCTTTTCTGGGGTACCTCGTCTTCGCCACCCGGTAAAGAAGACAGCGGAAAGATCACTGAAATTGGTACCGGTAATAGTAATCAAACTTATGGTTCGAATACAAGAAATACGACAAACAGCAATTATAGTAGTAATTCTGTCAATGAAAAAAGGGGACGCTCTTTTACACGGAGTTCTAGTGAGAAGAAAGGAATTGGCCGCAGTTTGTCAAGGGTTAGGGGCCGGTCTGTGTCTAGAGCCCCTCCTAAAGGAGCTATTGAGGTGTGCCTTTTAATGCTTTAACAGTTAATGTTCATATTTGTTCAGTGCACGGTTACTGGCTAACGGGTTGGAATATATGGAATTTTTTTGATTTCAAGATATAATTTGGTTATTGGATTTATGATGGGATCAAACATTAGATGATGTAGTCATATGTTCCTTGATATGTTTGATTAATGATGACTGTTGCCTCAATTACGAATTTGTCAATTTAAAAATGTTAATTAAAATTGAATCTTTAACTCGAAAGCTTATATTCTCGTAATTTGTTTTTCAACAGAGTGAGAAAGAGCAGGATATGGGAAGATCTGCTATTGCTTCACAAAGAAATGTAGTAAAAAGGACCGATAGTGGTGTAAATAGAACTATTCCTGTTAGAAATAGGGTAGATACATGGAGCCGTGATAAGACTGCAGGAGTAAGGAAGATCAAGAATCAAGCAACAGAGTGGTCTGAAGATGATTCTGCTGTGAGTATGATCTTTGCTAATTTGTTCAATCAACTTTTTGCTGTTGGTGATCTAGATTGCTTAATTTAATACTAAGGTCCACTCTTTCCAGTGTAGTTTGCCAATATCAAATTTAGAAGATGGGATTTCAGTCGGTTCCTTATCAGAAGCAGAAGAGAAAACTATTAAACCTGTATGTGAAGATTTCAGTGTAAGTCTGATATGTACACTGAAATTCATGGTTATTTAAGTTAGCAGAGTGCCGAATATTTGGATTTAGTTTATTTCCCCTTTTTCCAGCAATGTGATTTAACTTGGATAACATACTGGCTACATTTTGCAATCACGTTTTTTTCGATCTTGTGCAGTTAAGGGGAGAGAAACGTGGAGGTGATTTGCCACCTAGTGAAATATATGAAACTGTTCGATCTGAAGTGAGGCGTGCTATATCTGATATCCAAAATGACCTCGAGTGTGTAAGTTTCATCGTTGTAATTAATTTTTGTACTCATTACCGTTTGTGGCTTGAAGTCCGTTAGGGTTCCGTTATGTCATTCCAAAAGTACCCCCGATTTTTTTAATTTGATTTATGACTCCACGGACTGTGTTGTTAAATTTTGTAATTTGTAGGGATCGTTTTGTTTATTTTTGTAAACTTTACGGGTGATTTTGTAATTTTGGTCATACATTCAATGTAACATTCATACAAACTGTCAAGGGTATAAGTGTACTTTTACAAATTCCATTAGGGACCTTAGATCAAATAAGATTTATAGGGACTAAAATGAAATTTTCCGATCTAGATGGACTACGTTGTAACTGTAATTGGGCCTAAATGCAAGGTAAGATGTAAACCACGCTTTTTATATAATATTTTGTATAACTGTTTAGATATCTTTATAGAATTTAGACTTGATTTGTGCCCTTCCCTATGCTCGAGTATATGATGCCACATCTATGTATTCCAGAATATTTACGCTGCTCAACGAAATAAACTAGAATATATCTACTTGAATATAACCACTACACTTAATTATTGTGAACGTAAACACATCACACATAAAGTTGAGTGTCTGTAGGAAAATTAAAACATGCAAAATTGAAAATACAAAGGCCATTTATATTAAACTTACATAACAATACACAACTTGCTTAGCAAATGTACAAGATATCTTTACTTAAGTAGGAAATACCATAATAGAGGCCTTTTCTAATTCTTGAAACCCCTGTTTGGACTTAATTAAATTTACTGTTGTAATTAACTAATACATTTTTTTGGTGACTCAGTTGCTGATTCTGAGATAGATACCGCGAAATTTTTAGCTGTAGAGTAAGTTTGATGCTAGAATATGAAACTAACTTCCTTAAGCTAAAACCCTTAAATTAATGTTCTTATTCTTATCTTTGCTCTTCTGCATCTGGTATAAAACCAACATCAGAAATGCTAAAAGTACTGATAACGAATCTGGGGGAATGACTAACTAAATGCACACACACGTACACATATGGGTGTGCTCTAATTAAGGAACGGAGCCAGTATTGGGGGGTTGGGGGGGGGGGGGGGGGGGTGGTTGAAATTACAAGCTTTTAATTTCTTTACAGAAAATTAAGGTTTTAGAAAATATCTCAATATATTTCCACTGACCACAATTTATGGGGTTGGGGCGCCTCCACCAGTATATCATTTGTGGGTGCATCTATGTTAGGCAAGGTTATGGGTTCTTCCCCTTCCAGACTTTTCTTTTGGCTTTACGACCTATTTTACCTGGCTTACTTATCACAGGCATAGTTACATTTTATTTGGTTTTCATCTTTCTGAGTCTGATATTTGAACTCAGGCTTTTCGAAGAAAGAATGCCAACATTGCTGCAGCTACAAATGATGCCGATACACCTTCAGATTTAGTAAACCCTGAGCCTGTTGAATTGATTTCAGACATCAGAAGGGAATATGCAGTAAAACTGGAAGAGGTAAACATTTGAACCCGCGAACTGTTTCAGTCTCCGTATTTGTGAAGAGATCTCTTATCAATATCAAGTAATTATTCAAAATATTGGGTGCAGTCCGAAGAACGTGCTAGAAAGCTTCGAGCAGATCTTGCTTTTGAAGAGCAACATGCGCAAGAGCTTGATAGAATACTCAAGGAGATCATTCCTGATCCTACAACTTCTGGTATTCAGAGATCTTATAGAGGAAGAAGGGTAAGCCGTTAAATTATAGATACATGTGCAGAGAGGTATATGTATGCATATATAGTTTTGGTTAGATATATTAATATTTAGGGTAAATTACGTCTCGACCACCATATTTAGGCATATTTACACATAAACCCCTCCTGCTTTCGGAAATTACACTTTCACCTCTTATGACTTGCTAATGGATTATAAAAATCCTCCTTTATTAGCCTGTATTAGAGATTAAAACGTTTTTCGAGAAGATTTTAATTTGTAGTACTAGTCATTTCACCACTAGCCCATGAGTTCCATACCTTTGGTTGCAGTGACTTCAGACTATTTTTGATAAGATTTGTCAATCGCGATTGTTTACTGCGGGTCAGTTTGATAAGTTTTGGTGGAGACAGTGTTTTATAAAGATCAGCTTTAGAAGCGTCATGGTGTCAATGCTTTCCTATTGATCAGGTCGTTTGTGCTCCATATCAAAGTCTTTAATGAAAAAATATTTGAATCCCTAAGAGATCCTAACGAAGGGGGTATTTGTAATCCATTAGTAAACTATTTGGGATGAAAGTTTACTTTTTGAAACTAAGGGGGTTCCATGAGTAAATATGCCTAGCCTCAGGGGTCTAGATGTAATTTATTGTAATATCTATTATTGCACATTTAGGTATATATCTTCTGAAGTCACTCGTGTTAAACTGAAATTATAATCCTGGACCAAAAGATGAATTTATACGGTCATTTTATGACTGGTTTTCATGAAGCATGAGGTTTTTGTATTGAGTTTCTCATGCTGCATAACTTCCTTGAGTCACTCAGAATCTGCAAATAGGATTTCTTGTTGCGATATTAAATTATAGTTCCTTTTTATGTCAGCTTTTACAATTTCTATGTTATCTAGAATGGTCTCTTCAACAATTATCACATAAAGCATTTCACCTCAAAGGCTTTCTCGAGGATGAATTTTCTAGAAAGTTTACCTAAATCATCTAGTTTAGACACTTTCAATTTCAATACATAAGAAAACTACAATTGAATATGATAGTGTTTTGTACCTTCTGGGGACTCCAAACTTTGCCTGAGATGTATTTGGAGAGAGTATTGGAGACTTCTTCTCCCCTCTTTTTTATGATTGAGTGGGTTTATGCCATAGAAGTGGCCAGTTTACGAGTCAGCACTTTTTGTGCGTGTGTTTTTGGAAAAATAAAATTCACATTTAATTCTAATCATAGATTCATAGTATGAAGGTAATATATTGCAACTTGGTCTCTCCATCTTCAGCCTCCTGCATAAGCACATTGATTCGTGGTTCGTCCCTTCTTAGAAATTGTAGAAAATTCTAAATCCTCATTAAGAAAGGGAGAAAGAGATGAAGAAAACAATCATGACAAAAACCAACAAAATTGGTGAAGGATATAGATGTAATAGACAGATCTATTTAATTACTGGGCAAGTTGAGGAACCAAGAGTCCCACTATACAATGTTTTCATTGTACTTCCAAACTCATTTATATATTTTCCTTCCCATTTTTGATAAATATGTTAGATATGATATATGGTCATGGTGTTGGTTCTTGAGCTTCAAGCTTAGTTTACTGTTTTAGTGTAAGCCATCATGGAGTACTGTAAGACACCACTTTCCATGATTTTGAATACTTCTCTTTTCTTAAAAATATGCAAAATACATTATAAAATTCTTTCTGAAGATGCGCTTGACTTCATTTGGTATTAGACAAGCAACGAAAGGAAACGGATTTCAAGGCGTCTCACTGATGAAGCCATGGCGTACTTTGATGAATGTGTTTCCATATCGACTTTTGATAGTTCTGACTTCTCTGCAACTGAAGACCCACCTTACAATTCTGTTCCTATACCCGTTGGTTCTTCTTCTCTTGTAAACGAAAGTTCAAGCAAATTATCCACTTATGACCAAAGTAGTGCCCTTCATCATAAACAGGTTAGTTCCTCTTTTTTTTTTCATTTAATCCTATTTGATAATTCATGATTTTGCATGATACGGTTTTATCTTGACTTGTATACATGCGCTCTTATGAAAGATGGGAAGTAAATATTTGTTATGTGGTTAATCCTACTGGGGTTATGGTAGTTACAGACTATGTCCCTTTCCCTTTTGAAATTACCAAAAAGTCCCCTCTGGTGTTGACTTTTTGATCAATGGGTCCAATTATGCTTTGTTCTTTCTAAGTTAGGTTGATTAAAATCTGTTAGAATTAGTATCTAAGTTTATATCAGTTAATATTAGAAAGTTGATGTAGATATTATTACATCTGTATTATGTGATAGGATTAACTCTTTTAGTCTATTTGGTATATGTCTCTTATTTCTAAACACTAGGATAATAGTAATATCAGTTAATATTAGAAAGTTGATGTAGATAGTATTAGATCTATATTATGTGATAGGATTAACTCTCTTAGTCTATTTGGTATACGTCACTTATTTCTACACACTAGGATAATCGTAATAATATTGTTAAGTTTCTTTGATCCGTTCTTCGTCTAGCCATGATGGCCATTAATCTTCTGCCATATGTAATTCTTCCATTTGTGTTAGTTTTCAAATCCTTCTCCGTTGGCCATCTACCTTACTATCTATTCTCTTATGTCCTGTGTTTTCTCTAAACACAAAACAAAAAGATATCTTGCTTGTTTTATTTCTCGATTTCCGGAAATTTTTTCTTTTCTCCACCCACTTACATCATTAAGGAGAAAAAGATTCTAAGTTTTGAAGTTCTTCAATTCCTACCTTTGCCTTTGAAGTCTTAAAATCCCTTTAAAATAAGGAACAATGTATGTAAAGTCTTGTATATTTTTTTTTGTCTCATAGGGCAGTTACATCTCCCTCTCTCTTTTTTAGCATGGCATGACCATAATTCTTTCACGACCAATTTTGTGATTGTTTTCATGGCAGAATGTGTTTCTGTCAAGTCTATGTTTTCATGGCATGATCATAATTTTACTTTCTCATTGCAGCACCTTAATATCTACTTTTCACAGGTTATTTGTGATTTTCTCCACGCTTGTCACAATTTAAAAGAAAAAAAACTCTCTATTTGCCAACTCTATCACACTATATTGAGATATTTTGAATGATGCTTCCGGACTAAGGGTGGATATTCATATGTTGGATTTTAATTCAAGCTTCAAGATTTCTCAGCTTGAGGGGAGGAATGAAATAGTTTCAGATGTAATTATACTTTAATTTGTTAGAATTATACTTTGTTTATTGTACAAGAAGCGGTGCATGCTTGCTACACATACTCCAGCTTGTGGGGGAGTGTTTGAATTAATATCTAAGTTGATATCGGGTAGGATTAGGAAGTTCGCGTTTGATAGGAGATATGTTTGCTATACATGCTCGCTCCTCGACCAGACGAAGGAGATATGAATTTTTGGATTAGATCTATATTATTTGATAGTATTAGGACTCTTAGTCTATTTGGTATCTCTCTCTAATTTCTTTATATATCAGAGATTATATGTTTTCCACACAATAATATTCTGTTTATATTCCTCTCAACAAGATCTTTGATTATTTAAAATAATGCAAGTTGGATGAACGAATGAGAACATGCATGCAATTTTTTGAAACTCAAGTCATTTGATAGAAGAAGTCTAGCAATTGATTTTTGGTCACTGGGTCATATGGACTCATTTTTCCTTTAAAGGGCAATTTACACCAGCTACCTTCTGGGGTCCCTTGGGTATTAAAAATAACAGTATGGTCCATGTGAACTCATTTTTCGTGTAAAAACTCTCGCGTAGGGATTTTGGTAGTTTTTGTAATTTCTATGGATGATGTTTTTATACTAAAAAAAAAAAAAAACAGAAATCTCAGAACCGGTAAAAATCCGACCCTCAGTGGTAGCTAAGTATATATCTGCCTTGGTCATAACTATATGTTCACATGAGTGAATATGGCATGTGAATGCAATTTCCCGCAATTTGCTGAGTTTTGCTGACGGAGTGGAATAATTTTTTAACTATATGTGAATAATTACAAGGCTGACCCACCGAACATGTCAACCCTTGATCAGTTGCTCTCTGACAAAGTTTATAGCGTGGTAACTGTACCAACCTTAGTCTGAGACCCTTGTTATTAAACCATTAGTATGTAATCCATGTTAAAAACATTATCCTTTTCCCGAAGATCTTAAATGGTTCATTAATCTATCTGAATCTTTCTCTGAAGTTAAAAAAGTAGAGCCTCATACGAATGGATCGGTGTGCATTATTTATTCACTTCTGTATTTATTGAGATATTTGGTGGTTTTGGTGCAGCTCTATGGCTGTGAGGAGTCTGCTCTGACTGCTGAAAGCAGCACTCAACTTTGCCAGTTCTCTTTTGCTAGTAAACGTTCAGAAAATGTCGAACCTCAACAAGATATTACGAGTTACATCAAGAGTTTCAAGAAAGGCCCTAAACAAGATGACGACTTGGAGATTACAAGATCATATTATGATGCTGCGGAATACAGCACATATGACCACACGGAAAGTGTGTTAATTGACAGAGTATTGTATAACAGTAGAATCGAGTCGGGAGGGTTGATTTTATGTGGTGGTGCAGCATCATTTTTGCCTTTTGCTTCAGTTATGTGATAGCAATTTTCAGTTCTCTGTTTATAAGTGGAATGGTCTTTAGTCTTTCATTCAAAGTGAATGAGGGAAACCGCTGTCCCGCCATTACGACGAAGATTGGGTGGATCTAGTGTCAACTGTCATGTAGTGTGTGGTTGAAAACTGTGTAAAACGAGACTAGAGGAGAAAATAAAATTATATGCGTTAGTTTTTGTGCTGAGTGTTAACTTACATATTGTGTTCAACCTTTGTTTTTACTATATTTTTTAATTATATTTTACCTCTAATGAATCGATTTTCTTATTTGATCTGAATTAATTCGGATTCTGTTATGGAAAATTTATATTGAATCTCGATTTAAATTTTCCTGATTCGATTAGAATGCGACCGTTGGACAGTTTTAGTTAGGAGAATGTACTCGAAATTAGGAGTGATAGTGGGATGCGGAATTTGAGTTTTGATGGTGGGCTTCCTGTACCCGATCCCATCCCGGAAAATCTAGGTAGTAGGTACCATAGTCTTTCACGGTTGGGATGGGGAATTATGTTTTACTTTTGTTCCCCTTTTCTTCTTTTTCACGTTATCAATATTATTTAATTTTTTTATTCACATTTTTTTGGTTTTCTTAATAACATTATATGTTATTTAATTTCCATTCAATTTTTTTTCACAATGATGTATATTTTTATTTAATTGTGACTTTAATTTCCATTTTATACTAATGAAACATACTTTAAAATTAGTTTTAAGTGCACTTTATTTAATTTCTATTTAAAATTTGTGTTACAGTGATGTATAATTTTTTCTAGTTACAATTTGATTGTGATTTTAATTTTCATTTTATACAAATTGATATGGCATAACCACCTGCCTACATATTTCATTCTTGAGATGACACCTGACAAATGCTCTCAGCCCGATCAACCTCCACTGTTGCACTCCGGGCTCGGAGAATGAACTCGCTATCCTACATATAGGTGCAACGCACCCGACCTCCAGGTTGAGGACATCACCCGAAAACGTCACCCGACCCTCCTGGGCCGTTAAGTCGAAATTGCTCCTCCTCCCCTAATCTACCCTTAGCCTTATGTGCAATCTCTCCAGTGCCCACCTCCAGCAATTGGGTGCTGGGGATATCAACAAGATCAAAGGCAACCTTCATATCATCCATTGCAATACTACCAAGTTGCTCCAACCATTTACCCCCAATGAGTCTAGGAGGATAAGAGACCGATTGTCACATCGAAGAAAGGATGTAGCCGAATCCAACCCTCCACGGAGAAACTTGGAGAAGAGGGCGGCAGCAGACCGAGAGAGGGAATCGGAGTACTCCTTCAGACAGGAAAGGACGTACCGTTCCAGTCCCAATAGAGAAAGAATCGTCACTTGTTGAGAGGAAAACGCAGAGCGAGGGGAAACTTTGCAGAGGCGCTCAGCAGGTGTGTTCGACTATCTAGAGTGTAACATGCAGATTCTTCGGCTTTCCAGGTACGAACATCACGAGTGTGCTAAGTGCGCATTTAATTAATTAAGTATGAAATTATATGACTTATTTGAATATTTGAATAATTTTAATATGCCCTATGTTTAAGATTTTAAACGTTTTATACTTTTCAACTCGTTTTTAATCCGTTTAATCCCGTTTTCAATTCTGATTTTTGTAACAACTTGCTATACATGAATTATGTGATTTATAAACTTGTTTATATGCTCGTTTATATTTTTAGAGTTTGTTTGATATGTTTCTTAAACCGTTTTATTTGTTAGGGACTCGAGGGCCTAACTCGTTTTAGAGTGCCTTGGGTTCCGGAAGGCGTAACTTGAGCTCGGGAATTCGAATTCAAATTCTGACACCTCTATTGGACTTGTTTCGATGATTCGGGGCCAATGGAATAAGCCTTGTATTTTTCTAACCCCGTTTAGACTCTCGAATTTTGACCCGAACTGAACCATGTGCGCTTATCGACCACCTTTTACGGATTTTACCATAACCTGTTCATTTCTTGACCAAATTAGGTGATTCTTGGGCCTACATGACCCCAACTGAGCCTTCTACGCCTTCCTTCTCTCCCATTTCGAGCCACACATCAAGAAAGAAAGGAAATATCAGCTGAAGCAAGAGGAAGAGATAAATCCTATCACTATTCACCGTCTCAAGATTTTGAGCTCAAATCTTCTTCATCCTTCATCCAATCTTCAAGGTAAGCATATGTTTGTGGTGTATAACCAATTGTGGTTCTTTTCATCCATGAATTTCAGATTTTGAGCATGATTTGCTAGGGTTTTGGTTAAGAGTATGAATAGTGGGGAATAGTAAGGGTTTGTGTTCTTCTGTGAAATTATATGCCTTTCCTTGTGATTTCTTTTGGTTTAATGCATGATATATGTGTTAGAAGATACGTGATTATCTCCTAATTAAGGGAGATCCCTATAATTTGGGTTTAGGTTTCCTAACCTATAGGGAGTGTTGGACTATATATATTGAGATTGGGTTGTAATCTTTTGATAGTAACAATTACATAATGAAAAACTCCTTTCTTATCTTTAATCACGTCTTAACATGGCATCAGATCCGAGTTTCGTTCCATGAGACTCAGTCCTAGTTTACATCATCGGCTCAACACCTTTCCAGAACCAAAATTGGCTTAAAATCAGGTCAACCAAACTGAAAAACCAACCATGTCAGAAATCACAGAAGCCAAACCAGAACTCAATCCAGATCTGTCAACACAGATTGCAAACCTTTTGAACAATAAAACAAACCTGTCTAACCTTGATAGCTTATCAGTTGGTTCCAAATTGAACAACAATAACTATCCGATATGGGCAAGAGTGATGAGAATAGTAATAGGAGGCAGGGGATGCCGCTCGCACTTGACAGGTAATCCTCCGGCACCACCGAAAACAGACCCAACATATGATCAATGGGAGCAAACAGATCAAAACGTATTCACATGGATAATACAAAATATTGAGATAAGCCTTGTGAATAACGTCTTACAGTGTCCAATGGCAAAAGCTTTGTGGGAGGGTCTTGCCACCACGTACGGCAGTGGCTCTGATCCGTTGCAAACCATTGACCTGCACCGGAAAACAAACACGCAGAAACAGGGGCAAGATAGCCTTGAAGTCTTTTGGAACAAATTACAGGCGATTTGGATGGCACTTGATTGGAAACAACCCAATCCGATGAAGTGCCCAGAAGATATCACCATATTTAACCAAATAACCCAAGAGCACCGCCTGTATCAGTTCCTCACCGGAGTTGATGACCGATATGAGTCGATCAGAAGAGACTTGTTGAAAACTGAACCAAAGCCCTCAGTCGAGTCAGCCTATGCCATGATCCGAAGGGAGGCGGCTCGTCACCGGATCCTGAAGATGGCCACCGGCAGTGAAGGAGACACATCATCACAAGGCGTAGGATCTGGATTCGCTGTGCGTAGACCGGAAAGAGGGAAAACCACCGGAGGTAAATGGTCCGAGAATCCCAATCGCGATGGCGGCGGTCATCGGATAGCACAGCAAGAAGACAAATCTGCCTTGGTGTGTGAGTATTGTGGAAAACCAAGGCATACAAAAGATGGCTGCTTCAAAATAACCTGTTACCCCGAGTGGTGGGTAGGGAACCACAAAGGCAACACCGCTGGGACTCCGACGAACAGAGGGGGGCAGAAGAGGGCCGTCGTTGCCACCGCTGTAAACGGTCGCAGGAAAGAGACTGGAACAGGAGGGAGAAGAAGGGAAGTCAGGAGAGACCACCACGACGACGACGGGCGACAACCGCATTGGGCACGCCAGCGCCGCCATCGGAATCTTCAAAGACGGAGGAGCCGACATCAGTAACAGAGGTAATGGGTTTGGGGGTAATGACCCAAACCCTAATTTCCTTTTTAAGAAGTGTATTTCCCCTTTTTCCCAAAATTTTGGAATATTGAAATTCGACCCCACATCTTGTGATACTGTGCTAAAGGACCCCCAAACTGTTGAACATGTAATACAGGCCCATCATACTCGGTCATCCCAGTTGTCCTAATGGATTTTTGATTGTGGGGCAACTGTCACAATGACTTTTGACCCGACAGACATAATTGATCCGGTTTCCCCTACTCAGAGTCACATTCAGACTGCTAATGGAGAATTAGTTGAAGTTGTGAAACAGGGATCAGTGGCTTTATCTCCAAAATTGAAATTAAAAAATTGCTTATATGTCCCCACATTATCTTGCAAGCTGCTGTCTGTAAATCACTTAACAAAGGAAATGAATTGTGAGGTTCTAATGTATCCCCGTTTTTGCCTTGTACAGGACATTCATACGAAGGAGATTATTGGGCGTGGTACTGAGCAGGGCGGGCTTTACTATGTTGATGAAGTCCAATCTACAGCTCTTTTTTCAAGGGATTCTGCCAATAAACAAATCTGGCTTTGGCACCGGTCCCTTGGTCATCCTTCACTGGGGTACTTAAAGAAGCTATTTCCCACTTTGTTTCAGAATAGTTCTATTTCAAGTCTAGAATGTCAAACTTGTTTAGCTGCAAAAAGTCACAGAACATCTTTTAAATCTAGTGATACTCGGGTTGATTCTGTTTTTTCTTTAGTACATTCTGATGTTTGGGGTTCCTATATATTGATGATTTCTCTCGCATGACTTGGGTTTACTTGCTGAAACATAAATCTGAAGTGTTTGATACTTTTGTGGCTTTCTTTCACATGATACAAACACAATTTAATCACACTGTTCGGGTGCTCCGGTCAGATAATGGGAAAGAGTATGTTAACCAAAAAATGAATAAGTTCTGTCAGGAAAATGACCTCATTCACCAAACTACCTGCCCCAATACTCCCCAACAAAACGGGGTGGCCGAAAGAAAAAACCGCACGTTGCTTGAAATCTCCCGTGCTCTACTTATCGAATCTCATGTTCCCGCTAGATTTTGGCCCGAAGCTATTGCCACAGCCACTTACCTCACAAATCACCTTCCCACTAAAGTCCTCTCATACAAAACTCCATTATCTGTGTTGAAAACACAAACAACTATACCACCAACCCTCACTCTTCCGCCTCAAATATTTGGCTGCTCTGTGTTTGTTCATACTCCCAAAACTGACCGGAGCAAACTTGATCCCTGTGCTGTGAAGTGTGTGTTTCTGGGGTATGCTACTCACCAAAAGGGGTATAGATGTTACAATCCTGTCACTCGTCACATTCATGTTACCATGGACTGTGATTTCTTAGAGTCTGAATACTACTACCTCAACCAACCTCAGGCTCAAGGGGAGAATACTAATGAGCCTCTAGGTTGGCTTGATCCGAGCCCTCTAGATATCCCTGATCACAGCCTGCTCAGTACCACCTCTGATCCTACTCCTCCGAATGATGTCCTACCCGAGGTAAGTAATCTTCCAGATTCTGATTCTGATAATACTGTGGTTGATAATACTGCTGTCGAAGTTGATGATATTGATATCACTTCTGAAGATGTTGTGAGTGACAGGTATGTTTTACCACCAAGAAGTACAAGGGAGATTCCACCCAACAGGTACTCCCCGGACCGCGTATCGCATAGCTCTCGGTACCCAATTGGGAATGCAGTAAGAGGGAACATCTTACCTGCTTCTCAGGCTTTCCTTGGACAGCTTTACTCAGAACAGGTTCCAAGAATAGTCCAAGAAGTAGAACAATCCAAGAAATGGGTAGTGGCAATGGAAACAGAAATGAGTGCACTCAGAAAAAATGATACTTGGGAGATATGTAAACTGCCAGAAGGGAAAAAGGCAGTTGGATGTCGATGGGTGTTTACGATCAAACACAAGTTAGATGGCTCAGTGGAGAGGTACAAGGCCAGGTTAGTGGCGAAGGGATACACTCAGACCTATGGAGTGGATTACTCAGAAACCTTTTCACCCATGGCAAAGATTGACACAGTCAGGGTTCTCTTATCGGTTGCAGCAAACAAAGACTGGCTGCTCCACCAGTTTGACGTGAAAAATGCGTTCCTGCATGGAGATCTGACTGAGGAAGTGTATATGGATGCACCACCGGGTTTCACAGCAGAATTTAAAGACGGAGAAGTGTGCAGGCTTCGAAAGTCCTTGTATGGACTTAAGCAGTTCCCGCGTGCTTGGTTCAGGAGGTTTACAATTGCAATGCGACAATACGGGTACGAACAGAGTAATTCTGATCACACTTTGTTCCTAAAGAAGAGGGGGAATCTGATCACTTGTCTTATCATCTATGTGGATGATATGATTATCACTGGCAGTGACAATGAGGAAATGGGGAAACTTCGAGAAAGGTTGTTCAGGGACTTTGAAATAAAGAATCTAGGAGGACTTAAGTATTTTTTGGGGATTGAGGTTCTTAGATCAAAACGAGGTATCTTTATCTCCCAGAGGAAGTACATTTTGGACCTGCTGGCTGAGGAAGGAATGGTTGACTGTAAACCAGTGGATACTCCTCTACAAGTTAATCATAAGCTTATGATCGAGAGTAATGGAGAACCAGCAGACAGGGGGGAGGTATCAACGACTAGTGGAAAAGTTGATCTACTTATCCCACACCAGGCCAGACATTGCTTATGCGGTTGGGGTTGTTAGTCAGTTTATGCATCAGCCCCAGAGAAGTCATATGGAGGCAGTTGTAAGAATCATGCGGTATCTAAAAGGCTCTGTCGGACACGGGATCGTGTTCGGAAAGCATGGTCATCTGAGAATTGAAGCTTATACAGATGCTGATTAGGCAGGGAATCCAAACGACAGACGATCCACTTCAGGTTACTTTAATTTAGTTAGAGGGAATGTCGTAACCTGGAGGAGTAAGAAACAGAAAGTTGTTGCACTTTCAAGTGCTGAAGCAGAGTTTTGGGGTATTGCGAAGAGGATAACAGAAGTATTATGGTTGAGGAAGTTGATGGCAGAGATCGACTTTCCTCATGAGTGTCCATGTGACACCCCGATTTCTCAGCTTTACAGGTACACGCGCCACGCGTGTGAGTTTTAGATTTAGGATTTACTTGATTCCTATTTCTGCCTAATTGTGTTATTTTAATTCCCTTGACTTGAATAGCTGCAATTATATGATTTAAATTTTCTAGTCTTTGTGAAATTTATTACGTGAATTGTATATTTATTTTCCCGAGTATGATTAAGTGTTCAATTAATTTTAATTGTGAGAATTCTATGCCTATTTGTTCTTAATTGAAGCTTTGTATAACTTATGAACTTAATTGATAAATTTCTTGAGGACTTAATTGCCACATTCATATCTTTGGCACCTAATTGCATTCATTTGATTCTTCCAAGGACCAAGTAGCAAATTCTCCCATTTTCTTCTCTTCTTGGACCGATATAAACTATACACACACATACATACACTCATTTTCTTCATCTCTTTCACATGAACAAACCTTTCTTCCCCTTTCTTCCCATTCAACCGAGCCATCCAAAGAAGCAAGAGACTAAGGAATTCCTCCATTTTCATCAAGATATCCAGCTCTATACTTCTTCCATTCCATTCTCTTCCATCTTCCTCTTCAAGTGATCTCCTAGGTGGAGATGTTTGGGATTCGTGGTCTCTCTCTCTGGGTCTTTCTTGCACATGGAGGTGAGGGTTTTCTTTATAAACGACCTATAACCTTGCATGAATTAAAAGTATGCCAAATGGTTTTCATATTAAAGTTAACCATATCTTTTATACCGGCTATGTACTGGAAATGATTTATAAACTGCATAGTGTTAATCCTAGCCTATTTTGCGAGATATTCCTGATTGCCCCCGGCTTTCCTAGCGCTGGGCTAGCCGGTATGGATATTGTACCTGTTCCTAGGGCCCAGGGGCTTGTGTATTGAGGGAACCGGGGAGGCATCGAGCCGACGGTGAACTCTTGCACAGGTCCCATCCTGTTGGACTAACCGGATACCCACCAGGAGGTTTGGTGGGAGATGGGGTTCCGATCTGAGGGAGTCATGAACCCGAAGATCACCCTGATGCTCGGATGTGGAGGTTAGCTACCGGCCACATTGCACCCGGAGAAAGGAGATTAATTTATATTTGTTTTTCCCGCCTGATAATTAATTATAACTCCTGTTTCCTGCTTGTTTCCTGATTACCTGCCTATTCTTGTCATTTAATAAGTGAAAAGTGGAGTCCAGGATGGAATAAGTACCCGTTCTCGCCGGGTCCCCTTAAAATGTTAAACATAGATATCCGTAACCTCTGGTAGGCCTTCAGTCCCTGTTCAACACCTGAGTTCGTGGATCGGCAAGGTAAAATAGGCTTCAACAGAGGGCGTACGGATATCGACACATGCATATTATATCCCCATTTATCTGACCTGCATGCTTGAACATAATTCCACCCGTACGTATTGATTTACTTCTGATTTCTGTCTCCTGTTTTATTAACTAATAATGTACAGTGGAATTATGCCTGCCTGATTACCTGTATATATATATATATATATGCGTGTGTACCCCCTTCACTCAGTCAGTTGGCTGACCCCTCCCTCTCGTTGTTTTTAGTCATGTCTTGCAGGTTCTGTGGTCGTTAGGCGGGAGTCGTTTGAGGTTCTTGTTCGAGTCTTGGTCTAGCTCGCACTACATTGTCCTGCATTCACATTTTCTGCTTTATTTTAGGCCTTGTCGGCCAATGTATTCTACTTTTGCTTTATTGAATTCGGGACAGGTTGTATTTTCTTTAGTTGAACCCGTTTTACTTTCCTGCTTGTATTGCTTTTATGTATTGGTTGTGAATACATGACTGCCTTATTCCTGCTGCTCTGTTCCTGTTGATTTGTTGGTAGGGTCTAGTCCCGCCTAGCACAGGATTGTTTTTTTTATTTCTGTCTCCGTTCGCTATGAGCTTAGTTCTTTCCATTTCATGGGTGGACGGGGCTCATAGTGCAGGGGATGTGGTGCCCTCCGTCTAGGGTGTCACAGTCCAAGTTCGTTGAAGTGTGACAATAAAGCCGCTATTAGCATTTCAGAGAATCCGGTACAGCATGACCGGACAAAACACGTTGAAGTTGATCATCACTTTATAAAAGAGAAGTTAGATGGGGGAGTCGTTGTGTTACCATTCGTCAGGTCTGCAGACCAGCTAGCTGATATTCTTACAAAGGCAGTTTCTAGTCAGACATTTCAAAAGGCAGTAAACAAGTTAAGAATTGGTGATCCAATTACGTAACTTGAGGGGGAGTGTTAGAAGTTACGTGATTATCTCCTAATTAAGGGAGATCCCTATAATTTGGGTTTAGGTTTCCTAACCTATAGAGAGTGTTGGACTATATATATTGAGATTGGGTTGTAATCTTTTGATAGTAACAATTACATAATGAAAAACTCCTTTCTTATCTTTAATCATGTCTTAACAATATGATCACAAGACCTTCATTTATGTTTCTATGTTCATGATTTAAATGGTACTTGAGATTTCATGGAGATACCTTAAATGCTTCAAGCTTGTATGTAATGTATGTGTATGTTTGAGTCTCCTGCCTTTGATCCTTGTTGTGCTTCAATTCTTGCTTGGTTTTAGGCTTTAATTTATTGAGTTTTTGATACCCTAACATGCCCTTATGTGTTATCTAGCTTTAGTGTGAGTTTTGTGTGGTTTTCAGGCTGATTTGCAGGTTTTCGCGCGAAGAAGAGAAAGAAGGGAAGAGCTAACGTCGTTAGCTCTCTTGGAGGTAACGGCCATTAACTGCAGGCTGGAGCTTTTGACCCCACTAACGGACATTATTGGGGGTGTGTAGAGTGGGGAATAAAGGCCGTTAGTCCCCCACAGTTGGCCCGTTTGTGTGTTTTGCTCGTTTGTTTGCTTGTTTTGTTCGTTTCCTTCCCCGTTCTTGATCCCTTGGTATTGTGTGCTTGCTTTTATGTATGTATTGCTTTGGTATGACTTGTTAAAGTGTTATTTTGATATGTTTTATGTATGAATAATGTGATAAGGTGTGAGTATGTCCTTTTTTATGTGATTTCGATGCATTTTTGCGAGTTGTGAACTTGTTTACCCTAAGTGTTACATGTGACGTCTCTTTGCACCTAATTGTTCTTCTTATATGTTTAAGTTTGAGTGTGCTTGAATTATGATGTGTTTTCATGCATTATATGTTTGTTTAGCATGTGGTGTGTTTGATTTAAGTGTCGTTAATGTGATAAGTGTTAAATGCTCTGACTTTACCTAAGTGTGATATGGTTGTGACTTGCATTGCATCATTCACATTCATATGCATTTGTCGAGCATTTATATGGTTCATTTTGATTATATGTAGATCTTTGATGTTTGTCTTGTTCAGAGGAGTATCCCGTTGGTGACGAGATTGCTCCATAGGCGTTGGTTTTATCCCCGTTTGCCCGGTTTCGTCGATGTAAGGTCAGGTTGGGTTATAGTTAAACACTAATAAAACGTGACTGATAAGTATGCATGTGATTATAAGCCCTTTGTATGTGTACTATGTGTGAGTTAGGTATACGTATGATTATGTTTTATGTTTTGGTATATGATATGCTAGGAGCTAGAGTATGTAAGGTTATTATGTTATGATTATGACTAGAATTATGAGTATGTTAAGAATCCGGTATGCTATGTATATGAATACACTAGGAATATGATTATGCTAGGATTATGTATACGTTAGGGTTATGCTTATGCTAGAGATATGATATGTTAGGTGCTAGAGTATGTAAGTTTATTATGTTAGGATATGACTAGAAGTATGATTATGTTAAGAATTCGATATGATTATGATTATGAATAAGTTATGTTTATGCCTATGTTATGACTTTGCTTATGATATGTCTTTGCTTATGTTATGCCTTTAATATGCCTCCGGTATGATATGAACTTGGTCTTGGATCTTGTTTTTCTCGGATTCTGGTATGACTCTGACTTTGTGTATACCTGGGGCTTGGTGGTTATAGGTAAGGGAGGCTCGGAGCAACGAGTATTAATCGTGTACATGATCATCGAGATGTTGGTAAGGGAGATCTGAGATGGATAATATCCCTGAGCACATTTCCCCGTTTGCTTAGAGTTTGTGATGTGTGTGCGTTTTCGTTGTGTTAGTTGATTAGGTAGTAGCTCGTGAAACAGGAGTGGATTCTTAATTACATAAAATTTGGTGGTTTTGGCCTTCGGCTTAACTCTTTTAATCCCTATATCTAGTATCACGTGTGAAAATGTTTCAGAATGTAAAAACCACACCCCGGTTCATGAACTCCCTCCTATGATATGTGTTGTGCTCCTTATACATATGTATGTGTACGTGTCTAGCCCCTCACTTAGTCAGTGTGACTGACCCCTCCCTCTTTATGTTTTTAGCTTGCAGGTTCCGGTCCATTGGTTCGAGCTAGGCAGGTTGCTGTCTTTTGAGTCTTTGGTAGCTTTGGTCGAGTCTGCATTCTGTGTAGTACATGGTCTGCATTGTACACTTTGATCCTTTGTAATTTAAATTATGTATTTATAAGGTTTGGCCATGGAGGCAAGTTTGTATTTAATTTGTTTTAGTCTTTTATAATTTCACTATATGCCTATGTTTGTGTGGTTAATGCTTCCGCTCTTGTATGTTTATGTTTTGTGCGCTCTGTTTGAGTGTTTAGACCGCCTAGCTTAGGAGGGTCTTTTGTTTGTTACCCGTTCGCTAGTGCTTGGTGTGTGTACGGAGTCTCTATATCGTTACACGTATCGGGCTCTAGTGCAGGGGATGTGGCACTTTATGCTCGGGGTGCTACATCTAAAGTGGTATCAGAGCCCTAGGTTGCAAAACCGGGGTTCGCGTGTCGTGTCTGTCTGTCTAGGTCGTTCGGCTTAGAAATATTTGTGTCTGTTTGCATTCACTCTCACTTCAACGTAACTTATGTGCTCTAAATTGTATTATTTGCTCTTAAGTGTATTAATTGTTTACATGAACATGCACTAAACCCCTTTTCTTGAATTTGTGCTTCTTCAGATGCCTCCAAGAAGAAGAGATCGGAATAATCCTCCTCTGCCACCACCACCAACTACGGAAGGTATTGTACGAGCCCTTCTCGACTGTCTTCAACAAAATCCACCACAACCAATTCTTCAAGGCGAAGGACAAGGAAGAGTTATCAATTCGGTCTACAAGGAATTCCGGGATAATAACCCTTCAAAATGGCTTGGAGGCAATGACATTGAAGCAGAAGAATGGCTAACCGAGATTACAGGAATTTGGGAGATTTGCCCCGCTCCTTCACAAGAGAAGGTCGTATGCACCGCTCGATATATTCAAGGTTAAGCTTGAAATTAGTTGAAGGAAACAAGTGCTCGATTGGAAAGGAATGGCGAAGAATTCAATTGGGAGAGCTTTGTGAGGGAGTTTCGTGGAAAGTACATCCCTCAAAGCTCAAAGGAGAGAAGATAATAAGAATTCATGGACCTCAAACAAGGAAACCGGACCGTTGAAGACTATATGCTCGAGTTTGAGAGGCTTGCTCCTTATGTCTCTCATATTTCGGATGATGATAATTTGAAGGCCCGAAATTTTGTACATGGGTTAAGAGAAGACATTCAGTGGGCCTTACAAGTTGTCACGGTGTATACATGGGCTAAGGCTACGAAGAAAGCTATTAAAGTTGAGGCCCAACAACAACGATTGGAGCCCTAAATTTTCCACCCGGGGCAAGTGTTTGAATCAAGTTCAAGTTCGGGAAAGACACCCGCTCTTTTAGATGAGCCTCAAAATTTTGACCCCCGAGATTTCCTCAATGCTATCAAGAAGCCCCGATTTCTAATTCTGGATCCGATAACCGCTCCACCGTCACCTATTCGATGCTCTTATTGCAAAAGACCAAATCACACAGAAGAGACTTGGAGGAAGAAATTAAGAACTTGCTTTGGATGTGGAGAATTAGAACACAAGGTCAGATTTTGCCCTACCAACCCGAATCTGATGCCTTTGAATATGATGGCTCCAAGATCCCCGAAGCAAGGCCAAGCTAATGTAATAGAGGTCGATGACGAAGTGAATGCCGAGGTTGAGGTAGAGGCTAATGCCATTGTCGTGGTGCAAGGTACTATAAACATTCATAGCATCTCTCTCATGCATTATTTGATTTTGGGGTAACCCACCTTCTTGTCTACTTGTCTCTTTCGTGTGTGTGCCTATAACGTACGTGTGACTCTTTCTCCGCCTTTTTACTTACGTGTGTGATTGTTGCTACTCCATTATCTTGAGAGACGACTTTGAGAGTACGAGTGCTCTAGCTCTACGGTAAGTTGAGGGTCGTTATTCTACCGAGTTTCCAAGGTGATTCGACAACTATGAGAAGGTGCGAGAGGTGGAAGTTCGGTGACTACATCGTTCGTGTAACTCCGAGCTCTTGAGTTAGCTTGAAATGAATTAAACGGCGGGTGTTGAATCTCGTTTAGACCCTCTCATCGTGCGAGACAAATCGAGCTGCTCCTAGCCGGAAGCAAGTTGTGAAGGAGCCTAAATCAACACTTGAAGAAATCAAACCCCTTGTACTTGAAGACCTTTCTCGAGCTAACCCTCGTCGGGACGTCATGAACCTCGAACTTGGGTGATTACGAGAGAGTTGCTCGCAGTTCTAAACCGAGCGGTTGGACCTGGAGGACCAGGTCCTTTGAAGGGGGGTAGTTTGCAACATCCCGATTCTTCGGCTTTCCTGGTACGAACGTCATGAGTGTGCTAAGCACACATTTAATTAATTAAGTATGAAATTATATGAATTATTTGAATATTTGAATAATTATAATTTGCCCTATGTTTAAGATTTTAAACGTTTTATACTTTTCAACTCGTTTTTAATCCATTTAATCCCATTTTCAATTCCGATTTTCGTAACAACTTGCTATACATGAATTATGTGATTTATAAACTTGTTTATATGATCGTTTATATTTTTAGAGTTCGTTTGATATGGTTCTTAAACCGTTTTATTTGTTAGGGACTCGAGGCCTAACTCGTTTTAGCGTGCCTAGGGTTCCGGAAGGCGTAACTTGAGCTCGGGAATTTGAATTCAAATTTTGACACCTCCATTGGACTCATTTCGACGATTCGGGGTCAATGGAATAAGCCTTGTATTTTTCTAACCCCGTTTAGACTCTCAAATTTTTGCCCGAACCGAGCCTCGTGCGCTCATCGACCACCTTTTACGGATTTGACCATAACATGTTCATTTCTTAACCAAATTAGGTGATTCTTGGGCCCACATGACCCCAATTAAGCCCTCTATCCTTTCCCTCTCTCCCATTTCAAGCCACACATCAAGAAAGAAAGGAAATATCAGCTGAAGCAAGAGGAAGAGATAAATCCCGTCACTATTCACCATCTCAAGATTTTGAGCTCAAATCTTCTCCATCCTTCATCCAATCTTGAAGGTAAGCGTATGTTTGTCATGTATATCCAATTTTGGTTCTTGTCATCCATGAATTTCAGATATTGAGCATGATTTGCTAGGGTTTTGGTTAAGAGCATGAATAGTGTGGAATAGTAAGGGTTTGTATTCTTTTGTGAAGTTTAATGCATGATATATGATCACAACACCTTCATTTATGTTTCTATGTAAATGATTTAAATGGTAATTGAGTTTTCATGGAGATACCTTAAATGCTTCAAGCTTGTATGTAATGTATGTATATGTTTAAGTCACTTGCCTTTGATCCTTGTTGTACTTCGATTCTTGCTTGGTTTTAGGCTTTAATTTCTTGAGTTTTTGATACTCTAACATGACCTTATGTGTTATATAACTTTAGTGTGAGTTTTGTGTGGTTTTGAGGCTGATTTGTAGGTTTTCGCGCGAATGAGATGAAGCAGGGGAGAGTTAATGGCCGTTAGCTCTCTTGGAGGTAACGGCCGTTAGCTGCAGGCTGGAGCTTCTGACCCCACTAACGGCCATTAGTGGGGGTGTGTAGGGTCGGGACTAACGGCCGTTAGTCCCCCCAGTTGGCCCGTTTGTGTGTTTTGCTCGTTTGTTTGCTTGTTTCGTTCGTTTCCCTTCCCGTTCTTGACCCTCCATCTTTATGTTATTAGTTTCCAGGTTCCGGTCCGTTGGTTCGAGCTAGGCGGTTTGCTATTTTTTTAGTCTTTGGTAGCTTTGGTCGAGTCTGCATTCTGTTTAGTGCATGGTCGGCATTGTACACTTTGATCCTTTGTAATTTAAATTATGTATTTGTAAGGTTTGGCCTTGGAGGCAAGTTTGTATTTAATTTGTTTTAGTCTTATATAAGTTCACTATATGCCTATGTTTTTGTCGTTAATGCTTCCGCTTTTGTATGTTTGTTTTTTGCGCGCTCTGTTTGTGGGTTTAGGCCGCCTAGCTTAGGAGGGTCTTTTGTTTGTCACCTGTTCGCTAGTGCTTGGTGCATGTACGAAGTCTCTATTTCGTTACACATGTCGGGCTCTAGTGCGGGGGATGTGGTGCCTTACGCTCGGGGTGCTACATAGGGGCTAAGGTGTTGGGATTAATGCCCTTAAAATCCAATTATATTGTAAATATTTTAGATTAATAAAACTGAAATTATTGCAAGTTATGAGTATTTTACACATCTGATTTTAATAACGTGTGATGGTATTTTTATATGAAATGTGTTTCATAAGAAAAGACTTTAAATACAAAAAATCACGTGTCATTAAAGTTCTAGTTGGTATGATAAGAAAATGTTCTTATTCGAGACTATAATGTGTTATATAAGATGATTAGTCTTTCGTCATGGGGAAATGGAATTTTCGATTATTACACATTAATGATTTTCAATGGGATTGGAAACATCGAACCTATGATTGATAAAAAATAATTTTGTGCAGTGTCGTACCTATGTTTGACGTGAACATATCTCGGATAGAGTTCCGACTCATGTTTGACACATTTTAGTTATGTCCAAAATAAAATAAAAGAAAAGAAAAATAAAATAGCAAATGACGTCGGACATTGCGTTGTGGAATGTTCGACACAAATTAGATATGACGAACCAATTTTTGTAATTAAGAAAAAAATTTCACTCTTTTAATAAACTTAGAATTTATTTTTTTTAAAGAAGTTGAATCACTATTAACGTTGGATTGAATATAGATCTCCGTAGACGTTTCGTGAAGCATGTTGTTCGGCCACAACCCTCAACTCACCGAAAACCTAATCACTCGAGATTCTAAGCTGCTGCCAAAGGCAAGTTAAAAAGATAGCAAGCAACAACAAGAGAAACCCGTCTCTCAAACAACAAGGGAAGAACCCCGTCTCTCACAAGCAACAAGGAGAGAACCCTGTCTCTCGAACAACAAAGCAAAAGAAAGTCTCCAAGGCATGAAATACAGTCACATCACAAAACAATAACATAATTAGGAAGTGGCAAATATCAATTACAACAATTAACGATCGTAACAAAGAACAATTTATATAGCCAAATAGCAAAACACATAGCATCAAGAAATTGTTCAAATTAAAGTTGCATGTATGTATATGCCATGGATGTTTTATGTACCATTCACCGTAGCTAGGAAATTTGAAGTTGACAACTTCATGGCCTAATTATATAATTTGACCCAAAAGCTGACTTGGCTCTTTACTTGTCTTTAACATCTTTAGTGTGTATCCGGTTGAGAAGAAGATAAACCTTCGGTTGATCCTATTCTCGATTTCATTCTGACGTTTACCCCTTGATTACCTTCTTTAATTTGGTGAAGTTCTTGGAATACAAATAAACCTTTAGAAATAACAGTCACTGTCTTCTTTGATCCCTCATCATCAACATATAAATCTCCTCTCAGTACGACCAACTCTTTAATTACCCGAGCTCTGACTTATCCCGTATACCTTAAGAACATTATCTTTTAACCATACAAAAATTCATCACATACATGATAATATCATAATACTATAGTAAGAGTTTTTGGAAATGAGTTTCCCTTCTGTCTCTAAAAAGAATTCGATCAGCTGCGGCGAAGCAAGAAGAAAGTCCGGACAACATCTGATGTCAGTCTGGACACAGAACCAGCCGCACATGAAGGCGAACCGAGTGAAGGATCACAATCGAAGTCTTATCTCACTTCTCTAGTGGGGAAAAAGGACACGATGGACAAGAAGTTCGAATCGGCAACCATGTTGGATGCCGATAAAATCAAGGTTCTAGAACCGTCGGAGGAGTTTCCTTATTCGAGGGTTGTCATCGATGACGAATACCAAAATTTGCTTCACAAACCATGGGAAAACTCACTGATACTTAAGATTCTAGGGAGAACAGTAAACACGGCCCTCCTTTTGGCGAGAATCAATAACATGTGGAGACTCCAAGGGGCGTATGAGTTGATTGATCTAGGACATAGCTGCTATATCCTGAAGATTAACGATCAAGAAAAGGCTTCATACATCTTGACAGAAGGACCTTGGGTAATTGCGGGGCATTACCTAGTTATTCAAAAATGGCAGCCACAATTTCAAGCCTCCAAAGACAAGGTGAGGTATACCATAACCTGTGTTCGTGTTCTAGAGCTATTAGTGGAATACTATCGCGAGGCCATACTCTATCACATGGCAGTGGGTCTGGGGGTTCCCATTAAAATCGACAAGAAAACGTATTACGGGGAGAAAGGCAGATATGCCAGAGTGTAAATTCAAATTGATCTGGACAAGCCTCTTAGAAGTGAGGTCGAAGTTGATGAAATGTTATTGCTATTAGTTTATGTAAATTTCCCATGTATATGCTTCAATTATGGGCGTGTTGTGCATCGAGCAACTGAATGCTAGTTCGCAAATAAAACGACAAGAGGTTCCACCAATCTAGAGGCTCACACATCGAAAAAAGCTATTGTTGTGGTGTCACCGGCGATGGAGTAGCCTACTAATAAGAGGGACGATCAGCCAGCCGTCCCGGAATCAGGCCCGAATTATGGCCCATGGATGCTGGCACAAAAACAACAACCGACGAAGACCAACTGTGGACGCGAGAAAATAGGCGGGAGTGAGAATCGTAATCCCAACTTTCAAAACCGTTACGATATTCTTGTCAAGGATAATACCAAACCAATTAAGGAAAAGGCTAAGGACAAGGACGCAAATAGAATCCAAAGAGCTTGGGATGCCCCAAAATTCGGATATCATAAAGGAAAAGATAGTGGACAACCTAGCAGAATCCTTAAGCCAAGCAATGCTACTTCAAGGGCGAAATATGTGCTGCAAAAAAAGAGGATTCAGGCAAACAAATTCTAAAAGATATCGGTGTCACTACACCAAAGACTTTAGTTGACTTGGAGTTCAACGTAATCACAGAAAAGCAAAAATCAGCCCTGGTACATAATAACACAGAAGAGGAGAAATCAACAACGAACACAACGTATGTCGCTCTTGAACAGGGACCTTTCATATTCGGACATGGAGATGGTGGAGATCGGCATGATCGAGGAATATCTGGAAGAGCCCGAGATTATGAAGAGGTACGATCTGAGTCTTGACTTCATTCGCCAGATGACAATGAACCCTCTGCTATGGCAACTGTCAGTGGAAGTCGGGGTAAATTCGGTTGGGAACCCGGCTCGTCGGATGGGTTCAATGTCGATCGACCTCCCAGAGCAAGAGATAAGGAGATAATGCTTGTTGATGACCTTGCTATGGCAGCAGATCCTTATGGATGTGTCCGGGACCTGGATTAGGGATCGAGTCACTATCCCTTCACTTCTTATTTCCTCCATGAAGGTTCTTTCGTGGAATTGTAAAGGAACCGGAAACGCTGAATTCAGGCGTAATTTTTTGGATATTATGCGGGAACAACAACCTGACATTATCTTCCTTCTCGAAACTAAAGTGGAAGAGGCTAGAGTGGAGTGGGTTGCGGCGAGTCTGGGCTACCCAAATTCCTGTAGAGCACCTACTACGGAATGTGAGAGAGGTACCTGGCTCCTCTAGGATAACACCAAGATTCAGGTGGAAATTCTTCAAGTTTCCCATCAGGGGATTCATGCTATCATAGGTTCGCGGAATAATTCGGAGTGGCTTTGCTTTGGGATTTATGCTAGCCCATTTTTGACGCGGAGAGAGGAGCTTTGGCTGGAACTCAAACACTTGGGGGCTGAATGGAGTAGACCGTGGCTTCTAACCGGGGACTTCAATGATATTCTTAGACCAAGTGAAAAACGCGGTGGAAGGGAGGTTAATTGGAGCAGATGTCTAGACTTCAAAGAACATATTGACAATTGCAATCTTATGGACATCGGGGAACTTGGGCCACGTTTCACGTGGAATGGCACAGTTAGAGGCGGCGGGATGGTGGAGGAAAGACTTGATAAGGTCCTGGTCAACTTAGAATGGCGTTTACAATTCCCTGAAGGCGCCACCATGGTTCTACCTCATACTCATTCAGATCACAATCCGCTACTTACCTTCTGCTTCGGGGTGATTCGACCGCTAAAAAATAGGCCTTTTCGATTTGAGGCGGTCTGGGATGAGAATCCAAATTTCCGAAAACTCATAGAGAATGCATGGAGCAGGGATCGGAACATTATGGAGGTAATCACCAAGCTTCCGAATGATTTAAGAAATTGGAATCTCAACAAGTTTGGGAACATTTTTAGAAAAAAAAGATTACTCAAAGCTCGAATTAACGGTATTCAGAAAATTAGGTGCACCAACCTTCACCCCCATCTTGTTGACTTGGAGAAAATTTTGGTCCGTGAGTTCAATGAAATCCTCCATCAAGAGGAACTCATTTGGTATTAGAAATCCCAGGTGAATTGGCTATGTTTTGGGGATAGGAACACCCATTTTCCATCTCTCTACCATAACAAGGAGGAGACGCAACCGTGTCAATGAGTTGAAGTTGGAAAATACGTGGGAAACAAATGTGGAGCGTCTGAAGACACATGCTTGGGAGTTTTTTAACTCTGTTTTCAATAATGATCAGAATGTTACTTATATCCTACTACTCCGGAGCAGATTGCAGCGGGTTATCAAAGATAGATGGAACACCTCCCTCACTCGGGCTGCAACGGCACAAGAAGTTCACGATGTAGTGAATTCGATGAGCCCTTTCAAAGCCCCGGGCCCGAATGGCTTCCAAACCTTTTTCTATCAAAGGTACTGGGATATCGTGGGCCCTTCGGTTGTGAATTTTGTTAATGATTGCTTGGATAAGGGGGATTTCCCGGAAGGTCTTGGGCGTGCCTTCATCTGTCTAATACTGAAGGTCCCGCAACCTAAAAGTATGAGCCAGTTTTGGCCCATTGCTCTTTGTAACGTCCTTTTGAAGAGTGTTAGTAAACTCATCGTTCTTCGGATTAAACCCTTTGTCTCTGAATTAGTGAGTCCGAACCAAAACAGTTTCATACCGGGGCGAAGCACGCATGATAATATTCTTGTGCTTCAAGAAATCCTTCATACGCTGCACCGTTCGAAGGACAAAAAGGGCGGCATGATCTTGAAAATCGACTTGGACAAGGTGTATGACAAGATACGGTGGGATTTTTTGAATGAAACCTTGGTTTTCTTTGGGTTTCATCAAAAGATTGCCCAACTAATCATGAATGGGGTGAGTTGCATCAAGCCGTCTATTCTTTGGAATGGAGAACTGGCTGAGGACATCAAACCTTCGTGTAGTATTCGCCAAGGGGATCCTTTGTCCTCTTATGTGACACCCCGATTTCTTGACCGTACAGGTACGCGCGCCATGCGTATGAGTTTTGAGAATTAGGTTTATTTAATTCCTTTTCGTTATTTTATTTGCACAACTTAATTTACTTAATTGAATTTCTTTGGAATTATGTATTTTAAATTCCTTCTCTCGTGAGTTTCCTCTCGTGAACTGCGTGTTTTAATTTTTGAGCATGCCTAGGTGTTTAATTATTTCATAATTGTGAGATTCTTGATTAATTGTCCTTAATTGTAACCTTTGGAAGACTTTGACTTAACTGATAATTGGTGAAGGATTTAATTATAACTTTGTTAAATTATTATACTTGATTACATTCATTTAAATTCCACAAGGACCAAGATGCAATTTCATCTTTTTCTCCCCCTTGTTCGATCGATATATGCATATACACACACATATATATACAATTTCATCTTCTTCATTCAACCAAGAACAAAGCAAGAGCATTTCCTTCCTCTCCCTCTCTTCCCTTCAAGTTCGAGCCAACTAAGAAGCAAGAAAGATCAACTATTTCCTTTATTTTCATCAAGTATTCAAGCTCCACACCTTCATGCTTTCTTCTCCCCCATCATTTTCTTCATCCAAGGTAAGATCATGCATATGAGTTTATTGAATCCTTGAAGAATGTTAGGGTTTATGGATTATTACTAGTCCCTAGATGAATATGTGTGGAATATGATGATTTTAGTATGGGTTTATGAAATTATATGAAGGCCCATAGCGACAATGATTGGGGTTTGCACGTAGGCTATTAGCCAAGAGTGGATCATGAGGCATTGCAGCCCGATCCCGTGAAGCCAATCCGCTCTCGCTCGCCGCTACTAACGGGGTCTCGGTTGAGTTATGAGAACTTGGAGCATGGTTGATCACATCTCTTATATGATGGTTTCATGAATGAGTTTTGTTGGATTTGAGCATGTTTCCTTGGATTAAATGAAGCCTAATTGAGATATATGGTGCATATACATGTTTTCTTAAGTTATTTGGTAGAATCTTTGGGTTATATTGGTGTTTAGTTGGTTTTGGGGAGTTTGGTTCGAACTAGGAAGCCATGGAGATGTTGTTGATTGCTGCGAGAAGAAGAGAAAATAGGGGATTGCTCTACTACCTTGGGTAACGCCTGCTACCCATTTTGTTCAGCAGGGAGGTAACACTCGTTACCTCCATTCCATTTCGGAGAACGCAGCTCCTGCCTCGAGTAACACCCGTCATCCCTTTTTGCTTGGAAGCTGTTAACGCCCGTTACCCCTCCAGCGTAGGAAGCCACTTCTTCAGTTAATGGGCGTCTCTCACTTTGCCCTTCAGGGGAGTAACCCCCGTTACTCCCACTGTTTAACCGTTTGAGTTTTGGGTGTTTGTGTAATTTTCCTTGTTTAGTTTATATGTTTCTCGAGCCTCCTTTACGTAATTAACTTGTGATCTAATTAGTCGATTTTATGCTAATCCTTACTTTATTTTATACTTTATCATGATTTAATTCTTGCTAAGGCATGAGTCGAGTATGGATTATTCATATGAACTTGTTCATGACATAACTTGAATTCCTCATTACATCATTTCATTCTCATTTCATTGTTGTACGTCATACTTGGTTTATCTTGAGTTGAGTCTCACTAGTGACCTATTTTCTTTGTCCAGAGGGTTCGCAGGAGGACGCCGAGCACGTCGAGTAGGGTTTAGGGAGTCTCGTTCTTCCTTTTTGTCCGGTACAGGTGAGGAATTGCTAGGATATATGTAACAAACCCTACAACCCTTTTATGTGAATTTTGGCCAAAACTATAATATATTTATACTTGGTTTTCAAATGGATTTATGTGATTTCAAAATGAAACCAATCCTTAACCCTGTCCCGTTTTGCCAAGACCACTGCACTTACTGGGGTCCAGGGACTTGTGTATTGTAGCACCCGAAACGGTGGGCCACCACATCCCCCGCACCGAAACCCAAAGCCACATATGAAATGGACCTCCATACATGACCCCAAGTCTCAACGAACGGGAACCTACACTCACACACTAGGCTAAGCGGGGCTAAGGACCAACAGAGGGCACAAAAACAATAAAATGAATACGCAGAAGCAGTCAACAAGATCCAAAAAGAGCTCAAACTAACTTACATTAACATATATACAAGTATTCATAAGTTATTCCAAATATTCATAAGGAGTATCAATACATAACCAAAGTATCAAAAGATGCAATGTTAAATGCAGACTAGCCCTAAACTAGAAAGTATGACACGACCACGACACACTTCCCTGCCTAGCACGAGCAACCTACAACTAAAGGTGGGAAAAGAGAGGGGTCAGTCTACAACTCGACTAAGTGAGGGGGCTAAACGCACACCCACACACGTATGAGTATAACAGAGCATATAACAAGGTGATAGTCATGAATCGAGGCCAGGGTTTTGCATACCAAATCATTTTCAAAAGGAAAATCCCATCTCGATTCATAATCTATAAATACATAACATAATCAAACGTCCGGCGAGTTCGGACTTCCACTAACACCTTAAAACATAACATAAAAACCGAATTCATAAATACAATTCCAACCCCACATCCATGGTGTTTCGGGAATCAAACCCTCTCCACCTACAATACAAACACATACGGGGTAGATAACCCACGATATGCCTTCCCCGGTTATCCACCGAGGGCTCAAGACACCACGCCTTCCCAACTTCCAAGAGTCGTACGTGAATATCTCAAAATGAACTATGTACAGGCCAAACCCAATGGCCCTTGCCGTCTCGGGCATTCCTTACCCATAATTCCGGGGCCCAACATACCATAACAAACCATATTCCCATCTTTTAAGGTACAACTAGCTAAACATAACATAAACGTATAAAGGATTCAAAATCTTAAGCTTACATAGGCTCATACGTATACCGATTCCATAAAATTCAAACATTTCCACAAAATCATAATCATAGCTTAAACACACGTATTTAAATATATATATATATATATATATATATATATATATATATATATGCATACGGGGAGAGAAAACAACATATAATAGGTCATAGGACAATAACTAAAACGAAAATTCCTAAACCTCACCTTATAACAAAAGTAGAGAAGTAGGAGGGCAAACAGGCGGACAACCACCTAAACCTCAGGCTCTCGAACGTCCGGAAGAGGCTCTGAAACAAAAGAAGATAATACCCAAGACTTAGACTCAATTATGAACCGTATAGACGCCCGGCAATGCTCATGAATGTGATGGATGCAAATGAAAAGCAAGAATGTATCACTTAAGTCATTTACGTTCATAATTCGTACAAAACGTATCAAATCATTTCATAAATTTAATTCATAAGTTATAACACATAATTCAACCTTATAACAACACTTAGAGGTCATAGTTCATGTAATAAAATCCCAATGAAAGCCACAATTAATCAATCATAATTCAAATCATAGTATAGAGCATCAAATAACACATAGGAATCAAGCTCGGAACAAGAAATAAGCATATAAACGAAGGTAAACAATTACAAGCGAGAAGAGACCCAACTCTATCTCCCCTCTCCCCTCCCCCCCCCCCCCCCCCCCCCCGGGGAGATTTCATGCAGTAGCTTCTGCATAAGGTGTCCTCGGCCGGGGACACAACAAGCACAAATTCTCCCCGCCCGGAGAGAATTGTGCAGCGAGAAAACAGCAGCCACAACCCCCTGTTCAGCCCTGCTATCCACTCCAAACCACAACCAACATGTATAGGTATGTAGAGGCAAGAAAAAATGCAGCAAAATAGCTCAAAATCCCCAACCAAACTGACCCAAAACTGACAGCAAGTGTAGGCAATGAAAAGGAGACAAGTTCTTGCATATTACAGTTCAAAAACTCCAAAAACATTAATGGCAACTTCCAAGTACCTCAACTACCATCAAATTCAAGTTCATAAAACTTTAAATGGAGCTCAAGTGGTCACCTTTCATGCCTCAAATCAAGGAAAACACAAGGGATGGCAAGAGATCTCATATATGAGCGTAAAACCTAACTATTCTTGTCATAAATCATATCTCAATCATACATGGCACAAAGTCTGAATTTATTGGATGAAAATGATCATATAAGCATGTAGATATCAAATATATACTCACCTATTTAAGATGATGGAGAAAAATGAGGAATTGAGGTCAAAATACCTCTTAGGTGAATAGTGACGGGATTGTTCTTGTTTCTCTCCAAAGATGGGTGAAAATATCTTCCTTGTCTTGTGTGGAACGAAATTAAAGAGATAGGTATGGTAGGGTATCTAGTTGGGGTCATGTGGGTCCAGGTTTGAGGGTAATTGGTTAAGAATTGAAGGACTTATGTGCAAAATACTCCAAGGTGGTCATATAGGGCGCAAGATGAGTTTTTGGTCAAATTTCGGAGTATCAAATGGGCTTAGAAAAATATAAGGCTTAGTCCATTAGAACCTAATTGTCAAAATGAGTCCAACGGAAGTGACAAAATTCAAATCGGAATTCTCGAGCTCTAGATACGCACCCCGGAACCCAAGGTGCGCTAAAAATGTTTTAGCCTCCTTTAGGTCCCAAACGAAACAAACACACCAAAAACTCGACAAATAAACTCGAAAGTATAAAACGAGCATATTCACATGTTCATAGCATGTATATATCATGCATAACAAATCAGCACAAAAATCAGAATTCAAATACGAGCATAAACGAAGCAAATACCAACGGAAAAGGTCAAAACGTTCAAACATAAGAATTCATGTAATTAAAGAATAAATATTAAACATCTAATAAACATATATCAAATAGAAAAATGCAAAATTAAGGAATTTAAAATGCGTACATATGTCATACTTATACGGCCTGAAAGTCGGGGTGTCACAATCCCCCCTCCCTCCCCCCCTAAAAAAGACTTGTCCTCAAGTCCGACTCGATTTCTCAAACAACTTCGGATATAAACTCCTCATCTTCTCCTCGGTTTCCCAAGTCGATTCCTCGGATTTCTGATCTCTCCAATGCACTCTGACCAAAGTAATCTACCGGTTTCTCAATTCTTACATCTTCCGGTCCTGAATTACAACCGAGTGCTTCTCTATTGTTATGTCTGGCTCTAACTGAACTTCTTCAATAGGGAGAATAGTCGTCTCATCGGATAAAACTTGCGAAGCTGGGAAACATGGAACACGTTGTGTATCCCTATCAAATTTGGTGGTAGATCCAATCTAGACGCTATTTCTCCGATCCTTTTCAAAGATCTCAAATGGCCCAAGGTATCGTGGACTGAGTTTTCCACCTTTACCTATTCGAGTGAAGCCCTTCCTAGGATATGCTTTCAGAAAAACTCTATCTCCGACCTCAAACTCTAAGGGCCTTCTTCTCTTATCGGCGTAGCTTTTCTGATGAGCCTGAGCTGCCCTCATTCTCTGTCGGATCTTGTGAACTTTCTCAATAGTAGCAACAATCTTTTCCTTAGGCTCTGCACTCTCGAGCTTATTCTCTTCAGTCCACCTCCAATCTTCGATATCCCAAAACAAAGGAGACCTACTCTTTCTCCCGTATAGTGCCTCATAAGGAGCCATTTTAGTCGAACCCTGGTAACTGTTGTTATAAGCAAATTTAACCAAAGCTAGGTGCTCGTCCCACTTATCCTGAAAATCCAAAGCACACGCTCTAAGCATATCCTCCAAATACTGAATTAACCTTTCCGACTGACCGTCCATCTAAGGATACGAAGTGGTGTTAAACTTAAGCCGGATGACCAAACATTTCTGAAGATTCTACCTAAAGATCGAAGTAAACAGCGTATCCCGATCCAAAGCAATACTAGCCGGAACTCCATGCAACCTTACAATCTCCCGAACATTTAACTCGGCTAGCTTTGGTACCTTCTCGGACATCCGAACCTTGAGGAAATGGGCAGACTTAGTCAATCTGTCCACAATTACCCATATTCCATCAAATCCTCCTTTAACTCTAGCCAAGCCGGACACAAGGTCCATTGTCACTTGCTCCCACTTTCATTCGGGAATAGGAAGCGATTGGAGAGTTCCTCACGGTTTCTGGTGCTCTGCCTTTACCTTTTGACATGTTAGACATCGCTTCACGAAGTTCGCGACGTCCCTTTTCATTCCATTCCACCAGAATTTCTATTTCAGGTCCCGATACATCTTAGTACCTCCCGGATGAATCGAGTACCTCGAGCGATGCGTCTCCTCAAGTATAAGGCTCTTGAGCTCTTCTGGGGCACATACCCTCGCTTCGAACCTTAACAAACCGGAATCATCAAATCCAAACTTAGAATTCAGGTCATCTCTAGAACGAGCTACCAATTTTTGAATTTCTGCATCCGAGGCTTGAGCTTCTAACAATTGTTGTTTCAAATCTGGTATTAATTACTGTAAGATTAGCCAACCAAGTTACCGAAACCAAGATCTTTGAGCCCGAACTTGAAGAACTTGCTTCCAAATTAGCCACACTCGCCTTTCTACTCAAGGCATCGGCTACCACGTTTGCTTTACCCGGATGGTACTGAATTGTGCAATCATAATCCTCTAGTAACTCCATCCAACACCTCTGTCTTACATTTAAATCCTTTTAAGAAAAGAGATACTTGAGGCTTTGGTGATCGGTAAACACATTGAATGTTGCACCGTAGAGATAGAGTCGCCACTCTATCAAATCAAACACAACGACAACTAATTCAAGATCATGGGTAGGGTAATTCTTCTCATGCTCCTTCAATTTCGTTGACGCATAAGCTACCACTCTACCATTCTGCATCAACACACAACCAAGACCCTCTTTAGAAGCATCTATGTAAACTGCATAACCCTCGGTACCCTCGGGTAGGGTAAGAACCGGTGCTGAAGTTAATTTCACCTTCAAAGTCTGAAAACTCGCCTCACACTTATCATCCCACTTAAATTTCACCTCCTTCTTAGTTAAACGAGTTAACAGGGCCACAATCTTAGAGAAGTCCTTTACAAACATGCGATAATACCCGGTCAACACAAGAAAACTTCTGATTTCTGAAACATTTCTCGGTCTCTCCCAACGAAGTACGGATTCAACCTTAGATGGATCAACCTCTATTCAGTTGCCTGAAATTATATGACCCAAGAACATAACTTTGTCGATCCAAAACTCACACTTGCTGAACTTCGCATAGAGTTTATGCTCTCTTAAAGTTTCCAAAATGATCCGAAGGTGTTGTGCATGTTCTTCAACTGACTTCGAATACACCAGAATGTCGTATATAAATATTACCACAAACTTGTCAAGAAATGGCCTTAACACTCAGTGTATCATGTCCATAAACACAGCTGGGGCATTAGTTAATCCAAACAACATCATGACGAACTCAAAACGCCCATATCGCGATTAAACCCACTCTTCGGAATATCCTCCTCCCTAATTTGCAGTTGATAGTAACCCTGCCTCAAATCAAACTTGGAGTAGACTTTAGAACCCTGCAGAATATTGAACAACTCCTCGATGTGAGGCAAAGGGTATTTATTCTTCACAGTCATCCGAGTTAACTCACAGGTAATCTATGCACATCCGTAATATTTCGTCTTTCTTCTTTACAAACAGAATCGGAGCACCCCATGGAGAAGTGCTCGGACGGATGTACCTGTTAGGAATAGTGCCCTAAAAGCCGATTGAATATCCGCTTTGTACTTTTCCTTATTGTAATCACAGACAATCTTTGAATGAAATAACGAATTGAGGCAACACTTCTTTATATGCTCTTGTTTGGTATGCGTTTACTTTAGCTGTGCATGTATGAGAACTCCCCTAATCCTGATGACTTTAGGACTCTACCATTTAGGTCAAATGGTTCATGAAACGAGCCCTATTTGACATAAGTCATGATTAGTAAAATACTCCAAGCCGATGAGTCCTACAGACAGTGGGAGTGTCAACCTGACTCCTCTAAGGCTTGCTTGTGGGATCACGCCCTTAAGAAGGACCACCTTGTTTCATGGAGGTGCAAAGTGTATAGTTGATACGTGTGTGATACATGAGGGTGCTTACTTTAATAAGTAAGTTCACTGAGGTACCCCGTGTGAGAACATTCCTAAATGGGAAAGGAAGTTTCTATTTCAGGAAATGGAAACTTCCAGATTAGGAAATATCTCACGAGTCATTGATGTGATTAATTGATCCTTAGACTTGAGGTTCCATGTCACTTTATGAGTTAACTCTGTAGTCTTAGGTATAAGCTTTAAAGGGTGTCGCCTTAGACAACTGGTTCAAGGCTTATGCTGGGGCTGCACAAGTGACTCATGAAAGTGAATGAGAATCAAGAAAGGACCTACACTTGCATTTGCAAGGTGATCTCTTATTGTGTAAGACATTCATATGCCATATGGAGTCCTTGGCCAAGGCAGTAGATCAAGATATCAAGAAAAGGGTTTCTTGGATTGAGATCAAATGGATATGAAATGCACTTTGCTTTAAGACCGGATTATTAGGGTTCTAATTATTCCCTTACCCTAGATCTTGGTTGAGAGATAGTAAGTAGGAGGATTGTATCTCACATAAATCAATAACTTAAAGGTTCTGTCGAATCGATACATTCCAATTCAGCTAGGGGTTAAACACCTGTTGCTAGACTATGGTCGTTTAATCTGTGGACTGATTAATTAATTAGTGAATTAATTAATTAGGGTCACTGCTAATTGAATTGAGAACCTATAGGGTCACACACAACAACTTGGTTACATGATGTAACGCTTTAAAATGATTAAATGAGTTAATCAGGCCAAGAGGGTTCCACACGTGTGGGTCACGTGAGTGACACGTGTCTCACACGTGTATATATATATTGTATATATATATTAAATAATTAAATGTGTTAATTATTTAATAGACTTTGGTTTAATTTTGAATTAAAAAGAAAGTCTTATTTTGGAGAAAATTAATCTAGTTAATTAATTATGAATTAATTAATTAGATAAAAATAAGTTATTTATTTATTTAATAAATAAAGTATAAAATTATCCAAAAGGAGTTTGGATATTTTTAGCTCTCTTAAAGGTTGATTTGAATTAGAATTCAAAGTCAAAGTTAGAAATTACTTGATCATCATGTAATTGGAGAGGGGACCAAAATCCTTAGTCCATGAGGACTAGGATTTTCGGTCACCCCTTCCTTTCATATATATAGGGGATCTCATGCTCCCCTTAGAGAGTAATTGGTAATTCTTTTGGTTTATGTGTTGAACACCATCCTTTCTCCAAGATAAACTAAACCCTAGACAAAGCCTAAACACTAACTAGAGAACTAGCATCCTTACTAGTTAGATTGTAGTCAAGTTGGTGGACTATCTCTAGAGAGCTTCAAGTTAGAAGTTTTTGAAGATTCGAGCTTTACCAAGGAGAGGGGATCAAGCCGCGAGAAGAGCGTTCTTGGGTGGCTTGAAACGCTTCAAGAAAGATTATTGAGAAGTAAGTTTCTAATCTCTACGAATTTGGATACACGATTGCGAGTCCAAGATCCTTTGTTGGAAAAATTTTAAATTTCCGCTGCTTTCTGATTCCTGTTTTCCAACAATACCCGCAAGCTAACAGTTCATCAAGCTGCGTCTTTACTCCTTTAACTCAGTAGGTGCCATTCAGTAGGGAGTCTTCGAAAAAGGCTCTGCTCCGAGATAAAGGTCGATTACGAACTCGATGTCCCTATCAGGTGGCAAAGAACCAAAGGTCTCAAGGAATACATCGATATACTCACGCATGACCTCCATCTCTGGTCAGGTCTAAAGGTCTAAGGGGAAGCCTTTTTCTTACTCTTCCACTCTCGTTCTTCCTTTTTCTAAGTTTGGCCTGGTCCTTCGGTTTGTTCAAAATATAAGCCACAAAAACTGTTACACCATCCCGGACCAGTTTACTCGCCTCAACAAAGGGAATAAACTGGCTTGACTTCAACCCCTCACCCTTAAACACAATTGAACCAAAGGACACTTTCTTCTCCATGAAAACCCATCTTAGCCCCATGTTCAAATAACCAATCCATTCCAAGAATCACATCTTATCTCTGCATCGGCATCTCAATCAAATCTGCAAAGAAAACCTGATCTTCGAAGCTTACAGGACAACCCCGAAACACCCTGCAAGTTATCAAACTTCCCCCGAGGGGAGAACTAACCACGTAGTCATGCGTATACAAGGAAACAGGCAAGGACATAGAAGCAGCAATATCCTGGGAAATAAAGGAATGAGTGGCCCCGGGATCAAATAATGCATGCAATGTAGTGCCATGAATGCTAATGGTACCTTCAATCACAGCATTTGGGCCGATTTGCACAGCTTTCTCTTCCTCACCACCCAACGCATAAGCCCTTGCTTGGATTGCAGGCCTCTGATTATCCTTCCTCTTCGGGCATATGCTCACCATATGATCGGGTGCCCCACAGACGAAACACCTCTTGTGAAGTCTGAAATAATTATCTATGTGATGAGGACCCTTACAATAAGTGCATTGAACTTTAGGTGGAGCCGAAAGTGCCAAAGGTCGATTCGGTCCCGCGGGTCAGGGTTGTTTATTTTGACCCTTGGCTTGTTGAAAAGTTTGGAATGTCGGCCTCTTCCTGAATTTATTAAAACTTCCCGAGCTAGAACCTTACCCGGTATGTGAGTCTTTCTCCTCATAACTACCCGCTCTTCAACCCTCAAAGCCTTATCGGTCACCTTCATCCATGTACTCGTATTTGCAGCTTCCAAGGCATCTTTCATGTCCTCACATAGACCCTGAAGGATTGAGAGGCTTTGCTTTCATCGTCATTGGTAATATTCGAGCCATAACGGGAGAGCCTCTCAAATTCGTTGATATAATCCGTGACCGACATGCTCCCTTGCTTAAGATCCATAAATTCCCTCAAACGCCGGTTCCTTGTAGCTTTGGGAATATATTTGTTCATGAATTCCCAAACAAATACCTCCCACGTGATTTCCTCTCCGGAGGCCTCTAACTTCCCTTGCACACTAGACCACCAATTATAAGCTTGACCTTGGATCATGGTAAGAGTGCATTGCAATTTCTCCATGGGTCCGCAAGGTATGAGATTCCATACCCTATTAGTTTGTACAAGCCACACTCAGCTTGGACATTATTACCACCAACTAACACCGGTGGATTTTGATTCTTGAACTCTCAAAGAATGGTAGTAATTAAACCTCCTCCATGATTCCCGGCTGGAGGGCCATTATTTCTCTTCTGAGCCCTTTGTTTCAAGAATCCCCGCGAGTCTTTCCATAAAATCTCTGGGGTCCATCTGAGGTGGCGGGGGTGGATTATTATTTTCCTGTTGTGGAGAATGAACACGGTGATGACGATGTTCTGGAGATCTATATCGGTGGTGGTGTCTTCGTAGAGGCATAATTTTCGTAAAATCAAAGAATTACAATTCATATACGTGAGGGTCAGTACATGTTCATGTGCACAATTAACAAGAGAATAATTAAATAATCATATAAATGCACATAACCACATTGTCCTAAGCCGTACGACTCTAGAGCTCCGATTTTGCAACTGAGAGTTCTGATACCACTTGAAGATGTAGTCCCCGGAACGGTGGGCTACCACATCCCCCACACCGAAATCCGAACCCACATCTGAAATGGACCTCCATACATGAGCCCAAGTCTCAGCAAACGGGAACCTACACTCACACACTAGGCTAAGCGGGGCTAAGGACCAACAGAATGCGTAAAAATAATAAAACGAATATGCGGAAGCAGTAAACAGTATCCAAAAAGAGCTCAAACTAACTCACATTAACATATAAAATGGCCACACGGCCCCAAAATGATACAAGTATTCATAAGTTATTCCAAATATTCATAAGGAGTACCAATACATAACCAAAGTATCAAAAGATGCAATGTGAAATGCAGACTAGTCCTAAACCTGAAAGTACGACACGACCACGACGCACTTCCCCACCTAGCACGAGCAACCTACAACTAAAGGTGGGAAAAGAGAGGGGTCAGTCTACAAATCGACTGAGTGAGGGGGCTAAACGCACACCCACACATGTATGAGTATAACAGAGCATATAACAAGATGATAGTCATGAATCGAGGCCAGAGTTTTGCATACCAAATCATTTTCAAAAGGTAATATATAAAACAAAAGGAAAATCTCATCTCGATCCATAATCTATCAATACATAACATAACCAAACGTCCAGTGAGTACGGACTTCCACTAACTCCTTAAAACATAACATAAAAACCGAATTCATAAATACAATTCCAACCCCATATCCATGGTGTTTCGGGAATTAAACCCTCTCCACATACAATACAAACACATACGAGGTAGATAACCCACGATATGCCTTCCCTGGTTATCCATCGAGTGCTCAAGATACCACGCCTTCCCAACTTCCAAGAGTCGCACGTGAATATCTCAAAATGAACTATACACAGGTCAAACCCAACGGCCCTTGCCGTCCCGGGCATTCCTTACCCATAATTCCGGGGCCCAACATACCATAACAAACCATATTCCCATCTTTCAGGGCACAACTCGCTAAACATAACATAAACGTATAAAAGGATTCAAAATCTTAAGCTTACATAGGCTCATACGTACACCGATTCCATAAAATTCAAATGTTTCCATAAAATCACAATCATAGCTTAAACACACGTATTTAAATATATATAAAATATATATTCGCATACGGGGAGACAAAACAACATATAACAGGTCATAGGTCAATAACTAAAATGAAAATTCCTAAACCTCACCTTATAACAAAAGTAGAGAAGTAGGAGGGCAAACGGGCGGACAACCACCTAAACCTCGGGCTATCGAACGTTCGGAAGAGGATCTGAAACAAAAGAAGATAATACCCGAGACTTAGACTCAATTATGAACCATATAGACGCCCGGAAATGCTCATGAATGTGATGGATGCAAATGAAATGCAAGAATGTACCACTTACGTCATTTACGTTCATAACTCGTACAAAACATTTCAAATCATTTCATAAATTTAATTCACAAGTTATAACACATAATTCAACCTTATAACAACACTTAGAGGTCATGTGTCATGCAATAAAATCCCAATGAAATCCATAATTAATAAATCATAATTCAAATGATAGTATAGAGCATCAAATAACACGCAGGAATCAAGCCCGGAACAAGAAATAATCATATAAACGAAGGAAAAACAATTACAAATGAAAAGAGACCCAACCCTATATCCCCCCTCCCCCACCCTAGGAGATTTCATACAGTAGCTTCTGCATCAGGTGTCCCCGGCCAGGGACACAACAAGCACAAATTCTCCCCACCCGGAGAGAATTGTGCAGGGTGAAAACAGCAGCCACAACCCCCTGTTCAGCCCTGCTATCCACTCCAAACCACAACCAACATGTATAGGTATTTAGAGGCAAGAAAAAATGCAGCAAAATAGCTCAAAATCCCCAGCCAAACTGACCCAAAACTGACAGCAAGAGTAGGCAATGAAAAGGAGACAAGTTCTTGCATATTACACTTCAAAAACTTCAAAAACATTAATGGAAACGTCCAAGTACCTCAACTACCATCAAATTCAAGTTCATAAAACATTAAATGAAGCTCAAGTGGTCATCTTTCATGCCTCAAATCAAGGAAAACACAAGAGATGGCAAAAGAACTCATATATGAGCGTAAAACCTAACTATTCTTGTCATAAATCATATCTCAATCATACATGGCACAAAGTCTGAATTTATTGGATGAAAATGATCATATAAGCATGTAGATATCAAATATATACTCACCTATTTAAGATGATGGAGAAAAATGAGGAATTGAGCTCAAAATACCTCTTAGGTGAATAGTGACGGGATTGTTCTTGTTTCTCTCCAAAGATGGGTGAAAATATCTTCCTTGTCTTGTGTGGAACGAAATTAAAGAGATAGGTATGGTAGGGTATCTAGTTGGGGTCATGTGGGTCCAGGTTTGAGGGCAATTGGTTAAGAATTGAAGGACTTATGTGCAAAATACTCCAAGGTGGTCATATAGGGCGCAAGATGAGTTTTTGGTCAAATTTCGGAGTATCAAATGGGCTTAGAAAAATATAAGGCTTAGTCCATTAGAACCTAATTGTCAAAATGAGTCCAACAGAAGTGACAAAATTCAAATCGGAATTCTCGAGCTCTAGATACGCACCCCGGAACCCAAGGTGCGCTAAAAATGTTTTAGCCTCCTTTAGCTCCCAAACGAAACAAAAACTCCAAAACTCGAAAAATAAACTCGAAAGCATAAAACGAGCATATTCACATGTTCATAACACGTATATATCATGCATAACAAATTGGCACAAAAATCCAAATTCAAATACAAGCATAAACGAAGAAAATACCAACGGAAAAGGTCAAAACGTTCAAACATAAGAATTCATGCAATTAAAGAATAAGTATTAAGCATCTAATAAACATATATTAAACATAAAAATACGAAATTAAGGAATTTAAAATGCGCACATAAGTCATACCTGTACGGCCTGAAAGTCGGGGTGTCACATGTATTGAGGGAACCAGGAAAGCATGGGCTGACGGCCACCTCTTGTATAAGTCCCACCTACTTGGACCAACCCGGAGGTTCACCAGGAGGTTTGGTGAATCAATGGGATTCCGGTTAATGAGATTCATGCCCATTGATCACTGTTACTGGGTGGTAAGGGCTAGCTACCAGAGCCACCGACCCGGAGAAAAAAGGAGTAATTATGCACCTGAACCTGATCCTGTAACAAGTGAAACCTAATGATTTCCTTTTACACAAAGGGAGTACGGTTGGAGAATGCTCACTCGCCGAGCCACTGATCACTTTTCTGAAACGAATCTAAATAAGTTATAATTCCATACACTGGTCTCCCATGTTTTACTCGTTCTATTGAAAACCTTGTATGGAATTATGGCTCGCATGACTTTATCACTTTATATATGTTATTTATGTCATTCACTCAGTCTTGTAGAGACTGACCTCTCCCATCTTTGTCCCTCAGGTTCCTTGCAGGCGTAGCTAGGCGGGAAATTGCATTAGTTTTTGTAATTTTATGTCTAGCTTGTGTCACACTTCATGGCTTGTACCACACACTTATGATTATATATATACTTTTGTTTTGTATATTCGGAGGGCGTGTAGGCCAAATGCCCTGTTCTTGTGATGGAATGATCCTTGTAACTTGAAGGTTGTATATATTGATCGTTTTGGTAATTAAGCTTCTGTATCTACTGCCTATACCCTTGTTTATGTTGTTGGAGATTTGAATTGTTGGTACAGGTTTAGCCTCCCACCTAGCCAGTGTCTGTATCGTGTCCTCGTTCGCTAGGATTGGGCTTATATGCGGACTATATTCATATATGAGCTTGGTTTTAGTGCGGGGGATGTGGGGCCCATGCTAGGGCGTCACACCTTACCTCTTCGTTTTATGCATGGAAAGATTAACCTATCTCATTGAAGAGGCTATTATGGGAGGCGATTGGATTCCGGTTCGAGATAGCAAACACGGAATACCCGCTTCACATCTCTTCTTTGTGGACGATATTATTCTGGGAGCTAAAGCCACTTTAAAAGAAGTAGAATGTATTAAGTCAGTCACTCTATATTAAGTGGGTCATTCAAAGTTTCTACATAGCTTCGGGGCTGAAACTAAATTACAATAAGTCCCAAGTGATGTTCGGCCCATGCGTACCTCAAGCCTCTCGGCAGCAGATATGTGCAACTCTTGGGATTGGCAGTTCCGAAAGTCTAGGTAAATATTTGGGGGTCAAGATGGCTTTTGGGCACAACCAAAGGGTAGTTTTTGAAACTATGCTGGAGTAGGTGGAAAACAGACTCACGGGTTGGAAGTCTCGCAGACTGAATGTTGCAGGTAAATTAATGCTAATTCAGTCCATGACAAATGCAACTCCGGTTTGCCAAATGCATACAAATTGGTTACCGAATCACGTTTGTGATAAGCTTGGCCGCATGAATAGAAGCTTCCTTTGGTCGTTTGATATCTCCAAGAAACGGACCCATTTAGTGAAATGGGACACGGTGATTAAGGGAAAAGAAGATGGGGAACTTGGGATCAAAGAAGCAAGAAAAATGAATATGGCACTCTTAGCCAAGACGGGCTGGCGGATAGCTCGTGGGGATGAGACTACGTGGAGTCACGTCTTTCGAGAGAAATATCTCAAAAGTGATGATCTCTTGGAAGGGCATCAACTTGAGTATTCATCAACTGGAACATTGTTGCTCTTGGGGGGGTTGGACGTGGTGACAGTATCTAGTTATGGGATGACCGCTGGGAGTCGAACGAGACGCTATGGGAACATTTGGGTGGTCAGGTTGATGCCAAAGATGAAGATAAAGTTGTTAAAGACATCATTAACATGGATGGGGCCTGGGATTTCTCAACTTTAAAAACTAAAGTACCTGATGCCGTCAAGAAAGATGTTCGGGGACTCCCTCTAGCGATGGAAGAGGAGGAGGATAAATTGATTTGGACGGGTATGAGTTCGGGCAAGTTTTCGCTCAGCTCTGCTTATCGGGCGCTAATGGTGGAGAGTGTTGTGACACCCCGCTCGCTCGCACGTACAGGTACGCGTCACGTGTGAGTTTATTTTTCGTAACTTAGTTGATTCCTTATTTAACTGATGACTTTATAAGACGTGTGTTCTCACATTTTATTTCTCATATTAACTACTTGAATTATTTGTTAAGAATTTGCCCTAATTGAGCTCCTAATGTGAATATATGCAATTTTTGAAATTTACGATTTATGAATTAGAATCCAGAGTATGTCAACTTTGTGAACTATGTGAATTAGATGGTTTTAGGACTTATTTGTATGTATTAACTTGCCTTGGACTTAATTGATTTTAGTTTGGACTCAATTGCACTTTATTTGAATTTTTGGGCCTTTTTGCAAATTGGCCACTCTTGAGTCCTTAATTCGTATCTTGAGCTAGGGAACTCGGATTCGAGTTCCGTCACCTCCATTGGACTCGAATCGACAATTTGGATTCAATGGGACAAGCCTCATCACCTTTTGAATTAGTTTCGACCTCCCGATGATGCAAACTCGCCCTACGTACCTAAAACGCCCCTAGATACCTACTTGGAGGCTAGCCCACTTGTCTCTTGTCCTTGCTTTGACTTTATTACACCCAAGACCCTTCTTTCCCTTCCATTTTGATGCCAAAACCGAGCCCCCTCAGCCCCAAGAAGAAAGGAGAGACTCCATGGAAGGAACCTCCATTTTTTGCCCTTAAGCTCAAGATTTTCATCCTTTCTTAGGATTCTTGATTCTCTTGTTCTTGTGCTTCTTTCTCTCCATGAATTTAATGCTTTGATGTTGAGGATCTTTGTATATGCCAAACTTGATGAATAGTTAGGGTTCTTGGTAGATTTTGGATTCTATGTGCATTCTTTGGCTATTCGGAGTTTAATGGCTTATATGATTACCTAGGAGGCTTCTTTCTTGCTTATTTGTGATTCTTGTTGATGGTAGTTGCTTGGGGTAAGATTTACCATTTATGCTCTTTGGGGTTTTTGGGGGAAATGCATGAAACTCTTGCTCATGTGCTCATCTAATTGAATTGGTTGAAGATAAGTGTCTATGAGTGGATTTTTGACATGTTTTGGTGCATCTCTTGCTTTCTTGAAATTTTATGACTTGTATGTTGATCTATGGAGCTTAATTATCTCATATCTTGAGCTTTACAACAAGGTAGTTGTTTGAGATTTAATTCATCACTAATGTTCATATGAGTTCTTGCAAGTAAATAGATGAATACTTGTGCTTCTTTGATCCTTGCTTCCTTGAATGATTTGAATGAGTTTAGATTGGTATTTCCTCGAATTGCTTGCATTATATTATAACATATTTGTCCCTTTACCTTCCTTCATGTTGTGGATGTGATTTTGCTTGGTTTTGCTTTGGTTTGCAAGCTTTTTCTCGTTTTTTTTAGCCTCTGACCCAAATCCACCGGGGTAGATTTCTGCTTTGAAAATAATCCACCGGGGTGGATTTGAGGCAGAGAGTTGTCTGCCCTAAATCCATGGGGGTGGATTCCCCCTTTGGAAAAAATCCACCGGGGTGGATTTAGGGCAGTGGCTCCTTTTTGCTCCGAACTTTGTTTTCTTGTTTTTCTTCGCTTGTTTGCTTTTCTCCTACCCCTAATATGATCCCTAAGCTTTGCTAACATGTAGTATTATGTGTTAATTTGATTTTATTAGATTTTTGAATTCATTTGATATGATTTGAAGGAGTTATGATTCGATATGCCTTAAATGATATACGTGTACTATTTTCTTGTGTGGTTTGCCTTCTTTATGCATTTTAAACTCATGAACGCTTATGGTATGCTATAATACGATACATTATGAGGTTATTTGATATGATATGAGTTTAATTCTTGAATCCTTATGTATTATTTTATTATTTGCTCCGGTATGCCTAAATATGAATTTATATGACATGCATTGCACCCACTCGCATTTGTATGCATCGCCGTGCGTCTAATTGGTTCATGATTGAGTCTAAGTCTCTGGTGTTGTGTTCTTTTGTTTCAGATCCCCTTCCGAACGTCGTTGAACCCAAGGTTTAGGTGTTTGTTTGCTCTTTTTTGGCCCCGGACTCTACCTACTGTTGCTACAAGGTGAGGTTTAGGATCTTTTCCTTTAGTTAATCGACCTATGGCCTAAATGTGATGATTTCTCACCCGCATGCGAATATACTATATATTTATATATTAGATATGTGTCATATGATATGTTTATGACCTTGTCATACGATTAAACGTTTTAAACTATAAGTATAAGCATATATAAGCTTGAAAATGTTTTGCAACGAGGCTATGCTGCAAACCGTGTGTTGTCAAGCAAGCTAGGATCTACCTCAACATCTTAATGTTAAGGAAGACACGGAGAGGTACGCGTATAGCATATGCCGAGTTACAAGGTAAGGTATGCTCGATAAGGTACGTAAGTTATGTTTAATTATGTAGCGAGTTAAATAAGTTTAATTGGATAATTGGTTGTTACTGGGCCCCGGAGACGTGGGTAAGGACGCCCGGGACGGCAAGGGCCGTCGGGTTAAGCCTTTTCACAGTCTCCATTCGGAGTACTCACGCGCGACTCTTGGAGGTTGAGGAGGCATGGTGCTTCAAGCACATTGCGGGTTAGGTACCCCATGTGCATTGGTAATTAGGTGGAGAGGGTTTGACTCCCGAAACACCGTGGTTGTTGGGGATGGATTGTTTATGTATTTATGGTTTTCTTGATTTTCTTATGTTATAGAGGAGTGAGGGTTAAGTGCTCGTACCCGCCGAGCTTTTGTACGATTCATTGATTATGAAACGGGATAGGAGCTTCCTTTAACTCTAGTACGTTTTGTTTTGATTATGAAATGTTTAAGTTATCTTGAAAATTGGCTTGGTGTGCAAAACCCTATTCCCGGTTCATAATCCTTTGATTAATATGTGCTTTATTCTATATTTAAGTAGTGTGTGGGTGTGCGTTAGCCCCCTCACTCAGTCAAGTTGTGGCTGACCCCTCTTCTTTTCCCTCCTTAGTTGCAGGTCTGGTCGAGCTAAGCGGGATAGTACGTGGTCGTGTTGTGCTAGCTAGTTTGGGTCGAGTCAGCATTTCATACTTCTATCTTTTGAATATTTTAATATGTATTTGAATTAAATTGCACTTTTGGAATTAACACTTAATGTATTATTGGATCTATTTTGGGCAATGAGGCTATTTATATATAGTAATGTATGTGCTTTTGTTGAGCTCTTATGGATACTGTTTGATGCTTCCACCTTTTCTGTGTTTGTTTTGCGCGCTCTGTTGTCGTCTTAGCCCCGCTTAGCCTAGTGTATGTGTGTAGGTCCCCGTTCGCTTAGTCTTGGGCTCATGTATGGACTTCCATTTCATATGTGGGTTTGGGTCTAGGTGCGGGGGATGTGATGGCTCGTCGCTCCGGGCGTCACATCCTAAAGTGGTATCAGAGCTCCGGGTTGCAAAACCAGAGTTCTAGTGTCGTGTTGTGTCAAGTCTAGGTCGTACGGCTTAGGAACAAGGTGATAACGTGTGCATTGCATTGAGATATATGAAACTTCTTGAATTATGTGTTTTAAATTTCGTTTTCAATTACTTAAATGTCGCATTCTTATGTTTTACTTGCATTTATTACTTTAACTATGTGTCATACCCACTTACTAACCGCATGCATTGTATTTTCACCTAGCTTGTGCATTGCAGGTTAACACCTTTCTACCGAATCATATAGATAACCAAGGCAACTAATTTCTCTCTCTACCCATCAAGATGTAAGGAAAATTACCTCGGTTTACCACAAGAGATGCTCTGGCCTCCTCAAGTGCACCTGTTCCTGAAGTACAATTCCTATGTGCTTATTGTAAAGGGCCAAATCACACCTATGGAGATTGTAGGAAGCGGTTAGGGGCTTGTTTTGGATGCGGTGCTCCCGATCACAAGGTCAATGCATGTCCCCAAAATGATCAACGGCGGGCTAAAGAATCTGAAAGGTTGGCCCGATTTATGGATGGGATTAGAAGAGATCTCAAGGACATTAAGCCCAGAACTCACCCGAATGAATGGCTTGAGTCCACAAGGAGAGCTCTCAAAGCCGAGTCGAAGGAATTGCGAAAAAGAAGCATGGTGGGAAAATTCGAGCTGGAGAGTAGTTTTGGGTCGGGATCGAAACGGAGCCGAGGGATTAACGAACCGAGCTCAAATAAGAATAGGAAGATGAAAGAGGCTCAACTACCGGAACAACCTCCATGTGCTCATTGCAAGAGCACGACCCACATCTATGAGAATTGCTAGAAAAGGTTGGGACACTGTTATGGGTGTGGATCGCCAAAGCATAAGTTGGATGCATGCGATCGACTAAGGCCAAAGAAACAACCGAGAGGTAATCGCATTCATAGCATGCGCACTCATCTTACATCGTACCTCATTACACTATTATGATGTGTGTTATGTATTGTTATTACTTGTTGTTTTCTTGCTTTATTGGGTGATAACGTGACGCATAGCATAAACAAATCTAACCCGACATGCATAAGTTCTATGTCTTCATGATAGCATGTATGAGATCTTTACACCTTCGAGTGGAGTTTTTCTCGTAGTAATAAGAACCAGGGTAAGAAGAAGGTGAAAATTCAAAGGAGTTAGAGGAGATAATTACAAGAAGGCTGAGGACCCTGCGAAAAGAGAAGGATTCTTTAATGATGAGTGGTCAAGGGAATGTTGAAGGGAGAATTGAAACCACGATCCGAGAACAAGTATTCAATCTAAACTCCTAGGAGGGAAAAGAATAACTCTCTGTTCTAGAGGAACTTTAATCGGATTCCACAGGATCATCTAACCCGAGAAAAGAGCAAAGGAATGATCTTTAGAATATTTTAATTCGAGATTCAGATCAATGATGAGGTGATGATCTTCAAGAGGACTCAAGGTAAAATAGGTTCTTTAAGGGGATAAGTAACAAAGATTATAGGAGAAGGTTCGAATATCATGGGGTTAGGGGATAATTAGCACTACAGACCATCAAGAAAGAGTTTCCAATTAGACCAACCCATAAGAAATCAAGCTCGGGAAAGAGAAAAGAAGAAGAGAGAACAGAGACACCTCGGATTTTGGGAAAGGAAGAAGTTGGATTGGGAGAATATAAAAAGAATCGATCATTACAGTGATTCCAAGTCTATGGAGGAACCAAGATGCGAGAAGTTTTATCTTTGGGATGGATTGGAGTTTACTTTCCAGATCCAAGTGGAATTGGCCGTGTTGTAAAGTTGAATTAGGAGATATAAAGCAACAAATGAAAACGATAAAGAAAGGCCGGCAAAGAGTTTTGGAAGGCAATTGTCTACCCAAGTGCAAGTCAATAAAGGACAAGTCATGCAACTAATTCGAATTCGTAAAGAGTAAAATCGAGGGAATTCCATCGAGGTGATAACTAAGTAAAGATTCGGAACGATAATTGGAGGTCGATTAGTAGGAAGAAGTCAGGATACTAATTCCATAGAAATAGAAAAATTGAAGTCAAGAAATCATAATCTCGGACCGTGCAGATATACTAGTTGATGTAAGAAGATTTACGGAGATTTTGAAGACCGTGGGGTTTTAAAGGAATTCGAGAATTATCTGGCCATGGTCCAAAGTCACCTAGGACATGTTCTTACACCTTTTGGCTGAGAATGAGAAGGGTTAATTCAAAGAGGAGTAGAGAGAAACTTTCAAAACGGCTCGACCAGAGCAACTCCACACCACTACAAGGGGATTGTTAGGTGGGACAAGAAGAGTCCACCCAGTGGATACGGTGATTAGAATATACGGAGTTGGAGAAAGAAATTGATTATCAAGTTAGGATTCTTCCAAGAAGCTTGAGACCGAGATTGTCGAGCTGGGAGCCTTACAACACCAACTTTGGCTACTCACCTAATCATCCAGATGTCAAGAAATTCCAAACAACGATGAACGGTACACAAATCATTCATGGCACGCGCATCATGCATTCTTGTTTTGCTATTTGGATTATTGTAATTTGTTCTTGTGTGTATTTCTTACCTGTTGAGTGCTTACTTGTTCTGAGAGTACGAGAGTGTGGTAAGTCGAGGGTCGAGGTTGCAATGGACTTTCGAGGCAACAGCGAATAGAAGGATGGCTATCTTGGAGGAACTTCCCAAGTTAGAAGGTGCGAGTGGTGAAAGTCCAGTAACTACGCTACTCATGTAACGCCGAGCTCTTGAGTTAGTTTGGAACAAATCAAATGGTGGGTGATGAATCAAATTTGGACCCTCCTACCATGCGAGATGTTTGAATTGCTCCTAGCCCGGATCAAGCGGTGAGGAATTCTTCCATCAAGACTTCAAGAGTTGATCAAACCCCCTTCGTGTTGGAAGACCTTACCGAGCTAACCCTTGTCGGGACATCATGAACCTCGAACTTGGGTGAATACGGAAGTTGTTCGAGCTTGAAACTCGAGCAGTAGAACCTTGGGACCAGGTTCTCTTAAGGGGGGAAGATTGTGACACCCCGCTCGCTCGCACGTACAGGTACGCGTCACGTGTGAGTTTATTTTCCGTAACTTAGTTGATTCCTTATTTAATTGATGACTTTATATGACGTGTGTTCTCACATTTTATTTCTCATATTAACTACTTGAATTATTTGTTAAGAATTTGCCCTAATTGAGCTCCTAATGTGAATATATGCAATTTGTGAAATTTACGATTTATGAATTAGAATCCCGAGTATGTCAACTTTGTGAACTATATGAATTAGATGATTTTAGGACTTATTTGTATGTATTAACTTGCCTTGGACTTAATTGATTTTAGTTTGGACTCAATTGCACTTTATTTGAATTTTTGGGCCTTTTTGTAAATTGGCCACTCTTGAGTCCTTAATTCGTATCTTGAGCTAGGGAACTCGGATTCGAGTTCCGTCACCTCCATTGGACTCGAATCAACGATTTGGATTCAATGGGACAAGCCTCATCACCTTTTGAATTAGTTTCGACCTCCCGATGATGCAAACTCGCCCTACGTGCGATTCGTTCGAGAAATTCCTACCTCTCTATCTATCTCTGAGATGTTTGGATTTTTCAAAACTCCATGGACATGCAGAAGAGAAATGCTATCCCCACTCGGACCAAGACAGAACTTTGACTTGTTCAAATAACAATTAAGGTGAAGCAGGGTCAGGAACGATGAATCTCTTTATGATAAACAGATCCACTTTGCAAGTTCGTTATTACGGGTAGTTCCTACAAAGGATCAGACTAATGACGTATACAATACTTGAATTCTCGATGTAGATGCTACATAGTTGACCTAAAACGCCCCTAGATACCTACTTGGAGGCTAGCCCACTTGTCTCTTGTCCTTGCTTTGACTTTATTACACCCAAGACCCTTCTTTCCCTTCCATTTTGATGCCAAAACCGAGCCCCCTCAGCCCCAAGAAGAAAGGAGAGACTCCATGGAAGGAACCTCCATTTTTTGCCCTTAAGCTCAAGATTTTCATCCTTTCTTGCTCCAATCTTTTAAGGTAAGTTAGGATTCTTGATTCTCTTGTTCTTGTGCTTCTTTCTCTCCATGAATTTCATGCTTTGATGTTGAGGATCTTTGTATATGCCAAACCTGATGAATAGTTAGGGTTCTTGGTAGATTTTGGATTCTATGTGCATTCTTTGGCTATTTGGAGTTTGATGGCTTATATGATGACCTAGGAGGCTTCTTTCTTGCTTATTTGTGATTCTTGTTGATGGTAGTTGACTGGGGTAAGATTTACCATTTATGCTCTTTGGGGTTTTTGGGGGAAATGCATGAAACTCTTGCTGATGTGCTCATCTAATTGAATTGGTTGAAGATAAGTGTCTATGAGTGGATTTTTGACATGTTTTGGTGCATCTCTTGCTTTCTTGAAATTTTATGACTTGTATGTTGATCTATGGAGCTTACTTATCTCATATCTTGAGCTTTACAACAAGGTAGTTGTTTGAGATTTAATTCACCACTAATGTTCATATGAGTTCTTGCAAGAAAATAGATGAATACTTGTGCTTCTTTGATCGTTGCTTCCTTGAATGATTTGAATGAGTTTAGATTGGTATTTCCTCGAATTCCTTGCATTATATTATAGCATATTTGTCTCTTTACCTTCCTTCATGTTGTGGATGTGATTTTGCTTGGTTTTGCTTTGGTTTGCAAGCTTTTTCTCGTTTTTTTTAGCCTCTGACCCAAATCCACCGGGGTAGATTTCTGCTTTGAAAATAATCCACCGGGGTGGATTTGAGGCAGAGAGTTGTCTGCCCTAAATCCATGGGGGTGGATTCCCCCTTTGGAAAAAATCCACCGGGGTGGATTTAGGGCAGTGGCTCCTTTTTGCTCCGAACTTTGTTTTCTTGTTTTTCTTCGCCTGTTTGCTTTTCTCCCACCCCTAATATGATCCCTAAGCTTTGCTAACATGTAGTATTATGTGTTAATTTGATTTTATTAGATTTTTGAATTCATTTGATATGATTTGAAGGAGTTATGATTCGATATGCCTTAAGTGATATACGTGTAATATTTTCTTGTGTGGTTTGCCTTCTTTATGCATTTTAAACTCATGAACGCTTATGGTATGCTATAATACGATACATTATGAGGTTATTTGATATGATATGAGTTTAATTCTTGAATCCTTATGTATTATTTTATTATTTGCTCCGACATGCCTATATATGAATTTATATGACATGCATTGTACCCACTCGCATTTGTATGCATCGCCGTGTGTCTAATTGGTTCATGATTGAGTCTAAGTCTTTGGTGTTGTGTTCTTTTGTTTCAGAGCCCCTTCCGAACGCCGTTGAACCCAAGGTTTAGGTGTTTGTTTGCTCTTTTTTGGCCCCGGACTCTACCTACTTTTGCTACAAGGTGAGGTTTAGGATCTTTTCCTTTAGTTAATCGACTTATGGCCTAAATGTGATGATTTCTCACCCGCATGCGAATATACTATATATTTATATATTAGATATGTGTCATATGATATGTTTATGACCTTGTCATACGATTAAACGTTTTAAACTATAAGTATAAGCATATATAAGCTTGAAAATGTTTTGCAACGAGGCTATGCTGCAAACCGTGTGTTGTCAAGCAAGCTAGGATCTACCTCAACATCTTAATGTTAAGGAAGACACGGAGAGGTAAGCATATAGCATATGTCGAGTTGCAAGGTAAGGTATGCTCGATAAGGTACGTAAGTTATGTTTAATTATGTAGCGAGTTAAATAAGTTTAATTGGATAATTGGTTGTTACTGGGCCCCGGAGACGTGGGTAAGGACGCCCGGGACGGCAAGGGCCGTCGGGTTAAGCCTGTGCACAGTCTCCATTCGGAGTACTCACGCGCGACTCTTAGAGGTTGAGGAGGCGTGGTGCTTCAAGCATATTGCGGGTTAGCTACCCCATGTGCATTGGTAATTAGGTGGAGAGGGTTTGACTCCCGAAACACCGTGGTTGTTGGGGATGGATTGTTTATGTATTTATGGTTTTCTTGATTTTCTTACTTTATAGAGGAGTAAGGGTTAAGTGCTCGTACTCGCCGAGCTTTTGTACGATTCATTGATTATGAAACGGGATAGGAGCTTCCTTTAACTCTAGTACGTTTTGATTTGATTATGAAATGTTTAAGTTTATATTGAAAATTGGTTTGGTTTGCAAAACCCTATTCCCGGTTCATAATCCTTTGATTAATATGTGCTTTGTTCTATATTTATGTAGTGTGTGGGTGTGCGTTAGCCCCCTCACTCGGTCAAGTTGTGGCTGACCCCTTTCCTTTTCCCTCCTTAGTTGTAGGTCTGGTCGAGCTAAGCGGGATAGTACGTGGTCGTGTTGTGCTAGCTAGTTTGGGTCGAGTCAGCATTTCATACTTGTATCTTTTGAATATTTTAATATGTATTTGAATTAAATTGCACTTTTGGAATTAACACTTCATGTATTATTGGATCTATTTTGGGCAATGAGGCTATTTATATATAGTAATGTATGTCCTTTTGTTGAGCTCTTATGGATACTGTTTGATGCTTCCACCTTTTCTGTGTTTGTTTTGCGCACTCTGTTGTCGTCTTAGCCCCGCTTAGCCTAGTGTGTGTGTGTAAGTCCCCGTTCGCTTAGTCTTGGGCTCATGTATGGACTTCCATTTCATATGTGGGTTTGGGTCTAGGTGCGGGGGATGTGATGGCTTGTCGCTCCGGGCGTCACAAATGCTAGGGACCCGGCTGGGAGCAAGCCATGGAAGATCCCATGTCCGCAAAAAATTCGCCTCTTCCTCTGGCTTTGTAAACACAACAACCTCCTTACAAATGCCCTCAAGTTTGATAGGCTTTTTGGTGCTACGGATATCTACAGCAGATGCCGGGAAGATCGTGAAGATATTGTACATTTGCTGCGTGACTGCTCCATGGCAGCGAAGGTCTGGGAGCTCTGCGTAGACCAGCCTTCTTTGACAAGTATCAGAAATTTGAGTAAAAGTGGTTGGCTTGAGCAGCTGCTTCTGCTAGATTGTAAGCACAACTTTGAACCCACGTGGCCATGGTGGGCTATGGCCTTGTCAATTCTATGGAATTTGTGGAAGGCCAGGAACAAGAGAGAGTATCAGTTGGTAAATGAGCCGCGGAATGTGACGGTCAATAACATTCTCAGATTTGCTACTGATCTCGTGCAGAACTTTGAAGGGAATTCGGGAAAAATAAAGCAGCCAAGGGTCTACTGGTTTGGGAAGCGCCGGAAATTGGTTGGGTTAAACTAAACTCCGATGCGAGTTTCTTCGAGCATACAAAGCAAGCCGCTGCTGGGGGTTTGATCAGAAATGCAGACGGGAATTGGGTCGTGCTCTTCACTATGAAGTTGGGGGGTGTTTCCATTAATTTGGCGGAGGTTCTGGACCCTTCGGAAGGGATTGGAGATTGCTTGGCAAAGACGTTTTCCTAAAGTCGAAATTGAAGTGGATTCTATGACCGTGCTTAATTGGGTCACTAACGAGGACATTGAAGATCATCCTTGTAAGAATATTATCACCGACTGTCGAAGGCTTCTTCATACCCCATGGGAAGCTAAAATTCACCATGTCTTTCGGGAAAAGAATAGTAGTGTCGATTTGCTTGCGAAGATTGACCATACCATCAATGTTGATTGCTTAATTTGGGAGTCCCATCCGGAGGGTGTTGTTTGATTTGCTTTGTTTCTCGCGCGGTCTGGGCTTTTGGCGGACAAAAAACAAAACATATATTACACTTACAAAATATACTTATTTATAATATGTTTGCGTTGGATTCGTGCCATATCCTTAATTTGTTTTAGTTATCTTCTAATATATTATTTTTATGAATAATATAATTCAAACAAAATCATTTTTCGGCCTTCTTTCATGGACAAATTCTTTTCCACTATGATTCCTTCCTGCCTATAATATGAGCCTAAAAAATTTAAAAATATTTCCAACTGTACATGACAAACTAATGCAAGACAGAAATGGTGTGACACAAAATCATTGCATAGTGCCTGGTGGTTTGACGGGTAAATTAACCCAACTGCGTGGGTTTATATTTGTAATAATTGCGCAAATTAGTAGTTAATTAAAGTTGATAATATTATTAGATGTAATCATACATGCACCTACAGAGACACATATCCACTGACAAAATTCATAAATCTGTTAACTTTTTTACTTAACATAATGTGATTCTCCCCGTTTTTAATATATATAATAAGACATAGATAGAAAGTGATATATATATATATATATGGAGAGAGAGAGAGGAGAGAGGAGAGAGGAGAGAGAGAGAGAGTGAGAGAGATTCCCTTGAAGTGCAGCAACACAGAGGGGTTTAGTGCCAATTGGTAGCATGGCTGAGTGCTAGGCCAAGTGTTGAAATCTTTTCTAACCATGGTCTAATTAACCCTATTTTAATTCAACCCCTGGTTAAATTTAGACCCTTTCTCCAATTGTCCTTTACTTCTTGCTTTTGTAATTTAAAAAATCGTTACTAAAAATAAGTTGTCTTTCAGTCTTTGAGATGCTATATGACACTAAGCAGAGTGTATTGATATTGATCAAGGATTACACACACAAATATACGTATCCTTAAGTATTTATTTTTAATAATTTAAGATGGCACAATAAATATATAGGCTGATGGATGAGGGATATTGATTATTCCTTAGAGTTTCTTTTTCAATTAAGAATGAATAGTAGTATTATGAAATATGAATAGTCGTTAATTGATGCCCATATAATTATGCACCAATAAAAGCCGCATCTATCTCGTTCTGCTAGAATGTCATGAGTGGGCTATATATGTATAATTTACTTGTATGTTACTTCCCCAATTTAAAGTATTATTATTACATGTATGTATCTTGATGCAATATTCTCAAATTCAGTGTATTATAATTTCAAACTAAAATATTAATATTTTTGCAATATTAATGCAATTCCAAAACTTAATTACTCGTGAAGAAAAACCCAATTAGATGACTCTATAAATTAGTGAATCTACGAACCGCAAAATAAATAAAATTGAATAACGCAATCCTCTCCCCAAAACCCACCCCAAAAAAAATAATAATAAGGGCGAATTATATTTAAGTACCCTCAGGTTTGATCTAATTACAATGTAATTGTTATTCTTTCGATTATTACCATATAGTCCATGAAGTATTCTTTCCGTCTGAGGTCCCTAAACGGCGTTAGAATTTTATCTGAAATCCCTAAACGACCTAATTTAAATTTAACTAGAAATTATAAATGCATTTCTTATTGTTTTATTATGTTGCAAAATGATCTCTATATTAAGTTGAAATTACATACTAATCCCTGAAAATCCTAACGGTGGGACCTTAGTTTGAAATCAAACCTTAGGGACTATATGATAATAATTAAAAGAACAGGGATTGTTTTTTAATTAGGCCAAATATAAGGGTAGTCAGATGTAATTCACCCTAATGATAATAATAAAAGAAAAGATAAAATAAATAGTTGATTTAATTAATTTAGTTGTTCAAATTCTGAGTTAGTGTTGTGAGCTTTGTATTTTTCCTCTGCTCTTAAATCTTAATTTTGGTAAACCACTTTAGTTCACCAGAAAATAAGCCTTTTTTCCTCCTCTTTTCTTTCCCCATTTGCTCTTGATTCCACACCAACCCACCCATTTCTTCACACACAATTCCCACTCTGTTTTCTACATATCATCACTCCTCTCTCTTCAAACCATAGAGAGAGAAATAAGAATGAAGAGAAAGTGCCCATCTTCGTCTTGCTCTTCTTCTTCATCTTCTTCCTGCATTGAATCACCAATTTCAGAAAGCGATGATGTGACCAGAAACCCCCTCAAATCCTCCAAAATCAACAACAAACCCAAAACTAAACGCGTTAGAGCCAAAAAAGTTCAAAATAGCAACATCAATGCCGCCGCTGTTGATCAATCCGCCACCTCCCCCAAATCCAGAAGCTCCGTTTACAGAGGCGTAACCAGGTAAAATTAACCGAAAATTCACACACTTACACAACAATTGGCTGCATGCATGAAATTCAAATGTTCTCATTGTCAATTTATTAATTTTCTCGGTAATTCAAATTAATTCAAGTGTTTTTGGTGGCGCAGGCATAGATGGACGGGGAGGTACGAAGCTCATCTGTGGGACAAAACTACCTGGAACAGCATTCAGAACAAGAGAGGAAGACAAAGTGATTAAAATTTTCTTGTTTTTTTTTTTTATTTTATTTTATTATTTTTCTGGTTTTCTCTTTTCAAGGAGATCTGCTATCTTAGTTAATTTAATACGAAAAAGAAGTGGTCCAATGCTGGTTTAATTATTTGTTTATCTTTTTCTGCTGCAATTAATTGTTAATTTAACTCTGATTGTGTGTTTTTATTCTTGATGGCGATCCCGACCCGGTTCGAATTATAACGTTCATAAACGCATTTGTCGCGGCGCAGTTTATTTAGGTAAGTTCCCATTTTTTGGTTTTGAAGTTCATGTATATATATGTGTGTTTGTTTATGCATGCATTGGTTTAGGCAATAAATTTGAATAAATTAGTTTCTAATTGTGGACACACAATGCAGGAGCTTATGATAATGAGGAAGATGCGGCCAGGACCTACGATTTAGCTGCCCTTAAGTATTGGGGCCCTGCCAGTATTCTCAATTTTCCGGTCTCTCTCTCTCTACATACATATAAATATTTGTTGTGTTACACACTGTTACATAGGCGGTTTTTTTTGAATGCTTTTTGAATTTACACGTGGAATTTAGCAAAGAGCTGGCTTCTTTTCTGGTTCGGGGAGAAAATACGCAGGCATGCATTAGTGCCATTTGTGGGACGCCGGCCGGGAGATATATATTAGACTTTTAATATTTCTATATTCTTATGGTAGAAAGTTAAAAATGTACATTTGTATCAAAATAATTATTAGAATATATAATTTTTAATAACTGAAATAATTTCAGAAAAGATGTATTTTGTAATTAATTTACGCATTAGTTGACAGGTTCACTTTTAAAAAGGTGTACATTTTTTGTTTGTTTGTTTTTTTTTTTTTTGGTAATTTAGGAATAGCGGCAGCTAGGTAGGGATTATTGATTGGTGTGTACCGATTATTACGGTTTAATAGAGAAGGGGCTAACTAATTGAGGCCACTAATTAATGTTGCTTGACTAAAATGCAGCTGGAGACGTATGGCAAAGAGCTTGAAGAAATGGAAAAATTGACCAAGGAGGAATATTTGGCTTCCCTCAGACGCCGCAGCAGTGGGTTTTCGAGGGGGGTCTCCAAGTATCGCGGGGTAGCGAGGTAACGAAATGTTTGAAAGCCGAAATTGAAAAGATATAAAGAATTATTGAAGTTAATATTATTATTATAAATGACCTTGCTTAATCATATAGGAATTTGTTTTAAGCATTTTCTTTTTAGTAATTTTATAAAATGAATAAAAGAGTGTAATTGTGCCATTAGATTCTTCGTGCACCATTAATTATGAGGTTTCCACTAAACAGTATAGTTTAGCAATTTAATATAGGTGTCGTATTGGAATTTTTGAGAAGGTAGGAGGAAATTTATATTAAGGTGGTCCGATTAGCCTCAAATCCAAATAAAAAGGATATAAAATGAAAAAAAAAAATTTGAGGTTTTTCTCATGCTTTTCTTGCACAAATAAATCGGTTGATTGGGGCCCACTTGTGGTTCATTCTTCCCATGGCTATAGCCTATATGGTTTTCTGGCGTGATAAAACGTGTATTTTGTGTGATCAAATATTGAGATTGACGTGCTTATCTGAATTTTTTCCTGAAAATTTTGACCTTTTCTTATTTTATTTTCTTTTTTTGGGAAAGAGACCTCTTCTGATTAAGAAACGAAAATTCAGCATTGTTTTATGGATATGACAGGCACCATCACAATGGCCGGTGGGAAGCTCGGATAGGGCGTGTTTGTGGAAACAAGTATCTGTATCTCGGAACCTACAGTATGTTCTCCTTATTTAATTTATTTTTCATCAATTTCATAATATCTTTTATATCAAATAACAAACACAAGATAGAATAAGATACAAACGGTGTAACTCATACAAATAAGACTACTTTACCTCCATTTACAAACACCGATCGAGTTAAAGTTGGTGAAATTGATAAATGAAAATTTTACTTTTAAGGACGATTAGTTACTCCATTCATGTGATTGTGGTTGATTTAACCTTTAGATCAAGCTCGAGATTTGAAGATTAGGAAAAAAAAAAAAAAGGTATAGTATCAATTTGTTTAATTACCAACCCACCTAAGTCCTAATGAGTTGTAGTCTTGTAGAGATCTGATTCTGGATATCTATCCGCTTGTCCTCAAACCGGACCAAATAATTTATTAGGGATTAAAAGCTGACATGGCACATTGCTGACTACTATATGCTTTAAAATAATGCTAATAATAATTTTAAGACAATCTCTGCAGTACTTGGAAAGTAGACTTTGTGTCAACTTTATAAAACGCTAAAATATTCTTTCGGTGGGCCGGGAGGGTGAGGGTGAGGGTGAGGGTGAGGGTGAGGGTGGGGGTGGGGGGATTTGTGCATTTTTTATTAGCTGTATATTTTGACCATAAATTAAATAGGGCGAGCTAAGTATAGGTCACTGAATTTAGGCTTAATTACAATCTGATTCCTATTCTTTTGAATATCACAATATAGTCTCTATATTTCTTGTTTTATTTGAGATCCATTAACGAAATTTATAAAAATACACTTATGCCCCTGACGGTTTTGTAAGTGTTACATTTAATATTTGACTAAAAATGAAAAATCGTTCCTAAAAGTATACAAATATTAACAAATTAACAAGGGTTATGGACTAAAATGTAATTTCCAAACAATCATGAAATACGTTGTAATTAGGCCTAAATACAGGGTAATTGAATGTAATTATTTCTAAATAAATATTTAGATGGATCCAATTAGTGTGCAGCTCAAAGATCAGATGGACTAACCTGAGGACTTTTGGGATTTTGAGTTCAAAAATTCAAGGGTTGGTTTAAATAAATTAGGTAAAACGCCCCTTGCAACTTTTTCAAGCAAGAAGTTCAAATTTGGTGTATTACATGCTATACAAGCTGCACAGGGGTGATGCACATATGGGGTGAATAACATGTGTGCAGTGGTAACATAATAATCATAGATTTGGTGTCCATATATATAATAATTATCAATTTAGGTTCTATATTTGCATTTCATTTCATAAGTCTATGTTAGAACAATTTAGTATTCTATAAAATGATAATTGAATTTTGGGTTATTTTCATATGGCCGATATCCATTAAAATGAAATATTATAGAGGAACGAGTTGGGTTAGGATACAACCCCAAATATTGGTTACGATTGTGAATATAGGTAAACGATTGTATAAAGGCGAAGACGCCTCTGTTTCTTTAAAAAAAAACTGTATTTCCTTATTTTTAAACAAGAAATTATATTTCACTTGCTTGTTTTGTTGCTTTGGAGAAAATAGGCATGTGAAATTAGGGTTAAGCAATAGCTAGTATTGAGTCTAAGATACTACATTCTGCCAAATGTATTAGGAGATTGATTGCATCATTTAATTTGAAAAACCTTGAATTAATTAAAATATCCTGCAGATTTATATTAGATTAATGTTTCCTGAACTTAAGCTCGTGATAGTGTCAGATCTTTAGTTGGTTAAGCCATTAAACCTTGCTTTTTAGAATAATCTCCATGTACCAGCATATATAAAAAATACATATATGCAAGAATGTAAATCTTGAAGGTTGCTTTAAACTTTTTCCTTCTCTTGGTACTTATTAGGTATGTAATGGACCTGCATATTAGCTCATTATATTTCGTACTTACCTTTTGGAAGATAGCTTAACTTGTAGAACTTAGCCACTTTTAAAAATTATTTGTGCGAGGCTATTTATATTTATATGTTCAAATACACTGCCGTCCATATATCAATAAGAGTTTCACGTGTTAGATTTCACTAAACGATCGAACATAATCGAGGTTTTCTTTAGGGCTCATTAATGATGTTGATTTTTGATGTGATACATGGAAAAGGTACATGCATGATACATACATAATGTGAAACATGGTATGGCCGGCCCATAATATGCTCAGTAACAAGTCATGACTGAAAAAGAGACTTGTATTTCCCTGCTAATTAGTATTCTGTTCTGCATTAAAATACATCTTAAAAAATAACAGAAAAGAAAAATTGTATTATCAAAATTCAAAATCCCTATAAGCCTACTTGTGTTGTTCTTAATTCTTAATGAGTTAATCTCCTTTATTTACATAGGCACCCAAGAAGAGGCGGCAGCAGCATACGACATGGCAGCAATAGAATTCCGAGGCCCTAATGCGGTGACAAACTTCGACATCAGTAATTACGCGAATAAATTAAACAAACCAATTCTACCACCCAATCAACCTCAAGCAAGAATACAAGAAGAAGGCGATCAAGTACTGCAAGTCAAGGAGGAGCTAAATCCAGTTGTCCTTACAAAAGTAAATGCAGTGGAAGCACAATATCATCATCATGATCAACACGATCATCATCAAGAGAAAGACAAACAAGATGTAAACCAAGTTTTTCAGTCAATCGGTATCCCTAAGTTAGAATCTTCGATAGGTGGTGCCGTGATGGAACCCGATGAGGAACACGAGCATCCATGGGACCACCTCTGTTTGGAAACGGGATTTAGTATGCTACCAATTCCCGACGACATTCCTCTTGATAAAACCTCAGAAGTTTTTGATTATAAAGGATTTGAGGATGATATTGAGTGCATTTTCGATGGACCGTTGGGTGATAATGAGGTGCTCATCCATGATGCAATGTCAACAACCACATCGGTTTGCAGCAATGTCTAATAATTTGTGTTTAAAGTTTTGGGATCTTTGTTTTGGGATAATTGAGTTTATCTTACTTGAGCTGAGGAAACTTTGTTGTAGAGAGGATAATTGTAACATGCAGTGCTTCTGCGCAAGATGAATGTCCTAGGCTCCCCTTTTTCCCCTTGTTGAGATTAGACTTTCAAAGATAACCATGTTTATCACTAGTAATCTAGGTCTTCTTAGCGTTTTCTTATAAAATCAATTTGATGAGCTTTCTTCTCACTTTTTCTCCATTTTTGTCAAAAACACTTGTCTTGTGTTTGGAATTTGATTTGTAATGAGAAAAATGCAAAGGAAATTCAAATGAATATAGTGCGAAGACAGAATTGTACAATTTGGCCATAGTCATTTTTTATTGGGGAAAAATGCAAAATCAGGATACCAACTATCCCGAACTAGCGTTTTCGGGACAGTAAATTTTCCGGTGACAAAAATGTTCATTATCTCTAAAAATCTGTCATTTTCGGGACAATACTCGTCGGATTCCACTGTAGCCGCCGGATTTTATTGACACGTGGAAACGTTGCTGACATGTACACTGACAATACATCCACGTCGGTTAAAATTGTCCACGTTAGTTACAGATGGGAGTTGACGTGGATGGGTCCCACCAGACCTTACTTTTTAATTTTCAAATTAAAGTGTACATGTGAAGCTTCATCTCGGTTCATTTCCCCAAAAAAAGTAGACGACGGTTCAGTAAACTTTGTTCCCAAATTTTTTCCTCTGAAGTCTGGAATTTTGAACGAAAAACCTTCTGTTTTGCCGATTCTTGCTTGAGAGATTGAAGGATTCAGATACGCCGAAGGGTGAAACGTTATCATTTGGTGCACCATGGTGAGGATTCGGTCTGAAGGGATGGTAAACATCCCGCCGTTGTATCGTAAGTGCTAAAATCACAAAAACCTTTTTTTTTTTTTTTGGGTTGAATGTGATGTCTGTTTGTTTGATCTAAAGATTCCTCTGCATGTTGCTGTGTTTATGCTGTTTTTCTATTCTTTAAAGTATTTGAAAACTGTGTTGTGCAGTAATTTAATGTTTTCATGGTCCCCTTTGTCCACCGATGCTCCCCATTACTGAACCATGTGTTCCCTTTATTAAATGTGAGTCTTGGTTTAGGGTTTAGACAATAAAAAACGATTAAAACGCAATTGTTGAATCATCTTTTTGTTTTTTATAAAATTTCAGATCCCGACTCAACTTCAATGACTTTGGCAATATGTTATGGTGGGAAGGTAGTGTTGGCGGATTACGAGGGTGGTAAGGTTAGAAAGGTTGATTATGTGGATGTAGCTAAACTAAAGCTTGAACAACTTCAAGAATACGTGCAGGATTTGGTATTAGAGGGTCTGTAATTAGGTGGTATGTACCAGTGCATGGAGGCTTTAAGCTGTTGTTGTCTGATTTTGAACTAGTTAGGTATGCAAATAAATATATGAAAAAAGGGAGAGAATATCCATTAGTATTTGACACCGTGATTCCAGAAGATACAAATGATGCGGGTGGGGGGTCAGGTAATGTAGGTGCAGAGGGGAAAGAAGATATTAAGTTAGATGAAGATCCTGTAAATGAATTTAAGGATCTTGATGATAAAGAAATGGAGAGTTATGAACTAAATGTAACTAGAGTCAGTAACAATGAACCAAATGCAAGTGAAGAAAATGTGTATGAGGATAATGAAACTGATAGTGATAATGAAGAAAATGTGTATAAGGAAAATGTGGATGCCAGAGATGACATAGTGCATAGTGATAGAATGACAAGGGAATCTAGTGTTGAGTTTTTATGTAGGGCAGAAGCAACAAAAGAGTGGATAAATGAATATAATAGGAGATTCCCAGGTGTTCCTAAACAAGGTGTTGATGCAGATGTTATTGATGATTTTCCTGATGATGTGCCTATTTATGATTCTGATGAGTCTTACAAGGAATTCTGTGTTTCTAATGAGAGTGTTGGTAGTGATGATGACTTGATATTTGATTACTCTAGAGTCATATATCCCATTTCTGGAGCTGAAGTATGGGGTTCAACAATGTTTATTCCACCATTGCCTCCCAACTTTGGGAGAAAACCAGGCAGGCCAAAGAAATTGAGAAGGAGAGGCAAGGATGAGGATGAAGGAAGTAGTAAAAATAAGAAAAACAAAGGAAGTAAAACTCAGAAGCTGAGGAGATTCCAAACCACAATTCACTGTCACCATTGTAGACGTTTTGGGCATGTAACACCCCCTACACGTGGAGATGCCGCACCCCCGCACTATAGGTTGCTCCACATACGAAACGGTAATCCGTACATGAATTAACCTATAGCGAACGGGTGACAATGCAATAATTCAACAAGCTAGGCGGGACTAACTCATACACGCAACAGGATAATGCGGAAACATAATCTATTCACTATCAAATACAACTATTAAACATGCTATAACATCGGTCATTTGTCAAATAACTCGTATACTAGTTCACATATCAATACATTATCATCTCCGAATTCATAAAGAATAATCATAATAATCAGTCTAATGTAACAATAAATAATATGCACAGTGCTTGACTCGATTACATGGACTCGACTCGACTCGATTCCCGCCTAGCGTGCACCTGCAATAACCTGAAAGGTGGAGGCGTCAGTCTGTGAAGACCGAGCAAATAATATTAGCACAAATAACTTGCAAGCTATATTCTCAGGTAAAGACTTATAAAGATAAAAATATAAGTTCAATAAGGAGATATCTTCGCCCGAAAATACAATTGTCAATATCAAGTACTTGATCATTTTCATGCATTCAATACATGGCCCGGCGAGTGAGGGCAGTCTCCAACCTTACTCCAAATGTACATGAAACATGATTGCTTGATTATTTAACAAGTGATCATGCAATTCAGTTACACTGCACAGGTGCGATAGTGTATTCAGGCAACACAATCAAGGAATGGAAATCATGCAATAACCCGAGGACAATCCGTGGTGCCGGACCCGTCCCCAATCTCCTTCTCCCTCTAATGATGGGAAGGTAGCTAGCCTTCACCATCCACGACGTGTTGAGCAGAGGGTACATGAATCCCTAAGCCCGAAACTCCTTCTTCCACTAATCTCCTAGCGGATTCAGGGGTCATCCCAATGTGGTGAGGATAGCGCCAGAGTTACCCGTCAGCCCATGTTTTCCCGGTTGGCTTAAGCCACTACCCTCGGGCCCAATCGTGAACATGCTTTACTCGCCAAACGTGCTTGATTTATGAAAATAACATGGCTTGCTTGCTTGCATTTCATGAACATGACTTGCTTGAAATAGTGCGTGATTTCATGGAAAACGATAGATATATATACCTTTTGGCCGAAAGTTCATATAAGGGTATACGGGTTCTATATAACTAGCAATTAAACCTCACCTGACAGGCGACACGACGACTCATGGATGCGTGAACGTGCTTATGATCAACAATCTCTGCCCTGGAGAAGAACTGGACAAGAAAACGGGACATTGTGCACTTGTGAGACAATGACTTAATAATGGTACCAAATATGACGCACGGCTTAATCATAATCAATATGTCATGCAATAATGATTAAGGAAGGTCAATTAAGAGTCTAATTATCACTAAACCAAGTTTATAACTCATATAAGTCATATACGGTAGCTAAGGAAGTGAAAAGAATACAATAAGAGAGATTTTGGCAAAGTTGGCAAAAGTCGGCAATTTTTGGAAATGCGCATGCTGTGGGAAAACTGGAATATCTTAAATTATAGAAATGAGAATTGAATTTTGTTTATTGTATATGAAACTAGACACATATACCTTCCCAACGTTATATGGAACGTTTTCTAGTTCAAAGCGAGGTGAAAATGGCGTAGGTCCGAAGTTGGACAAAATGCAGATTTGGAAGGGGTACGTAGCGGGCGCGACCATTTTTACTAGCGGCCGCGACTTAATTTTTCATGAATTTTCATGCAAATTTTCAAAACTCAAAACTTGGCCAAATTTTGGTAGCGGCCGCGACCTGATTTATGTGTATTTCAGGTCGCGGGCGTGACCTACTGTTCTGCCAATTTTGTGAGTGGGTCGCGGGCGCGACCATTTTTGTTCTGTTCGCGACCTTCAAATTCTGGAGAAAGAAAACAGAGCAGAACAAGGGAAAGCTTCGGCCAACACCCAAAACCCACCAAAACATGAATTTTCAAGTCTCAAAATGCAATATTTCTGGAAATTTGTATGCATAAGTGTTCAAGATACAATAAAATTCCATAAAACATATAAATCACTCATGATCTTCAAGAATCATGAATTTCAAGCTCAAACACCAACTCCTCATATAACCTCAAAAATTTCAAGAATTCATGCATGATTTTATGTTATAATTATGTATTCATGTATCAAACAACATATAATCCATATATGTCATGAATTCATAATCCTAGCTTCACAAGGATTAACAAGAATTATCCATACAAGCTCATACATATACCTTGAAGAAAGAGGCGAAAGAAGATGGGATGATGATGATGATGAAGCTTCAAGCTTTCATTTCCTTCAAGAATTATAGCTAAAAATAATGAAATTCCCTTTTTTCCTTTCTTGATGGTATGGCTCGATGAGAGAAGGAAGCAATATGGTGTTTGTATGAAAGTGGAATTGATCATGGAAGATGATAGAAAAATCCATTTTCATGAATCATCATTCATAATTTGCAATTTAGTCCCTCAAAATTATGAGTCATGCAAGCAAGTTTTAGTCCTACAATTTTACTCACTTTGGTCCAAGAATTGTTTATGCAATTTGGTCCTTGAATTTAAAAGAATGATCACTTAAGGACAATTTGGCAATTAAATCACTTTCGGTAACTATTTCACGTAATAATCATTTTGATGTCATGAAATAAATTCTCAAATTGTCATGAATTTCATATATTTTCACGTATACACGTTGAAATATAATCCATATAATTTTCACGAAATGTAAGAATTTAATAAACAAAAGGATTAAAATAAATCCCAACTCTCAAAATCACACGTGCAGCATGCGTACTTGAACGTCTGGAAATCGGGGCGTTACAATCCTCTCTCCCTTAAGAGAATCCGTCCTCGGATTCACCCTTTCGTGTTCATCCCACGCGGGTTGGCCATTCCCTGTTAGGGTTTAGTTCAAAAGAGGTCTTCAATCAACAAGGTTCCTTCAATGCTATCAAGTCACGATCCTGAACTTCCCGAAACCAAAAACACTCGAAAGAAAATCTAACCTTCCACTAGAACAAGTTGACAAGTAGTAGATAATAATGAGAGTGCCCCGTCTCTCAAACAAACAACGAGAAAACCCCATCTCTCGAGCAAGTGACAAGAGAAACCCGTCTCTTGGAAACCCTGAGAGAATCCCTGTCTCTCACGCACACAAAATAAAATTCAAGTAAACAAGTAAATAAACATATACGAGTATCACATAAAGAGCAGGTAGAAACTATCAATTATGCAATTTGTTGTTCACAAGAAACAACATTAACAATAAATAAGAAATCATATACAATAATGATAAAGTAAATGATGCACGTGGTATGCATGTTCAAGTGTGCCGTTCACCGGGCAAGTGGGAGATTGTTAGGAATAGTGCCCTAAAAGCCGATTGTATATCCGCTTTGTGCTTTTCCTTATTGTAATCACAGACAATCTTTGAATGAAATAACGAATTGAGGCAACACTTCTTTATATGCTCTTGTTTGGTATGCGTTTACTTTAGCTGTGCATGTATGAGAACTCCCCTAATCCTGATGACTTTAGGACTCTACCATTTAGGTGAAATGGTTCATGAAACGAGCCCTATATCACATAAGTCATGATTAGTAAAATACTCCAAGCCGATGAGTCCTACAGACAGTGGGAGTGTCAACCTGACTCCTCTAAGGCTTGCTTGTGGGATCACGCCCTTAAGAAGGACCACCTTGTTTCATGGAGGTGCAAAGTGTATAGTTGATACGTGCGTGATACATGAGGGTGCTTACTTTAACAAGTAAGTTCATTGAGGTGCCCCGTGTGAGAACATTCCTAAATGGGAAAGGAAGTTTCTATTTCAGGAAATGGAAACTTCCAGATTAGGAAATATCTCACGAGTCATTGATGTGATTAATTGATCCTTAGACTTGAGGTTCCTTGTCACTTTATGAGTTAACTCTGTAGTCTTAGGTATAAGCTTTAAAGGGTGTCGCCTTAGACAACTGATTCAAGGCTTATGCTGGGGCTGCACAAGTGACTCATGAAAGTGAATGAGAATCAAGAAAGGACCTACACTTGCATTTGCAAGGTGATCTCTTATTGTGTAAGTCATTCATATGCCATATGGAGTCCTTGGCCAAGGCAGTAGATCAAGACATCAAGAAAAGGGTTTCTTGGATTGAGATCAAATGGATATGAAATGCACTTAGCTTTAAGACCGGATTATTAGGGTTCTGATTATTCCCTTGCCCTAGATCTTGGTTGAGAGATAGTAAGTAGGAGGATTGTATCTCACATGAATCAATGACTTAAAAGGTTCTGTCGAATCCGAACATTCCAATTCAGCTAGGGGTTAAACACCTGTTGCTAGACTATGGTCGTTTAATCTGTGGACTGATTAATTAATTAGTGAATTAATTAATTAGGGTCACTGCTAATTGAATTGAGAACCTAGAGGGTCACACACAACAACTTGGTTACATGAGTTGAGGCTTGAAAATGATTAAACGAGTTAATCGGGCCAAGAGGGTTCCACACGTGTGAAGTCACACGTGTGGCTCACGTGAGTGACACGTGTCACTGTGACACGTGTCACACACGTGTGTATATATATATTATATATATATTAACTAATTCATTAGTTAATTATTTAATAGACTTTGGTTTAATTTTGAATTAAAAAAGAAAGTCTAATTTTGGAGAAAATAATCTAGTTAATTAATTACGAATTAATTAATTAGATAAAAATAAGTTATTTATTTTATAATAAATAAAGTATAAAATTATCCAAAAATAGTTTGGATATTTTTAGCTCTCTTAAAAGTTGACTAGAATTAGAATTCAAAGTCAAAGTTGGAAAATACTTGATGATCAAGTAATAGGAGAGAGAGGAACCAAATCCTTGTCCAATAAGGACTAGGTTCGGCCGCCCCTCCCCTTTCCTATATATAGGGGAGCTCATGCTCCCCTTTAGAGCTAATTGACAATTCTTGGTTCATATGTTGAACACCTTCCTTTCTCCAGGATTATATTAAACCCTAGGTTAAGCCTAAACACTAACTAGAGAACTAGCATCCTTACTAGTTAGATTGTGATCAAGTTGGTGGACTTTCTCTAGAGACTTCAAGTTAGAAGTTTGAAGATTCGAGCTTTACCAAGGAGAGGGGATCAAGCCGCGAGAAGAGCGTTCTTGGGTGGCTTGAAACGCTTCAAGAAAGAATAAAAGAAAAGTAAGTTTTCTATCTTTACGAATTTGGTTACACGATTGCGAGTTCTAGGTCCTTTTGTTGGGAAAATTTTTTAAATTCCGCTGCTTTCTGATTCGTGTTTTCCAACAGCTTCTCCCCCTTAAGAAAATAAAAATTGTCTAACTCCTTGAGCTCGTTTACCACTTCTTCGTTTCCCCAACTATAATACCAATCTGGTTTGATATCTGTAATTTGTCGACACTAAAACCCGCTCAAAGACATAATTAGCCATCATACGTTCCTCAGGTGAAGGTTGTAGACTCCTGCTATCCGTAAAATGCAATATTCCTATACTTGCCATCTATTGCTTCCAGAGAGTTGATATTTGACAAGGCCGACACCATGACCTGAAGTAAGCAAAAGTTCATTCTCCTGCACCACTGCATCTCCAAGATGCTAACTAATTTCTGAAGGTCAAAGAGACCACTGAACATTTATCTACTTGAACTTCTCAGCATTTTCCATATCCCAATAATCTTCTCAATATCTATACCACTCCGGACCATATTAAGTCATGGACCACTAGTTCTCACGGATCCCAAAATATTACTAAACTTCAAGTAGAATCAGATGACCCAGTTACAACATGCTACCCGATGACTAAGAGATCTCATTCTTTAAATTCAAATTGGTAGGAATAGGTTGAAGCAAGATTTGGGCAGAGCATAGGGAGATCCTATTACCAATAAACACTAAATAATGCATGCCGGTTAAAATATTAATACACATATTATAATTAGAAACAATTTAGATGCAACATGTTGGAATAATTACATTAATTTATAGGTGGGTGTATAAGTAAAAAAATTTAAATAATTTAAACAGGTACTTAGTGCATCAAATATGAGATCTTGAATAGCAACTATGGTGGCATACGTAAATACGAGGCAAATTGAATCAATACACATATGATGCACGTGCTTGTGAATGCATTGAACCTGTCACCGAAGTAGGGTAAACTTCCTCCCGGCACCTTTCCTTGATTGTTGCAATTTAACCTTGTCTCGAATCGTTGATTGTTTATTGATTACCCACAGTCTTCTAAGTTCTCAAAATTCTCTGATCTCAACTCGAACCTTTCCTTGATTTGATTTGGAAGTTCCTTGAACCTAACACTTTCCCAATTATAAATTTCGGGATGATTCCCGAATCTTCCCATGATTAATTCCTTGATTAAAACCTTCCTGATAATCCCTTGTATAATTGATAACCCGAGATTGGAATTCTTGAATTCAAATACTTCTCAAGGGACTAATCTCCAATGATGATCCCGCTATTCGCCCTAATTGTCACCTCGCTTTTCTTTATTATTTTCATTTGTTGTTCCATATCTTCCAATTCAACCCCACCATAGTTGGTAATCTTTAAAACCATTTCACCGTAAATTCCCCGAGAATACCTCGTCCTTATTGTTAGAACTCCCGGTTTATGCATCTTCGAAATCTTCTTCTTTTTTTTCTTTTTTTTTTCCAACCTCTCGAATCTCGTAAGTGATCTCCATACTTGATTCCTCTTTTCCGGATCTCATCACTTGCATTTCAATCCAATAGAAAAGATAATGCCTCTCTAGTCCTTGTATCAAATTCCGGCACACTTTCTTACCTTTCCCAAGTTAGAGAAGAATTCTTGAAGCAGCCCGAAATTGTCGAACGCTTGGCCGTGGTTTGATAGCATTTTCCCAACCTGTAACTCACAACTTCCTTTTGAAAATAAATGCATGTGGGTAAGGCATGCTCATGTCACACAATTGTCACTAACACAAGAATTTAATGCAATTGGTGACAATTAATTCAGTAAAATTAACAATCAACACATTGGACATGTGAATCTTCAAGTAAAATAGGATCAAGCATGCGACAATTATAAATAAGAATCAATGCAACACTCAACTTATCAAATAATTCAAGTACTTCAAGGAATTCAAGTAGGTCAGGAAGTTCAAATAAAATGCAAGACTCTCAATTAACAAGTAATTCCTATGCTGTACAACCTAGACATGACACGACACGACACTAGAACCTCGGTTTTGCAACCGGCCTCTGATACCACCTAAGATGTAGCACCCCCTACACGTGGAGATGCCACACCCCCGCACTATAGGTCGCTCCACATACGAAACGGTAATCCGTACATGAATTAACCTATAGCGAACGGGTGACAATGCAATAATTCGACAAGATAGGAGGGACTAACTCATACACGCAAAAGGATAATGCGGAAACATAATCTATTCACTATCAAATACAACTATAAAACATGCTATAACATCGGTCATTTGTCAAATAACTCGTATACTAGTTCACATATCAATACATTATCATCTCCGAATTAATAACGAATAATCATAATAATCAGTCTAATGCAACAATAAATAATATGCACAGTGCTTGACTCGATTACATGGAATGGACTCGACTCGATTCCCACCTAGTGTGCACCTGTAATAACCTGAAAGGTGGAGGCGTCAGTCTGTGAAGACCGAGTGAGGGGTTTAAATAATATTAGCACAGATAACATGCAAGCTATATTCTCGGGTAAAGACTTAGAAAGATAAATATATAAGTTCAATAAGGAGATATCTTCGCCCGAAAATACAACTGTCAATATTAAGTACTTGATCATTTTCATGCATTCAATACAGGGCCCGACGAGTGAGGGCAGTCTCTAACCTTACTCCAAATGTACATGAAACATGCTTGCTTGATTATTTAACAAGTGATCATGTAATTCAGTTACAGTGCATAGGTGCGATAGTGTATTCAGGCAACACAATCAAGGAATGGAAATCATGCAATAACCCGAGGACAATCCGTGGTGCCGTACCCATCCCCAGTCTCCTTCTACCTCCAATGATGGGAAGGTAGCTAGCCTTCACCATCCACGACGTGTTGAGCAGAGGGTACATGAATCCCTAAGCCCGGAACTCCTTCCTCCACTAATCTCCTAGCGGATTCAGGGGTCATCCCAATGTGGTGAGGATAGCGCCAGAGTTACCCGTCAGCCCATGCTTTCCCGGTTGGCTCAAGCCACTACCCTCGGGCCCAATCGTGAACATGCTTTACTCGCCAGACATGCTTGATTTATGACAATAACATGGATTGCTTGCTTGTTTTTCATGAACATGACTTTCTTGAAATAGTGAGTGATTTCATGGAAAACGATAGATATAAATACCTTTCGGCCGAAAGTTCATATAAGGGTATACAGGTTCTATGTAACTAGCAATTAAACCTCACCTGACAGGCGACACGATGACTCATGGATGCGTGAACGTGCTCATGATCAACAATCTCCACCCTGGAGAAGAACTGGATAAGAAAACGGGACATTGTGCACTTGTGAGACAATGACTTAATAATGGTACCAAATATGACGCACGGCTTAATCATAATCAATATGTCATGCAATAATGATTAAGGAAGGTCAATTAAGAGTCTAATTATCATTAAACCAAGTTTATAACTCATATAAGTCATATACGGTAGCCAAGGAAGTGAAAAGAATGCAATAAGAGAGATTTTGGCAAAGTTTGGCAAAAGTCGGTAATTTTCGGAAATGCGCATGCTGTGGGAAAACTGGAATATCTTAAATTATAGAAGTGAGAATTGAATTTTGTTTATTGGATATAAAACTAGACACATAGAACTTTCCAACACTATATGGCACGTTTAATAGTTCAAAGCGAGGTGAAAATGGCATAGGTTCGAAGTTGGACAAAATGCAGATTCGGAAGGGGTCACGGGCGCGACCATTTTTACTCGCGGTCGCGACTGAATTTTTCATGAATTTTCATGCAATTTTTCAAAACTCAAAACTTGGCCAAATTTTGGTAGCGGCCGGGACCTGATTTATGTGTATTTCAGGTCGCGGGCGCGACCTACTGTTCTGCCAATTTTGTGAGCTGCGACCATTTTTGTTCTGTTTTTGGTCGCGACCGCGACCTTCAAATTCTGGAGAAAGAAAACAGAGCAGAACAAGGGAAAGCTTCGGCCAACACCCAAAACCCACCAAAACATGAATTTTCAAGTCTCAAAATGCAATATTTCTGGAAATTTGTATGCATAAGTGTTCAAGATACAATAAAATTCCATAAAACATATAAATCACTCATGATCTTCAAGAATCATGAATTTCAAGCTTAAACACCAACTCGTCATATAACCTCAAAATTTTCAAGAATTCATGCATGATTTCATGTTATAATTATGTATTCATGTAGCAAAAAAATATAATCCATATATATCATGAATTCATAATCCTAGCTTCACAAGGATTAACAAGAATTATCCATACAAGCTCATACATATACCTTGAAGAAAGAGGTGAAGAAGATGGGATGATGATGATGATGAAGCTTCAAGCTTTCATTTCTTTCAAGAATTTTAGCTAAGAATAATGAAATTCCCTTTTCCTTTCTTGATGGTATGGCTCGGTGAGAGAAGGAAGCAATATGGTGTTTGTATGAAAGTGAAATTGATTATGGAAGATGATAGAAAAATCCATTTTCATGAATTATCATTTTGAATTTGATGAAAAACCATAATTTGCAATTTAGTCCCTCAAAATTATGAGTCATGCAAGCAAGTTTCATTCCTACAATTTTACTCACTTTGGTTCAAGAATTGTTTATGCAATTTGGTCCTTGAATTTAAAAGAATGATCACTTAAGGACAAGTTGGCAATTAAATCACTTGCGGTAACTATTTCATGTAATAATCATTTTGATGTCATGAAATAAATTCTCAAATTGTCACGAATTTCATATATTTTCACGTAAACACGTTGAAATATAATCCATATAATTTTCACGAAATGTAAGAATTTAATAAACAAAAGGATTAAAATAAATCCCAACTCTCAAAATCACATGTGTGACACGCGTACCTGAACGTCTGGAAATCGGGGCGTTACAGGCACAATTCTCTTTACTATCCAGATTTGCCATCAAGCTCAATTAAGATCAGAGACAGATTGTTTGACAACGCTCAAAAGGTCAGACTTATACTTGTTGCTAGATTTTTGTTATATATAACAATACTTTTTTACCTATTTTTTTCTATGTGATACAGGATCAAGCGGGACCATCTCTGGTGGATGAGGCACTTAAGGATAATGTGTCTGAGGAAATTGAAGACATTACTGAGGTATTATGTCAAATATAAGTGTTTTAATAATTCATGTCTTAGCTTCATAACATATTGAAATCTGTAATGTAGGATGATCATGTGATCTTACCCCCTGTTCGACAGGCTCAACCACATTCAGAAGTTATGGAGGAAAGTAAAGTAGTGACTGGTAGAACATATGAGTACAATGATGCGCCTGCCAAAAAGGGTCCATCCATGTATGAACAACTACAAATGGGGCACAGAGCTCAGATCAGGGCAACGAAGAGGCCTCTAACCACTGTCAACGAGATAAGAGAATCATTGTTGAACAAGAGCACAAGGAAGCAGGGGGCAACCAAGAACAAACAACAAGGAATTAGATTGAGAGTTCCCCCAACCATGCTTCATTCAAGTCAACTCATGTCTCAGTTAAGTGTTTGTGGCCCCATGCCAGAGAAGACCATCATTGTTGAAGGAGGCAAAAAATTTCTAAGCTTGTCCAGTCCATCAAAGTAGGATAACCGTTTGTAGTTTAAATGTTGTTATGTGTTGATACAATGAGCTGTGCTCAATTTTCTTTTGAATGTCCAGTTGCTCACAAGTTTTATGTCAATGTTTGCTATTACAAGTCTGGAAACAAGTGTTACGTTTTGGCATATGTTTGGCAGATATTATGTATAAGAACATGGCTATATGTTTCTTATGACAACTGATCATTGTATTTTATTTCTATATTGTCTACGTTTACAGTTTTCATTTTAGGGAAATCAGCTTTCATTTTACGTGACCATTTTAGGTATTAGGCTAATGGGTGAAATCAACAATAACATCCTACCAACTAATGTTCTAATACAGGAGACACAACAAGAAAGTGAACATGACAAAGACTAATTTATTTGCATTTCATAATGTGCATCATACAAGCTACACCTTCAACATGCCAACAATGATAGCCACAGTAAGAACCAGAACACAAAGCATAAAGATGAAAACCTAACAACAGTTCTTTTTAGTTTTTTCTCGGTGGCTTCCAACTCCGCCTCAAGCTTGTTTATCTTCTTCAGCAACCCCGGGATAATGATTCTACTCCTCTCGTACATCTCCGGATCAACCCACCGAAAGAATCGACACGCCGAGTCAGGATAACAATAGAACCTTCTGCCGGGATTGCTTGCCTTCCAAGTCGTACGGACAACTGAAATCTTCCCGCAGAAACAGTGGTGATGGTCAGGCAACGGAAACTGGAAGTCAGAAGTGAAAGATGGGAAGCCATTTCTGGAGCTGATGTATATGCAGCCGTGTTGGAGTTGTAATGAGGGCAACAATGTTGTTCTGTATTTAAAGGAAGAAGAAAAAAGGTTTTGACCAACACAGTACCTTGACTTTTATGTTTTTTTGGTGGGAAACTTTCCCTCCAACCGAAAACGTCATTTTAGAGGAAGAAAGCGTGTTAGCTTTACTTGGGCCAATTTGTGGGAGTCATCTCACATGGCATCGCCCATGTGTCTTTTTTTTTTCCACGTTAACAAAATTTTCACAGTCAGCAAAATCCGGCGAGCATTGTCCCGAAAATGACAGATTTTTAGAGATAATGGACATTTTTGTCACCGAAAAATTAACTGTCCCGAAAACGCTAGTTCGGGATAGTTGGTATCCTGAGTTTGCATTTTTTCCTTTTTTATTGTATCCCACTACTATCACCGACGAACATTGTTAGGTTTTAATTATACTTAATTTATGTGAGTGAACAGGGATGTTGTAGTATAAATAGGTGTCCAGCCCATCATGAAGGGAAATCAAGGACTAAATAAGCACCGTTTTCTAATTAACAGACAAATCACACAATACGTGTCGAGCTCACAATGAAGGGAAATTAAGAACCAAATGAACATCGTTCTCTAATCAACAGACAAATCACACAATAGGTTGGTTTTGATTCAAATTATACTAACTATCGATAAATCAACTAAAACTAACTAATCACTTAAAAGAACTTATTCTAATAACGATAAAATGATGCCTTAGAGCATAGAGTGTAGCACATCACACGGTGGATCACCACATCCTTTACACTAAAATCCAATCTATATACGAAATGGAGAATCCGTACATGAATCAAGCAGCAGTGAGCAAGAAACAGACAGACACACCTAAGATAGGCGGTACATAGACCCTGACTTCAACATCAAATAAACAAACAACAGCGAAAGCATAAGCATAAATACATAAACATATAATGAACAATCAACAGGTGACGGGTTCAACTAACATAAATCCCTAATCCCAAAAATCATAATTCAAAAAGATTACAACATTCAAACGGGTTCATCTGGGCCATAGAAACATGTCCCAAATTTAAAAGTAAGTGTTTGCACTGTTATTTTTAGAAAATATAAATATTTAGTAGGATAATATCAAATATGTTATATTCCCAAATTAAGATTAAATTTGATATTATTTTATTAAATTAAATATTTTTTACAGGATAAATAATCAATTGATTTTATTTGATATTATCTCTTAAAAAAAATACAAGAGATAAATATCAAATAATGCTGTGATGAGCTTGAACTCTCAATATCTCCCACTATAAAAAGGGGTCTTGATAGTTCATTGAACACACCAAGGACGACAACGAGGAACACAAGTGCAGACGTTTGACATATGAATGCTGGTCTACAAGTCTTCAAGATTCGGCTTCAAGTCTTCAAATTCGTCTTCAAGTCTCCTTCAAGTTCGTCTTCAGTCGTCACAACTTCTTCAAATTCGTCTTGGAATCTTCTTCAAGTTCGTCATCGGTCTTCAAATCTTCGGCTTCAAATCTTCTCGCGGTTCTTCAAGTCTTCGACATCAAATCTACACGTCGGCCTTCAAGTATTCTTCAAGTTCGTCTCCAAATCTGATCTTCAAATCCGGCTACAACTTTTGAAGGTTCTTCAATTTCTTCAAAGCTACAAGGAATTGAGACCTTCAACTCCAACTTTTGATTTCAACATCGAAGTAGACCACACGGGTTTTTTCTCCATCAAATTTGGAAAAATCACAACTATTTATCCGAGAATAAACGTCACGTCCTCGGATGCAAAGTTGAAAAGAAGAATCAGAGGAAAACTTTGATTGGATTTATTCCTTTAAAATTGTTATTTTCTTTGAAGTTTTTATATTTTGTTCATATTATTTTTTGTCTTGTAATTTTATTTTGTAGATAATAAAATTTGTGTGAACAAATTTTGGCACGCCTAGTGGGACGGATCCTATGTGACGCCCCGCATATCTGAAGCACGATCCGATGACGTTCATGGGTAAGTCCTTCCACTTGAATGTTTAATTTAAGAATTACGTGACTTATATGATTGAAAGTGAATTCAATTTTAGCATTTTATTCATTTAGACTAATTTATGATTAACAGTTAATTTAAATAATTACGTGCATATATGCCTTAAACCGTTTAATTAAATTTAATTCGAATTTAATTCCATGAAATAATTGCTAAGTTGATTTGAAATCCCTTATGTGATTTAACTTGTTTAATTTGAATTTACTCGAATTCTTTGTGAATTATTTGTCATTTAATTTTTTTTATGGGATGTCGTTAAATTGTACGAAAGATTTTCTCAAAATTAAATTGAATTAAACTCTAATTGGTAAAATTCTTTCCCGTTTTAATTTGTAAAATTATTTTGGAGTTTGTAAGTTTATTTGTGTTATACTCGGATTTTATTTTACAGTATTTCAGTGCGTCGGATTCGGATTAAAATATCCGGAACCCCCCTTGGACCAGTCAAACCCTCTTCTCTCTCTCACTTCTTTCTCTCTCCTCTCCTCTCTACCTCACGCGTAGCCGAGACCCCACCCCCCTTTCCGAAAATGGCAAATTCTTCGCCCGGCCATCGAATCTAGCTTGTGGATAGTCGAAATCGACGTACTCGATGGGAGGATCACAACCATACCAATTTTATTGCCCGACGACAACCGACGGAGGAGATATGGCGTAGCAAAGTGACAATTGGAGGACAACCACTTCGCCGATGGCTTGCGGCTATTTTCGGCGATGATTCCTGGTGGAGTTTGGATCGGTTGGGTGCGCCACTTCCCGGAGAACAGAATGGCGTTGGCGGCGTAGCCTGGGGAGCCGCGATGGCGGCGCAAGGGCCACCGGAAGCTCACGACAGACGGTGCGAACTCAGGGCCGCCACTTCAGCGGTGAATTGTAGAGGTTTCCATCAGTGGATCGTGGAGGTGATGGATGGGTTAGGTGCATCTCTTCCCGGTGCATCTTTTCGGGTTGGTGTCGCGGCCTAAGACGCGGAGGTGGCGACACACGCGCCAGCTGAAGGTGGTGGTTGGCGGCGGAGTTACTGTAGCATGGCAAACGGCGATTTCCGGTAGCCTTCTCCGCCGGACAGCTACCTTTCCCAGACGATTTCGAGGTGAAGAATCCATTCCTGGCATCGGTTTGGCACGAAAGTGGCCAAAAATGGTGTTTTTCGGCGATTCAGGCGGCGCATGGTGGCGGTTCGCGGCAGAGGTCAGCTCCGGTGACTTTTTTCGGCGAATATCATAGGCGTTTTGAAGGTCTCATCACAGATAAGACAATGCAATTTAGGGATTCGATTTTCGTTCACCAGTTTGGAAGTAATTTGATTTTGATGATTTTGGGGTTTTTGTATTCTTGGATCTGAAATTAGGGATGATTGGCTTGGAATTTTCAGAAATTGATCGAAGATTTGGAACGAGCATCAGGAGTACCTGCACGGGTGAATTTTTGAGATTTTTTCAGCACTTTCCGTCGGCGGCAGGTGACTATTTCTCCAGCTTCGACGGCGGCGCTCCGGCGATCTTCGGGCAGTTTATCCACCTCGTCGTGGTGAGTCCAACGCCACTTCCCCGTTCGTTAATCAGACGCTCGGTTTATTTGTTACGAATTATTTTGTATATTTGAGATTAATTAATTTAATTATTTTAAATGTAATTTAATTGTTAATTGGTTGATTTGTCGATCGAGATGTACTCCAATGTATATGAAATTACGTAGTGAATGAATTATGATATGTATTGATGTTTTGATTTGTGATTTGTGTCCCGATATGTTGAATTTATGCTAATTATTTAGCTTAGGAGGGGTGTATGTGTAATTTTCCTAACTATGTAAATTTGTATGACTTGAATTAATTAAACCTTGTTATTTGATAAACAAATATGTTAATCATGACTACGTAAAAATGAGTTATTATGCCGAGGATGATTAAATTTCAAACTTTTACAATTAAGGTTTAATTACTTAAATTAAATATGAATCTATTATGCGATATATGAATTATATGAAACTTTGTATGATTAAATTAGAAACTTTTGTATGTGAGAAATGATTTATTCGTATGAATATGAGTCAGGTATGCAATATATGAATTGGTTATGCAATGTATGCTTTATTGATACATGGGAATGACTTGATTGGGATTCGTTATATTCTTCTTTGATTAATTTCATCTTTTAACGAATAGTTGTAAATTGTAACTTGTTTTCTTGGGTTAATTGGGTAAATATATGATCTATTTAGTCTTATAATGTGTGAATTCTCTACGAAACATGGTATATGAATATAAATTATTGTTTTGTGAATGTGTATCTTATGCAATTCGTTTTGTTCGTTCATGAGTATTGTCGTGCGTCTTTGTGGTTCATTCTTGAGTCCGAGTCCTTCGTTTTGTGTTCAGTTTGGTACAGGTGCACTCAGAGTGGGTCCTGTAGGTTCCGAGGTGAACCATTTGCTTTGTCTTCAGCTTGTTTGGTGTCAGGTGAGGTTAGGATATAGTTAACCCCAATACAATGTGCTCATTTTCGGATGCATGCGACTTATAAACCTTATGTATATGTAAATATGTGTGAGGTATGCATTTTGATGGTTTTGTTATACGTTTGAAAGTATGAACGCTATGTATGAGCTTATGTATGCTTGCTTTTGGATATGAATCCTATGCATGTGATAAGTACGTATGTGAGTATGCATTATATGTATGCATGTGGTAAGTACGTATATGTGTGTATGTACGATACGTGTGCATGTGATACATACGATATGTTATGGTATGCACGCTTGTAGCGGGTTTAGGACTTGTACATGATTTGAATTTGAACTTGACTTGACGGGGCCCCGAAGACTGTGGGTAAGGAGCACCCGCGACTACCAAGTGGTCGCCGGACACACCTCCTATGCATAGTCTCCACTTGATGACTTGATAAGGATGTATCGGAACCCACCAGGAGATTTAGTCAGGGGATGGAGTCCTGTGGGTTGGAGAAGCATTGAGCACTCCCCTCATCTGCTTGGATGGTTAGGGTCGCGCAACCCTTCTATCACCCGGAGAAGAGGTTAGCACGTCTTAACTTGGTTTGGTATGTCTGTTTTGTTTGTTTATTTGTCTTGATAAGCTATGTCTTGGGAGTAAGGTTGGTTTGAACTCGTACCCGTCGAGTTTTGTATAAATTCGTGAAACGGGGGTAGATTCATAAATTAAGATAAAATTTAAAATATTATTATTAACCTAATAAAACGTGCTTGAAAAATATGCTAAGTTTGATTTGTTATAAACGTACACTTTGAGATACGTAAGCAAAGTCTTGTTTTGTTAAGTCAACATATATATATTATCATGGGCAAACATTTTCGTGTGCAAAAACTAATCCCAGATTCACGAACATCTATTTTTGAACTTGCTATGCTCTTACGTGTATATAGGTGTGTGTGGGTAGCCCCTCACTCAGCCTTTTGACTGACCCCTCCCCTCCCCATGTTTTTAGTTTACCGGATTTGCTTTGGAGTTTGAGCTAAGCTACGTTGTCAATCTTTGGAGTCTGTTTTGAGTCGAGTCTTTTGTATTCGTTCGGGTCCTTGCACACGCATTTTTGAATTCGACTAAGTTGTATGATACGATAGTATGTACGTATACGTATGCATTATTTTAAATTATGTTATGAATATTTGGGACAGATTAGGACAGGTTTCTTGGATTAGTTGGACCCATCACCCATCTTTATTGTATAATTATTCGGGACTAGTTAAGACAGGCTCTTGGATGGTTGAACCCATGTAGTTGATTTGTTATATATGGATTGTGTTGTTATGCTTGACGTATGAGGTTTTCAAGATTCACATTTTGTATCGCTTCCTCATCCAGGTCTCGCATCTTCTTATTGTACAGGGTTTAGGTATAGCCTAGCTTAGGTTGGATTTTGTTTGTCTCCCGTTCTCTTTGACTTGGTGCGTGTGCGGACTTTCCATTTTGTACACGTGTCGGGTCTTAGTACGGGGGATGTGGTGCTCTTCGTTTGGGGTGCTACATCCTACCCCTCATCTCTTCTCTTCCATATCAAATTTCTACTTCCACAAATTTTCAATAGGCTCCTGAGAACCAACTCATACTGAAGAATAAGAGAATGAATCACAATATGCTATCGTCTACAGATGGTCATCTCAGTGGTGCAAAATCATCAATCGGTTTAAATTCTACAAGTCCTAAAACAAGTACGTTCAAAGTGATTCTCTCTGCAGGAAAAAATACAATGGGAGATATGATCATGGAAGAACGACTTGTTGAAATAACTCAAGTAATTGCGAACCTGCAAAAGACGTTAGAAGATGGAGACTCTCAAATTGCTCAACTTATGGATAAATTAGAAAACTCCAACCTTGGTTAATTCAACCTCAACAAATACCTAAGAAAAGTGGGGCAATTGAATGTTATGTGAAAGTTAAAAAAATACTCCTCGATAAGAGTTTAAACTGTAAAAAATACTCCTTAACCACGAGTATAAACTATTTGAACAAAAATCAAGTACACTCCTTACAAGAGTGTAAACTGTTTAAAATCAAGTTCAAGTTACTCCTTAAACACCAGTATAAACTGTTTAAAACCAAAATCAAGTACACTCCTTAACATGAGTATAAACTGTTTAAAATTAAGTTTAAGTTACTCCTAGATACGAGTATAAACTGTTTAAAATCAAGTTCAAGTTATTCCAAAATACGAGTATAAACTGTTTAACTCAAGTTCAAGTTACTCCTTAACACGAGTATAAACTGTTTAAAATCAAGTTTAAGTTACTCCTTAACACGAGTATAAACTGTAGCACCCCGAGCGGTGGGTACCACATCCCCCGTATTACAGCCCGACATGTGTAACGAAACGAGGACTCCGCACACGCACCAAGCCATAGCGAACGAGAGACAAGCAAAAACTCACTCCTAAGTAAATCAAAGTGCACAACAAATTAAATCTAAGTGCGGAAGCAACAGGATCAACAAACGTACAAGTATCAAAAGAGCATACTAATTAAGTTATATATGCCATGCCACCACGGGCCAAACTAAATCATATAAATGATCCATAATCATGTTCAAGTACAAACTTATACATAGATTCAAGGCGAGAGAGTAATGATGAAATATGCTAAAGACTCGAACTACAAGACCGGACTCAAACGACTCAAAAGAAAAACTGTCGCCTAGCTCGAACCAACACCTGCATCTGCAACTCAAAGAACAAGGGGGAAAAAAAGAAAGACAACAACGAGGGTTAGTCCTAAAGACTGGTGAGGGGGCTGACACACACACCCGTATACATATAGAGCAAAGCACTTATCAAAATTTTAAAAATCCATGAACCGGGGATGGTTTTTGCACACTAAAACGTTTCTAGTGATAATAGATATATATATATATACTTAAAATAAGTTAAGGGCCGAAGGCCAAAATAACCAATTTTAAGTAATTAAAAGTCCATTCATGTTTCATAGATTCAAGACAAGACAAGCTAACTCGACAAGTACGAGTTTTCCACCCAAGCTCCTCAGGTTCAAGATACGATCAAGTCAAACAAGAACAAATCAAAACCAGGCTACCTCTCCTTTGGGTGATGGAAGGGTGGATCCTACCCTTAACCATCCAAGCAAGCAAGTGGGTCTTGAGTTTCATGACACTCACGCCCAAGGACTCCATTCCCCCACCAAGCCTCCTAGTGGGTTCATGTTTATCCTTTCAAGTGGAGATTATGCCCAGGAGGTGAGTCCGGTGATCCCTTGGTCGTCCCGGATGCTCCTTACCCACAATCTTTGGGGCCCATCAATTCAAGTACAAGTCAAGTTCAATGGACCTATCTTTCAATGCCATTGCCCGCTACAAACACACGCACGCTTCAAGAGTTTTCAAAACAAATAAAGAAATAGCTTACATACATATAAAAAAGTTTTCAAGATCTTTAAGAAGCGGGGCAAGCCCTCAAAGTACATGTCAAGAATGTATCTATCATATAATATACGTATTTTGCATGCGGGCTTCAAAATCACGTAGGGTTGTAGGTCATATTAACTGAGAGAAAGAAAACCTCACCTTGACGAACAAACCGAGCAAAGCAAGGCCAAAGCACACCAACGGAGCGGCTCCAGACCAACGAGCTACTGTACAAGGACAATCTAAACACAAGAGACAAGACTAGACTCAATAATGAACCATAGAAATGCTCGGAAAATTCATATGGATGCTCATGATGTAATGCAAGTCATATTCATTCAACTAAGGCACATCGAAGCACTTAGCATATTATCATATCAACGACACATAATTTAAACTCACAAAATGTTAAATAAACTCCTAACACATCATATTATAGCATACCATAAGCATTCATAAGATTAAAACAAGTAAAGAATGCAAACGGCGCAAGAAAACATCACACATAACACTAAAACATTTAAACACTCAAACCACGTTTACACTTAGAAAATAAATCCATAAAATTAAAATAAACCATGAAACATATCATATAACAACTTATTAACATGCTAGGATCATAATTGGGGTGGGAGAAATTGAATAAAATCAAAGACAAAACGAGAGAAGCAAGCAAACAATACATAACGTCATAAACTGAGCAAGAAAAAGCCATGCATGACCACACGGATGGCAGCCATTTAATGGCTGCAAATGCTCACGACACGGGCATGTCATAAGTGTAGGCTTTCTTGAGACATGCCCGTGTCTTAGGTCAGAAGCCTAAACCTCAAAACTCAGCCAAGAGACACGCCCGTGTCTGCTACAAACGCACAACCATGACAAGGCCGTGTCAACTGCTGTAGCAGCTTTGTCTAGTTGTTGTTGCAGCTGAAAAATGAGGGGAAAAAGGCAAGGAACAGGGCAGCAACAGGGCAAGAAACATACACAACAACTCCATACATTAAATCATGAATTTTCATGAAAAATTCTCCTCTAAAACAGCTACAAAGGTCACGATAACAAGGAGCAAAGAAGAAGTTCAAAAATCATCCATTCAAGCTTCAAAAAATCTCAAGGTATTTCAATGGTGGATGTTCATACACAACACATACATCAATTTCATGCTTAGTAAAAGAACAAGGATGCATCAAGGATCACAAAACACTTTTCGAATCAAGAATTGAAGCAAGAACACAAAAGATATTCACAATTTCATCAAACCCATAACTATTCACACTCATGTTCATAACCTACTCAAATGAAGCTCAAACTTGGAGAATCTTAGCTTAAAAGATGCACCATGAAGTGGAGAACAAGAAAATATACTCACCTCTTTTTTTCTTCCCTTCTTTCTTCTCTCTCTCAGTTTCTTGGGGTTGTGGCTGAGTGAATAGTGACGGAGAGATAGGGTTAGGTGTTAGGGTGAAGTGACTCCAAGAAACTGGTCAAACGGAGTTAAAACGAGTCAATTACGGGCAAAACAGTGAAGGGTGGAAAATCTGCGTGTGAGGCTCGGTTTGGGAAAATTGTGGAGGTTCAAACGGGCTTAGAAAAATATAAAGCTTGGTTCGTTAGCTTCGTATTTTCGATACGAGCCCTAATTCGAATTCAAATTCTAAACTCGAGTTATGCCTTCCGGAACCTAAGGGGCGCTAAATTCTCATTAGGCCCTTAAGTCCCTAAATCATAAAAATGGTCCAAGACCACAACAAATAAGCTCACTAGTGCCGTCATACCTGTACGGCCGAAAAGTTGGGGCGTCACATAAACTGTTTAAAATCAAGTTCAAGTTTATCCTTAATACGAGTATAAACTGTTTCAAATTCAAGTTACTCCTTGACATGAGTATGAAATGTCTAAAAAAGAAAAAAACTCCTTGACACGAGTATAAAATGTCTACAAGTTTGCAAAAATAAAATTTTAACTACGTCATGACTTGTGTAACACCCGAGCGTAAGGTGTCACATTCCCCGCACCGAGACCCGACCCGAATATGAAATGAACGATCCATACCCGAGCTAAATCACGGCGAACGGGGACAAACACACACTCTATGCTAGGCGGGCTAACCCTTAACCATACGACTCAGAGAAAATCAATAAAGCGCAAGCAACAAACGAGCAAAGCATATCATATATATATACCACGAGCATCCAAGCTCCAAAATATAATTCATATACATCAATGCAAGCCATCACGGCCCAAAACATATGTACGCTCCAATATAATATCTATATACAATAATCAAAAGTGTGAGATGTAAGTGTAAGACCAAAGTATAGAGCTAGAGACGAATGCAAGACCTAGGACTCGTATTCCCGCCTAGCTCTCTCGACACCTGCACCAAACAGCTGAAAACCAAACGGGTTCAGTCCAAAAGGGACTGGTGGGGATAAAACATTGGCATAAATATAATATATAACTGAATTTAAACAATTACATGCAGATTATAATCCCAAGCGAGGTTTTAGAAACGGTTCCCAAATAGGAAAAATAGAGGAATCATCGGAAGGGATTATAATGATCAATTTTACAATAGGTCATTAGTGGCCCGGCGAGTGGGCGTGCATCAACTCCAACCAACACCACGTGTGATTCAATCAATCATTCATTCATTAAGTCTTTCATGCATATCATTCTTTTGTGCTCAATCAATCGATTCTATTCAATCGGTCATATACACCTTCTTCATCCGGGTTGGTGGGCGGGCTTGCAAGACCCGGCCACCCAATCATTGGCCAAAAGGGGTTACATGACTCCCCAGATGACACTCAGCTCCCTTTCCCCGCCAATCTCCTGACGAGGTCCGGTACCGCTGTTCAATAATGGGAACTAGTGTGAGGGATCACCGTCAGCCCATGCTTCCTCGGATAGCCACTCACACCAAGAACCCTGGGGCCCAATCAGTGCAATCAATCAATCAATACTCGCCAAAACATTTGGTAGGGTTCAAGAAATAAGGGCTTTACGTTTGCAATCATTTACTCGATAAAAGACTCAATATATATATATACCGTATCACTTTGGCTTAAAGCTTTTCACATAGGGGGATATATCGGGTCGTTTTATCTAAGTAGTAGAGAAACCCACCTTGTACCGACAAAAGAAGATACGAAAGCCTCAAGGATTGGCCTCGTCTCCCACGGGATCAAAATCTGTGCAAAAAAGGTGAAGTGAGACTCAATATGACCAAATAAGTCGCTCGGCAATGCAATGATCATGATATGAATGTATAAAAGATTAAATTATGTTATGGAAATGTTCATGTGCCCTATTAATACACTTAAATCATATATTTAAGTCATTCAATTCATTCGAGCTCATAATTCCACATTTTCAAACACATTAATTCAAGAACTTCATATAAAATCGAAGCACAAGTTAAATCCCATTCAAGTTGGAACCAAACAATTACATAGATTCAATTAAATCAAATAACACTTAATACATATCCAAAATATACAAACACATGCATGTACAGTAGCATGCAAACGAAATGCATGAGAAACAGAGGGTGACACGCCCGTGTCACCGAAATGCACTAAGCCGTGACACCCCCGTGTCACGGTACAGCGGAAAAACATGCATGAAGACAAGGTGACATGCCCGTGTCACAAAAACAAAGCAAACCGTGACACCCCCGTATCACGGTGCAGAAAATCAGCCCAACCACGCATGCACCCCCGTGTCACGCCAAGCAAGGTAAAAGTGACACGCCCGTGTCACTGTGCGTAACAGAGAAAAACAGAGCAGTTTTCGGACAGCAACAAAACCAACCAAAACACCAAATTTTCAATCAACAAATGCAACCAAAACTTGAAGAAACATGTGACCATACTTAAAGCCCAATAAAATCTAGCATATATACTCATATCATACCTTGATCATCAAGATTTCATCAATTAAAACCCATATTCTCACTCATGCTTCCAAGTCCAAACTTCACAAGATAAATGCACACAACTTGAGCTCAAAGTTCCTAAACATATTTCCAATAACAATTACATACATCAACCAATTCATACCAAAGCCCTAGCTTCACATATTTTCAAGAAAATCAACAAAGTTCCAAAATACCTCAAATAAAAGAAATAGAAGAAGAGGTGAAGAGATGATGTTGATGATGCTTGATTGATCACAAAACTCACAATTATGATGCTTGAAAGATGAAATCTCCCACTCCTCTAGGTAGGGTTTGATCGGTTGGCTTGGGAGCAAGAGAAGAGATGGAACAAGGTATGCTAATGTATGTATGAAAGAAAGGATGAAATGGAACGTGATATGCTGCTTTGAATCAAGAAGAAATGGCCAAATTTGCTATTAAGTCCTCCAATTTAATAAGTTATGCAAGTGAAACCCCAAGCTTTTAAAATGTGATCAATTAAATCCATGCAATTAGGTCCTCAAAGTTCAAGAAATGCTCAATTAAGGTCATAACGAAATTAAGTCAAGTTCGGGAAATTAATTCATGTTGAAATCAAGTTCACTTTATGCAATAAATATCAAGTTGTAAAGAATTCACAAAATACTTAACATTAAGTTACTCACACGATTAACAATTAGATAAATAGATAAGTATACTAACAACAATAAAATAAAGTAAATAATATTTAATGTATTTAAAATAAAATACTATATAAACACGAAAAATTATTTTACGCAATTAGGTAAACAATTACGACATACCTGTACGGCCGAAATATCGGGGCGTCACAACCTCTCCCCTTTAAAAGAATCCGTCCTCGGATTCATTGATCGTCCGGAAACAATTCGGGATAAAATCTCTTCATCTTATCCTCCGTCTCCCACGTAGCCTCTTCCGTTTTATCACTCCTCCATAACACTTTAACTAGTGGGATTTACCGGTTCCTTAATTCTTGAAATTTCCGATCCAAAATCTTAACCGGTTTCTGAACGAAGGTGAGATTAGGCTCAATTTCTACCTCTTCCTCGGGTAGGATTTCGGACTCATCCGGATAATACTTGCGAAGCTGGGAGACATGGAATACGTTGTGGATTCCCGTCAAACTCGGAGGTAGATTCAGGCGATAAGCAGTATCTCCAACTTTCTCCAGAATCTCATACGGACCCAAATAACGAGGATTCAACTTACCTCCTTTTCCAATCCTCGAAAATCCTTTTCGCGGCGAAGCTTTCAAGAACACCCTATCACCAACTTCGAACTGAAGATCCTTTCTCCGTCGATCCGCATAGCTTTTCTGTCTATCTTGAGCCGCTTTCATTCTTTGTTGAATGATTTGAACCTTATCAATTGCAGCTTGTACGGTTTTAGAAGGCTTCTCCTTTATTTCACCTCGTTTCACTCCCTCTTGTTTCGTCCACTTCCACTCTTCAAGGTCGAAAAATAAGGGGGATCTACACTTCCGTCCGTAAAGGGCTTCATAAGGCGCCATTCCTATCGAAGCCTGAAAACTGTTATTATAGGCGAACTCAATCAGGGATAACTGCTCATTCCACGAACTCGAGAAATCCAATGCGCAAGCCCTCAACATATCCTCCAAATATTTGATTAATCTTTCCGACTGGCCATCTGTCTGAGGATGGAAAGCTGTGCTGAATTGGAGCCTTGTTCCCAGATTTCTTTGCAATTCTTACCAAAACCTAGAAGTGAACCTCGGATCCCGATCTGATACAATACTGGTAGGTACACCATGAAGTCGAACAATTTCATCAACATACTTCTTGGCTAAGTTAGGTACCTTATCCGACATCCGAACAGCCAGAAAATGTGCTGATTTCGTTAGCCTATCCACGATCACCCAAATCCCATCAAGACCACCCTTCACTCTAGGAAGACCCGAAACGAAATCCATCGCCACCTGTTGCCATTTCCATTATGGGATAGGTAGTGGTTGAAGTAGCCCTGATGGCTTCTGATGCTCGGCTTTCACGGTTTGACAAGTCAGACAATGTCTCACGAAATTAGTTACATCCCTTTTAAGTCCATTCCACCAATAAAACTGCTTCAAATCCTTGTACATCTTATTACCTCCGGGATGTATCGAATACCCTGATCAGTGAGCTTCTTCCAAAATAATCCTCTTCAATTCATCCGGAACCACAATCCTGTTCTTAAACCTTAAGAGTCCCGTGTCATCGAACCCAAATGGACATTCGGGATCATCTCTAGCTTTCTGAGCTAATTTCTGCACTTCGGGATCTCTTCTCTGAGTTTCAAATAATCTTGGTTGAAGATCCGGTTGTACTGTAATATTCCGAATACTTGCTCTTAACTTGAAAGACTCGGATTCATATCCAACTTCCACTTTCACACTAGACACACTAGCCTTCCTGCTAAGTGCATCCGCGACCACATTAGCTTTTCCAGGATGGTATCGGATTGTGCACTCGTAATTCGCTAAAGTCTCCATCCATCGCCTTTGTCTCTTATTTAACTCCTTCTGAGAAAACAAGTATTGAAGACTTTTGTGGTCAGAAAAGATCTCGAAAGGAATTCCATACAAGTAGTGTCTCCACTTCCCCAAAGCAAAGATCACTGCCGCTAGCTCGAGATCGTGAGTGGGATAATTCTGTTCATGATCCTTTAGTTTCCTCGAGGCGTAGGCTATCACCCTACCCTTCTGCATCAAAACACCTCCCAATCCCTATTTCGAGGCATCCGTATAAACCATGTATCCTTCAGTTCCTTCAGGGAGTGCTAATATTGGTGCAGTGGTCAATTTCTCCTTTAAAAGTTGGAAACTTGCCTCACACGCTTCATCCCTAGCAAACTTGACTTCCTTCTTTGTCAAACGAGTCAAAGGAGCTGCAATCTTAGAGAAGTCCTTAACGAATCTCCGATAATACCCAGCCAAACCCAAGAAACTTCTGACCTCGGAAGCGTTTTTCGGACTCTGCCACTGAATAACTGTTTCGATCTTTGAAGGATCTACTTCCAAGCCCTTACTTGAGACAATATGACCTAGAAAAGCAACCCGGTCGATCCAAAACTCGCATTTACTAAACTTCGCATACAACCGGTGCTCCCTCAACGTCTCCAATACCAATTCGAGATGCCTAGCATGATCTTCTGGAGTCTTGGAATACACGAGAATGTCATCAATAAAGATTACGACGAATTTATCCAAATACGACCGAAAAATCCGATGCATCATATCCATAAATGCTGCAGGGGCATTCGTCAAACCAAAGGGCATCACTATAAACTCATAATGCCCATACCGGGTATTAAATCCTGTCTTAGGTATATCCTCTTCCCGGATTTTCAATTGGTAGTAGCCTTGCCTTAGATCCAATTTCGAATAAACCCCTGAACCTTGCAACATATCAAATAAATCCTCAATGTGGGGCAACGGGTACTTATTCTTGATAGTCATCCGATTAAACTCCCGGTAATCTATACACATTCTCAACGATCCATCTTTCTTCTTGACAAAGAGAACCGGAGCACCCCACGGAGATGAGCACGGTCGAATATATCCAATCTTGAGTAACTCTTCGAGTTGAATCTTCAACTCCTTCAACTCTGTCGGAGCCATTCTATACGGCGTCTTAGAATAAGGTTCTGATCCCGGATATAAATCAATGACAAATTCAATCTCCCGATCCGGTGGTAAAGAACCTAAATTTTCCGAAAACACGTCGGGATATGCCTTTACCACGTCCGTATCCTCAAAACTTAATTGATCCTTTGGTTTGTTAAGGAGATAGGCAATAAATCCCGTGGCTCCATCTTTCACTAACTTGCGAGCTTCCACAAACGATAAGAGAGGTACATTCTTCGACCCCACTTCTCCAATCAACTCTGCTCCCAATTTTATCTTCTTTCTAAAACAATCAACCTCGGCCCGGTGCCGATATAACCAATCCATCCCGAAGATTACCCCATACTTCTTCATAGGCATAACATTGAAGTCTGCCGAATAATCTTTCCCCTCTAACAAAACTGAACAACCTCTAACAACTCGGTCTGTCTGCAAATTACCTCCAAGAGGCGAACTCACATAATAACAAGAATTTGAGCAAATAACAGGTAGGCACAGAGAAGCACATAGATCAGAAGATATAAAAGTATGCGTGGCACCCGGATCAAATAATGCGTGAATGCTCGTGTTATGAATGCAAACGGTACCTTCCACCACGGCATTCGGATCAGCTTCCACATTTTATTCCTCGCCCTCAAGGGCATAAGCACGGGCCTGGATCATCGGTCTTTGTACCCCAGCTTGAAACCCCGGTCTCTTATCAGGACATGCGAAAGCCATATGATCTCCCTTCCCACAAATCAAGTACAACTTTAATCTTATTCTGCAATTGGCATAAGAGTGGGTCGGTCCTCCACAATGAGTACACGGAGGTACATCTCGTCTATCTCTCGTGGGAGCCGGTAATGCCTGAGGTACTCGAGCAACCTGAGGAGCATGCTGACCTCCAGTTCTTGGCTTCTTGAAATATTCCTTCTGAGATGGAGCTGCCGAAGTCATTGGCCTTTTCCCCGGATTGAATCTCATGCTCGATCCCGAAGCTGAGCCTCTACCTTGTCCCATTGGTGCTTTGAAGATTGGATCCCTCTTTTTATACTCCTTTTCTTGCCCTAATGCCCTTTGCACCGTATCTGAGAAAGATATAAAATTATGGCCCGCTTGACCGTGCCTCAAATCCTGTCTCAACCCAGCAATAAACTTCTTCGCCTTCCTTTTCTCATCCCGGGTAATATGTGAAGCATACTTCCCAAGTCGGTTAAAAACTGCAAGGTACTGAGCCACAGAACGATTTCCTTGCTTCAGATCCATAAACTCTTGCTCTTTCCTCTCCTGGACAACCTCGGGTACAAAGCACTCCCGAAATTCCCGTTTAAATACATCCCATGTAATCTCCTCTTCATCCGCATCCAACTTTTCCTTTGTTCTCTCCCACCCATCATACGCCTCTCCGTCTAACTGGAATATAGCAAACTGAGCCTGTTCTTGGGTAGTGAACTGCCGAACCCCATAAATCCTCTCCAATCGAGTCAACCACCCCTCTGAAACTGCGTCATCAATAGAACCAAAAAATCTAGGGGGATGGTAACTCAAAAACACCCCATGAGGATCCCTATGATTGTTATTTGGTGGAGCCGGTTGCTCAACAGGTTATGGTGGTGGAGCTTGAGCTCTCCTATGCTCAACATAATTGAAAACGACTTCCATAAAATTTCCCATATCCATCGGCGGCGGCTGTGGTTGTTGTTCTGGTGGTATAGGAGAACGATCACGGTGTCCTTGTCGTCCCGGTGATCTCTCACGCTGTCTACGGGGAGGCATCCTGATCAAGAAACACTGAAATGCATGCTTCTCTTAGTCCATGCATGAAAATGCAATTAATTCACTCAAACTTCAACAATTAGAGCACAGAAGCACTGAAAGGAGGCATATGCAATCACATTGTCAAGTAGTCCCTAAAGCCGAACGACCTAAACTGACCCACCCGACACTAGAGCCCGGGTTTTGCAACCCTAAGCTCTGATACCACTTAAGGATGTAACACCCGAGCGTAAGGTGTCACATCCCCAGCACCGAGACCCGACCCGAATATGAAATAAACGATCCATACCCGAGCTAAATCACGGCGAACGGGGACAAACACACACTCTATGCTAGGCGGGCTAACCCTTAACCATACGACTCAGAGAAAATCAATAAAGCGGAAGCAATAAACGAGCAAAGCATATCATATATATATACCACGAGCATCCAAGCTCCAAAATATAATTCATATACATCAATGCAAGCCATCACGGCCCAAAACATATGTACGCTTCAATATAATATCCATATACAATAATCAAAAGTGTGAGATGTAAGTGTAAGACCAAAGTATAGAGCTAGAGACGAATGCAAGACCTAGGACGCGTATTCCCGCCTAGCTCTCTCGACACCTGCACCAAACAGCTGAAAACCAAACGGGTTCAGTCCAAAAGGGACTGGTGGGGATAAAACATTGGCATAAATATAATATATAACTGAATTTAAACAATTACATGCAGATTATAATCCCAAGCGAGGTTTTAGAAACGGTTCCCAAGTAGGAAAAATAGAGGAATCATCGGAAGGGATTATAATGATCAATTTTACAATAGGTCATTAGTGGCCCGGCGAGTGGGCGTGCATCAACTCCAACCAACACCACGTGTGATTCAATCAATCATTCATTCATTAAGTCTTTCATGCATATCATTCTTTTGTGCTCAATCAATCGATTCTATTCAATCGGTCATATACACCTTCTTCCTCCGGGTTGGTGGGCGGGCTTGCAAGACCCGGCCACCCAATCATTGGCCAAAAGGGGTTACATGACTCCCCAGATGGCACTCAGCTCCCTTTCCCCGCCAATCTCCTGACGAGGTCCGGTACCGCTGTTCAATAATGGGAACTAGTGTGAGGGATCACCGTCAGCCCATGCTTCCTCGGATAGCCACTCACACCAAGAACCCCGGGCCCCAATCAGTGCAATCAATCAATCAATACTCGCCAAAACATTTGGTAGGGGGATATATATATATACCGTGTTCAGGTACCGGTACCGCTGTTCAGTGCAATCGTTTACTCGATAAAAGACTCAATATATATATATACCGTATCACTTTGGCTTAAAGCTTTTCACATAGGGGGATATATCGGGTCGTTTTATCTAAGTAGTAGAGAAACCCACCTTGTACCGACAAAAGAAGATACGAAAGCCTCAAGGATTGGCCTCGTCTCCCACGGGATCAAAATCTGTGCAAAAAAGGTGAAGTGAGACTCAATATGACCAAATAAGACGCTCGGCAATGCAATGATCATGATATGAATGTATAAAAGATTAAATTATGTTATGGAAATGTTCATGTGCCCTATTAATACACTTAAATCATATATTCAAGTCATTCAATTCATTCGAGCTCATAATTCCACATTTTCAAACACATTAATTCAAGAACTTCATATAAAATCGAAGCACAAGTTAAATCCCATTCAAGTTGGAACCAAACAATTACATAGATTCAATTAAATCAAATAACACTTAATACATATCCAAAATATATAAACACATCCATGTACAGTAGCATGCAAACGAAATGCATGAGAAACAGAGGGTGACACGCCCGTGTCACCGAAATGCACTAAGCCGTGACACCCCCGTGTCACGGTACAGTGGAAAAACATGCATGAAGATAAGGTGACACGCCCGTGTCACAAAAACAAAGCAAACCGTGACACCCCCGTGTCACGGTACAGAAAATCAGCCCAACCACGCATGCACCCCCGTGTCACGCCAAACAAGGTAAAAGTGACACGCCCGTGTCACTGTATGTAACAGAGAAAAACAGAGCAGTTTTCGGACAGCAACAAAACCAACCAAAACACCAAATTTTCAATCAATAAATGCAACCAAAACTTGAAGAAACATGTGACCATACTTAAAGCCCAATAAAATCTAGCATATATACTCATATCATGCCTTGATCATCAAGATTTCATCAAGTAAAACCCATATTCTCACTCATGCTTCCAAGTCCAAACTTCACAAGATAAATGCACACAACTTGAGCTCAAAGTTCCTAAACATATTTCCAATAACAATTACATACATTAACCAATTCATACCAAAGCCCTAGCTTCACATATTTTCAAGAAAATCAACAAAGTTCCAAAATACCTCAAATAAAAGAAATAGAAGAAGAGGTGAAGAGATGATGTTGATGATGCTTGATTGATCACAAAACTCACAATTATGATGCTTGAAAGATGAAATCTCCCACTCCTCTAGGTAGGGTTTGATCGGTTGGCTTGGGAGCAAGAGAAGAGATGGAACAAGGTATGCTAATGTATGTATGAAAGAAAGGATGAAATGGAACGTGATATGCTGCTTTGAATCAAGAAGAAATGGCCAAATTTGCTATTAAGTCCTCCAATTTAATAAGTTATGCAAGTGAAACCCCAAGCTTTTAAAATGTGATCAATTAAATCCATGCAATTAGGTCCTCAAAGTTCAAGAAATGCTCAATTAAGGTCATAACGAAATTAAGTCAAGTTCGGGAAATTAATTCATGTTGAAATCAAGTTCACTTTATGCAATAAATATCAAGTTGTAAAGAATTCACAAAATACTTAACATTAAGTTACTCACACGATTAACAATTAGATAAATAGATAAGTATACTAACAACAATAAAATAAAGTAAATAATATTTAATGTATTTAAAATAAAATACTATATAAACACGAAAAATTATTTTGCGCAATTAGGTAAACAATTACGACATACCTGTACGGCCGAAATATCGGGGCGTCACAACTTGATCCTTTTGATAAGGTGTGTAGACAACTTGAATTAATTTTCAAGCTCAGTCACATGTTGAACAAAAAACTATTTCTTTGGAAAGTGAGCAAGTTGAGTACTTCAAGTTTCGTCTCTCTTACAAATATCTTTCAACGGTACTTGAAGTGGGGGCATCTGTTTGCACGGTTATTTTTAAAAAATATAAATATTTAGTAGGATAATATCAAATATGTTATCTTCAAATGAATAATAAATTTGATATTATTTTATTAAATTAAATATTTTTTAAAGGACAAAAAATCAATTGATTTTATTTGATATTATCTCTTAAAAAATACCAGAGCTAAATATCAAATAATGTTGTGATGATCTTGTACTCCCAATATCTCCCACTATAAAAAAGGGTTTTGATAGTTCATTCAACACACCAAGGACGACGACGAGGAACACAAGTGTAGACGTTTGACATATGAACGCCGGTCTACAAGTCTTCAAATCTGTCTTCAAGTCTCCTTCAAGTTCGCCTTCAGTCGTCACGACGACTTCAAATTCTTCTTGGAATCTTCTTCAAGTTCATCATCGGTCTTCAAGTCTTTGGCTTCAAATCTTCTCGCCATTCTTCAAGTCTTCGACATCAATCTTCACGTCGGTCTTCAAGTATTGTTCAAGTTCATCTCTAAATCTAATCTTCAAATCTGGCTACAACTTTTGAAGGTTCTTCAATTTCGTCAAAGCTACAAGAAATTGAGACCTTCAACTCCAACTTTTGATTTCAACATCGAAGTAGACCACATGGGTTTTTTCTCCATCAAATTCGGAAAAATCACAACTACTTATTCGAGAATAAATGTCACGTCCTCAGATGCAAAGTTGAAGAGAAGAATCAGAGGAAAACTTTGATAGGATTTATTCCTTTAAAATTGTTATTTTCTTTGGATTTTTTATATTTTGTTCATATTATTTTTTATCTTGTGATTTTGTTTTGCAGACAATAAAAGTTGTGTGGACAGTAACTAGAACATAAATTACATACATTACTTAAAAAAATCCGAAACGTAAGATAAATAAACTTAAACAACCAAACCAGACTTGACTTGACTAACAAACTCAGAGGACTCAACTCAAGTCTCCTAGCTCGAACTCTGGAAGCCAAACCTGCAACTAAAAACATTGGGGAGGGAGAGGGTCAGTCCACTGACTAACAGAAGGGCTACCCACGCACATTATATATATATATTTATATAAAGAGCATATCACGTTCAAATCATAAATGCTCATGAACCAGGGATGGTTTCTGCACACCAAAATATTTTGCCCGTGATAATACGTATAGGGGGTTTCTTTAAAAAAACAAAGCATAACATATCAAAACATATCGTAACGTATCATTTGATAATGTACCATATTATTTCGTAGTTTAACTTATCTTATCAAAACGTATTAAAATTTGATCTTAACCGGGGATATTGCGGGGAAGCTCTGCCGGTTCCATGAGAAACGAACAAGGTGCTGGAAAAAGTGCCGTTGATAGCCCCTTTTTGCAGGGTAATACCGTTTATACTGCCAAAATTATTAATTGCATATTGCATGTATATGCTTTATGATTTAAAATTATGTTATGGATACATGTATATACTAGAGTTATTTTGGCCTATTTGTTTCGCTGCTTATTAAAATATTTTAGAAATATTTTGGTAACGAGGTTATGGCAAAATTTTTTTAGAAATATTGCCACATACCGTCACTCTGTTCAGACCCACCACCCAACAGGTATAGGCTCGCAAGATTAATTGAATTGATCGAATCGACTAAATGTAGCCGAATGGGGCCACACGCTCATGGCACGTGTCGGGTAAGAGTCACACATGTGCAAGTCTTTTAATTAATTATATGGTATAGTTATTTTTGGATTTTAATTAATTACGAAATAATTATTAAGCCCAATATAGAATAAAGAACCCCAATAAATAAATAATTATGAATTAATTATTAATTGAAAATTGGCGTTATTTATTTATGAAATAAATATGACATTATCCAACTTTATTTATTTGAGAAATAAATGAAGGATATTTGTGACACCCCGCTTTTTCGATCGTCCGAGCAGGCGCCACGTTTTAATTGCCTTATGTGTTTAATTGTTTAATTTACTTTTACTTGTGGCTTAACGTGCTTTTTATGTTTTTAATTCTGTGATTTTGTGCGTTGTGTGTGTTGGGAAAACGAGACAAAAACGCAGCGGAAATTTAAAAATTTTCCTAACTAAGCAAGGATCGAATCTTGCAATTCCTATTCCCAAATTCGTAGAGATCAAGAAACTAACTTAGTTAGTAGCTTTCTTGACACGTTCTAGCCGCCCAAGAACGCTCTTCATGCGGCTTGATCCCCAAAAGCTCATTCGAATCTTTCAAGACTTCACGATAGTAGCCCTCTAGAGAAATAGTCCACCAACCGCGACCACGATCCGATTAGGGAGGATGCTAGTTCTATATTCGGTGTTTAGCCTCTAGGGTTTAGTATATAATTTAGAGAAGGAGAAATTTGCTATCATCATCCCATGGGGTTCGAACCCCTTCTCCCTTTTGGAAAAAGATTCCAAACTCTTTTGGAAAAGGATATCTTGCTTGGAGACTAAGTCTATTACTTTGACCAAAAGTCCACTTTTTAATCAACTTGTTGGGCAAGAATAATATCCAACTCTTTTAGATATTTTATTTTACTTTATTTATTTTACAATAAATAACTTGAAGACTAATAATATAATTAATTCATAATTAATTATTTATGAGACTTTATTCTCTAAATTGGACTTTAATTTTAATTCGAAATTAAATCAAAGTCCATTAAATAATTAACACATTAATTATTTAATATACACATATACACGCACACGTGACTACACTTGTCAATAATGACACTTGTCATCCACATGTGGACCCCACCATTCACTTAATGGTTCGATCAACTCGTTTAATCGATTCAAGCCTTAACCCACTTGACCGGGTTGTTGTGTGTGACCCTCTAGGTTCTTAATTCAATTAGCAGTGACCCTAATTAATTAATTCCCTAATTAATTAATTAGTCCACAGATCAAACAACCATAGTCTAACAACAGGTGTTTGACCCCTAGCTGAATAAGAATGTCTCGATTCGACAGAACCTTTAAGTCATTGACATATGTGAGATACGATCCTCCTACATCCCATCTCTCAATCAAGATCTAGGGAAAGGGAATAATTAGAACCCTAATAATCTTGATCTTAATTCTAAGTGCATTTCATATCCATTTGATCTCAATCCAAGAAACTCTTTTCTTGATGTCTTGATCCATTGCCTTGGCCAAGGACTCCTAGATGGCGTATGAATGTCTTATACAATAAGAGATCATCATCTTGCTAATGCAAGCGTAGGTCCTTTATCGATTCTCATATACTTTCATGTGTCACTTGTGCAGCCCCAGCATAAGCCTTGAATCAGTTGTCTAAGGCGACACCCTTTAAAGCTTACACCTAAGACTACAGAGTTAGCTCATAAAGTATCAATGGAACCTCAAGTTTAAGGATCACTTAATCACATCAATAACTCGTGAGATATTTCCTAATCTGGAAGTTTCTATTTCCAGATATAGAAACTTCCTTTCCCATTTAGGAATCTTCTCACACGGGGACACCTCAGTGTACCTACTTAGAATAAGTAAGCACCTCCATGTATCACGCACATATCAACTATACACTTTGCACCCCATGAAACAAGGTGGTCCTTCTTAAGGGCGTGATCACACGAGCAAGTCTCGAACGAGTCAAGTTGACACTCCCACTGTCTTTTGGACTCTTTGGCTTGGAGTGATTTCTAATCATGCCTAATGTGATATAAGGCTCGTTTCATGAACCACTTCACCTTTAGGGGAGTTATTATACATGCGCAGTCAAAAGAAAACACACAATCAAACAAGAACATATAAAGAAATATTGCCTTAATTTGTATTATTTAAAGATTATCTGTGATTCACAAAAGGAAAGTACTAAAGCTGACTATTACATTGGCTTTCAGGGCACTATTCCTAACAGTGTGGCCCTATTTTCAGCTCTATAACAGTTTAGGGGCTTGTTTGTAGTTTTCTCTTTTTAGGGGTGTTTGGGTAATTTATTGTTCGATCGAGATTTTGACCTAACAGAACTCTTTAACGCTTTCGAGGCATTGAACGGAGTCGGTAGACTCTAAGTTTTTCCAATTCTGATGTTGTTAGCCCTTTCTACGGGTTATTCTCACTCGTCAGGACCCGGAATAAAATATCTGGATCCGTGTTGACCGTGTCATACCTTAGCTCTCCTCTCCCGCGATCTCTCTCTCTCTCTCCTCTCACAATATTCACACACACACCACACCCAAAACATACACTAACCCGTAACTCGTTCGTTTCTCGATGGAATTTGATGTATGTTTAGTCCAAATTGATCAGCTCGGCGAGCCCGACACGATGATACCAAAATTATGGCCTGAAACCCAGCGGTGGTGGAGTTAGGAGCGGATTGGCCTGGAGCAACTTTCGTCGTTGTGTTGACCGGGTCATACCTTAGCTGTCCTCTCCCCTCCCACGATCTCTCTCTCTCTCTCCTCTCACGATATTCACACACACACCACACCTAAAACATACACTAGCCCGTAACTCGTTCGTTTCTCGACGGAATTTGACGTATGTGTAGTCGAAATTGATCAGCTCGGCGAGCCCGACACGATGATACCAAAATTATGGCCTGAAACCCAGTGGTGGTGGAGTTAGGAGCGGATTGGCCTGGCGCAACTTTTGTCGTTAGCGGTACGGCCATCAGAGCTGTTAGGGATAGTGCCCTAGAAAGCCGATTAGTCATAATCCATTTTGGGACTTTCCTAGTATCACAGACAATCTTTGAATAAAATAATGAATTGAGGCAACACTTTTTTATATGCTCTTGTTTGGTATGCGTTTACTTTAGCTGTGCATGTATGAGAACTCCCCTAATCCTGATGACTTTAGGACTCTACCATTTAGGTGAAATGGTTCATGAAACGAGCCCTATATCACATAAGTCAAGATTAGTAAAATACTCCAAGCCGATGAGTCCTACAGACAGTGGGAGTGTCAACCTGACTCCTCTAAGGCTTGCTTGTGGGATCACGCCCTTAAGAAGGACCACCTTGTTTCATTCAGGTGAAAAGTGTATAGTTGATACGTGCGTGATACATGAGGGTGCTTACTTTAATAAGTAAGTTCACTGAGGTGCCCCGTGTGAGAACATTCCTAAATGGGAAAGGAAGTTTCTGTTTCAGGAAATAGAAACTTCCAGATTAGGAAATATCTCACGAGTCATTGATGTGATTAATTGATCCTTAGACTTGAGGTTCCTTGTCACTTTATGAGTTAACTCTGTAATCTTAGGTATAAGCTTTAAAGGGTGTCGCCTTAGACAACTGATTCAAGGCTTATGCTGGGGCTGCACAAGTGATTCATGAAAGTGAATGAGAATCAAGAAAGGACCTACACTTGAATTTGCAAGGTGATCTCTTATTGTGTAAGTCATTCATATGCCATATGGAGTCCTTGGCTAAGGCAGTAGATCAAGACATCAAGAAAAGAGTTTCTTGGATTGAGATCAAATGGATATGAAATGCACTTAGCTTTAAGACCGGATTATTAGGGTTCTGATTATTCCCTTACCCTAGATCTTGGTTGAGAGATAGTAAGTAGGAGGATTGTATCTCACATGAATCAATGACTTAAAGGTTCTGTCGAATCCGAACATTCCAATTCAGCTAGGGGTTAAACACCTGTTGCTAGACTATGGTCGTTTAATCTGTGGACTGATTAATTAATTAGTGAATTAATTAATTAGGGTCACTGCTAATTGAATTGAGAACCTAGAGGGTCACACACAACAACTTGGTTACATGAGTTGAGGCTTTAAAATGATTAAACGAGTTAATCGGGCCAAAGGGGTTCCACACGTGTGAAACCACACGTGTGGGTCACGTGAGGAGCACGTGTCCTTGGGACACGTGCCTTACACGTGTATATGTATATATATGATATATATATATTAAATAATTAAATGTGTTAATTATTTAATAGACTTTGGTTTAATTTTTGAATTAAAAAGAAAGTCTAATTTTGGAGAAAAATAATCTAGTTACTTAATTATGAATTAGTTAATTAGATAAAATAAGTTATTTATTTTAAATAAATAAAGTATAAAATTATCCAAAAATAGTTTGGATATTTTTAGCTCTCTTAAAAGTTGATTTGAATTAGAATTCAAAGTCAAAGTTGATAGTTACTTGAAGATCAAGTAATAGGAGAGAGGGACCAAAACCCTAGCCTAAGAGGACAAGGATTTCGGCCGCCCCTCCCCTTTCCTATATATACGGGAGCTCATGCTCCCCTTAGAGAGTAATTGAGAATTCTTTTGGTTCATGTGTTGAACACCATCCTTTCTCCAAGATAAATGAAACCCTAGGTTAAGTCTAAACACTAACTAGAGAACTAGCATCCTTACTAGTTAGATTGTGATCAAGTTGGTGGACTATCTCTAGAGAGCTTCAAGTTAGAAGTTTGAAGATTCGAGCTTTACCAAGGAGAGGGGATCAAGCGCGAGAAGAGCGTTCTTGGGTGGCTTGAAACGCTTCAAGAAAGAATAAAAGAAAAGTAAGTTTCTTAACTCTACGAATTTGGATACACGATTGCGAGTCGAAGATCCTTTTGTTGGAAAAAATTTTTAAATTCCGCTGCTTTCTGATTCGTGTTTTCCAACAAGTGGTATCAGAGCCACCTCGTTAATCGTGTTTCTGATTCGTCTCAATTATATTGAATTTGGTAGAAATTCTTAGGCTTGATGCGATTGAGTATTTGTAATTGTTTTAGAAAGCCTGAATTAAGAAACTGTATTTTTTCCTGAAAGCTTCTGAAAATTGGTTTTTACAAAATTTAATTTTTGAAAACTATTTTAGATTTGAAACTGTATAAACTGTTTTTGGATTTCTTGGATTGGTTTTGCTTTTGATCGAAAACATGAAACGAAAACCCGGATCACGACAACACGCGAAACCCCGTGCGTGAAGGAGTCAAGCGCGCGAGATTCGCGCAGCACCGCCCGCCTCGCCTAGGCGCGCGCAGGGCGTCCCACCCAGCACCTCTCGCACACCGTGAGGGAGCCTTCCGGACGCGCCTAGGCGCGCCCGCCCAGGGCGGCCGAGACTGGCCGCCCATCGCCACCCGCACTGGCCGAGAGGGCCGCGTGCTGATGCGCATGCTGTGCGCACACTCGCTCGGCCTTGGCTGCGCGCTGTGCGCGCCTACCGCGCGCAGCCCTTTCGCGTACGGGCCCCGTTTTCTCCGTCGCAATCCGACTTTTCGTGTTTCGTGCAATCCAGTCCCAATTTTATTTTAATTTTAAAATTTTAATTTTTGAATATTAATTTTAATTTTTGAATAAAACTTAAAATTGGGATTTTTGAGAAATAGAAACGTTTTATATTTTGGGAAAATACATCTTTGATAAAATTATTAATTTTCAGAAATTAATTGGAATTTTATTTGTTTTGTTAATTTGGGATTTATTGAAAACTTTTATAAACAAGACTCGCATCAATTCGTGTTTTAAGTCATTAGGACTTGAAACGAGAATTTTAATTTATTGGTTAAATTTAAATTCTCGCAAAAGCATGTTAGGTGATCATGGGTTTAGATCTATGTATGGTTTTAATTTATGCACTTGGATGGTTTAAATTGGGGTTGGAGCCCTATAGTTGCGTTTTTCAATTGAGGTTGGAGCCTCACTTATGTGCGTACTGTTATGTGATTTATTATGTGGCTTTCCATATTACTGTTTTTGAGGTCGGGGTAGGCCCCGTGTAATTGTCTAAGGCCAATATGAAGATTGAGCCTTATTACTTTATGTCTTTTTCTTTTTATTGTAATTTGAGAGTAGAAATAGGTGGTGAGGTTTTATTTTCATTTTGGAGACAATGCACCCATGGAGTAAGATGGACCACATTCAAGTAACAAGGAGGCCATAAGTGAAGACCCCTCAAAATGTTAGGGAGGGGAATCTCAATTGTAAAAATGTAATAGAGATAGGGCTCGTATTTTGTTACCGCTTTCCCTTATGTGATTTAAACTGTTTATGTGGGATGTATGTTAGAACTTTTGATTGTGGAGTGGCTCCCACATATCACGCATAAGATAGGTAGAATCCATGATCATTACATGTTAGTATCATGCTAGGACATGTTATCTGTTTATGTGCTTGTTTGAAATGCATTTAAGTGTACTTGCATTAATCAAGACTAATAAAATTGGATAACATATATGTTGGTGAGGTCGAACCGGACAACTCTTCGGTTGATTCGAAAATTCCCATTAAATATTAAGCTAATTTCGAACAAATAGGTGTTTAATTCGAGGTGCAAATTTTGAATTAAATTCCTAGCATTCCATCAATAGGTTTTAAGTTTAGTAAGTGAAACTAGTTATTGTCCGTGAGTCGTGGGATAGCTAGTGGAGTTTATTAGTTCTTAGTTACCTAATTGATCATTTCTAATGATCAATATTTCGTGGTTAATTTTGGCAAGGGCGATGTCCGCGAGTCGTGGGTCGTTCGAACTAAGTTTTGATCATGATCTTATGATTGGTGGGTCTAGCTTAACGCCTAAGTAAATATGGATGTCGCACGAGTCGTGGGTCCATATTGAAAGATAGGTGATGCAAAACAATTACTAAGAGTTCTAAAGGTGTTAGAATTGGTAAGTTGTATCTACCTAGGGTTTTACTTAGAATGTCCGCGAGTCGTGGGTTCGAGGTAAAATGCTTGGGATCTTAGTACCCACTGGGAAACGCGTTCCTCTTGGATCTTTGGGAATTATAGATCTTTGAAAAACAGTGGGAGCTACATTAGATTAAAAACCTTATCTTTTGTATATCGTTATAATTCAGCATGCTCACTTTTTCTCTGCTTAGCATCTAGGTTGTAGTTCTGTGATTCCCTACAATATGAAATGCAAACCCATTCGTATCCATCCTTAAGTCAAAAGAGTTGACTAAGTCCTAACTAAATCTAATTGGCTTCGGACCCTAAAATTCATTTTAGATTCCGAATAGAGAAAGGCATTCTCTAAAGGGCGAAGTTTTCAATTGTGAAAACTCGACCCGGGCCAAAAGAGAAGCAATCTGAGGTGAATGGATTTTTCCAAACCACTTAAGAGCAATTGAACCACCTCATAAAAATGTTACAAGGTATAACATTATGGAATTATTCAATATTCCAAATGAGGAAACAAGTGCACACGAACAAGGTCTAAAGATCTTATGGTCTCGATCATCAACTGAGAAAAGAGTTCTCAATGCACTGATTGCTTACATTGCTTCCACCATCATTCAAACCCTTTGTGCTCAACTAAAATGATGCTAATGTAGTATAGTTAATCATTTAGTTGATAATGGTTGAAAGCATCCTTAAGAAGGAATAAAAGGTCGTGATGGTTAATTCTTCTTCTAAACTCCCTAAGTTAAAGGCTTGAACGCCTAAAGAAGAAGAAACCCTTAAGAGCCCAATGGAGGGGCATGTAAGGGGTGCGCCCAAAAGACATTAGTGATCAAATAGGACGTTTGCTTCTATGGTAGCAAATAAGGACTTTGAAAGGGAACTGCAAAGAGTATGAGTATTCTGAAATGTTACCTCGTTTAGAAATTCTACTAGGAATATAATTCACTAGTCTTTAGTCAATTCTGCATAATCCGTTGTGCAAAAGACTCAAGGCACTAATGTTCTGAACATACAACGAGATAACAAAAGTAAGTGAGATGACAAAGCTTCGAATTACTTTGGAACGTTGAGATATAAAAGGATTAACAAGTCAGACACCTTAGGATCATTCTATGAAAATGAACCTATAGAGTCGACTTCCTATGAATCCTATCTTAAAGGGAAATTTTCCCGAAACATGGTTTAGGTGAAACGTGGAACGTGCCAAAATTCTAGGGGATTTTGATCCATGCTGATGAGTGTAAGATGTTTAATGTAAGCACTAGATACAATCGTCAGTTTAATCATTATGAATGAATGTACTTGTTGAAGTACAAATTCGAAACTTATATGAAATTCTTAGAATTTCAAAAGGAGGTTAGGAACCAAAGTAGACATAAGTTATAGGTAAATCGATATGATCGAGATAGCCAATATCTTAGCAACTAATTCCTTAGTCATCTTAGAGATAATAGGATTATCTCTCAGTAAACTAATTCGAGAACACCTTAGTGTTTGCGAATGAGGGAATGAAACCTAATAGGATATGGTCCATTCCATAGTAAGCTTTACTGACTTATAATTATTCTAGGAATAAACTCCCAGAATATGCAGTTAGAGATTTTGAATTTAGTACCTTCCAAAATCAGTCCTTTAGTTGCACTATGCAATGTGGCATACTAAATTCCCTAATTATTCTTATCCAAGAATTTAATGGAATCCTCTTAAGTGAAGAGGATAGTGGGAGATAAGCTTGAAATGAGTTCAAGTTTATACAACAATATTGGATATCGTTTCTTCGATTCCCTTGAACAAAGGTTGTTTTTCTCAAGGAATGTACCTTTCTTAAGGAATCGTTCCTATAGAAGAAGAAAGGCAAGCAAGCAGACCTCAAAGAAATTTGAGGATAAATATCCACGCCACATATAGAAGAAACGAGCCCATCTGATAAAACTTAGCCAAATTTTAGAGTATGTACACGTGTGAAACCCTTCTCTTAAGACGCCTTTAGAACGCGTTCCTAGATAGCCAAGGAATTACTTGAAGAGGAGACACTGTCAGATTTGGAATCTGAGTAGTGTAAGCAAGCCTTGAAATCCAATATGGATTCCATATACTCAAACCAAGTTTTGACCTTGGTTGATCCACCTGATAGGATCAAGCTCGTGGAGCTTCGAGTGAATGAAAGCATTACAACCTTCTTGACGGTTGAAATGCAAAAGTCCATTTTGATTGAGTTTACCACATCCTCATATTCTGACTATGAGATATGATAAATGAATATGAGAACTATCTTGTTCAATGTGTTGGAAAGGGGTTCCAAGGACGGATATTGCAAAACTCGACTATCGTAGTTGAGAACTTAGTCGTATTAGATAACGCTAAGTTAAGTGTTTGGGTAAGAAACTCCATCTAACTTGTTAGATGAAGTTCCTACCATGAAACAACTCCTTTATCATATTGTATGATAAAAAGGATGGTTTCTCAAGTAAGAGAACCAAGACCTCACCAAGAGACTGAACACGTGATTACGAATCACTTTATAAGGAAAAGGTGTTTCCTAACATATGTGTAAATAAGAGGGTCACATCAGTAGAGAATATGACAGATCCACTTTGGAAACACCCAAAGTCAATAGGCTCTCAAAGTGCATCTTGAGGAGATGGGACTTAGAGTACCTAAATGGCTTTTACGGGCAAGTGGGAGATTGTTAGGGATAGTGCCCTAGAAAGCCGATTAGTCATAATCCGTTTTGGGACTTTCCTAGTATCACAGACAATCTTTGAATAAAATAACGAATTGAGGCAACACTTCTTTATATGCTCTTGTTTGGTATGCATTTACTTTAGCTGTGCATGTATGAGAACTCCCCTAATCCTGATGACTTTAGGACTCTACCATTTAGGTGAAATGGATCATGAAACGAGCCCTATATCACATAAGTCATGATTAGTAAAATACTCCAAGCCGATGAGTCCTACAGACAGTGGGAGTGTCAACCTGACTCCTCTAAGGCTTGCTTGTGGGATCACGCCCTTAAGAAGGACCACCTTGTTTCATGGAGGTGCAAAGTGTATAGTTGATACGTGCGTGATACATGAGGGTGCTTACTTTAATAAGTAAGTTCACTGAGGTGCCCCGTGTGAGAACATTCCTAAATGGGAAAGGAAGTTTCTGTTTCAGGAAATAGAAACTTCCAGATTAGGAAATATCTCACGAGTCATTGATGTGATTAATTGATTCTTAGACTTGAGGTTCCTTGTCACTTTATGAGTTAACTCTATAGTCTTAGGTATAAGCTTTAAAGGGTGTCGCCTTAGACAACTGATTCAAGGCTTATGCTGGGGCTGCACAAGTGATTCATGAAAGTGAATGAGAATCAAGAAAGGACCTACACTTGCATTTGCAAGGTGATCTCTTATTGTGTAAGTTATTCATATGCCATATGGAGTCCTTGGCCAAGGCAGTAGATCAAGACATCAAGAAAAGAGTTTCTTGGATTGAGATCAAATGGATATGAAATGCACTTAGCTTTAAGACCGGATTATTAGGGTTCTGATTATTCCCTTACCCTAGATCTTGGTCGAGAGATAGTAAGTAGGAGGATTGTATCTCACATGAATCAATGACTTAAAGGTTCTATCGAATCCGAACATTCCAATTCAGCTAGGGGTTAAACACCTGTTGCTAGACTATGGTCGTTTAATCTGTGGACTGATTAATTAATTAGTGAATTAATTAATTAGGGTCACTGCTAATTGAATTGAGAACCTAGAGGGTCACACACAACAACTTGGTTACATGAGTTGAGGCTTTAAAATGATTAAACGAGTTAATCGGGACAAAGGGGTTCCACACGTGTGAAACCACACGTGTGGGTCACGTGAGGAGCACGTGTCCTTGGGACACGTACCTCACACGTGTATATGTATATATATGATATATATATATTAAATAATTAAATGTGTTAATTATTTAATAGACTTTGGTTTAATTTTTGAATTAAAAAGAAAGTCTAATTTTGGAGAAAAATAATCTAGTTAATTAATTATGAATTAATTAATTAGAAAAAATAAGTTATTTATTTTAAATAAATAAAGTATAAAATTATCCAAATATAGTTTGGATATTTTTAGCTCTCTTAAAAGTTGATTTGAATTAGAATTCAAAGTCAAAATTGATAGTTACTTGAAGATCAAGTAATAGGAGAGAGAGACCAAAACCCTAGCCTATGAGGACAAGGATTTCGGTCGCCCCTCCCCTTTCCTATATATAGGGGAGCTCATGCTCCCCTTAGAGAGTAATTGAGAATTCTTTTGGTTCATGTGTTGAACACCATCCTTTCTCCAAGATAAACGAAACCCTAGGTTAAGCCTAAACACTAACTAGAGAACTAGCATCCTTACTAGTTAGATTGTGATCAAGTTGGTGGACTATCTCTAGAGAGCTTCAAGTTAGAAGTTTGAAGATTCGAGCTTTACCAAGGAGAGTGGATCAAGCCGCGAGAAGAGCGTTCTTGGGTGGCTTGAAAAGCTTCAAGAAAGAATAAAAGAAAAGTAAGTTTCTTAACTCTACAAATTTGGATACACGATTACGAGTCCAAGATCCTTTTGTTGGAAAATATTTTTAAATTCCGCTGCTTTCTGATTCGTGTTTTCCAACAGGAGCATCGACTGCGCCTCACACGCCGGTGGAAGGCCGTTCTAGGCGGCACGTGAACAGTACCAGGCGACGGAAACGCCTCGTCTGACGGCTTTTTTGGAGGAGCTTTAACAGTTTCCTATGATTTTCAACCCCCTGAGCTCATTTCCAGCATCAGTTAGAACAAATAATGGCCGTAGGTGGTGGTTTTGGGTGTTGCAGCGGTGGCAGAAACTTCGGCGACAATCGGGGGCCTTTTTCGGTGGTCTTTTGGCGACAGGCTCTTCACGAAAGTTGTTCGGCATGATGAGAACGTTCTTTTCCCGTTCGCCTGACTCCTAATTCGGCCGTTTTGATGGTGGTCAATGGCGGTGCGTGGCGGTCGAATGCCGCCCATTTGTTCGGTATCTTTTTTCGGTAATTGAGTTAGGGCTTTCGAAGTACTTGACGAGGCCTTTCCAGTGGTATGCTTGGTTCATTTTCTTTGAGCGGTTTGGATTTAATTTCATTTCCTGGCTTTTGGGATTTAATTATTGAATTGGATCAATTTTTCGTTATCTAAATCGGATGGGTTCCGTATTTCCAGAAATTGATTGAGGGCTTTTACTGTACTTGCTGAGACGTATGATTCGCCATTCACGTGGATTTTTTCGACCACTGGAGGTGGCGGTTCGGTCAGCTCCAGCAGCGGCGTTCCGACGCCCTTCGAACAACAGGTCCATTTCGCTGTGGTGAGTCCAATACCACTTTCCGTTCGTCAATCGGATGCCCAGTTGATTTGTTATGAATTTTTAAAGTTGTTGTAATTTAATTGATAATTGTTTTTAATTGTAAAATTTGATCATTGAAGAACGATAAATTAAAATTATGAGTTGTATGATATTTGGAAATATGATATGATGTATGAAAGCTTGATTCGTGATTTATTGAATTTATTTGCCTCATTTTATGCCTATTTATTTGAGAATATTTCTTGTTTAAGGGGTGTTAGTGTAATTTTAGAAACTAAATTGATTATGACATCATATGAAACCTATGAAATAAGTTATGAAAGTATAAATTATGATTGACTTAACTGAATTGTTTGAGTATGCAAATTCTTAGAATAGTATGAAATATGTCAATATCTATTTATGTATAAAATTGTTATGTAATTCGCGTTTATCCTTTCGAAACTTGGTGCATGATAGAAATTAAATTTATAATGTCTTGAATTATTTTATGTAATTAATGTTATGAATCTTATAAGCTATGCATCTCTCGATATGTGTAAGGTGAGGTTTTAGGATTTTTGTTTTAGTTAAAGCAACCTACAACCCTCTGTGCTCATTTTCAAGTCTGCATGCGATTATTCTATTATATTTATAGGGAAATTTTTATCCAGCTACCCTGCGAAACACGAATATAGCAAGAAAACCACGACAAAAAAAAAGTACTTTAAAAAACCCTACGTTTTTCAAAATATGCATGAAAAGCCCTGAAACGAGAATGTAAGGCTCACACGCTTTGACTGCGACTAAGAATGAGATTTTTTTCACTTTTTCAAATAAAATGACTATTTTACCCCTCCATTATATAAATAAATAAATATTATATATATATATATATATATATATATATATATATATATACCCCAAAACTGTAGCTGCCGCCGCCCATCACCCGACCGCTGAACGTCGCAGGAAAAATCCTCAAAAATCAACCCTAAATATACTCCTCGTGCTTGTTCCGTATGTTTGATTGGTTTCTTGAAATTCCAAGCCGATTATGCCCAATTTCAAATCTAAAAACCCGAACCCTCAAAAACTTAAAATCGTAATTACTCTCAAACAGATTAACAAAATTCAAATCCGTAAATTTCATTAGCTTACCTCATGTTGAGAACTTCGAAATGCATATATTGGTCGCCGAAAAATTTCATCGAAAATCGATCACCTCCGTGAACAGTTGCGCACCTCCGTTGCTCCGCCATCGCCATCGTTCGGGTGGGTTTCAGGTGGCAGGAGTGTCACCAATAGACTCGCCTCATCAAACTTAGTCGAAACCCTAAGATTTCGTCACTGGAGGATGGCCGGAATGGCCAACCCTTTGCACCCGTAAGTCGCATTGTCGGCGCTGCTGCTGCACTCCGGCGGAGGCGATGGCAGCAGCGATTGTGGTGGCTGGAGAGGATGAAGCCGCGATTGTGGTGGCTGGAAGACGATGTGCATATATATATATATGTATATTATTTTTAATATGTATTATGTATTATGTATATATGTATTACGTAATATGTATATATATAATTATATATATATATATATATATATATATATATATATAATATGTTATTAATATATATATATTATTAAACTTATTTAACAATTTTTAAAAACATTATATATCTGAACTAGTGTATAAGGGTATAATAGGAATTTTACTTTTTTTCGTTGACTATTTGGGAGGAGGGGACGGTGAGTTTATTTTAAAAAACACAGGGTTTTTTGGAGTACTTTTTTTTGTCGGGGTTTTTTACGATCATTTCGATTAACACAGGGTTTTGGGGGTTGTTGGCTCTATATTTATATAATAGATATGTGTTTATATGATATGTTTATGATCTTGTCATACGATTAAAGGTTTTGAGATATATATACGAGCTTATGTAAGCTTGAAAATGTTTTACAACGAGGCTATGCTTCAAACCGTGTGCCTTCATGCCAGCTACGAATTCGGATAACACGGAGAGATACATATATAGCATATGCTAAGTTTCAAGGTAAGGTATACTCTAATAAGGTTCGTAAGTTATGATAAGTTTGAATTGTAGCGAGTTATGATATGTTCTGTTCTGATTTGCTGGGCCCCAGAGACGTGGCTAAGGAATGCTCGAGGCGGTGTTGGGCCGTCGAGTTTGGCCTGTGCACGATCTCCATTTGAAGTACCTATGCGTAACTCTTGGAGGTTGAGGAGGAGTGGTGCTTTAAGTCCTCCCTGAATAATCGGGGAAGGTACGATGTGGACTAGCTATCCTAAGTATATTGAGTTGCATGATGTGGGCTCGTACCCCACGTGCAGACTTCTAGGTGTGGGGTTGGATACGGGATTTGAATGATTTGATTTGATTTAATTTGTGATTATTTCTGTTTTGCTTATGCATGAAAATGACATAGAAGTATGGTTGGAAACCCCGTACTGGTCGGGTATACGATATGTTTTGTTATGTTGATTATGAAACGGGATAAGAGCTTTCTCTTTTGATATGTTACGAGTATGTTCAGTTTTTTATGTTTGAATAAGTATAAGTATACGTTTGATTTGAAAATGGATTTGGTATGCAAAACCAACTCTTGGTTCATAGTCTTTCTTTTGATATATGCTCTGCTCTATACTTTGTATAGTGTGTGTGTTCTGCCCCCTCACTCAGTCAGTGGACTGACTCTCGCCCCACTTACGTTTTTATTTTACAGGTGCAGGTTGTTTGAGCTCGAGCTAGGTCGCAGTGTGTCGTGTCTGTCGAGTAAGTCTCTTTTGTTAAGTTTGTTAAGTGTCCTGTGTTAGTTATATTTGTAATTTGTAAATGTATTTACTCTGTACAGGTTTATGCTTATGGATTGTATGTATAGAATTCGGGATAGGTTTCTAGGGCTAGTTGAACCCGTATTTACTTTATGCACTTGTTTAATTATGATTATTTTTGGGATAAGCTTCTAGGATCAGTTGAACCCGTGTAGCTGAGATTGATTAAATTGATATGTTTGATGTTTTAAAGCTTTTAAAAATTCTTATTCTTTACTTTGCTTCCGCTTCCAGGTTTTGTTTTATCTGCTGTATAGGGTCTAGGTACCGCCTAGCTTAGGCCGGGGCTTGTCTGTCTCCCGTTCGCTACTGCTTGATTCGTGTACGGATTTCCCATTTCCTATCTGGATTGGACTTTAGTAGGGGATGTGGTGGCCCAACGTTATGGGGCGCTACATCCTAAAGTGGTATCAGAGGTACTAGGTTCAGAACCGGTGCTCTGGGTCATGTTGTATCGAGTGTAGGTCGCACGACATAGGAACTAATTGTCAACGTGTGCATTGCATTGGAATGTTTGAAATTTATTGACTTATATGTTTTAAATTCTTGTAATTATGTGCTGCATCTGCATTAACTAGGTGTTCTTATTTGCTTTCATTACTTAACATATCCACTTACTAACCTACATGCATAGATATTTGTTCAATTTGTGAATTGCAGGGTGACATCTCAGCACCAAATTGCAATTGATCGTGACCACACTTCCCACTTGTACAAATTGATGAAAGTGGATCTGAAATTGCCATGTTCTGACTACTTGGATAAAAAGCAAATGAATCTCTGCAAGAATTCAACAAGGGCTCGATGCTAATATTATGGAAACAGGTATCATGCATTCATAGCACGTGCATCTTGCATTGGATTAAACTGTTATTATTTTGAACCTTGTTCTACGTGTTTGATTGCCTCCCTTGCTGATTTATGAGTGTATGCCATCCACATTCCTAACCCCACATGCATTAAATTTGTGGTTGTAATTTAGGTGTTCCTCTACCTGATCTACCAAGTGTTGTCTCAGTTAAAGCATCGTTGGAATCCGAACAAGGGTTGATCAGAAGATGTACGATCGAGCTAACAGACTCGAGGAATGGGTTGGATTAGAAAAGGTGTTTATAGAAATTGTCAACCTCGACTCCATTGTCACGGTGAACGGTACGTCAAGCATTCATGGCATTTGCACACATGCATCGCATAAGTAATTATATTTTATTTTGCTTGATGGTTGTTGTATTGATTTTAATAACGTGGCTAAATGATTTAATTTTCATAACTTAAAATTTTCTGTTGTTTGTGAACTCCTGCTAAATTGAATGGATTATATGCTTGTGTGGGTTATTCGTGCTATGTGGTTTAAAGCTCTCTTAATTGCTCACTAACCCTTCATGCACATATAAACATATTGTAATTCTATCTTACAGGGATTCCATATCCTCCTTGAGTTGGGCATGGATGATGAGTTTATGCTCTAGGGACACAGATATCAGTCGTGTAAAGGTACACTAAACATGCATCATATGTTTTGCATCAAGTATTACTCGGATATGTGTATGTATAAATGCTGAGTAAGTGGACTTATATACTAGAGAGTTGTTGAGCCCTCTCTATTTACGTGTTAGGGAGATGTGGGATTCTCTATATTTATGTGATAGGAAGATGTCGGATTCTTTCTAAATTATGTGAGTAAGAGATGCTGAATTCTCTTGGAGTTAGATATTTGAGAGATGGTGGATTCTCTCGAATCTAGGGGTTTGAGAAAAGCTGGATTTTTGTAAACTAGGATGTTTGGGAGATGTGGAGTCTGCCAGACTTAGGTTGAGAGACGGGGTTTCAATTATGTGCTTGAGAGACGGGGCTCTCTCTTTCTCTTTTGTGCCGAGAGATGGGATTTTCTCTCTTTGTGCTTGTTTCTGGCTTTTCGTTGGCCCTCCTAAGGATTTCAAGTGGAAGTAACCTCTGGCTTCAAGATCGTGGGCAACCATGGCTATTTACTTCGAAGAGGAATCGAAGGAGCTTGAACAACCAGTGATCGGGTGCCTAGACACACCTCAACGGTATGAAGGACATTTGAATGGGTATCCGAGCCCCGAACATCCTTTGGCACAAGGTTAATGGAAGTGTTAAAGTGATTGAAGTCATTCCCAACTTAGCACTCGAACCTGGGGACCAGGTTCTCTGAAGGGGGAGGAGGTTGTGACACCACGCTTTTCCGATCGTCGAGCAGGCGCTACGTTTTAATTCCCTTGTGTGTTTAATTATTTAATTTACTTTTACTTGTGTCTTATTAATTCTGTTATTTTGTGCGTTGTGTGGCCCTATTTTCAGATCTTTAAGAGTTTAGGGGCTTGCTTCCAGTTTTCTCTTTTTAGGGGTATTTTGGTTATTTATCGTTTGATTGAGGTTTTAACCTAATGGACCTCTTTAACGCTTTCGGGGCATCAAAAGGAGTCCGTAGAATCTAAGTTTGCCCAATTCTGACGTCGTTAGCTTTTTCTACGGGTTATTCTCGCGCGTTAGGACCCAAAATAAAATATCTGAATCCGTGTTGACCGGGTCATACCTCAGCTCTCCTCTCCCATGATCTTTTTCTGCTCCTCTCACGACATTCACATACACACCACACCTAAAACACACACTAGCCCATAACTCGTTTGTTACTCGGCGAGCCACACGATGATACCAAAATCATGGCCTGAAACCCAGCGATGGCAGAGTTATCGCAACTTACAGGCGGCGGCGGCGGCGGTGGTGGCGCAACCTTCAGGGATGTCCCACGATGGTCTACGTCGGCGGGATTAGATGGAATTTGAGTGGGCTTGAAGCGGATTGGCCTGGCGCAACTTGCGCCATTGGTGGTGCGGCTATTGGAGCAGCGATGACGCCTCACACGCCGGTGGAAGGCCATGCTAGGCGGCGCGTGAACAGTACCAGGCTGCGGAAACACCGTCTCCGATGGCTTTTTCGGAGGAGCTTTGACGGTTGCCTATAGTTTTCGACCCCCTGATTTTATTTCTGGCATCGGTTCGAGCAAATAATGGTCGTAGGTGGTGGTTTTGGGTATTGCAGCGGTGGCAGAAACTTCTACGGATTTCCCATTTTGTTTGCGGATTGGACTTTAGTGCGAGGGATGTGGTGGCCCAGCGTTACGGGCGCTACAATATTGTTATCCGTTGTTTATTTGAGAAATAGAAGAGAAGATATTATCTTACGTTATTTGTTTGAGAAGTAAATATAATGATAGTATCAAGACTTATTTATTTATAAAATAGATAACTGAAGAAAATATGATGTTGTTATTATCATAAGTATTTATTTATGAAATAAATATGAAGATAATATCATGAGATTATTATCCTAGCCATTTATTTGTGAAATAAATAAAAGGATAATATCAGAAAAATATTTATTTATGAAATAAATAATGGATAAAGTCAAAAGTTATTTATTTATGATTATGAGATAATATCCTGAAGTTGTTAGGATAATTATACTAAATAATAATATGTTTATTAATTAGTTATATTGTATTATCTCATAAATAATTTAAGAAAAGATAAAATATTTTTCTTAACAGAAAAGGAATCCATATTTTTCTTAGTCAGATAAAAGAGAAGAGACCTCTCTCTTTCTCTTAGACAGACATTCGTGTAGAGCCAAAATTTCTCTCTATTTCGGAGAAAAAAAGTCAGTTCTTGAGAAAGAACAATCCCCAGCCTTTACACAAAATAAAGGACTAGCATTCTCCCTGTTTTGATCGTGATCGAGATGGGTGTGGGTACTTCTGGAGGGCTTCTACACTGGAGTCTCGAAGAAGAAGAAAGAGACATCTAAAGTTGTAGCGCCCGGAACGGTGGCCCACCACATCCCCCGCACCTAAACCTGAACCCACATATGAAATGAACCTCCATACATGAGCCCAAGTCTAAGCGAACGGGAACCTACACTCACACACTAGACTAAGCAGGGCTAAAGACCAACAGAGCTTGCAAAATAGTAAAACAAATATACGGAAGCAATAAACAGGATCCAAAAAGAGTTCAACGATAAACATACATTAACATATATACCATGGCCTCTCGGCCCAAAAATAAATACAAGTATTCAACAATTCTCCAAATATACATATCAATACATAAACATGATCCGAGAGTATCCAAAAGCTATAAATATGTATGCAGACTCGACCTAGACTGCTAAGTATGACTCGACGACGCACTTCCCCGCCTAGCTCGAGCAACCTACAACTAAAGTTAGGAAAAGAGAGGGGTCAGTCAACAACTCGACTGAGTAAGGGGGCTAACGCACACCCACACACATAAAAATATAAACAAAGTATATATTAAAAGGGATAGTCATGAATCAAGGCCAGGATTTTGCATACCAAATCATTTTCAAAAGGTAACGTAATATACACTAAGGAAATCCTTTCTCGATCCATAAGCTATCAATACATAACATAAACAAACGTCCGGCGAGTACGGACTTCCATTAACTCCTCAAAACATAACATAAAAATCAAATTCATAAACACAAATCCATCCCCACATCAATGGTGTTTCGGGAATCAAACCCTCTCCACCTACAATACAAAAACATACGGGGTAGCTAACCCACGATATGCCTTCCCCGGTTATCCACCGAGGGCTCAAGATACCACGCCTTCCTAACCTCCAAGAGTCGCACGTGAATATCTCAAAGGGAACCATGCACAAGCCAAACCCGACGGCCCTTGCCGTCCTGGGCATTCCTTACCCATAATTCTCGGGGCCCAACAAACCAAATCGAACCATATTCCCATCTTTCAGGGTATCCTTGCTCATACCATAACATAAACGTATAAAAGGATTGAAAACTCAAGCTTACATATGCTCATACTTATAAAGTTTCATAAAATTCAAACGTTTCCATAAGATCATTACCATAGCTTAAACACACATATGTAAATATATATAAGGTATATATTTGCATACGGGGTGAGAAAACATTATATAATAGGCCATAGGTTGATAACTAATAGAAAAGTTCCTAAACCTCACCTTAACAAAAGTAGAGACGAAGAACCGGGGCCAAAACGGGCAACCAAGCACCTAAACCTTAGGCCGGACAATGTCCGGAAGAAGACAATACCCAAGACTTAGACTCAAATATGAACCATATAGACGCCCGACAATGCTCATGAATGCAATGGATGCAAATGAAATGCATATACGTACCACGTAAACATATACGTTCATAACTCGAAGAATTCATATCAAATGAAGCCATAAATTTAATACAATGTATATAACACATAATATAACATGTATACAATACATATAAGTCATAAAAGAGGAAACAAGTGTTGGGAATAGTGCCCTGAGAATTCAATTTGTTGAATTAATTAAACTAAATTTGCAGCAAGTTGTGAGTATTTCACATATTGATAATTAATGGCGTGTAGTGGTATTCTTATATGAAATGTGTTTCATAGGAAAAGACTTTTAATACCAAAATCACCTGTCATTAAAGTTCTAGTCGGTAAGATGAGAATATGTTCTTATCAAGACTATAACGTGGTTATATAAGATGATTAATCTTTCGTCATAGGGAATGGTGATTCCGATTATAACACGTTGATGATTTTCAATGGGATTGGAAACATCGAACTGGACCACTGAGATTATTCATTTTACACTGCTATCTAAAATGAATAAAATCTCAGGAAGCATTGTACTCTTAATCCTGACAATATTTCGGCTTTAGGCATGTAGTGTTAGTCACTGTAATATACTTGAAGTGAGGTCTCGGTAATAATGGCCAAAATACTTTGTACGTTCGGTGACGATATGAAATGTACTAAAGATTTATAATGATCGAGGAATCTGTGGGCTTGCTGGAAGGTAAAAGATATCCCTGAAATAGATTTGCAAAAGTTCGAATTAAGACTTTGGCCAAAGCACTTCGTGTGATACGTCACCGAAGTTGTATGATGAATGTGTTTCACATACAGAGAATTTGAACTTAAAGCGAATCAATAAATTTTAGATTAGAGATGAAAAATAAATGATAGTAGTGGCAATTTATTTTTCATGGATATCTACACGGAGGAGAGAAATGCAAAATTATTTAGATCGAGAAATTCGTGAATAATTTAATTAATTTTAGAGTGCAATAATATTTATTTAGTGGAATTAAATATTGTTAAACGGTAATTAATTATTATCATGGGATGATAACATATTAACCCGTTTGGAGCTAAAATTAATTGGTCCTGCAAGCCCCAATTGAAAACCCGAAGAGAAAATATTAAAAGGAGAAAGAGAAATGATTTTTCAAAGTGTTTGGGAATAAGCCAAGGGATTTATTCTAAGAAAATAAATCAAAGTTCCAAAGAGTTGGAAATGCCCGGAATTTTATTTTGGAGAAAATAAAATTTAAAATTAAAAAAAAAAAAAAGACGTGGCAGGTGCTGACGTGTCACGCCACGTCAGCAGGTCAGGGCCCAATTGGCGCTGACACAGCGGCCGCATGCCGCGCCACGTGTGCGGCCAAGATCACGCCGCGTCAGCGCAAACGGGCGGCCCAGATTGCATGTTAACCGGGTCGGCCCAGCGAATAGGGTAGGACCGGACATGTAACACCCCAAGCGGAGGGGCACCACACCCCCGCACTATGACCCGACACGTGTACGAAATGGAGAGTTCGCACACGCACCAAGTCACAGCGAACGGGTGACAAACGAAAACACACACACTAGCTAGGCGGTACCTAACCCTGTACAAAAGAGAATATGCGAAACATGACAGTGGAAGCAATGCAAAAAGCCAACTTTCAAAAACTTTCTTACATAAAACATACAGTGCAAACTAGTCATCAAAATAAACTACACGGGTTCAACTAAACCAGCAAACTTGTCCTATCCTGTCCCAAACAATTACACAACAAAACGGGTTCAACTGGCCCTAGAAACCTGTCCCGAATAATCATATAATCACAATGGGTTCATCTAATCCGAGCACCTGTCCTAACCTATCCCGAATTCCATACATTCAAATCATAAATGCGAACCTGCACATAACATAACTTATACAAAATTTAATAAACGTAATTCGAAATACAACACTTAACGAATTCAGACAGACCGGCACAAACTCGACAAACACTAACAGCCGCCTAGCTCCAACGAACTCCAAAGCAAAACCTGCAACTAAAACATAAATAGGGGAGGGGTCAGTCCAAAGATTGAGTGAGGGGTTAACACACGCACACTGTACATATACATAAAGAGCATAACACGTAGTAGAAGCAACGTTCGTGAACCCGGGGTTTGTTTTTGCACGCCAAAACATTTTCCCGTGATAGTATGCATATAGGGAGACTTAAAACCAAACAAACAAATCTTAACTCAAACGTTTCTTAAAGTAAAACTCAGATTCATGCAGACTTAGCACACATATCGGAACATAACTTATTAGGTTAATGGCAAATCCAATTTTATCTTAACTTAAGAGTCTAACCCCGTTTCATGAACTTATAACCGTCTAACAAAATGAAACTCGGCGGGTATGAGTACACAACCAACCAACTCCTTGATAACACACAAAGACTTAAGCACACGAAATCAAAATACATATACCTCCACTAACACTGGTTGATGGGTGGGTTCTACATACCAAAACCATCCGCGCTTATACGTCAGGGTCGTGAGTTTCATGACACTCACGCCCAAGGACTCCATCCCCCACTAACCTCCTAGTGGGTTCCGGGTTAACCCTATAAAATGGAGAAGTGCACAGGGGTTACAACCGACAACCCCATGGCCCACCCGGGTCTCTCTTACCCATAACTCCGGGGCCCATCACACTTACACTTATAAACATATGAAAATCGGAAGCTTAAACCCACTAGACTCACACTTATACATAGCACATGTATATCGTACTTATCATATCATACGTGCATATCACGCCGACCTCAAAATCATAACGAAATCAAAGCTAAGCTTACATAGTGTAGCACCCCTTTACGTAGAGATACCACACCCCCACACTATAGGTCGATCCACATACAAAATGGATAGTCCATACATGAACCAACCTATAGCGAACGGGTGACAATAAAATAAATAACGACCAGCTAGGCGGGACTAACTCGCAAATCAAATACCACAATGCATAATAAATAAGCAGAAGCATGCTATATTATCGATCATTTATCAAGTAATCCATATTCTGATTTTACATATCAATACATTATCATCTCCTAAAATACATAACAAATAACATTAACAATGATTCCCTTGAAACAATAAATAAAATGCACCATGCCTGACTCGAATGCAAGGACTAAACTCGACTCGATTCCCGCCTAGCGTGCACCTACAAGAACTTGAAAGGTGGAGGCGTCAGTCTGTGAAGACCGAGTGAGGGGCATAAATAAATATTAGCGCAACTAACATGCAAGTTATAACCTCGGGTAACGTTTTTATAACTAAAGATAATATAAGTTCAAAAACAACAGAACTCACCCGAGATTACAACTATCAAGATTAAACACTTTATTCACTTTAATTCATTCAATCAATGGCCCTGGCAAGGGCGTGCACGGTCTCCAATCACTCCGACAGTGTACAATACATGCTTGCTTTATTAGTTAACATGTGATCATGCAATCCATTACAGTGCAGTCGTGCGATAGTGTACTCAGTTAATACAGGCAGAAAGTGCAATCAATACAATAACCCGAGGACAGCCCGTGGTGCCGGACTCATCCCCAGTCTCCTTCTCCTTCCAATGACAGGAAGGTTGCGAGCCTTCACCATCCACGGTAACACGGTGTACGTCGGGTTTATGACTCCTGCGCACGGGACTCCTTTCTCCACCAAACCTCCTGGTGGATTCAGGGGGCATCCCCATGGTATGAGAGAAGTGTAAAAGTTACCCGTCAGCCCATGCTTTCCCGGTTGGCTCAAACCCTAGCTCTCGGGCCCATAGTGCACGATAAACGGTAACATGGTAAACATGTTCATGGTTCACTCACAGTAACATGGTAAACATGACTTGTAACATGATACGCGGCTTGCTTTCACTGAACATGAATTGAGAGTTAGAAATACTTGTAGATATATATTTATACCTTTTGGCCCAAAATTCACATAAGGTTATACGTGTTCTAAGTAACTAGCAATTAAACCACACCTGACAGGCGACACGATGACTAATGTATACATGAACGTGCTCATTGGTCACAATCTCCGCCCTGGAGAGAACAACTGGACAAGAACGAAAATATTTGTGCACTCGTGAGACATGAATCAATAATGTTACCAAATATGACGCACGACATGATTAAGCAACGAGATGGCATGCATTCACGAATGTAGCATGATATACCCATATTATTGCATGATATTAATCATATAATAGCATGTTGGGATCAATTAAAGGTAAAGGAATGGAAATGGAATTTCACATTTTTTGGAGAAAGTTTCTGCCCCTCCAGAGACCTGGGAAGGGCCGTTTCGGGTTTTAGTAGAAATTGGGAAGGGCCGTTCCCAGCCTCCCAACACCGTGCCCCGAAGATGGGAAGGGTCGCTCCTGTCTATGAGATAAAGTGGGAACGGTCTGTTAGGGATAGTGCCCTAGAAAGCCGATTAGTCATAATCCGTTTTGGGACTTTTCTAGTATCACAGACAATCTTTGAATAAAATAATGAATTGAGGCAACACTTCTTTATATGCTCTTGTTTGGTATGCGTTTACTTTAGCTGTGCATGTATGAGAACTTCCCTAATCCTGATGACTTTAGGACTCTACCATTTAGGTGAAATGGTTCATGAAACGAGCCCTATATCACATAAGTCATGATTAGTAAAATACTCCAAGCCGATGAGTCCTACAGACAGTGGGAGTGTCAACCTGACTCCTCTAAGGCTTGCTTGTGGGATCACGCCCTTAAGAAGGACCACCTTGTTTCATGGAGGTGCAAAGTGTATGGTTGATACGTGCGTGATACATGAGGGTGCTTACTTTAATAAGTAAGTTCACTGAGGTGCCCCGTGTGAGAACATTCCTAAATGGGAAAGGAAGTTTCTGTTTCAGGAAATAGAAACTTCCAGATTAGGAAATATCTCACGAGTCATTGATGTGATTAATTGATCCTTAGACTTGAGGTTCCTTGTCACTTTATGAGTTAACTCTGTAGTCTTAGGTATAAGCTTTAAAGGGTGTCGCCTTAGACAACTGATTCAAGGCTTATGCTAGGGCTGCACAAGTGATTCATGAAAGTGAATGAGAATCAAGAAAGGACCTACACTTTCATTTGCAAGGTGATCTCTTATTGTGTAAGTCATTCATATGCCATATGGAGTCCTTGGCCAAGGCAGTAGATCAAGACATCAAGAAAAGAGTTTCTTGGATTGAAATCAAATGGATATGAAATGTACTTAGCTTTAAGACCGGATTATTAGGGTTCTGATTATTCCCTTACCCTAGATCTTGGTCGAGAGATAGTAAGTAGGAGGATTGTATCTCACATGAATCAATGACTTAAAGGTTCTGTCGAATCCGAACATTCCAATTCAGCTAGGGGTTAAACACCTGTTGCTAGACTATGGTCGTTTAATCTGTGGACTGATTAATTAATTAGTGAATTAATTAATTAGGGTCACTACTAATTGAATTGAGAACCTAGAGGGTCACACACATCAACTTGGTTACATGAGTTGAGGCTTTAAAATGATTAAACGAGTTAATCGGGCCAAAGGGGTTCCACACGTGTGAAACCACACGTGTGGGTCACGTGAGGAGCACGTGTCCTTGGGACACGTGCCTCACACGTGTATATGTATATATATGATATATATATTAAATAATTAAATGTGTTAATTATTTAATAGACTTTGGTTTAATTTTTGAATTAAAAAGAAAGTCTAATTTTGGAGAAAAATAATCTAGTTAATTAATTATGAATTAATTAATTAGATAAAAATAAGTTATTTATTTTAAATAAATAAAGTATAAAATTATCCAAAAATAGTCTGGATATTTTTAGCTCTCTTAAAAGTTGATTTGAATTAGAATTCAAAGTCAAAGTTGATAGTTACTTGAAGATCAAGTAATAGGAGAGAGGGACCAAAACCCTAGCCTATGAGGACAAGGATTTCGGCCGCCCCTCCCCTTTCCTATATATAAGGGAGCTCATGCTCCCCTTAGAGAGTAATTGAGAATTCTTTTGGTTCATGTGTTGAACAGCATCCTTTCTCCAAGATAAATGAAACCCTAGGTTAAGTCTAAACACTAACTAGAGAACTAGCATCCTTACTAGTTAGATTGTGATCAAGTTGGTGGACTATCTCTAGAGAGCTTCAAGTTAGAAGTTTGAAGATTCGAGCTTTACCAAGGAGAGGGGATCAAGCCGCGAGAAGAGCGTTCTTGGGTGGCTTGAAACGCTTCAAGAAAGAATAAAAGAAAAGTAAGTTTCTTAACTCTACGAATTTGGATACACGATTGCGAGTCGAAGATCCTTTTGTTGGAAAAAATTTTTAAATTCCGCTGCTTTCTGATTCGTGTTTTCCAACAAGTGGTATCAGAGCCACCTCGTTAATCGTGTTTCTGATTCGTCTCAATTATATTGAATTTGGTAGAAATTCTTAGGCTTGATGCGATTGAGTATTTGTAATTGTTTTAGAAAGCCTGAATTAAGAAACTGTATTTTTTCCTGAAAGCTTCTGAAAATTGGTTTTTACAAAATTTAATTTTTGAAAACTATTTTAGATTTCAAACTGTATAAACTGTTTTTGGATTTCTTGGATTGGTTTTGCTTTTGATCGAAAACACGAAACGAGAACCCAGATCACCACAACACGCGAAACCCCACGCGCGAAGGAGTCGCGCGCGCGGGCTTCGCGCAGCACCGCCCGCCTCGCCTAGGCGCGCGCAGGGCGTCTCGCCCAGCACCTCCCGTACGCCATGCGGGGCGCGCCCGCCCACTGGCCGCCCATCACCCGCCCGCACTGGCCGAGAGGGCCGCGCGCATCAGCGCGCGGCGTGCGCGGGCTGCACGCGTTCGCGTACGGGCCCCGTTTTCTCCGTCGCAATCCGACTTTTCGTGTTTCGTGCAATCCAATCCCAATTTTATTTTAATTTTAAAATTTTATTTTTTGAATATTTATTTTAATTTTTGAATAAAACTTAAAATTGGGATTTTTGAGAAATAGAAACGGTTTATATTTTGGGAAAATATTTCTTTGATAAAATTATTAATTTTCAGAAATTAATTGGAATTTGATTTGTTTTGTTAATTTGGGATTTATTGAAAACTTTTATAAACAAGACTCGCATCAAGTCGTGTTTTAAGTCATTAGGACTTGAAACGAGAATTTTAATTTATTGGTTAAATTTAAATTCTCGCAAAAGCATGTTAGGTGATCATGGGTTTAGATCTATGTATGGTTTTAATTTATGCACATGGATGGCTTAAATTGGGGTTGGAGCCCTATAGTTGCGTTTTTCAATTGAGGTTGGAGCATCACTTATGTGCGTACTGTTATGTGATTTATTATGTGGCTTTCCATATTACTGTTTTTGAGGCCGGGGTATGCCCCGTGTAATTGTCTAAGGCCAATATGAAGATTAAGCCTTATTACTTTATGTCTTTTTCTTTTTATTGTAATTTGAGAGTGGAGATAGGTGGTGAGGTTTTATTTTCATTTGGAGACAATGCACCCATGGAGTAAGATGGACCACATTCAAGTAACAAGGAGGCCATAAGTTAAGACCCCTCAAAATGTTAGGGAGGGGAATCTCAATTGTAAAAATGTAATAGAGATAGGGCTCGTATTTTGTTACCGCTTTCCCTTATGTGATTTACACTGTTTATGTGGCATGTATGTTAGAACTTGTGATTGTGGAGTGGCTCCCACATATCACGCATAAGATAGGTAGAACCCATGATCATTACATATTAGTATCATGCTAGGACATGTTATCTGTTTATGTGCTTGTTTGAAATGCATTTAAGTGTACTTGCATTAATCAAGACTAATAAAATTGGATAACATATATGTTGGTGAGGTCGAACCGGACAACTCTTCGATTGATTCGAAAATTCCCATTAAATATTAAGCTAATTTCGAACAAATATGTGTTTAATTCGAGCTGCAAATTTTGAATTAAATTCCTAGCATTCCGCGAGTCGTGGGATAGCTAGTGGAGCTTATTAGTTCTTAGTTACCTAATTGATCATTTCTAATGATCAATATTTCGTGGTTAATTTTGGCAAGGGCGATTTCCGCGAGTCGTGGGTCGTTCGAACTAAGTTTTGATCATGATCTTATGATTGGTGGGTCTAGCTTAACGCCTAAGTAAATATGGATGTCACACGAGTCGTGGGTCCATATTGAAAGATAGGTGATGCAAAACAATTACTAAGAGTTCTAAAGGTGTTAGAATTGGTAAGTTGTATCTACCTAGGGTTTTACTTAGAATGTCCGCGAGTCGTGGGTTCGAGGTAAAATGCTTGGGATCTTAGTACCCACTGGGAAATACGTTCCTCTTGGATCTTTGGGAATTATAGATCTTTGAAAAACAGTGGGAGCTACATTAGATTAAAGACCTTATCTTTTGTATATCGTTATAATTCAGCATGCTCACTTTTTCTCTGCTTAGCATCTAGGTTGTAGTTCTGTGATTCCCTACAATATGAAATGCAAACCCATTCGTATCCATCCTTAAGTCAAAAGAGTTGACTAAGTCCTAACTAACTCTAATTGGCTTCGGACCCTAAAATTCGTTTTACATTCCGAATAGAGAAAGGTGTTCTCTAAAGGGCGAAGTTTTCAATTGTGAAAATTTGACCCGGGCCAAAAGAGAAGCAATCTGAGGTGAATGGATTTTTCCAAACCACTTAAGAGCAATTGAACCACCTCATAAAAATGTTACAAGGTATAACATTATGGAATTATTCAATATTCCAAATGAGGAAACAAGTGCACACGAACAAGGTCTAAAGATCTTATGGTCTCGATCATCAACTGAGAAAAGAGTTCTCAATGCACTGATTGCTTACATTGCTTCCACCATCATTCAAACCCTTTGTGCTCAACTAAAATGATGCTAATGCAGTATAGTTAATCATTTAGTTGATAATGGTTGAAAGCATCCTTAAGAAGGAATAAAAGGTCGTGATGGTTAATTCTTCTTCTAAACTCCCTAAGTTAAAGGCTTGAACGCCTAAAGAAGAAGAAACCCTTAAGAGCCCAATGGAGGGGCATGTAAGGGGTGCGCCCAAAAGACACTAGAGATCAAATATGACGTTTGCTTCTATGGTAGCAAATAAGGACTTTGAAAGGGAACTGCAAAGAGTATGAGTACTCTGAAATGTTACCTCGTTTAGAAATTCTACTAGGAATAGAATTCACTAGTCTTTAGTCAATTCTGCATAATCCGTTGTGCAAAAGACTCAAGGCACTAATGTTCTGAACATACAACGAGATAACAAAAGTAAGTGAGATGACAAAGCTTCGAATTACTTTGGAACGTTGAGATATAAAAGGATTAACAAGTCAGACACCTTAGGATCATTCTATGAAAACGAACCTATAGAGTCGACTTCCTATGAATCCTATCTTAAAGGGAAAGGTTCCCGAAACATGGTTTAGGTGAAACGTGGAACGTACCAAAATTCTAGTGGATTTCGATCCATGCTGATGAGTGTAAGATGCTTAATGTAAGCACTAGATACAATCATCAGTTTAATCATTATGAATGAATGTACTTGTTGAAGTACAAATTCGAAACTTATATGAAATTCTTAGAATTTCAAAAGGAGGTTAGGAACCGAAGTAGACATAAGTTATAGGTAAATCGATATGATCGAGATAGCCAATATCTTAGCAACTAATTCCTTAGTCATCTTACAGATAATAGGATTATCTCTCAGTAAACTAATTCGAGAACACCTTAGCGTTTGCGAATGAGGGAATGAAACCTAATAGGATATGGTCCATTCCATAGTAAGCTTTACTGACTTATAATTATTCTAGGAATAAACTCCCAGAATATGCAGTTAGAGATTTTGAATTTAGTACCTTCCAAAATCAGTCCTTTAGTTGCACTATGCAATGTGGCATACTAAATTCCCTAATTATTCTTATCCAAGAATTTAATGGAATCCTCTTAAGTGAAGAGGATAGTGGGAGATAAGCTTGAAATGAGTTCAAGTTTATACAACAATATTGGATATCGTTTCTTCGATTCCCTTGAACAAAGGTTGTTTTTCTCAAGGAATGTACCTTTCTTAAGGAATCGTTCCTATAGAAGAAGAAAGGCAAGCAAGCAGACCTCAAAGAAATTTGAGGATAAATATACACACCACATATAGAAGAAACGAGCCCATCTGATAAAACTTAGCCAAATTTTAGAGTATGTACACGTGTGAAACCCTTCTCTTAAGACGCGTTTAGAACGCGTTCCTACATAGCCAAGGAATTACTTGAAGAGGAGACATTGTCAGATTTGGAATCTGAGTAGTGTAAGCAAGCCTTGAAATCCAATATGGATTCCATATACTCAAACCAAGTTTTGACCTTGGTTGATCCACCTGATAGGATCAAGCTCGTGGAGCTTCGAGTGAATAAAAGCATTATAACCTTCTTGACGGTTGAAATGCAAAAGTCCATTTGGATTGAGTTTACCACATCCTCATATTTTGACCAGGAGATATGATAAATGAATATGAGAACTATCTTGTTCAATATGAGATTGAAAGAGACTGAAATAAGGTATTTCTATAAATCTTATATTCAGTGGGAGTATGCATAAGGTATGCAAATCCCTAAAGTCAATCTGTAGATTGATAAAGGCTTCTAGGAGTTAGACAATTCGATTCTATAGGATATTCAAATCGTTTGACACAGATAGAAATCGAATAAGTCTCAAAAGTGTACATATGATAGTTAGTGATGTAAGAGTCAATTTTGGTTCTTTGGAAAAACGACATCCTTCTCATTAGGAATGTCAAGGATGACGTGAAAGTTACCAATTCTTGTTTAAGAAACAATTTGACATGAAAGATCTTAGTGATTATCCTAAATTCTCGACATACAAATCTATAGAAGATAGATCTAAGAGAATAAAAGGATTATCACAAAACTAGTACATAACCATAATACTAAAAGGAGTTTAGTATGGACAATGGAACATCTCTTTTGAAGAGTATGTGTCTAAGAAAGTTAGAATGTCCAGAATCCCTTTAAGTGAAAGGGTGCATAATGTATGAAATGTTATGTACTAGACTTGATATGGCGCAACACTAAGCGTAGTGGGTCGAATCTAATATGACCTCAGAGAAGGTCATTAGATTTCTGTAAAGGATGTCCTCAGAGTACTTGAGAAGAAATGAGGATATGTATTAGTTTACAGAGCCCAAAAGATCTTGTTGTTAGAAGGATATTTGATGTAACCATTCATCAAACATAGATGATTATGAAATCATTGAAAGGATACAACTTCTACCAGAATGGTAATGCAATGTGTTCGAAAAGGGTTCCAAGGACGGACATTGCAAAACTCGGCTATCGTAGTTGAGAACTTAGTCGTATTATATAACGCTAAGTTAAGTGTTTGGGTAAGAAACTCCATCTAACTTGTTAGATGAAGTTCCTAGCATGAAACAACTCCTTTATCATATTGTATGATAAAAAGGATGGTTGCTCAAGTAAGAGAACCAAGACCTCACCAAGAGACTGAACACGTGATTACGAATCACTTTATAAGGAAAAGGTGTTTCCTAACAGATGTGTAAATAAGAGGGTCACATCAGTAGAGAATATGACAGATCCACTTTGGAAACACCCAAAGTCAATAGGCTCTCAAAGTGCATCTTGAGAAGATGGGACTTAGAGTACCTAAATGGCTTTTACGGGCAAGTGGGGGATTGTTAGGGATAGTGCCCTAGAAAGCCGATTAGTCATAATCCGTTTTGGGACTTTCCTAGTATCACAGACAATCTTTGAATAAAATAACGAATTGAGGCAACACTTCTTTATATGCTCTTGTTTGGTATGTGTTTACTTTAGCTGTGCATGTATGAGAACTCCCCTAATCCTGATGACTTTAGGACTCTACCATTTAGGTGAAATAGTTCATGAAACGAGCCCTATATCACATAAGTCATGATTAGTAAAATACTCCAAGCCGATGAGTCCTACAGACAGTGGGAGTGTCAACCTGACTCCTCTAAGGCTTGCTTGTGGGATTACGCCCTTAAGAAGGACCACCTTGTTTCATGGAGGTGCAAAGTGTATGGTTGATACGTGCGTGATACATGAGGGTGCTTACTTTAATAAGTAAGTTCACTGAGGTGCCCCGTGTGAGAACATTCCTAAATGGGAAAGGAAGTTTCTGTTTCAGGAAATAGAAACTTCCAGATTAGGAAATATCTCACGAGTCATTGATGTGATTAATTGATCCTTAGACTTGAGGTTCCTTGTCACTTTATGAGTTAACTCTGTAGTCTTAGGTATAAGCTTTAAAGGGTGTCGCCTTAGACAACTGATTCAAGGCTTATGCTGGGGCTGCACAAGTGATTCATGAAAGTGAATGAGAATCAAGAAAGGACCTACACTTGCATTTGCAAGGTGATCTCTTATTGTGTAAGTCATTCATATGCCATATGGAGTCCTTGGCCAAGGCAGTAGATCAAGACATCAAGAAAAGAGTTTCTTGGATTGAGATCAAATGGATATGAAATGCACTTAGCTTTAAGACCGGATTATTAGGGTTCTGATTATTCCCTTACCCTAGATCTTGGTCGAGAGATAGTAAGTAGGAGGATTGTATCTCACATGAATCAATGACTTAAAGGTTCTGTTGAAACCGAACATTCCAATTCAGCTAGGGGTTAAACACCTGTTGCTAGACTATGGTCATTTAATCTGCGGACTGATTAATTAATTAGTGAATTAATTAATTAGGGTCACTGCTAATTGAATTGAGAACCTAGAGGGTCAAACACAACAACTTGGTTACATGAGTTTAGGCTTTAAAATGATTAAACGAGTTAATCGGGCCAAAGGGGTTCCACACGTGTGAAACCACACGTGTGGGTCACGTGAGGAGCACGTGTCCCACGTGTATATGTATATATATGATATATATATATTAAATAATTAAATGTGTTAATTATTTATTAGACTTTGGTTTAATTTTTGAATGAAAAAAGAAAGTCTAATTTTGGAGAAAAATAATCTAGTTAATTAATTATGAATTAATTAATTAGATAAAATAAGTTATTTATTTTAAATAAATAAAGTATAAAATTATCCAAAAATTATTTGGATGTTTTTAGCACTCTTAAAATTTGATTTGAATTAGAATTCAAAGTCAAAGTTGATAGTTGCTTGAAGATCAAGTAATAGGAGAGAGGGACCAAAACCCTAGCCTATGAGGACAAGGATTTCGGCCGCCCCTCCCCTTTCCTATATATAGGGGAGCTCATGCTCCCCTTAGAGAGTAATTGAGAATTCTTTTAGTTCATGAGTTGAACACCATCCTTTCTCCAAGATAAACGAAACCCTAGGTTAAGCCTAAACACTAACTAGAGAACTAGCATCCTTACTAGTTAGATTGTGATCAAGTTGGTGGACTATCTCTAGAGAGCTTCAAGTTAGATGTTTGAAGATTCGAGCTTTACCAAGGAGAGGGGATCAAGCCGCGAGAAGAGCGTTCTTGGGTGGCTTGAAACGCTTCAAGAAAGAATAAAAGAAAAGTAAGTTTCTTAACTCTACGAATTTGGATACACGATTGCGAGTCGAAGATCCTTTTGTTGGAAAAAATTTTTAAATTCCGTTGCTTTCTGATTCGTGTTTTCCAACACCGTCGTTCCCCTCCTCGCCGCCATGCACACAATTCAAACATGGGAACGGCTATTCCCCAAAACAACTGGGAACGGGAAGGGCCATTCCCATTACACAGACAGTGCAGAAACAGGGGAGAAGAACAGAGCATGCTCGAACCACAATCAAATCTCAACACAACACCCATAATTCAACTCCTAAAGCTATAATTCATGAAGAGAAACATGCTAGCATACTTAAAGTTAATGAAATCCTACATAAACACTTGTTTAATGCTTTAATTCTCAAGAATCATCACTTCAGCCCTAAACATGAACTCATCACATAACCTCACAAATTCCATAATATATGCAAGGAATTCGAAGTTCAAGGCTCCTAATCATGCTTCTAGCAAAACATAAACAAATTATTACATAGAAATCATAACCCTAGCTTCAACTAATGAATTTAAGAATTCATATATATATCCATGGCTACCTTGAAAGAAAGAGATGAGATGAGGTGAGATGATGATGATGAAAGAGCTTCAAAGCTTGTAAATTTCATGAAATCTCTTCCCCTTCTTTGGTGGTGTGGATCGGTGGAGGCAAGGAAGCAAATATGGAGGTTTTTGCGTGTTTATGACATAAAATGATCATGGAAGAATGGAGAAGGGATATAACGTGATTTGGCTCCTCAAAATTGATGAAATGTACAATTTGTAATTAAGTCCCTCAAGTGTATAATTTATGCAATCAAGTATAGAAAGTTGGGAAAATGATCAATTAGGACCAAGAAATAATATGCAATTTGGTCCTCACATTTATATTAATGATCATTTAAGGACAATTAAGCAATTAAATCATGTTCGACAATTAATTCAGGTAACAATTAAATCCAATTTATAAAATAATTCTCAAGTTGTCACGTAGAAATTAATAAACGAAAGAATTAAAATAAATCCTATCTCTCAGAAATCCCACACGTGTCATGCGTACCCGAATAGCCGAAAATTGGGGCGTTACACATAGGCTTATACATAGCTTCATACTTTCAAACTTATGGCAAATCCAACAAATATTTATCTCACACATATGTACATATACATAGAGGCTTATAAGTCACATGCATTCGAAAACCAGCACATTTCATTAGGGTATAACTATATCCTAACCTCACCTGGCACCAGACAAAGCTGAAGACACAGCAAATGGTCCACCCCGGAACCTGCACGACCCACTTGTCACCACCCCGGGTGCATCTGAACCAACTGAACACACAAAACATAACACAGAACTCAGACAACCACACAGAGGCGCACGGCACATGCTCAAACACTTAAGAAATGCAATCATATAAGCAGGGTTCAATTTCATATCAATTATATGCAAAAGAAAACCTTATATAGTTTAATGAAATCATATTAAACATTAGGGCATGTTCATGTACACGATTAATGCAATTAAAAGAAACTAAAAGACAATACAACTCACATTATTTCATATCAATTCATATATCAAAGAATCAATTCATAGTTGTAAGAATAACTTATTTCGTACGTGCAAAAGTTTCTAATTTAATCATATAAGTCTCATTCAACTCATATATCGCATAAAAGGTTCATATATTGCACATTTATAAAGCAATCAAATCAAATTAACATATCACATTTCATTTCGTACATGATTTCATACACATTGGATTACATAATGATCGACAATTTAAGCATCGCAATTAATTAGCATTTAGAACAATTAAATCAAATAATCACAATTACATAAATAAATTCGTATTAAATAAACCGAGCATCCGATTAACGAACGGGAAGTGGTGTTGGACTCACCACAACAAGGCAGACAAACTATCTGAAAATCGACGGAACGCCGCCACCGGAGCCGCCGGAACAGTGACCGGCCGCTGCTCGGCCGCCATCAGAGCGTGCCGAAAAAATCCCAAAAAATCACCCGTGCAAGTACTCTTTGTGTTCGTTCTAATTCCTCAATCAATTTCTGGAAAATCTAAGCCAATCTCCTCCAATTTCAGATCTAAGAACACGAAAACCCTTAAATCTTCAAAATCCAATTACTTCTAAACCGGTGAACGAAAATGAGATCCGCAAAAGGCATTGTCTTACCCGTGACGAGCTCTTCGAAACCCCCAAAGTGGTTGCCGAAAAAAAATCCCCGGAGCTGACCTCCGCCGTTGAATCACCGCTACAACTCACCGGAACCACCACCTACGCCGTGAATTGGGCCAAACCGAGGCCAAAAATGGAATCAGAGGCCAAAAAACCTTGGGAATCATCAAGCCCCGTCGAAAAACGCCACCGGAAGGCGGCGAAACTCGAGCTACAGTAACTCGAGCTGCCGCCGCGAGCTTCAGGCGATGCGTGCGGTGCCGTCGCGGCCCGGATGGTCGCGCCGCCGTCTTCAAACGAAATACCGGGAACTCTCTAACTGGGTATGGGGCGTGTGTCGCTGGAAGGTCACCGGAAGCCGCCGCGAAAAGGCTACGAAGCCGCGGTCTGCCACCACCCGCCTAGCGTGACTGAAAAACGACGATAATTCCGCCACCGTTCGTCGTTTGGTCGAGATCTAAGTACGGTTGTGACCGCATCGTCGAGCTCTTCAAAATACACTATTGGTTCCTCCAATTCCGTCGAGTATTAGTCGAGTTTGAGTAGTGTGTGATATCACACCTTGAGTGCATGTGCTGGTTCGTGTTTCGAATTCCGTCGAGTATCAGTCAAGTTTGAGTAGTGTGTGATATCACACCTTGAGTGTGTGTGCTGGTTCGTATTTCGCTAGAGCGGGAGAGAGGAGACTGATGGTTTTGGCACGTAAAACGATGATTCAGGTCTTTTATCCCCGTTCTCGGGTGTAAAACTATCGGAAGGAAAGAATAACGACGTCAGAATTGGGCAAACTTAGACTCTATGGACTCATCTCGATGCCCCGAACGCGTTAAAGGGGTCAAAAAGGTCGAAAACTCGATCGCACGAAGAATGACCAAAAAACCCCTAAAAAGAGAAAATTACAAACAAGCCCTTAAACTCTTAAAAGAGTTCAAAATAGGGCCGGGCAAAACACAAAATAACATAATTAAACACATAAAAAGGTTAAAACGTGGCATACCTTATTGATCGAACGAACGGGATGTTACAGGACACGTGGTATCACCAGGACTGGCCACATGTCGAACCGGGTTCGGTCAGACCGGTTCAAGCCCCTAAAACCCTAGCTGCATATGTCACACAAGCGCCGCCTTCAGGCCGCGCGTGAAGGCGCGTGCGGAGTCGGATCGGGGAGAGGCTAGCGGCGTTGGACTCGTGGTTATGAGATCTTCAACGTAGTCACCTTGGAATTTGTGTCCAAGTTGCACACGCAAGTGGGGATGTTAAATTATTATTTTATCCTCGGTTTTTCCCTTATAAATAGAGGCCTTGGCTCTTCATTTCTTCATATAACTTTTGGGAGAGGTTTTGGCTGAATTTTGGCTTTGAAACCATATCCCTTTTCTCCTAGTTAATTCCGATTTATTTTGGAATTAATTTTAATTAGGTGTTTATATATAAAACGCCTAATTTCGGGAGATTAAACCCTAAAAGGGGTTTTCTAGTTTAAAGTTTTAATTTCTCTAAGTATTTAGAGAAATACTTTCGGAGCCCACACTTCGAGGGTTTATCTGGGGTTATTGTAGGGAAGCTCTGCCGGTTTCACGAGGAGTGATCGTGTATCGGGTTCTCGGAAGGTGAACGCGGTAACCGTCTTTTGTGAAAGCAAAGGAGCTGAAAAAATATCGTTAGATAGCCATGTTTGCAGTACGGTAATATTTTACAGTTGTATTATTTTAAGCATGATAAACTATATGCTCTTAAGTGTTAATTGCATGTTAGATATTTATCTGCTTAAGTGATTTAAAATTTATTATCAATTGCATGTATATACTTTAGTAGATCCGGCCAGTCTTCCGCTATTGTATTAAAATGTTTTAGAAATATTTTAATACTTGTATTATAAAGAAATTTTTTTAAAAATATGGTCCCGGACTGCCACAGTTCGGGGTCCGTCACCCAGCAACTGGTATCAGAGCCGTGCACTAGATATATACATGTATTGATATGATGCATGCGATGCATAATTTTAAATCTGCTACTGTGCACGTAAATTCTGTCAAAGGAGACTGGTTTTTAAGTGGGAGCGTATTAATAAGATTAATCACTTCCTAAAATAAGACGCCAAAAGTGATTATATGTAACGCCCCGATTTTCACTCATGTGTTATCCTTCATTATATTAATAGTTCATAACATTATATGTAATATATTCTCATGCATTTATATGAATTAATTGGTAATGTGAATATTTTCTCATATATAACCCTAATTACTCAATTTTCTTAATATGTGGACTTAATTGCATGAACCATTCTTGGACTTAAGTATTCATTTCTTCCTATCACATCCTTCATTGCATGACTTATAAAGCTTAGGGACCTAAGTGTAAGAAGTGTCTTGTCATCTCATTTAGTGGAAGAATCATGTAAATATCTTGTGTATATCATATTCCCCACATTTCATTTCGTCACATTTCATCAAAGTTCACACACTCACACCTAACAAACACCGATCCAAACACCATGGAAGAGGAGGAGGAGATTTCATCATTTCTAGCTTGGTTTCAAGGGGAATTTGCATACTTTGAAGCATCATAATCATCACCACTTCATCTTCTTCCATCTTTCTTTCTTTTGAGGTACATGGATTAATTGATTGAATTCTTGAGATGGTATGGGAATCTAGGGTTATGATATTTGAGCTTGATAACTTGATTAATTGTTGTCATAAGTATGATTCTATGCCTTAGATTTGAATTTGAGCATGAATTCTTGAAAATCATGGAAATATATGATGAATCATATATAGGTTGATGATGATGAATCTTGATGATTTGAGCAAGTTTCCATGGATTACTTGATTCCTAATTGATATATATGAGTTATATGCATGATATATGATTGTTTGGAGCATTTTGGTTGAGTTTGCTTTGGATTTTGATCCCTTTTCTTCCTTCCCCGAAGCTACCCCTGTTTTGCCCCTTTTTCCAGCTCTGGAACAGTACCCGGGCGAGTACTTTTCCCCCGTAGAGTTTCTGGACTGCTCTACCCCGGTCGGGGAACTTTTCCCTTGAATTTTACCCGGCCGGGTACTCCCTCATCCGAACTCCAAATGACCTGATTTTTTAACCGTTGAAAATATATTGAAGTCTAGAACAGACTCCAATTGGAATAACCTCAATATATTTTCCCATTTGTGAGATATTATCAATTCTTTTTGGTGTCGCTGCTTTCCCGACAAACTGCACTCGCCTAACTTCAAGCTTACGCCATTTTCTCTTCGCTTTGAACTAGAAAACGAGCCATATATCATTTTAAAGGTCTACTTGTCTAGTTTCATTCCCAACAAACAAAACCCAATTCCAATTTCTAGAACATTAGATATTCCAATTTTTCGACAGCATGTGCATTTTCAGGAATTGTCGATTTTTGCCAAACTTCACCAAAACCCTTCTTATTGCATTCCTTTCACTTTCTTGGCTCCCGTACGTAATTTATATGAGTTATATAACTGATTTATTGATGATTATGCTCCTAATTGACATTCCTTGATTGTTATTGCATGATATATTGATCCATGACTTTGTCGTTCGTCTTAAATGGTTCATACGAGTCGAGTCTCACGTACACGTGTCCTTGTTATACTGATCACGTTCCCGGTGATGAGGAGAACGCTCCTTAGGGTGCTTCCTTACTTCTTTTGGTTGGTAAAGTAAAGGTGAGGTTTAATTTCTAGATATATATAGAACCCTTACAACCCTATGTGATCTTTCAGCCAAAATGTATATATATATCTATATAACTTTCTCAAACCTTTATCGATTGCAAATGATTTATCGTGACATATTGAACTTATCGTGATCGATTGATTGATTGATTGTTTTGGCGAGTAAAGCATGTTCACTTTGGGCCCGAGGGTGGTGTATTGAGTAATCCAGGGAGGCATCGGGCCGACGGTGACTCTTACACTATCCTCACCAATTTTGGGATCACCTCTGAATCCACCAGGAGGTTTGGTGGAGGAAGAAATCCCGTGCTTGGGAGTCATGTTCCCGACGTACACCGTTCATGGATGGTTGGGCCTTGCAATCCCACCATCACCCGGAGGAAAAAGGGTTCATGAAACTGCTAATTGTGCACTGTAATAACTTACATGATAACCATTGAATTGAAACCTAAATATTGATTGCTCACTGTTGGTGTAAAGGTTGGAGAATTGCCCTCACTCGTCGGGCCACGAATTGAATTGATAATGATTGAATTATTAAACTGATAGTTGTAATCTCGGGCGAGGATTACTTTAATATTTGAACTTATATTGTTTCTTTCATGAAAACTTACCCGAGATTATAGCTTGCATGGTAATTGCGCTTATATTTATTTTAACCACTCACTCAGTCTTCGATTGACTGACACCCTCACATTTTCAGGTCTGCAGGTTGCATGCTAGGCGGGATCGAGTCAAGTCTTTAATTTCGGGTCTAGCATATTGTCATATAATGCATATGAGATATCTTGGTAATCTTGTATATTATGATTTGTCTTTGGAAATTGATATTGTATATATGAAGTTAATGGAAATGACCATGAAAGATGTTAAAGACATGAATGTATATTATGCTTCCGTTTTATTGATTAGGCATGATCGTATTTAATTGAGGGTTAGTCCCGCCTAGCTAGTGTGTCGTTTTTTTTATTGTCACCCGTTCGCCATGAGTCCGGTTCATATATGGACTACCCATTTCATGCGTGAGCTAGACTTATGGTGCGGGGGTGTGGCATCTCGGCGTTCTGGGTGCTACATCTTAAGTGGTATCAGAGCCCGGTTGCAAAACTGCGGTTCTAGTGTTGCGTCTCATGAGTCTAGGTTGAACGGCATAGGATTAATTGATAATTTGCGAGGCTTGCATCTTATTTGGAACAACTTGAACTTATTTGAATTGATTTGAACTTACCTGGACATCCTTGAGCTACTTGGTGACTTGTGCATGGCATTGATTTATGTTACTACTTGATGATTAATTGACCTTCTATGGCTTGGAATTTATATGTTTAATGTGTTTTACTCTAACTTAGTTGAATTATGTGAATTATGTGCGTTATTTGTATTTTGGGATTTTAGATGTATTCATTTGCATTCACTAATCCCACATGCATATCTAGTGTCTTGATTACAGGATGCCTCGAGGTCACCCTCATCGTGAACGTTCTCTTAGGTTTCCCCCACATCCACCCCATCCGGTTCAACCTCAGGAGTTTTTCGATTCCTTGGTTCGTTTTGTTGATCAGAAGATAAGAGAATATGTTCCTATAACATCACCACAACCGGCTCAGATTTCTATTGTATTTAAGGAGTTTCAGAATCAGCAAAACCCAAAGTCCTTTGAAGGGAATGATATTCAATCTAAGCCGTGGCTCAAGAAAGTTAAAAGAGTTTGGGAACTCATTCCGTGTGACTCTCAAGAGAAGGTTCGATACACCACTCCTTAGAATACGAGGAGGCCTAATCCTCAACCCGGACAGGCTTCAAGTTCGAAATTAGGACAGAAGTCTAACTAGGGAAAGAGGTTTATCTCTTATCATGCATTATCACCTCAAGAAGGGTCTCATAAGAAGAAGCATCGATCAACTGGATCGAGTTTGGGAGTTTCACCTACCTCAACTTCAATATCACCTTCGGAAAAGCCTCTTTGCGCTTATTGTGGACATAACACACATACATACGAGGATTGTAGAAAGCGCTTTGGCCTATGTTTCCGTTGTGGGAGCGCTGAGCATTAAGTAGACGCATGCCCAAGGTGACGAGGGAAGTCTATCGGGGGTAAGGGGCCACTCGTTCAAGATCATGATTATGCTCTAGAAAGAGAGGTGCAAAATGTAAAGGTGGATCCGGCTTTGTTAGGAGAAGGTATCAATTACTTGCATGGTGTAAACAATGGTGAACGGTACATTTAATCATGCATAGCACGTGCATCATGAATTTTATTATTCTCGTATTTAATTTCTTGTTAGTTGCAATTTTGTGTATAAATGCTAGTTATGTGATTAATGCGTTTCTACTTGCCCTATGTGACATTTATATAAATGTTTCTCTAAGTGTTTCCTTGAATCGTTATTTGGGTGTGTTTGAGAGACGGGGTTCTCTCATTTCTTGTTTGAGAGACGGGGTTCTCTCATTTCTTGTTGGAGAGACGGAGTGCTCTCATTTCGTGTTAGGGAGACGGGGCTCTCCCATTACTTGTCTAAGAGACGGGGCTCTCTTATTGCCTGTGCATCATTTTAAAACCCGGCAGTGGACCTGGGGACCAGGTCCTTTTAAGGGGGAGAGAATTGTAACGCCCCGATTTTCACTCATGTGTTATCCTTCATTATATTAATAGTTCATAACATTATATGTAATATATTCTCATGCATTTATATGAATTAATTGGTAATGTGAATATTTTCTCATATATGACCCTAATTACTCAATTTTCTTAATATGTGGACTTAATTGCATGAACCATTCTTGGACTTAAGTATTCATTTCTTCCTATCACATCCTTCATTGTATGACTTATAAAGCTTAGGGACCTAAGTGTAAGAAGTGCCTTGTCATCTCATTTAGTGGAAGAATCATGTAAATATCTTGTGTATATCATATTCCCCACATTTCATTTAATCACATTTCATCAAAGTTCACACACTCACACCTACTAAACACCGATCCAAACACCATGGAAGAGGAGGAGGAGATTTCATCATTTCTAGCTTGGTTTCAAGGGGAATTTGCATACTTTGAAGCATCATAATCATCACCACTTCATCTTCTTCCATCTTTCTTTCTTTTGAGGTACATGGATTAATTGATTGAATTCTTGAGATGGTATGGGAACCTAGGGTTATGATATTTGAGCTTGATAACTTGATTAATTGTTGTCATAAGTATGATTCTATGCCTTAGATTTGAATTTGAGCATGAATTCTTGAAAATCATGGAAATATATGATGAATCATATATAGGTTGATGATGATGAATCTTGATGATTTGAGCAAGTTTCCATGGATTACTTGATTCCTAATTGATATATATGAGTTATATGCATGATATATGATTGTTTGGAGCATTTTGGTTGAGTTTGCTTTGGATTTTGATCCCTTTTCTTCCTTCCCCGAAGCTACCCCTGTTTTGCCCCTTTTTCCAGCTCTGGAACAGTACCCGGGCGGGTACTTTTCCCCCGTAGAGTTTCTGGACTGCTCTACCCGGTCGGGGAACTTTTCCCTTAAATTTTACCCGGCCGGGTACTCCCTCATCCGAACTCCAAATGACCGGATTTTTAAACCTTTGGAAAGGTCTTGAAGTCTAGAAGCAACTCCAATTGGAATCACCTCAATATATTTTCCCATTTGTGAGATATTATCAATTCTTTTTGGTGTCACTGCTTTCCCGACAAACTGCACTCGCCTAACTTCAAGCTTACGCCATTTTCTCCTCGCTTTGAACTAGAAAACGATCCATATACCATTTTAAAGGTATACTTGTCTAGTTTCATTTCCAACAAACAAAACCCAATTCCAATTTCTAGAACTTTAGATATTCCAATTTTTCGACAGCATGTGCGTTTTTAGGAATTGTCGATTTTTGCCAAACTTCACCAAAACCCTTCTTATTGCATTCCTTTCACTTTCTTGGCTCCCGTATGTGATTTATATGAGTTATATAACTGATTGATTGATGATTATGCTCCTAATTGACATTCCTTGATTGTTATTGCATGATATATTGATCCATGACTTTGTCGTTCGTCTTAAATGGTTCATACGAGTCGAGTCTCACGTACACGTGTCCTTGTTATACTGATCACGTTCCCGGTGATGAGGAGCACGCTCCTTAGGGTGTTTCCTTACTTCTTTTGGTTGGTAAAGTAAAGGTGAAGTTTAATTTCTAGATATATATAGAACCCTTACAACCCTATGTGATCTTTCAGCCAAAATGTATATATATATCTATATAACTTTCTCAAACCTTTATCGATTGCAAATGATTTATCGTGACATATTGAACTTATCGTGATCGATTGATTGATTGATTGTTTTGGCGAGTAAAGCATGTTCACTTTGGGCCCGAGGGTGGTGTATTGAGTAATCCAGGGAGGCATCGGGCCGACGGTGACTCTTACACTATCCTCACCAATTTTGGGATCACCTCTGAATCCACCAGGAGGTTTGGTGGAGGAAGAAATCCCGTGCTTGGGAGTCATGTTCCCGACGTACACCGTTCATGGATGGTTGGGCCTTGCAATCCCACCATCACCCGGAGGAAAAAGGGTTCATGAAACTGCTAATTGTGCACTGTAATAACTTACATGATAACCATTGAATTGAAACCTAAATATTGATTGCTCACTGTTGGTGTAAAGGTTGGAGAATTGCCCTCACTCGTCGGGCCACGAATTGAATTGATAATGATTGAATTATTAAACTGATAGTTGTAATCTCGGGCGAGGATTACTTTAATATTTGAACTTATATTGTTTCTTTCATGAAAACTTACCCGAGATTATAGCTTGCATGGTAATTGCGCTTATATTTATTTTAACCACTCACTCAGTCTTCGATTGACTGACACCCTCACATTTTCAGGTCTGCAGGTTGCATGCTAGGCGGGATCGAGTCAAGTCTTTAATTTCGGGTCTAGCATATTGTCATATAATGCATATGAGATATCTTGGTAATCTTGTATATTATGATTTGTCTTTGGAAATTGATATTGTATATATGAAGTTAATGGAAATGACCATGAAAGATGTTAAAGACATGAATGTATATTATGCTTCCGTTTTATTGATTAGGCATGATCGTATTTAATTGAGGGTTAGTCCCACCTAGCTAGTGTGTCGTTTTTTTTATTGTCACCCGTTCGCCATGAGTCCGGTTCATATATGGACTACCCATTTCATGTGTGAGCTAGACTTATGGTGCGGGGGTGTGGCATCTCGGCGTTCCGGGTGCTACATTATATGATAATAAAATGATAATCCACACCTTTTAAAAATTCAAGTGGGAGCGAGATGAAAAGAGTTGGATTCTCACGGCCTCCATTACCGGTCTATAGTATAGTGAGTATGTACTACTCCATTCGGTGGGTATATATTCGCGATATACAAGATTAAACTTCTACGGATAGAATGAAATACGGGAAAATCAGCTCGACCACGCCTCCGTGGAGTGTCTTGACCTACTCGTACGGACTTCTAGGTAATGGTGCACACATGACTAAGTAATGTATTAACCTCCCTTCGAAGCTATGTTGCATTCACTTAGAGGCCAAAGGTTGACATGGTGGATTAACATTGTTTGGTAAGAGTTACCTGGATGACATGTTAATTAAGAATAGTTCCTGCTTTTCTAATCGGTTTTTGACCTCGCCTCCGGGGAGTCAATTGCAGTTAGTTAAGTCACCATTGCGTAAATTAAAATGCTTACGTGGATTTCATTTATTGGTTGAACGCAGAAGAAAGTGAAATTCATAATCATAACTTGCTTTTATTTATTTATTTCAGTTTTACAATTACGATCTCCCTTAGCCCACTCGAAATAATCTTCGAAAGTTTACGTACTCACTGAACCTTATCCAGAAAATTCAAAAACTACAACCAATCAAGATAAGAAAGACATTGATGCTTATTCCAAATGGATCAAGTATGATGATCTGGCTAGTCTTATATCCTGATATCTATTTTGGATGTTCTCGAGCATCAGATGCATGAGATGCCTACTGATAAGAACATGTTTTGAAAACAGAATCGTACGAAGGTACGAGCCACGAAGAAGGTCGTTAGTTAAAGATGTTTGAAGGATCACTAGTTCAGAATCATATTATGAATATGATAACTGATTTGAACGAGATTGAAAGCCTCCGTGATTCAAGAGACAATCTGTGACGCCCCGACCGATAAATCGTACAGGTATGCGCCACGAGAGAGTTTGCCTTACGCACCTATGTGATTTAATTCCCTTTTTATGTGTTTAAATCCAACTTTGACTGAAAGTGTGACTTAATTGACTAAAATCCAAAACGGTAAAATATGAATTCTTATATGACAACTTAAGAATGGAACTTGGTTGAATTTTAAATTAATTGTTGGAGTTGGATTTAAATAGGACTTGGACCTATTTGTGTGTTTGGGCCTAACACTGAGTTAGGTGAGTTTGGGTCGTTCGGGACCAATATGAGCTCGAGAATTCGAATTCGAATTCCGACACCGTTATTATGTTCGTTTCAATGATTCGAGTCCAATGGAATTTATTTCACAATTTTTGGATACCGTTTGGGCCTTTATCCCTTTTATTGATCGGTTCACTTGAACTGGGAGTTACTTAAACTGGTTTTCTTATCTTGACCTAAAACTATCAGCCATTACATAACCTAGATACCCTTTTCATTTCATTTCAAACCACACAAGTTAGCCTCAAAGAGAAACTCATGGAGAAGCTTCAAGAGAAGATCAAGACTTGAACCATCTTTCATTCTAAGAGCTCACATTCTTCGATTCTTCATTCCTTCACAAGACAAGGTAAGTTTTGGATCTCTTTTGATGAGTATTTCATTTCTATTCTTGGATTTGAGCATGAAATTTTTGGTATAAACTTGAATGGAGAAATCATGTGAAAATTAGTGATTTATGCCCAACTTGAAGATTATGATGAACTCTTGAATCCTTAAGGAAGCCTTGGTAATTTGAATGCTCCTTATGTGTCCTAGTTTGCTGGAAATTCTTGTAAGGAAGGCTAGGAATTCATATATTCATGTTTAAGCTTGAAATTCATGAAAATGGGTGTTTGAGAAATTGGGCAAAAACCTTCCTAAACTTAAATTAATTGATGTTTTGATGCTAAGCATGATTTATATGATGTTATACTTAAATTTTGTGATATTGTATGGTTGATTTCATGTTGGATTGATGTTTTTGGGTCTTCCCCTTCTTCTTCCCGAAGCTGTCAAGCTTCTGCTCCAGATTCATAACCGGAACGACCGTTCCCTTTTATGCTTTAAGCTTGGAACGACCCTTCCGGCCTAGGGTTTGGTTTGGGGGACCGAACATGGGAACGACCGTTCCCATGTGTGCTTGGACTGGGAACGGCCGTTCCCAGTCTCGCTTGGCCTTGGCATGGGAAGGACCGTTCCCATGTTGTGTTATGCATGGGAATGGCCGTTTCCATGCGTCTGTGAATCTTTTTACTTGCTTTTCGTGCGTATTTGATTCGTTTGAGTTGCTACTTGACTTGTATGCTACGATATGACTTGGAATGCATCTCTGAACCTTAATACTTCATTACTTGCATGATTACTTGAATATTTGAATTGTCCCTTGTGACCAACTTGATAAGCATCATTCCATTTCGCATGTCATTCATACTTTGTACATCGTGCGTCTTACTTGGTTCATGTAGAGTCTAAGTTTGGGCTTCTGTATGTCTTGTTATAGAGTTTGGTGGTGCCGGTGAGCCAAAGGTTTAGAGTGTTTGGCCCTTCACACTCTCAGAATCTACTACCACGAGGTGAGGTTTAGGATTTTGTATAGCTATGCGACCTATGGCCTTTACATGCTGATTTCTACCCTTGCCTGCGAGTATTCCTTATTATAATTACGTATGTGTTGGATATGATATGTTTATGACTTTATGAATCAGCTCTGTTTTGGAAAAATTAGATATGAAAGCATATGTAAGTTGTTTTGGAAAGTTATGTTATGTTATGATCAGTTCTGTAGCGAGTTAGCCATGATATATGGTATCTATTTTGTCTCTGTTCTGATATGGATCCGAGGAGCTATGGGTAAGGAATCCCTGGGACGGTATAGGGCCGTCAGAGCTCGACCTGTGCATAGTCTCCATTTGAGATATCATCGCGCGACTCAGGGAGATAGGGGAGGCGTGATATCTTGAGCCTTCGGTGTACAGCCGGGGAGGAAGGACTCCTGTGGGTTAGCTACCCCTTGATGGTTTGTCTGTTCTGGATGGTTTGGGGACGATACATCTCCTCCACCATTGGTGTAGCGGTTAGATTTGATTCTGTATTTTATATTTAGATCTGTTCTGAGGAGTAAAGGTTTGAAGCTCGTACTCGCCGAGCATATGTTCTGTGTCTGTCTGGGAATTGCTAATCGAGATAGAGTTTCTGAAATGTTTTCTAAAACTTATATATATCTATCTTTTGGGGTACTTTCGGGAATGTCTTTGGTATGCAACACCTATCTCCGGTTCATGATTCCCTCCTTTTGATCTGTGTTGTGCTTTATATATATATTGTGGGTGTGCGTTAGCCCCCTCACTCGGTCAAGTTGACTGACCCCTCATTTAACCTTTTAGTTGCAGGTCTGTTGGCGTTGCTAGGCTGGGAGTGAGTCCTTTGAGTTGCACTTCGTCAGTCTAGCCTTTCTAGTTGCATTTGTCCTTCGTACACTTTACTTATGTTTTGACTTGTAGACTTGAGATTATACTTTACCTTTATGTAGTCCTGTGTGGCACTTATTAGTTAGTACGTTATGCAAATTTGATTTTCGGGATTAGGTATCTATGCTAGTTGAACCTGTCACTTGCTTTGAATATTGATTTAGTTACTTCCGCTATCTGATGTTGAATGTTTGAATTGCTTCCGCGCTCTGAGTTTGTCGAGTTAGATCCGCCTAGCATAGCGTGTGTGTTTGTCTCCCGTTCGCTTTGATGCGGATTCGGGCATGGATTTCCATTTCATGACCGGGTCTGGGTCTCAGTGCCGGGGATGTGGCATCCTCCCCGTTTGGGGTGTTACACAATGTTAATAGACAGGATACGATCCTATAGTCTCTGCCTAAATCGTTTGAACGTTCAAGTTTAATTTTGAATAATTTTTTTTAAAACCTAACCTGAACCAATGAACGACCTCAATATGGAAGAAAGGGTGATATAGACTAAAGGAAAGGTTCTCTTTAATCAGACATCAACATCCACGGCCTAAAAAGCCAGTAAGTGGAAGAAAGAAAAGGGAAAAGTTCACAATCTAAGGTTCAGAAATAGAAAGTCAAATCCGATGTTGGAAAAGTGTTTCTATTTCAGTGGTAACGGGTATTGGAAAGAAAATTGTCCAAAATACTTAGTTTGTCCATTTGCTACGCCGTTTAGATAAGATATGAAGATATCTTACTCGTTGAAAGTATGTTTAGTTGAAAATTCACCAGACTCTCTGGTGTGTGAACTTAAGATCAACTAATCATATTTGCAATTCGTTGCGAACATTACAAGAAATTCAACGAATTCCGACGGGACCCGTCGGAATTCCGAGGGAATTCTGATGGGAAATAATCCGTAGGAAAACCCCTCCTCGGAATTCAAAACCTGAGGGAAAACCAACGGAATACCGAGGGACAAAAACCAAAAAAAAAAAAATTTAAATTAAAAAAATTTCGATGGGATTGCGAGGGAAATCCCGTCGGAAATGTCCTATTTCGACAAAAGGAAATATATTTTCCGACGGGATTTCCCTCGGAATCCCGTCGGAATTTGCTTAAAAAATAAAAAAAAATTAATTTTTTCCGACGGGAAATCCCTCGAAATCCCGTCGGAATTTGGTTAAAAAATAAAAAAATAAAAAAATTAATTGTTTCCGACGGGAAATCCCTCGGAACCCCATCGGAATTTGATTAAAAATAAAAAAAAATTAATTCATTCCAACGGGATTCCCCTCGGAATCCCATCGGATTTATTAAAATAAAAAATAAAATAAAACAATTCCGACGGACTTCCCCTCGGAATTCCGTCGGAATTTATTAAAAAAGAATAAAAAAAAATATATTTTACACAAATTCAAATGTATTTATTCAGAACCAATTTATAAAATAACATTACAAATACACACTAATCTTTACAAAAATTATCTATCCAATATTGCCCAAGATAAAATGGATCGTGTATCTCCTATCATGAACTGCAGCTGCTACAGATGCTATCCATGGACCGTAAGAAAGCATAGTTTTGGGGAAAAGACCTACATTTCCAGCTGCTAGTACAACAAAAATGTACATACCATCATGAACAACCTGTCAAAATGCACATCATTATGTTAGAACAATGCAATCCCTATAAAGACATAGAAAATAGTCCCTTTAAATGTAAACTTCAGCTGTAAAAACAATGAGTTTAGCAATTACCTCCATACCTGTTGAAATTGAAACTCCAAATTGTGTTCAGGTAATTGACAACAAGCAAAGCCATCTAAAAATGAGAACAACAAAATCATGTGTTAGTGTGTCACTGAAATAGTTATGCTATTTGAGATTCTTCAACTCAATTTCCTAAAACACAAAATATTTCTCCATGTTATCTGTACCATCCCTCTTTGCATTTCAATGTCATGTAAGCAAAGCTTCTTGTATGAAATAGTAAACAAAATGCCGACAGATTCTCCATGTTGAAATTCATATTCCAGGATTCAACTTTAATGTTAAAAAGTTCATAGACGAAAAAGGAAAACATCAAACATCCAAAATACAATCACCAGATAATCACTTCTTTTGTCATAAACGATTTGACACAAAGTGTAATCTGAAATTTACACGAACTGTATAATCTCAAATCCAACTAACAAGAAGAATTAGAGGGATTTTCTTTTGTCATTCACAATTTGTATATTTTCCCGTTCAACACTTTGGACCAACCAACATAGACCAACAACTAATATATCTAGCGTTTCAAGATGAATTCGAGGCAGTTCTTAAATTAATAAGCATCACACTACCATCCAAAGAATCCTTTAACAATAGATATCTAGCAATAAAGAAAGAGTACCTTAGACAGAAACTCATTGTATGAATGGAGATAATTGCTGTCAGGATGATCCTTAGGCACCACTCTCTCATCCACCCAAAACACATGCCATTTGGACCAATCCACTGAATCAATGTATGGCTGCTCTGTTAATTTCCTTCAATTCCAACACCAAATTACATAATAGAGAATAGAACAATCAAATGGACCACCATTCAAATTATTTTTCAAAGGAACAAAGTGTTAGACAATGCAGTCCTTATAAGGACATAGAAAATAGTCCCTTTAAATGTAAACTTTAGCTATAAAAACAATGAGTTTAGGAGGAGTTCCTTTAATCAAAGGAAACATGTAAAACAAAGTGTCTATTCCAAGAAAAACGAAGTTCTATTTACAGACTAAACTGCATTGATCCACCTTAGAAAGAATGGCAACATACATATTAACATTCATTATGATTTGTAAAATGCATTCGGAAGGTCACTAATAGCTACTCAATAATAATTGAAATCTAGAAGCTACAGACAAATCTACGACTTAGCATAAACTCCAATTCTGCAAATATTCGTTAGACCATCACAAAGTTCATATTCACAAAAAGCCACTTTTAATCATGATTCACCGTCAGACCCACCAAAATTCTTATAGTTTCTCCCAATAACCCTTCAATTAATTTTATCAAGACACGAAATAATGGAAAAATTCTACCACACATTGTATTCATGTAAATAAGATGTGTTTCTACTAGCAGAGAAATTGATCTCACCTGCCCGCTATGAAGAAGAGATAAAATATTAGTTATGAAGGAGATAGAAGGCAAGCAGTTCTCGGCTAACCCTGCTCACTTTAATTCCCAAAATAAAAGGAAAGAAGACAGCCCCCGCATACATACAACAGTGTGTAAAGTTTATTGTTGGAATCAGTGAATGTTATAAGATGATAAACTATCTTATAACAGCTTATGATACACCTTTGACATTACCTGGTAACACTAAAAATAAAGTTATGAGTTTTGCAAACTCCAAAAGTATAGAATAAACACTAAAAATTAATTCTGTTGTAGAGATATTGGAACCTGTTTGCTCATTGGTTTTCAATACGTAATCAAGCTATTGGAATCACACAATCCTTATCACACAGATAGATTTTGTTGTACAGATTTTGTAAAACCAACAAAAGGAATGAATTATAGCGAAACCAATGAGGACAATTAAACTGAAAAACAGACAGAAACTCAACACATGCATGCATACAAATACATAGAGACACATAGAATTCACTAAATTATCAATTTACAATGCAAAATCTCTCCTTTACTCTGGTCCTTCAATGCCTTAAAGTCAGCAAGTAGGTCCCCTATATACTTGTTATCATCTAACCCAATATACTCTGCAGAAAATATAATAGCAAATTACTAGTATGGAAAATTGAGGTAAATCAAGACCAATATCACACAACACTAGTATGGCCAATATACACAGTTCATTATTTTGATTGAGATGAGAGACTTTCATGCCAACTACGAACTCAACAAGATATTGAAACACAGAATTGACAGAGCTAGAGTCTGACCCATCACCACCTAACAATCTGTATAGCTTTCTTCTTTGTCTCAGCACTCCTTTCCCTAAGCCCTCTGTGTACTATCGGCACCAGCAGTGCAAGAGAAGGAGCATCCACAGTATTAATAAAGGTTGCTGTAAACCAGAAGCAAATTAAAAAACTCAATCTTTACATGAATCTGATACACTAAATCATGAAGATCAATATGGTTGATGTATTTACCTGGAGAAGAATATCAAGCGAATAGCTCGTATGATTATTGGGATCTGGCAGGCCCATTAAAAGGGTGGGTACAAGGGCAGATATTTCTGGATTTTTTATCACACTACCGACCTAATTGAAAGAAAAATTTATCAAAAAATGCTTTAATACAAATTTCGTAACTTTAACAATTTCAATTTTGCCTGTTGGAGGGCTGTTTGCCCAGCTGACTGAACTTTCGGGTGAGTGCAGGCGATTTCTTCCACCTCCCACTTTCGACTGGGCTTAGGGAAGAATCCACCTCCTCCTTCCACGATTCCTTCTTCGCGAGGCGGAGCAGTGGCAGTGCAGGTGGAGCACGCGGTAGCGGTGCAAGCGGATACGGAGGCGGGAGGAGGGGAATAGGTTTGGGGAAATAATTTAAGGTTAGGTGTCTGAAATGAGAAGGGGGAAAAGTCTACTGTAAGTATTTTATTTGTATTGTTGTTAAATTAACCGAGGGAAAACCGACGGGTAAACACCGTCGGTTTTTTTTTTAATTTTTTTTTTAAAATTCCGACGGGACCCGTCGGAAGTATTTAATTTTTATTTTTTATATTTTATATTTATATTTAATTGAAAATTATATTATTTTAGAATTTATTTTTATGTTTATCTTTAAATTTTATATTTTAAAAAACCGACGGGATTTCCCTCAGAATACCGTCAGAATTATTTACTATTATTTTTTAAATTTTATATTTAAAAACCGACGGGATTCCGAGGGTAATCCCGTCGGAAATATTTATTTTTTATTTTTATATTTTGTATTTTAATAAAACCGATGGGATTTCCCTCGGAATCCCGTCGGAATGATTCCGTCGGAATGATTCCGTCGGAATATTTAATATTAATTTTAAATATTTGATTTTAAAAAAACCGACGGAATTCCGATGGAAATCCCGTCGGAATTATTTATTTTTTATTTTTTTAAAAAAAATTCAAAGTCCATCAGATTTCCGTCGGAATTCCCTCGAAATTACCGACGGAATTCCGACGAAGTGTTTCCCTCGGAATATTCCGTCGGAATTTGCAGGATTTCTTGTAGTGGAAGATTCAAACTAACCAGGAAGTTTGAAAAACGGCTAACGCACAACTACTGCTCGAGGATAATACAAGTGTAATTGTATTAGCAGTAAGGACTATAAAGTCGTATTTGGCAATAGGGTTTAATATTATACGTGCCATATATACAGAAATTTGATTTCTGTAAGTTATTTGATAACTAATGGTTCAACTATTTGTTTTGAACAAAAGTTTACCATCAAACAAAATAAAAGGTTTATTTGCTCTGGTACAATCAGTGTTTTGAAAACCGGACCGGACCGGCCGGTCGGACCAGTTCAACCGGTGACCGGTGGCTAGTCCGGTCCGAACGACCCCCCAAAACCGGCGATATTCGGACCGTCTCGGGACCGGAAAAACCGGCCGGTTAACCGGAGATTTTGGTCCCGAGAATCGGACCGGACCGCGGGTTCACCAATTAAAGCTTTTTTTTTTTTTTTTTTTTTTTTCTTCTTCTTCTTCTTCCATTTTGTTGTTCACGTTCTGAAACTTTTTTTTCCCACAGAAAATTTGAAGTTTGGTAATTTTCTTTTCTTATTTTCTGATTTTTATTTTCTTCATTTGAGAGAGATAAGGGTAGAGAGAGTGATCGAGAGGAGAAAACGCTGAAAAAAGAAAAAGTTAATTCAAAAATTACCTTTTATTCTTGGATCTTGAGGAAGAAGATGAGAAATTTTTTTTTTTTTTTTCTCCCGACTGACGACACTGAAGAGTGAAGAAGACGAGAATCTTGAGGAAGGAGACGAGCGGTTATGGAAAAGGATATCAAAATTTACGTTACTAATATAATTTCTTTTTGGGCCTGTGGGCTTTTAGGTTTAGAAAAGTTAATTATGTATAAATATTTATATTATATTTAAGTAAGAAACTCAAGCACAATCTTTTTAATTTAAGAAGTATTTCACCTCACGTGAAATTCGACGTTTCTAACTACTTTCAAACATTTCTATCACGTAAAATTTTAATCATTCTCAAATATATATTTTTTAATTAATTTTATTTTTAAATAAAACTTATAAGGTCTTTTTTTTATAAACTAATATATTTTCCATAATGATTTTTTTATTTATACGTACCTGGAATGTGTAAGATTCACTAGTTTATGGAAAATTTTGAATTTTTTTTCTAAATATTGTGTAAGTCAATATGATTTTGTGTGTTTAACTACTGAAAACTATAAACTTATTCTATATTTTTATAATATTATATATTAAATTAATAAAATAATAATTAATTAATTATTACGTCATACCGGTTCGACCGGTGGTTGAACTGGTTGAACCGGTCGAACCGGTAACCAGTAGGCTTACCGGTTCGGCCTCCGGTCCGGTTTTGAAAACATTGGGTACAATAAAAGATGGTCTTTTATACCTCAATGAAAACCCTAATTTAAGTTTAACATTAAGAAGATTGGCTTACCATCTGAGAGGAAAAACTTCTACGTGGCACCTATCTATTGGTTAATTGAATCTGAATAGGATCCAAAGACTGATTGTAGAGTCCTATTGACTTGAAAATAGTATCAATCTGCGAATCCTATTTAGAAAGTTAAAATGACCAAGAAGCCTTTTTGAGACAAAGGGTATTTAAGCCATGAACTTGCTTGAGTTAGTTTATACGGACGTATGATATTATGAGTGTTCAAGCAAGATAAAGTTTTTGGGTACTTCATCATTGATTTGAATGATTACTCTTGATACAGATATGTTTATTTGATGAGACTTAAGTTTGTATTTTGAAGAGTTCAAAGAATATAAGATTAAAGTCAAAGAGTCAAATTAGAAAACATATCAAGGCACTTCGATTAGATCGAAGTAGTATCTATGTTTAGAGTTAAATAGAATTTCTCAAATGAGATTTGATCTCAACTATCGGTATGAGATACGTCTTAGCAAGGATGTATTGCAGAAAGGAGAAATAGAACTCTGATAATGATGGTAAGATTCATGAAGAGTCATACTACCCTACGAAGTTCGTTTTGGGGTCTTGCGCTCAAAACGACAAAACACACTAAACCTTGTTCTATCTAAGTCAGTTCCTAAAATACTGATGGATCTATAGCTAAGGTGAAAATCCTGTGTCTCTTATCTTCGGATTTGAGATAGTCTGGTCCACGTGTTAAGAATGGATCCTGATGAGTTAGAATAAAGAACAAAGGTTTACTTGTTCTAAGGATATCCTAGAAGAACAAGAGGTGGTACATTTTGTAATTTGAGAAATCACAAAAGATGTTTGTGAATATTTCAAGGATGATTACATAGATAACCACAGAGGGTAGAAGCAAAGTAGTGTTAAAAGAAATAACAGTATCAGATACTGATTTCCAGAAACCCGTGATAACTGAAAATGTATTAGATACATGTGATGTACCAAATACAACATTTGATGTAGAGACGTGTACACGAGAGCATCATTGTAGTGGGAGGATTGTCAGGATACCTGACAAGATACCTAAGATTAACCCAAGTGGTTGAATTTAATGTATCTGATCCTGCCACATGTAATGAAGTTGTGGATGATATAGACGCTGACCGTTTGGTCAAAATCCATTGAATCTTAGTTAGAATCTTAGTATTCTAACAAAGTCTTGAACTTGTGGAGGCGCTTGAAGGCATTAAACCCATTAGATGCAATTGGGTTCTACAAGAAAATAAAAGGAGAAATGGACAAAAGTAGAGACTTTAGAGCACAGCTTATGACAAGGGATTTTACTCAGAGAGAAGAAATCATTTATGAGATCTTCTCACCCATAGCAGTGCTTAAGTCCATGAGAACTCTCTTCTCCATTATTTCTCATTTTAATTATGAGATTTGACAAATGGATGTCAAGACTATGTTCTTGAACGAGCATCTTCAAGAAGAAAAGATACATGGTACAACCTGAAGGCTTCACAGCGAGAGATCAGGTGCATATGATGTAAGCTTAATAGATCGATTTATGATCTTAAGCAAGCTTCTAGATCACGAAACATCAGAATTAAAGAGGCAGTCTAAATTCTTTAGATTTATGTAATTGCCTGATGAATCATGAGTGTACAAAATAACATCATGATAATGTTGTGACATTTTCATTTTATACGTATACAATATTCTGCTCATTGGGAATGATGCAAGAATGTTGTTAGTAGTCAAGATTCCATTATCAAATCATTTTGATAAGAAAAGACCTAGGTGATGCCAAATAATATTCTGAAGATCAAACTTTTGTTGTGATCATAAGAATAAAAAAATTGGTTCATTACAAGAAGCATATATAGATAAGATTCTGGTAAGGTATAATATGACAAATTCCAAGAAAGGTTTATTACCTTTTAGATATGAAATTTATCTATCTGGGGATCAGTGTCCTAAGACAACTGAAGAGATAGAAGACATGATTACAGTTCAGCAGCGGAAGCTTTATGAATGTCATATTATGTACAAGGCTAGATGTCTATTATGAATTAGGTCTAAGTCAGCAGATATTAGTCAAACCCTAGAATCTGACACTGGGTAACAATAAAAGTGTATATTGGAGTACTTGAGAAGAACTCAATATTATATGCTAGTCTACCATAGTGATGAGCTCATTTCAATAGAGTACACAGATTCGGATTTACAATCTGATTTATATTCTAGATGTTTGACATCAGAATACGTGTTTACTCTAGAAGGAACAACCGTTAATTGGGAATGTTAAGCAGACTTATATTACTTACACCGCCATATAAGTTAAATACATGGTACCTTGAGAAGCAGCCAATTAGATGTATTGGATTCATGATTTCCTAGTTGTTGGTTCAGAGAAACGTCTAATAGATTCCTTCACTAAAGTATTAGTGCGAACGAGTGCAAAACGAGTTTTGACACTCGTGTGAAAGGAATAAGACTTAGATGTGTGGCCAAATTGAATTTAGGGCAAGTGGGAGATTATTGGGAATAGTGCCTTGAAAATTCAATTTGTTGAATTAATTAAATTGAATTTGCAGCAATTTTTTAGTATTTCATATATTGATAATTAATGGCGTGTGGTGGTATTCTTATATGAAATGTGTTTCATAGGAAAAGACTTTGAATACCAAAATCACGTGTCATTAAAGTTCTAGTCGGTAAGATGAGAATATGTTCTTATCAAGACTATAATGTGGTTATATAAGATGATTAATCTTTCGCCATAGGGAATGGTGATTCCGATTATAACACGTTGATGATTTTCAATGGGATTGGAAACATCGAACTGGACCACTGAGAGTATTCATTTTATACTGCTATCTAAAATGAATAAAATCTCAGGAAGCATTGTACTCTTAATCCTGACAATATTTCGGCTTTAGGCATGTAGTGTTAGTTACTGTAATATACTTGAAGTGATGTCTCCGTAACGATGGCCAAAATACTTTGTGCGTTCGGTGACGATATGAAATGTGCTAAAGAGTTATATTGATCGAGGAATTTGTGGCCTTGCTGGAAGGTAAAAGATATTCCTGAAATAGATTTGCAAAAGTTCGAATTAAGACTTTGGCCAAAGCACTTCGTGTGATACGTCACCGAAGTTGTATGATGAATGTGTTTCACATACAGAGAATTTGAACTTAAAGCGAATCAATAAATTTCAGATTAGAGATGAAAAATAAATGGTAGTAGTGGCAATTTATTTTTCATGGATATCTACACGGAGGAGAGAAATGCGAAACTATTCTAGATCGAGAAATTCGTGAATAATTTAATTAATTTTAGAGTGCAACAATATTTATTTAGTGGAATTAAATATTGTTAAACGGTAATTAATTATTATCATGGGATGATAATATATTAACCCGTTTGGAGCTAAAATTAATATCCCCCTGCAAGCCCCAATTGAAAACCCGAAGAGAAAATATTAAAAGGAGAAAGAGAAATGATTTTTCAAAGTGTTTGGAAATAAGCCAATGGATTTATTTTAAGAAAATAAATCAAAGTTCCAAAGAGTTGGAAATGCTCGGAATTTTATTTTTGAGAAAATAAAATTTTTAAATTTAAAAAAAAAAAAAAAAGACGTTGCAGGTGCTGACGTGGCGTGACACGTGGCGCGCCATGGGTGCGACCGAGATCATGCCGCGTCAGCAGAAACGGGCGGCCCAGATTACATGTTGACCGGGTCGGTCAATGGTTCAGGCCAACGAATAGGGTCGGACCGGACCGGACACGTGGCATCACCAGGACTGGCCACGTGTCGAACCGGGTTCGGTCAGACCGGTTCAAGCCCCTAAAACCCTAGTTGCGTGTGTCACACACGCGTCGCCTTCAGGCCGCACGTGAGGGCGCGTGCGGCGTCGGATAGGGGAGCGGCCGACAGCGTTGGACTCGTGGTGATGAGATCTTCAACGTAGTCACCTTGGAATTTGTGTCCAAGTTGCACACGCAAGTGGGGATGTGAAATTATTATTTTACCCTCGGTTTTTCCCCTATAAATAGAGGCCTTGGCTCTTCATTTCTTTACACAACTTTTGGGAGAGGTTTTGGCTGAATTTTGGCTTTGAAACCATATTCCTTTTCTTCTAGTTAATTCCGATTTATTTTGGAATTAATTTTAATTAGGTGTTTATATATAAAACACCTAATTTCGGGAGATTAAACCCTGAAAGGGGTTTTCTAGTTTAAAGTTTTATTTTCTCTAAGTATTTAGAGAAATACTTTCGGAGCCCACACTCCGAGGGTTTCTCTGGGGTTATTACAGGGAAGCTCTATCGGTTTCACTAGTAGTGATCTTATATCGGGTTCCCGGGAGGTGAACGCGGTAACCGTCTTCTGTGAAAGCAAAGGAGCTGGAAAAATGTTGTTAGATAGCTATGTTTGCAGTACGGTAATATTTTACAGTTATATTATTTTAAGCATGATAAATTATATGCTCTTAAGTGTTAATTGCATGTTAGATATTTATCTGCTTAAGTGATTTAAAATTTATTATCAATTGCATGTATATACTTGAGTAGATCCGGCTAGTCTTCCACTATTGTATTAAAATGTTTTAGAAATATTTTAATACTTGTATTATAAAGAAAATTTTTTAAAAATATGTTCCCGGACCGCCACCCAGCAACAAATCAATGAAACAAATACAAAACACATACACATACACATACAAGTGGTATGGGGTGACAAGTGTCACTCCTTTCAAGAGCAAAAGGAGTGAATTCCGTGAAGGGAGGCAGGAGCAAACCCGACGGGGGTGACAAGGGTCACCAATCCATAGTTCAAATGGTGTGACCCCGTTACTGGTGGCAGTCCCGCAGGTGTTACCCCCAAACACACTAGACGGGGTGATGGGCGTCACTCCTGCGTCTGGCCCAAAAAAACCGAAACAAAGCCCTAAAAATCAACTTCAACCAACAACCAACAAGTATAGAATGCTCAAGGTAAGAAAGAGGCAACAAATGACACCCAATTACATCAAATAACAAGCTAAAACCGAGCATCGAAGAAAGGGCAAGAATGGAAGCATATGTTTGCATATTCATGTCTACAAAGCTCAAAACATTAATAGCAACATTTAACCCCATCAACTACCAACAAAATTAGGTCCATGCAATCATCAATGAAGCTCAAGTGGTCAAGATTCAAGCATCAATTCAAGAAAAACACAAAAAAAGACAAGAGATCAACAAGAATTGCTTAAACCCTCACTATTCATTCCCATAACCAAATTTCTATCAAAACCAACTCAAATTCAGAAATTCTTGGATGAAAATATCACATAAGCATGGAGATATCAAATATATGCTTACTTCTTGAAGATGATGGAGGAAAATGAAGATTAGAACTCAAATCTCTCCTTGGGTGAATAGTGGTGAAAATGGGAGCTTATTCTCCAAAGTTGCTACAATCTCGCCTCTTTTCCTTGTGTAAACCGAGAATGGGGAAACAATGTGTAATAGAGCATTGAGTTGGCGGGTGACGGGACTAAGTTTCAAGTGAAAAGGTTGAAAATTGAGAGACTAAAGTGCAAATTACTCCAAAGTGGTCATATATATGCGAGGTGAGTTTCCGGTCAAATTTCGGAGTAACAAGTGGTCTTAGGAAAGTACAAGGCTTAGTCCATTGACTTTGAATTGTCGAATGAGGTTAACGGAAGTGACAAAATTCAAATTCGAATTCCTGAGCTCTAGATACACAACCCGGAACCCAAGGTGCGATAAAAACAATTTAGCCTTATTTAGTTTCCAAACGAAACAAACAGTTCAAAAGCTCAAAAAATAAACTCGAAAACATAAAACGAGCATATTCACACGTTCATAACATGTATACCTCATGCATATCAACTAAGCACAAAAATCAGAATTGAAAACGATAAAAAACGGAGCAAATAGCAATAAAACAAACATAAACGTTCAAATATGAATTCAGATAATTAAAAGAATAAGGATTAAACATTTAACAAACATATATTAAGCATGTAAATGCACAAATAAGGAATTTAAAATGTGCACATACGTCATACCTATACGGCCTGAAAGTCGGGGTGTCACAACATCTCCCCTTAAAAAGGATTTGTCCTCAAGTCCGACTCGAGATCTCAAACAATTCAGGATACAAACTCCTCATCTTCTCCTCAGTTTCCCAAGTCGATTTCTTGGATTTCTAACCTCTCCAAAGAACCCTGACCAATGGAATCTGCCGGTTCCTCAACTCTTGCACCTTCTGGTCCTGAATTGCAACTGCGTGCTTTTCTATCGTCAAATCCGGCTCTAACTGAACTTCTTCAATAGGGAGAACGGCTGCCTCATCGGGATAATACTTACGAAGCTAAGAGACATGAAACACGTTGTGTATCCCCGTCAAACTTGGCGGTAGATCCAATCTATACGCCGTTTCTCCAATTCTTTCCAAGATCTCAAATGGCTCGAGGTAGCGTGGACTGAGCTTTCCACCTTGACCTATACGAGTGAAGCCCTTTCTAGGTGATGTTTCAGAAAGACTCTATCTCCGACTTTGAACTCTAAGTTCTGACGAGCTTAGGCTGCCCTCATTCTCTGTCGGATTTTGTGAACCTTCTCAATAGTAGTAGTAATCTTTTCCTTAGGCTCTGCTCTCTCGAGCTTATTCTCCTCGGTCTACCTCCAATCCTCAATATCCCGAAATAGAGGAGACCTGCACTTTATCCTGTAAAGTGCCTCATACGGAGCTATCTTAATCGAAGCCTGATAACTGTTGTTGAAAGCAAACTCAACCAAAGCTAGATTCTTATCCCACTTATCCTAAAAATCCAAAGCACACGCTCTAAGCATATCCTCTAAGTACTGAATTAACCTCTCAGACTGACCGTCCATCTGAGGATGTGAAGTGGTGCTAAACTTGAGCCAGGTGCCCAAACACTTCTGAAGATTCTGCCAAAAGATCGAAGTAAACCGTGAATCCCAATCCGAAATGATACTAGCCGGAACTCCATGCAACCTTACAATCTCCCGAACATATAACTCGGCTAGCTTTGGTACCTTCTTGGACATCCGAACCTTGAGGAAATGAGCTGACTTGGTAAATCTATCCACAATTACCCATATTCCATCAAACCCTCCTTTAACTCTAGGCAAGCCGGACACGCAGTCCATTGTCACTTGCTCCCACTTCCATTTGGGAATAGGAAGCAGTTGGATAGTTCCTCTCGGCTTCTGGTGCTTTATCTTCACCTTTTGACATGTTAGACATCGCTTCACGAAGTTCACGACATCCCTTTTCATGTTATTCCACCAGAATTTCTCTTTCAGGTCCCGATACATTTTGGTACCTCCCGGATGGATAGAGTACCTTGAGCGATGTGCCTCCTCAAGTATAAGCCTCTTGAGCTCTTCTGGGACACATACTCTTGCTTCGAACCTTAACAAACCTGAATCGTCAAACCCAAACTTTGAATTCGGACCATCTCTAGAACGAGCTACCAACTTCTGAATCTCTGCATCCGAGGCTTGACCTTTTAACAACTGCTATTTCAAATCTGGTAACATTATAAGATTAGTTATCCAAGTCCCTGAAACCAAAATCTCTGAGCCCGGACTTGAAGAACATGCTTCCAAATTAGCCACACTCGCCTTTCTACTCAAGGCATCGGCTACCACATTAGCTTTACCGGGATGGTACTGGATTTTGCAATCATAATCCTCTAGTAACTCCATCTAATGCCTCTGTCTCACATTCAAATCCTTTTGAGAAAAGAGATACTTAAGGCTCTGGTGATCGGTCATCAGAAAGACAGTGTCGCCACTTCATCAAAGCAAACACCACGACGGCTAATTCAAGTTCATAGGTAGGGTAATTCTTCTCATGCTCCTTCAGCTTTCTTGAAGCATAAGCTACCACTCCACTCTTCTGCATCAAAACGCAACCAAGACCCTCTTTGGAAGCATCTGTATAAACTGCATAACCATTAATACCCTCGGGTAGGGTAAGAACCGGTGCTGAAGTCAACTTCACCTTCAAAGTCTGAAAACTAGCCTCACACTTATCATCCCACTCAAACTGTACCTCTTTCTTGGTTAACCGGGTCAACGGGGGGGCAATCTTAGAGAAATCCTTCACGAACCTGCGATAATACCCTGCCAACCCAAGAAAACTTCTGATTTCTGAGACGTTTCTCGGTCTCTCCCAATGAAGTACGAATTTAACCTTAGATGGATCAACTTCAATTCCGTTGCCTGAAATTATTTAACCTAGGAACATAACTCTATCGATTCAAAACTCACACTTGCTGAACTTAGCGTAAAGCTTGTGTTCTCTTAGTGTTTCCAAGACGATCCTAAGATGTTGTTAATGCTCTTCAGCTGACCTAGAATACACCCCAGAATGTCATCTATAAAGATCACCACGAACTTGTCAAGAAACAGCCTGAACACTCGGTGCATCATGTCCATAAACATAGCTGGGGCATTAGTTAATCCAAACGGCATCACAATGAACTCAAAATGCCCATATCGAGTATTAATCCCGGTCTTCGAAATATCCTCCTCCCTGATACGCAGCTAATAGTAACCCTGCCTCAGATCTAACTTGGAGTATACTTTAGAACCCTACTGAATGTCGAACAACTCCTCGATATGAGGTAATGGGTATTTGTTCTTCACGATCATCCGATTCAACTCACAGTAATCTGTACACATCCATAACATTCCATCCTTCTTTTTTACAAACAGAACGGGAGCACCCCCCGGAGAAGTGCTCGAACGAATGTACCCGCAAGTTAGAAGTTCATCAACTGCGTTTTCAACTCCTTTAACTCAGCAGGAGCTATCCTATATGGAGTCTTCGAAAAGGCTCTACTCCGGGATAGAGGTCTATTACTAACTTGATGTCCCTATCAGGCAGTAAAGAACCCAACGTCTTAGGGAAAACATCGGCATACTCTTGTACGACCTCCATCTCTTCAAGTTTGGTCTGATCCTTCGGTTTGTTCAAAAGATAGGCTACAAAACCTGTCGCACCATCCCGAACCAGTTTATTCGCCTCAACAAAGGAAATAAACAGGCTTGACTTCAACCTTTCGCCCGTGAAAACCACAGAACCCAACGAAACCTTCTTCTCACGACAATCCATCATAGCCCCATGCTCATACAACCAATCCATTCTAAGGATCGCATCATATCTCTGTATCGGCATCTCAATCAAATCTGTAAAGAAAGCTCGGCCTTCGAAGCTCTCCGGACACCCACGGTACACTATGCTAGTTACCAGACTACCCCCAAGTAGAGAACTAACCACGTAATACATAGGGAAACAAGCAAAGACATAATAGCAGCAATATCCCTGGAAATAAAGGAATGAGTGGCCCCGGATAAAACAATGCATGCAATGTAGTGCCATGAATGCTAATGGTACCTTCAATCATGGCATTTGGGTCAATCTCTACAGCTTCCTCTTCCTCACCGCCCAAAGCATAGGCCCTGGCATGGATCGCGGGCCTCTGATTAGCCCCAGCTTTATTCTTCGGGCACGTGCTCACCATATGGTCTGGTGCCCCACAAACAAAACACCTCTTATGAAGTTTGAAACAGTTATCCACGTGGTGAGGACCCTTGCAATAAGTGCATTGAACCCTAGGTGGAGCCGAAAGTGCCAAGGGTTGATTCTGTCCCGCGGGTCGGGGCTGTTTATTCTGAGGCTTCACCGGTTGAAAAGCTTGATAAGCTGGCCTCTTCCCAAACTTGTTGGAACTCCCCGAACTCGATCCTTGCCCAGCATGCGAACTCTTTCTCCTCATGATCACCCTATCTTTAACTCTCAAAGCTTTATCCGTGACCTTTGCCCACGTGCTTGTATTAGCAGCTTCCAAAGCATTTTTCATATCCTCACGAAGACCCTGGAGGAACTGGGAGGCTTTAGCTTCATCGTCATGAGCAGTATTGGGAGCATAGCAAGAAATCCTTTCAAACTCGTTGATATAATCGATCACAAACATTCCTCCTTGCTTGAGATCCATAAACTCTCTCAAGCGTTTGCTTCGTGTAGCCTTTGGGATATATTTGTTCTTGAATTCCCGAACGAATACTTCCCAATTGATCTCCTCCCTGGAAGCCTCCAACTTCACCTGAACACTTGACCACCAACTGTATGCATGTCCCTGTATCATTGTAAGAGTGCATTGCAACTTTTCTATCGGGCCACAAGGTATGAGACCCCATATCCTGTTCATCTGGATCAACCATTCCTCCGCTTGAATGTCATTCCCACCAATGAAAACCGGTGGGTTTCGATTTTTAAACTCTCGAAGGATGGCAGTAATTAAACCTCCTCTATGATTCCCGACCGGAGGGACATTATTCCTCTCTTGAGCCCTTTGCTTGAAGAATACCACGAGTCTTTCCATGAAGTTTTCGGGGTCCATCTATGGTGGTGGTGGTGGATTATTATTCTCCTGTTATGAAGAATGATCCTGGTGATGGCGATGCTCGGGGGATCTATCCCTGCGGTGATGTCGTCGTGGAGGCATATTTCTACAAAATCAAAAGATTCCAATTCATATGCGTGCGGGTCAATACATGTTAATATACACAATTATCAACAAAATAATCAAATAAGCCACATAACCACGTTGTCCTATTCCATACGACCTAGACAGACCCAATACGACTCTATAGCTCCGGTTTTGCAATCGAGAGCTCTGGTACCATTTTAAGATGTAGCGCCCGGAATGGTGGGCCACCACATCCCCCGCACCTAAACTTGAACCCACATATGAAATGGACCTCCATACATGAGCCCAAGTCTAAGCGAACGAGAACCTACACTCACACACTAGGCTAAGCGGGGCTAAAGACCAACAGAGCGTGCAAAACAGTAAAACAAATATGCGGAAGCAATAAACAGGATCCAAAAAGAGTTCAACGATAAACATATATTAACATATCTACCACGGCCTCTCGGCCCAAAAATAAATACAAGTATTCAAGAATTCTCCAAATATACATATCAATACATAAACATGATCTAAGAGTATCCCTACGGGTCCGGGAAGCCGGTGGAATGAATTTATTCTTAAATTCCCTAACAAACACTTCCCAAGTAATCTCTTCCTCAGCCGCTTCCAATACAATCCTCGTACTTTCCCACCAAGAATATGCTTCACCCTGAATCAAAATAATAGTGCAGCGAGCTTTCTCCCGAGACTCACAAGGAATAAGCTCCCAGATTCTTTTCACTTCTTTCAGCCACATCTCCGCTTGAATATCATTACCCTTAAAAAACTTAGGAGGGTGCTGGTTTTGAAACTCCCGGAGGATAGCAGAAATAGTGTCTCCGGTTGTACTGGTGGCACAGGTGGTGCTGGAGGTACATAATTCCTAAGTCTCTGATCAATTAACCCAACAACCGCATTCATGAAGTCCTGTGGCTGAGCAGGAGGGGGTGGAGGTGGAGGTGGAGGAGCATGAGGAGGATGCGCATGATGGTGTCTCCTATGCTTTGGAGAATGCTCACGACGAGGTCTACCTCAAGGCATCCTGAAATCAGATCACTATACATGCATGTTCGATTAATAAATGCAAATGAGTGCAATTAACTCCATAATACTAATGAATCACATAATTCAAAGAATTCAAGTAGTTCAATTAATTCAAAAATTCAAGTAAGTCACGTAATTCACATAAATGCAAGACTCTCAAGTAACAAGTAATCCTATGCCGTGCGACTTAGACTCACAAGACACGACACTAGAACCTCAGTTTGCAACCGGGCTCTGATACCACTTAAGATGTAACACCCCTACATGTAGAGATTTATTAGCACACGTATCATGCAAGTTGTAATCTCGGGTAAGTTTTCATAAAAGAAAGCGATATAAGTTAATAATAAAACAGAACTTCTCGCCCAAGATTACAACAATCCAATTTTAACAATACAATCAATTTCAATTCAATTCAATCCGTGGCCCGGTGAGTAAGGGCAATCTCCAACCTTTACACCGATAGTGAACAATACAATCTTTAGGTTTTATTTCAATAATTATCATACAATCATTACAGTGCACACTTAGCAGTTTCACGAACTCCTTCTTCCTCCGGTGATGGTGGGATTGCAAGGCCCCGCTACCCAATCACGATGTACGTCAAGTTCATAACTCCCACGTACGGGATTCCTTCCTCCATCAAACCTCCTGGTGGATTCAGGGTTCATCCCCACGATGTGAGGGAAATGCAGAGTTACCTGTCAGCCCATGCTTTCCCGATTGGCTCATACACTAACCCTCGGGCCCACAGTGCACGATTCACGATTACTCGCCAAACACGATCAATTCACGATATCACAATCATTTCAATATGTCACGATAATCATTTGCAATCACTTGAGGTTTTTAGAAAGATTATAGATATATATATATATATATATATATATATATATATATATATATATATATATATATATACATTTTGGCTCAAATATCACATAGGGTTGTAAGGGTTCTATATATCTAGGAATTAAACCTCACCTGTGACGACCAAAACAAGGATATAACTACGATGCGTACTCCTCATCAACAGGAAGGAAATCTGTGCAACAAGGACAAGGTTCGTAAGACTCGACTCGTATGAACCACTTAAGACGAACGACAGGTTCAAATAATGTCAATCATGCAATTACAATCAATAGATATCATAAACATAATCACTTTATCAAATAATGTAGCAAGGATCAAGAAACCAAGGTATAAATCAAAGTATGAGATATTACACAAACCTCCCCTATGGGCTTAAGCATGAAATATCACAATATAATTGATACACATAATATCATGCATTATATGACATCTCAATGAAGTGTTCATGCCAGAAACGAACCAAGAAAACCATGAAATTATACTTTGAAAATTACATTTTTATGCAGAAAAACATGGGTCGCGGTCGCGACCACCTATTTTTGCCGAATTTCCTCCAAATTTTCCAAAATCTCGAAACTTGGATAAAATTGGGTCGCGGGCGCGACCAATTTTGTTCAGTTTTCGGTCGCAGCCTCGACCTGCTATGCGGTAGGAGAAAAACAGGGGATTCGAGCCAAAACAACACAAACCAACAATCCTAGCAAATTCACTCCATAGCAATCACTTAGTTACATCAAATACACATTATACTTCAAGCATAAAACAAATAAACCATGAAATATATATCAAAGTACTAAAATCACTCATGAAAACCCCATATATACAAACATGTTTCCAACTTTCATATACAATAAGATATTCATGCAAGTTTCACTCATTGTTAATCCTAAACATGCTTCTAGTTCTAAACATGCAAGAATTCATAAATTAATCCATAAACCCTACTCAATCATAATTCCAAGAAATCATACAATTCTCAAGTTATACCTTGGAATGAAGGAGATATGAGATGAAATGGTAGTATGATGATAATGATGATCCTAGCCCCAAAATTCCTCAAAGTCTAGCTTGAATTATGATGAAATCCTCCTTCCCTTCCTTGGGGTAAATGTCGGTATTGAGTGTGTGAAAGTGTGTGTGATTTTATCTCTTGAATGAAATGAAATGTAATGGAAGAAATGAGATGATACAAGATATACACCAAGGTCTTGCATGAATATGTGTGATTCATTACATATTGCACATAAATCCCTAAACTATTTAAATTCATGTAATCAAGTTCCATTCCTACAATTTTACTCACTTTGGTCCAAGAAATATTCATGCAATTTAGTTCTTAAATTTAAATGAATGATCATATAAGGAAAATTTGGCAATTAAATCACACTTGACAATTAAGTCATGAAATAAATTCTCAATTTGAAATGATTCCATATAATTTCACATAAAATTGATGAAATGCATTTTCATATAAGTTATGGAAATATAATGCATCAAACGTTAAGAAATTTATAAAATATCACGTAATACGTAAATGAAAATCCGGGGCGTTACACAAAAGCTGTAAATATGTATGCAAACTCGACCTAGACCGCTAAGTACGACTCGACGACATACTTCCCCGCCTAACTCGAGCAACCTGCAACTAAAGGGAGGAAAAAAGAGGGGTCAGTTAACAACTCGACTGAGTTAGGGGGCTAACGCACATCCACACACGTATAAATATAAACAGAGCATATTTTAAAAGGGATAGTCATGAATTGAGGCTAGGGTTTTGCATACCAAATCATTTTCAAAAGGTAACGTAATATACATTAAGGAAATTCTATCTCGATCCATAAGCTATCAATACATAACATAAACAAACGTCCGACGAGTACGGACTTCCACTAACTCCTCAAAACATAACATAAAAACCGAATTCATAAACACAAATTCATCCCCACATCAATGGTGTTTCGGGAATCAAACCCTCTCCACCTACAATACAAAAACATACTGGGTAGCTAACCCATGATATGCCTTCCCCGGTTATCCACCAAGGGCTCAAGATACCATACCTTCCTAACCTCCAAGAGTCGTACGTGAATATCTCAAAGGGAACCATGCACAGGCCAAACCCGACGACCCTTGCCGTCCCTAGCATTTCTTACCCATAATTGTCGGGGCCCAACATACCAAATCGAACCATATTCCCATCTTTCAGGGCATCCTCGCTCATACCATAACATAAACGTATAAAAGGATTCAAAACTTAAGCTTACATATGCTCTTACTTATACCGTTTCATAAAATTCAAACGTTTCCATAAGATCATAATGATAGCTTAAACACACATATTTAAATATATATAAGTTATATATTCATATACGGGGTGAGAAAACATCATATAATAGGCCATAGGTTGACAACTAATACAAAAGTTCCTAAACCTCGCCTTAACAAAAGTAGGGACGAAGAACCGGGGACAAAACGGGCAAAGAAGCACCTAAACCTCGGGCTGGACAACGTCAGAAAGCGGTTCTGAAACAAAAGAAGATAATACCATATAGACGCCCGACAATGCTAATGAATGCAATGGATGTAAATGAAATGCATATACGTACCACTTAAACATATATGTTCACAACTCGAATAATTCATATCAAATGAAACCATAAATTTAATACAATGCATATAACACATAATATAACATGTATGCAATATATATAAGTCATAAACGAGGTAAAGAAACGAGGAAACAAAGCAACAAAATGAAGACAAAACACATACACATACAAGGGGTAAGGGGTGACGGGTGTCACTCCTTTCAAGAGCAAAAGAAGTGACCCCCGTGAAGGGAGGCAGGAGCAAACCCAAGGGGGGTGACCAGGGTCACCAATCCATAGTTCAAATAGTGTGACCCCCATTACTGGAGGGTGTCCCACAGCATAAGGGGGTAACACCCGTTACCCCAAACACAGTAGACGGGGGTGACGGGTGTCACCCTTGCGTCTGGCCCAAAAAAAAAAACAAAACAAAGCCCTGCAAATCAACTTCAACCAACAACCAACAAGTATTGCATGCTCAAGTCAAGAAAGAGGCAACAAATGACACCCAATTCCATCAAATAACAAGCTAAAACGGAGCATCAAAGAAAGGAAGCAAGAATGGAAGCATATGTTTGCATATTCATGTCTACAAAGCTCAAAACATTAATGGAAACATTTAACCCCATCAACTACCAACAAAATTAGGTCCATGTAATCATAAATGAAGCTCAAGTGGTCAAGATTCAAGCATCAATTCAAGAAAAACACAAAGAAAGACAAGATATTAACAAGAATTTTTTAAACCCCACTATTCATTCCCATAACCAAATCTCTATCAAAACCAACTCAAATTCAGAAATTCTTGGATGAAAATGATCACATAAGCATGGTGATATCAAATATACACTTACTTCTTGAAGATGATGGAGTAAAATGGAGATTAGAGCTCAAATCTCTCCTTGGGTGAATAGTGGCGAAAATGGGAGCTTATTCTCCAAAGTTGCTGCAATATCTCCTCTTTTCCTTTTGTAAACTAAGAACGGGGAAGCAATGTGTAATAGAGCATTGAGTTGGTGGGTGGTGGGACCAAGTTTAAAGTGAAAAGGTTGAAAATTGAGGGACTAAAGTGCAAATTACTCTAAAGTGCTCATATAGGCGCGAGGTGAGTTTTCAGTCAAATTTCGGAGTATCAAATGGGCTTAGAAAAATACAAGGCTTAGTCCATTGACTCTGAATCGTCAAAATGAGGTCAACGGAAGTGACAGAATTCAAATCTGAATTCCCGAGCTCTAGATACACAACCCGGAACCCAAGGTGCGCTAAAAACGTTTTAGCCTCCTTTAGGTTCCAAATGAAACAAACACCTCAAAAGCTCAACAAATAAACTTGAAAACATAAAACGAGCATATTCACACGTTCATAACATGTATACCTCATGCGTATCAAGTAAACACAAAAATCGGAATTGAAAACGATAAAAAACGGAGCAAATAACAACAAAACGAACATAAATGTTCAAATATGAATTCAGATAATTAAAAGAATAAGGATTAAATATTTAACAAACATATATTAAACATGTAAATGTACAAATAAGGAATTTAAAATGCGCACATACGTCATACCTGTACGGCCTGAAAGTCGGGGTGTCACAAAAGGAGTGAGTTCATTACCACTTGAAGGTTGTTCGATATTGGCGATCGAACATCTCAAGGAAGAACAAACTTAATTTAAGTTTCTGAATCCCCTCCTGCTTTAGAGTTAAAATTGCAAGTTTCCTTGTCCCTTGTTTGGAAAATTTTTAATTTTTTGCTACTGTTCTCTCGTATTTCCAACAATATCTTGTTCTTTTTTAGAGATGAGTAATCTTATATCTTGGTTGCTAATCAACAAAATTATGAATATATTTTGTGTTATTTTCTAAAAGAAATCCGTAGAATTTTTTCCGTGTAATAATTTTTTTTTTGTTCTGTTAATGAGTTTAAAAATTATGATATATATCCTACTATTTGAAGTTGTATGTAGTTAAATATTACATCAAAACTTCCGTATTTTAGTCTACATTCATTTTACAAAATTAATCCTATCTTATGCGCTCATTCAGTGTGCAGCGTTGATTTATCGATTATACAATCTTGATTTAATACTCTATCTATTCCTAGTATCCCTTTAGTAGTTGCATACTAATCAGACATCTTTTCCCAATTTCTATTTTTGTTTGGAATGTATCCTTTTTTGAACATATATTGTGTACTAGTCCCCACCAAAAAAATATATATGTATTGTGTACTAGTACTTTCTAGAAAATTAATATTTTGATCCTTTTGAGCATATTCAAACTGTTCTTGACTTTGTCTATACCTATAATTTGGTTCTACATTTTCTTATTTTAGATTATATTCCATTACTAAAACATCATCTTCTGATAACTTATATCCATGTGTAATGTCTTCGTTTTCTAGTTCTAATCTTGTGACTCCTAATGTTTGGCTCTATTTATTTTTCCTCTTCCATTATTTTTAATAATTCTAATAAAGTATTTAATTCTATAACTCTATCTTTTCATTCAAAAGATTTCATCACTATCGTGGAGGTTTTATTTTAAATGGTTTAAGATTTTTGTTTTCAGAATATCTTTCAAGGTCGACAATAGTGATATATCTAGTTTGTTCTTTTCGTATAATTAATTTTCTAAAGTGTTCTAATAACTCCTGATAATTTAACATTGGTTGTATTATTTATTTTTTTTCCAAGTATAATTATTTGTTTCTCTTTTTCTTTGAGTTCTTCTAAAAATTTATTTAAAATTTCTTTTGTATTATCTATTTCTTCTATAGCATGTGGTTGGTGTATTTTTTTCTTTATTTCTTTATAAAAGTATTTGTTGTAGCATATCAACAATAATATTTAATTGTAAGTGTTTTGAGGTGTGAAATGAGTGTCGATATTCTCCCATCTTCTGATTACAAGAGAAAATTTTGTTGGGCAAAATTGTTCATTTCATCCAACTGAAATATCCATTTTGAAATCTCTAGACATTGTTTTGGGCTTTTGCACACGTAGGACTTCAATTTTGGATTCGGGGAAATTATAAGACAAAGGACTAGCGGAATCCCTTTTGTCTCACCGGAAATGATGATGTGTCAGTCGGAAGACACATTGCCAGTCATGTGTCAATTTTTTCCATCAAAAAATTTAGAAAAAAAAAGAGAAAATTTTTAATGAAAAAAAAAAAAAATTTAGTCTTTGATTTGGTAAATTCGTTCTTGGTCTTTTCCTCATATCAGTCCAAAATTAAGGAAGTTGGCCGGTGTCAAACGAGTGTGATATCAAACAGTAAGAAAAGTAGTTTTCGATTTTCGACAAACTCTAGGCAAGTTCGACCGGCAAAGAAAGCACTACACGGCCAAACCCAATAACACGGATGGGTTCACCGAGAGCACTATAAGGTCGAGGGCAAAGAAAGTCGCTTCCATCTTCCATGTAAAGGGTGTAGTACCCGGGACGACAGGCACCACATCCCCCGCACTATGAGTCTAATCCACATATGAAATAGGCAGTCGATACATGAATCGGACTCACAGCGAACGGGTGACAAACAAAATGACAGCCCTGACTAGGCGGAAGCTAACCCTGGAACAATCAACAATAACCAAAATGCGGAAGCAAGAAAATCATTCATGTAATATCAAAGAAATAAATGAAATCCAACAAGAATATAAATACAGGTTCCGCTAATCAATACACCTGTCCTAACCTGTCCCGAATCAATACAAGGCAACAACATAACAACGGGTTCAACTAGTTCCAGAACCTGTCCTAACCTATCCCGAAATAATATCAATTCAATAAATGGCACACCGGCCAACAATGCAACTCTAAGACTCATGCAATGACAGTTATGGAAAGCAGTAAACAGATATCCAACATAAAGCCGAAAGTGTTATAACTGTGCAAGGTTTGGTAAAATTTACTACAGGCCACATGTTAACTGTATTAGATCAAAATAGGGAGGACCCGATACCATCGATTTGACTCCCATACAGGCCTTACCAATCCGTCCAACCCTGCTGAAAATAACCTACAATAGGTACCAAGTCATCTGAACCGTCATCCGTGGTGCCAAAAGTCGGGGATCATCTACCATAGCTATACATCCCCTCATCCAAAAGTCAGCCCTGAACTGTCCCGGCTATATGTCCGCCGTCCATAGGTAGATATATATGCATCAGTACTATATACAGAAACCTCCGATCAGCAATCAACCCTGATAGCTGTGGTCCAAAGAACCCCTGGTGGTGTCCTCAGAAACGGCAACGACCTCGCCCTGCCCATGTCCTGCTGGGTCATCTCCGCCATCGTCATCATCATCATCCGATCCTCCATCACCTCCATCTGACTGCTCCTGCATAGGCTCAGGCTCCTGAGAGGCCTGACTGACATCCTGACCCTCGACCTCCTCAACTTCCTGCTCGTCGGACAAGTGATAAGTATCATACAGGCAAGCTCTCATGCGTGCACGGTAGTGCTGCTGACGCTCCATAGAAGTGTCGCGGTCGATAGTCATCTGCATAAGATCTGCCTCCAACTCAGCAATACGAGCAGCCCTCTGATCAGCAATATGAGTCATCTCTGCAGCATACTCACAAGCGATGTCCCTATCAATCTGGTACTACAGTGACTGATCCTGATGGCGCATAGACTCCAACCTCACCTCACGGGTCCTCTGATACTCCTGAAAGTAACCATCTCTCTCAGACTCGAGATAGTGCACAACTCTGTTAGGATAGGAATACCCAGGCCTGCCACTGTTCCTAGACCTGCGCCAGGTATAGAAACAAGTGCCTCCACGACGAGAAACTGCCACAGTACGCGAGGCCTCAAACTGCCCAAAGAAAGCCTCATCCATCTGCTGATTAGGATCCTGGTATGGCTGAACTGCCATAGCTATACAGAAGATACCACAAATATGAAATCCAGATAACAGAACCATGCAATCTCCAAATATCCTGTCTCGATGCAATATGAGAATGATTATGGATGCAATGCGTGAACAATCTATGATGTAACATGAGAGCAATCTAGGTTAAGTCTCTTCTTACTTAACCTGATGCTCTGATACCACCTCAGGCTGTAACGCCCCCACCCGTACTGGAACATGAGGAGAGCGGCGTCTTAACCCCCGCACTGAAGCACCTCTTAAGTAATGGTATGAGCTATCACTCAAGAAATACTCCAGCGAACGGTTGTCTGTCTCAGAACTATACATGTATAACGATATGGCTATGCAGCGGAAAATCAGAGTATTTTAAAACTTTTCAAAACATGTGCATGATGGCATGTAACAAGCAAGAACATATTGATCGTGTAAGAGAGACTTGGCATATCAGAACATATAACATATTCACATATAAGTACCGATATAGCAGAGTTCAATGTATCAGTAACAGAGTAGCAGAAAGAGTATAACAAAGATACTCAAGTATTCAGAAACATAAAGTGATGCAGCCACAAAACATATGCAGGACACAAAAGGAAGTAATACTAAGTCCTGACGGAAACAAAAATGATAATCTAGAGCTTCAAGATACCTCTAGACTACGCCTGCAAGACCTAAAACCACGAGGCAAGAAAACGGGAGAGGTATTAGTCAAAAGGACTAAGTGAGGGAATACTTAAAAGAAAGTACTGAGTGATAAAGAACTTGAAGTTTAATTCAAAACTGTTAATGCAAAGCTTTAAAGAAGAACTTGAAACAAGTTCGCTTGATAAAACTGTTTGAATGCAATGCTGTAAAAGAATATAAGTTTCAAAACTCTTTTCATGAATGCTATCACACGCGCACACATATGCTGTAGATGGTTCGTAGTTCTTTCATAAAACGGGATAAGGGTAAAGTGAACTTTTCCAAATATGAACTATCCTTTATGAAACAGAATTTTGCCTGCAAGCTAGGCTTTTCCATCCTTACTCCAAAAAACATGATTTCGTAGAGTATCGGACCGAGGTCAACAATAACTCCACACACAGTAGAGTATCGGACCAAGGTCTACAATACCCCGCTCACATACAAACATGCACCATCCTCCACCGGTTGTCACTTCGGGTAGCTAGCCCTAGGTGACTTGTAAACATGTAATGGGAACAGATTTGTTATCCGTTCCCAGACAGATTATCCTGACTTAACAAACCTCCTGTTAAAAGTCGGTGTCAATTGTCTAATTTTGGCGGCCGGTATTGGTGATGTCGTTGGCGTAGACCTCCCAAACATCACCTCCACACGTAACCGTCGGGCCCAAACTGTAAACTGTATGCTTGCATTTCAAGATTAGCAGTAACCAGAGTACCATTCCGGCACTAACTATAACATGTGAAACTGTCTGTAAACATATGATGCTGTCTATAAAACATGTGATGTTGTCTGTAAAACATGTGATGTTGTCTATAAAACATGTGAAACTGTACTTTGAAAACATATGCAGATCATGTAACTGTCTTTGAACAAGAATACAGAACTTTGGAAAACATGTGTTGTAGATCAAGGTATACTATTAAAGTATGAATGATCCTTTCAAAAGAATGTCTTGATAACAGGGATAGTTCAAAACGAGGTTTAGCTTTGAATTTTCAAAACATATGATACGATAGTATAATCGTGGTTCCTGTTGGAAAACATTTGAACTTCACCTCACCTATTAGTAACAAAAGGTAGGTAGACAGATTACGCGGTGCCCTGGGGATCCCAGTGCTCAACTTTAATTCTTGTAGGTGGTGTACTAGAGTGAGCTTAAGAATTAAGACCCACTACTAACCAAGATGCGTATGAAATGCATGAAACAATTGAACAAGGAGCATGTAAAGAACATGTAACACAAGAGAGTAACACCATTTAAGGTATTCAAGAAAGGTAACACACAAAGGAATACGTTAAAGTGAGTTACTCTCAACGTGAGACTATGATCTTACTATAACCGAGTAAGCTTTAGTCAAATTATGAATCCTATCACAAACCTTAGGTTAAGAAACAAGTCCACGAAAAAAAACACATTTTGAAAACACATTTTAGACCCTGGATATGGAAACCCTAGGTGCAAATGTCTATTAAGAAAGCACAAGTTTTATTTCATTTTTACTATTCAAAAGCACTATTCAAAAGTACTATTCCATATTACTATTCATAGGTTACTATTCACATGTCGGGTCAAAGGGTCGGGTCAAACCCTTACTATACACACACACCCACACACACAGTACACACACACACCATGCACGTACACACTCACACACACGGCATGCACACATACACACACCCTAATTAAATTATGATCTTGATTATAACCTATAGTTCCAAGTTCATGTCATTATAATCAAGTGTGATCTAGGTTAAAGGTATAACCTATGGTTAAGAGGTTCAATTAAGGCATAAGATCAAGTTATGAAACTCTATTCTATCTTAGGTTATAACATGTGACACTATCAAAGTGTATAACATATGATCAAGGCTTTAATCCATTAATCCATATCATATCATAAGCTCAAGTCATAATTCAAGAATCATATAACAATGTGACAACATGTCACAACATATATCATATCATATCATATATCATGTCATGAACCTTAGGCATGTAACATGTAACAAATTAAATCAAAACCAACATGTAACAAGTTGTGACATAATTGAACATAGAATACTATTCCATTAGCTACCATGCATGAACATAATTCAAATTCCATAATCAAGCATCAATTCTCATAATATAACAACCATATCACATGATCATAGCATATACTAGAGCATTTCATAACATATTCAAGCATATACTAAACAATTAAAACATATAAACATATATTCAAACATATCATGAAAACTATATAATAAATGCATAAAATAAAATCCTATATGGATTAGGGAAGACCCTAAGACCCAACCTAAACATAATATAAACATACCGTAACATAAAAACATAAACTAACTAAAACATAACATAAACTAAAGCATAAAATAAATAAAACTAACCTAGCTCAAGGGGGGGTGGCCGACGGCCAAAGAGGGGGAAAGAGGGAGAAGAAAGGGTGTTGTTAATACAACACTGAGCAAGGAATGAAATACCTCTTTCCCTCTATTTATAGTTGAAGATAAGCCCCTCACCTTGGAAATAAAATGTAAGGAAGGGTATGAGAGCAAAAGTGGGATAGCTTCTCTTGAAAGCTTCATCATTCATGAAACAAAATTGGGACTGCTGAGGGGTATTTCGGTAATTTCACTACCAAAACGTGAAGGTAAGTGGCTGGAAGTATAACCATTCCGTCCGGGCAAAAATTAGCTTCGAAACGCATATTCATACGTCGAAATCGGATTTACCGTTTGAAAGATTCATTAGTTTTAGTGAATAAAAGTTTTGAGCTCGAAACTCAACTCGAGTGAAAAACGACTTTCTAGAATGATTTTCAAGTCCGGATTGTTTCCAAAATTCAAGAAATAAATCGAGAAGCGTTTTGAGTCCAATATCGACTATAAAACATTTTACCGTTAAAAAGTTGAAAACGTAGAGTGAATTCTTACGTACAGACGTACGCATCAAAATTTCAAGCTAGGGTTTGAATCAAGAGTTGTAAAACATCTTAAAAATCTTGAAATAGCTCAAGTAGTGCAAATCCGAAGAGAAAACATTTTCCGAATGAAAACCGTTCGTAGAAGGAATAGTGAACTAGGGTTTTCGTAAACATTTTCAATAAAACCAATGCTCAAAATAGATTTCCAAGTCAAGAATGATTTCAAAAGACTCGTCTCGTCTCAAGGGTTGATTTGACTGTAAACTTGGGTAGGAAATGATATCAGAATCAAAAGCTCATTTTTAGATGAATAGTAACTTTGGTCGGTAAGTTCCAAAAGTACCCTTATGGTTCAAGAAAGGCTCTCTGAGCTTGGGAAACAAGTTCAAACGATTGGGAAACATGTATGGTGAACCTCTAGGGTTCGAGTAGCAATATGAACAAGGTAGGCTCGGGTTATGAATAGCAAATTGTATCAAAGGTCAAGAATTCCCCTTAAAACATGTCAGATCATATACGAGCACAAAGTTCATGTAAGAATGCAATGCATGAAGGTTCAAAAAGTTGGATCACGGTCTATAAACGCTTTACCAATGCCCTTAGCTTACCGTTTTCATCCAGGCCCTGTTTTGGGCTGTTACAGCCGCCCTCCTCCCTTTTCCTTCTCTTTCCCAGTCATTGAGCCGCCGCCGCTGCCGCTTCTCTTCTCCTTCCCACCCCGCCGGTGCTGCCCCTTTCCTTCTCCTTCCCCACCATCCTGCTGTTGCCACCGCCCCTTTCGTTCTCCTTCCTCCTTCCTCCACCTGCCGCCGCCGCCCCCTCCCTCTCCTGATCTCCTTCCTCTCCCGCCACCGCCGCCCCTCCCTCTCCTTCCTCCTTCCCCAGCAGTCGCCGAAGCTCGTCCCTCTCCTTTCTCCTTCCTCCACCGCCGCCCCACAGCCACCGGAATCTGGTTTCCGAGTAAGTCATCAACGAGATCTGATTTTCCCGACGAAGATGGAGATGTCGTCTTCTCCGATGAAGGCCGATTCGACGGCCACGGGCGCGCCACCGCCACAGCCGTGAAAGCAGATCCGCGTCCATGGTGTTCTTTTTTTTTTTTTAATAATTATATTTATATTATATAAATGAAATTTTATATATATATATATATATATATATATATATATATATATATATATATATATAAAATATTTTTATATTATATATACACACATATATATTATCAAGGGCATTGTAGATATTTCACTAGAAAAAACATAGCCATATAGGTAGTCTGTAGCACCCTAACCCCCAGGGCACCACATCCCCCGCACTATAGCCTCGATCCATGTATGAAATGGAAAGTCCATACATAAACCAAAACTATAGCGAACGGGTGACAATAAAAATGACGAGCTAGGCGGGACACTCTCCCCAACAACACCAAAGCAAACATGATAATGAAAGCGGAAGCAATTAAATCATTCATACTTATAGGTACCATATTTACCGAATAGATACTTATAGATACCAATTTAACTATCAATACATTATCATCTCTTGATAATATACATATTCAAGTATCCAAAACGTGACAATACTAGTCATAACATGAAACTAGCATAAGACTATACAAAAAGGGTATGAAACTAGACCCGTGGAAATGCAAGACTCGAACAACTCCCGCCTAGCACAACCACGCTCAAAGGGTACCTGAAAAGTGAAGTATCAGTCTACCGAAGACTAAGTGAGGGGCAATAAATATATATAACACACATCACATGCAAGGTGTAGCCTCGGGTGAAGACTTTGGAAATGAAAAGGAATATAATTCAAGAGAATTAATCTTTGCCCTAGATTACAACCAATCACTTTAACATTTTAACTTAAACATTTCATGAACATGTGACCCCGGCGAGTAGGGGCGAATCTCCAACCATAACACCAAACGTGACAATACGTGCTTGCTTTATCAATTCAATACATGATCATGCAATTTCATTTAGTGCTCATATAGACAATTTCAAGCTTGAAATCATGCGATAACCCGAGGATAACCCGACATGCCGGATTAATCCCCAGTCTCCTTCTTCCTCCGGATGATAGCGAGTTTGCAAGGCTCGACTATCCACGACATGGTGTGTGTAGAGGACATGACCCTCTAGACACGGAACTCCTTCCACCACTAATCTCCTAGTGGCTTCGGGGTTGATCCCAACAGTGTGAGGATAATTCAGGAGTTACCCGTCAGCCCTTGCTTTCCCGGTTGGCTCAAGAATTACCCTCGGGCCCACGTGCAATCATGTACTCACCAAACATGCTTGAAATCATGACAATCAATACTTTCTTGCTTGAAATGTTTATAACTTTGAAAACGTTTGTAATTATAATAGGTTTTGGCCGAAAATAGCACATAAGGGTGGTAGGGTTCTATAAACATAACCTAAAACCTCACCTTTTCTTGTAAAATACAATAAAGAAGTGTTCTAAGGAGCTTGCTCCCCGTCCACGCCCTCGTGACCTGTGCAAATACGACGTATATACGTGAGACATGACCTAAAATGACCAAAATATGACGAACGGCGGAAATGTATCGAGACGACCACGAAAATACAATGTGGCATGATAACATGTTGTTTCACTTCATATTAGCACATATTATAGCAATTCGGGGTCAAAGAAGTCGTTGGATCGAGGGGTCATTTTCGTAATTTTATGCAGTGAATTTTGTTCTGCATTCCAGGCGCCTTTGCAAAATGGGAACGGTCGTTCCCATGAGTTCCCCAAAACGCGCCAACGATTTTAAAATTAAAAGCGCGGCTTTTAGCTGGGAACGGCCCTTCCGGCAGCAGGGCCAAAGTGGGAACGGCCGTTCCCATGCTCGGCCGCCCAGTTCATTTGAAAAGGTGGGAACGCCCGTTCCCTCAATGCCTTGAGGTTGGGAACGGTCGTTCCCAATTTCTGCAGATTTGAAGAACAGAGCAAAAACAGGGGATGCTCACGGGAATGATCAACAAAGCCACCAAATTCCATTTTACAATCAACAAAGTCATGATTTCTGGAAGTATACATGTATACTTGCTCAAGAAATGATATAATAATATTCAAACACTCAAAGCATGCAATATTATCAAGAATTCATGGTTTCAAGTTCATGATCACACTTGATCATTCATGCCAAATTATCAAGGATTCAAACTATAACTCATGCTATAATTCATGAAATGATTTCATAATCATGCTTCTAATTCTAATTCATTCATCTAGCATATAATTTCCAAACCCTAATTATCTCAAATATGCTCAAGAGGTCATGAATTCATCCAAATACCAACCTTAACTAAGAAATGGATGAAGAAGAAGATGATGATGATGAACTTCCAATTCCTTGAAAGATTTCTTGAAATCTTGATGATTGATTGAAAAACTTCTTTCCTTTTCTTTTCCTTGGAGAAACCGAGAGTGAGGGAGAGATGAATATGTTAGAAAATTTTTGATAGAATTGATCAAGGAAGCTTGAAGAAGCTTATACCGTTACATTCCATTCTTGATTTTTGTGAAATATGCTAATTGTCAATTAATCCTTTAATTTGTGAATTTATGCAATCAAGTATGCTACAATTTGAAATTTGTTCAATTAAGTCCTTGGAAGATGATGCAATCAGGTCCCCAAAGTTTTAATTTGAATATTTAGGGACAATTTGGTAATTTAAAACACTCTCGGTAATTATTTCATGCTATAAATAATTTTCCGTGTCATGAAATAATATTTTCAATGATATGAATTCAAATAATTGATATAAATAATGTTTCATGAATTTTGTAAAATTATGAGATGCCACGTAAAATAGTATGAAATTAAAGAAAGAAAATAAAATCCTACGCTCAAAACGCACACGTGGCGTGCTTACATGTTCATCCGGAACCGGGGCGTTACAACTCTCCCCCCCTTAAAAGAATCTGGTCCCCAGATTCTCTAGTCTTGCTCGAACAACTCCGGGTGGAATCGTTTCATTTTATCCTCTGTTTCCCATGTAGCTTCTTCGGTTTTATCGCTTCTCCACAACACTTTAACGATGGGAATTCTCCGGTTTCTCAACTCTTGAAATTTCCGATCCATGATTTTAACCGGTCTCTGAATAAATGTCAAATTTGGTTCCAGTTTAACTTCTTCCACGGGGAGAATCGTAGTCTCATCGGGGTAATATTTCCTTAATTGTGAAACATGAAATACGTTATGAATCCCCGTAAGACTCGGTGGTAGGTCCAGTCGATAGGCTACCTCGCCTATTCTTTCAAGAATCTCAAACGGACCTAAGTAGCGAGGATTAAGTTTTCCTCCTTTCCCGATTCGAGTGAAACCTTTCCTTGGTGACACCTTCAAGAATACCCGGTCACCAACTTCAAATTCTAGATTTCTTCGGCGCTTATCGGCATAGCTCTTTTGCCTATCTTGCGCGGCTTTCATCCGTTGTTGAATCATTTGAACTTTCTCAATCATAGCTTGAACGACTTTGGAAGGCCTTTCGAATCTTTCACCTTTCTTTACTCCTTCCTGTTTTGACCATTTCCATTCTTCCAAGTCGAAGAACAACGGAGATCGGCACTTTCTTCCATAAAGTAACTCGTAAGGAGCCATCCCGATCGAAGCCTGAAAGCTGTTATTATAAGCAAAATCGATTAAAGGAAGCTGTTCTGCCCACGAGTTTTGGAAATCCATCGCGCAAGCCCGAAGAAGATCTTCCAAATACCTGATTAGCCTTTCAGTTTGACCGTCTGTTTGAGGGTGAAATGCCGTGCTGAACTTAAGTTTCGTATCCAAAACGGCCTGTAACTCCTGCCACAACTTAGAAGTAAATCTCGGGTCTCGGTCTGAAACTATGCTCACCGGAATACCATGAAGTCGAATAATCTCTCTGTTATAGATTTCAGCCAACTTCGGGATCTTATAGGACATCCGGACCGGTAGAAAGTAAGCAGACTTTGTAAATCTATCAACGATTACCCAAATTCCATCAAACCTGCCTTTAACCTTCGGTAATCCGGAACCAAAGTCCATCGTTACTTGTTCCCACTTCCACTCGGGAATAGGTAACGGTTGTAGAAGTCCTGCGGGCTTTTGGTGCTCAGCTTTCACTTTCTGACAAGTCAAGCAATGTTTCACATATTCTGCCACGTCTCTTTTCATCCCGTTCCACCAATAATATTGCTTCAAATCCTTATACATTTTATTCCCTCCTGGGTGGATCGAGTAGGCTGACTTGTGAGCTTCTTCAAGTAGGACCCGTCTCAATTCTTCAGGTACTACTACTCTGTTTTTAAACCGAAGCAACCCGGTCTCATCAAACCCAAACGGACTCTCTGGGTCATCCTTAGCTTTACTTGTAAGCTTCTGCACTTCCGGATCCTTATTCTGAGCCTCAAATAACTGATACTTTAATTCTGGCTGAAGTGTGATATTAGAAACCCGAGCTTTTAACACAATCGGGGCAACTTCCTCACTTTCCTTTATTTCCAAGCTCGATACACTCGCCTTCCTGCTAAGTGTATCGGCGACCACATTAGCTTTCCCGGGATGGTATTTAATTGTACAATCATAATCTTCCAATTTTTCCATCCAACGCCGTTGCCTCATATTCAAATCTTTTTGAGTTAATAGATACTGGAGGCTCTTGTGATCGGTAAAAATCTCAAAGGAAGTCCCGTAAAGATAATGTCTCCATTTCCCGAGAGCAAAGATCACGGCTGCAAGCTCTAGGTCGTGTGTTGGATAATTCCTTTCATATTCCTTCAGCTTTCGGGAAGCATAAGCGATCACTTTTCCTTTCTGAGTCAGAACACAACCCAAGCCTTCTTTAGAAGTATCTGTGTATACTGCATACTCCTCTGAACCCTCGGGTAAGGTTAACACCGGAGCTGAGACTAACTTTTCTTTCAAAAAGTTAAAGCTTTGATCACACTTCTCGTCCCAGAATAACTTAACATCCTTCTTTGTCAGTCGGGTTAACGGTGCAGCAATCTTAGAGAAGTCCTGAACAAATCTTCTATAATAACCGGCCAATCCCAAGAAGCTTCTAATTTCCGAGGCATTCTTTGATTTCTCCCACTTGAGCACGGCCTCGATTTTCGAGGGATCGACTTCCAACCCTTTTCCCGAAATTACATGTCCCAAGAAAGAAACCCGATCAATCCAGAATTCACACTTACTGAACTTAGCAAACAACTGATGCTCTTTCAGAGTCTGAAGAACGAGCCTGAGATGTCTCGCGTGCTCCTCGGCTGATTTTGAGAAAACCAGAATATCGTCAATAAAAATCACCACGAACTTGTCGAGGAAAGGCCTGAATATCCGATGCATCATATCCATAAAAGTTGCAGGGGCGTTCGTTAATCCAAACGGCATAACCACGAACTCGTAATGCCCGTACCGAGTATTAAATCCTGTCTTAGGAATATCCTCTGCTCGGATTCGCAGCTGATAGTATCCCTGTCTTAAATCCAATTTCGAATAAACTTTGGAACCCTGAAGTATATCGAATAACTCCTCGATATGTGGGAGGGGATACTTGTTCTTAATAGTCATCCGGTTCAACTCTCTGTAATCGATGCACATTCTTAAAGTCCCGTCCTTTTTCTTTACAAACAATACCGGTGCTCCCCACGGCGAAGAACTCGGCCGAATGTACCCAACTTCCAATAGTGCCTCAAGCTGAACTTTTAATTCCTTTAATTCTGCTGGAGCCATCCGGGTAGGGGGTCTTTGAATACGGTTCGACATTCAGAAAAAGGTCGATTACAAACTCGATCTCTCGCTCAGGAGGCAAAGAATCCAACTTATCTGGAAATACTTCGGGAAAATCCTTTACCACTTCGGTGTCTTCCAACTTCACCTGATCCTTTGGCTTGTTCAGAATATAAGCAATAAACCCTGTAGCCCCGTCTCTGACTAATTTCTGAGCTTCTGAAAAAGAAAGTAGAGGTACGGTCTTCGATGTACAGCCCGTGGTAACCTCTGAACCCAACCGAACCTTCTTAGCCCGACAATCAACTGTAGCACAATGCCGGTATAACCATTCCATCCCCAATATAGCCCCGTATCTCTCCATCGGCATAACGATGAAATCTGTCAGAAACTCCCGGCCTTCAATCACCACTGGAACATCCCTGTAAACCTTATCCGTCTCTCGCCTACTACCGAAAGGAGTACTAACTATATAGCGCACAGAAGTACACATAGCAGGCAAAGACAAAGTAATAGCAATAGAGTGCGCAAGAAAGGAGTGTGTAGCTCCTGGATCAAATAATGTATGGATGTTCGTGCCATGGATGCAAATAATACCTTCAACTACCGCAGCGGGGTCTATCTCTGCATCCTGCTCCTCTCCAGCGAGTGCATAAGCTCGAGCCCTCACAAGTGGCCTCGGTCCTGCAGGTGGCGGATCCCGACGATCCGGACAGCCGTCAACCAAGTGCTCGTCGCTCCCGCAGATCAAACATAACCCCAACCGGCGTCTACAGTTATCATAGGTATGTGTAGGAAGTCCACACCATCTGCAGCCCGGTCTCTGAGGTGGCTGGGGTGGTGCTGGAGCTCTTGGACCTCTCGGTAACGGCCCTGTCGCCTTAAGCTTCTTCCCGGAGTTCTTCTGTGCTGGAGGTGCAGAGTAAATCATCGGCCTCTTCCCTGAGCTCGATCCCTGACCTGCTCTCGAGCCCGAAGCCTGTCCAGTCCGCGAGGTAGCTTTCCTAGCAATATCCGAATCCTCAACTTTTAGGGCCTTAGTGGTAGCTTTTGCCCAGGTGCTCGTATTAGCTGCTTTCAGGGCAACCTGAATATCCGGTCTGAGTCCTTGGACGAACTGCATCGCCTTATGAAAGTCATCACTCGCTATGTTGGGTGCATAGCGAGAAAGTCTCTCGAACTCGGCGATATACTGACCCACAGACCTGCCTCCCTGCTTTAGCTCGGTGAACTCTCTCAACCTGCGAGTATGGGAAGCTGGAGGAATATACTTGTTTTTGAACTCCCGTACAAATACCTCCCAAGTAATCTCGGTCCCGGCTGCCTCCAGAACAATCTGTGTGCTTTCCCACCAAGAATAGGCCTCGCCCTGAATAAGAGTAAGTGTACAACGAGCCATCTCCTGACTGTCACAAGGGATAAGCTGCCAAATCCTTTCGATCTCTTTTAGCCACATCTCTGCCTGTATATCGTCTCCCTTATAGAACTTCGGGGGACGCTGGTTCTAAAACTCTCGTAAAATGGCAGAAATGGGGTTCTCCGGAGGTGCTACTGGTGCTGGAGGTGGTGGAGAAACCCTGTCCTGTAGCCTCTGATCAATTAGCCCCACTACCGCGTTCATGAAATCCTGGGGCTGTGCCTGGGCAGGTGGAGGAGGTGGTGATCTCTCGCGGCGATGATGTCGGCGGTGATGATGCCTGTGCCTCGAGGATCAGTCACTGGAACGTCTGTCGTGCTCCATCCTGAAATCAGATCACTACACATGCGTGGCTTGATTAATAAATGCAAATGTGTGCATATAATTCAATAATGGCCAAATATCTCAAGTAATGCAAGAAAACACTTAAATTAAGTAATTCAACAAAATGCAGACTCCCAAGTACCACATAATCCTATGCCTTGCGACCTAGACTAACTCGACACGACTCGAGAACCTCGGTTTTGCAACCGGGCTCTGATACCACCTGTAGATGTAGCACCCTAACCCCCAGGGCACCACATCCCCCGCACTATAGCCTCGATCCATGTATGAAATGGAAAGTCCATACATAAACCAAAACTATAGCGAACGGGTGACAATAAAAATGACGAGCTAGGCGGGACACTCTCCCCAACAACACCAAAGCAAACATGATAATGAAAGCGGAAGCAATTAAATCATTCATACTTATAGGTACTATATTTACCGAATAGATATTTATAGATACCAATTTAACTATCAATACATTATCATCTCTTGATAATATACATATTCAAGTATCCAAAACGTGACAATACTAGTCATAACATGAAACTAGCATAAGACTATACAAAAAGGGTATGAAACTAGACCCGTGGAAATGCATGACTCGAACAACTCCCGCCTAGCACGACCACACTCAAAGGGTACCTGAAAAGTGAAGTATCAGTCTACCGAAGACTGAGTGAGGGGCAATAAATATATATAACACACATCACATGCAAGGTGTAGCCTCGGGTGAAGACTTTGGAAATGAAAAGAAATATAATTCAAGAGACTTAATCTTTGCCCTAGATTACAACCAATCACTTTAACATTTTAACTTAAACATTTCATGAACATGTGACCCCGGCGAGTAGGGGCGAATCTCCAACCATAACACCAAACGTGACAATACGTGCTTGCTTTATCAATTCAATACATGATCATGCAATTTCATTTAGTGCTCATATAGACAATTTCATGCTTGAAATCATGCGATAACCCGAGGATAACCCGACATGCTGGATTAATCCCCAGTCTCCTTCTTCCTCCGGATGATAGCGAGTTTGCAAGGCTCGACTATCCACGACATGGTGTGTGTAGAGGACATGACCCTCTAGACACGGAACTCCTTCCACCACTAATCTCCTAGTGGCTTCGGGGTTGATCCCAACAGTGTGAGGATAATTCAGGAGTTACCCGTCAGCCCTTGCTTTCCCGGTTGGCTCAAGAATTACCCTCGGGCCCACGTGCAATCATGTACTCGCCAAACATGCTTGAAATCATGACAATCAATGCTTTCTTGCTTGAAATGTTTATAACTTTGAAAACTTTTGTAATTATAATAGGTGTTGGCCGAAAATAGCACATAAGGGTGGTAGGGTTCTATAAACATAACCTAAAACCTCACCTTTTCTTGTAAAATACAATAAAGAAGTGTTCTAAGGAGCTTGCTCCCCGTCCACGCCCTCGTGACCTGTGCAAATACGACGTATATACGTGAGACATGACCTAAAATGACCAAAATATGACGAACGGCGGAAATGCATCGAGACGACCACGAAAATACAATGTGGCATGATAACATGTTGTTTCACTTCATATTAGCACATATTATAGCAATTCGGGATCAAAGAAGTCGTTGGATCGAGGGGTCATTTTCGTAATTTTATGCAGTGAATTTTGTTCTGCATTCCAGGTGGGAACGGCCGTTCCGGTCCCCTTTGCAAAATGGGAACGGTCGTTCCCATGAGTTCCCCAAAACGCGCCAACGATTTTAAAATTAAAAGCGCGCCTTTTAGCTGGGAACGGCCCTTCCGGCAGCAGGGCCAAAGTGGGAACGGTCGTTCCCATGCTCGGCCGCCCAGTTCATTTGAAAAGGTGGGAACGCCCGTTCCCTCAATGCCTTGAGGCTGGGAACGGTCGTTCCCAGTTTCTGCAGATTTGAAGAACAGAGCAAAAACAGGGGATGCTCACGGGAATGATCAACAAAGCCACCAAATTCCATTTTACAATCAACAAAGTCATGATTTCTGGAAATATACATGTATACTTGCTCAAGAAATGATATAATAACATTCAAACACTCAAAGCATGCAATATTATCAAGAATTCATGGTTTCAAGTTCATGATCACACTTGATCATTCATGCCAAATTATCAAGGATTCAAACTATAACTCATGCTATAATTCATGAAATGATTTCATAATCATGCTTCTAATTCTAATTCATTCATCTAGCATATAATTTCCAAACCCTAACTATCTCAAATATGCTCAAGAGGTCATGAATTCATCCAAATACCAACCTTAACTAAGAAATGGATGAAGAAGATGATGATGATGATGAACTTCCAATTCCTTGAAAGATTTCTTGAAATCTTGATGATTGATTGAAAAACTTCTTTCCTTTTCTTTTCCTTGGAGAAACCGAGAGTGAGGGAGAGATGAATATGTTAGAAAATTTTTGATAGAATTGATCAAGGAAGCTTGAAGAAGCTTATACCGTTACATTCCATTCTTGATTTTTGTGAAATATGCTAATTGTCAATTAATCCTTTAATTTGTGAATTTATGCAATCAAGTATGCTACAATTTGAAATTTGTTCAATTAAGTCCTTGGAAGATGATGCAATCAGGTCCCCAAAGTTTTAATTTGAATATTTAGGGACAATTTGGTAATTTAAAACACTCTCGGTAATTATTTCATGCTATAAATAATTTTCCGTGTCATGAAATAATATTTTCAATGATATGAATTCAAATAATTGATATAAATAATGTTTCATGAATTTTGTAAAATTATGAGATGCCACGTAAAATAGTATGAAATTAAAGAAAGAAAATAAAATCCTACGCTCAAAATGCACACGTGGCGTGCTTACCTGTTCATCCGGAACCGGGGCGTTACAACTCTCCCCCCCTTAAAAGAATCTGGTCCCCAGATTCTCTAGTCTTGCTCGAACAACTCCGGGTGGAACCGTTTCATTTTATCCTCTGTTTCCCATGTAGCTACTTCGGTTTTATCGCTTCTCCGCGATTGCATTGTGAACAAATTTGGTACAGCCGCGAGGCTATTGCAATTTTGTTCCTTAAGTAGTATCACGGCTGCGACGTTTTGGCGCAGGCCACGACATGCATGCAAAGAGAAGGTCTGGTATTACGTCGTGCGTACGGCGTTTTGCTGCACGACCACGATGGGAGGTCAGATTGTTGCTGGAATTCAGCGCGGCCGAGTCGGAATCTGTCACGGCCTCGACTTGGTTGAGGCTTGTGCATGCGATCTTTTCTTGCTTTGTTGTGTACTGTATGGTCTTTCTTGCTTAGTTTATGATTCGTATGTATTGTCAACTTGTTATACTTGCATTCATATTCATTCGCCGAGCATCTAATTGGTTCATATTAAGTCTAAGAGTGTCTTTTGTTGTTTGTCTTGTTCAGAGGATCATTCCGTGGGTGACGAGGTGGTTCCGTGGACGCCCGTTTGATCTCCTTTTATTCCCGCTATGTTCGAAGGTGGGGTTTTGTTCTTTTAGTTAATATGACCTAAAACCCTACGTATTGTGAAGCCCACATGCGAATTATGTATAATATATGATAGATACGTGTTTGAGATGTACTTTGAGAGCTTGTCCCATTTGTTATAAGACTTTGAAAATGTTTTCATACGTATATAAGCTATATTTTCATTTAATTTGAAAATCTTGGATATGTGTGAGTGCATAGCGAGATATGGCTTTGAAAGATAAGCTTTGTGGGAATATGAATTTGAATTTGAATTTGAATTGGGCCCTAGAGAGTGGTATGGCAACTCGGGACGGCCGTGGGGTCGCCTAGCTCTCCCATTAACACTTCTCCTTTGAGAGTTTTCACCTAACCTTAGGCGGTTGAGGAAAGAGTGGTTCTTTTGAGTCGGCAGTAACCTCGTCGAAGGTGCAGGGAAGTAATTAAACCCTGACTCGTGAGACTTTGACCTATAGATAGGGTTGTCAACCCTTCTATCACCCGGTGTAAGGATGGTTTATGATTTTGTCTTTGAATATGAATATGACTTTCAATTTGAGAAGTTCGAAAGGAGAACTCGTACTCGTCGAGTTAGTGTGACTTTGTATGAATCTATAAAACGAGAATGGATTCTTAACTACTTAAAATTGATTGTTTTGGCCTTCGGCCCTTAACTTCCTTTAAGTATATATAGTTATTATAGCGAAAAATGATTTAGTTTGCAAAAACCATCCCGGTTCATGGATCTTTCCAAATTTGAAAAGTGCTTTGCTCTATACGTATATACAGGTGCCTGTGCTAGTCCCCTCACCATTCTTTAGGACTGACCCTCATTGTTGTTTCTCTTTTTCCCCTTTCTTTTGAGTTGCAGGTGCTTTCAGAGGTTTGAGCTAGGCGGCGAGTCGTTTTAGTGTCGTACTCGTGGGTAGCTCGTGTCTCATGCATTGTAGTTGGGATTAATTATGTATTTTTAGCTTTTGGACATATGTATTATGATTCGTTTACTCTTGCTAGTTGTTGATAGTAGCTTCTTTTGGCCCGGGTTGGGCATTTGGTTATGTATATGAATTGTATGTGATGGATATTAACTTGTGGTGATAATTGCTAGCATGGTATGATTTGTACTTAATCGCTTCCGCTATTATTCTATTTGTTGCGCACTTTGATTGAGGGTCTAGACCGCCTAGTTTAGGAGTGAGTTTTGTTTGTCTCCCTTCGCTATTATTTGGCGCGTGTGCGGACTTTCCATTTCGTTACACGTGTTTGACTCTAGTGCGGGGGATGTGGTGCCCATCGTTCGGGGTGCTACAATATATATATATATATATATATATAATTGAATTAATTTTTTTAATTATTTTTATTTTTCTAATGTGGAAAAGAAATGCCACATGGCAGTCAATGTGTCATTTCGGTCGACACGTCATTATTCCGGCGAGGCAAAGAGTTTTCCGGTGGTCCTTTGTCCTATAATTTCATCATATAAAAAATTGAAGTCCTACATTCGCAAAAATCCCAAATTATGTTTGGAGATTTCAAGACGAATACTTCGGGCGGATGAAATGAACAATTTTTCCAAATTTGTTGTCTAGTATATAATGTTATTCTAGTAATTTATGCATTTATTCATTAGTACTTTAGAATTATTTAGATAATAATTTTATCATATTAGCTAGAGATTGTACTTGTGTAGATAATGTTGCTATGAATTTTTGTATCACTTCAATGCTTATATGTTTAGTCTTAGACTTTCTAATTTTCTTCTATGTTCCATGAATGTTTTGGTGCAAATAACATGTAATGGTATTTGGTACAAGTTTTGTAAAACATATGATTTTTTATGTTAAGTTTTAATTTCAAAGAAATTTTTTGACGCATGCAAAACACTCGACGGGTTAGAATTTTTAGTGCACATCTTAGAAAATACATGATTTTTTTTGTTGTTGTATTCGAAACACAGGATTTTTTATGTTAATTTTCCTAACACGGGTAAATAAGTAATGGAAGTACATTACTCTTTTTTAAATTATATATCCCCGAAACACAGAAAGAAAAAACCAAAAATGCAGAATTGTCAAACATGGATAGCAGAAACTAACATTTTGAACTCCAAAATCCAAATTAGATCAATTATACATTAATTCTCTAATCTATACTATAATATATAGGAAGGGTGTCTTTTGACCCAATTATATTAATTTTGACCAAATTCTAATTTTCTAGAATTTTGAATTATTTTAAATGATAAAATTATTTTTATGGTAGGTCATTTAGTGATAATTGGAATCTTTAATTTTTCAAAACAATTCAAATCATATCAATGATCTCCCTAATTTACGAAATCTTTTAACTTGACAACTTAATATGTATCCTTATTTATCTTTTAGGGTTTCTTATATTTATTATAAAAATTCTAACACTTATCCATTATCTTCGAACGTTAATTTTTTCTCATACAGTCATACCGCCTCCTCTCTTCATTCTCACATCTCCGATTCCATCCATCTCTTTTCGCCTCTATCACGGTACACACCATTATTTTCTTATTTTTTATGTTGCAAACTTCATCTCGAGAAATTACAAAGATTCAAAATTTATGTATTGATACACAAAGTTTTGTTAGTTTTTACCTTTGTTTCGATTTATTATTATTTTTATATATATTTTGTTGTTGTCGATTTTAACATTTTTTAGATATATTTTTATTTATGTTTTTTATGAAATTTTTTTGGACAATTTGAATTTTTATTTTTATTGTTTTATGAATTTATTTAATTATTTTAACTTTTCATTATTATAATTTTTAAGACTTTTTCTTAATTGTTTCTGTTTATTCAAAGGAATTTATTGTATTTAATGATTGTATTTAAATTAATTTTTTATTTGGTGTATTTGAAGTATTATTGAATAATTTATTTTTGAATATTTTAATAATTATATGTTTTTAACGTAAAATATATCTTTTGCGGTAGTTAATGTAATAAAATATTATTTAATGTTATGCTCGAGACGAATCAAATTATCAAAGGATTTTTGCTTTTTTAACTTTTTATTTTTTTTCTCATTCATTTATGATTTAATATTTTTTTTTGAGTTGATTTCATATTTATAATCGGAAACATTTAAAAGTTAGATTTAATAATTTTTTTCACCCAATTAAGAAATGCTATTTCATATTTTTTTCATTTGAACTTTAATATGTTTTAGGACATTTTTATTATATATATATATATATATTCATTAATTTCTTATCTATTTTCATCATTAACATCATGTTTATCATTGACTTTTGACATGATATTAACAATAGATGATACTTGATAGTAATAAGTTTATATTTGTATTCAATGATATATAGTTTTTTCAATTACCTTTTTCTTCAATATTTAGTTTCATATATATATATAAAAGTTTATATATATTTGTTTTGTAGTCTAACAACTTTTATTTTTTAATTGTTTTATAAGTTACTTTAATTGTTGTATATTTGGTTAACGAATTTTTTTTCTATTTACTATATTAAAACTTTTTTTGTATTTTTTTTTAATAATTTAACTAAAAAAAAGGTTAACATATTTCTATTTTGTTCATTCTTTTTTATTTCGTTTAATATATCTATCTATCTATAAAAGCATACACATAATATTTAGTTTTTAGTTTTTTTTTGTGTAAAGTACAATCTTTTTTTTATTTATCCATAAATATATGTGAGAATTTAATAATTTTTTTTTTCAGATTCTCAATTATTTCTTTTATTATCTTTATTTCTAGAATTTTGAATTAGTTTAAATGATAAAATTATTTTTATGGTAGGTCATTTAGTAAAAATTGGAATCTTTAATTTTTCAAAACAATTCAAATCATATCAATTATCTCCCTAATTTACGAAATCTTTTAAGTTGACAACTTAATATGTACCCTTATTTATCTTTTAGGGTTTCTTCATTGTAACTTTTTCAAATTTTTAAATTTTTTTTGATTTGGATTTTAATTTGATTGGGTATTTTTTATTAAAATTTTTAAAATAATTGTATTTTTTTTATTAACTTTATAATTATTTATAACTTTCATTATTTCTTAATAATATTTTTTGGTCCGAGGAACTTTGATGTGATTGTAAACCAAACAAACGCATTTTTCTATTTTTTTTTCCTACTCAATAAGTTTAGAATAAATTAATATATTAATTATTTTATTGATCGTAAATATTTCTCAAATTTTGGTACTTTAGTTTATTGAAATTATGTATTTGATTGTAATTATGAATGTCAATTTTTTTTATCTTGAATTATTATTTGTTTTCATTAAATTTAATTTATATAAATTGATTATCTACTTATTATTTTTTATATGCTTAATTCAAATATAATAATAATAATAATAATAATAATAATAATAATAATAATAATAATAATAATAATAAATTTACCAAGTTTTTGGTATAATGAACTATACCCTAATTTGGATGATTTTCTATTTTATATATTTTAAATAAATTAACTTTCTATTCTAAAATAAATAATTTTTTATTATTCTCTTAGTTTACAATATTTATGACTAATATATAATATTATAAATCACAAACTATAACTTTTATATAAAAACCGTGCATAGCACGGGGTATATGCTAGTCTCCTAAGAAGGCAAAGTTGTACAAAAACCAATCTTACGCTAAACATAACATCTAACCACTTCATCAATTGGAATTAATTAATCTGTCACTGTATGAATCAATCCTGAATTGAAAGGTATACTAGTATAAGGTAACCATGTATCCCCCATAGTGAAATTGTACACCGTAAAATTCAAAGCCTGAGAATCATTCATAACACTAAAACCAGGCCATTGCACTCTCAACGTAGTATTAGATCCCGGTCCATAGTTCTCGTACTCTCCAGTCTCCATAATAAAGGGTATCCAATCCATTCGTCCCGTTCCATTCCAACCATCCGGCCGGATTTATAAAGCTCCCGATGTAGGATTGCATGTAAACCGTCCTTGAGTAGCCTTTCCATGGCCTACCCAGATAACAATTTGTCCAATTACTCGTATTTGAGTAATTTATAAAGTCCATTGCTAAATCGGGGGCGGCTTGTATAGTGCAATTGTGAATGGATATGCCGGTGTCTTGGTTTGGATCGGTCCTCCCCTGGGCCGTTAATGCTACTTTCTGATTAGGCAATGGCTTACGGGCAATAAGATTGCAGTTTTGGAAGATGGCAGCTGCATTGCCAAATATGAAGTCAACAGTGCCATAAATGTCGCATTCTCGGTAAAATTGCCTTAGAGAATGGACATAGAGCGTGTCTTGGTAGCCTCCGAAGCTGCAACGGTAGAAAGTCGAGAGATCAGCGTTGTTCCTCACCGCCACAGCCTGGTGCTTCTCAGGGCCGGCCGTGTTCTGGAATGTTATGGCAATTGCAACAAAGCGTTCCCCGTAAACAACTGCATGGTACAACTCGAGTTAGAAATTTTTTATCTGTTTTGATAAAGTTCAATAAAAGTATTTAAAATATGTACACAATTTTGTTGTTGTCGAATCATGATAAGATCCGATTATATGATTCTTATATATGATTTTTCACATAAAAAGGAAAGCTATCGTAATATCATAAAGAAAGTTAAGAGGAGAATGGAGGTGTTATTACAAATAGCATATAAGTGACCATGTTTTTTCTTATATATTTATTAGGTAATGAAAATTCTTATCACGTCATTCACATGAAGTATGATGACAAAATTATTATTTCAATTTTTTTTATTACTGATAAATAGTGATAAATGCGTTCCATAAATTTTTTTATTTATTTAAAAGAGAGAATCATTAATCGTTTTTCAACAACCCTAATAAGACCAAACAAAAAAAAAAAAAAAAACCACCCTAATAAGACTCGAATTTTCTTTTTTAAAAAGAGAGTGATTGTTGATTCCCAACTACTTCCAATAAAACTCGAATATGTGGCTTATATATTTATAGATGCAGATTTACCACTAAATCATCTACTAATCTCACATTTGTTGAAAAGTTGGCAGTGGTAAGCTATAATTTCTGATGAGCTCTCTTCTTTATTTGTAATAAATTGTTGGGGTAAATTAAATTCTATATCATGGGGTCTATTTATATTTGTGACTCCTCTTAGTCTAAAGAACTCCACTCTCAATTCTCATAATTCACTAATAAATTACAAGTACTCCATTTTATTAACTCTTTTAGAAAATAAAATACCAACGTGAATTTAATATTTCCTGATAGTTGTAGTAATTACATATTATTTTTAATAAAATTTAATGGTCTTAATAAATTAACATGAACTATTTAAAGATGCGGATAATGTGGGATAAATCTTCATTTGTGCATCATATTTTTACTTAACTCTCTAATTGGGGACCAGATCTTCTACTCCGTTTAGGTGCTTCATCTCATACTCCACGTATCGGATGAGTGATACGTGTATAGAATTTTGTCCATAATTCTATTTGTTAGAAAATCTAACAAAATCTTACACGTGTCACTCATCCGATACGTAGAGTATGAGATAAAACACTTAAATGGAGTAGAAGATCCGGTGCCCTCTAATTGGGCATCATATTTTTATTTAACTCCCCACGTATAGTACAAATATGATATAATACAGTAATTATATCCTATTATGTTGTATAAATTTTCACAACTTTCAAAATATGTTGTATAATTTTCACATAATGTAGTACTAAAACGTTCTAATGCAGTATTTATATTCTATTATGTACTATAAATTTTCGGGGAGTTAAGTAAAAATTTCCAAATTGATGGGGAGTTATTCGCAACCGTCCCTTAAAGAAGTTGGTGATGTCATGATTTCATAACTACAAATTTGAAATATTTTAATGATGTTAATGGCTCTATATTGATCAATTTAATACGTTAGTAAGTACAATACATAACTTTTTTAATAAAAAAATCTGAGCCGTTTAACAAAAGAGAAAGGTAAAAGTGAAACTTCTAAGTTCTAAATTAAGGCAGGTCCATATATAAGTATGTCTAGATATAATATAACCTAATCGCTGATAGCGAACAACTTTGTCACGATTTTGGTCAGTGTCGAACTTGCAAAAGTTTCTACAAGGCAGCCATAATTATTTTCCTAGTCAATATGCTATATATAATTAACAACTTTCACACTGTAATAGTTTTGATATCTATACTATTATATATTTGATAATGATGTTTGACTTTTTATTGTACATTTTGATGATGTGGAATTTTGTGGTTTTTTTGAAGTTTTTAATTAGATAGAAAAAATGTGATTGGCTTATGAAAATAAGAAAAATAAGTAAAAAAAAGTAGAAACTAAGGAAAATAATTAACCTTGGCAAGTTTGACCGAATGGAATTAATTTTGATATTTCAACTAATTAAGTAAGGTTAATATTATATGCATGTATTTAATTTTAATGGCCAATTACTTAAATCATGGATACAATTCCCAAAAAAAAAAATACTATAATTACATATTTAAATTCAAACATTACAAAATACAGAGAATTAATTAAGTTTCTTAAATAACTCCATCAAATTAATTAATTCTTTTAAGTCTAATATATATATATATATATAATTGACAGAAATTAATTAAATTACTCCATCAAATTAATTAATTGTTTTTAAATTTAAAATTAATACTTAATAAATTTATATCTATCTATTTATCTATATCTATACTATAATATATAGGAAGGGTGTGTTTGACCCCAATTGAGCCAATTTTGACCAAATAGAATTTTGTAATTTTTTTGAAAATTTTAATTAAAATTAAAAATTGTGATTGGTTGATGGGTATCAAATTAATTAATTTATTTAACAATTTAATATCCCTTGATTTTTGGAAGTTATCCTAAATTAAAGTATCAATTTATGATACAATTTATTTGAATGCATAAATTTAGGAAAATATATATTAATTTAAATTCAAATACAACTCATATAATTAATGACAACACCCAAAATCCAAATAAAAACTCATGAAATTCATTTTTTTACTTCTCACATTTTTAGAAATATTTTAATTATAATAAAATTTTCTTTCATTGATATCTATATCTATGCTTCAAACTATCTATTCACATTTTAATATATATATATTTATATTTATACTATAATATATTAATAAATTTTCTTTGATTGATATCTATATCTATACTTCAAACTATTTATTCACATTTTAATATATATATCTATATTTATACTATAATATATATTCACATTTTAATATATATATCTATATGTATACTATAATATACAGGAAGGGTGTTTTGGTCAATTAAATTTTCATAATATTTGATATTTTAGAAACTTTAATTATGTTTTTCAAAAAAAAAAAAAATGATATTTACTAAATGACATTAATTAATTTAAGAAAATATCCGATTGATACTTAAGCACAATATCTATAACATTTTTAACTCGCAATCAATAACATAATATTTATATCAATCGGTTAATTGATTCGGCATAATAAGGAAACAACCAAATATAAATATTCTAATTAATTGATTGATTCCAATTAATGGGGAATAAACTTAACATATTTTGTTATAAATTAAGAGAATTAACTTTTTTGGGCACTTCTTTTTATTAAATAATAACGTGAATAATATATGATGAAATCTTGATATTAATAAAAAAAATTCTTTCTATTATTAACCATTAATTTATTATTTATAAGTCTTGACTTAATTAAAAGAATTAACAAATTATATAAAGCTCAAACTATTGCATAAGTATTGAATATGGCTCAAGTATATGTTGTTTTAATTGCTTCTTCAAAAGATGCAAGAACCTCTTCTATGTATTATTGAAGCAGGTGAATTATCAATCACGATTATTTTTTGTATATTATCTTTTATTTCTCACTTTTTTTTGTTACAATGTTTCAGGGAAAAAAAAAAGTTGTCAGGCAATTCCGCCCATGTTATAGGAATTAAAGCGTAAGTTTTTTTCTTCCATTTTCACCATACATAATTTTTACTTTTGTGGTATTTATTTGTATACTCATTTATGATTTTTTTTTTCTTTTTTCTTTTTCTTTTTTTTGTAGAAAAAGTACCTTTTGAAGTCTTTGTTCAAAAATCGACACGTTAGAAGGTAATTGTTCATATCATATTCAAACATAATTTACCTATATTTTAACCTTTTGTGATATTTATTTGTATAGTAATTGGGTTCTTTTTCTCTTATTTTTTCGATAGAGTAAGACCTTTTGAAATCGTTATTCAAGTAGCGATCTGTGAGCAGGTAATTAAACACAACGATAATTTATGCATCGTTTATATAGTTTTTGTAATAACATATCACCCGTACAATGCACGAAAATTATATTACCAATTTTTACTTTAAAACAACTTATGAAATAGTAAAAACAATATTTGTTCTATCATTTTTTTTTTATTATTTCTCCATTGTATAGCTCATATAATCGCATATTTATTGGTTAAACCGAAAAAATATACATTTTCTATAAATATAATGTTTTTGTTTCATTTTTATCTTTTGTTTACTTTTGATTTATTTTATTTTGTACAGACTTATTATCAAGAACTAACGAAATTAATTTTTTTATTACTTTTGATTTATATTATTTTACATCATTCCTTTACTTTGTATTTGTTCATTATCAATTAATTTTGTCCTTTTACTTGATTGGAGAAATCTTTTTAGATCACTCAAATTTAAATGAACTTTAAATTTTTATTGTCTTTTTTTATTATAATTTTTATTTACTTTATACAATTTCTATGGATGACTGACATTTATGTTTGATTTTTATATTTTGATTTATGTTATTTTGTATAGATTGGTTATCAATAAGAATTATTATGCCTTTTTTACTACTTCTGATTTATTTTACTTTATATCATATTTTTATTTTGTATTTATTCATTATCAAATAATCTTAAATATTTTAATTGAATGAAAATATCTTTCTGCGATGTTCAAATTTAGATGAACTTTAAGTTTTTAATTACTATTATTTTTTTCTTCTCCATTTTGTTTTATTATATTTTTTGTTTACACAATTACACTATATATTTTTTATTTATAACATGTAGATTTGTTTTATAGTTTGAATACTTATTATAGTTATGTTTATTGTTTTTGTTGATAATTATTTTTATTTATATTGTATTCTTTTTTTTAAAATTTTTAAATTTTATTTTCTTAATAATTGAGTAATTTTTCATTTTTATTAACTAATTTGATTTCCCCAGATTGAAAAAATATGTTATAGTTTTATATAAGTTCTATATTTTTAATATTAATATTAATTTTTAACAATATTTATTTTTAGTTTTTATTTTCTAAGAATGTTATCTATTATTTATTTATAATTTTTTCAAATTTTCAAATCTTTTTTTTTTTTTTTTTATTCGGGTTGAATTTGAATTTTTTTAAACAATTGCACTGTTTATTAAACTTATAATTTTTTTTAGCTTTCAAGTCTTCTGAAAATTATTTCTCATCTAAGAGTCTTTGATTTCATTGTTGAGTAAACAAATTTATTTTTCTGTAATTTATTCTCATATTTTCTTCACATTAAATTTAGAATACATTAATGTATTAGTTAATTTATTGTTTATAAATATTTTATTTGTTACTTCACTTTATTTGTATTGTATATTTATTTGAAGTAAAAATGTAGTCTTTCTCTTTTACCGTTATTATTTTTTCTCTTTAAAGTTAGTTTTACCTAAATTAATAATTTATTTATTATTCTTTTATGTACTTAATCCAAATATAATGTTAAAAAGAGTTCATTCATCAATTATATCTCTTTTTACCTTATGAGTTTAGATGTGATGTGAATTCATAATAATAATAATATTATTAATAATAATCTTTTACGAAGTTTCGATAGAATAAACTATACATATATACTTTCAAAATAAATATATCAAAGTAATATATATATTATTTTTAATAGGGGTGTCAAATGGATGGGTTGGATTAAATTTGGATTGGATTAAATGGATTGGATCCAAATGGATTGGATTGAAAATGGATTGAAATACTAGCGGATCCTTAATGGATTGGATTATAATGGATTTTGGCGGATCATTCATGGGTTAAACATCGGATTTTTAATGGATTTATACTTGATCTTAATGCCTAAAAGTCTAAAATGCCCCTCACTATCATATTTGACTTGTTTTACTCATTTTTTAATCGTTTGGTCTGTTTTTTACCCCTTCGACCTATTTTTAACCCGTTTTGGACATATATGTTATATTTTGATCCATTCGACCTATTTTCGATCCGTTTTGTGATTAAATAAACATTATTTAATACGTGAGTTGATGCATGTCTTCCCATTCTAATAAAATCCATTATTTATTTAATACGTGAGTTGATCCGTATCTTAATCTGGTATCCGTCGGGCACATTAAATAGGGACATAGCAAAATCTTAATCTATTCAACGAACCTAACCGAAACCGAACCGATGCTGGTTCGATTCGATTTTGGTTAGTGATTTTTCAGTTTTTCGGTTTCGGTTCGGTTTCGATAAAAACCGATAAATTTTCGGTTTTTACCGAAAAACCGAACAAGAGCATTAATGAATATGATTTTACTTTGGATGGAGGCTAAGCTACATACATTTTTAAAATTGAAAACATCTTTGACTTTGGGGAAGAAAAGGTTCAGACATTTACTTGTTGCTATTGTATTTCAACTCTGTTTTTTCGAATATAGAGAGTTACAGAGAGTTGAGATGAAATTAATGTCTTTGATTTTTGAAACTCTGTTTTTTATTTTCAGGTTAGGTTATTTTCGGTTTTGGGGTAAATCAAATGGATCTCGGTTTCAGTTAGTTTTTAGGTTTTTCGGGGTTTTTTTCCCATTTTTCTCTCTCTCTTTTTTTTTTATATTCAACTTCGGTTTTTTGGTAAATAACCGAAACCGAACTGAAATATTTCGGTTTTTATCGAACCGAAACCGAGTTACTTCGGTTCGATAAATGGTTAGTAAAAATGTTAACTGAAATTAATTTCGGTTAATCGAAACCGATTAACCGAAATTTCGATTTTTTACAGAATGCTCACCCCTATACAGTATAGATGTACTTTGTTTAAGTATGAATGAGAAAATGAAATTTTCAATTTCAAGTTTTGAATAGATCTATATCTATATATATATATAGAGAGAGAGAGATACTGTATATAATAATATAATATATATATAGATAGATAGATAGATATAAATATATACAGTATCTATTCAAAGTACATAATATAATATATAGATAAATAGATAGATAGATAGATATGAATATATACAGTATCTATTCAAAGTATTGTATATATATATATTTTTTTTACATTTTAAATATGTTTTTAAGGATAGTATTGTAATTCTTAATTAATGGCAAGGGTATAATAGTAATATCATATTAAAAGTAATTAGGGAGACTTAATCCATTTACAATTCATCTCAAATCCATTTTTAATCCAATTCAATCCATTAATAATCCATTAATCTTCCAATCCATATGGATCAATCCATAATTGATCCAATTTAAAACTTATTCAATCCAATCCAATCCAAATCAAATGGATTGGGTTGAATCCATGGATTTCAGTCCATTTTGCCACCCCTAATTTTTAATTAACTTGATACATTTTGGATGGTTTTCTATTTCGTATATTATATAAATTGACTATCTATCCTAAATATTGATTACTTTTTTAGTGTTATCTTAATATTATAATTCACGTACTATAATTTTTATATAAGAACCGTGCATAGCACGGGGTATACGCTAGTATATGTATATATTTAGGAAAAAGATTTTTTTGACATTTGAACTTTGTTTCTTTTTATGATTTATCATCCCAACAATTTTTCATTGCAAACTATTATCTAATTTTTGTATTTGTAACGTACTGCCATTTAAACTTTTGTTTGGTAGTTTTAGTAAAATTATAACTGGACGTGTATGTTGTACAAATTAAACATGTCACGTGCTATGTTTTTTAACTAAAATTACAAAAAAAAAAAAAATAATAAAATAAAATTTCAGATGGTCGTATATTATAAATGAAAACTTTGGATAATAGTTTGTAATGAGAATTTGATAAGATGATTAATTGTAAAAGACGCAAAGTTCGAATGATAAAAAATCTTTTTCCCTATATATAAAACTTACCGAAGGTAGCCGAATTGAATGTCGTCCATCCATCAATAACACTACGATTTCCTGTAATCACAGTAGTATTGATTCCATCTCCAATGAGCATTATGTTTTTCTTGTGTCTTGGCACCACAACATACTCCTCGTAGTATCCTTGCTTTCACGTGGATGATGAAGTAACCATCCTCAACTGCTGAGTTATTTGGTGCAAAAGCAACGGCCCCGTTTATGGACGAAAAATTGGCCCACCCATAAGGACTAACTGTCACACTATTATTAACATGGACGGATTCGGACAATAGTTCTCCAAGAAGACGTCCTCCCTTTGAAAATTTCCTTGACGAAGTTAGGACCTGTTTCCAAAGATAAATAGCCAATTGAGATCAGTATTACCAAGAGAGTTTTTTTTTTTTTTTTTTTTAACACATACATCCCAAGTGGTACGAGGGATTCGAACCCGGGTTATTAACTTCGAGAGAAAACTCTCAAATCACTTGGTCAACCCCTATTGACAGTATTACCATAAGCTTGAATGTACGATCACTTAATAAAAAAACTGAGTTTTGAAAAAATATGTTTTTGCTACCTTTTTAAAGTTATTTGTCCTAAATTTAGATAAAAATTTTTTCCATCTGGCCGTGATTATAACATTGTCGCATGGTAAAAACTTAAATAATTAATTGGAACGATAAGAAAAATGTGTGGAAATTAATTAGTTATCTAGCAATAATGTTAGGTATGTATATAAGCTAAGTTTAGAATGTTATTGAATTTTTTGTTTTTTTTAATGCTCGAATGTTATTGATCATTTAGGATGAATAGTAAAATAATAAAGCCTAACATTTATCCCTTCCTTGAACCAAAAAAGAATAATATTCTTCAACAAATATTCCAAATCCTAGTATATAGACGAGATTATTTATCAAATTACACCTTAATGAGGCTACATTACTATCCAAAATATTTCCTCGGGCGCACCAAATATTTTGAAAGCATCAATACTACTATTATTTTTTTTAGTTTTATTGTTCACTTATATGGGTTGAGGCGGATCAAATTATTAAAATTTAAAATTCTCTTTATAAATGGTAGGATCAAACACGAAACCTCTATTCAAATTAGTACAATATCAAACCATTAAACTGCACCACTCGATGATATTAGTATTTAGTACTATCAATATCAATGAATATTTAGTCAATCCAAATAGAATATTGTATTATGCTTCATTGAACACCATAAGGTGAGGTGATGCTGCTCGGTGAGAGCTTGAGTCACTAAAAGTCTAAAACTATAGCGGGAGCCGGGAAAGCACATGTTATCCAATCCATTACTCGGATCTGCTTCTTTTTATAGCAAGTTTGTTTGATCTGTGTCAGACCAAAAACTAGAGTTTTATTTTTCTTAATATGTTTTTTAGAGAACTTAATTTGTTTTCGGTTTATATTTGATTTATGCTATATTTATGTATTTAATTACTGAATGAAAAAATGTCCCTTCCCTTTTATAAAATTCTGATCAACTTGTCAATAATTAACTAATTATGACAATTAACATTAATGTTTATATAGTTTGAAAAAAACTACTAAATGTTTTTACTATACTTAAAAACTTGTCAACTAACTATATATTATACAAATATATTTAGACTAAAGGAAAAAGTAGACAAAATTCTAAGTGCATGTATAGGATATATATGACGAATATGTAACACAACACAAAAGAAAAATTAAAATTGTTTGTGCATGATAAATATATATTGAACCTCGCAAGTTATTATTATATATATATAAAAGTAATAACTTAGTTTATTTACTCGACAAATAGTCCGGTACATCAAAATAATAATTTAATTTATTTGCATGTTAATAGATAAAATTAGAAAACATTATTGATGTTAACTACAGAAGTATGTCCATTATATATACACATGGCAAATATTCCATTTTACGAATATATACAAATGTGTTTTAGACTAAAAAGAATTAATTTCTTTTCTTTTCTTGTAAAACAATAAAACCAAAAATACTCTAACCTTTTTTTTTTTTTGAAAAGAAAAATACTCTAACCTCGATAGGCACATTAGTTAGTTCTTTTTTCTTTTATTGATTAGAAGTACATATATATTATTAAAAATTAAAATAGTGAAATCTAGAATATTATATACTTAAAAGGGGTTTTGTGTAATATTAACATTATGATCAATTCTCCTATTTTTAAATTATTTTTTGAATTAATGAATTTGGTTTTAGTGACTATCAAACATTGATTACCATCTTCCAATTGATTTAGTAAATAGTTAAAATTTCAACCAACTAACATAAATTCATTAATGACATCAATTTAAAGATACATTCAGATTACAATAAATTATATTACAATTATATGAAATAATTGTAACTTGAGTCTGATTCAATCAAATTAGTGTAACGAAAGGGTGAATGTTTTATACTTATTGTATAGTTGGTGGAAAATTTGAAAAGATTGACAAATCAAATAATAAGTATAATATATTTATCATCTATACTTTATTATTAAGCTCGAGAGACAAATGTGGTTTCTTGAACTTGATCTCTAATTCTTTTTTATTTAATTAATTTATTTTTCTCCATCCTATGCGGAAAATATTTATTAATAGATTATTTCTACTTTTTTCTCACCCCACTTTTATTCCCATTTTTCTATTTTTTTGAGTTTATATTTTAACTATTTCTTATTAATATATAATTATTAAATTTACATTAAGATAAATAATTTAATTTAATATATTTAAATAATAATGATTTTTCTTTACACACGCATAGACTATGCGAAATTATTACTCATAATTAATGGAGTTCGACCTGATTGAGTTTGAATTAGAAATTTTCACATATTTCTAGTAACAGGAATGTGTTTTTTTTTTCTTCTTTTCCCGTTTAGTAGTAGTAAGTAGTAATAGGTATGTTTAGTTTAAAGTAATAATCTACTTTCATCGCACCAAAAAATAAAAAATAAAAAATAATCTACTTTCTGTTTTTTTATGCAAAAGAAAAAAATCTACAAAATAAATAAGTGCGTCTATAGGCAGCTCAAGATACTGGTACCTCGATAAGCTCAGAAGTGGGATATCGCGCCCAGTCCACCTCCATCGCCCCCCTCCGTCCCGAAACTCCGCCACTCCGTTTCCTCCGCCCGCGGCCCAATGCACGTGTCACCAAACCAAGCGAAACGCTATACATCTCCGCCGCATATGCTACCGGCGCCTCCATCCCGCTGCCGGCATTGGCCAGCCCATCGTAACACGTCTGCTGATTCGTCACAACAGCGCTGAGCAAACTCTGGATTCTTCCCACCAGCACGTCTCTCGTCTCGAAGGCGGGGGACTTCAGTTCGCTGGAGATTATCTCCAAGTACTCAACGCTCAGCTCTTGGAGGCGGAGGCAGTCCTGGATGGCGGCGATCTCGCTGGAGCTCATGTGAGACTTGTGTTTTGTGTCGTTGGAGAGGAAATGGGTAATGGTGGCGGAGAGGCGGCGGGCGTGTTTGAGGCACTGTTTGATTGAGAAGTTGCCGTAGCTGTCCGGGTTGGAAGGGGAGTGGCGGAATGCGGAGAGAATGGAGAGACATAGCTTGGGGTAGAGGGTGGATTTACAGGCAATGGACGGTGGCTGCGGCGGAGGTAGGGAGGAGAATTGTGGAGATAAAGACAGGGTGAAGAGTAGAGACAATAGGAGATGCCCGTAGAGTGGGCTTGCCATTTTCTTTAGTACCTTGGAAATGGGACGAATTTATTTCATTTCCTCCTTTTTATACATGAAATTTCGTATCTCGTGACGCATTAATGGGTTAAATGAAATCTAATATATTATTTCCAACTCGTGATATATATACTACTCTCCACTTTATGTGCGAATAACAAATGCGGTTACTAGTTTTGTTTTTTTTTAATATTTGGGAGGAAACCAAAAAGTAAGTTGTTTATTTTTTGTCCTTGACTTTGCTGAAGAAAATACTAACTTTTTTCCGATCTTCTCTCTTTTTATTCGTTCTACTTTGAGTTGCGTCTCCAATCAATTTTTTTTATTATAATATTTGATGAGTTCTTTTAGGTCGCTTCCTTTTTTTTCCCCTCTCTTTGATGCCTTGTTCTCCTAATTCGTCCCTTATTTATAGTTATCAACCCCTTCCGCTCCTGAGATCCTTTATCACCATATCCTAGAATCAACCTTATTCTAGATTCATTCTTATTGTTTAATGGTAACTCAATGTTGTCCGCCACTCCACGACAATCCTATACTTCTTCCTCATGCTGATTTTCTCCTGATAGCGAACTAACCAACGTGTGTGACACCTCGTCTCTTCGGCATTCCAGGTACGGTGTCACGAGTGAGTTTATTTCTGTAATTTATGTGAATTATGTGATTAGCATGCTTACGTGTCAACGTGAGATTTATTTTATTACGTGTGCTTTAGAATTTAATTAATTGTACTTGGACTCAAGTGTCCAATAATTGTAAATTAAGATACCTAATTTTAATTAGGGTGTTTTGGCCCTCGTGGCTATTTGAGCTCGAGAATTCGAATTCGAATTCCGACCCCGCCATGTGATTCGTTTCGATGATTCGGATTTAATGGATTTAACCTTTTAATTTTCTAAAGCCATTTGATAACCCAACCGTTTTAAAATCCGATCCGTTTGGACCGGATACCGTTTGATCCTAACCGTTTTGCCCGACCCGTTTCTTGACTAATAAAACGGGCCAAGCCTTCCTCCTCCCTCATTTTTCACGTGAAACACACAAGGAAGAGAGAAGAGAAGATTTCTTCCCCCTTTTGGCCAAAAAGCTTCCGAGCTCGAGTTTGTGAGATCCAACCGTCTGATCGACGACTTAAGGTAAGATTTGTGACCCTTTCATTACGTGCTTCGATTTAATATCCCTTTCGAACCTTGGATATGTGTTATTTGTCAATTTGGGGAAGATGATGAATAGCACTAGGTTCGGGTCTTGGGTGTTTGGGCTCGTTTCGGGAGTTCTTATGTGCAAATATGTGACCTACGTGTTATATATGCTTCGTGGTATGAATTTCGTGTGATTTGGTGTTGCATGGGTTCGTGTGAGCTTGGGGTTTGTTCCCATTTCCGCCATTGTTACTATTCAAGCATTTTTCTCGCAGACGGTATCCAAACGCTCATTTTGTGCCTCAGTTCATTTCCCAAACGCCCGTTTGGGCACCCCCTGTTTTCACCCGAGAGCTTTCACACGCCCATTTCTACTTTCAGTTCAATTTTCAAACGCCCGTTTCTCCCTCATATAAGCTCCAATTGACCTGATTTTTGAACCATTGGAAACCTTTTGAAGTTTAGAACAACCTCCAATTGGAATCAACTCAATATCTTTTCTAGTTTGTGAGATATAATCGATTCATTTTGGTATCGCCATTTTTCCGAAACTCTATGATCACCCAACTTCGATCCTACGCCATTTCCTCCTCACTTTGAACTAGAATTCGAGCCATATACCATTTTAAAGGTCTATTTGTCTAGTTTCATACCCAAGAAACAAAACTCAATTCCCACTTCTCAAACTCAACGTATTCCAGTTTTCCTACGACCTACGCGTTTTGGAAAATTTCCAGCTTTTGCCCAATTTCGCTCAAAACCACTTTTCGTGTTAATCTTCTGTACCTTTTCGATCCCGAGCTTGTTCCTAACTTGTTATAACATGTTTATGTGTTGATATTTGTTCTATTTATGCATGAATTGGTTAGTATGCGTTCATGAACACCTTGTTTGCTCTTAATTGGATTAATTGGATATTTGAGTGTTTCCTAAGCATGATTATGACTTCATTACATTGTGAGACGCATACGTTTGCATGAATTTGATTTGTATATGAACTTCGCCTACCTACTTGCATTCTTTAAATGCGTAAACATAAGTCGTACGTCAATGTGCTTCATTTGGAGTCTAAGCTTTGTGTTTTGTCTTCAGTTGGTTCAAGTGAACCCGGGGTGGTGTTTTGTGGTCCGTTTTGATTCCGGGGTGAATCATTTGTCCTGTTTTGGTTCCTTTGGTGTAAGGTGAGGTTTAGGTTTGTTTCTTTTAGTTAATGTGACCTACAACCCTATATGCTCGTTTTCAAGCCCGCATGCAAATATATACTATATTTATATTAAATATGTGTCTTATGATATGTTATGAATCTTGCTAATTCGATTTAAAATGAATTCTTCTGAAATTATAAGCTTAAAATGGTTTTGCAACGAGGCTATGCTCCAAACCGTGTAGTGTCAAGCGAACTATGGATCTCCTTCAACATATTATGAATTTGGAAGACACGGAGAGGTACGTGTATAGCATATGCCAAATTGCACGGTAAGGTATGTTTCTTATGGCATGTTTCTTATGTATGAATCGTATGTTTCTAGGTTTCGCGAGTTAGGTATGTTTCATATGAATCTATTTGAATCTACGAATCCCTGGGCCCCGGAGGTGTGGGTAAGGAAGACCCGGTGCGACTGTTGGGGTCGTCGGTTATTACCCCTGTGCACACGCTCCTTTGAAGTACCTACGCGCGACTTTAAGGGAGATGGAGAAGGAGTGGTGCTTTGAGCCTTCGGCTGAGGCCGGAGAAGGTACGTTGAGGGATCGCGACCCCCACGTATATTGAGTTGCACGATGTGGGCCCGTAACCCGTGTGCAGACTTCCGAAGAAGGTTGTAATACGAGAATTTGAATCTAAAACTCTATGAATTCTATGAATTTTATGAGTTTATGCTTCCTTTCGAATCTTTTGAGTCTTTTGATTAAGGAGTAAGGTGGGAGACCCGTACTCGCCAGGTATTTGAATTCTTTTGTTATGTTGATTATGAAATAGGATAGGAGAGTTTGTTTTCAATATGAGATTTCTACACTAAGTTATGAATCGGTCTAAATCTATTTGAATCCCTATGAGTTTTATATGAATCCATATGCGTTTTTGAATCTATGAATCCTTACGAGTTTTCACACTTAAGAGTTTATGAATATATGTGATGGGGTCAAAATGCGCTCGTCCCGCGTGTGGACACATGGCACTTCAAAGATGACGACACCTGTCATGTGATCACGACAATCATATACGAGCGCTAAAACCCTCGTGGTGCCATTATCCTCCCAGAACACGTGCTGTCTCTGTTGCCTCTGCATGTGATCATTGTTACCGCTCTCCCACGAGCGCTATTCACACTGCCTGGTTAACTATCAAGGGAAGCCCTCTTCGTGCGCTACATTCCCTTAGAGAGTCTTCCGCTCCAAATCGTTACACAAGCCCTGGCCCTCATCCCCTAGCGGATTCCTTGGCCACCAAGGTTGTAGTTGACACGAGCGTGCTCCCAAGCCCTCGTTACCAACTCCCCAAACGGCTCTCTGACACATCGTACATGCCCGCGCACCTACCACTATTGCCCACACCACCTTCCACCAGCTTTTGCAGAGAATATTCCTCCTAGGTTTCTCTCGCAACGCCACGTGTTAGGGCAACATTCGGCCAGGACCACATGGCGCAAATGACCAAAGGATCCCTGACCCTCAACTATAAATAGGAGTCTTCATCTCCATCTCTGTAAGCAACCTCCACTACAGTAACTTCTTACTCAGCTTACATTTTCTCTCAGATCTTCATCTGACTTGAGCGTCGGAGAGCCAAACTAGGTATCACCCCCAGTGCCCCCAGCTTGGCCTTCTGACGTTGTCTGTGTGTTTGTCCTAGCAGGTAGAACCCCCATCTTTTTCGGCGAACTCCGACTGGCCTATCCCCCCTAAACAAATTCTAAAGTGATCGGACCCTGTAATCCATATTCAGACCCATCATTTTTGGCGCCGTCTGTGGGAAAACCAGTTCCTAATCCCTTTCTTTCCTTCTGCTAGTTGAAAAGCGAACACCCAGAATCTTCTCAAACATGGTAGCTATAAGATCCGGAGCTGTGGGAGGAGGGGACAACACTTCCCATGATGCCAACCTTGTTGTTCCCTCCACCGCCATTGGCGGAGCCCAGCCTCCTTCCGTTGCTGCTAGTGGAGCACCACCCGCCGGAGGCGTGACTCCCCTGGCGGAATCTTTAGTTCCGCCCCTTGCGCCACCGGCACCGCTGGAAATGCTTCTCTCCCTACTCTTCCACAACCACCCCAGACCCAGTGGGTTCACACCCATGCGAGTCCAGGAGGTCCTTCCTTCTTGGTGCAGCCTCCAGGTTACACACTTACCCCCACCGTTATGATGCCGCAAATCCAACCTTACCAGGCCGGGCAAATCCAGCTCCCGACGGTGATTCCAAGAGAGATTGAGGGGGTGGAGCTTCCCCCTTTGACCACTCAATAGCTGAGGGCTATCTACGCCCAATGTGAGGTTCAGGCGGCCCAAGGGGCATGGGAGAAATTTCACTCCATGTACTTTCCCTCTGGGCAGGCCACTCTAGCCGCAGCTCCTTTGGGGGGTTTGCAAATATTTCCACTTAGGGAAGTTCAGGCCGTCCTGAGGGTTCAACCGCCACCACCCCCTGCCAAAGAAACGCCTCGCTAGGGTGACAACGAGCATCTCCCTGTGGACAGAAACAGGGAGCCCACCGAGAGGATCAATGAAAATGAAGGGCACTCTCATGTCTCCAAGAGAGCTTCCCGAGCCACCAGGCAAGGGGACAAAGAGGGAGATGTGAATCCTAAAATCCTCGCGGCTATGTAAGACCAGCTGCAGGGTTTAAAAGACATGGTTGGACAGCTCTCTCGAGCGCGGTCTCAGATCTCCCACGGCAGGGATGAACGAGCTGATGCCAGAGACGCTCGTCATAAGGACCGCCAGCCAAGGGTCCCCCACTGCAAGGAGCAGGAGGAGAACTTTTACACGTATGAATACCATCCCCTGGCGAGGGGCTCTCCCCTCGTGGAAGAAGTTCTGATGGCCCAAGCCGGAATGGCCAAAGTCCCCACCTCCGTCAATCCCTACGATGGAACAACAGATCCAGCTGAACACTTGGATCATTTTCTGCACCTAATGCACCTGTACGAGCACTCAAGCAACTACTGGGCCAAGGTCTTTGTTACTTCCTTGGTAGGAATGGCTCAGGAATGGTACAAGCGGCTGCCGCCACGCTCGATACATTCGTATCAGGAGTTGGCCGACGCTTTTCTCAACCACTTCAATTCTCTGAAGGCTCTAGTCACAGGGCCCACTGCCCTTTACAACATAGTGCAGGGCAGGAATGAGTCTCTTCGCTCGTTCTTCGCCGGCTTCAACAAAGAGATCCTGTTGGTGGAGAGGCCGTCCATGGATTTTTTGATCCCAGTGCTTTTTCAGGCTGTAGATCACAAACAATATGTGAGCAAAAAGTTTGCCGATGCTATTGTGGAGAGAAGGCCAGGAACCCTCATGGCCTTAAGGGAGGTTGCCGAGCCGTTCTTTGCGCTCGAAGATATGTATGGGACTAATGGTCCCCGACATCACAGCCCAGTAAGAAACGAGCGACACCAAGAGCGGGGCCGGGAGGTCATTGTCAAAAAGGAGCGTCACCAGGAACGCAAAAGATCACCCCCGGCACCTCAACGCTTCGAGAGCGTCCCGCTCACAAGGCCGAACTCAGAAGTCTATAACCTCTCTGACAAGAAACTCTTCAAGAGACTCGTCAAGATGAGAGAAACCGAGTCACTGAGGTGCTCGAACAAATACTATGCTTTCCACAAGCAGAAAGGGCATGATACGGACGAATGTCGCCAGTTGGAGGCTGAAATTCAAAGACTCATCGCTGGGGGCCACCTGAAGGAATTTGTCAGGATTTTGGAGTGTTATGATGAGCGCTGTAACGAGCGCACCGGGGAAAGAGGAAGGAGCCCATCGCGCTCTAGAAGCCCGCGGAGGCAAGGCCCCACGGAGAGTAGCCATCGGGGTAAGGGGAAGGCTCCTGAGCAAGAAAATACCCCTTTCGCGGTCATCAACATGATAGCAGGGGGTTCCTCTGGTGGAGACTCTGGCGCTGCCCGGCGACGATACGTCAGGAGTTATGACCAGCGTCCGTCCAGGCCCAAATCCGTCTACGCCATTCAGGAGGCGAATGATCAACACTCAAGAGAAAACGATGTAATAGGCTTTGATGATAGGGACTTAGGGCACATTGTAACGCCCCATGGGGTCGGTGAAACCTCTGACTGCCCCATGGTGGTTAGCGTAGATGTCTACAATCACGTTGTAAAGAGGGTGTTAGTGGATAGTTGAAGCTCTGTCAATGTTTTGCCCTACACTACGTTTCAAAAGATGAATGCCAACATCCCGCTCGAACCTCTCAAAACGGCCCTCATTGGCTTTGGAGGTTCGGAGGTCGTCCCACGAGGGCAAATTCGTCTGGCCATTTCATTCGGCCGAGCCCCACAGCGCAAAACGCTCATGGTCACATATGCAGTAGTGGAGATTGACATTCCCTATAACATTATAGTCGGGCGACCAGCCCTCGTTGATTTCAAAGCTATCATCTCCACTTACCATCATAAAATCAAATTCCCTACCCCCGAGGGCGTTGGAGAAGTACTGTGCAATGTGAAAGAGGCTTGGGAGTGTTACATGTTGTCCCTCAGGAAGCCTAAGGCAGAGAAAACATTCAAGATTGGGTCCACCAAGAAAACTGTTGACTTTCCCAATCTGAATGAGGATAGCCCCATGCGCAAGAGGGCCAAATTGAACAAGAAGAAGAACAAGAAGAAAGATCCCAACGTCCAAGGCCCCCTCGAAAGCGCTCCACCAGGAACAGTGGAAGAATCCTCCTCGGAGGAAGACAAACAAGAGGGTGACGAGCCCCTTACTGACGGGCGCTTGACAGGAAAGAAGAGGGCGCTCGAACTTCCCCGCCCGGAAATAAGGATTGAGCCCTCAGAAAAATTCCTCACCATTGAGCTAAAGCCAGGGAACAAGAATAAAACTACCCAAATTGGGGTCCAACCTCTCTGGGCCCTCGCAGATCATGATGATTGACTTCCTCAGAGAAAACATTGACGTCTTCGCTTGGAAGGCATCTGACCTTACTGGGATTGATCCGAGTGTCATAGTCCACAGACTCAATGTGGACCCCGCGTTTAAGCCCATCAAACAGAAGAAACGGGATGTGCATGGTTTTCGGAAGAAGGTCATTGAGGAAGAAGTTAACAAGCTTCTGGAGGCTCAGTACATTGAGCCCATCTTGTACCCAGAATGGCTATGCAATGTGGTGTTGGTACCCAAGAGCGCAAACAAATGGCGCATGTGCAATGATTTTACTGATCTTAACAAAGCTTACCCTAAAGATCCTTACCGGTTACCCAGAATAGACCAGTTGGTGGATTCGACCGCTGGCTGTGAACTCATGAGCATGATGGACACCTTCCAGGGGTACTATCAAATCTTTATGGCGCCGGAGGATCGCCCTAAAACTTCATTTGTTGTTCACTTGGGGATTTATTGTTTCCTAGTCATGCCCTTTGGGCTCAAGAACGCTGGAGCCACGTATCAGCGACTCGTCAACAGGATGTTTGAAAAGGAAATTGGAGGATCCATGGAGGTTTACGTTGACGACATGATTGTTAAAAGCGAGCATCAAGATTCACATCTGGAGGATCTCAAGCGCACTTTTTCCATTTTGCGCCAGTATGGGATGAAATTGAACCCTTCAAAATGTACCTTTAGGGTGCGAGGGGGAAAATTCTTGGGCTACATGGTCAGTCAGAGGGGAATTGAAGCCAACCCAGAGAAAATCAAGGCTATCTTGGAAATCCCTTCCCCTCAAAATCTTCGGGAAGTACAAGTGTTAGTAGGAAAGATCATCTCCCTGAACAAATTTATTTCGCGCTCGGCGGACAGAAACCTTCCCTTCTTCAAGATTTTGAGAAACACTCGTAATTTTGCTTGGACGGACGAATGTGAAAAAGCGTTAAAGGACATGAAAGCTTACCTTTCGAGCGCTCCACTCCTGACCAAACCCGTTGAGGGTGAAAGGCTGTTTATGTATCTCTCCGTTTCAACCGAGGCAACGAGCGCGGTATTAACAGCCGTACAAGAGCGAAAACACTTGCCTGTGTATTATTTGAGCAAGACTTTACAAGGGGCGGAGAAGAAGTATTTAGAAATTGAGAAATTTGTGTTTGCCCTCATCAATGCGTCAAGACGATTGAGGCCTTACTTTCAAGCGCATTCAATAACGGTCCTTACTGATCAGCCCTTGAAACAAGTGTTGACCAAACCGGCCGTGTCGGGAAGATTGATAAAATGGGCTATTGAGTTGAGTCAGTTTGATTTAAGCTTCGAGCCCAGAACCGCTATACAAGCGCAGGTGGTAGCGGATCTACTAGTTGAACGCTTTGGTTTAGAACCCGCTGATCAGGAGTGCGAGGGGTTATGGGTCCTGCACACGGATCGTTCCTCAACCTCACAAGGGGGAGGAGCAAGGGTAGCCCTCAGAGACCCCGAGGGGTTTGAGTTAGCCTTCGCAATCAGGTTGGATTTTTAGGTCACCAATAAGGAGGCAGAATATGAAGCCCTTGTGCAAGGATTGAAAATTGCTTTTCAGAACGGAGCTTCCAGAATTACTGCTTACGTTGATTCACTGTTAATTGCGAGCCAGATTGAAGGAACTTATGAGGCTCGAAAAACCACCATGGTGCAGTACTTGAGCAAAGCCAGGGAGATCATCGGGAAGTTCAAAGAGTTCTATCTACTCCAAGTCCCACGAGCGGAGAACGAGCGCGCTGACGCTCTATCTAAATTTGCTTCGGCATTAGAAGGCACTTCTGAGCGTTCAGTCACGTTCCTTAGAATGGAATAACCTCTGATCACGGAGAAAGTCACCCAGCAAATGGTCGTTATGATTGATCCACACGAGCCCTGCTGGCTTAACGATATTATTAGATTTCTTAAAGATGGTGTTTGTCCCACTGACAAGGTAGAGGCTCGAAAAGTCCGAAACAAGGCCCCTCGGTTTTCCATAGACTCAGAAGGAAGGCTGTTCAAGAAGTCATTTCAAGGACCTTCGTTGAGGTGTCTAAGACCCTCCCAGGCTAAAGAGACGCTCGAACTTATTCACAATGGGAGCTGTGAAAATCACTCAGGAGGGCGCATCCTGGCTAAGAAAGTTCTGAGAAGTGGGTTTTATTGACCCACAGTTCTCCAAGACGCCATCGAATTTTCCAGAAAGTGCCCTAAATGCCAGTTCCATTCCAATCTCCCTCAACTGCTAGCCGCTCAAATGATCCCTATAGATGTCTCTTGGACCTTTGACCAGTGGGGAATTGACATTGTTGGCCCCTTGCCCATCGCGGTTGGACAGAAGAAGTTTGTCATCCTAGCTGTCGATTATTTCACCAAATGGCCTGAGGCTGAGGCCGTGGCAAAAATCACCTTCAGGGTCGTGAGGGACTTCATTTGGAAAAACATTATCTGCAGGTACGGGATACCAAGGGTGCTCATTTCGGACAATGGATCCCAATTCATAGCAGCAGACACGCGAGAATGGTGTTCAGAGTTGGTGATTGAACAACGTTTTACCTCCGTGGGCCATCCTCAAGCCAACGGACAGGTAGAAGTCACCAACAGAGTTATTTTACAGCACCTGAAGACAATGCTAGAGAGCAAAAAGAGTGAATGGGCAGAAGAATTACAAGGGGCACTCTGGGCTTATCGCACTACTCCATGAGCGGCTACAGGCGAGACGCCTTTCGCGCTCGTATATGGGTCAGAAGCGATGATACCCGCCGAGATAGTAAATGAATCCGCTCGTGTAGCTTATTTCGAGCCTCAGCTTAATGGAGATAACAGAAGCCTGGAATTGGACCTATTGGAGGAAAGAAGAGACAAGGCCTGGGCCAAAATCCACAGATACAAAGCGACTGTGGCACAACAGTACAACAAGCATGTGCGAGAAAGGACTTTCCAGTTGGGAGATTTGGTCTTGAAGAAAGTAGAAGTGTCCAAACATGTGGGGAAATTGGACCCCAACTGGGAGGGTCCATTTAAAGTCATCCAGATCAGAGCTAACAACACCTACACCCTGGAGACACTTCAAGGTGAGCGTTTGCCTCGTCCTTGGAACGCGTGCAACCTCCGACAATTTTATGTTTAAAAGCTCTTTATAAGCGATGATGTAACAGTCCCTGATGGGTTCTATGTACTACTTCGAATCTCAAGTAAGTTATAATACATTTTTATATTCCTTTACTTCTGCTGATAAAATTGCGTGAATGGATATGACCCACGTCCCTCGTCTCTACGAGCGTGGTTGGCAGTCCATTCCGAGAAGTACGCTGTTATTGCACAAGGGTTACGCTTGCCAGCACTCTACTCCACGTGGGGGGACGGCCTCATAAGGATAGACTGGTAACGCTCACAACCAACTTGATGAACCGGAAGAAAGATACGAAGGAAATCCTAGTAGGCCTTGGCCGATTGTTACAACGCCTTGCGCACGGAAACAGGATCACTCGCAAAGTCCTCAAATATGATAAATGCAAGCACGCTCGTCCAACGGTGACATCGTCAAGAAGAAATTTTCACAAGTCTTGAACGAGGGCAGTCTCTCAATAAGACCCTCGTATTTTACTCAAGACTTAGCAAAATTTCCCAAGATTAAGAAGAAATTTCGCAAGCCTTGAACGAGGGCATTCTCTTGGTAAGACCCTCGTAATTATTCAAGACCTAGCAGAATTTTCTAAGTATAAAAACAAAATTTTACACAAGTCTTGAAGGGAGGCAACCCGGCAGTAAGACCCCCATGATTACTCAAGACTTAATGAGATTTTCAGATTATAAAGACTTATCTGAGTAATGCAATTTTTGCTAAGCATGTTACACATAATCTTATCATTACAAGATTTGTTCACAACAAAGCGCAAAGTAAAAATTCACAATCAAAGAGAAGGAAATGCTTTATTAATAAGAGCTTTTGCTTGAAAGCTACAGTATAAGGGCTCAAAGGCCCATCATATTATTACAAAAAAGAAAGCACTAAATGGGAATAAGAAGGCTAGTAAGATAAAGATGGAGAGAAGGAACTTCAGGCGGCAGGAGCGATATCTTCGTCAAGAACCACCAAAATGTTCTGGGCAATTGGGCCATAAACAGGGCCTTCCGGCTCTTGATGATGGGCTTCTGGAGGCTCAGGATTGTTGTCCCCAGGCATTTTTTGGTCATTGGGCTCATTGGCGTTGGGCTCATTAGCCGGGGCCGGGATGTTTTCACCAACTGGAACAAGGGAATTCTCCACGACAGGCCCTTGGGGCTCGTTTTCAGGAGGATCATTTTGTGCGGCTTGGGGGGCATCTCCCACGGGGTGGGTTTCCATGTACTCATCCTGGATGAGCTTGACCAGAAATTCATACCCCGGTTCGGAGATATGGTCCGCCGGATCGTCACGATCATCATCGTCCTCCTCGCAGTGCTCATTAAACATGAGCCCCATGTTCTCTGCCCCACGAATAGCCGGATCCGTCAGCCCTTTATGGATGCCCTGATCAATAGCTAAGTTGAAGGCCTTTTGTGTAGCACCCTTAACGCAAAGGCACCACATCCCCCGCACTATAGTTCAATCCACATATGGAACGAACACCCATACATGAATCAAGTCTATAGCGAACGGGAGACAATAAAAAAACACGACACTAGCTAGGCGGGCTAACCCTCATTCAATACAACAATGTATAAAGAAAAGAGAAAACATACTCATATACATACATTCCATTCATAACCTTGTTTATTGTTTCCAAAACATGCAATTCAAGTTCTTATCATCAAACCATAATATACAAACTTTCACATGTTTCTTAACTATACAAGTACCAAAATGAGAATGAGGTGCTAGACTCAACCAAAAGACTCGAACTCGCCTAGCACTCCACCTGTGAAACCTGAAAATGTGAGGTGTCAGTCTACCACAGACTGAGTGAGGGGTTTAAATAAATATAAGCGCACGTATCATGCAAGCTATAATCTCGGGTAAGATTTTATAAGAAACACAATATAAGTTCAAGGATAAAGAGGAATTCCCGCCCGAGATTACAACTAAATCAATTTAGCAATTTAATTAATTATCAATTCAATCCGTAGCCCGGCGAGTGAGGGCATTCTCCAACCTTACTCCCAATAGTGTACAATCATGACATTCCATTTATCAATTGAGCATGCAAGTTTTTTAAGTGCAATCACGTAGCAATTTCATGAACCCTTCTTCCTCCGGGTGAAGGTGGGCTTGCAAGACCCAACCTTCCAATCGTGTTGTACGTCGGGAACATGACTTCCACGCACGGGATTTCATCATCCACCAAACCTCCTGGTGGATTCAGAGGTGATCCCAAATTGGTGAGGATAGTGCAAGAGTTACCCGTCAACCCTTGCTTTCCCGGTTGGCTCAATACACTACCCTCGGGCCCTATGTGAACATGCTTTACTCGCCCAATCAATCAATGCGTTCAATCATTTCATGAAATCATTTAAAATCCATAAAATTTGAAAGCTATAGATATATAGATACTTTTGGTTGAAAATGTCACATAGGGTTATACGGGTTCTATATATATCTAGAAATAAACCTCACCTTTACCGAACAACCAAAAAGCAAGAAGAAACCCTAAGGAGCGTGCTCCTCGTCTCCCGGACCGTGATCTGTGTAACAAGGGACAAGTGTACATAAGACTCAACTCGAACGGACCAATTAAGACGAACGACATGTTCAATTAGTGTCAATCATGTAATAATAATTAAGGAATGTTAATTTAAAAGAATAATTATCAATAACCATGTTTATAACTCATATAAGTCATATACGGAAGCCAAAGAATTGAAAAGAATGCAATATGAAAGGTTTTGGTGAAGTTTAGGAAAACTTGACAATTTTGGGAAATGTACATGTTGTGGGAAAACTGGAATATCTAAAATTCTAGAATTGGGAATTAAGTTTTTCTTGTTGGGAATGAAAGTAGACACATACACCTTTCCAACGCTATATGGCACGTTTTCTAATTCAAACCGAGGTGAAAATGGCCTAGGTTCGAAGTTGGACAAAATGCAGTTTCTGGAGGGTGGTCGCGGGCGCGACCAAAAACCTTCACAAAATGGTCGCGGCCGCGACCAAGTATTTTTCCGAATTTTGTCCAATTTTTTCAAAAGTCGAAAGTTGGCCAAAATGGGGTCGCGAGCGCGACCAGTTTTATGCATATTTTTGGTCGCGCCATATACGCAGCAGCAACAAAACAGGGTATTTCCGAACCAAAATCACCCAAAACAATTATACCACCAAGTTTCAACCATAACAATTGTTCAAACGCACCAAATACACATTATACTTCACTTATACAACAAACCCACCAAGAAATACACATCAAGGTACCAAAATTCATCAAGAAAACCCCACATGTATAATCATGCTTCCAACTTCATGAAATTCAATATATCCATGCAACTTCCAAGCCTCATGATCCTAACATGCTTCTAACTCCAAATATTGCAAGAATTCACCATCAAATCCATAAATCCATACTTGATCAAAATTTCAAGAGTTTCACAAGCTTCATGTTATACCTTAATTCAAAGAAGAATTGGATGAAATGATGATATGATGTTGATGATGATCCTAACTCTTCAATTCCTCAACTTTAGCTTGAATTATGGAGAAATCTTCCCTTCCTCTTCTTATGGTGTAAATATCGGTATTCACTAGGTGTTAGTGTGTGTGTTCTTTTGCTCTCTTGGATGAATGGAACATAATGGAAGAAATTGGAGAAATTCAAGATATATCCTAAGTCTAGCATGAAAATATGTGATTCATCTCTTTTTGCACATAAGTCCCTCATTTATTTAAATAATGCACTCAAGGATAATCTCTAACCAATAATACAATTAATTCCAAATCATGTTAGGCAATTAAGTTCAAGAATTTCCATAAGAGAGCAATTAAGGACATTTAATTCATTTAGGTCACTTAGTTCATATAATTCATATAAATGACGATTCATGTAAATGCGTAGAAATGTTATGCATATAATATAACGAAAGGACAATTAATTGAATGAAATACTAAAATTTAACCTCCCAACTCCCGAAGACCCGCTCGTGGCGTGCTTACCTGAACTTCCGGAATTTGGGGCGTTACATTTTGAGCCTCATCCAAGCAGTGCAAGGAAGCCGCAAAGTTGAAGGCTTTGGAATGACAGAACTTGATGAGCGCCTACTTGTTTGCCCGCTCAAGACTCTGGGGCCACTGGTTCATAGTGTCAGTGAATTTCCTTTCTGCCTCCAGAGCCCTCGTTCTCCAGCCATCGCGCTCGGCCTCCAGCTTCTTATAGCCCTCGCCAAGTTGTGCAAATTTGTCGCTCAAATTGTTACGAGTGTTCTCCGCACTCGCAAAGTCACTCGCAGTTTCTCCATCTACTCCTCCATTTTTCTATACACTTCCTCGAGGGATTCGTACTGTTGGAAAATACGAATTAGAAAGCAGCGGAAATTTAAAAAATTTTCCAACAAAAGGACCTTGGACTCGCAATCGTGTATCCAAATTTGTAGAGTTAAGAAACTTAATTTTCTTTTATTCTTTCTTGAAGCGTTTCAAGCCACCCAAGAATGCTCTTCTCGCGGCTTGATCCCCTCTCCGTGGTAAAGCTCGAATCTTCAAACTTCTAACTTGAAGCTCTCTAGAGATAGTCCACCAACTTGACTACAATCTAACTAGTAAGGATGCTAGTTCTCTAGTTAGTGTTTAGGCTTAACCTAGGGTTTCGTTTATCTTGAAGAAAGGATGGTGTTCAACACATGAACCAAAAGAATTTCCAAAATTCCCTAAGAGGAGCTCGAGCTCCCCTATGTATAAGAGGGGAGTGGCCTAAAGGACTAGGGTTTTGGTCCCTCTCTCTCCTATTACTTGATCATCAAGTAATTTTGACTTTGACTTTGAATTCAAATTCAAATCAACTTTCAAGAGAGCTAAAAATATCCAAACTATTTTTGGATAATTTTATACTTTATTTATTTAAAATAAATAACTTATTTTATCTAATTAATTAATTCATAATTAATTAACTAGATTATTTTCTCCAAAATTAGACTTTCTTTTTAATTCAAAATTAAACCAAAGTCTATTAAATAATTAACACATTTACACGTGTGGGATACGTGTCACAAGGACACGTGTCACTCACGTGACCCACACTTGTGGAACCCTCTTGGCCTGATTAACTCATTTAATCATTTGAAAGCCTCAACTCATGTAACCAAGTTGTTGTGTGTGACCCTCTAGGTTCTCAATTCAATTAGCAGTGACCCTAATTAATTAATTCACTAATTAATTAATCATTCCACAGATTAAACGACCATAGTCCAGCAACAGGTGTTTAACCCCTAGCTGAATTGGAATGTTCGGATTCGACAGAACCTTTAAGTCATTGATTCATGTGAGATACAATCCTCCTACTTACTATCTCTCAACCAAGATCTAGGGTAAGGGAATAATCAGAACCCTAATAATCCGGTCTTAAAGCTAAGTGCATTTCATATCCATTTGATCTCAATCCAAGAAACCCTTTTCTTGATGTCTTGATCTACTGTCTTGGCCAAGGACTCCATATGGCATATGAATGACTATACAATAAGAGATCACCTTGCAAATGCAAGTGTAGGTCCTTTCTTGATTCTCATTTACTTTCATGAATCACTTGTGCAGCCCCAGCATAAGCCTTGAATTAGTTGTCTAAGGCGACACCCTTTAAAGCTTATACCTAAGACTACAAAGTTAACTCATAAAGTGACAAGGAACCTCAAGTCTTAAGGATCAATTAATCACATCAATGACTCGTGAGATATTTCCTAATCTGGAAGTTTCCATTTCCTGAAATAGAAACTTCCTTTCCCATTTAGGAATGTTCTCACACGGGGCACCTCAGTGAACTTACTTATTAAAGTAAGCACCCTCATGTATCACGCACGTATCAACTATACACTTTGCACCTCCATGAAACAAGGTAGTCCTACTTAAGGGCGTGATCCTACAAGCAAGCCTTAGAGGAGTCAGGTTGACACTCCCACTGTCGGTAGGACTCATCGGCTTGGAGTATTTTACTAATCATGACTTATGTGATATGGGGCTCGTTTCACGAACCATTTCACCTAAATGGTAGAGTCCTAAAGTCATCAGGATTAGGGGAGTTCTCATACATGCATAGATAAAGTAAACGCATACCAAACAAGAGCATATAAAGAAGTGTTGCCTCAATTCGTTATTTCATTCAAAGATTGTCTGTGATTACAATAAGGAAAAGCACAAAGCGGATATACAATCGGCTTTCTAGGGCACTATTCCTAACAATCTCCCACTTGCCCGTCAAAGCCATTCTAAAGCTACTCTAAGTCCCATCTTCTGAAGATGACCATGGAAAGCTTCTCGACTAAGGGGTTTAGTAAGTGGATCTGCCACGTTCTCTGCTGATGTGACCCTCTCAATTTGCACATCTCCTCTTTTGATAATATCACGGATTAGGTGATACTGCCTCATAATGTGCTTGGTCCGTTGGTGAGATCTTGGTTCTCTTGCTTGAGCAACCGCCCCAGTGTTGTCACAAAACACAGTAATGGGGTCTTTCATGCTAGGAACAACATTCAACTCTTGAATGAAGTTTCTAATCTAAACACCTTCCTTAGCTGCATCATTTGCAGCTAAGTATTCGGCCTCAGTGGTCGAATCTGCAGTGGTCATTTGCTTGGAACTCTTCCAGCTCACTGCTCCGCCGTTTAGGTAGAAAATGTATCCTGACATTGACTTAAAATCATCTAAGTTAGATGCAAAGCTTGCATCGCAGTATCCTTCGACAGTAAGATCTTTCTGACCTCCGTAAACTAAGAATAAATCTTTAGTACTTTTCAAGTACTTGAGAATATTCTTCACGGCAGCCCAGTGACCATCTCCAGGGTCAGATTGGAAACGACTTGTTACACTAAGTGCATAAGCCACATCCGGTCGAGTACATAACATTGCATACATTATGCTACCTATTGCTGATGCATAAGGTGTATGAGTCATTCTTTCCTTCTCAAGGTTAGTCTTAGGACACATCTTCTTTGAAAGACATGTTCCTACACTAATAGGAAGGTTCTTAAACTTTGTTGACTCCATATTGAATCTCTTCAATACTTTGTCAATGTACATCAACTGAGATAGTCCTATCAACCTTCTAGATCTATCTCGATAGATTTTTATTCCAAGGATGTAGGACGCATCACCAAGATTTTGTTGGAAAACAGGAATCAGAAAGCAGCGGAAATTTAAAAAAATTTTCCAACAAAAGGATCTTGGACTCGCAATCGTGTATCCAAATTCGTAGAGATCAAGAAACTCACTTGGGTAGTAGCTTTCTTGACACATTTTGAGCCGCCCTCAAACACGCTTCATGCGGTAATGGCAACCCGTTCCTCGAAATCTGTTTCTACTTCAGAATCCATTGTAGGGATGACAATCCACACCAACCTAGATTCAATTCATGTTAGGGAAGTTCTTAACAATATAACATAAAGAAAGAAACATGAAACGAGAAAGGCATGATTGAAACTCCCTTCGAAAACCAGTTTTGCGAAAGTAGAAATCTGCCAGCCATAAAACCCTCGTGAAAAAATTCATCCTTCAGGATATGGACGAACGGTTTACGCCATCTTCTTTGGTTCGATTTTTTCACTCGTTTTCTTTCGGGTCCAGAATCGTTTCATCATCCCTTCTGATCGTTTTGCTTGATCCCCACTTTTTGGCAAAGCTCGAATCTTCAAAACTTCTAACTTGAAGTTCTCTAGAGATAGTCCACCAACTTGGCTACAATCTAACTAGTAAGGATGCTAGTTCTCTAGTTAGTGTTTAGGCTTAACCTAGGGTTTCGTTTATCTTGGAGAAAGGATGGTGTTCAACACATGAACCAAAAGAATTCTCAATTAGCTCTAAGGGGAGCTCGAGCTCCCCTATATATAGGAGGGAAGTGGCCGAAAATCCCTAATCCTTATAGGCTTAGGATTTTGGTCCCTCTCTCCTATTACTTGATCATCAAGTAATTTTGACTTTGACCTTGAATTCAAATTCAAATCAACTTTCAAGAGAGCTAAAAATATCCAAACTATTTTTGGATAATTTTATACTTTATTTATTTAAAATAAATAACTTATTTTTATCTAATTAATTAATTCACAATTAATTAACTAGATTATTTTTCTCCAAAATAAGACTTCCTTTTTAATTCAAAATTAAACCAAAGTCTATTAAATAATTAATCACATTAATTATTTAACACATAAATAAATATACACATATATTTACACACGTGTGAGACATGTGTCACAAGGACACGTGTCACTCACGTGAGCCACACGTGTGGTTCACACGTGTGGAACCCTCTTGGCCCGATTAACTCGTTTAATCATTTTCAAGCCTCAACTCATGTAACCAAGTTGTTGTGTGTGACCCTCTATGTTCTCAATTCAATTAAACGACCATAGTCTCACAGATTAAACGACCATAGTGTAGCAACAGGTGTTTAACCCCTAGCTGAATTGGAATGTTCGGATTCGACAGAACCTTTAAGTCATTGATTCATGTGAGATACAATCCTCCTACTTACTGTCTCTCAACCAAGATCTAGGGTAAGGGAATAATTAGAACCCTAATAATCTGGTCTTAAAGCTAAGTGCATTTCATATCCATTTGATCTCAATCCAAGAAACCCTTTTCTTGATGTCTTGATCTACTGCCTTGGCCAAGGACTCCATATGGCATATGAATGACTTACACAATAAGAGATCACCTTGCAAACGCAAGTGTAGGTCCTTTCTTGATTCTCATTCACTTTCATGAATCACTTGTGTAGCCCCATCATAAGCCTTGAATCAGTTGTCTAAGGCGACACCCTTTAAAGCTTATACCTAAGACTACAGAGTTAACTCATAAAGTGACTTGGAACCTCAAGTCTAAGGATCAATTAATCACATCAATGACTCGTGAGATATTTCCTAATCTGAAAGTTTCCATTTCCTGAAATAGAAACTTCCTTTCCCATCTAGGAATGTTCTCACACGGGGCACCTCAGTGAACTTACTTATTAAAGTAAGCACCCTCATGTATCACGCACGTATCAACTATACACTTTGCACCTACATGAAACAAGATGGTCCTTCTTAAGGGCGTGATTCCACAAGCAAGCCTTAGAGGAGTCAGGTTGACACTCCGACTGTCTGTAGGACTCATCGGCTTGGAGTATTTTACTAATCATGACTTGTGTGATATAGGGCTCGTTTCATGAACCATTTCACCTAAATGGTAGAGTCCTAAAGTCATCATGATTAGGGGAGTTCTCATACATGCGCACATAATGGAAACACTCAAAACACGTATTGGCATATAAAGAAATGTTTGCCTATGATCAATCGTATATTATTCAAAGATGGTCTGTGATACATGAAAAGTCCCAAAGCAGATTACGTCGAATCGGCTTTCTAGGGCACTATTCCTAACAATCTCCCACTTGCCCATAAAAGCCATTTAGGTACTCTAAGTCCCATCTTCTCAAGATGCACTTTGAGAGCCTATTGACTTTGGGCGTTTCCAAAGTGGATCTGCTATATTCTCTGCTGATGTGACCCTCTTGTTTACACATCTCTTAGGAAACACCTTTTCCTTATAAAGTGATTCGTAATCACGTGTTCAGTCTCTTGGTGAGGTCTTGGTTCTCTTACTTGAGCAACCATCCATTTTATCATACAATATGATAAAGGAGTTGTTTCATGCTAGGAACTTCATCTAACCAGTTAGATGAAGTTTCTTACCCAAACACTTAACTTAGCGTTATATAATACGACTAAGTTCTCAACTACGATAGTCGAGTTTTGCAATGTCCGTCCTTGGAACCCCTTTCCAACACATTGCATTACCATTCTGGTAGAAGTTGTACCCTTTCAATGATTTCATAATCATCTATGTTTGATGAAACAATTACATCAAAATATGCTTTCAATGATAAGATCTTTTGGGCTCTGTAAACTAATACATATCCTCATTTCTTCTCAAGTACTCTGAGGACATCCTTTACAGAGATCTAATGACCTTCTCTGAGGTCATATTAGATTCGGCCCACTACGCTTAGTGTTGCGCCATATCAAGACTAGTACATAACATTTCATACATTATACACCCTTTTACTTAAAGGGATTTTGGACATTCTAACTTTCTTAAAGTTATCTTAGGACACATACTCTTCAAAAGAGATGTTCCATTGTCCCTACTAAACTCCTTTTAGTATTATGGTTATGTACTCGTTTTGTTATAATCCTTTTATTCTCTTAGATCTATCTTCTATAGATCTGAATGTCGAGAATTTAGGATAATCACTAAGATCTTTCATGTCAAATTGTTTCCTAAACAAGAATTGGTAACTTTCACGTTATCCTTGACATTCCTAATGAGAAGGATGTCGTCTTCTAAAGAACCAAAAATTAACTCTTACATCACTAACTTTCATATGTACACTTTTAAGACTTATTCGACTTCCATCTGTGCCAAACGATTTGACTATCCTATGGAATCGAATTGTCTAACTCCTAGAAGCCTTTATCAATCCACAGATTGACTTTAGGGATTTGTATACCTTATGCATACTCCCACTGAATATGAGATTTATAGAAATACCTTATTTCAGTCTCTTTCAATCTCATATTGAACAAGATAGTTCTCATATTCATTTATCATATCTCATAGTTAGAATATGAGGATGCGATAAACACAATCCAAATGGACTTTTGCATTTCAACCGTCAAGAAGGTTGTAATGCTTTCATTCACTCGAAGCTGCACGAGCTTGATCATATCAGGTGGATCAACCAAGGTCAAAACTTGGTTCGAGTATATGGAATCCATATTGGATTTCAAGGCTTGCTTACATTACTCAGATTCCAAATCTGACAGTGTCTCCTCTTCAAGTAATTCCTTGGCTATCTAGGAACGCGTTCTAAACACGTCTTAAGAGAAGGGTTTCACACGTGTACATGCTCTAAAATTTGGCTAAGTTTTATCAGATGGGCTCGTTTCTTCTATATGTGGCGTGGATATTTATTCTCAAATTTCTTTGAGGTCTGCTTGCTTGTCTTTCTTCTTCTATAGGAACTATTCCTTAAGAAAGATACATTCCTTGAGACAAACAACCTTTGTCTAAGGGAATCGCAGAAATGATATCCAATATTGTTTGTATAAACTTGAACTCATTTCAAGCCTATCTCCCACTATCCTCTTTACTTAAGAGGATTCCACTAAATTCTTGGACAAGAATAATTAGGGAATTTAGTGTGCCACATTGCATAGTGCATCTAAAGGACTGATTTTGGAAGGTGCAAAATTCAAAATCTCTAACTGTATATTCTGGGAGTTTATTCCTAGAATGATTATAAGTCAGTAAAGTTTGCTATGGAATAGACCATATCCTATAAGGTTTCATTCCCTCATTCGGAAACACTAAGGTGTTCTCGAATTAGTTTACTGAGAGATAATCCTATTATTTCTAAGATGACTAAGGAATTAGTTGATAAGATATTGGCTATCTCGATCATATCGATTTGCCTATAACTTATGACTACTTCGGTTCCTAACCTCCTTTTGAAATTCTAAGAATTTCATGTAAGTTTCGAATTTGTACTTTAACAAGTACATTCATTCATAATGATTAAACTGACGATTGTATCTAGTGCTTACATTAAGCATCTTACACTCATCAGCATGGATCGAAATCCACTATAATTTTGGAACGTTCCATGTTTCACCTAAACAATGTTCCGGGAACGTTTTCCCTTTGAGATAGGATTCACAGGAAGTCAACTCTATAGGTTCATTTTCATAGAATGATCCTAAGGTGTCTGACTTGCTAATCCTTTTATATCTCAACGTTCCAAAGTAATTCGAAGCTTTGTCATCTCACTTACTTTTGTTATCTCGTTGTATGTTCAGAACATTAGTGCCTTGAGTCTTTGCACAACGGATTATGCAGAATTGACTCAAGACTAGTGAATTCTATTCCTAGTAGAATTACTAAACGAGGTAACATTTCAGAGTACTCATACTCTTCGCAGTTCCCTTTCAAAGTCCTTATTTGCTACCATAGAAGCAAACGTCCTATTTGATCTCTAGTGTCTTTTGGGCGCACCCCTTACATGCCCCTCCATTGGGCTCTTAAGGGTTTTTTCTTCTTTAGGCGTTCAAGCCTTTAACTTAGGGAGTTTAGAAGAAGAATTAACCATCTCAACCTTTTATTCCTTCTTAAGGATGCTCTCAACCATTATCAACTAAATGATTAACTATGCTACATTAACATCATTCTAGTTGAGCATAAAGGGTTTGAATGATGGTGGAAGCAATGTAAGCAATCAGTGCATAGAGAACTCTCTCGGTTGATGGTCGAGACCATAAGATCTTCAAATAAGATCTTTAGACCTTGTTCGTGTGCACTTGTTTCCTCATTTGGAATATTGAATAATTCCATAATGTTATACCTTGTAACATTTTTATGAGGTGGTTCAATTGCTCTTAAGTGGTTTGGAAAAAATCCATTCACCTCAGATTGCTTCTCTTTTGGCCAGGGTCGAATTTTCACAATTGAAAACTTCGCCCTTTAGAGAACGCCTTTCTCTTATTCGGAATCTAAAACGAATTTTAGGGTCCGAAGCCAATCAGAGTTAGTTAGGACTTAGTCAACTCTTTTGACTTAAGGATGGATACAAATGGGTTTGCATTTCATATTGTAGAGAATCACAGAACTACAACCTAAATGCTAAGCAGAGAAAATGTGAGCATGCTGAATTATAACGATATACAAAAGATAAGGTCTTTAATTTAATGCAGCTCCCACTGTTTTTCAAAGATCTATAATTCCCAAAGATCTAAGAGGAACGCGTTTCCCAATGGGTACTAAGATCCTAAGCATTTTACCTCGAACCCACGACTCGTGGACATTCTAAGTAAAATCCTAGGTAGGTACAACTTACCAATTCTAACACCTTTAGAACTCTTAGTAATTGTTTTTGCATCACCTATCTTTCAATATGGACCCACGACTCGTGCGACATCCATATTTACTTAGGCGTTAAGCTAGACCCATCAATCATAAGATCATGATCAAAACTTAGTTCGAACGACCCACGACTCGCGGACATCGCCCTTGCCAAAATTAACCACGAAATATTGATCATTTAAAAAGATCAATTAGGTAACTAAGAACTAATAAGCTCCACTAGCTATCCCACGACTCGCGGACAATAACTAGCTTTACTTACTAAACTTAAAACTTATTGATGGAATGCTAGGAATTTAATTCAAAATTTGCATCTCGAATTAAATACCTATTATTCGAAATGAGCTTAATATTTAATGGGAATTTTCGAATCAACCGAAGAGTTGTTCGGTTCGACCTCACCAACATATATGTTATCCGATTTTATTAGTCTTGATTAATGCAAGTACAACTTAAATGCATTTCAAACAAGCACATAAACAGATAACATGTCCTAGCATGATACTAACATGAGATGATCATGGGTTCTACCTATCTTATGCATGATATGTGGGAGCCACTCCACAATCACAAGTTCTAACATACATGCCACATAAACAGTTTAAATCACATAAGGGAAAGCGGTAACAAAATACGAGCCCTATCTCTATTACATTTTACAATTGAGATTCCCCTCCCTAACATTTTGAGGGGTCTTCACTTATGGACTCCTTGTTACTTGAATGTGGTCCATCTTACTCCATGGGTGCATTGTCTCCAAAATGAAAATAAAACCTCACCACCTATCTCTACTCTCAAATTACAATAAAAAGAAAAAGACATAAAGTAATAAGGCTCAATCTTCATATTGGCCTTAGACAAATACACGGGGCATACCCCGGCCTCAAAAACAGTAATATGGAAAGCCACATAATAAATCACATAACAGTACGCACATAAGTGAGGCTCCAACCTCAATTGAAAAACGCAACTATAGGGCTCCAACCCCAATTTAAACCATCCATGTGCATAAATTAAAACCATACATAAGTCTAAACCCATGATCACCTAATAAGAAGTTAACTCTTTGAGATCATTTTCAGAGAATGATCCTAAAGTTTTTATCTTGCTAATTCTATTCTTGGAAATGTGTCCTAATCTAGCGTGCCATAAGGGAGCTGAAACTTTGTCATCTCTTTTACGCTTCGTTTCTCGTTGTATATTCATAATATTGATATTCTGAGTTAGATAAAGTCCATTACTTAGAGTACCGATGTGAACGGAAGAGTTGTTCCATTTGATAAAGTATTTACCATTCTTAATATAAGTTTCATAACCTTCACAATCTAAAATTGGAACAAAAATTATATTACGAATAATGCTCGGTACATAAAGGACTTTATTTAAGACTAACTCAAAACTACCTAAATCTAATCTAATTGTGCCTAAAGCTCGAGCTTCAACGTTTGAGCCATCGCCGATCTTCAAGACACATTCTCCTTCTTTGAGTTGTTAGACTTCACTTAGCATCTGTACATCATTACAGATATGAGTTCCACAACCGGTATCAAGTACCCAAGAACTAGAATTAATAGAAAGATTTACTTCAACGAGAAAGATACCTTTCTTTAGAGTAGCCTTGTACTCTGGGCAGTTTCTCCTCTAATGTCCCGCTTTGCCACAATGGAAGCAAACATCCTCTTTCTGATCACGCTTCTTCTTTTGGGCCTTCCACTTTGAAACGCCACCAGTGGGCCTAAGGGGTTTCTTCTTCTTCTTTTGGGCTTTCTTGCCCTTACCTTTAGAAGGCCCAGAAGAGGAAGATGGAACATTCACCATCAAAACCTTATTGTCCTTCTTGATCGTGCTTTCAGCAGTCACAAGCTGACTAATCAGCTCAGCTACAGTAGCACCAGCATGATTCATATTGAAGTTAAGGACAAACGGGTTGAATGATGGTGGGAGCGAAGCTAGCAACAAATCCACTGAAAGCTCATCTTTCAGTGGCATGTCCATGGAGGCAAGTTTCTCAGTAAGGGCAAGAAACTTGAGTCCATATTCATGGACACTTGAACCTTCCCTCATTCTCAAGTGGAACAATTCCTTTGAAGTGTTATACCTTGTAACACGTTCATGAGGGCGGTAAAGTTGCTCTAAGTGGTCGTAAATCTCCCAAACGAATTCCATGGCCTCATGTTGCCTTTGCAAGTCCAGAGACATGTTAGCCAACATAAGGCAACGGGCTTGGAGATTATCATCCTTCCACTTCTGAATCACGTCCCGCTCGGCCCGAGTGGGAGCCTCCCCTTCGGGACTAGGCTCCCCTTCGAAGAGAACATAAGTTCTCTTCTCATAATCTAAAATGATTTTTAGATTCCTCAGCCAATCAGAATAGTTGGGACCAGTCAACTTGTTTGACTCAAGGATCGATATAAGAGGGTTTTTGGTTGCCATTTCAAAACACGTAGAGAATCACAGAATCTACGACCTAAATGTTAAAACAGAGAACTAGTGAGCATACTGAATTATAATGATATACAAAAGATAAGGTCTTTAATCTAATGTAGCTCCCACTGTTTTTCAAAGATCTAGAATTCCCAAAGTTCTAAGAGGAACACGTTTCCCAATGGGTACTAAGATCCTAGGCATTCTACCTCGAACCCACGAATCGCGGACATTCTAAGTAAGAACCCTAGGTAGGTACAACTTACCAATTCTAACACCTTTAGAACTCTTAGTAATTGGTTTTTGCATCACCTATCTTTCAATATGGACCCACGACTCGTGCGACATCCATATTTACTTAGGCATTAAGCTAGACCCATCAATCATAAGATCATGATCAAAACTTAGTTCGAACGACCCACGACTCGCGGACATCGCCCTTGCTAAAATTGATCATGAAATATTGATCATTTAAAATGATCAATTAGGTAACTAAGAACTAATAAGCTCCACAAGCTATCCCACGACTCGTGGACAATAACTAGCTTCACTTACTAAACTTAAAACCTATTGATGGAATGCTAGGAATTTAATTCAAAATTTGCATATTGAATTAAATACCTATTTGTTCGAAATTAGCTTAATATTTAATGGGAATTTTCGAATCAACCGGAGAGTTGTCCGGTTCGACCTCACCAACATATATGTTATCCAATTTTATTAGTCTTGATTAATGCAAGTACACTTAAATTCATTTCAAACAAGCACATAAACAGATAACATGTCCTAGCATGATACTAACATGTAATGATCATGGGTTCTACCTATCTTATGCGTGATATGTGGGAGCCACTCCACAATCAGAAGTTCTAACATACATACCACATAAACAGTTCAAATCACATAAGGGAAAGCGGTAACAAAATACGAGCCCTATCTCTATTACATTTTTACAATTGAGATTCCCCTCCCAAACATTTTGAGGTGTCTTCACTTATGGCCTCCTTGATACTTGAATGTGGTCCATCTTACTCCATGGGTGCATTGTCTCCAAAATGAAAATAAAACCTCACCACCTATCTCTACTCTCAAATTACAATAAAAGGAAAAAGACATAAAGTAATAAGGCTCATTCTTCATATTGGCCTTAGACAATTACACGGGGCATACCCCGGCCTCAAAAACAGTAATATGGAAAGTCACATAATAAATCTCATAACAGTACGCACATAAGTGAGGCTCCAACCTCAATTGAAAAACGCAACTATAGGGCTCCAACCCCAATTTAAACCATCCATGTGCATAAATTAAAACCATACATAAGTCTAAACCCATGATCACCTAACATGCTCTTACGAGAATTTGAATTTAACCAATAAATTAAAATTCCCGTTTCAAGTCCTAATGACTTAAAACACGACTTGATGCGAGTCTTATTTATAAAAAATTTCAATAAATCCCAAATTAACAAAACAAATAAAATTCCAATTAATTTCTGAAAATTAATAATTTTATCAAAGATGTATTTTCCAAAAATATAAACCGTTTCTATTTCTCAAAAATCCCAATTTTAAGTTTTATTCAAAAATTAAAATAAATATTCAAAAATAAAATTTTAAAATTAAAATAAAAAAATTGGGACTGGATTGCATGAAATACGAAAACGGGGCCCGCAACCTTCTCGGGCGGACTGCACGAAATACGAAAACGGATTAATTTCTGGATTGCACGATTCCGACTGGACTGGATTGCGCGCAGCCTTCTCGGGCGGCTGGCCGGTCTGTCCTGGCCAGGGCTGGCAACGATGGGCGGGCGCGCCTAGGCACGCCCGAAAGACCTCCCGCGCGGTTGCGGGAGGCTGCTGGGCGGTTGCCCTGCTTGCGCCTAGGACAGGCGGGCGGCGGCGCGCGACACCTTCGTGCGCGCGACGGGTTTCGCGTGTTCGTAATCCAGGCTTTTCGTTTCGTGTTTTCGTTCAAAAGCAAAACCAATCTAAGAAATCCAAAAACAGTTTATACAGTTTCAAATCTAAAATTATTTTCAAAAAATTAAATTTTGTAAAAACTAATTTTCAGAAACTTTCAGGAAAAAATACAGTTTCGTAATTCAGGCTTTCTAAAACAATTACAAATACTGAATCGCATCAAGCCTAAGAATTTCTACCAAATTCAGTATAATTGAGACGAATCAGAAACACGATTAACGAGGTGGCTCTGATACCACTTGCTGGAAAATACGAATCAGAAAGCAGCGGAAATTTAAAAATTTTTCCAACAAAAGGAAGTTGGACTCGCAATCGTGTATCCAAATTCATAGAGTTAAGAAACTTACTTTTCTTTTATTCTTTCTTGAAGCGTTTCAAGCCACCCAAGAACGCTCTTCTCGCGGCTTGATCCCCTCTCCTTGGTAAAGCTCGAATCTTCAAACTTCTAACTTGAAGCTCTCTAGAGATAGTCCACCAACTTGACTACAATCTAACTAGTAAGGATGCTAGTTCTCTAGTTAGTGTTTAGGCTTAACCTAGGGTTTCGTTTATCTTGGAGAAAGGATAGTGTTCAACACATGAACCAAAAGAATTGCCAAAATTCCCTAAGAGGAGCTCGAGCTCCCCTATTTATAAGAGGGGAGTGGCCGAAATTCCTAGTCCTTATGGACTAGGGTTTTGGTCCCTCTCTCTCCTATTACTTGATCATCAAGTAATTTTAACTTTGACTTTGAATTCAAATTCAAATCAACTTTCAAGAGAGCTAAAAATATCCAAACTATTTTTGGATAATTTTATACTTTATTTATTTAAAATAAATAACTTATTTTATCTAATTAATTAATTCATAATTAATTAACTAGATTATTTTCTCCAAAATTAGACTTCTTTTTAATTCAAAATTAAACCAAAGTCTATTAAATAATTAACACATTTAATTATTTAATATATATATATATACAATATATATATTTACACGTGTGGGACACGTGTCACAAGGACACGTGTCACTCACGTGACCCACACGTGTGGTTTCACACGTGTGGAACCCTCTTGGCCCGATTAACTCGTTTAATCATTTTAAAGCCTCAACTCATGTAACCAAGTTGTTGTGTGTGACCCTCTAGGTTCTCAATTCAATTAGCAGTGACCCTAATTAATTAATTAATCAGTCCACAGATTAAACGACCATAGTCTAGCAACAGGTGTTTAACCCCTAGCTGAATTGGAATGTTCGGATTCGACAGAACCTTTAAGTCATTGATTCATGTGAGATACAATCCTCCTACTTACTATCTCTCAACCAAGATCTAGGGTAAGGGAATAATCAAAACCCTAATAATCCGGTCTTAAAGCTAAGTGCATTTCATATCCATTTGATCTCAATCCAAGAAACCCTTTTCTTGATGTCTTGATCTACTGCCTTGGCCAAGGACTCCATATGACATATGAATGACTTATACAATAAGAGATAACCATGCAAATGCAAGTGTAGGTCCTTTCTTGATTCTCATTCACTTTCATGAATCACTTGTGCAGCCCCAGCATAAGCCTTGAATCAGTTGTCTAAGGCGACACCCTTTAAAGCTTATACCTAAGACTACAGAGTTAACTCATAAAGTGACAAGGAACCTCAAGTCTTAAGGATCAATTAATCACATCAATGACTCGTGAGATATTTCCTAATCTGGAAGTTTCCATTTCCTGAAATAGAAACTTCCTTTCCCATTTAGGAATGTTCTCACACGGGGCACCTCAATGAACTTACTTATTAAAGGAAGCACCCTCATGTATCACGCACGTATCAACTATACACTTTGCACCTCCATGAAACAAGGTGGTCCTTCTTAAGGGCGTGATCCTACAAGCAAGCCTTATAGGAGTCAGGTTGACACTCCCACTGTCGGTAGGACTCATCGGCTTGGAGTATTTTACTAATCATGACTTATGTGATATGGGGCTCGTTGCACGAACCATTTCACCTAAATGGTAGAGTCCTAAAGTCATCAGGATTAGGGGAGTTCTCATACATGCATAGATAATGTAAACGCATACCAAACAAGAGCATATAAAGAAGTGTTGCCTCAATTCGTTATTTCATTCAAAGATTGTCTGTGATTACAATAAGGAAAAGCACAAAGCGGATATACAATCGGCTTTCTAGGGTACTATTCCTAACACGTACTTGGCCTTCTCCGTGTCCAGCTCCACTTGGATTTGAACAGGGTCATTCGCGCACCCTATTTTCTTGTACTTGGCCTTGCGATCGGCATAAACTGAGGCGCGCATCTGAATGTTCTTGGCCCTCGGGAGCACTTGCTGCATGGGCTCGAAAGAATGAAAAGTGTTAGTAAGAATGTGGGAAAGTAATACCTACCAGAGATAATGGAATAGCAAGGGATGAGAACTTACGGAGATTAAAGCGTGCACCATATCATAAGCCACCGTCTCCACAGACTCAGTGTACAAGTGCCTATGGTCAGCGGTGAATTGGGCCTTGTCGTACAAATTCTCGCTGACAGTCTGAGCTAGCGTCCCAGGCCTCAGCAAAACCGCACCCCCATCTGCGGAGCCGGAAAAGTTCCTGTCCCCTCGGCATGCGAACCTACACAGATGCTCTTCCTCTGAAGAGGAAGTTTCTCCACTGCCCTTGGGGCCTTCAACAACTTGCTTTCCCTTGCCCTTTATTGCGAGGGTGTCGGGTATCCTCTTCCTCTTGCGGGAAGTCCGGTCAGCGCTCGACTGAGCCCCACTCATCACCACATTCGTTGAGGCCTCACCTGGTTGCCTGAACGAGTGCAGGCTACCCTCGTATCCGCCGCAGGAGGTGGCCGCACTACTATTCTATTCTCCGTGCTGGCCGCCCTGTCTTCCCCTCGGCCTCGTTGATTTTGAGCGCCAGAAGCCGCACTAGAACTAGCGCCGTGATGGCCGCCACGACCGTCCCCCCTGCCCGGTCCTCGGCCTCGGGGGTTTTGCTGTTGCTTCTGTTGGTTTTGGCGCCTCTTAACGCTGGCAAACCTGGCAGCCTGTCTAATTCCTCCAGCCATCTCTAAGATTATTATTCCTGCAAAGAATGCAAAAACGGCGGTCAGAAACCCTTGAACAAATTCTGCAAAATGCAAATTACAAGTACAAAGGGGCTGCCAGTATTCCTATCTACAAGTTAGTGCCCTAGGAATCTAACCATCTCTCTCCATATCACGAGCGGGAGGGTTGTCAAGATAATGGGGGTCGTTAGTGAGACCGCAGAGGAACATAAGCTCCGCGTCGTCAATCCAATCTTGGGGGGGAATCAGGCGGCCCTCATCCCTCAAAGCCCTAGCCAAGTTCTTTGCCCAATCTTTGGGGAAGGCAGGTTCCAGGCGATGCTTTATGAGTGAACCCTTCCCATGCGAGATCCACTCTGATGACGCCCCAAAACCTTCACCTGAGGGGGCCTTGACAAAGATGAATTTCTCCTTCCAGTTTGGGCCGTAAGTGGTGGAGGGAGAGTTGATTAACCGCGTATGGGCCTTCGCTTGGATGTAGTAGAAGAAGCCCGCTTCCGGTGACGAGCGAGGCGAGCTGACCACTTACAGGAGAGCGATAAAATTTCTCAGGGAGGGCTCGTAACTGACGCACCTCATGAGGATCACGAAGCTCGCTATCAGGGCAAGGCCGTTGGGCACGATTTGGGAAGGGCAAAGGCCCAGATCATTCAGAATATGGGCCACGGGGATTGGAATCGGGAACCTCAAGCCCCCAGAACTGACTGCATCCATGTAGACCGCCATCTCCCCGGGTGGCGGACGGTTGGCACGCTCGTGTTAGCAGGGATCCGCCATGAGAAGCGCTTATCCCAGTAAATTGGGGCCAACATTGTTTTCACCTCTCCCAACGTGATTGTGCTGGGAGTCTCATCTGGAGTGCGCTCGGTCGCCTGCATGCCCGAGCCTTCACCCTCGTTGGGCCCCTTGGTTTTCTTGGTATTCTTCGGCTTTTGAACTTTCTTGCCTTGCCCTTGTCACGGGCCCTTTCGGAGGGCCCCGCTGCCTCTTCTGTTTCCTGCGCCGGAGCGGCAATTGCCACCGTCACAGCATGGCGGTGGGGATGAGTCGCACTCTCAGTTATCGGAAGAGTCACCCCCTGTCTCTCCGCCTCCATTACCAGGTTCATCTCTTCAAAAAGAGGCTCAACCCCTTCTGGGTCCCTTTCATCTATGGTTATCACGGCCGCTTCCAACCCTCCATCCCTGGAAGATTCCGAAGGAGATGAATTCTGGGTGGCCATCTCTTCGACTTCACGGGCAAACTCTTCTACATGTTGATCGGCCATGGCGGTATTGGAATTTGAAAGAGATTTGGGGATTTTTTCTGGGAAATATTGTATATCTAAAGAGACTTGAGATTTCTGGGGAGTAAAAGCCTAAGGAATTGTTGAATCCTAAATATGATTCTAAGGTTAGAAAAGTTAGAAGGTCTCACCGGAAATTACCTTGAAATTTCTGGGAAAACTTGAAGGAGGATTCGGGATGCTCTGAAACTGGAATGCAAAGAGTTTTTCTGCTAAAGGATGCTTTGAAGATTTGTTCGCGTAAAAGATGGAATGGATGCAAAATCCCTTATTTATAGGGATGGGAGTTGGTACGGTTTCTGGCAAGAATTCAAAAATTGTAATCATTTCCCGCCTAGGGAACCGCTCACTTTATTGAACCGTCACGTACTTCCCAAGACTCACGCGCCCCACCCGCATCAGCATTTAATGCTTAGACCCTCCAAGTAATCAGACGAAAGGACTGCATTTAATGCTTGGACGTTATAGGCGGTCAGTTGAAGAGACCGCATTCAATGTGCACTCAGAAGGAAGATTGCCCAACACGCCAAAACCTCCTACGAGCGACACGCACGGTGGACTACATTGAAAAAATTCTACAGCCCTTATCACTAAGGACTACAGAATTGGGGGGCCAAATGATGTGGTCAAAATGCGCTCGTCCCACGTGTGGACACGTGGCACTTCAAAGATGACGACACCTGTCATGCGATCATGATAATCATATACGAGCGCTAAAACCCTCGTGGTGCCATTATCCTCCCAGAACACGTGTTGTCTCTGTTGCCTCTGCACGTGATCATTGTTACCGCTGTCCCACGAGCGCCATTCACACTGCCTGGTTAACTATCAAGGGAAGCCCTCTTCGAGCGCTACATTCCCTCAGAGAGTCTTCCACTCCAAATCGTTACACAAGCCCTAGCCCTCATCCCCTAGCGGATTCCTTGGCCACCAAGGCTGTAGTTGACACGAGCGTGCTCCCAAGCCCTCGTTACCAACTCCCCAAACGACTCTCTGACACATCGTACATGCCCGCGCACCTACCACTGTTACCAACACCACCTTCCACCAGCTTTTGCAGAGAATATTCCTCCTAGGTTTCTCTCGCAACGCCACGTGTTAGGGCAACATTCGGCCAGGACCACATGGCGCAAATGGCCAAAGGGTCCCTGACCCTCAACTATAAATAGGAGTCTTCATCTCCATCTCTGTAAGCAACCTCCACTACAATAACTTCTTACTCAGCTTACATTTTATCTCAGATCTTCATCTGACTTGAGCGTCGGAGAGCCAAACTGGGTATCACCCCCAGTTCCCCCAGCTTGGCCTTCTGACGTTGTCTGTGTGTTTGTCCTAGCAGGTAGAACCCCCATCTTTTTCGGTGAACTCCGACTGGCCTATCCCCCCTAAACAAATTCTAAAGTGATCGGACCCTGTAATCCATATTCAGACCCATCAATATGTATAAGTATGTGTTCTTTTGGAAAATGGCTTTGGTATGTAAAACCCTATCCCCAGTTCATAGTCTTTTGTTTGATACGTGCTTTGCTCTATATGTATATATGTGTTGGTGTGCGTTAGCCCCCTCACTCAGTCGAGTTGTAGACTGACCCTCTCCCTTCCCAATCTTTTAGTGTGCAGGCCTGCTTGGGAGTTTGGAGCTAGGCGGAGTCGAGTCAAGTCTTTTGAGTTGGTCTGTCTGAGTTAGTTTAGTCTGCATTTGCATTTATATTATTTGAATTCGGATCAATATGTAAGATTCGTATGCGTATGCTTGTGCTATTGTTATTTGAATTGCCCTTGTTGGGTTTTGTAATTTGTTTAAAAGAGGCCTGAGGAGCCCAAGTCTGTTTGTAAGCCTTGTGTTTAATTTCTGCAGACCCGTAGCCAATACATATGTTTGATCTTTAGTCTTTCGCTGTACTCTGCATTGTTGGTTGGTTTTGCTTGATAGGGTCTACGTTCCGCCTAGCTTAGGTGTTTATTTTGTTTGTCTCCCGTTCGCTACGGTTTGATCCGGGTGCGGACCCTCCATTTCGTTGCTCGGGGTTGGACCGTAGTGCGGGGAATGTGGTGCCTCACGTGCGGGGTGCTACAACTTGGGCAAGTAAAACCCAATTAGGACCTGTTTTGGGCCCAAAGGGAGGTCTGTCCCCAGCATTAGTCCCCTCCCCCCCAAGCCTATGACATCCCGTTTCTTTGACAAGTCAAGTATGGCGTCACGAGATGGTTTATTTACGTTTTAATGTCATTTTATTTGATTTATATGTTAAATCATTTGTTTAGGTGACCTCCGTGCCCTATGTGTTTAGATTCAACTATTAACTTCTTGTACTTAATTATAAGTCTCTAATATAATTAACTAGAAATTAATTATAAAACCGAAATAAAATTAATTAAAGAATTATTAGCTCATTAGAATTAATAAGAGAATTAATTCTTAACCCATTATGGAATTAATTAGAGAATTAATTTTGAGTATTTAATTATTTAATTACTCTAATGTGTAATTGAGCTTTTATTAATTTGGGCCTTGGCTTTATTTATTAATATATATTAAAAGGGTTAGTATTCATGTCAAGTTGAGAATGTCGCCAACAGGGTTTGGTTCAGATGATTAATTGGTTCTTTCTTTAGGGTAACATTTCGGTTCGAATCTTGCTTGGTGCTTAATACTTTATGGGACATGGAGTTGCCTAATATTGTTGCTACTAGTTTGGCCGAAGATTTGAGTGAGCTGCAATGAGTCTTTTGTATCTTTCTCTCAAAGAAAAAAGAAATTAACGAGTTAAATAGAGCCATCAAAAACACCTTTAATTTGTTTCCGTTTAATGGTTACAGAAAATTTTAGGTGAGAATTGAAAACCCTAATAATTTGCTATTCTTCTCCTCCTTATTTTTGCTAAAAGAGAATGATGTCAAACTTAGTTAAAAACCTAAAATATTTATTTTACAAGTTATCCATTAATTTGGGAGTTAGATTTGGAAATAATAAGTACATATAAAGTGAGCACTAAATGAGAGTACGAGGCAGGAGAACACATGGCACATGAGTTGGTCATATGGAAGTATGTAAATTGAACCACAAAAACATTTATTTGTTGACTACGCTTCTATGAATACTGAATTTCAACTTTCTAGATTCACATCAATGCATAAACTATTAAACTTCTCAACATTTGCATGTGGTGACATGGAAACTGAGATCGCAATGAATGGTGGTGGTTAGTTTTCGCAGTACTCAAACCAACGCACGTAAAGAGCCGATGCGAGATTAAGAAGCCCATGTAATTTCAAATTATATGTTTATGTTAATTATAATTTTCAGTGCATGTATTCTTACAAACAAGTATATGGACTAGAGTTTAGAAACAAGTATTTACTTGTGCATTTGTGAAACTATATTTAAATTTTGAGAAATTTTTGTGTTATTTAGCGATGAGTAATTAAATGAAATTTTTTATTCTAAATATGAAGTATTTAATTTGTATTTGTATAAATATATTTGAATTTTGAGGAATTGTCGTGTCATGCAACATTAAATAACGTAATGAAGTAATTTTATCTTAATATGAAGCATTAATATTTGAATTTGTCTAAGTATTGTGGAATTATTGTGTTGCGGCAATTAGATGTTAAATTAAGATACTTTATCTTAATATGAAGTAATTACTTTTGAATTTTGAGCACCATATATGAACTTTGAGAAATTATAGTGTTACTTATTAAATGAAGAACTTCTCTTTAGAAATGAAGTATAAAATTATGTTTTTGTAAAATTATATCTAAATTTTGAGGAATTGCCATGCTATTCAGCAATATGGTTAAATAAAGGATAATTAAGTCATTTTATAATAATTAGGGAGTTAAGAAAAAATAAAAATTTAAAATAGGAAGTTAACTAAAAGTCTTTTGGCTTAGAGAATGATAAGGGAAAAACAGGGAGAAATGACGTAACTCCACGTGTCCTCACGGCAGGCTCTATGGCTGAGAATGCCATGTCACGTCATCCCCATATCGCCTCCAAAAGCCCTCCTCACTCGAGCCAACACTTGTCACATAACTTGAGGAAGCCTTGTCTGATGTACTTGTTGAGTGAAGAGTGCTTAGACCCAGAAAGGCCCTCGACCCAGAGGCCTTCCGAGCTAAGTGCAATATCGACCCACACCACCTAAGTACAGGCACATTAAACGCGGACAGTTCTCCCTACAGAGTGCATTAAATGCATCCCATGTCATGTACCTACCCAACGATGCCTTTTATAGGGCAAGTACACAGGACCTTATCGGAAGTATTGTTTACAGCTGGTGAAGCCATCTCTCTTGGTGGCCAGATCCACACACTTCGCGAGGTGTACTAGCACACACAAGACCCTCAGCTATAAATACCCCCGCATTTATTACTCAGGTGTTGGAAAAAATAGAGTTGAAGCAGTGGAATTTAAAAAAAAAATTCAAAAGGGATCGTGTTATTGCAATGTTCTTTTCAAAACAAAGAGAGCTTCAATTAACTTATGGTTAATTGAAGCTTTCTAGTGATGTTTGATCTCACCTATCAAACACCCTTCAAGCGGATTGTCCCTCGATCGGTTCTTGATTAGATCCCAAAGTAGGTAATCCTCCAAAGCGTATCCACACCAGTCCTAGATCCCGATCAAACTATTGAGAATGTTAGTTATGTGCCTTGTGTTTTGGCTAGGAAATTTTGTGAAAAATTTTTCTTTTAATTTTTTTCAAAATAATTAACGCTTCAAAACGTTGGTCTGAACCCTAGAAAGAGTCTCACCCCCTTTATTTATAGTGTGAGTATAACGCCTCGACTTTTCGACCATACAGGTATGACGTATGTATTTACATATTTACGCTTTTTTAATTATTTAATTATCTTGTTATATGTTTAGTTTATATGTTAATTGAAATTCTTTGAATTACTTGATTTCTTGAACGTACGAACCTTTATGATTATGAATGTGTGCCGTATGTATTTGATTTGATTTCCGATTTTTGTAAAAATTTGGTATGCATGAGTTATGTGTGTTATGAACGTGTTTTGATGCTCGATGCTTGATTTCGAACTTATTTGACTTGGTTTCGGATTTATTTTTTTTAATGGAACCAAAAAGGGGCTAAAGGGCATTTAGTTCACCTTAGGTTCCGAGCGTCATAACATGAGCTCAGGAATTCAGATTCGAATTCTGTTACCACCATTGAGCTTGTATCGATGATTTGGGTTCAATGGAACAAGCTTTATATTTTTCTAAACTCGTTCGAACCTTCGAAATTCAATCGAAATAAGCTTCGTCAACATATTTGCCAGCCTTAGCGATTTTTAGCCTAACTGTCTCAATACTCAACCAAATAAAGTAAATTTGGACCCCACATGATCCCAAATTAATCCTCCATCATACCATACCTCAGTTATCTTGGTTTTTATTCAGAGAAAGGGAGAAAGGAGCAGCTAACCAAGAGAAAACCCTTCATCTCATCACTATTCACCACCTCACAAGTCTGAGCTCATAACCTCTTCAATCCTTCTCTAATCTGGAAGGTAAGCGTATATTTGTGTTCCCCACTTCCTTGTGGTCATTTGAAGCTATAGTTTGCTAGTTTTCATGGAGTTTTGAGCTTGCTTTGATGAATTGGATGAATAGTAAAGGTTTTGTATGAAATTCTTGATCACATGCATCCTTTGAGCTTTTTGTTGATTTAAAGCATGAATATTGTTCACTCTTGCATCCTTAATTTATTTATAAACTCATTTTTCATGGTAGTTGAGGTATTAATGACTTACCATTAATGAAATTTGAATTTGCTTGAGCTTGAAGTTGCTTGAATGATAATCTCTTGCTTTCCTTTCTTGCTCGAGTGTATGCATGTGATTGAGTGATGAATTTTCCATGTTTTATGCTTCATTTTCATGCCTAAAGTGTAGCCTAAGAATGGGTTGAGCGCTGCCCTGTTTTAAGCTTTTTCCCTAGCTAAAACAGAGCTTTGCTCTGCTCCAGGCTTTCGAGCACGAAGCTCGACAAGGCCTTGTCATGATTGACTTGAAAGTGGACACGGCCGTGTTGATCTTTCGGAAATCAACTTTTATTTTCTAAAAATCGGACATGGCCATGTCTAATTACAAAGAAAACCTGACACGACCGTGTTCATCTTTCGGACTTGGGATTTTATTCCTAAAAATCGGACACGGCCGTGTTACACTAGTTGGCAGCTTCGAGGTATTCTTTCATGGCTTCTCGTTGTAATTTCCATCCCATTTATGACTTATATGCAATGTAAACTAGTTGAATTACATGTTATAATTGTTGTATGAGATTCATGGATTGAATTGATACAATCTTGAAGCTACGAACGTAAATGAATGACTTTGCTCATTTATGTGACTTTAAGGCATTAAATGTGCACATAAACATCATCATAAGATATTATTGATCCTTATGCACTTCATAACATGCTCATTGCATTACCGTGCATCGTATATGGTCATTTTGAGTCTCACTTCACTTCTTTTGCATAGATTTGGGTCCAATCGGAGATGAGGGAGGTCCTTGAGGCTCTTGCACCGTTTCTTTGGTTTTTAAAGGTGGGTTTCTCTTCTATTAGTTAAATGACCTAATATATATATATACCCAATGTGCAAGGTTTTGAGCCAAATTATTATACTTATATATCGAGTCCTTTCGGAGTAAATGATTTCCAATGTAAAACCTTTTCTTTTATGAGCATCCCTACCTACTGTTTTTGGCGAGTTGAATGAATGCAATAAATGGGGGCCCTACGGCTTAGTGTACGTGGCTATCCGAGGAAGCTTGGGCTGATGGTGATCCCCGTACACTAGTTCCGCCAAAAACTACGATGTTACCGACCCTCGCTAGGAGATTAGCGAGGAATGGGAATCGGGCTCTTGGGGGTTCATTGATCCCACTAGCCATAATGAATGGGTGGCCGGGCCTTGCAAACCCGTCCACCGCCCAGAGGAAAAAGTTGTAAATGAACGATTATGAATGATCGAATGAATGTGCACAAAAGATTATGTGTGAGATAACCTAATGAATAATGAAATGGTTACACAAGGTGAAGGTTGGAGACTTAGCCCTCTCGTCGGGCTCACGAATAATCTAATGAATGAATGTAACATCCCGCTCGTCCGGCCTTCCAGGTATGCCTTCACGGGTGAGCTATGTGCGCTTTTAACTATTTAATTATGTAAATTATGTGTTTATTAGACTTCTATGTGATATATTTGAATTATTTGAAACTTATTTGACCTTATGTGATTTACTTATACGTGTTCGTTTTCTTTGTTTCGTTCTTGCTCCGTTTGTGTCCGTTTTCATTTTCGATCTTTGTGACTACGTGCTATGCGTGACTTATAGGTGTTATGAATGTATCTTTATGCTCATTACTTGTTTTTGAGTTCGTTTGATACGGTTTTGAAACCGTTTTATGTTTTAGGGACGTAAGGGCCTAACGGGCTTTAGCGCACCTTGTGTTCTGGAAGGCGTAACTTGAGCTCGGGAATTCGGATTTGAATTCCGGAAGATGCGTTGGACTCGCAACGAAGAAATCAGGACAAAGAATCAAGATTCATATTTTTCTAAGCCCATTTAATTCCCCGTTTTTCGACCGGAACGAGCCCTTGTGTTTAAGAGTACCCCTTTTGTTGACTAGTCTTCACTTGTGGGACCCCATTTAACCCCAATTAAGCCCCTAACCTTGACTTACATGTATCTAACCATCCCTCACTCTCTCCTACTCCCTCATTTCGTCCCACACCCAAGGAAAAAGAAGGGAAAGTGCAGCAACTTCAGCTCCAAGAAGAGAAGGAAGAAACCCTTGGCCATTTTCATGATTTTGAGCTCAAATCACATCCAAAGCTTCTCTAATTTGAAAGGTAAGTTTATGATTGTAATCTACACTCTCTCTTCTCTATTATATGTGGATTTGAGTGGGATTCATTGGTTGATTCTTGAGTTCTAGCAAGCATGTGAATAGTAGAGGTTGGATGAATTTGATGATTCTTGCTTCCCTTCTTGTTCCCTTGATTCTTGGTGATGATGTATTGCTTATATGAATTGATTCTATGTAATTATTGCATCTCCTTTCATGGTTGCTTGATTATGAGTGATTGGCCATTGATGAGTGCTTGAGAATTGGATGATAACTTGATGCATTTCTTCCCCCTTTCCTTGCTTTGTTTCTTGCATATTTGGTGATTGAAGTTGTTGCTACTTATATGGAATGAATCTATGATGAATTAGTGTTATTTTCATGTTTGGTTTATGTGTTTTCTTTGGCTTTAGAGACTCCCCTAAGCTTGCACCGAAATCCCCTGTTTTTCTCTCCAAATCTGATGTGCTGCTTGCTGTCTGGTCCTTTCTGTACCGAGACACGGGTGTCTCGGTTTGCTCTATGTTGGTGACACGGGCATGTCACCTTCTGGTTTTCGTTGTTCATCTCCTGTACTGAGACACGGGGGTGTCTCAGCTTGTTCTTCCAGGGGGCCACGGCCGTGTCCCCTAGGAATTCTCGTTTTTTGCCCGTCTTTGCATGGCTTTGCTTCCTTTGCATTTCTTTTAGTTAGCTTTCTTGTCTTGTTTATGACTTGTATGCTTCATTAACTTGTTACATTATGTGTTAAACTTAATGTTGTGAATTATGAACTTATATGAAACGCATGCTCTCATATGACTTAAGTGTGAATTTATTTTATATCCTCTGCATCATGAACATACATACACATCCGCCGAGCGTCTAATGTGGTTCATATTGAGTCTAAGTTTATCTTTTGTCTTTGCCTTGCCTTTAGGTCCGTTCCTTGGTTGACGAGGTTGTCCTCTAGACGTTCGTTTGCTTCCTTTGTTCCCGATGCTTCTCGGAGGTGAGGTTTCTTTCTTTTTAGCTATTATGACCTACAACCCAATATGTAATTTAAGCCCGCATGCGAACTATATATACGTATAAATAAGTGTTCGATATGTATTTTGCGGGAATTGGCCCATTTGCTATGAAATCCGTTGAAAATGCTTTTATATGTATGTAAGCTATGTTTTGTTTATTCGTTTTCGAAAAGGGTTGGTGTGTGTACGTGTTAAGTTTTGGCAAGAAAAGCTTTTGTGATAAGTATACGCTTTGTGGGATATGTGTGTGTGAGTTCTGTGATCTGTGTGTGGGCCCCGGAGCAGTGGTATATGATTTCGGGTCGGCCATGGGGTCGCCGGGCTCTCTCATCAACACGACTCCATTTACGGGAGACTTAGTTCTCCTATGCCGACGGAGCACTTTAAGGTTGGCCGTCGAAGGAACCTGGCGGGATCCTCCGGTTCTCAAGTTTCGTTCTGTGGAGGGTCGAGAGGGGCACCTCTCTTCCCCAATGGTGTGGAGGTGGGATTGTTTATGAGTTTTGTTTTGGTATAAGTAAAGTAAGTGTGTGTGAGAACTCGTTCTCGCCGTGTTGTGTTTATGCTTATGCTTTTGTATCCGATACGGTTTGTGAAACGGGGTGGACTCATAACTGGTAAAACTTGGGTGAATTTGGCCTTTGGCCCTAAATCTTTACTTGTATATATATAGTATCACGGGTTAAACCCTTTTGGAGTGCAAAAACCACACCCGGTTCATGAACACTTTCGATTTGAATATGCTATGCTCCTACCTATACGTATGTGTGCGTGTGTAGCCCCCTCACCAGTCTCTAAGACTGACCCTCGTTGTTTCTTTCTTTTTCCCCTTTGTTTTGAGCTTTGCAGGTGCTCGGTTGGGAGTCTGGCTAGGCGGCGGTTGTCTTTCGAGTCTTGAGCGTCGTTCGAGTCTTTGTAGCGTCCTTGCATTTGCATATTTACTTTCCTGTTTTGGTACTATGTATATTTGGGACTACGTATATATAATTATAAGCTATGTTCTGTGATTTGAAGTTTGAATATTTATTTTGGCCCGGGGTGGGCAAAGCATGTTGTAGTATGTATATCTTGTTTTAAGCTTATATGCCTGTAATTGGTTTTGTTATGTGATCCTGTAGCTTCCGCACTTTCGATTTATTTTGTTGCGCACTCTGTTCAGGGTCTAGACCGCCTAGCCTAGAGTTGATTTTGTTTGTCACCCATTCGCCATAGTTCGACGCGGGGACGGAGTTCCCATTTCGGCACCCGGGTTGGGCTATGGTGCGGGGGATGTGGCGCCCTTCGCTCCGGGGTGTTACAATGAATATGATAGTTATAATCCCGTTTGATGTTTTTCTTTGTTTTACTCGATTGGGAAATGTTATAAAACCTCATACGGGGATTATGGCTTGCATGAATGTGTTTAAATACCACGATACTTATATATTATGCCCTGTTTTTATACCCACCGGTCTTCTTTAGACTGAACCCGTTTTGGTTTTCAGATTCTGCTTGTAGGTTTTAGGAGTGCTATGTGGGAATCCGAGTCTTTTTCTTTGGTGTCTTGTATTCGGGTCTAGCATTCTCTTTTGGTCTCACATACACTCATGTTATTTTATAATATGATTATGATTATGATTATGGATACTTAGGGCGCATTATATTGTTTTGAGCTGTGATGGCCTTTTGAACACTTGTAAATGTTCTTATTTTGGAGCTTGAAGGATCATTGTACATGATATGGTCTTGATATATATATATATATATATATATATATATATATATATATATATATAGCCTTCGCTTTTCTTGCTTAACTCTGTTTGTAACATCCCGCTCGTTCAGCTCTCCAGGTACGTTGTAATGAGAGTGTTATATGACATTTAAATTACTTAATTACGCACTTATTTGACGTTTTAATGTTTATTTGATTAATTAAATTTATTTGAATGTTTGTGCCTATTTGCTCAAGAACTTGATCCATATGCGTTCGATTTCAATTCTGATTTTTGCGAGAACTTGGCATGCGTGAATTATGTGAGTTATTAACTTGGTGTTATGCTCGTTTGTGTTTTTGGTCTGGCATTGTGTTCGTTTTGTTTTTCGGAACCTAGAGGATGGTTAAAGGGCATTTAGCACACCTCGGGTTCCGGGCGGTGTATCTTGAGATAGGGAATTCGGATTCGAATTTCGGAAGAGGATTTGGACTCGTAATGAAGAAAGTAAACCAAGGAATAAAGATTTATATTTTTCTAAGCCCATTTGAACCTCCGAATATCGACCGAAACAAGTACCTTGCGCCAAAAGCCCTCTTCTTTGACTAGTCTTCACTTGTGGGGCCACCATTAACCTAACCAAGCCTTAACCATGACTTTGGTACTTGAGTTCAGCCCCTTTTCTTCTTCTTCTCAGCCCCAATTCGAGCCAACCCCCTCCACACAAGAGGAAAAGCTGATCCAAGAGAGAAGAGGAGGAAGAAAGAAAACCCCATCTCATGCCTTGTGATTTTTGAAGCAAATCTTCTCCATACTTCTCTAAATCTTAAAGGTAAGTATATTTGTGTATTCTCCTCTCTTTTATGCTTCTTTTAATCAATGAAATTCATGAAATGCATCAGATTTGATAAGGGTTTGAAGATATGCATGAATAGTAAGGGTTTGGCATGTTTGGTTGAATTTGGAGTGATCTTGTGTAGATTTCTTGAAAGTTATGCATCCTAATTGGTCTTAAGACATCATATAATAAGTGTATGGTTGGAATTTGCATGAAAGTCTTGATTCATTAGGTTTTATTTTGGGTTTTGAAACTTTTGGCATGAATATGAATATATGCACCTCCCTTGCATTCCTCCTTGTATATATTCATGTATGCATGAGTTTATGACTTGATATGGTATGCATTTGGTTGAGTTTTGAGTTGGTTTTATGCATTTTGGCCTCCCACTTCGTTTTTGCCCTGTTTTTACTTCGTTTTGCTGCTGGAGAGGGATCCACAGGCGTGGATTTTGGTCCACGACCATGGATTTGTGTCCAGAAACTTGGGATTTTCGGCAAGAAGAATCCACGGGCGTGGATTTTTGTATATGGAGAAATCCACGGCCGTGGATCCTTCTATGTTTTCAGCCTGAGTTTGTTTTGTTTCGTTTACCCCTCAAACAAACTCTGATCTACCTGATTTTTAAACCCACAGAAACCTCTTGAAGTCTTGAATATTCTCCCAATTAGAATCTCCTAAATATATTTTCCTATTTGTGAGATATAATCAACTCTTTTTGGTGTCGCCACTTTTTCATAAATCTGCACTCATCCAACTTCGGGCCTACGCCATTTTCACCTCGCTTTGAACCATGATTTGAGCCATATACCATTTAAAAGGTCTATTTGTCTAGTTTCTTATCCAACCAACCAAACTTAATTCCGATTTCTTAAACACAAGATATTCTCAGTTTTCCACAGCCTATACGTTTCGAAAATTTCCAGTTGTGACCTCTTTTCGCCCGGAGCCACCCTTTTTGTGTTTTCTTCCATTTTGCTTGTACTTATCCAACTTGTTTATCTTGTATTTGTGTGTGATTGAGCTAATATGCGTTATGTTATGACTTCAACTTTTGTATATGTATATGAACTTGATTGCTCGATGTGCTTTCTCTTGTTAACTCTTATGCATCATTTGCATCATATGCACTTGCCAAGCGTATATTTGGTACATTTTGAGTCTAAGAGTATCCCTGTCATTTCTTTTGTTCAGCTCTTGGTCCCGTGGGTAGCAAGGAAGTTCCCTAAGCGTCCGTTTGCGTCCGTTGCATATCCTTTTGCTCCACTTACGTGGAAAGGTGAGGTTTTGTTCTTTTAGTTAATATGACCTACAACCCTAATTTGTATTTTGGACCCACATGCGATGTATATATATATGTATGTAGCTACGTGTTGAATAAGTATTTCGTGGGATTTGTCCCGTTTTGTCATGAGACTTTGAAAATGCTTTTATACGTATATACACTCTATTTTCATTGCTCTCTTGAAAAGCTTTGGTAAGTGTGTGTGTGTAAGCGAGATAAGCTTTATGATAAGTGTAAGTGTAAGTTTGGGCCCGGAGGAGTGGTATGTGATCTGGGGTCGGCCATGGGGTCACCGAACTCTCTCATCAACATAACTCCACAAAAGAGAGGCTTAGCCCATCCTCGGGAGGTCAAGGGGAAGGCGGGTCTTCTTGAGCCGATGGTGTGCTACGTGACCCGTCGAAGGAGCGGGCGGATCCCCCGTCTCATTAAGTTTATAAGTGTTAGGAGTAGTGCCCTAGAAAGCCGATTATGTATCCGCTTTGTACTTTTCCTTATTGTAATCATAGACAATCTTTGAATAAAATAACGAATTGAGGCAACACTTCTTTATATGCTCTTGTTTGGTATGCGTTTACTTTAGTTGTGCATGTATGAGAACTCCCCTAATCCTGATGACTTTAGGACTCTACCATTTAGGTGAAATGGTTCATGAAACGAGCCCTATATCACATAAGTCATGATTAGTAAAATACTCCAAGCCGATGAGTCCTACAGACAGTGGGAGTGTCAACCTGACTCCTCTAAGGCTTGCTTGTGGGATCACGCCCTTAAGAAGGACCACCTCGTTTCATGGAGGTGCAACGTGTATGGTTGATACGTGCGTGATACATGATGGGTGCTTACTTCCATAAGTAAATTCACTGAGGTGCCCCGTGTAAGAAGATTCCTAAATGGGAAAGGAAGTTTCTATTTCAGGAAATGAAAACTTCCAGATTAGGAAATATCTCACGAGTCATTGATGTGATTAATTGATCCTTAGACTTGAGGTTCCATGTCGCTTTATGAGTTAACTCTGTAGTCTTAGGTATAAGCTTTAAAGGGTGTCGCCTTAGACAACTGATTCAAGGCTTATGCTGGGGCTGCACAAGTGATTCATGAAAGTGAATGAGAATCAAGAAAGGACCTACACTTGCATTTGCAAGGTGATCTCTTATTGTGTAAGTCATTTATATGCCATATGGAGTCCTTGGCCAAGGCAGTAGATCAAGACATCAAGAAAAGGGTTTCTTTGATTGAGATCAAATGGATGTGAAATGCACTTAGCTTTAAGACCAGATTATTAGGGTTCTGATTATTCCCTTACCCCTAGATCTTGGTTGAGAGATAGTAAGTAGGAGGATTGTATCTCACATGAATCAATGACTTAAAGGTTCTGTCGAATCGATACATTCCAATTCAGCTAGGGGTTAAACACCTGTTGCTAGACTATGGTCGTTTAATCTGTGGACTGATTAATTAATTAGTGAATTAATTAATTAGGGTCACTACTAATTGAATTGAGAACCTAGAGGGTCACACACAATAACTTGGTTACATGAGTTAAGGCTTTAAAATGATTAAACGAGTTAATCAGGCCAAAGGGGTTCCACACGTGTGAAGCACACGTGTGGGGACGTCACGTGCGTGACACGTGTCCTATATGGACACGTGTGCAATGTGCGTTTTTATTTATTTATGTATTAAATAATTAATGTGTTAATTATTTAATAGACTTTGGTTTAATTTTAAATTAAAATGAAAGTCTTACTTTGGATAAATTAATCTATTTAATTAATTGTGAATTAATTAATTAGATAAATAAGTTATTTATTTATTAATAAATAAAGTATGATATTATCCAAAAGGGTTTGGATATTTTAGCTCTCTAAAAAGTTGATTTAAATTAGAATTCAAAGTCAAAGTTTAAAATTACTTGATGATCAAGTAATAAAAGAGAGGGACCAAATCCTTAGTCCATAAGGACTAGGATCGGCCGCCCCTCTCCTATATATAGGGGAGCTCGAGCTCCCCTTAGGGCTGATCGATTTTCTTTTGGTTCATGTGTTGAACACCATCCTTTCTCCAAGATCAAATAAAACCTAGGTCAAGCCTAAACACTAACTAGAGAACTAGCATCCTTACTAGTTAGATTGTAGTCAAGTTGGTGGACTAGCTCTAGAGAGCTTCAAGTTAGAAGTTTTGAGGCTTCGAGCTTTACCAAGGAGGGGGGATCAAGCCGCGAGAAGAGCGTTCTTGGGTGGTTTGAAACGCTTCAAGAAAGATTATTGAAAAGTAAGTTTCTAATCTCTACGAATTCGGATTCACGATTGCGAGTTTCGATCTTTTTTGTTGGAAAATTTTAAATTTTCGCTGCTTTTTGATTCCGTTTTTCTAACAAGTGGTATCAGAGCCACCTCGTTAATCGTGTTTCTAATTCGTCTCCACTTAACTAAATTTGGTAGAAATTCTTAGGCTTGATGCGATTGAGTATTTGTAACTGTTTTAGAAAGCCTGAATTACGAAAATGTATTTTTCCTGAAAGTTTCTGAAAACTGGTTTTGAAAATTTTGTTTTTGAAAACTGTTTTAGATTTGAAACTGTATGAACTGTTTTTGGATTGCTTGGATTGGTTTTGTTTTTGAACGAAAACACGAAACGAAAACCTGGATTACGACGAACACATGAAACCCCGCGCGCGAAGGCATCACGCGCCACCGCCCACCTGGCCTAGGCGCATTCATGGGCGTCCAGCCCAGCGCCTCCCGCACACGGTGCGGGAGCCTTTCGGGCTTGCCTAGGCACGTCCGCCCAGGCTAGGCGAGAATCCCGCAAGGCGTACGGGATCGCTCGCCCAGGCTACCCGCAATAGACGAGAGGGGCCACGCGCGCACACACCTGCGACGCCCACAACCCATTCACGTACGGGCCCCGTTTTTCTGTCATAATCCGATTTTTCGTATTTCGTGCAATCCAGTCCCGATTTTAATTTTATTTTTATTATTAAAATTTATTTTATTAATATTTATTTTAATTTTGAATAGAACTTAAAATTGGGATTTTTTTTTTTTGAGAAATAGAAACGGTTTATATTTTGGGAAACTACATCTTTAATAAAATTATTAATTTTCAGAAATTAATTGGAATTTTATTGGTTTTAGTAATTTGGGATTTATTGAAAGCTTTTATAAATAAAACTCGCATCAAGTCGTGTTTTAAGTCATTAGGACTTGAAACGGGAATTTTAATTTGTTGGCTAAATTTAAATTCTCGCAAAAGCATGTTAGGTGATCATGGGTACTAGTCTTTGTATGCTTTACATTTATGCACATGGATGGTTCACATTTGGGGTTGGAGCCCTATAGCTGCATTTTTCAATTGAGGTTGGAGCCTCACTTATGTGCATACTGTTATGTGATTTATTATGTGGCTTTCCATATTACTCTTTTTTAGGCCAGGGTATGCCCCGTGTAATTGTCTAAGGCCAATATGAAGATTGAGCCTTATTACTTTATGTCTTTTTCTTTTATTTTGAGAGTAGAATAACTGGTGAGGTTTTTATTTTCATTTTGGAGACAATGCACCCATGGAGTAAGATGGACCACATTCAAGTAACAAGGAGGCCATAAGTGAAGACCCCTCAAAATGTTAGGGAGGGGAATCTCAATTGAGAATGTAATAGAGATAGGGCTCGTATTTTGTTACAGCTTTCCCTTATGTGATACAAACTGTTTATGTGCATGTATGTTAGAACTTGTGATTGTGGAGTGGCTCCCACATATCACACATAAGATAGGTAGAACCCATTATCATCACATGTTAGTATCATGCTAGGACATGTTATCTGCTAAGTGCTTGTGTGAAATGCATTTAAGTTGTACTTGCATTAATCAAGACTAATTAAAATTGGATAACATATATGTTGGTGAGGTCGAACCGGACAACTCTCTGGTTGATTCGAAAATTCCAGTTAAATATTAAGCTAATTTCGAACAATAGGTGTTTAGTTCAAGGTGCAAACTTTGAATTAAATTCCTAGCATTCCATCAATAGGTTTTAAGTTTAGTAAGTGAAGCTAGTTATTGTCCGCGAGTCGTGGGATAGCTAGTGGAGCTTATTACTTCTTAGTTCCCTAATTGATCATTTTAAATGATCAATATTTCGTGGTCAATTTTAGCAAGGGCGACGTCCACGAGTCGTGGGTCGTTCGAACTAAGTTTTGATCATGATCTTATGATTGATGGGTCTAGCTTAACGCCTAAGTAAATATGGATGTCACACCAGTCATGGGTCCATATTGAAAGATAGGTGATGCAAAAACAATTACTAAGAGTTCTAAAGGTGTTAGAATTGGTAAGTTGTAACTACCTAAGGTTTTACTTAGAATGTCCGCGAGTCGTGGGTTCGAGGTGAAATGCTTAGGATCTTAGTACCCATTGGGAAACGTGTTCCTCTTAGATCTTTGGGAATTATAGATCTTCGAAAAAGATTAGGAGCTACATCAGATTAAAGACCTTATCTTTTGTGTATCGTTATAATTCAACATGCTCACTAGTTCTATGTTTTACCATTTAGGTCGTAGATTCAGTGATTCTCTATGTGTTTTGAAATGACAACCAAAAACCCTCTTGTATCGACCCTCGAGTCAAACAAGTTGACTGGTCCCAACTATTCTGATTGACTGAGGAATCTGAAAATCATTTTAGATTCTGAGAAGAGAACTTATGTTCTCTTCGAATGGGAGCCTAGTCCCGAAGGGGACGCTCCCACTCGGGCCGAGCGGGACGCGATCCAGAAGTGGAAGGATGATAATCTCCAAGCCCGTTGCCTTATGTTGGCTAACATGTCTCCGGACTTGCAAAGGCAACATGAGGCCATGGAATTTGCTTAGGAGATTTACGACCACTTAGAGCAACTTTACCGCCCTCATGAACGTGTTACAAGGTATAACACTTCAAAGGAATTGTTCCATCTAAGAATGAGGGAAGGTTCAAGTGTTCATGAATATAGACTCAAGTTTCTCGCCCTTACTGAGAAACTTGCTTCCATGGACATGCCACTGAAAGATGAGCTTTCAGTAGACTTGTTGCTAGCCTCGCTCCCACCATAATTCAACCCATTTGTCCTTAACTTCAATATGAATTATGCTGGTGCTATTGTAACTGAGCTGATTAGTCAGCTTGTGACTGCTGAAAGCACGATCAAGAAGGACAATAAGGTTCTGATGGTGAATGCTCCATCTTTCTCTTCTGGGCCTTCTAAAGGTAAGGGCAAGAAAGCCCAAAAGAAGAAGAAGAAACCCCTTAGGCCCACTGGTGGCATTTCGAAGGGGAAGGCCCAAAAGAAGAAGCGTGATCAAAAAGAGGATGTTTGCTTCCATTGTGGCAAAGCGGGACATTGGAGGAGAAACTGCCCAGAGTACAAGGCTACTCTAAACAAAGGCATGTTTCTCGTTGAAGTAAATCTTTCAATTAATTCTAGTTCTTGGGTACTTGATACCGGTTGTGGAGCTCATATCTGTAATGATGTATAGATGCTAAATGAAGTCCAACAACTCAGAGAAGGAGAATGTGTCTTGAAGATCGGCGATGGCTCAAATGTTGAAGCTCGAGCTTTAGGCACAATTAGATTAGATTTAGGTAGTTTTGAGTCAGCTTTAAACAAAGTCCTTTATGTACCGAACATTATTCGTAATATAATTTCAGTTCCAATTTTAGATTGTGAAGGTTATGAAACTTATATTAAGAATGGAAAATATTTTATCAAACGGAACAACTCTTCCGTTCACATCGGTACTCTAAGTAATGGACTTTATCGAACTCAAAATATCAATATTATGAATATACAACGAGAAAATAAATGTAAGAGAGATGACAAAGTTTCAGCTCCCTTATGGCACGCCAGATTAGGACACATTTCCAAGAACAGAATTAGCGATATAACCACTTTAGGATCATTATCTGAAAATGATCTCAAAGAGTTAACTTCTTACGAGTCCTGTCTCAAAGGAAAAATGTCCAAAGTTCCTTTTAAAGGAACTGTGGAACGTGCCACTAAGGTCATGGATTTGATCCATTCTGATGTTTGTAGACCGCTTAGTGTAAGCACAAGAAACAATCATCAGTATTTCATAACCTTTACCGATGACTTTCGTCAGTATGGTTATATATACTTAATGAAGTATAAATCTGAAGCTTTTGAGAAATTCCTAGAATTTCAAAAGGAGGTTGAGAACCAAGCTGGTCACAAGATCAAAGCACTTCGATCTGATCGAGGAGGCGAGTATCTTAGTGAAGAATTCCTTAATCATCTCAAAGATAATGGGATTATCTCTTAGTGGACACCTCCGGGAACTCCTCAACTAAATGGAGTTTCTGAGAGAAGGAATCGAACTCTACTTGATATGGTTCGTTCCATGATGAGTTTTACTGACTTACCACCTTCTTTCTGGGGCTATGCCCTATACAGTGCGGCAAAGATTTTGAATCTAGTTCCCTCTAAGTCAGTCCCTAAAATGCCTTATGAAATGTGGCATGGTAATATCCCTAGTTATTCTTACTTAAGAATTTGGGGTTGTCCTGCTTACGTGAAGAGGACAGTGGGAGATAAGTTAGAATCTTGTTCTAACTTATGCTACTTTGTAGGTTATCCTAAGGAATCCATAGGATACTATTTCTATGATCAATCTGAGCAAAAGGTGTTTGTTTCCAGAAATGCTGCTTTTCTTGAGGAACCGTTCCTTAAAGAAAAGAAAGGAAAGATCATAGAATTAGAGGAAGTACAAAGTGACCCCACGCCACCCACTAAAGAAATATCCCCTTCTGATCAACCACAACCAATCACGAATTTTGATACACACGTAAATCCTCCTCTGAGGCGTTCTGAACGCACTCCTAAACAGCCGGAGAGATGGTATGGATTCTTCCATGAGATCTCTCAAAAGGATAATGATCCTTTAACATATGAGGAGACACTTTCAGATTCTGACTCTGAACAGTGGATAAAAGCCATAAAATCCGAAATGGATTCCATCAACTCCAACCAAGTTTGGACCTTGGTAGATTTGCCTGATGGGGTCAAACCCATAGGTTGCAAATGGATCTTTAAGAGAAAGCTTGGAGTTGATGGAAGCATTGCTGCCTACAAAGAAAGACTGGTTGCAAAAGGATTCACTCAAAGACCCGACGTAGACTTTGATGAAACCTTTTCACCAGTTGCAATGCAAAAGTCTATTCGGATAATGCTTGCCATTGCAGCATATTATGACTATGAGATATGGCAAATGGATGTGAAAACTGCTTTTCTCAATAGTGACATTGATAAAGACATTTATATAGAGCAACCCATAGGTTTCACATTCAGTGGGAGTGAGCAAAAGGTTTGCAAACTCCAAAGATCAATCTATAGATTGAAACAGGCTTCTAGGAATTGGAACATTCGATTTGATGAATCAGTCAAAGCCAAATTTGAATGAGTCATGTGTGTATAGAAAGGAATTGGAGACCTCGGTGCAATTCTTAGTACTTTATGTTGATGACATCCTTCTTATTGGGAATTCGAAGGATGACATAAAAGTAACTAAGTTATGGTTATCGAACTAATTCGAGATGCAAGATCTTGGTGATGCGTCCTATCTCCTGGGAATTAAAATCTATCGAGATAGATCTAGAAGGTTGATAGGACTATCACAGTCGATGTATATTGACAAAGTATTGAAGATATTTAATATGGAGTCATCAAAGGTCAAGAACCTTCCTATGAGTGTAGGAACATGTCTTTCTAAGAAGATATGTCCTAAGACTAACCTTGAGAAGGAAAGAATGACTCATACACCTTATGCATCAGCAATAGGTAGCATAATGTATGCAATGTTATGTACTCGACCGGATGTGGCTTATGCACTTAGTATAACAAGTCGTTTCCAATCTGAACCTGGAGATAGTCACTGGGCTGTCGTGAAGAATATTCTTAAGTACTTAAAAAGTACTAAAGATTTATTCTTGGTTTACGGAGGTCAGAAAGATCTTACTGTCGAAGGATACTGCGATGCAAGCTTTTCATCTAACTTAGATGATTTTAAGTCAATGTCAGGATACATTTTCTGCCTAAACGGTGGAGCAGTGAGTTGGAAGAGTTCCAAGAAAACGACCACTGCAGATTCGACCACTGAGGCCGAATACTTAGCTGCAAATGATGCAGCTAAGGAAGGTGTTTGGATTAGAAACTTCATTCAAGAGTTGAATGTTCATTCGACCACTGGGGCGGTTGCTAAAGCAAGAGAACCAAGATCTCACCAACGGACTAAGCACATTATGAGGAAGTATCACCTAATCCGTGATATTATCAAAAGAGGAGATGTGCAAATTGAGAGGGTCGCATCAGCAGAGAACGTGGCAAATCCACTTACTAAACACCTTAATCGGGAAGCTTTCGAAGGTCATCTTGAGAAGATGGGACTTCGAGTAGCTTTATAATGGCAAATGGGAGATTGTTAGGAATAATGCCCTTGAAAGCCGATTATATATCCGCTTTGTACTTTTCCTTATTGTAATCACAGACAATCTTTGAATAAAATAAGAATTGAGGCAATACTTCTTTATATGCTCTTGTTTGGTATGCGTTTACTTTAGTTGTGCATGTATGAGAATTCCCCTGATCCTGATGACTTTAGGACTCTACCATTTAGGTGAAATGGTTCATGAAACGAGCCCTATATCACATAAGTCATGATTAGTAAAATACTCCAAGCCGATAAGTCCTACAGACAGTGGGAGTGTCAACCTGACTCCTCTAAGGCTTGCTTGTGGGATCACGCCCTTAAGAAGGACCACCTTGTTTCATGGAGGTGCAAAGTGTATAGTTGATACGTGCGTGATACATGAGGGTGGTTACCTCCATAAATAAGTTCACTGAGGTGCCCCTTGTAAGAAGATTCCTAAATGGGAAAGGAAGTTTCTATTTCAGGAAATGGAAACTTTCAGATTAGGAAATATCTTACAAGTCATTGATGTGATTAATTGATCCTTAGACTTGAGGTTCCATGTCGCTTTATGAGTTAACTCTGTAGTCTTAGGTATAAGCTTTAAAGGGTGTCGCCTTAGACAACTGATTCAAGGCTTATGCTGGGGCTGCACAAGTGATTCATGAAAGTGAATGAGAATCAAGAAAGGACCTACACTTGCATTTGCAAGGTGGTCTCTTATTGTGTAAGTCATTCATATTCCATATGGAGTCCTTGGCCAAGGCAGTAGATCAAGACATCAAGAAAAGGATTTCTTGGATTGAGATCAAATGGATGTGAAATGTACTTAGCTTTAAGACCGGATTATTAGGGTTCTGATTATTCTCTTACCCTAGATCTTCATTGAGAGATAGTAAGTAGGAGGATTGTATCTCACTTGAATCAATGACTTAAAGGTTCTGTCGAATCGATACATTCCAATTCAGCTAGGGGTTAAACACCTGTTGCTAGACTATGGTCGTTTAATCTGTGGACTGATTAATTAATTAGTGAATTAATTAATTAGGGTCACTGCTAATTGAATTGAGAACCTAGAGGGTCACACACAACAACTTGGTTACATGAGTTAAGGCTTTAAAATGATTAAACGAGTTAATCGGGCCAAAGGGGTTCCACACGTGTGAAGCACATGTGTGGGGACGTCAAGTGCGTAACACGTGTCCTATATGGACAAGTGTGCAATGTGCGTGTATATTTATTTATGTATTAAATAATTAATGTGTTAATTATTTAATAGACTTTGGTTTAATTTTGAATTAAAATGAAAGTCTTATTTTGGATAAATTAATCTATTTAATTAATTGTGAATTAATTAATTAGATAAATAAGTTATTTATTTATTAATAAATAAAGTATGATATTATCCAAAAGGGTTTGGATATTTTAGCTCTCTTAAAAGTTGATTTGAATTAGAATTCAAAGTCAAAGTTTAAAATTACTTGATGATCAAGTAATAAGAGAGAGGGACCAAATCCTTAGTCCATAAGGAGTAGGATCGGCCGCCCATGTCCTATATATAGGGGAGCTCGAGCTCCCCTTAGGGCTGATCGATTTTCTTTTGGTTCATGTGTTGAACACCATCCTTTCTCCAAGATCAAATAAACCCTAGGTCAAGCCTAAACACTAACTAGAGAACTAGCATCCTTACTATTTAGATTGTAGTCAAGTTGGTGGACTATCTCTGGAGAGCTTCAAGTTAGAAGTTTTAAAGATTCGAGCTTTACCAAGGAGAGGGGATCAAGCCGCGAGAAGAGCGTTCTTGGGTGGCTTGAAACGCTTCAAGAAAGATTATTGAAAAGTAAGTTTCTAATCTCTACGAATTCGGATTCACGATTGCGAGTTTCGATCCTTTTTGTTGGAAAATTTTAAATTTACGCTGATTTCTGATTCCGTTTTTCCAACAATAAGTGGGGTTGAGGGGTAGCGCCTCTCTCCCCAAACGGTGTTTAGGTGGGATTGATTTATGAGTTTTGCTTATGTTATGGAGTAAATGGGTTGGAAATCATTCTCGCCAAGTTAGTTATGCTTTGTTTATGGTTATGAAACGGGGGTGGATATCTAAACTTTAAAAGTTGGTTGATTTTGGCCTTCGCCCTTAAACCCTCTTCCTTATACGTAGTACCATGGGATAAAATGTTTTAGATTGCAAAAACCACACCCGGTTCATGAACCCCCTTTAGCTTTGATTATGCTTTGTTCTTATATATATATGTATGGGTACGTGTGTTAGCCCCCTCACCAGTCTTTAGGACTGACCCTCGTTGTTGTTTCCCCTTTTGCCCCCTTTTTTGAGTTGCAGGTGCTTGGAGGTTGAGCTAGGCGGTTGTCTTGTGTCGTGGTTGTGGATAGCTCGTGTCAAATGCATTGTATTTTTGTTTCCTTACGCATTTTGCTAGTTTTGAAATATGTATAAACTTATGCTTTAGAATTTTGGATTTTGGATAATTGTATGACTTAATTTGGCCCGGGTTGGGCATGACATGTTTAATTGTTTTAATTACCCTTAGTTGGAAAACATGTATGTTTTGCTATTTGAAATCCTGGTGCTTCCGCATTTGTTATGTATTTTTATTGCGCACTCTGCGTAGGGTCTAGACCGCCTAGCTTAGGTTGTGTTTTGTTTGTCACCCCTTCACCATGGCTTGATGCGTGGGCGGAGTCCCCATTTTGTTTCACGTGTCGGCCTATGGTGCGGGGGATGTGGCGCCCTTCGCTCCGGGGCGTTACATTCTTGCGTGGTATCAGAGCTCTAGGTTATAAAACCGAAGATCTAGTGTCGTGTCGGGCTTGTCTAGGTCGTTCGGCTTAGGATTTTGTGTTTTTTTGCATTCATTCTCATTCCTACGTGACTTACTTGATTTTAATTATATTAATTGTTCACATGAACATGCACTAAACCCATTCATGCATCGATATTTTCTTGAATATTGGTTCTTATTCAGGATGTCATCTCAACACAAAACCATGGGAGAAGAACAAATGCCATCGATATACCAAGAATTCCGGAATTGCAACCCTCCTATGTAGTTTGGAGGCGATGATGTGAAGGCTGAACAATGGATTACCGAAATTTCATGGATTTGGGATACTCTACCGGGAACATCACAAGACAAAGTGAATTGTACTTCCCATTTACTTCAAGGACAAGCTTCAATTTGGTTTAAGGAAATAAGATTGTGGTTTAAGAAATCCGGGGAAGAGTTGACATGGGAAAATTTTGTCCGGGAATTCCACAACAAATACATTCCTTCGAGTGCAAGAGCAAAGAGATTTCAAGAATTTTTGGATCTCCAACAAGACTTAAGGATGGCCGAAAATTACATGTAGGAACTAGAGAGATCAGGCCCGTATGCCACACCGCTTATTAATAACTACCGACTTAAGGCCCAAAATTTCATGCAAGCACTCAAGGGTGAAATCCAACAAACCCTCTCTACTTCAACGGTCAACCATTGGTCGGAGGTAATGAAAAAGGTGGTTCAACGCGAGATGGATAAACAACATTTAAAATCTCGCACTCTTCAATTATGACAAGGATCCGGTTCGAGCTCAAGTTTGGTTAAGAGACCGGTACCACAAGAAAAGCCTCCAAGAAGAAGAAGAAGCCACGACAATTGAAACCAACTCCGGAGCTTACTCCAGTGGCTCCAATTCGATGTGCTTATTGTGAGGGTCCGAATCACATGGAAGAATAATGCCGGAAGAAGTTAGGTGCTTGCTTTAGGTGTGGCGAGATTGGACACATGTTGAAGGGTTGCCCATACAAATTCAAGCCAAGACCTTCAACGAACCGTAACTCCGGGATCCCGATTTCAACCCAAGCACAAGCCAATCGTAACCCCACTACTTCGGTGAAAGGTACAAGAAGCATTCATGGCATTTCATGCATACATATTTTGATCTTGGGCAAACCCACTTACTTGCTTGAATGGACTCCATTAATTGTTTCTTATTGCTTGTTGCTTGTCGCTGTTGCTTTTGTTGTGGAACTCTCTTCTTGAATAGGGTTAGTGAGTTGAGTGCCCGTGAGGGTGGTAAGTTGTAAGGGTTGAGCTGCTTCCAATGAGAGGTTTAGAGGTGCTTAGGTCCCGTTGCGCTGGGAAGTTGCTTTTAGAAGGTCCGTTCGGAGCTCAACGATATCTAGGGGTGTTAGATTGAAGGCTAATCCGTTGATATTTCTTGTAGAAGAGCCGAGTTTTACCTCAAGCGAGAAGTCTATCGTGTTAGCGGGGAATACTAGGCAATCTTCTTTAAGGAAGCCAACCCGTTGACATGTGGGATAATTAAGAGGCACGGTTTTGAGTGGGAAGAGGCGGTTGAAGAGAGTTACCCTCGGTAGTGGCTTTTGCCTAACTGGAGGTACGAAGGCTACTTCGTTTCCAACCGAGGCATAAAGGAAGGTCTTTGTTGTATGTTGCTTGTAGAAGAGTTGTAGCCTACGCCTTGAAAGTGTAAGGTCATGAGTAATCCCATTCATGGTTTGAAGTTGTTCGAGTTTTAGGGGATCGGTTGTAGTGGCATGAGAAGGATGTTATGGACTTTGTGTAATAATGTCTATACGCCAAAGGCTGAGGATTCTCCAACTACTCCCGAATCTTTAATTGGGGATGTGGGAGTGAATGACTAGGACTTTATGTTCGGTTTGCTAATTAAGGAGGTAATCTCTTAGAAGCCTATGATCTCCGAGGTTAGAGGGTGGTAATGGGAGCTTGGAGTTCAGTTTGTCTTCGAAGTCGTTCAAGATCTCACTTAGGACCTGAGGACAGGTCCTTTTGAAGGAGGGGAGTTTGTAACATCCCGCTCGTCCTGCTCTCCAGGTACGTTGTAGCGAGAGTGTTATATGCGCATTTAAATTACTTAATTACGCACTTATTTGACGTTTTAATGTTTATTTGATTAATTGAATTTATTTGAATGTTTATGCCTATTTGCTCAAGAACTTGATCTATATGCGTTCGATTTCAATTCCGATTTTTGCGAGAAATTGGCATGCGTGAATTATGTGAGTTATTAACTTGGTGTTATGCTCATTTGTGTTTTTGGGTCCGTTTGGTTTGGCCTTGTGTTCGTTTTGTTTTTCGCAACCTAGAGGATGGTTAAAGGGCATTTAGCGAAACCTCGGGTTCCGGGCGGCGTATCTTGAGGGAGGGAACTCAGATGATTCGAATTCTGGAAGAGGTGTTGGACTTGTAATGAATAAAGGAAACCAGGGAATCAAGATTTATATTTTTCTAAGCCCATTTGAACCTCCGAATATCGACCGAAACAAGTGTCTTGCGCCAAAAGCCCTCTTCTTTGACTAGTCTTCACTTGTGGGGCCACCATTAACCTAACCAAGCCTTAACCATGACTTTGGAACTTGAGTTAATCCCCTTTTCTTCTTATTTTCAGCCCCAGTTCGAGCCACCCCCTCCACACAAGAGGAAAAGCTGATCCAAGAGAGAAGAGGAGGAAGAAAGAAAGCCCCATCTCATGCCTTGTGATTTTTGAAGCAAATCTTCTCCATACTTCTCCAAATCTTAAAGGTAAGTATATTTGTGTATTGTCCTCTCTTTTATGCTTCTTTTAATCAATGAAATTCATGAAATGCATCAGATTTGATAAGGGTTTGAAGATATTCATGAATAGTAAGGGTTTGGCATGTTTGGTTGAATTTGGAGTGATCTTGTGTAGATTTCTTGAAAGTTATGCATCTTAATTGGTCTTAAGACATCATATAATAAGTGTATGGTTGGAATTTGTATGAAAGTCTTGGATTTATTAGGTTTCATTTTGGGTTTTGAAACTTTTGGTATGAATATGAATATATGCACCTCCCTTGCATTCCTCCTTGTATATCTTCATGTATGCATGAGTTTATGATTTGATATGGTATGCATTTGGTTGAGTTTTGAGTTGGTTTCATGTATTTTGGCCGCCCACTTCGTTCTTGCCCTGTTTTTACTTCATTTTGCTACTGGAGAGGGATCCACGGGCGTGGACTTTGGTCCACGGCATTGGATTTATGTCCAGAAACTTGGGATTTTCGGCAAGAAGAATCCACGGGCGTGGATTTTTGTACATGGCGAAATCCATGCCCGTGGATCCTTCTCTGTTTTCAGCCTGAGTTTGTTTTGTTTCGTTTACCCCTCAAATAAACTCTGATTTATCTGATTTTTAAACCCACGGAAACCTCTTGAAGTCTAGAATATTCTCCCCATGGGAATTTCATAAATATCTTTTCCCATTTGTGAGATATAATCAACTCTTTTTGGTGTCGCCACTTCTTCGAAAATCTGCACTCATCCAACTTCGGGCCTACACCATTTTCACCTCACTTTGAACCATGATTTGAGCCATATACCATTTGAAAGGTATATTTGTCTAGTTTCTTATCCAACCAACCAAACTCAATTCCCATTTCTTAAGCACAAGATATTCTCAGTTTTCCACAGCCTATACGTTTCGAGAATTTCCAGTTTTGACCTCTTTTCGCCCGGAGCCACCCTTTTTGTGTTTTCTTCCATTTTACTTGTACTTATCTAACTTGTTTATCTTGTATTTGTGTGTGATTGAGCTAATATGCTTTATGTTTTGCATTTATGTTATGACTTCAACTTTTGTATATGTATATGAACTTAATTGCTCGACTTGCTTTCTCTTGTTAACTCTTATGCATCATTTGCATCATATGCACTTGCCGAGCGTATATTTGGTACATTTTGAGTCTAAGAGTAACCCTTGTCGTTTTTTTTGTTCAGCTCTTGGTCCCGTGGGTGCAAGGAAGTTCCCTAAGCGTCCGTTTGCGTCCATTGCATATCCTTTTGCTCCACATACATGGAAAGGTGAGGTCTTGTTCTTTTAGTTAATATGACCTACAACCCTAATTTGCATTTTCAACCCACATGCGATGTATATATATATGTATATAGATACGTGTTGAATAAGTATTTCGTGGGATTTGTCCCGTTTTGTCATGAGACTTTGAAAATGCTTTTATACGTATATACACTCTATTTTCGTTGCTCTCTCGAAAAGATTTGGTAAGTGTGTGTGTGTAAGCGAGATAAGCTTTGTGATAAGTGTAAGTGTAAGTTTAGACCCCGGAGGAGTGGTATGTGATCTCGAGTCGGCCATGGGGTCGCCGAGCTCTCTCATCAACACAACTCCACAAAAGGGAAGCTTAGCCCATCCTCGGGAGGTCGAGAGGAAGACGGGTCTTCTTGAGCCGACTGTGTGCTACGTGACCCGTCGAAGGAGCGGGCGGATCCCCTGTCTCATTAAGTTTATAAGTGGGGTTGAGGGGTAGCGCCTCTCTCCCCAAACGGTGTTTAGGTGGGATTGATTTATGAGTTTTGCTTATGTTATGGAGTAAATGGGTTGGAACTCATTCTCGCCAAGTTAGTTATGCTTTGTTTATGGTTATGAAACGGGGGTGGATATCTAAACTTTAAAAGTTGGTTGATTTTGGCCTTCGCCCTTAAACCCTCTTCCTTATACGTAGTACCATGGGATAAAATGTTTTAGATTGCAAAAACCACACCGGTTCATGAACCCCCTTCAGCTTTGATTATGCTTTGTTCTTATATATATATATATGGGTGCGTGTGTTAGCCCCCTCACCAGTCTTTAGGATTGACCCTCGTTGTTGTTTCCCCTTTTGCCCCCTTTTTTGAGTTGCAGGTGCTTGGAGGTTGAGCTAGGCGGTTGTCTTGTGTCGTGGTTGTGGATAGCTCGAGTCCCATGCATTGTATTTTTGTTTCCTTACGCATTTTGCTAGTTTGAAATATGTATAAACTTATGCTTTAGAATTTTGGATTTTGGATAATTGTATGACTTAATTTGGCCCGGGTTGGGCATGGCATGTTTAATTGTTTTAATTACACTTAGTTAGAAAGCATGTATGTTTGGCTATTTGAAATCCTGGTGCTTCCGTATTCGTTATGTATTTTTATTGCGCACTCTGAGTAGGGTCTAGATTGCCTAGCTTAGGTTGTGTTTTGTTTATCACCCGTTCGCCATGGCTTGATGCATGGGCGGAGTCCCCATTTCGTTTCACGTGTCGGGCTATGGTGCGGGGGATGTGGCGCCCTTCGCTCCGGGGTGTTACACTGTTATTCTTACATCTTGGGTTATGAATGGTTTAAGGGTTAGCTCCCGCCTAGCATAGCGAGTGTGTTGTGTCCCCATTCGCCTTGATTTGGCACGTGTATGGACTCTCCATTTCATATACGGGTCGGTTCTTGGTGCGGGGGATGTGGCGTCACGCGTTACATCTTTAAGTGGTATCAGAGCATTGGGTTGCAAAACCCGGGCTCTCATGTCGTGTTGAGTCTATCTAAGTCGTACTGCTTTAGGAACTAATTGTCAATGTGCTTCTTATGCATTTCTTAAGTGCTTATAATCCATAATTATTGATATTTGATTGAATTTAATTGCACTCTCATGCATGAATTAAACATTGGACGCATTTCAGTATTTTAATTACAGGATGCCTCCTCGTAGATAACGGGATCGATCTCCAGACCGGCGCAGTCGCCGTGATCGTTCTCCTACTCCCCAACCACAATAACCACAGCAGGCTTAGGAATTCATAGAGCTGAAACAAGGAACACTGTTATTCTTACATCTTGGGTTATGAATGGTTTAAGGGTTAGCTCCCGCCTAGCATAGCGAGTGTGTTGTGTCCCCATTCGCCTTGATTTGGCACGTGTATGGACTCTCCATTTCATATACGGGTCGGTTCTTGGTGCGGGGGATGTGGCGTCACGCGTTACATCTTTAAGTGGTATCAGAGCATTGGGTTGCAAAACCCGGGCTCTCATGTCGTGTTGAGTCTATCTAAGTCATACTGCTTTAGGAACTAATTGTCAATGTGCTTCTTATGCATTTCTTAAGTGCTTATAATCCATAATTATTGATATTTGGTTGAATTTAATTGCACTCTCATGCATGAATTAAACATTGGACGCATTTCAGTATTTTAATTACAGGATGCCTCCTCGTAGATAACGGGATCGATCTCCAGACCGGCGCAGTCGCCGTGATCGTTCTCCTACTCCCCAACCACAATAACCACAGCAGGCTTAGGAATTCATAGAGCTGTATCAGAGTGTATATCAAAATTTGATCGGTTGGTTCGGTATGCTCCAAACATCGCTAGTGATGATACTCACAAGGTTATGCAATTTGTCCAAGGATTTTGGCCCGACATTCAGATAGCTATTGAGGCCGTTAACACTAGCACGTGGGTGAAGGCAACATCTTTGGGTCTGAAGGTTGAAGATGGAGTTGTGAGCAGGAGGACCACTTATCGTTCTGGACAAGGGTCAGGATCGGGGATAGGATTCAATCCGGGCAAGAGACCTATCAACCAATCAGCTCCTCCATTGAAAGGCCCGAATAAGAAACCTCGTACTCTAGGATCAGCTTCGCAGGAACCACCACCTCCAACGGGGTCCCGACAAGATAAGCTACCATGTACTTTTTGTGGTGGACCAAACCACATCTACCACAATTGCCGGAAGAGGCTGGGTCTTTGCCTCGTATGTGAGAAAGGGAACCATATAGCCAATGTTTGTCCTGATAAGACTCCAGGATATCAAACTGGAGCACCGAGGCCCATGATACCATCACATGCTTTTGCCCTTGAGGGCGAGGAGCAGAATGTGGAAGCCGACCCTATCGCTGTTATGGAAGATATCATTTGCATACATAACATGAACATATATGCACTCTTTGATCCTGGTGCCACACATTCCTTTATTTCATCTGGACTTACCACTACTCTATGCTTGCCTATTACCTGCTTGAATTCTTGTTATGTGGTTAGTTCCCCTCTCGGGGGAAGTCTTGAGACGGATCAGGTTGTTCGGGGTTGTTTGGTGAGGTTGGATGGTAAAGATTACTCTGTAGACTTCATTGTGATACCGATGAGAAAGTACAGAGTTATTTTGGGAATGGATTGGTGTTCAAGCACCAGGCTACAGCCGACTGTTTTGCTAAGAAAGTCAAGTTGGGTGAAGAAGTGATAGTGGGTATTGGATCTAAGACGGTACAACTTTTGTCCTTTATAGAAGCTCATAAGTTAATGAGAGACAGAGCCATAGGATACATCACTTACCTCCTTAACAAGCCGAAGGATCAAGCATGGTTTGAGGAGATAACAATAGTGAAGGACTATCCCGATGTTTTTCTAAGAATTTGGGTTCTTTACCACCGGATCGGGAGATCGAGTTTGTGATAGATTTGTATTCGGGAGTAGAACCCTATTCTAAGACTTCCTATCATATGGCTCCAGCTGAGCTGAAAGAGTTAAAGATTCTACTGGAGGAACTTCTCAAGATTGGGTATATCCGACCAAGTTCTTCACCGTGGGGTGCACTGGTTCTCTTTATCAAGAAGAAGGATGGGACTTTGAGAATGTGCATCGATTATCGAGAGTTGAATCGGATGACTATGAAGAACAAGTATCCTTTGCCCCACATCTTGGGAAAATGAGACAAAAACGCAGCGAAAATTTAAAAAAAAAATCCCAAAAGATAGAATCGAATCTTGCAATTCCTATTCCCAAATTCGTAGAGATCAAGAAACTCACTTAGATAGTAGCTTTCTTGACACGTTCTAGCCGCCCAAGGACGCTCTTCATGTGGCTTGATCCCCAAAAGCTCCTTCGAATCTTTCAAGACTTCACGATAGTAGCCCTCTAGAGAATTAGTCCACCAACTGCGACCACGATCCAAATAGGAAGGATGCTAGTTCTATATTCGGTGTTTAGGCTCTAGGGTTTAGTGTATAAATTGGAGAAGGAGAATTTATTTCATTAACCCCCAAGGGATTCGAACCCCAAGTATTAATAGGCTAGGGGTTCGAACCCCATGTCTTGATTAGCAAGACTTTCCAAAACCCCTTTTGGTAAGGGATTTCTTGCTTGGAGAGAAAGACTCTTACTTTTACCAAAAGTCTTCTTTTGACCAACTTGAAGTAAGAATTAAATATCCAACTCTCTTAGATATTTTAATTTACTTTATTTATTTAAAATAAATAACTTGAAGCTAATAATTAATTAATTCATAATTAATTATTTATTAAACTTAAAATCTCCAAATTAGAACTTTAATATTAATTCATAATTATATTAAAGTCCATTAAATAATTAATCAAGATTAATTATTTAATTAACACATACACACGTGGCATGTGTCACTAAGGACACGTGTCCCACATGTGTTTCACACGTGTGGACCCCACCAATCTCCTATTGTCCGATCAACTCATTTAATCGATTTCATGCCTTAATCCAGGTGACCGGGTTGTTATGTGTGACCCTCTAGGTTTTTAATTCAATTAGCAGTGACCCTAATTAATTAATTCCTAATTAATTAATCAGTCCACATATCATACAACCATAGTCTAGCAACAGGTGTATGACCCCTAACTGAATAAGAATGTCTCAATTCGGAAGAACATTTAAGTCATTGATTCATGTGAGATACAATCCTCCTACTTACTATCTCTCGACCAAGATCTAGGGTAAGGGAATAATCAAAACCCTAATAATCTTGATCTTAAAGTTAAGTGCATTTCATATCCATTTGATCTCAATCCAAGAAACTCATTTCTTGATGTCTTGATCAACTGCCATGGCCAAGGACTCCTAGATGGCATATGAATGACTTACACAATAAGAGATCCACTTGCTAATGCAAGTGTAGGTCCTTTATCGATTCTTATATACTTTCATGTGCCACTTGTGCAGCTCCAGCATAAGCTTTGAATCAGTTGTCTGAGGCGACACCCTTTAAAGCTTATACCTAAGACTATAGAGTTAGCTCACAAAGTATCAATGGAACCTCAAGTCTAAGGATCACTTAATCACATCAATGACTCATGAGATATTTCCTAATCTGGAAGTTTCTATTTCCAGAAATAGAAACTTCCTTTCCCATTTAGGAATCTTCTCACATGGGACACCTCTGTGTACTTGCCTAGAATAAGCAAGCACCCCCATGTATCACGCACGTATCAACAATACACTTTGCTCCCCATGAAACAAGGTGGTCCTTCTTAAGGGCGTGATCACACGAGCAAGCCTCGAATGAGTCAAGTCAACACTCCCACTATCTTTAGGACTCATCGGCTTGGAGTGATTTCTAATCATGACTTATGTGATATACGGCTCGTCTCATGAACTACTGCACCTGAATGGTAGAGTCCTTTAAGTCATATTGATTAGGGGAGTTCTTATACATGTGCAGTTAAAGTAATCAAACAAGAGCATATAAAGAAGTGTTGTCAAAGTTCGTTTATTATTCAAAGATTGTCTGTGGTTTACAAAGAAAAAGTACTAAAACGGATATACAATCGGCTTTAAGGGCACTATTCCTAACACCACATTGAGGATTTGTTTGATCTTTTGCAAGGTTCAGGGGTGTATTCGAAATTGGATTTTGAGACAAGGATACTATCAGCTGAAAATCCTGGAAGAAGATATTCTGAAGATGGGATTCAACATACAGTACGGGCATTATAAGTTCGTAGTGATGCCGTTTGGATTAACGAATGCCCCTGCAGCTTTTATGGATATGATGCATAGGAATTTTCTATCTTACCTCGATAAGTTTGTGATTATCTTCATCGATGATATTCTTGTGTATTCGAAGACCCTGGAAGATCATGCTTAACATCTCAAAGTAGTGTTGGATACCTTGAGAGAGCATCGATTGTATACAAAGTTCAGCAAGTGAGAATTCTGGATTGACCAAGTTACTTTTCTAGGGCACATTATCTCGAGTAAGGGTCTGGAAGTAGATCCTTCGAAGATTGAGACGATCTTAGAGTGGCAAGTCCAAAGAATGCCTCAGAGGTAAGAAGTTTCTTGGGTCTGGCAGGTTATTATCGGAGATTCGTGCAGGAATTTTCAAAGATTGCTGCCCCTTTGACCCGATTGACTAAGAAAGAGGCTAAATTTGAGTGGGATGAGGTGTGTGAAGCAAGCTTTCAACTCTTGAAGGAGAAGTTGACGACTGGACCAGTGTTAGCACTTCCCGAAGGCACTAAAGGGTATAGAGTGTATACAGATGCCTCAAATGAGGGTTTGGGTTGTGTTTTAATGCAAGATGGAAAAGTGATTGCCTACGCCTCTAGGAAGTTGAAGGAGCACAACAGAATTATCCCACTCACGATCTCGAATTGGCAGCGGTGATCTTTGCTTTGGGTAAGTGGAGACACTACCTCTATGGAGTCTCCTTTGAGATCTTTTTCGACCACAAGAGTCTTCAGTATTTGTTCTCTCAGAAGGAGTTGAACAAGAGACAACAGCGTTGGATGGAATTCCTCGAGGATTATGAGTGTACAATCCGATACCATCCCAGCAAAGCGAACATGGTCGTGGATACGCTTAGTAGGAAGGCTAGCATATTGAATCTGGAAGTGGATATTGGAGATAAGTTAGAGCCAATCAAGTTAAAGGCTCGTGTCTCTAATATTTCGGTTCAACCAGATCTTCAGCAGAGGTTGTTTGAGGCTCAGAGAACTGATTCCGAGGTTCAGAGGTTGATTGAGAAAGCTAGGGCCGATCCAGAGTGTCCATTTGGGTTTGATGATATCGGGCTTCTAAGGTTCAAGAACAGAGTTGTTGTGCCTGAAGAGTTGGAACGGGTTATCCTTGAAGAAGCTCATAGGACAACTTATTCGATACATCCCAGAGGAAATAAGATGTATAAGGATTTAAAGCAGTATTATTAGTGGAATGAACTAAAAAGGGATGTGATCAACTTTGTGAAGCATTGCAGGACTTGCCAGGTGGTGAAGGCAGAACACCAAAAGCCATCAGGGCTATTCCAGCCATTGCCTATTCTGGAGTGGAAGTGGTAACAAATAGCAATGGAATTCGTATCGGGATTACCAAGAGTGAAGGGTGGCCTTGATGGGATCTGGGTGATTGTGGATCGTTTGACGAAGTCGGTTCATTTTCTTGCCATCCGGATGTTCGACAAAGTAAGTAAGTAAGCCAAGAAGTACTGTGATGAGATTGTTATACTTCATAGGGTACCGGTTAGTATTGTATCGGAATGAGATCCAAAGTTTACTTCAAGGTTTTAGTAAGAACTTCAGAAGAATTTGGGATCGAGACTTCAGTTTAGCACAGCTTTCCATCCTCAGACAGATGGACAATCCGAGAGGTTGATCAAGTACTTGGAGGATATGTTAAGAGTGTGTGCTTTGGACTTCCAAAGCTTGTGGAATGAGCAGTTGCCATTAATCGAATTTTCTTACAACAATATCTACTAAGCCTCGATAGAGATGACACCTTATGAAGCTCTTTATGGCCGGGAGTATAGGTCTCCGTTGTTCTTCGACTTGGAAGAGTGGAATTGGACCAAGCAAGAAGGCGTGAGAAGAGGGGAGAAGAAGGAAAAACCCTTTAAAGCCGTTCAGGATGCAATTGATAAGGTCCAACTGATAAGATAACGGATGAAGGCAGCTCAAGATCGTCTAAAGAGCTATGCCGACCAACGAAGAAAGAGTCTTGAGTTCAAGGTTGGAGATAGAGTCTTTTTAAAGGCTTCTCCAGGAAAAGGGTCTGCAAGGATTGGTCGAGAAGGAAAGTAGAACCCTTGATACTTGGGTCCATTTAAGATTTTAGAGAAGATCTGAGAGACAGCCTACCGTTTAGATTTGCCTCTGAGCTTGACTGGGATTCAAAACGTATTTCATGTTTCTCAACTTCGGAAGTACTACCCGGATGAGTCAGAGATTTTTCCTGTTAAAGAAGTGGAAGCCTAATCTCACCTTCATTCAGAAGCCAGTTAAGATTTTGGATCGGAAGTTTCAAGAACTGAGAAATCAACGTATTCCACTAGTTAAAGTCTTATGGAGAAGTGATAAGACGGAAGAGGCTTCCTGGGAAACGGAAGATAAGATGAAGAGGTTCCATCCCGAATTGTTTCCGCCCGAGCAGTGAATCCGAGGATGGATTCTTTTAAGGGGGAGAGGTTGTAACGCCCCGACTTTTTGGCCGTACAGGTATGACATACGTGTTTACGTATTTGCACTTTTTTAATTACTTAATTATGTTATTATATGTTTAATTTATATGTTAACTGAAATTCTTTGAATTATTTGATTTCTTAAACGTATGGACCTTTATGATTATGAATGTGTGCCGTTTGTATTTGATTTGATTTCCGATTTTCGTGAAACTTGGTATGCATGAGTTATATGTGTTATGAATGTGTTTTGATGCTCGACGCTTGATTTCGAACTTATTTGACTTGGTTTCGGATTTATTTTGTTTAACGGAACCAAAAAGGGGCTAAAGGGCATTTAGCGCACCATAAGTTTCGAGCATCATAACATGAGGTCGGGAATTCAGATTTGAATATTTTTACCACCATTGAGCTTGTATCGACAATTTAGGTTCAATTGAACAAGCTTTATCTTTTTCTAAACTCGTTCGAACCTCCGAAATTCAACCGAAATAAGCTTCGTCCGCTGATTTGCCACCCTTAGCCATTTTTAGCCTAACTCTCTTAATACTCAACCAAATAAAGTAAATTTGGACCCCACATGATCCCAACTTAATCCTCTATCATACCATACCTCATCCATCTTGGTTTCATTCAGAGAAAGGGAGAAAAGAGCAGCTAACCATGAGAAAACCCTCCATCTCGTTACTATTCACCACCTCACAATTTGAGCTTATAATCTCTTCAATCCTTATCTAATCCAGAAGGTAAGCATATATTTGTGTTCCCCACTTCCTTGTGGTCATTTTAAGCTATAGTTTGCTGGTTTTCATGGAGTTTTGAGCTTGCTTCGATGAATTGGATGAATAGTAAAGGTTTTGTATGAAATTCTTGATCACATGCATTCCTTGTGCTTTTTGTTGATTTAAAGCATGAATATTGTTCACTCTTACATCCTTAATGTATTTATGAACTCATTTTTCATGGTAGTTGACTAATTATACACCTATCATACGACCTAAATACTCTATAATTACATACATACCTAGTCTAGGACATTAGTCACTAACCTAACAAATTAATAATACCACTTAAGTCCTAATTCCATACCTATAAATAGAGATGTTCATTCATTTCCAAGACTACACAAAATCACACTCACTCTGTCTCAACCTCTCGAACTCAGCCCCATTCCTACATAAGGTGTGGTTTTTCTTTTATTATTTCATACTTTATATTATATTTTTAGTGTAATAATAATAGTAGCATGCCTAGTTTTAATTAAATTATGCTTTAGGAATTTAGTTTATGAAATATGTGCCTAAATTGCTAATATTATTTACAATGTGCTTACATTATGAATTTTATTTAATTAAATGCATGAATTATGATATGATATAATATGAATATATGTTTAAACATTTATGATTCTATTTGATTAAATTCATGCCTAGAATAATTTAATTAGAATTAATTTTATGATTAAAGTTACATAAAGTGCTACATTTTAAGTTTAATTATGTGTTATGGACTTAGAAATTAATAAAAATGATCATGAACTAATATGAACACCATAATAAGTCTAAGAACATGTTCATAATATTCTTGGATCAAATTAAGTGCACATGTGATAGCGTGTGAGTGTGTGTTTAATTCTTAAGAATTTGAATAGTAAATGTTTTCAATAGTAATTTTGACTTTTTGGTCAACAATTATAATAATAATTTCTAAAATTATATAAAAATAATTACAAAATAAGTTTTAGAATTTTTAAAGAAGGATTTTATCCGAATTTTCTGAAAAACGGTAATTTTGTAACGTTTTCTAAAATGTGACCTACATTGTCAAGTTAAACCCTAAATTTCATTTTAAATACTTATAATTAGGATCATAATGTGAATAATAAATATTTGAGTAGTTAAAGAATTCATAAATCCTAATTAATTAAGAAAATTTCCTTAAACGGTTAAAATTAGGGTTTACCTGGTACTTATTAACGTGTTATACCTTATGTATCTTGTGTGCTTATTTGATTAGAATAACAAAAACCTAGTCCTAAGTCTGTAGTAGTTATTACTTTCAATCGAGAATAGGACTGTTCAGTGGGACCCGTACAATTCAGTTTGAATTCCGAAACTAGGTGAGGGTTAAAACATTTTCAACTGGAATCATGCCTATACTTACGTATTTACATAAAAACTATTTTCAAACCTACCTATTATCTGATTTCCTACCTATATATATTATTACAGTATAATATCCCTCTTTATGAGGAAATTGCTTTTATGTCGGAATCAAGGTCTTACCCGGATATTTTACACTTCAGTCCTATTATTACTAAGAACTGATTCCCGACTAAGTAAGTAAATCATTATTCATTATCATTATTGGCCCCGGTGCGCAGCTGTGTCGAGCAATTACCCTGAAGGCATCGGGCCGAGGGTGTTGTTGGTGCCACAGACCGCCACCAACTCTTGGTAATGGTTTAGCTGGAGGTTAGTTACTCCACGCCAAGAGATAAGGGAGACAACCTCCAGGGAACGTGTTTCCCACTTATTACTTATATCGTATCTAGGGTTTGATCCTCTATTGACATCACGGAGTAGCGGAGTATTATTATACTTGGTTTTATTAAAGTATCGGTACCTTGATCAGCCCGATACTATTTTACCAAACATTTAAGGAGTTCAGTTGGAGAGGCCTTACTTGTGGGAAATACAAACACTTTTATTACACGTTTCATAATTCTATAAATAATCTCTATATACCCCTATCCCTGATTTAACCTATCATGAACCGTATCATATTTGCTATATCATATTGTTATTTATGATCGGGATTTACCCAGTCCTACATATATAAGTATGTAAATAAATAAACTAAATTCCTTCACTTAGTCATTTTGACTAACCCCTCGCCTGTTTTCAATGCATGATTTCAGGAAGCGAATGAATCGACACTTAGGGGTATCTTGAAGCACTAGGTGTCGAACTTATTCGATCAGGGTTAGGTTAAGGGCACATAACCCTGACCATGTACCTATTACAAATAAGCTACCCTTATACTTTATCTCCCGATGCTACGCTACTACATTATCCCCCTTATAATATTACTATCGTTTGCTCTTTACGTAAGTTATTATCCTGTCTAATTTCATGTTTTAAATTTCTCTATCTTCCGCTGTATTTTATCTTATGCTCTCCTTAAGTGCCGTCTATACCATTCGCCGTAGTATTTCTTAAGTGCTAGGTCTCACATCCACTCAAGGGTAGTACGATGCGGGAGTTGTAGTGTTAGGGGACGCTACAATCGGTACGTGGTTGGAAAGTTGGAAAGCAAGCCAAATGATAATGCCGCGAAATTAATCGATGGACTGTGGCCGTTGGTAGTCCGTCGATGGTGGATGTGCCGGCAGGATGCCGACAGTCTGTTTTTCGTCAGTTAGATTCTATAGATATCAAAAAATTACCAACAGAATCTGTCCTTCGGTTAGCCGTTGGTGTTTATTTAGAAATACTATTACCAATGGAGTTCCGACGGTCTGTTTCCGTTGTAAGTCTTGCAGATTGATAGAATACCTTTCCAATGGACTGGACCGTCGGTTGGTCATCGATGTTTCTGCTTTTAATTAAAAAAACCAACGGGCTCATTAGTCGTTGGTATTCCGTCGGAACCCCAATGTTATGTTTTATGGGTTTCCCCTATTGGAAACCTAGTGTGGAAATTAGATAACGAAGATAGGAAAGCGAGCTCCCACATGCAGACTAAAATTTCCGACCAGTCCTATTCCGGTTAAAGCCACCTTTGCACTAGATTTTCTGGTTGCGGGTGAAGAGAGAAGAGTGAGAGAGGGTTGTATTCTGTGCTACGGTGTTCTTCTTTTCCAGCGATTCAAGGAGAGACTGGATGATGTATTCGACACCTTGTAAGCATAATTATCCTGCTTGTCTTCATGTGGTCTTGGATAGTGTACGAGTAGTGTGCAATTTGAGTAGGGTTTTATGATTTTGTAGATTTGTTCTTGTATAGTGTACGAGTAGTGTGGAATTTCAGTAGGGTTTTAGTAATTTGTAGTTTGATTGACTGAGAGTGGACAATTTCATTATCGGTATATTTAATTAAGCATGGAGATTTCTTTTGCATCTCAATTTGTTTTGAAAAGAGGTCGAGTAAATTGAGGAGTTGTTTTTTTATGTTTGTAAAGAGTTTGAATTAAGATTGCTTCTATGGACATAGGCTCACCTGTGGTTCGAATGGAGTATAGACCTACAGCTAGCCATTCCGACATAATGCTATACTAGAGGTCAGTGCTCATTTCTTTACTCGCTATTAGATTTTCCTCAACTACTCCCCGTAAGTAGGAAAAAGTAGAATTGAGTATAGGAATAAAAAACTTTGTTGAGTTAACATGTTTAGTTGGGATCTTACTTGAAGTTTTTGGAATCATGGAGAAGGTAGCTTGATTATTGATTGCCATGGTCTCATGATGCATTTCAAATTGTGGCTGGAGATGCACCTGTTTTGTTTAATAAGAAGTGGGGGAAGAATTAGTTAGATGTGGGTGGAAAAGAGGTGATCAATTTTATAGCAACAAATAGCAGAATCATCTTTGCATATCCACGTTGGTAAATGAATATCCATAACATCTTTCGAATTGAATATAAACTGCTATGAAAAACGATAAAGAGGTATGAGATTTGGAGATTATTGATGGACGTTTTTACCTTGTCAGAAATTTGATTATGAAATATCTACCTTGTGAAGTATTGTAATTGTTGAATCATATTTAGTTTGTATTGTTGGTAATAACTTAGCTTTTCTCCATGTGTTGTTAATATTTCATGTTTATGACAGACCCCTTTATTTTTTCTTTTGAAGGTTCACTTTCATTATCCACTGACAGTAGAGCTTCAACAATAAATAAGTTCTTCAAATTGTTTAGCTTTTCATTATCCATTAGAATCCTTGTTTCATTTAAAAACAATGAAAACTGACGAAATTCGTAAAATCTGTGCATGTTTATATTTGCAAAACTGATGACTGTAATATATAGTCATTGTTAATTCTGGAAATGCAAAGCTTTTGATGTTTAAATATAAAGTCATTGTTAATTTTGGAAATGCAAAACTGATAATTGTAATTTGAAGTTAGTGTTGATTCTATAAATGCAAAGCTTGTAACTAATCATTAAAATGTAAAGTCATTATTAATCCTGAAGCTAATTAGTATGTTTCACACTTGCAATTTTAGGTTATAATGCGATTGGGAGCAATTTGAAGTATTTATTTGGTCAAATAAAGCAGTTCAATCAGGTGATAATATAAATCTGTTGTCTTATGTTCCGTGTTCTAATAGGATATGAGGACTAAGTTGAATTGTATTTGACTGAATACATTCTATGGTTTGAGGTAATACATAGCTTATAATGTTTGAATATATTGTGTAGCACTTGAGCATAATTCTGAATCTTTATAAGATAATTACTTCCAAGTGATTCGGGTTTGATCGTGATTGGAGCAAAATAGTCGATTTTGTGAGCTCGAAGGCATTAATTGAGGTGATAATCTATTTATGTGATTTTTTTATGTGCTGGCTTTGATTATTCTTAATAATCTAACTGAAAAATAAGCTTGTACAATTGGCTTCTAAGACGTTTTATGTGATTATAGGATAAACTTCCCAACTATCTGGTGCAAATTCTAAACATTTATATTCTATTTTGTTATTCAGCTGAGTATTATCTATGGAGTTTTTAAAATCATAGACAGAAACAAAAGGTATATTATGTCTTCTAACAGTTCAAGAGACCTAAGTTGCAATGTATCCGAATGAGAGTGATTGTAAATTCTCGTGAGGCACCGTTATGTATTGTACTACCCCATTTTAATCAATTAGTAAATGGAGGTCAGTTGGTCAAGGCTGATAAATGGGGAAGATTAGGGGAATAGATTCATGGTTTGATGTAATTCATAGCTTATATTGTTTGACATAGGCTCATTGTGAAGCATTTTTGTAAAATTCTGATTGTCTGTGATGAGGAATATTCATCATCTACAATTACGGTAAATTTATCGGATTAGCTTTAGAAGGCAAACATAATAAACTATCTGAGTTAATATATATATATATATAAACTATCTGAATTTTGGACAGTATTGACACTTGAAGTGACTGGAATTTCATCTTTTCTTGCATGATAGTATTACCTTTTATGATACCCATTACCCTACTTGTAGTTTGTATTTATATTATATTTAACAATAACTTCAAAATATAAATGAATGAGATTTTATTTCCAACAACTTAACAGCTGGTTTTCATTCTTAGTATTGTGTCTTAGGCTTTAGTGAATTAGGGTAAGGTTTAGTTGTAATCCATATCCCAGTTTTTATAAGTGGGACCATATGCTTTAGTTTTCTTTGTCTTGACTTGTATGTTGATTTCCTGACCACCATGGCATTTCAAGCATAAGTGGCATTTAATAGCATCCGAGATTAAAATATAAACTTCATGCAGTGTTGAAGTATACATTAATTGACAGCATATGTATAAGTCCCAAATACATTTCATTATATACTTCACCATATATGTAATCTAATTTACTAAATTTACTCTAGATGTAGATCATGGATATTCCTCCCGACAGACTTTGGATGTACAATCAAACAAATCCTAAACAGGGGGATGCAGGGTAGAATATACCCAAGAGATTGAGACTTTTATTGAGCATGCAAGTAAATTAGAGCTATTTGTTAGAGAAGGGATCATACATTGTCCTTGTAAGAAATGCATAAGGAAGTATGATTTGTTGAAACCAGATGATATGCAACGACATCTGTACGCAAATGATTTCAAACCTAACTATTGGTATTGGACTGACCAAGGGGAGATAACACCACATATTGATTATGGGGATACAACCTCTCCTATTGACCATGGTGGCCCTAGCAACATAAATAACCAAAATCCCGAAGATCTTTTAAGCCGTTATAGGGAGATGTTTTTTGATGCAGCCATGCAAGATGGTGGGGGAATGTCAGGCGAAGATGAGGTACCTAATCCAGAGACACAAAGTTTTTATGACCTTTTAAATGAATACAACAAATCCGTGTGTGATGTGTGCGATAAACACTCCCCGTTTTCAGTTGCAGCTAGGATATTGAGTATCCAAAATGATTAAAATGCAACACACAACCTGGTCGATGAATTCATCCAGTTAATGTTAGATGTATGCCCGCCGGGTAACAGTGTGCCTAGAAACTTCTACGAAGCACAAAAACTTGTACAAAAATTAGGGTTACAAATCATTAAGATTGATTGTTGTGTTAGAGGTTGCATACTGTATTACCAGGATGATGCAGACCTAACTGAATGCAAATTTTGCGGTTCTGCGAGGTACGAGGAAAAAGAGAATGCTAGAGGCAAGAGGGAAAAAACACTAGTCTCTAGAATGCATTATCTTCCTCTCATTCCAAGACTGAAACGTCTATATGCGTCAATGAGCTCGGCGTCGCATATGACTTGGCATGCACAGAACAAATGTTCAGAAGGGAAATGTCCCATCCGTCTGATGGGAAAGAATGGAAACATTTTCACGAGTCACATCCTGAGTTTGCAAGTTGACCCGAGAAATGTAAGACTTGCGTTGTGCACTGATGGGTTCACTTTGTATTCACAGTCAGCAGCATCGTATTCATGTGGAATTAAATTCACAAGAAACGGAATTAAATTCGGGCACATACATAGCAAATTACAAGACATGCATACGTAAACGTTAAAACTCAAGCTATACGTTAAACAAGTAATATCAAATAATCACATTAGCATTAAAATAGCACATAATTGGATAATTAAATAATTAAAGGCACAAAGAACTCTCTCGTAGAAGCGTACCTGGAATGGTCGGACGAGCGGGATGTTACAAACTCCCCTCCTTCAAAAGGACCTGTTCTTAGGTCCTAAGCGAGACCTAGGAGGACTCTTGAGACGAACCCAACCCCACACTTCCGCTGAGCCAATCTGATCCACGAAAGCTGTAGACTCCTCGGGATATCACTTCCTCGATTAGAATTGAAGAAGGCTTCTCATATCCCGGTAATTCTCCTTATTTTAGCGAACTTCGTATCTAGTTTGCTCCCACTTCCGATTTGGATTCGAAAGTAGTTGGAGAACCATGCCGGAAAGGTTCTCGATCTTCAACCGAGAGCATGTTAAACATTGCTACACAAAGTTTGCCATGTCTTTTCTCATGCCACAATACCATTACCGACTCTTCAAGTCTCAAACCATGAGTGGATCTAGTCTAGTGTTCAAGCACTTCTTGAGACATAGGCTCTAACTCTCCGTTAGCCACGTATAACCGAAGTCTTCCTTAGTACCTTGGTTGTAACGGAGAAGTTTGAGTATCCTCGTGTAATCAAGGTAATTCTCTTCAAAAGCCTATCCACGTGAACCATGCCTCTTCCTTGTCTTTCATTTCACGGGATGATGGCTTCTGCAAAGACGAATCTCCAATTGAACCCCGATGACACTAGAGACTTATTCTCTAAGGCAATTCTCGATTCTTCTACCAGAACGCGTGGTCAACAATACCCTTGTCGAAACCACCCTTAGCAAGGACCACGGAACGCTGAAGAAGGACGAACGACTCCTTGAAGCAAGCCAGAAGGGTATTCTCCTCCCATGGTTAACCCGCGTAGCTCACGGTAGTTATTTTCATCTTAACGCCCCATCTTCTTCTTAGATAGGATAGGAACACTCCACGAAGAAGTACTCGATTGATGAAACTACCTTCTAAGAGCGTGTCAACTACGTCTTGAACTCTACATCCACGCTAGAGTCATCCGGTAGGGAATCTTCAAACAAGGTCGACTCCGGGATAAAGACCACGATAACCTCGATGTCCTTATCGGGAGGAAACAAATTCCAACCTTCAAAGAACCACCAAGGTGTCTTACTTCGATCTTTGTCTCCTTAAACTTGACTCAACCTCTCGTTTAACCCAAAGGAAAGTCACAAAGCTTATTGCACTGTCCTGGAATAACCAACCGCTCCCACGAAGGATATAGACGGGTTAGCCTTCAATCCAACACCCGAAAATATCGTTGACCCCGAAAGGACCTCCAAAAGCAACCACCAACACCTACGGTAACAAAGTTACCTTAACGAGAACTAGGCGCCTTCAAGAACAACCATCGGTAAGCTCGGCCCACACAACTTGCAAACACCCAAACTCTCAACTTACAACAACAAGAAAAGCAACCACCACAACAACAACAAAGGCAAAGAACGACTAGGAAACGAAGAACAAGCAACGAGAGGCAACAAATAAGGAGAAGTAGAGCAAAAATGGGTTTCCCCGAAATAAATATGCATGAATGTGGTACCATGAATGCAATTACCTCGGTTCTTGGGTTTGATTTGATCCCCAACTTGAAGCCTTTGATCCCTTCTTCTTTGTTTATTAGCCCTCGAACGATCACACTTCGGGGACTTGTGCTCTGAAGACCCACAAGCATAACATCTCTTCAACCGGGTCCAACATCCATCATAAGTGTGGTTGGTTCCTCCACAATGAGCACACGGTGGAAATTCCCTTTTGAACCAAGGAGTCTTCTGGGGGCTTGGATTTCTTCTTGTTACTTCTCTTCTTGGTCGGTGCTCCTTGTTGAATTGCTCTCTTTCCCACTTGTAGGTTAGAACAAGATGCGGGCTAAAATGATTGTTCCAGTGTATCCTTTTCATGCCCTTTTCTTGTCATCAACCGAGTTTTGACCTGTAATGCCTTCTCAACGGCTCGGTTCCATGTACTCGTATCTCTTGCGCTCAAAGCTTCTCTAAACTCATCCCGAAGGCCCTTCATGAAGTGTTTAGCTTTCAACCGATCATCGCTTGTATTATGTGGCACATAAGCACCTAACCTTTTGAACTTCTCCAAATACTTCATAATGGTGTTGTCTTCTTGTTTAAGGGCGAGAAACTCTTCAAGTCTTCGCTCTTATACAATGGCGGGCATGTACCTTTTCCTAAATTTCCGAATAAATACATCTCATAGTATTGCTTCTCCCGTCGCCTCTAATTGCTGAGTAACTCTTGCCCACCATAAATTTGCTTGGCCTTGTAAAAGTAGGGTAACAAGGTGGACTTTGTTTTGAGCTTCACATGGCCATACTCGAAATACTGCTTCTATCTCCGCGAGCCACTCTCCGGCCTCAATATCATTACCTCCTCGGAAGTGCGGAGGCTTAAAAGTTCTAAATTCCCGGTACAAAGTTGCTATTGGGTCCATGGATGATGTCCTGAAAATCTCGAAATTACAATAGAAATATAGGTGCATGTCGATTAGCAAGTACATGTTCATGTGAACGATTAACATAGTTAACATCAAATAATTCACATAAATGAGATCGTGAATGCAAACAAACACATAATCCTAAGCCGAACGACCTAAACAAACTCACACGACAATAGAGCTCGGGTTTTGCAACCAAGAGCTCTGATACCACTTCGAGATGTAACACCCCGGAGCGAAGGGCACTACATCCCCCGTACCGTAGCCCAACACGTGTAACGAAATGGGGACTCCACCCACGCATCAAACCGCGGCGAACGGGTGACAAACAACAACCCACACGCTAGCTAGGCGGTCTAGACCCTTATTCAGAGTACGCAACAAAATAAAACAAATGCGGAAGCACCAGGATCACGCATACACCAACATACATATCACAGATTTATAATTTATACATATTATGCCCATCCAAGGCCAAACTAATCATAAAACAAAAGCTCAAAGTCCGAATCATACAAAGCTTATACATAGTACCATACTTATACATATTTATACGTAGTACCAAAACTGAAAGTAAAGATGCAAGGATGCAAACACTCTCCTACACAAGCTGAACAACTCAAAGTAAAAAACCACCGCCTAGAACGAACCGAAGACCTGCACCTGCAAACTCAGTAAATGAAGGGAGAAAAAAAAACAACGAAGAGGGGTCAGTCCTAAAGACTGGTGAGGGGGCTAACACACACACCCGTACATAGATATAGAGCAAAGCATAGAGCATATTCAAATCTTAGAGTATTCATGAACCGGGCATGGTTTTTGCAATCCAAATTATTTTAACACGTGATAGCATATATATAAAAAAAAGGTTTAGGGCCGAAGGCCAACATCAACCAAATTTTAAGAATTAGAAGTCCTCACCTGTTTCATGAATCATAAACGGAAACATAACACCCACACATCACTCGGCGAGTACGAGTGCACAACCAACCTCCTTCACAAGACAAAACTCGAAACTTAACACACAAAGATTTAAAACAAACACATACACATACCTCCTTACTCCATGGGATGAAAGGGTGGCCACCCTTCGCATCCACGCTTATACGTTAGGGTTGTGAGTTTCATGACACTCACGCCCAAGGACTCCGTCCCCCACCTCCCTCCGAGTGGGTTTCGGGTTGATCCTATAAAGTGGAGAAGTGTCCGGGGTTGTAACCGTCGACCCCGATGGTCGTCCCGGGTCTCCCACTACACATAAACTTACACATATCACAAAGCTTATCTCGCCAAAACATATCATACACACACACACATCAACCCATTTTCAAAGCAAAGAGACGAAAATAGAGCTTACTTATACATAAAAGTATTTTTCAAACGTTTCATAACAAAAGGGCCAATTCCCACAAAATATATATCATACACATATCTATATACATATATACATATAAGTCACATGCGGGCTTAAAACACATTTAGGGTTGTAGGTTGTAATAACTAAAAGAACAAAACCTCACCTTGTCGACCATAGCGACGAAACAAACACAAACCCTTCTAAGAAACCACCTCGTCAACCACGGGGCACACCTAAAAGCAAAGCAAAGATCACAAGGCAAACTTAGACTCAAAATGAACCACTTAGACGCTCGGCATATGCATATGGATGCGTATGATGCTTAAGGAATGCAACAAAGTAGCACTTATATCATATGAATTCATACCAAATCACATTGATGCATAAATCACATATTTCACGTTAACAAGTTCACAAGCTTCATGCAATTTCTACAAAACCCTCACTATTCAAGCTCTAACTTATATATCAAGCAATCATGGATTAAAACTTGCAAAATGAAGGCAAAGTGAGCACAAAGACATGGAGGACACAAAAATGAAGTTATCTCTTCAAATGGATGAGAAAAGATGGAGCTTGGAGGCAAAGCTTGGAGCAAAAATGGCAAACTCTTCTTCTTCCTCTTCTTTCTTCTTTCCTTTCTTCCTTTCTTCACTTTTGGAGCAAAATATCTTGTGGGGGTGAGGGGTCCGAAATTTTGGCTGGGGAAGGAGAGAGGGGAGTGTATACAAGGCATAAAATTCATGGTTAAGGCTACGTGCTCGTCAAAGGGTGTCTTCTTGTCGCTACGTGCTCGTTTCGGTCAACTTTTGGAGGGTCAAATGGGTTTATAAAATTACAAACTTAGATTCCTTGGCTTGCTTTCTTCGTTATGAGTCTAACGCATCTTCCGGAATTCGAATCCGAATTCCCAAGCTCAAGGTACGCCTTCTGAAACACGAGGTGCGCTAAACGCATTAGGCCCTCAAGTCCCTCACAAATCCCATTTTTACAAAACGAGCCAAGAACCACATAAATCAAACTCTAAAACATGTAACGAGCACATAATCACATTCATAACTCACGTAGTTAACATATATAAAAAATTCACAAGAAACGGAATTAAATTCGGGCACATACATAGCAAATTACAAGACATGCATACGTAAACGTTAAAACTCAAGTTATACGTTAAACAAGTAATATCAAATAATCACATTAGCATTAAAATAGCATATAATTGTATAATTAAATAATTAAAGGCACAAAGAACTCTCTCGTAGAAGCGTACCTGGAATGGCCGGACGAGTAGGATGTTACATGCAATACTTTCGGGGTGGAGCACGCATGGTAGACTAGCATGCCCGTATTGCATGGATGAAAGTAAGGCAACTTACTTGGTTAACGATAGAAAATTTAGTTGGTTTGATTGTCATCGGATGTTTGTTGAACCGAATCATCCGTACAGGAATAACAAAATCAATTTTAAGAAGAACCGAACTGAATATGATCCTCCATCGCGTATGTTAAATGGGCAGGAATTGTGGGAACAAGAGCAATTCTTCCCAAAAGTTACAGACCAACCTGATAATCCTAAAACAAAGCATCTTTTGGGAGTTGCCATATTGGAAGGATCATTTGATTCCGCATAACTTAGACGTTATGCACATAGGGAAAAATGTTTTCGATAATATTTTCAACATGGTCATGGACATGCCCACAAAAACAAAAGATAATGTAAATGCACAGTTAGATATGAAGGAGTTGTGTAGGCATCCAAACCTAGAATTAAAGCCTGCAAGTAATGGGAGATGGGTAAAGCCAAAGGCTAAGTATGCTTTAACGTTAGCGTGAAAACGGATAATCTGTGAGTGGATTAAACAACTCCAAATGCCTGACGAATATTCATCAAACTTGATGAGGTGTGTTGATGTTCAGTCAGCTAAGACACATGGAATGAAGAGCCATGATTGCCATATTTTTATGGAGCAATTCTTACAGATTGCCTTCAAAGAATTGCCCGATAATGTTTGGAAGCCTTTAGCTGAATTGAGTAAATTTTTCAAGGATTTGTGTTCGAGTACGTTGAGACTTGAAGATCTAGACAAAATGGAGAAAAACATTCCTATTATACTTTGCAAACTCGAGCGTGTCTTTTTTCGACGTAATGGAATATTTGCCAATTCATTTGATCGAGGAGGCTCGGTGTGGAGGCCCTGTACAATTTAGATGGATGTACCCATTTGAAAGGTAAATCTTCTAAATCAAACTCCTATATTTTTTAATAAATTTTAAATGGTTAACTAAAATTTAATTTTTCTTTTCCACAAAATCAAGATTTCTAGGTAAAATTAAAAGGACCATTAAAAACAAGATGAGAGTGGAGGGCTCAATTTGTCAGGTATATTTGCGCTTGAGACGGCCCACTTTTGCTCGTACTACTTTGAGGATGAAGTTCGTTCCGTGAGGACCAGGGTAGGGAGAAATAATGATGGGGGTGATAATGATGATTCCACGGCACCTATAATATCGATTTTCAATAAACCGGGGCGTGTATCTGGTACAATTAAAGAACATCATATTACCAATACAAAGGAATACAATGCTGTCTGGCTTCATATTTTGCTAAACTGTGACAAAGTTCATGTTCATTTCAAATAAGTAAGATAGAGAATTTATAACAATAAAATAGTTTATTTCAATTAGTTATACATAGATGTTTTAATAAATGCTAATTAATATTATAGTGGATTCATCAAACGGACTGGCATGCAAAATGGAGATAATAGCGACCACATTGATAGAAACTTTGTACGCTGGTTCACCAATCATGTAAGGTTTAATTAAGTTTGTAATACTAATTAATAGGATTCAATGTTTGAAAGTAATTCAATAACAAAGCATATAATATTTGTTAGTTTCAAAACCCCGATAATGGAATTGGTGATCCTTTGTTGCAACACTTGTCTTAGGGCCGAATACAATGGTTAGAACATTTCAGAAGTACTTTGTCAATGGTTTAAAATTCCACACAAAGTCATGGGGCCAAGGGAAAAAAACAATGAATTTTGGAGTTTGGTTAAAAGGAAATTCGGATGACAGAAATATAACGGATGACTATTATGGAATGTTAGAAGAGATAATGGAAGTGGAATTCTCAGGTTATCCACCGAAGAAAGTTGTTTTATTCAAATGTGAATGGTTTGATCCCACACCCAAGTAGGGACTCGTATTGGTAATGCAGAAAGCATAATCATTGAGGTAAAACACACGAGCCAATACAAAAGGTACGATCCTTTCATATGTGTACAGCTAGCCAGTCAAGTTTATTATGTACCCTATCCTGGTCGAATCAAAGATAAGCTACATTGGTGGGCCGTTATTAAAACCAAACCAAGAGCAACAGTAGAATTAGTGGACTCGCTTGAGATGGCATACCAAAACGATGTTAGAAAAAATATTATCCCGATAGAAACAGATGATGTGGTTGGGCCTTTAGCCGACACCAATGTTAGCCTACATGAATTTGTTGAGGCTAAAATTAGCACATATGGCGAAGACGACGTTGATGATGTTGCTGATGATGAAATATTAGTTGAATAACATGACTAGGATGGGGAAAACAGTCTTAGTAATTGACTTGGTAATATATTTTTCATAAAATTTGTCTTTATCCAGTAACTTCTGTGATCTGGACATTTAGTGATAAATTTGTTTTATGTGTGATATATAAAGACCAAAAGTTACCTTCTTCCGTGAATTTAAACTATTCTTTTTTTTTTTTTTTTTGTGAATATTAGTGGCTGAGTATGTTTTTAAATGAATACATAGTTGTTGCAAATTTTGATGAACTCTCAACCAATTTTATGTGGTCCGATTGTCTGATTTTGTTAAGGTTTGATTGGAATAGATGTTGGGCGGCATGATTGGCTATAGGTCAACTTGATCAGTTGTTGATTCGGGTGTAACCTGCTATTCAAGGTAAAATTTTATACGAGCTGACAGAAATGCATATGTTTGATTGTTTTGGTTGAAGTAATTAGATTTCTAATCAAACTACATTTAAGCTGCCACAAAATTACCCTAAAATTAACCTGAAATAAGTTAGAAAGAGTCTAATCAGAATTTTTTTTCTACATTCGTCATTTTCTTGAATGCATAATAGTATGAAACTGGAGTCCCTAATCAGATCGCCTGATACTATGTAATTATAATAAAAAAACAGACTCATATTGTGCTAACTGTTTGAAATTTAGTCTAAAATTTGAAAGAAATGTCTAATTTTGGTTTGCATTTTTACAACCTAACTATTTGCCAGATTTGCACATCTGTTGCATATCTGTTTTTAATTACAGATGGACCAGCAACCGAGGATCCCGAACAAAGCTTTGTACGCAAGGGCTAGTGGGTAGGGGTAGAGATATTCGACCGATGCCATCACTAGTTACCACTGCGAGCCCCTCACCGGAAGCCTCTTCGACACAGCCACTCGTCCCCTTAAATACACTGTCACCTGGCCCCTCCAATGTACACACACCAACCCCCTCCAGTACGCTGTCAAATGTGTTGGGAAAACGAGACAGAAACACAGCAAAAATTAAAAATTTTCCCAACTAAGCAAGGATCGAATCTTGCAATTTCTATTCCCAAATTCGTAGAGATCAAGAAACTCACTTAATTATAAGCTTTCTTGACACGTTCTAGCCGCCCAAGAATGTTCTTCTCGCGGCTTGATTCCCAAAAGCTCCTTCGAATCTTTCAAGACTTCACGATAGTAGCCCTTTAGAGAAACAGTCCACCAACCGCGACCACGATCCGAATAGGGAGGATGCTAGTTCTATATTCGGTGTTTAGGCTCTAAGGTTTTGTGTATAATTATGGAGAAGGAGAATTGTGTATCATCTCCCTATGGGGTTCGAACCCTCTATTTATGAGGCTAGGGTTCGAACCCCACTCCTTGTTGGACAAGGAATTCCAAACTCTTTTGGAAAGAGATTTCTTGCTTGGAGACTAAGTCTCTTACTTTGACCAAAAGTCCACCTTTTGACCAACTTGTTGGGCAATAATAATATCTAACTCTCTTAGATATTTTATTTTACTTTATTTATTAAATATTAAATAACTTGAAGACTAATAATTAATTAATTCATAATTAATTATTTATTGGACTTTATTCCTCCAAATTAGAACTTTAATATTAATTCAAAATTAAATCAAAGTCCATTAAATAATTAACACATTAATTATTTAATATATATACACATAAACAGGTGACTACACACGTGTCATCCACGTGTCACAAGGACACGTATCATCCACGTGTTCCACACGTGTGATCCACACGTGTGGGCCCCACCATTCTCTTAATGGTTCGATCAACTCGTTTAATCGATTCAAGCCTTAAGCCATGTGACCGGGTTGTTGTGTGTGACCCTCTAGGTTCTTAATTCAATTAGCAGTGACCCTAATTAATTAATTCTCTAATTAATTAATTAGAGAATTAATTAATTAGTCCACAGATCAAACGACCATAGTCTAGCAACAGGTGTTTGACCCCTAGCTGAAAAAGAATGTCTCGATTCGACAGAACCTTTAAGTCATTGACATATGTGAGATACAATCTACGTCCCATCTCTCAATCAAGATCTAGGGCAAGGGAATAATTAGAACCCTAATAATCTTGATCTTAATGCTAAGTGCATTTCATATCCATTTGATCTCAATACAAGAAACTCTTTTCTTGATGTCTTGATCCACTGCCTTGGCCAAGGACTCCTAGATGGCATATGAATGACTTACACAATAAGAGATCATCATCTTGCTAATGCAAGCGTAGGTCCTTTATTGATTCTCATATACTTTTATGTGCCACTTATGCAGGCCCAGCATAAGCCTTGAATCAGTTGTCTAAGGCGACACCCTTTAAACTTACACCTAAGACTACAGAGTTAGCTCATAAAGTATCAATGGAACCTCAAGTTTAAGGATCACTTAATCACATCAATGACACGTGAGATATTTCCTAATCTGGAAGTTTCTATTTCCAAATATAGAAACTTCCTTTCCCATTTAGGAATCTTCTCACATGGGACACCTCAGTGTACCTACTTAGAATAAGTAAGCACCCCCATGTATCACACACGTATCAACTATACACTTTGCACCCCATGAAACAAGGTGGTCCTTCTTAAGGGTGTGATCACACGAGCAAGGCTCGAATGAGTCAGGTTGACACTCCCACTGTCTTTTGGACTCATCGGTTTGGAGTGATTTCTAATCATGACTTATGTGATATAGGGCTCGTCTCATGAACCACTTTACCTAAATGGTTAAGTCCTATAAGTCATATTGATTAGGGGAGTTCTTATACATGCGCAGTCAAAAGGAAACACACAATCAAAGAAGAGCATATAAAGAAGTGTTGCCTCAATTTGTATTATTCAAAGATTGTCTGTGATTTACAAAAGGAAAGTACTAAAGCAGACTATTACAACGGCTTTCAGGGTACTATTCCTAACAATCTCCCACTTGCCCGTCAAAGCCATTCAGGAGCTAATCTAAGTCCCATCTTCGCAAGATGACCTTTGAAAGCTTCTCGACTAAGGGGTTTAGAAAGCGGGTCTGCCACGTTCTCTGCTGATGTGACCCTCTCAATTTGCACATCACCTCGCTTGATGATATCACGGATTAGGTGATACTTCCTCATAATGTTCTTGTCCGTTGGTGAGATCTTGGTTCTCTTGCTTGAGCAACCGCCCCAGTGTTGTCACAAAACACAGTAATGGGGTCTTCCATGCTAGGAACGACATTCAAATCTTGAATGAAGTTTCAAATTCAAACACCTTCCTTAGCTGCATCGTTTGCAACTAAGTATTCGGCCACAGTGGTCGAATCTGCAATGGTCTTTTGCTTAGAACTTTTCCAACTCACTGCTCCGCCGTTAAGGCAGAAAATGTATCCTGACATTGACTTAAAGTCATCTAAGTCAGATGCAAAGCTTGCATCGCAGTATCCTCCGACTACTAGATCTTTCTATCCTCCGTATACTAAGAATAAATCCTTAGTGCTTCGCAAGTACTTTAGGATATTCTTCACGGCAGTCGAGTGACATTCTCCAGGGTCTGATTGGAAACGGCTCGTTACACTAAGTGCATAAGCCACATCCGGTCGAGTACATAGCATTACATACATTATTCTACCTATTACCGAGGCATAAGGCACATGAGTCATTCTTTCCTTCTCAAGGTTTGTCTTAGGACACATCTTCTTTGAAAGATATGTTCCTACACTCATGGGAAGAACCTTATTATTCGCATTCTCCATACTAAATTGTTTTCGTACTATGTCTATGTACATTGATTATGATAGTCCTATCAATCTCTTAGATCTATCTCTATAGATCTTTATCCCGAGAATATAGGACGCATCACCAAGATCTTTCATCTCGAAATGGTTTGATAACCAAGATTTGATAACTTTCATGTCATCCTTCTAATTCCCAATTAGAAGGATGTCGTCAACATAAAGTACCAATAATTGCACTGAAGTCTCCAACTCCTTTCTATACACGCAGGACTCATTCGAGTTTTGAACGAAGCCAAATGCTTTGACTGGTTCATCAAAACGAATGTTCCAATTCCTAGAAGCCTATTTCAATCCGTAGATTGATCTTCGGAGTTTGCAAACCTTTTGCTCACTCCCGCTGAATGTGAAACCTATAGGTTGATCCATATAAATGTCTTTATCAATATCTCCATTGAGAAAGGCAATTTTCACATCCATTTTCCATATCTCATAGTCGTAATATGCAGCTATGGCAAGCATGATCCGAATGGACTTTTGCATTGCAACCGGTGAGAAGGTTTCATCAAAGTCCACACCTGGCCTTTGAGTGAATCCTTTTGCAATCAGTCTTGCCTTATAGGCTACAATGCTTCCATCTACTCCAAGCTTTCTCTTAAAGATCCATTTGCAACCTATGGAGTTGACCCCATCAGGCAAATCTACCAAGGTCCAAACTTGGTTGGAGTAAGTGGAATCCATTTCGGATTTCATAGCTTGTTTCCACTGTTCAGAATCCGAGTCTGACAGTGCCCCCTCATATGTTAGAGGATCATTATCCTCTTGAGAGATTTTATGGAGAAAACCATACCATCTCTTCGGCTATCTAGGAATGCGTTCAGAACGCCTTAGAGGAGGATTTTCACGTGTATCGAAATGCATGATTGGTTGCGGGGTATCAGAATGGGACGTGTCCTCTAAATATGGCATGGGAATATCTCGAATTTCTTCGAGTTCTATGATCTTGCCTTTCTTTTCTTCTAGGAACGATTCCTCAAGAAAAGTTGTTTTTCTTGAAACAAACACGTTTTGTTCAGTTTGATCATAGAAGTAGTATCCTATGGATTCCTTAGGATAGCCAACAAAGTAGCATAAGTTAGAACGAGCTTCTCTTAACTCAGCCCTACTTAGCCCCACACCCTCCTAACTCAGCCCTCTTTCACTCTCTCTAAGCCTCACTTTCGTTCAGCCACAAGAGAGAAGGAAAAGCAGCAGCAAACCGAGATGAAGGGGTGAGAAGGAAGCTCCATGCCATTTTTCGATTTCCAAGCTCGTTTCTCATCCGATTCGGCTCAAATTTGAAAGGTAAGTTCGGATTTCTATTCTCCATCTTATCCTATTTCTTTTATGTCTAATTTTTCTGAATTGCATCATCATTTGAGCATGCTTTGGACATTCATGTGAATAGTAAGGGTTAGAGCTCCTTTTGATGAATTTGCTTGATCTCTTGTATTTTCTTTGAGTTTGATTCATGCTAATTGAACCTAATATATCCTATAATACTTATATGGACCGAATTTGCATGCTAGCTTAGGATTCATGGAGGTTTGATTCAAGAATTTAGAGTTTTGGATGAAAATGAGCATGTTTGATCCCTTCTCCCTTCCCTTGCATATAGGTTCAGATTTAGCATGGTTTTTGGCATGAAATTGTTGTACATTTGCTGCATAATCGTTCTCTTGTATGTTGGCTTGAGTTAGGATGGTTTTAGTGAGGTTTTAGGTGAGTTTTGTTGCTATTTTCGCGTTCTTTTGCTGTTGTCGCCTGCGGTTGCGACCGCGACCAAAATGTGGGTGTTTTGGGTAGCGGCCGTGACCTGTTTTCGCCCTTGTTTTGACTTGTTGCTGCCTTGCTTGCTGGAGGAAGTGTGGTCGCGGCGTGACCCCTTTTAGCGGAAGTTTCGAATTGCTTCCCCCTTGTTTGTTTCGTTTGTCATTTCTTTGTGTTCTACGTGTTTTCCTTGCTTCTTTCTTATCTTTTATGCATGTATAACTTGTTATATTATGTGTTACGAGAATACCTGTGAAATTAGTACGTGAATTCGATGCTCTTACGTGAAATAAATGGCCTAACATGCTCTTTTTGCCTTATACATGCATGCATGCAAGAATGTTACATTTATTTGATTCGTATGATATATATTTGCTTCTTTTATGGTACGTATGAATCGTATACATGCTATTTAATGTGTTAAGCTTGTTGTATGAAATATATGAATTCATTTAACGTGAAATAAATGGCCTACGTGCTTCATATGTGCTTAAACGAGCATGCATGAGCATATGTGACGTTTAATTGCTTTGCATGGTATTTCCTTGATCCTTTCATGACTTACATGCATAGTTAATTTAATATATGGCATGTTGTGTGTGTTATATCAAATTCATGAAGCCATTTAGCGTAATTTATGGAATTTAATACTAGTTATGAATTTACATGCATTCAATGACCTCTCATTGTATTTCTTATGCATCATTTGCATTTATATACATATGCCGAGCGTTTAAATGGTTCATGTTTAGTCTAAGGTTGTCTTTGGTTGTTTGTTTTGTCTTTAGGTCCATTTCGTGGTTGACGAGGAGGTGTTTTAGAAGTGTTTTGGTTCGTCATGTCCGGTGTGGTCGACAAGGTGAGGTTTTCTTCCTTTTTTAGTTAAGTGACCTACAACCGTACATGTATTTTTAAGCCCGCGTGCGATATACGTATATATATAATTATGTAAATACGTGTTTGATTAGTATTTTGTGGGATTTGTCCCTTTTTCTATGTATTATTGGAAAAACGTTTTTATATATACGTAACCTATTGTACGTTTATTTGATTTGAAAAGGGTTGGTGTGTGTGAACATTTTAAAATAGCAAGAATTACGACTTTGAATTAGAAGTCGGAAAATTATGAAATTTCAAAATTTATTAAAATTATGAGTTATGAATTAAGAAATGGGTCGGGAAGTGGTATGTGATTCTCGGGTCGGTCATGGGGTCGCCGAGCTCTCTCATCAACACAACCCCAATTTTATGTAGGGAAATTCGCCCATCCTCAGGAGTTCGAGGGGAAGGCGGTTTCTCGAGCACCGGCGGTTAACACCCGTCCGGGAGCGGGTAGGATCCCCCGACTCACACATTTTGACGGGAGAACAGGGTTGAGTGGACGTCAACTCATCCCTAAATGGTGAAAGGTGGGATTATTTATGAACTTTGATTTATTTTGATTCCGTTTATGTTTTGAAAGGAGTTAGGTGGGTTTGAACTCGTTCTCGCCGAGTCTTTTGATTTCGATTATGTTTGTTGTTCGTGGAACGGGAGTGGATTTATAATTACTAAAAATTGGTTTATTTTGGGCTTTTGCCCTAAAATCTCTTTTATATTTAGTATCACGGGCTAAAATATCTTACATTGCAAAAACCACGCCCCGGTTCATGAACTTTTAAATTTGAATAAGCTCTGCTCTCATTTATACGTACGTGTGAGTGTGTTAGCCCCCTCACCAGTCTTTAGGACTGACCCCTCCTCGTTGTTCTCTTTTTTCCCTTTCTTTTGGTTCTTTAAGTTGCAAGTGCAGGTCGTCGGTTCGAGCTAGTCGGCGTTCTTTTATTTTCGAGTGTTCAAGTAGTGTCTTTTGCATATTTTTCATCTCTACTTTCCAGTTTTGGTACTACGTATAAATATGCTACTATGTATAAATATGGTTAAGTTATGTTTCAAATTCGAATTGGAGACTTGTATGAATTTAATTTGGCCCGGGTTGGGAATGACATGTATAATTGTTTTATTGTATCCCTATGATGATAACATGTATATTTGTATATTTAAAATCCTGGTGCTTCCGCATGTGTATTTGTTTATTTCGCGCACTCTGAATTAGGGTCTAGACCGCCTAGCCTAGGTGTGATTTTGTTTGTCACCCGTTCGTCGTAGCTTGGGGCGTGTGCGGAGTTTCCATTTCTTTACACGCGTTGGGCTATGGTGTGGGAGGTGTAGTGCCTTTTGCTCCGGGGTGCTACAATCTAGTACTCAATAAGCTAGTACTCAATTTACTCTAGTTAGTGTAAGGTTTAATATTGCCGAGTAACCTGTTGTTAAGGTTCTGCAAGAGTCTATTGCATCAACGCAGTTTTCATACATCTTTAATGAGTGGTTCTTAATGCCTATAATTACATTTAAAGTCTTGCGCAATTTTTAAGTATGCTTTGATTTTTTTGGCTCAAATATTTTGTCAATACTTTATGTAGGAAGCTGCTACGGGTGAAACACCATCCACCAGAGTTGTATACCACGTGACGTTTGTTAAGGTTGCCGATAGGGAGAAAGTGATTGCTGAACTACCCCTGAAGATGAACGCATTCAATACGAGTTTTGTTCTAATGTTTTCCATTTTAAGTTCTACATATGCAACCAATAACATTTTACAAAAGGTTATGCAAATGGATACGTAGGTAAGATACAAGAATGTCATTGAGGAGCAGGAGAGGCGCCTGCTCGAGGATTCCAGTTACACTATGATTGATGATATTTCATTGTGGAGTCAGGCTCAAGGGGGTCCAAACAAGAAAGGATGGTTGACTGGGTTGAACTACTTGCCGAAGTCCTCTCACACTGTAGGTTCTAGTGCAGCTTCGACATGTTATAGCTCACGATCACTTAAGCCACGGGAGGACCCTGACATAAAACTGGTCAAGGATGAAATTTTCGAGCTCAAGCTTTCCCAGCAACAAATTCTAAATACCATGCAATAGATGTTCGAGATGCTTTAATCACCCGGTAATAGGAAACTTTTCCATGACCAACCATTGGATGTCGACATTGAGGAAGTAGATGATGATGATGGAGGTATGAGTGTATATTTGCTATTTAGATTTTGTCTTTCCATTGAGTTTTGGAATATGTTTTTAAATCTATTATCACTAATCTTTTTTTCAATCTATTATTTGTGTATATTTGGGAATATGTATTAAGATTTAGGAATATGATTAGGATATAAGTAGTCATTAAAGTTTTGATTAATACATGTTTTACACCTTCAAATTACATTTAGTAAACTATTCTATGATTAATTTTACTTTCTTGGCTGCAAATACACTTTGTTTGTTTATTTGACAGCTCCTACTTCAACTCGGCATGATGATGTATTGACTTGCACTATGGTATGAGAGTTAGGTGTGTATTTTCAACACTACATAGCTAGTTGAATGATTCTTCATGCTTTCTTTTTTTCAGATTTTCAGTGAGGCTTCTTCTTTTCATGGTGTAGGTTAAATGATAGTGACTCCGACAAGTTAAAGCGACTTTATTATTGGAGGTTGAATTTTTTCCTTGGACTTTGTATAAATTTACCTTATGCTTTTTTATAAATTCACAACTGTATGGGAGATTTGTGTGCTGGCCTGGATACATTTGGTGTTTTACTATCAAACTAGCTGTTTGTTTTCAGAATTATATTTACAATTGTAGATTTTATGAACTGATTTCATACATTTATGACATATATTGATGTGACGCCCCGTTTTCTCGAAGGGCGTTCTTACGACATCAACAAGTAAGTCTCTACACTTATGTGTGTTTAATTTAAGAGTTCTTGAATTATGTGATTTAATGTAAATCCAATTTAATATGTGTTTATTCGAATTATTCTAAGATTATTGTCAACTTGATTAATTACGCGCATATTTAACCCTAACTACCTAATTTGATTTAATTCAAATTTATTCCATGAAATAATTGTCAAGTGATTTTAAATCCATCATGTTACTTAACTTGTTTAATTTCGGTTTACTTGAATTCCTTGAGATTAATTGTCAATCATGTGTTTACAAAATGCCGTTAAATTATACGAAAAGTTTCTAAAATTAAATTGAATTAAACTCTAATTGGTAAATCTCTATTTCACTTTTATTTGTAAAATTAATTCGGAGCTTGAATGTTTATTCGTAACTTTACTAATTTTATTTACGATTAATTGTACGCGATATTTATCCTTGCTACGCGATAAGGATACCCGGTTATATATAGATTGTGCACAAGAGACATTTCTCCCAATCCCTTTTTCTCTCTCTCTCTCTCTCTCCTCTCCCACTTTCTCTCTCCCGCGGGTTACTATCGCGGCTTCGGTTACGAGCCCATAACTCGATCGTTTCTCGACAGAATTCAACAAACGAATAGTCCATTTTGATTAACTCGGCGAGACCGACGTAAGAGTACCAATTTCACAGCCTAACGATGAACGACGGCGAAGATATCACTGATTTTCAGACGCCCAGGCGGGTGGCAGCGGACCGCGACTTCGCCGCCCATTTCCGGCGGCTTCCGGCGGCTTCCGGCGGGATTTCAGCAACACGCGCCCATGACCCATAAAGTAGACTTCCAGGCGCTTCGTTTGACGTTGGTGGCGCGGCCATCGGAGCAGAGACGACGCCGCACGCGCCGCCCAAAGCTCGTGCCGGCGGCGTGAGTTACTGTAGCAGCAGCGGCAGAAACTTCGGCGGCCAACGGGGGCCTTTTCCGGCCATCTTTTGGTCTCAGGCTCTTCACAAAAGTTGTTCAGAACGACGAGAACTAGTGACCTGTCATCAGGCGACTCCAGATTCGGTGGTTTGGTGGCGGATCGGTGGCGGCAAAGTGCCGGTGCAACGGCGGCACTAGCTCCGAGGATTTTTCCGGAAAGCTACCTTAGGGCTTTCGAAGAGCTCGTCATGGGTAAGACAACACCTCTTTCGGATCGTATTTTGGTTCACCGGTTTGGAAGTAATTTGAGTTTGAAGATTTAGGGTTTTCGTGCTCTTAGATTTCAGATCTACGACAATTGGCTTGGAATTTCCAGAAATTGAGTGAGGATTCAGAACGGGCACGAAGACTTCATTCAGGAATGATTTTTCGGGATTTTTCCGGCGACCTTCGGCGGCGGCCCGGCGGCGGTCCGGCCAAATTCCGACAGCTACAGTGGTGGCGTTCCAGCGGCGTTTGGTCAGAATGTTCGTCTCGTTGTGGTGAGTTCAACGCCACCTTCCGTTCGTTAATCGGACACTCGATCTATTTATTACGAATTATTTTGCGTAATTGTGATTATTTGAATTAATTGTTTTAAGTGCAAATAAATTGGTTATTGTTGGTTTGTTGATCGAGATGTATTCTAATCATATATGAAAACATGTGTTGAATGGATTGTGATATGTATGAATGTTTCGATTTACAATTTGAATCCCGATGTGATGAATTTACGCTATTTGTTAAGTACGAAGGGGTGTTAGTGTAATATCTAGAAACTAATCTTTTATGTGACTAAATGAACTTGAATGATATTTTAGAAGAACGAACATATTGTGATTTCTCTATATGAATTTAAGACGTTCTCAATGTTATGTTTGTTGTAAATTGTGTTTCCAATATTAAATTTAGATACATGAAGGATGCTTGAACAACTTGAGACTTTATGCATGATAGGAGTTAGAATTGTAATATCTTGATTTACTCTTACTACTTGAAAATGATATATTATGAATTACGATAAATTGATAATTGTCATGTTTGTAAGTAATTAATTCCTAGTGGAATAACTATATAAACACTTTAAACGAACAATTATGCTTAGTAATCAACTAAGGGGATGTATGTGTAATAATTCTAAACTTTTATAAATAACTTAGGGGATGTAAGTGTAATATTTATGAAACTACGAATGTGATTTGAGCTTGTGTACCAAACATGTTGTGAAGTTGTAAAGTATGATCTTAAGTGAATTAAATGTACTCTTTATTTGTATCAAGCATGCCATCTATGCACAACAACTTTGTATGTTTATACGATCAAGTTGCTCTTACTTATGCACTTTATAACTCGACATGAACTTGATGCTTAATTCTAATATTATAATTGAACCCTGTGACATTGGATGATTTAATATGCATTTTGTGAATACATTGACTTCCTAAATTGATTGTGCATCTTTGGATATGGAATTACGTGATGGTTGCTTGTAAATATGACCTTATTGAGCATTGATATGCCTTGAATGACCACGACACCTTATCCAAGCACAACATGAACACTTATGCATAACCACGATCATGTTGAGCAACGCCGTGCGTCTTGTTTGGTTCATATATAGAGTCTAAGTCTGGGCTTCTGTATGTCTTGTCACAGAGTTTGGTGGTGCCGGTGGGCCCGAGGTTTAGAGTGTTTGGCCCTTCACACTCTCAGACTCTACTTTCACGAGGTGAGGTTTAGGATTTTGTATAGTTAAGCGACCTATGGCCTTAAAATGATGATTTCAATCCTTGCATGCGGTTATATACTATGTATGATTAGATATGTGTTGGATATGATATGATTATGACCTTGTGGACCATCCTTGGTTTTGAAGAAAAATTAAGTATTAAGGCATATGTAAGCTATTTTGGAAAACTCTAATATATTATGATTCTGTAGCGAGTTGCCATGAAATATTGGCATATGTATGTATGTTATGTTATGTGGATCCAGGAGCTGGTACGAGTGGAGACCGGCACGGCATAGGGCCATCGGATAAGCCACTGTGCTAGTTCCATTTGAGACATCATTGCGCGACCTTAGGGCGATGAGGGAGGCGTGATATCTTGAGCCTTCGGTGTACAGCCGGGGAGGACTCTTGTGGGTTCGCTACCCCTTGAGGGTTTGTATGTATGTTATTGATGGTTAGGGCCAACGCGTGGCTCTTCCATCATTGGAGTAGAGGATGGATTGATTCTGCTTTATGTTCTGTTCAGTTATGAGGAGTAAAGGTTGGAAGCCCGTACTCGCCGGGTATATGTTATGAATATATAGGATTTGTGAAACGGGATAGGCTTCTCTAAATGGTTTTCCAAACTTATACTATTTTGGGTATTTCAACTAGGTGTGCGTTAGCCCCCCTGACTCATTCAGTTGACTGACACCTCATTTTATCTTTTAGTTGCAGGTTCTTTTGGCTTGAGCTAGGCGGAAGTGAGTCTTCTGAGTCACACTTGTCAGTCTAGTAGGTGTTAGGATGCATTTGTCGCATACTCTACTTATTTTATGTATTTATGTTTCACATTTGCAGATTATGTTTATGTTCTATTTAGACTTCAACCCGTGTGGGGTTAGTAAGATAGTATTTGGTTGTTACTAGATATTGATGATATTTATGTTGTTTATTATGTTGGATTATGTATGTCGATATTCAGGATTAGGTATCTATGCTAGTTGAACCCGTCACCTGCTTTGCATGTTTTGTTTTAAATGCTTCCGCTATCTATTGTTGTTGGTTTTAATTGCTTCCGCACTCTGAGTTTTTGTCAAGTTAGATCCGCCTAGCCTAGTGTGTGAGTTGGTCTCCCGTTCGCTCTGATTCGGATTCGGGCATGGATTTCCATTTCATGTTCTGGGTCTGGGTCATAGTGCGGGGGATGTGGCATCCTCCGTTTGGGGTGTTACAATTGAGCAGTTTGTGTTTATTGAGCATGAATTTGGTATGGTTGATGAATTATAGAGCAGTTTTGGCTTTTATTTTTGGTTCCTGATATTGGTTTGTGTGGTTACATTGATATATATGTTTCTTTCATTTTTGGTTTGGTCAATTTTGAACAAATTTAGCGTTTTAAAAATACGTTTTGCCTAAAAGACAAGAAACAACCACAAAAAATTTGCCCAGAATTCCAACGGAATTACGACGGAAAGTCGTCGCAATACTGTCGTAAATACAATCTTAAAAAAACAATGTCAAACCAATGGCAAGCTCCCGTCACTGTTTTCTAATGAAGACCAACTGGGTAACCCTTCGAAAAGGCAATAGCCACGCAATGTTCTATAGATTAATTCCGATGGGCGCCATAGGATAGTCGTCAAAAATAATTTTCGACGAATATACGACGGATATTGTCCCGTCGGGAAGTAATTATTTACAATAGCCGTTGGAATATTCTAACAAAAGATACCGTAGGAATGTCGTCGGTCTTCCGTCGTAATCAGCTTCCAACAAAAATCCGACGGCTTTGAACCGTTGGATTCACCAATCCAACGTATGCCCATTATACCGTCGGAATGCCGTCGGAAGGACGTTGGCACCTGGATTCCGACGATGGTTTTACCCACGGGTCTAATTCTATCGTTTTACCGTTGGAATGTCGTGGGGATTCAACTATACTAATGGGAAACCGATGAAATTCATGGAAATTCCGTCGATTTTCGGCCAGTTTTTTGTAGTGTATTAAAGACTTACTACTAATGAAATTTGAATTTGCTTGAATGATCATCTCTTCCTTTCCTTTCTTGCTCGGGTGTATGCATGTGACAGAGTGATGAATTTGCCATGTTTTATGATTCATTTTCATGCCTAAAGTGTAGCCTAAGAATGGCTTGAGTGCTGCCCTGTTTTAAGCTTTTTCCCTCGCCAAAATAGAACTTTGCTCTGCTCCAGGCTTTCGAGCTCGAAGCTCGACATGGCCGTGTCCTGATTGATTTGAAAGTGGACACGGTCGTGTTGATCTTTCTGAACTCAACTTTTATTTTCTAAAAATCGGACACGACCATGTCCAATTACAAAGAAAACCTGACACGGTCGTGTTCATCTTTCGAACTTGGGATTTTATTTTTTAAAAATCAGACACGGCCATGTTCAACCCTTTTGGAAATGTAACACGGCCGTGTCACACTAGTTGGCAGCTTTGAGGAATTCTTTCGTTGCTTCTCGTTGTAATTTCCACCCCGTTTATGACTTATATGCAATGTGAACTAGTTGAATTACATGTTATAATTGTTGTATGAGATTCATGGATTGAATTGATACAATCATGAAGCTATGAATTTAAATGAATGACTTCGCTTGTTTATGTGACTTTAAGGCAATAATTGTACACTTGAACATCATCATAACATATTATTGATTCTTATGCACTTCATAACACGATCATTGCATTGCCATACGTCGTATATGGTCATTTTGAGTCTCACTTCACTTCTTTTACACAGATTTGGGTCCAGTCGGAGACGAGGGCGGTCCTTGAGGCTCTTGCACCATTTCTTTGGTTTTCTAAGGTGGGTTTCTCTTCTATTAGTTAAATGACCCGATATATATATACCCAATGTGCAAATGTTTTGAGCCAAATTATTATACTTATATATCGAGTCCTTTCGGAGTAAATGATTTCCAACGTAAAGCCTTTTCTTTTATGAACATCCCTACCTAATGTTTTTGGCGAGTTGAATGAATGCACTGAATGGGGGCCCGGGGCTTAGTGTATGTGGCTATCCGGGGAAGCTTAGGCTGACGGTGATCCCCGTACACTAGTTTCGCCAAAAACTACGATGTTACCGGCCCTCGCTAGGAGATTAGCGAGGAATGGGAATCAGGCTCTTGGGGATTCATGTACCCCACTAGCCATAATGAATGGGTGGTCGGGCCTTGCAAACTCGTCCACCACCTGGAGGAAAAAGGTGTAAAGGAACAATTATGAATGATCGAATTGTTGAAAAACACAAAAGAGTTGAGCAGCGAAAGTTTAAAATTTTCCAAAAGTTTAATCATTGTCTTGCAATTTTCGTATCGTATCGTAGGGTGTTTTAGAAACTTACAAAGGTAGAAGCTTTCTACTGATGGCGTTACCGTCTAACGAACACTCTTCAAGCGAAATCCCTCGAACGGACTTCGAATTAGACTCCAAATTAGAAGCCCTCCAAAGTGTATCCACACCAGTCCTAGAACACGATCAAGCGAGTGAGAATGCTAGTTCTATGGCTTGTGTTAGGCTAGGATTTACTTTGAAAACTTTTCTTTTAGATTTTCTCAAAAACTTAACACTTCTTGAGTGTTGGTCTAAAGAATAAGAGAAGCCCCAACCCTTGTATTTATACAAGGTGGGTTCGAACCCCTTAGGGTTTCCAAAACCCAATGAGATTAGTTTTCTTGCTCACTAATTAACTAATTTAATTATTAATTTAATTGGAATAATAAGTTCTTAACTTATTCTCCAAGTCTTACAAGAATAACCTTCTCTCTCCTACAATCGGAAGTTTGACTTCTACTTTCTTAAAGTCAAAAGTCAATATTCAATAAATAATTTAATTCCAAATTAATTAGTTATTGGGTTAAGTTTATTTGAGAATAGTCTTAACAATTAATTCAAAATTAATTAAAAGACTAAAATTAATTAATTACAATTTAATTAATTAATTCTAGAAAAGAATTCACGTGTAATATAATTACACGTTTGGAGCCACGTACGTACCACATGTGTGTGATACGTGGCAGCCACGCAGGCTACGCGTGACACGTGGCAGTCACGTGTTCTTGACACGTGGCAATGCCCACGTGTCCCAATCTCCATTTTCAATCAACAATTTGACCCTTCGTTAATCATATTAACATCCTACCATAACCCTAGTATTCTGGCATTTGTGTGTGACCCTTTAGGTTCATTATTCGATTAGCAGTGATAGTAATTAATTAATTCCCTAATTAATTAATACTTCACAGATCACACTGTCGTAATCTAGCAATGGGTGTGTGACCCCTAGCCGAACAACGAAATGAATCGAAGAACCTTTCAGTCACTGAAAATCAGTGAAATACGATCCTCCTACAACTCTATCTCTCAATCAAGATCTAAGGCATGGGAATATTGTCAGAGCCCAAATATTATTGATCTTTAAAGTTAAGTTCATCTCATATCCATTTCGATCTCAATCCTAGAAAATCCCATTTTCTAGATGTCTTGATCTTTTATCCACCTTGGCCAAGGGTTTAATGTTTAATGGACTACGAACAATTTAATCAGTAAGAGATCATTCTTATTCTTAACAAGTGTAGGTCATTTATCGATTCTACTAATTCTTCATATGCCACTTGTGTAATCCCAAAATAGGCCGTGGTTCAGGTGTCTATATGGAGACACCCTTTTAAGCCTATATCAAAGATTATAGAGTTAACTCATATGAGACATTACAGAACCTCAAGTCTAAGGATTAATGAATCACGTCATTGATCTGTGAGATATTTCCTAATGTGGAAGTTTCTGGAAACTTCCTTTCCCATTTAGGAATGTTCTCACGCGGGACATCTCAGTGATGAAGTTCTTGTAACAATCACCCTTATGTATTATGAACGCATCAACGTATGCATTTATCACTCCATGAAACTGAGTGATCCTTCAAAAGGACATAATCACATAAGCAAGTCTCAGCAGAGTTAAGGTCGACACTCCCACTACCTGTCGGACTCATTGACTTGGAGAAGTTTCTAATCCTCGCCAATGGAGTTAAGAACTTGTTTCATCTGTCGTTCCCATAATGACAAAGTTCTTAACGGCCTCATCGGATTAGGGGAGTTCAGTACATGCAAAATACAGTCAAACCCAAACAGACATAAATAAGCACATAAAGAAGTGATTGCCTATGAACAAAATCATTTCGTTTATTATCCAAAGACTACTTGTCATTTTACAAAGAAATAGTAAAACAAACATCTGCTTTAAGGGCACTATTCCTAATAAGAATGAATGTGCACGAAAGATTATGTGTGTGATAACCTAATGAATAATGTAATGGTTACACAAGGTGAAAGTTGGAGACTTAGCCCTCTCGCTGGGCTCACGAATAACCTAATGAATGAATATAATAGTTATAATCCCGTTTGATGCTTTTCTTTGTTTTACCTGCTTGGGAAATGTTATAAAACCTCATACGGGGATTATGGCTTTCATGAATGTGTTTAAATACCGCAATACTTATATATTATCTCCTGTTTTTATACCCAACAGTCTCATTTAGACTGAACCCGTTTTAGTTTTCAGATTCTGCTTGCAGGTTTTGGGAGTGCCAGAGGGGAATCCAAGTCTTTTTCTTTAGTGTCTTGTATTCGGGTCTAGCATTCTCTTTTGGTCTCACATACACTCATGTTATTTTGTACAATGATTATGATTATGATTATAGATACTTAGGGCGCAGTATATTGCTTTGAGTCGTGATGGCCTTTTGAACACTTGTAAATGTTCTTACTTTGGAGCTTGAAGGCTCATTGTACATGATATGGTCTTGATATATCTATTTAGCTTCCGCTTTTCTTGCTTAACTCTGTTATTCTTGCATCTTGGGTTATGAATGGTTTAAGGGTTACCTCCCGCCTAGCATAGTAAGCGTGTTGTGTCCCTCTTCGCCTTGATTTGGCACGTGTATGGACTTTCTATTTCATATACGGGTCGGGTCTTGGTGCGGGGGGATGTGGCGTCACGAGCTCGGGCGCTACAGTGGGGTTCGAACCCCTTAAGGCTTTCCTAATCCAAGTGGGTTTTGATTTTAGGCTCAATAATTCACTAATTAAATAATATATTTTATTTAAAATAAGATCTTATCTTATCTTGCAAGACATATCAAGAAATCTCTTTCCTAAACCTTTTAGAAGTTTGACTATTCAACTTTATGTAACATAAAATTAAATATCAAATTCAATAAATAATTTAATTCATAATTAAATATTTATTGGGTTAATTATTTTGAGTTTGGACTTAACAATTAATTCATAATTAATTAAAAGCCCACAAATTAAGTAAACTATTTAATTAATTAAAATCTTTCACACGTGAGGCTTGTGCCACATGTGTCACACGTGTGACGTGGGGCCCACACGCGTGTGGCCCTTTGATCAACGTTTTGATCATTTCGTTAATCCGATTAACTTCCTACCAAAATCTTCGTGACCTGGCATTTGTGTGTGACCCTTTAGGTTCATTATCCGATTAACAGTGACACTAATTAATTAATTCTCATATTTAATTAAGGGACAATTAGTTTTAAATAACTACTAGTGTAAAGAATTTTAGTTTACTCCCAAAATAATTAGGCTTAGTACTAACCCTCTAATCTTACGTTTTAATTTTTGTTCACTCCCCAAGGACCTAATTTGATTGTAATACACTTAATTAGTTACTTTTCTTTCTTTTTTTTACTTTTTTTTACTCTCTTTCTTCTTATCTACTTTATTTTTGTTCTCATCCTTATGCTACAGAAGATTTCAATTGATCTTGTTTTCTTTTGCACGCTAAAAAAGATTTCAATTGAGCCGTTATCACTTGTTTTTTTTCTACAATAGAAACACCCCGAAATCACTTTTTCCTTTCTCCTATAGAAACACGTTGTTATCAGTTTTTTCTTTCTATTAAAGCGACACTTATTCGATCGTCGTCGTCGTCATTCTTCGCCTTCTCCGCCGCTGGTCGCACTCTTCGTTCTCCGACGGAGCTTTCTCTCTTCTCCACCTCTTCTATCATTGACCTCTCCTTCTCCTAGCTTGTTCCACTTTTATCTTCTCCGTCTCATCACCGATGGTTCTCTCTTTTCTCTCTTTCTATCTCTATCTCCCCTTTGTTGTCCCTGTCTCCGTCTCTCCCTTTATCAGTAAGTTTCTCTATTGAATGTTGTTTTTCTCTTTCTTGGCTTTGGAACATGATACAACGATTAATAAAGGAGATTTGGAAAACTTAATATTTGTTCAGACCTTATTTTGTGCAAAATGACTATATTATCCTTCAAAGAGAAAATAATAAAGGAGATTTGGGTCTATTTCTTCTCCGTCTCCTCACCGACGGTTCTTTTTCTCTCTTTCTATCTCTATCTCCCCTTTGTTGTCCCTGTCTCCGTCTCTCTCTTTATCAGTAAGTTTCTCTATTGAATGTTGTTTTTCTCTTTCTTGGCTTTGGAACATGATACAACGATTAATAAAGGAGATTTGGGTATTATTTTCTCTTTGAAGGATAATATAGTCATTTTGCACAAAATAGAGTCTGAACAAATATTAAGTTTTCCAAATGGGAAGTTAGCACTAACGTAACTTGAATAAGGGAGGTAACTAAAATCTGATATAGAGAGTGGACATTTATCCGTAATTCTCCCTTTAATTAATTAGTTCACAGATCATACTACCGTAATCTAGCAATGGGTGTGCGACCGCTAGCCGAATAACGAAATGAATCAAAGAACCTTTCAGTCAATGACAATTAGTGAAATACGATTCTCCTACAACTCCATCTCTCAATTAAGATATTAAGGCATGAGAATATTAATAGAGCCTGGTTAATCTTGATCTTTAAAGGCGTGCGCAAATAAAAAAAAAATTATTATTTAAATATATTAAAATTAATTTTTATATTAATATATATTTTTATTTTGGGGCGGTCTGTTTTAACTCCCCCAAAGTTGCTAAAATTTGATTTTGCTCCCCTCTTTGAAAATTCTCCTCACTTACTCCCCAACCCACTTTGCTAATTTTGGTCTACTCCCCAAGCACCTAAAATGACGTTCTTACCCTCCATTTATCATCTCCAACCAACAAACCCATCTTCCACAATTATTGTCTGAAAGCAAGAGGAGAAATTTGTTCCCCAACTCCCCGGCGCAACGTTGTTGTCGCCTGTCGGTGCCCCAATTCATCGGCGACGGTCGTTTATTTCGGCAAGCACCCATCTTTTTCTCACTTCTTCTTCCAATTACATTCAACCATTACCGGCGCACCCCATTTCGCGCATGAGACGGATAGAGGCTCGGTCCGACGGGAAAGACGGTGTTGAAGTGAATCGACTCCGAAAACTATCTCCGACGTACTCCAGGTCTAGGCCTTTACTCCCGTCGTCTGTAATTTCAGTCATTTCATTAATTTTTACTATTTCGTAGCTCAATTTCGTCGTTTAATTTTTTGAGCAAGGTTTCGGATTTAGCGATGGCTAGCTTACACGAAGAGGGTGATTGTAGCACACCTGTGCGTCTCCTGGGTGGTGTTCGCTATAATCATGAAATGCATGTTTTCTCAATTAGGGGTGATTTCGATTTGATGAAATTAAAGACCATTATTACTAGTTATTGGCCTATGATAAATTTGAGCGAGTTAAGATTGTCATACACTACTCCTCATGCCAAGGATCATGAAGGTAGGTTATTGAATGATGAGGATGTTGATAATATGATTGAACTTCATAGAACGTTCAATTTGACATAAGCGGACCTTAGGGTGACTGATAAGGATGATATTGAGCACATGGGATCGACTAGCTTCAGGTAATTCCATAATGAATTCTTATCCTTCATATTCTGTTGCAACTTTATTTTATTTCAACGTTTTATCAGCCTTGTTAGGCACGGAGCGGAGGATGCGGGAATGGCACTAACTAATCAGAGATATGTAGATGAGATTGTGAAAGCAATGCTGCGCGCTCAAGAATTCATTATTCACCCATGGTCATTATTTGTATCTGTATCTTATCAACCATACCTAACATCCGAAGAGACCTTGCATTACTCACCCACGAGTTCCAAGACTCAGCAACATTGTTATTTATGACACCAAAACGTTCACTCGAATGTCGCTGTATGACTTCTATGACGAAGCTTATTCTATTGGTATGTATAGAGAAGCGTCAGGTTGCCAATCTACCTCATACCAACAGGTGATGAGATGGTTATGGTGGGAAATGAGATGGACCAATTTGTTTTCCCACCTGATGCTAGAGTTCAACCAGGACGTAGAAAACAAAAGAGAATACCATCCCAAGTTGTCATAGGAGATTTTACTTGTTCACGGTGCAAGCAAAAGGGTCATAATCGTCGTAGCTGCACACGGCCCCTTGAATCGTAATTTTACATGTCTTGCAAAATGTATCAGTTTGTGTACTTTATGATTAATCTATGTAATTTAGTTTGTTGGATTGGACCTGATACTTTTCATGAATTTATACGTCATTTGGTCATACCACATATTTCTAAATTTATACCTGATACTTTTTATGAATTTATACGACATATGGTCAGTTATATACGTCATTTGGTCATTTATATACCATATATTGCTAAATTTATACCTGATACTTTTCAGGAATTTATACGACATATGGTCAATTAGATACGTCATTTGGTCATCTGTGTACCATATATTGCTAAATTTATACCGGATACTTTTCACGAATTTATACGATATATGGGCAATTAGTTAAGTCATTTGGTCATTTATATACCACATATTGCAAAATTTATACCTGATACTTTTCATGAATTTATACGATATATGGTCAATTAGATACGTCATTTGGTCATTTATATACCACATATTGCTAAATTTATACCTGATACTTTTCACAAATTTATACGACATATGGACAATTAGATACATCATTTGGTCATTTATATACCACATATTGCTAAATTTATACTTGATACTTTTCATGAATTTATACGACATATGGGCAATTAGATACGTCATTTTTACTCCCGCATACCACATTTCACCAGTTTTATACTACCTGAAGAAATTTGTGTCACTGCAACAAAGGATACGTATAAATACTGAATTAGTACAAAAGATATGTTGTGTGATACTATAATACGTCATTATGTGATCAATGTCCTAAATGAGATTGATTAATTGAACATTTGAGACATTATACCAAATCATACATACTAAAGTAACATATATGTTGTGTGACAGTGTACCAATTGATACACAAATGCTTTTAAGTGATCTTATACTACAAAAAATGTTATTATGTGAACTTATTCCACAAAATGGGGTCAGTAATAGAGTTGAATGTTGTGTCATTCCAACTCATGGGGGTTATGAAAGCGTTTATGATACTTTTCATGAATTTATACGACATATGGTCAATTAGATATGTCATTTGGTAATTTATATACCACATATTGCTAAATTTATACCTGATACTTTTCACGAATTTATACGACATATGGGCGATTAGATACGTCATTTGGTCATTTATATACCACATAATGCTAAATTTATACTTGATACTTTTCATGAAGTTATAAGACATATGGGCAACTAGATACGTCATTTTTACTCCCGCATACCACATTTCGCCAGTTTTATACAACCTGAAGAAATTTGTGTCACTACAACAAAGGATACGTATAAATACTGAATTAGTACAAAAGATATGCTGTGTGATACTAGAATACGTCATTATGTGATCAATGTCCCAAATGAGATTGATTAATTGAACATTTGAGACATTATACCAAATGATACATACTAAAGTAACATATATGTTGTGTGACAATGTACCAATTGATACATAAATGTTTTTAAGTGATCTTATACTACAAAAAATGTTATTATGTGAACTTATTCCACAAAATGGGGTCAGTAATAGAGTTGAATGTTGTGTCATTCCAACTCATGGGGGTCATGAAAGCGTTTATGATACTTTTCATGAATTTATACGACATATGGTCAATTAGATACGTCATTTGGTCATTTATATACCACATATTGCTAAATTTATATCTGATACTTTTCACGAATTTATACGACATATGGACAATTAGATACGTCATTTGGTCATTTATATACCACATAATGCTAAATTTATACTTGATATTTTTCATGAATTTATACGACATATGGGCAATTAGATACGTCATTTTTACTCCCACATACCACATTTCGCCAGTTTTATACTACCTGAAGAAATTTGTGTCATTGCAACAAAGGATACGTATAAATATTGAATTAGTACAAAAGATATGTTGTGTGATACTATAATACGTCATTATGTGATCAATGTCCCAAATGAGATTGATTAATTGAACATTTGAGACATTATACCAAACCATACATACTAAAGTAACATATATGTTTTGTGACAATGTACCAATTGATACACAAATGTTTTTAAGTGATTTTATACTACAAAAAATGTTATTATGTGAACTTATTCCACAAATGGGGTCAGTAATAGATTTGAATGTTGTGTTATTCCAACTCATGGGGGTTATGAAAGCGTTTATGATACTTTTCATGAATTTATACGACATATGGTCAATTAAATACGTCATTTGGTCATTTATATACCACATATTACTAAATTTAGACCTGGTACTTTTCACGAATTTATACGACATATGGACTATTAGATACGTCATTTAGTCATTTATATACCACATATTGCTAAATTTATACCTGATACTTTTCATGAATTTATACGACATATGAGCAATTAGATACGTCATTTGGTCATTTATATACCACATATTGCTAAATTTATACCTGATACTTTTCATGAATTTATACGACATATGGGCAATTAGATACGTCATTTGGTGATTTGTATACCACAAATTGCTAAATTTATACCTGATATGCTATGTCATTGCAACATATATGTTGTGTGACAATGTATACCACATATTGCTAAATTTATACCTGTTACTTTTGATGAATTTATATGGAAAAAAAATACAAATTATCCAACAACAGACCAAATGTTTTCTACACAAATCAACCCATCTTTTTTCCTGAAGTCGATATCTTAGCAGCCAAATTAGCCCGACAGTACGGCATCTTCACATTCAACGATTCAGTCCAAAAGGTAGGATCATCCCTAACAAAACATTCGGGCTAAAAGACAGAAAAAGGCACCGCAATCAAGGCTATCAGCACCTGGCGAGGGACACACCATAATGCCGCAACCCATTAACTATACAGAATTCGGCAGCGGTGAAGGGAACAACGATATCTTCGCCCACAGTCAAAGAATAGGTTTGCACGTCAAATCGGGATAACAGTAGCTTGATTCTAGAATTGGATGCATATGCAAGCGGCATGTTCAAGAAACAACCAAATGGACATCTCGAAATGACTTCATGGTGTACGGGCCTCATTAAAACCCGAATATGTTCCATTTCTTCGCAGAATGCCACGGGGGAACAATGAGTTTGAATGCAGTCCATTCCTGCCAAAGATAACAACACAGAGTTAATAACAAATTCGTGTACAAAAAATACTACATAGCGTATCTAAACACAACAATATAATAGTAGAACAGAAGAGGGCAAATAAAAATCTAGGGTTTTCAATTTCAAACAACCCACAAACAAAGAAGGGCATTTCGGTTGAAGGAACCTCAAAAGAAGTCAGGGCATTTCAGTTCATTCAACTAAATGACAATTTCGTGTACAAAATTGGTATAACAAGGTACCTAAAAACTGAAATATCGTATTCAAGCATAATATGGGGAAGAAAAGCTAGGGCTTTTAGATTCAAACAACATGCACACCAATTTGAGCATTTCGGTTCAATCAACACCCAACCAAAGCAGGACATTCAGATTCCATCAACACCCAACCAAAGCAGGACATTCAGATTCCATCAACACCCAACCATTTTCGTGTAAAAAAAATACCTAATAGCGTATCCAATACGAGATATTTCGTATTGGGGCAAAGTTGGGGAAAAAGGCAAACAATTTTGGGGAAAATACCTATAGTTTTCATGGTCGTCGTCCTCGTCGGCGTTTGAAAACCCTCAACGTCGATTTCAGACCTCAGCGGCGGAAACCCTCAACGTCGATTTCAAACCTCAGCGTGCGGAAGACTCCGGTTGGTAGCGAAACTCCTTGAACGGCTAAAATCTTTGACCTCCGTAATTGAAACCCACTTCTCCGGCCACCACCGTCGATTTTTCGCTCAAAGATCACTTCTTCACGTCGTCGGATTTTTGCTCAGAAAACCCCCGCACCATCGTCCGTTTTCTTTTTTTTTTTTTTTTTTTTAATTTAACATTAATGAGAGTGATGGGTTTGGGATGGAAAGTCATAGCCTTTAAAGGGCATGTTGGTAAAATCACCCAAATTAGGGAGTGAAGTAAAATTAGCAAAGTGGATTGGGGAGTTAGTGAGGAGCGGTTTTCAAGAAGGGAGTGAAGTAAAATTGGGCATGGCATGTAGGGAGTTATTCAACATTTCCCGTATTTTTAATTATTTTTAATATAATTATTAAATTTTGATAAATAAATAAATAGTATAAAAGAATAATACACCAAACATCACTATTTTTGAAAAAAGATAAAAAATTATATAAAAAATAAAAGAAAAAGAATTAATGAGCAGATTTTTTAATTTTATTAACAGATCAATGGGCCAAAACTTTTTATTTTTATGGGTTAGATTCTTTTTATTATTTGAATTGTTTGTTGGAATCAATTTAACGGGTCGCATATGTATTTCATGATTAATTTAGTGGTTTTGATTTTATATTTTATTTTCTAACGTTTATTTGATATTGTGTTGAGATTCAATCTACTCCTCTTTGTATTTTTTGTTTGATGTTAAAGTAATGTTTATGTATTGCTAATATCGTTTGTTCAAATAATTGATGTGTTCATTCTTCAAGACAATGTCCCAAGTTCGAACCTTGTGTGAGTTAAAAAAAAATAAAGTAATGTTTATGTATTTTTTTTCTTTTTATGATATTATATATATAATAAAATAATAATTAATTATTTATAACATCACACTGATTCGACCGGTGGTTAGACTTCAAACTGGTTGACCCCCGATCGAATTGGTTGAACCGATGACCAATAAGTTTATCGGTTCGCACTTCGCTCTCCGATCCGTTTTAGAAAACATTGGCACCAGCAGTCATCAATAGGGGATTGGTCCAAGTGGTTAAAGATAATAGCAATAATATTTTTTATTTTGGTCCTAAAAATATAAAAAAAATAATATGGAAAAATATCATTTTTCGTACTCTAAAGATGCCCTTTTTCAATTTCGGTTCTAATCTTTTAACTTTTTTCACATTGCATCCTTTTTTATTCCACATTTCTCAATTTCAGTCTATTAGCTAACGGACTTAAAAAAATTGACGAAAAAAGTCACCTACCACTCACTTTTATTCAGGCCACGTGAGTGATACGTGACTTTTTTCGTTAAAAAATTAATGCCCATTAGTTAAAAGATTAAAATTGAAAAATATGGAATCAAAACGAATTGAACGTCAAAAAGATTAAAAGATCAGAACCAAAATTGTAAAATAACATTTTTAGAAGGAAAAAAATGATATTTTCTCAAATAACAATAATAATTCGAATATCTTTTTCTTGTTTTCTCCCATAATTCCAAGATTCCGTGTACTCTCATACTCTCAGATCCACTAAAACAGACTCCGCTGCGTTATGTCTGATTAAGGAGGAAGAAGCAACCAAATTGAATTGAAACTTTTCAACCTAAACTCGGACGAAAATAAAGGAAAGAAAAAAATGGGCTCCCGAGGAAGAGGACGTCTGTTTCAGAAAGAAAAAAGAAAAGGAAGAGGACGTCCGATGAAGGGTGTTTCTACTTCTAGTATGGGCGCCGAGTTCTTCAAATTCTATATTCCTCACCTCAATTCTGAACAATTGGTGCGCACTTTGATTCGATCTACTCAACATGCAAACACGCAATCTTGTTTATTTAACTTCATATATCATATGCCTCTATTTTTAATTAATTGTTTGTTTTCTATTTCACATGTTAAATCTCTTTCTCCGTACGTGGTTTTCTGGCATGATGTGTTTATTTGTCATCTGGGTTTCGGTTGAACCAGTAAAAAAGTACAGATTTAATTACAACCACCCAGTCAGTCAATCAGTTGAAGCAGATTAAGAATTCTAAATTCTTTTTTGTTTATGCATGATTAAATCTCTGTGTGGGGTTAAGCTTCCCAAAACTCTTTAGATCTACAAACGGAGAATTTTTCAGTTTCTATTGATTTTAATTCAGTTTCTATGAGATAGGACAGGGGTTTTACTTCAGTTGGTATTATTTGTTGCATAACTCTGGTTCCTGGCTGGCATATTGGTCAAGAAAAGTCCCTTTTTTAGAATTTATTGTTGGTGTTCTTGGGCATCTAATTGTACTTCAGAAGTTATAACTGAGGGAAAGTTGAGGATCTGTTTACAAAATTCCCAGTTATTTTTGTTATTGACGTTTCAAGAATATACATCCAAAAGTGTATATGATCCATCATTAGTGTCTTTTTAAGAATCATGAAAGTATAAAACAAATTGAAGAACCACCTATACGACATGGTTGACCTGAAACCCATACCAAGATGCATCTCTATTTCTTTTTCTTTTCTTGTCCCGATGAGTATCTCCAAATGGATTTATATTTGAAATAAAGCATATATTTAGATTTCTATATTCATTCTATGCCGAATAGTACTTCTCCAAAATCCCCAGTTGAAAAGTTGGCTCTATAATTGGACTTGTTACTTTAGAAATGGAACCAACCGCTGCTCTTGTGTTTTTCCTTGTTTCAAGTTGTCTCTTGAGTCTTGACTCATGTGCTGCATTTCATCAGAATCGGAGTGCCTATTGTGAAGACATGTTTATTAACTAGTTCGAACATGCTTCTATGATTTTATTCGGTACTGTTCTAGTATATATTGGGAGATGGGCCCTGCTTTTAAATTGAATCTCGTCTGAGTCCTTTATTTCTCTAATATGGAGTATGCATTTCTTCAGTTTCGGTGTCCCTTGAGGCTTGACTCATGTGCTGCATTTCGTTAGAACTTAGAATCAGAGTGCCTATTGTGAAGATATGTTTATTAACTAGTTCGAACATGCTTCTATGATTTTATTCGGTACTGTTCTAGTATATACTGGGAGATAGTCCCTGCTTCTAAATGAATCTCGTCGGAGTTCTTTATTTCTCTAATATGGAGTATGCATTTCTTCAGTTTTGGTGTCCCTATCCCTTGAGTCCTATCCGTCACTTTCTTAGTTTATTATGATTTCCGTGGGGATATGTAAATGGTGAACTTTTTGCCTTTTTGGTAATCAAAATTCCCTTTATTTATTTATCGTTTTTACAGCTGATACCTCCAGATTTTATTAGGAACTTCAGCAGAACTATAAGGGACAAAGTCGTATTGAAAGATATAAGTGGTAAAAAATGGCATGTGGATGTCAGGAAATTTCCAGATGGAGTTTTCTTTAAGAACGGATGGCAAACTTTTGTGGCTCATCGCTCTTTGAAGGTTGGGGAATTTTTGACTTTTAGATACGATGGATATTATTCTTTTGTTGTGAAAGTATTTGGTACAAATGGATGCAAGAAAGGAAGTAGTTTTCCTGCAAAGAACATTGAATCAAATGTAAAAATTGAAGAAGAAATTGAAGCAAAACCGATACCGTACAAGCGTGCTCGCCCCATTGAAGAGGGTACATCAGGGGGTAATGATAAAATTTCTTCTTCTTTTATTTTTCTGTTGGCTAGTTTCATTTACTACCCAAAAATTACGTGAAATCTCTTACATTTGTAATAAATGTGTAATTAAAACTTTCAACAATACACATGCTGAGACTATAAGTCATGGTACTTTTGGAAGTTTCACATTATTACATATGTTGGTGACTAAACCGTAAATTTTTCAAACCTGGAAAATTAAATTGTAAGTACACCTAATTTCAAGGGAGTACATGCTATTCATCCCCTTCTCTTAAATTTGGTTTGAGTTTTTTTATTTTAAAGCAGTTAAAGAAATTTACAGGTGTTGAATAAGTAAAGGAATTAAAAGTAGAAAGTGTTGCTTCTGAAATGCAGGAAAACGGTGAGTTTCCTGGTCTGGTCTTCAGCTCCAACTACTTTGTATCCAAAGATATATTATGTGTAGGTGAATGTTTTCTATCCCATTGGAATTCAGTCATCTTTGATGTCATCTCCTATGTGATCTTTTTGGAACATCAGGAATTATATATTAATAGTATTCTGATGTCTCAACAATGAAGTCTTCTAATAATCCCAATTTCATAAATTTGTTATTTGTACAGAGAAATATATTAGCCAAGAAACCATATTACTTGGTACATGGATCCAGAAGGTTGCAAGGGGAACAGAAGTGTCCTACTTATTTGTTGGATTTCGTTCCGGAAGGGAAAATAGTATTTTTTTTATTTTTTATTTTAAAGACGATCAATGTTGGTTCCCAACTATCCCCAATAAGACTCGAACCTATGACTTAGCAGTTCACAGGTGCAGATGCTTGCCATTGAGCTATCTGTTCGTCTTGGGAAAATAGTTAATTAGACGTAACGCCTGGTGTGTAAAATTGTTACGACTAAAATTGTTATGACTACAAATTAATTTAATACTTTTTAGAGTTTTCCTGAAAGTACCATAATGTAGTTGGTTTGTTTCTTTTGAGTTTTCCAGAAAGTACCGTAATGTAGCTCTTGGTTTGTTGGTCCTATGAGATTTAAACTCTAGTCTTGAATGGTTTTATGTTTAGATTTGATTTATGCACTTGGGCCAAAATTACGAAATTTCAAAATTGTGTGTAAAAATAAAGAATGTGAAAAATTAACTTGAGTATTGCCTTTTAAATATGTTTTTCCTTCTAACCTCTACTTTTATGAGAATTTCATTTTCTTACATCAACTGATCAAACCCCCTGTTAACTATACAGATATTGCTTTCATTCTCGAAGGCAAGGTCCCCGAGATCAAATCCCACTTGGGTGTGCGTGTGTTAACAACAACAAAAAAAATAATAATAATAATAACTATACAGATATTGCTTTCACATTGCCCCTAAATATACATTGCTATTGGAACTTATAAAGGAGAAACTGATCGTCATAATGTTTAGGAATGGGTGTAAATGTAATTAATCCTCACATTTATTCAACTTCTTAGAGATCCTGGATTTGAAACTTTGAGCAGACTCGATAAACCAAAGCCAATTTACGCGTCTTCCTATCTCTAATGACAAGATTGTATATAAAAATGGAATTACGAATGACATTAAAAATGAGATAAATATGATAATTGAATGGTATTCATATAGTTATTTTAATGATTGCAGTTCCATTTCCGCAATTGGTAACTAAATATATGAGATGTCGAGATGGTACAAATAAAATTTCACCAAATGATGAAATACAATAGAAGTTCATTGTATTTACGGATCATTATATAAGATTTTAATAAATATATAAAAAAAAGTTTAACACAAAATAAACTTTTATACCCTTAGATTTTAAAATTCTTTTTAAATCATTGTGCTGGGATGAATTTTTTATCCTTTATTTGATTTTTGCATCAAGTATAATAAGAATTTTTTCTCCAATTAAAACATTCATGGGCTAGATGCTTGAGTTCATTGAAAGTAAATAATAAACTGAAAATATAAAAAAAAATTGACAAATTCTCTAAAATAAATATTTCAAAATAATTAAAACATAATTTATAATTATATCAGATTCAACTTCTCCTACAATTATATCAATTCTTACATAACTATACACCAACTAAAACATAAGAAATCAAAAGAAGAAAAAATTATATGATATATCCTATGTGTATATACCTAAAAGGAATTGAAGTTTGGTTTTCATTGAATATAGAAAAAATAAATAAAAAAATAGAGGCACTGTACCATACTAGTTGAAGAACATTGAAAAACGATGAAGACAAAAAGATTGAGAGATCATAAAGAGAAGAAAACGGTACATGGAAGAATTACGGAAGATAAAAAATACTTTTAAGTAGAAAAAAAAAATTGATTTTAGTAAGTTTGTTGGGAATAATTTTGTTGAATTAAAATAAAAGTAATCCAACTGAGTTTAAAACCATGGAGTAGGAAGAATGGATAGCAATCATTTATGAATTAACTTAGTGATAGTCCTCCTCCTTCCATTACTGGCTCAAGCCATGTGTACCAATCATGCCCTAAGACTTCATCACACCCTCAATACCAATGATTAATGAGCACAAAAACCTATGCCAATGCCACATCAATCATACGACACATCATACATTCAAGTTAGTTACACTTCAGAACAAATTTTGCAGAGAAAAAGAACATTTCCACAGGAAACTCCCCCTCATGGAACACAATCACGAGAACACATATTTTAAGCTCATCCTCCAAGAAATTTATACAAAAGTTACAGCTCCTACACAACACACATTAAAACTAAAACCAAAGCGTACAAAAGAAAAACACAAAGGTTGTATCAAGCTTGTCTTGGAGCAGGGCTCGGCTCATGGCCATGGACCCGTAGTCTGTAGATGCATGTATGTGAAGCACTCCCATGATTGGTTGCAAAATCGAGACTAATAGTGTCTACAAGATTTGAGGCAACACTGGACTCTACCTTAAAGGTTTGAGCATTGCTTTTTTCAAGGTCATAGGTAAATTCAGTCAAAAGAAACATCTTCTTAATACCTTTATCAGTATCTTGTCCTTGCAGCCATCCAGACACTCTGCAGTTCTTGGGAGCACTGGACCTATCATAGGCCACACTCTGTGAACAAACAAACAAACAAAATAAGACGTTAGTTTTTTCTTTTCCTTTTCGTCTGAAGGGAAAACAGACCAAACATATCCGAATCTGAGTCCACATCTGGACAACATTGTAGAATCTTGAGAGATGAAAGAAAGGAACAGATGAATCAGCTCAAGCCAGTCCACATCACACACACACCCCCCACACATATTCTTGTGACGAAGAACATGCAGCTTCACAAATTGCACAATTTGTTGATCTACGCGTGGAACATGTTTTCCGATGAGCAAAAATCAGTAAGAAATTAAGAACGAGTAAACATGCAGCAATACATGACCATATGGGACCCTTCTGAAGATATAAGACATAAATCCCACCCTTTCTGCATAACATGACATGATAGCAAATATTGTCCTTCCCTCGCACACACATCTTAAAAATAAGGGCAGTTAAAATCATCATTTTCCATTAGCAATTTGGCATCAAAATCATGTCATCTTTTAGTCAAAATGATCAGTCAACCACAAACATTTATTCACTGTTCAAAAATGTTAACTGACAAGTAAAAACCACAACAAGCGCTGGATTCCACAAATCCTGATTGTACTTGCAATTCCACCATTGATCAAATACAATTCCGGGTAACTATTCCACAGTAAAAGGGATTTTTGAAAATGATGGATCCTGTCGTATGCAAATCAAAGTTTTGATGTTAACTAGTAGAAAAATCAGGGGCCAAGAGGGGCTTGGTAGATATATTCGTGAAAAGAACAACAGTGTCATAACCAATTGTAAGAAAAACCAGAAAGAATAAAGATACAAGAATCGGACGGCAAATATAAGTGGCAAGATGTTGAATTCCTTTATAGCTAATTTAATGACCAGAAAGTTAAATGAAGTCGATAGCTAATTAAATAATACAAAAAAAAAATAAACAAATCTGATGTGATAGACATAGGAGTCCACATATGGCTGAAACAGATGAAATGACTTGAAGTAGACTACTGAAAATAGATTAGCTTAGTTATTTGATGCCTGCATAATAGGAAGTTCTAAAAGAGATGATTGTTTTTGTATGTTGATTTATTTATACATAAATTCACTGCTGAAAAATAGTTCAGCAGCCGCAAGCATTTTATCAAGATAATTACAATTTCTTGTGCACACTCAAAGGCATTAAGCTAAGCTCATAATCCGAATAAGAGAAAAGGTAAATGGTATTGCACACAAGTAACTTGATATGGTAACTAAATCAAATAAACTTAATGTATAAACCATAGAAAAGGCAACATATAACCCAATTGAATTTGTCTACCTTACATACAAGCAATAATCATCCTAAACTCACATAAGGCAGGATAAAAAGAAAAACAGATATTTTTTCTTCACTTTGTTCAGCAATCGAAAGCAATCTAGGCTCCTGCAAAGGTTATTATTCTCTTCTTTTACTTTCCTTTCTAGTTTCTTGCTGTTCATGCTTCTGTTCTCATTTTTGTTCTTTTTATGTTTTCCTCTTTTTTTTTTTTTTTTTTTTTTTTTTCCTTCTCTATCATTTTTCTCTAGGTTATCGAAGTTGCTTATGGGGGAAATTCTTCAAAATTCAGCTAAACTGCTTACATTGCTAAAGGCATTGGTGATCCGTGAATGTGTAGAAATTCTTCCAAATTGTGGAAGGCATGGTCTTCAGGGAAAAACGATGGGAGAAATTGGTTTAAATTTAAGTGCCTGCTTGTTGAAAATCATGTCACTGCTAAAGCTGCCTGCCGTAACATTGGACAATAATATAAAGCGACAAGATCATCCAGCTAAAGATCAATTATCATACAATCACTAAAAAGACACCCTTCTAGGTAACATAAAACATTGCTAACCCAAAAGTGCTAATTCGCAAACAAATATTACCACCAGATAAAAGAACACAATTCATCTTTTTATGCCAATATAGACACATGAAAACAGAACTTGATACATTGCAAGTAGGGACAGTCCGGATTGACTCTAATCGTGATTTTGACTCTTATTATATGTATAAAATATCATGACCACATAAGAAAGTGTCTTCGTTATAAAAATTCTTCAGTAACACTTAAGCACAAATGAATATATTTATGCAAAGGCAATTTGCTTGAATATGCTGCACTATTATCCTCATTCTATATTTTCTCATTGTAAGACCTGAAAAAATAACAAGTACACCTACAGGGAAAAACATCACAAAGAAGAGGCAATCCCCTTAAATTGCCATTAGATAATCAATCACTAATCTATCAACAATGTAATAACATCAAACAGCACAAGACAAGCAAACATGCCCTTAAGAATTACAGTTAAATTCAGTAAATCAATCACTGATCTATCAACAATGTGAAAACATCAAACAGCACAAGACAGGCAAACATGCCCTTAAGAATTACAGTTCAGTTCAGTAACACAACAAACCAGCCAGATGCCAAAAATGCATTAATGTACAGGGCATTAACTAGTCGCAAACTATATTCACACAAATCTAACACCAATAAACCATCAGTATATCAACCAGAAAAAGGGTTGTAACTCAGAAATAAGAGGGTTTCACGTTTACCTTAGCAACATGTTCCAGAGTCACAGCTTCTGGTACAATAGCAGTCCTCAGCCTTATCTCAACAAACCCACTCCCTCCCTTAAGAGGAAAACATTGGCCCGGCTCCCCAAAGCTTGGCCTAATCATTTTCTCTGCTTCTGCACTCACCGATTTCATGGATGACCAAATGCCCACTTTTCCAGAAGCAAATGGCTCTGAATGGCTCACCACCCTACCCCCTCCTGATGCCAGTGCATAATCCATCATCCCCAACCCATCAGCAGCATGCCTAGCAATTTCTTTTTCAACAATCCCCCTTGCATATTCTCTAATATCATCCAAACTCACCTCAGCACCATCCCTACCGCTCTTTTTGCTAGCCTTCTTGAAGTCCTCAAAAAACTCACCAAACTCTTCCTTTGACAGCAAACTCTTCCTGCCAAACCGATCAATGAACTTCTGGAAGACGTCACTCCTTACATCCAAAGCCTTCAATTTCAAATCAGTCTCTTCCCCTTTTGTTTTCATTTTGTCATCCAACTCTCTCAGGGAATTAATGTTATTGTCGAGTTTTTGATCAATCGCATTCACCTGTACCTGCACGGCCTTCACCGTCGTCTTAACAAACTTCTCAACCTCCGAAAATCTTCCTTCAAAATCCCCAGATATTACCGAAAAATCCCCGGATTCAGGGCCAGAATTCATAACCACCCACCGAATCATCTGAACGAAACCCAGTAAAACCACCAATAGTGCGATATTCTTAGTAAGAATGCTGACTACAGTCAGCCAACGCGGCTTCGTCTGCTTCCGGGCCAGTGTAGACTTTTTTCCCGGGGTCTGAGCCGTGGTTTTCCTCGCATCTCTCAGAATTGCCGCGGCTGTGTCGCCGGCTGACAGTCTAGCTTCTTTATTTTCAGCACTAGTGACGGTCGGGGCAGCGGGAGCGGCCACATCTGAACCGCCGGACGCAAGATTCTTCTCGACTGCTCGACGGCGAGTGGTGGGTCCTTGATTCGCGGTGATTGAAACGTTAGATGCGGACATTTGAAGGGTTTTCTAAAGCTTGAATCTGTATTATATGATGATGAAATCGAATGAACGGAGCAAAAGAACCCTAGAAATGGGGGGAAAATAAGAAAAGAATCTTTGGAAACAAGGAGAAGAGACAGTGTGTAAATGTTCGAATTTTTGAATTCGTAGATCGTGATTGCACAGTTTGTGATTCAGTCTATCCTTATTATAGGGTTTGAGAAAATTGCGTTTCGGGTCCTAATATATGAGTATTCTCAATTTTAGTCTCCTTTTTAAAAAATATGCATATTTAGATCCACTCATTTTAGGAAAAATAACATTTTTACTCAATTTATTTTTAGTCTCAATCATTACGAATTTTTTAATTTTGATCTCACATACTTTAAAACATCTCAATATTAGTGCCCATCAATTTTTGCATCATTTGACTAACGATTGACTAAAACTCATTCCTTTGACCGTTATATAGCCATTATTACGCTTTATTTTGGGGAGAATTAGACATGAATCTTAATTTTCATTTTCACTCCTTTCCCCTTTATATATATCCTCAGATGAATGTTATGAAGCTACTAATGATGATAATATTTGACCGACAAAACCGTTGCACAGGAAACAAGAATGATTGAGAAAGAAGAAGACAGATAAGAACAGAGCAGAGAAGAGAGAGAATAATTGGTAAAGGAATCAGATCTCATTCCAAAACTTGGCTAACAAACTAGTAATTAAGCTTAATAAGTAAAACATGATACACAAAATAAATAAGAATTTTAACAACTCTTTAGGGCTAAATGCGAGATTCCCAAAACGACGCCGTCTTCAATTAAAGATTTGCTTTAATGTTTTAAAAAACGTAATCCCTCCAGTTCTTTCCTTCATCATCTCCAAGTTGCCATGACATGTTGTTCATCCTTCTTCATACTCAGCTGCATAACACTCAACTTGCAAAATAAAGTAGTCAAAATTCTGAAATTGCATAAAACCCCTAAATACTAAAATTACATAAAGACCCAAAACACTAAAATTACATAACATAAACAACATTTTGAAATTACATATAGTCCTTATTCTTGTCATTTTAAAACAAAAAAAGAAAATGAAAGTGATAGGATAGTACAAATGTGAAATGTGACTCGAGTGTACAAGTGACGCGAACAAGAAAGCTAAGACTCAACCCCCGCCTAGCAAAACCTGCAAGAAGCTGAAAAGTGGGAAAGAGGGGGTTAGTCTCTAGAAGACTGAGTGAGCAGGAGCTATACATATATATATAAAAACATGCACATGCGAATCATAAATCCTGACCAAAGTTTTATTTAAAGTTAGTTCCCATGAAGGGCAAGAAATAGATTAAGCAATGCTCGGACTTTACGACTAATTCATATTAAATCCATTAAGTTCATAATCCATAATAATCATTGTGGCTCGGTGAGTGAGCGTGCATAATTCTCCAACCAAATTCCGACCGTATACAATAAACATGATTAATACATTTAGAATACGCGATCATGCAATACATAATAATACATGCAAGTCATAAATACATGAGACATGATCGTTTGGGCAATCCGTGTCCCGGCCTTCCCGCACGGTGAATAACGAGAATAATCATAATAATCATGATAATAACCTCCAACCTTCTCCCTCCATAATGGTCAGGCCTGCAGACCCGAACCATTCTATAATAATATTGAGACGGGGTCTCATGACTCCTACCCGCTCCTTCGATAGGTTAACTACCGGCTCAAGAATATCCCGTCTTGTAGCGCCCGAAACGGTGGGCCACCACATCCCCCACACTCAACCTCGAACCCACATATGAAATGGACCTCCATACATAAGTCCAAGCCTAAGCGAACGGGGACCTACATCCACACACTAGGCTAAGCGGGGCTAAAACACAACTAGAGAGCGCGAAAACAAACATACAAATATGCGAAAACAACTGACAGGATCCAAACGAGCTCATACATTAACATATATATATATATATATATATATATATACCATGACCATAAGGCCCAAAAAGAATACAAGTATTTAAGATCATATACATATTCCAAAAGTTAGAGTAATTAAAAGATGCAGAAGTGAATGCAGACTCAACCTAAACAGCTAAGTACAACTCAACACGACGTACTTCCCCGCCTAGCTCGAGTAACCTGAAAGAGTAAAGGAGAGGGTCTATCTACAACTCGACTGAGTGAGGGGGCTTAACACACACCCAGACACGTATAAATATAACAGAGCATATATCAAAAGGATAGTCAAGAATCGAGGCTAGGGTTTTTCATACCAAATCATTTTCAAAAGAAAAACATACTATACATAGAAGAACTCCTGTCTCGATCCATAACCATCGATATATAAAATAAACAAATGTCCTGCGAGAACGGACTTCCCCTAACTCCCCAAAACATAACATAACATAAAAACCGAAATCATAAACAAAAATCTAACCCCACATCCGTGGTGTTTCGGGAATCAAACCCTCTCCACTTGCAATACAAAAACATACGGGGTATGTAACATCCCGCTCGTCCGGCAGTATAGGTACGCTGTTACGGGAGAGCTACGTGCACATTTAAATTATTTATTTACCCGTCTTATGTGTTTATTTTGTTATTTATGTGATATATTTGAATTTTTTGAATTATTATTTGAACCTTATATGTATTACTTGAACGTATTTGCTCGTTTTATGTCGTTTTTTATTCGTTAGACTCGGAATTAATTTCCGATTTTTGTGATTTTATGTTATGCATGAATTGTATATGTTATGAATGTATTTAATTATTTGTTGCATGATTTTGAGTTCGTTTGATACGGTTTTCGAATCGTTTTATTTGTTAGGGACTTAAGGGCCTAACTAGTTTTAGCGCACCTTGAGTTCCGGGAGGCGTAACTTGAGCACGAGAATTTGGATTCAAATTCCGGAAGATGCGTCGGACTCGTAACGAAGAAAGGAAGACAAGGAACCTAGCCTTATAATTTTCTAAGCCCATTTGGTCCTCCAAATTTTTCCCGAACCGAGCACCCCGCGCCAAAGTGACACCTTTTGACCAGTCTTGAATTTGTAGGGACCACTCTAACCCCAATTAAGCCTTAACCTTTGACTTTTATAACCAAGGTTCAGCTTTCTCTCTTTTCTAACCTCCCATTCAAACCACACACGCCCAAAAGAAGAGAAAATAGCAGCCAAGTTCAGCTCCAAGAAAGAAGAGAGGAAAAAGAAGGGCAACTAGCTATTTCTCCAAGATTTGAGCTCAAACCTTGATCAAATCTCTTCCAACTCAAGAGGTAAGTTAATATTTGTGCTCTAATTTCCTTTGTGGTCATTTAAATCCAACTTTGCAAGATTTCATCCATGTTTGAGCATTCTATGGTATATAGCATGAATAGTGAGGGTTTAAGACATTTTCATGATTCTTGCATGTTTCCTTGTGAAATCTTTTGATGTAACGCATGTTATATGATCCTATGATATCCTATATGACTTCTATGAACTTGTTTTAAGTGGTATTTAAGGATTCATGAGTGTGCTATTGATGGACTTTTAATGAACTTGAAGAACATGAACTTGTTTATGCATTTCTTTCTTTCTCATGAATCTAGCTTCGGTTTTTGCATGATTTAGGGCATGAATCTTTGAATATTTTCTGCATAACCCTTTTATGATGTGTTATCTTGAGTGTGGAGTGGTTTTCTTGGTGTTTCATGGCTCGAATTCGAAAATTCCAGCCCTGCGTGGGCTAACGCCCGTTAGAGGTTTGTGGCTTTTTTAGGAGTAACGGTTGTTACTCCCAGCTGGTAGCTTTTGTCCCCACTAACAGCCATTAGTGGGGGTGTTTGGGGTGGGGACTAATGGCCGTTAGTCCCCCCCCCCCCCCCTTCTTGCCCGTTTGTGTGTTTTCTTCGTTTGTTTGTTCGTTTCGTTCATTTCCCTCCCCGATCTTGATCCCAATGTGATGTATGCTTGTTTTTATGTATGAAATGTTGTGCTATGACTTGTTGATGCATGAATTTGGTATGTTTTATGTTTGAATAATGTGTTATGCATGTTGTATTAAATTTATGGGTTCATTTGACGTGATATGTGCCCTATATGACTTAATATGCTCTCTTACGTGCATGTAAGACTTCATACTTTGATTTTTTGCCTTGCGTGTAATTTCCTTGCTCTTTCATGAAGTTTATGTATTGCTAACATGTTGTATGATTCCTTCTGTCCGTTGCATCAGATTTATGAACTTGTTTAACTTAAAATATGTGATTTATGATTCCATATGGCTTAATATGGCATTATATGCCTAAGTGCTCTCTCATTGCATTCTTTATGTATCATTTGCATTTATATGCAATTTCCGAGCATCTAATTGTTTCATGTTGAGTCTAAGTTTGTCTCTCGTTCTTTGTTTTGTTCTTAGGTTTGTCCCGTTGTTGAGGAGGTGGTCCTTTTAGTGTCTTTCGGTTTGTTTCGCTCAGGTTGGTCGACAAGGTGAGGTTTTCTTTCATTTAGTTAATATAACCTACAACCCCACATGAATTTTAAGCCCGCATGCAACTTATATATATATATGTATAGAGATACGAGTTTGATACGTATTTTGTGGGACTTGGCCCATTTGCTATGAAAGCTTTGAAAACGTTATATATATATATATATATATAAGCTATGTTTTTGTTTGTTTATTTTTGAAAAGGGTTGGTGTGTGTTTTGCATTAGTGAGTTTTGGGCTTTTAAAGATATATGACTTTTTGCACTTTGCCTTGGGCCCCAAAGAAGTGGTATGTGATCTCGGGTCGGCCGTGGGGTCGCCGAGCTCTCTCTTCAACACAACTCCACAAAAGAAAGACTTAGCCTAAACTCGGGAGGTCGAGGGAAAGGCGGGTCTTCTTGAGACGATGGTAACCCCGTCGAAGAAGCGGGTAGGATCCCCCTAACTCAATTCTTTGCACTTTACCCGGGGGTTGAGAGGGCGCCTCTCTCTTCCCCAAACGGAGAAGGTTAGATTGACTTTGCACTTTATTTTGCCTTTGCTTTTGTTTATGAATACGAAGTAGGTGGGTTGGAAACTCGTACTCGCCGAGTTGGTGTGCTTTTGCTTCTGCTTATGGTTTGTGAAACGGGAGTGGACTTCTAACTTCTAAAATTGGTTGATTTTGGCCTTCAGTGTAGCACCCCAAGAGGTGGGTACCACACCCCCCGCACTATAACTCGATACGTGTAACGAAACAAGGACTCCGCACACGTATCAAGCCATAGCGAATGGAGACAAACAAAACAAAACTAAACCTAAGCTAGGCGGAACGTAGACCCTGCACAACACAATACTTGTCAAATATGCGGAAGCGTGATCATGCCATACAAAAATTCGAAACAACAAAAGCAGGTGACGAGTTCAAATTATTCCTTGAAACCTGTCCCGAAATTTATAACGTAATTAGAACAATGCATACAAATTCATACTCGTACTTATACAAAAGTTCCAAATCGTATGAAATGCGACAGACTCGGACTTGACGAAACTTGACAGACTCGACACACGCCGCCTAGCTCGAACTCCAAAGCAAACCTGCAAACAAAAAACATAAAGAGGGAGGGGTCAGTCCAAAGACTGAGCGAGGGGTTAACACACGCACACTATACATAGATATAGAGCATAGCACGTTCAAAATTAAATGTTCGTGAATCCAGGATTAGTTTTTGCATGCCAAAACATTTCCTCGTGATAATAGATATGTAGGGTGACTTATGAAAACAGAACAAACGAAACTTAACTCATACTTTCAAAGGATTCATATTTTATCTTAATTAAGAATCTATCCTCATTTCACGAACTTAACATAGCTTACATACATAACTTGGTAGGTACGAGCCCTAAACTCCAACCAACTCATCGTTTAAAATCAAACTAAGTTCAAACAGAATCAAAATTAGACATACCTACCTCTTCTCCGGGTGATGGAAGGGTTGATCCTACCCTAACCGTCCAGACAGGTGAGGGGAGTGCTCAATGCTTCTCCGACCCTCAGGACTCCATCCCCCAACCAAACCTCCTGGTGGGTTCCGGTACATCCTTTCAAACATATGGATATTGCACTCAGAAGTAGACCCGACGGCCCAACACCGTCCCGGGGCTCCTTTGCACAATTCTCTGGGCCCTCAGACAGACAGACAGAAAATATTCATAACCCACTACAGACAGACATAATTCATGCATATCGTACTCATCATATTATACGTACCTACCAAACATAAACTCTTACCTCAAAATCATATCAAAATGGAGACTAAGCATACCTAGGCTTATACATAGCGTTCATACTTTCAAGCTTAGCAAAACCATCAAAGTACATATTTCGCACATATTTACGTATACATAAGACTTATAAGTCACATGTAGTCGAAAACATTCACATTACATTAGGGTTTAAATATCTCCTAACCTCACCTCATACAAAATGGAGCCGAAGACAAGCACTTGATTCACCCCATAATCAACAAGGCCGATAAAACACCACCCGGGTGCACCCGAACAAACTGGAGACAAAATGCAAGGCTTAGACTCAAGAATGAACCACATAGACACACGACATATGCATTAACACTTAGAAGATGCAAATACGTAGGTAAAGTTCACATTTAAACTTATTTCATGTAAAGAAATGCATTTCATAACTTAACATATGCTTAAAACACATCAAAGCATTTTCATGTGCGTAATTAATTCAAACAAAGGTAAACGAAAGGCATATAAGAGAAAATACATACACATAAACATGATAAAACAAGTTAGGAATAAGTTCTGAGCTGGGAAGATATGAGAAAAATGGAATAAGAACACAAAAAGGGGTTCCGAGTGAAATAGATGCCACACCCCCGCACTATAGGTCGATCCACATACGAAATGGATACTCCGCACATGAACTAACCTATAGCGAACGGGTGACAAATAAAAGAAACAAGCTGGCTAGGCGGGACTAGACCCTCAAATGAATTAAATTCCATATATGAAACTGAAAAGTGGAAACATAACACTATCATTTCGCTATTCTATCAAATATCCAAATCTCATCATATGGTAACTAACATATCAATACATTATCATCTCCAACTACTACAATAATTGTAATATGCTAAGTCTGGAAATGTCACTATCACGAGAATATATGAAATACTAGACTCAACTGGACGACACGACCCGACTCCCACCTAGCACGCCACGGTGAAATCCTGAAAGGTGGAGGCGTCAGTCTGTGAAGACCGAGTGAGGGGTATAAATACACATTAGCACAAATAACATGTAAGTTATAACCTCGGGTAAGGTTTTATAATTCAAGGTAATATGAGTTCAGGAATAACATAGAACTCGCCCGAGATTACAACTATCAATATCAAGCACTTTATTAACTAATGTGCAATCATGCAATTCAATTACACTGCACACATATCTGTTCCATAACTCCTTCACTCCAATGAACTCCATCACTCCAATGACGGGAAGGTTGCGAGCCTTCACCATTCACGATAACACGTTCACGGTTCAATCATGATAACATGGTAAACATGACTTGTAACATGATACACGGTTTTCTTTCAATAAGCATGACTCGAGAGTTAGAAACAATTATAACTGTATATACCGTTTGACCTGAAATCCACATAAGGTTATACGAATTCTATATAATTAGCAATTAAACCTCACCTTTACTGATAAAATGCAAGTGAGTCACGGCCTACGGCCCTGCTCCTCATCACGGGGAAGTTGGTCTGTGCAAATAGACGTGTACAAGTGAGACATGACTTTAAATGGACCAAATATGACGAACGGCTAATATGCAACGAGACCACGAGAAATGTACAATGTAGCATATGATTATCATGTTTTGGCATGTAATCAATCATATAATAGAAATTTGGGATCAAAGAAATGATTGGGTAAAAATCCCAAAATCCCATTTTTATGCAGTGACTTTTGTTCTGCCGTAAGGCTGGGAACAACCCTTCCGGGTCCCAGTTGAAAATGGGAAGGGCCGTTCCCATGTCCCATGAAAACGCCCCTGCGATTTTATTTTTAAAATAGCGCTTTATGCTGGGAACGACCCTTCCGGCTTGCAGGCCAAAATGGGAATGGCCGTTCCCAATGCGCGCGCCGTCTTGAGGTCAAAGGAGTGGGAACGGCCGTTCCCAGAATGAACTGGGGACGGGAAGGGCTGTTCCCGTTCCTCTGCAAATGCAGAAACAGAGCAGAATAGGGGAGTAGCTACGGCATAACAACAAAGCTCCCAAAACTCCAAGTTTTGATCAATAAATGCAAGAATTTCTGGAAATATACATGCATACATATTCAAGATATGATAATATATCATTTAAACACACAAATCATGAAATATCATCAAGAATTCCAAGTTTCATATTCATGCATCTCTTGATCATTCAAGCTCAACTTCTCAAGAATTCATGAAACAAATCATTCGATAATCACATATTCATGCTTTAATCAATAATTAATTCACATATGCTATAAATCACAAACCCTAGCTAACATATATTTGATCAAGAATCATCAACCATGCAACACCCACCTTAGAAGAACAAGAAATGGAGAAGAAAGATGGTGATGATGATTATGCTTCAAATCTTGAAATATTTCTTGGAAATCTTGGTGAAAATTAGATGAAATCTCTTTCCTACTTCTTACCTTGTGGTTCGGTAGAAGAAAAGGGAAGCAAACCGATGGATTTTGATGCCAAAATGATCAAGGAAGCTTGGAGATGTAATATTACATGATTCATCCATTTTTGAAAAATGTGAGATGCATATATTGCAATTTAATCCCTTGCTTTATGGAGTCATGCAATCAAGGATACTTTGTTTGGTAATTGCTCAATTGAATCCATGAAAAAGTTATGCAATTTGGTCCCTAAATTTAAAGAAATGAACATATAGGGATAATCTCGTAATTAAACCACTCCCGGTGATATTTCATGTCATAAATATTTTCAAGTCATGCGATAAATTCTAAATTTGATATGATTCTATATAATTTCATGAAAGTATGCTAAATTTTTAATTTATAAAATTATAATGAAACGTAAGAAATTAGTTAATAAAAATCGGGGCGTTACAATTCTCCCCCCCCTAAAAGGACCTGGTCCCCAGGTCCATTGTCAAGTTTTAAATTCCAAAAACCAGCAATGAGAGAACCCTGTCTCTCGAACAAGCAATGAGAGCACCCCGTCTCTGCAACAAGAAATGAGAGAACCCCGTCTCTCAGTAGATAACGAGAGAACCCTATCTCTCAGACACACAAAATAACCATCCAAGGGACAATGATGGAAACATTTATCATATAAGTAGCAAGTACAAACATGTCAACCCTGTCAACTTACCTTGCATAAAGAAGCCTGTTGTTACTAGCAAAAATTACAATAATGATAAAATCCATGATGCTCGTGATATGCATGTTTGAATGTACCGTTTACCGTTGATTATGTTACAAATGTAATTGATACCTCTGGCTGCCACATTTAGATTCCCACGCCCATCTTGCACCCCTCTTGCCAAATTGTATGCATGAACCTGAACTAGTGGTCTCTCACCCCCGGCTGACACTCCCCATTGCTTTGGACAGATATATGCTAGATGTTCATTGCTCCCGCATCGCATACACAAGTTTAGACGTTTTCTACAAGTCTCAAAGGTATGGTTATCACGTCCGCAATAATTACAACGAGGCTTCCCTGACTGTGATGGCAATGCCGTGGCAAAAGCATTCTCCGAGGTTGATCTATCAATTTGGGACTTTTTCTTTTTAGGCCTTTCCGGAGCTGGTAGGATCGGGTAAGTAATGGACCTCTTCATTATGTTCTACCTTGTCCTGATCCTGAAGCTAGGTCCTGATCGGAATGAGGGATAGGCCTCTGTGCATTGTCCGAATCCTCAACCTTCAAAGCTTTAGTAGTAGCTTTGGCCCAGGTACTTCTATTAGCAGCTTTCCGGGCATCTTGTATATCAGGCCTGAGTCCCTGCACAAATTGCATTGCCTTGTGGAAATCATCACTCGCTATATTAGGGGCTTAGCGAGATAATCTTTCAAACTCCGCGATGTACTCTCCCACAGATCTTGCTCCTTGTTTAAATTCAGTAAACTCCCTTAACCTGCGAGTACGTGAAGTTGGTGGGATGAATTTATTTCTAAACTCCCGGACGAATACTTCCCAAGTAATAGCTTCCCCGGCCGCCTCTAATACAATCTTAGTACTCTCCCACCAGGAGTAAGCCTCGCCCTGAATCAAAGTAAGAGTGCAAAGAGCTTTCTCCCGGGTGTCACAAGGAATAAGCTCCTAGATTCTTTCCACTTCCTTTAACCACATCTCCGCCTGAAAATCATCGCCCTTATAAAACTTGGGAGGTTGCTGATTCTGGAATTCTCGAAGTATAGCGGAAATAGGATTCTCTGGTGGTGCTAGTGGCGCCGGTGGTGCTGGAGGCACGAAATTATGAAGCCTCTGATCAATTAACCCAACCACGGCATTCATAAAATCTTGTGGCTGTGCTGGAGGGGGCGGAGGACCATGAGGAGAAGGATCATGATGGTGTCTCCTATATCCAGGAGTATGCTCACGGTGAGGTCTACCTCAAGGCATCTTGTAAATGAGATATTTGATATGCGTGTTGGGTTAGGAGATGCTAATGAACATAATTGAGATCAAGGTCGATAGGGACAAGCATAACACATAATTCACATAATTCATCAAATTCAAATAAATTCAAGTAACCCCATATAGGATACAAGACTCACAAATTATCAATTAATCTTATGCCGTTCGACCTAGACCCACAAGACACGACACTAGAACCTCGGTTTTGTAATCGGGCTCTAATACCACCTAAGATGTAGCACCCCTACGCGTGGAGATGCCACACCCCCACACTATAGGTCGATCCACATACGAAATGGATACTCCGCACATGAACTAACCTATAGCGAACGGGTGACAAATAAAAGAAAGAAGCTGGCTAGGCGGCACTAGACCCTCAAATGAATTAAATTCCATACATGAAACTGAAAAGCGGAAACATAACACTATCATTTCGCTATTCTATCAAATATCCAAATCTCATCATATGGTAACTAACATATCAATACATTATCATCTCCAACTACTAACAATAATTGTAATATGCTAAGTCTGGAAATGTCACTATCACGAGAATATATGAAATGCTAGACTCAGCTGGACGACACGACCCGACTCCCGCCTAGCACGCCACGGTGAAAACCTGAAAGGTGGAGGTGTCAGTCTTTGAAGACCGAGTGAGGGGTATAAATACACATTAGTGCAAATAACATGCAAGTTATAACCTCGGGTAAGGTTTTATAATTCAAGGTAATTTAAGTTCAGGAATAACATAGAACTCGCCCGAGATTACAACTATCAATATCAAGCACTTTATTAACTAATGTGCAATCATGCAATTCAATTACACTGCACACATATCTGTTTCATGAATTCAGTTCCATAACTCCTTCACTCCATAAACTCCTTCACTCCAATAAACTCCAACACTCCAATGAACTCCATCACCCCAATGAACTCCATCACTCCAATGACGGGAAGGTTGCGAGCCTTTACCATTCACGGTAACACGTTCACGGTTCAATCATGATAACATGGTAAACATGACTTGTAACATGATACACGGTTTTCTTTCAATAAGCATGACTCGAGAGTTAGAAACAATTATAACTGTATATTCTGTTTGGCCTGAAATCCACATAAGGTTATACGAATTCTATATAATTAGCAATTAAACCTCACCTTTACTGACAAAATGCAAGTGAGTCACGGCCTACGGCCTTACTCCTCGTTACGGGGAAGTTGGTCTGTGCAAATAGACGTGTACACGTGAGACATGACTTTAAATGGACCAAATATGACGAACGGCGAATATGCAACGAGACCACGAGTAATGTACAATGTAACATATAATTATCATGTTTTGGCATGTAATCAATCATATAATAGCAATTTGGGATCAAAGAAATGATTGGGTAAAAATCCCAAAATCCCATTTTTATGCAGTGACTTTTGTTCTGCCGTAAGGCTGGGAACGGCCCTTCCGGGTCCCAGTTGAAAATGGGAAGGGCCGTTCCCATGTCCCATGAAAACGCCCCTGCGATTTTATTTTTAAAATGGCGCTTTATGCTGGGAACGACCCTTCCGGCTTGCAGGCCAAAATGGGAATGGCCGTTCCCAATGCGCGCCGTCTTCAGGTCAAAGGAGTGGGAACGGCCGTTCCCATAATGAACTGGGGACGGGAAGGGCTGTTCCCGTTCCTCTGCAAATGCAGAAACAGAGCAGAATTGGGGAGTAGCTACGGCATAACAACAAAGCTCCCAAAACTCCAAGTTTTGATCAATAAATGCAAGAATTTCTGGAAATATACATGCATACATATTCAAGATATGATAATATATCATTTAAACACACAAATCATGAAATATCATCAAGAATTTCAGGTTTCATATTCATGCATCTCTTGATCATTCAAGCTCAACTTCTCAAGAATTCATGAAACAAATCATTCGATAATCACATATTCATGCTTTAATCAATAATTAATTCACTTATGCTATAAATCACAAACCCTAGCTAGCATATATTTGATCAAGAATCATCAACCATGCAACACCCACCTTAGAAGAACAAGAAATGGAGAAGAAAGATGATGATGATGATTATGCTTCAAATCTTGAAATATTTCTTGGAAATCTTGGTGAAAATTAGATGAAATCTCTTTCCTACTTCTTAGCTTGTGGTTCGGTAGAAGAAAAGGGAAGCAAACCGATGGATTTTGATGCCAAAATGATCAAGGAAGCTTGGAGATGTAATATTACATGATTCATCCATTTTTGAAAAATGTGAGATGCATATATTGCAATTTAATCCCTTGCTTTATGGAGTCATGCAATCAAGGATACTTTGTTTGGTAATTGCTCAATTGAATCCATGAAAAAGTTATGCAATTTGGTCCCTAAATTTAAAGAAATGAACATATAGGGATAATCTCGTAATTAAACCACTCCCGGTGATATTTCATGTCATAAATATTTTCAAGTCATGCGATAAATTCTAAATTTGATATGATTCTATATAATTTCATGAAAGTATGCTAAATTTAATTTATAAAATTATAATGAAACGTAAGAAATTAGTTAATAAAAATCGGGGCGTTACAATTCTCCCCCCCTTAAAAGGACCTGGTCCCCAGGTCCATTGTCAAGTTTTAAATTCCAAAAACCAGCAATGAGAGCACCCTGTCTCTCGAACAAGCAATGAGAGCACCCCGTCTCTGCAACAAGTAATGAGAGAACCCCGTCTCTCAGTAGATAACGAGAGAACCCTGTCTCTCAGACACACAAAATAACCATCCAAGGGACAATGATGGAAACATTTATCATATAAGTAGCAAGTACAAACATGTCAACCCTGTCAACTTACCTTGCATAAAGAAGCCTGTTGTTACTAGCAAAAATTACAATAATGATAAAATCCATGATGCTCGTGATATGCATGTTTGAATGTACCGTTTACCGTTGATTATGTTACAAATGTAATTGATACCTCTGGCTGCCACATTTAGATTCCCACGCCCATCTTGCACCCCTCTTGCCAAATTGTATGCATGAACCTGAACTAGTGGTCTCTCACCCCCGGCTGACACTCCCCATTGCTTTGGACACATATATGCTAGATGTTCATTGCTCCCGCATTGCATACACAAGTTTAGACGTTTTCTACAAGTCTCAAAGGTATGGTTATCACGTCCGCAATAATTACAACGAGGCTTCCCTGACTGTGATGGCAATGCCGTGGCAAAAGCATTCTCCGAGGTTGATCTATCAATTTGGGACTTTTTCTTTTTAGGCCTTTCCAGAGCTGGTAGGATCGGGTAAGTAATGGACCTCTTCATTATGTTAGAACCTTGTCCTGATCCTGAAGCTAGGTCCTGATCGGAATGAGGGATAGGCCTCTGTGCATTGTCCGAATCCTCAACCTTCAAAGCTTTAGTAGTAGCTTTGGCCTAGGTACTTCTATTAGCAGCTTTCCGGGCATCTTGTATATCAGGCCTGAGTCCCTGCACAAATTGTATTGCCTTGTGGAAATCATCACTCGCTATATTAGGGGCTTAGCGAGATAATCTTTCAAACTCCGCGATGTACTCTCCCACAGATCTTGCTCCTTGTTTAAATTCAGTAAACTCCCTTAACCTGCGAGTACGTGAAGTTGGTGGGATGAATTTATTTCTAAACTCCCGGACGAATACTTCCCAAGTAATAGCTTCCCCGGCCGCCTCTAATACAATCTTAGTACTCTCCCACCAGGAGTAAGCCTCGCCCTGAATCAAAGTAAGAGTGCAACGAGCTTTCTCTCGGGTGTCACAAGGAATAAGCTCCTAGATTCTTTCCACTTCCTTTAACCACATCTCCGCCTGAAAATCATCACCCTTATAAAACTTGGGAGGTTGCTGATTCTGGAATTCTCGAAGTATAGCGGAAATAGGATTCTCTGGTGGTGCTAGTGGCGCCGGTGGTGCTAGAGGCACGAAATTATGAAGCCTCTGATCAATTAACCCAACCACGGCATTCATAAAATCTTGTGGCTGTGCTGGAGGGGGCGAAGGACCATGAGGAGAAGGATCATGATGGTGTCTCCTATTGTTGGAAAACACGAATCAGAAAGCAGCGGAATTTAAAAAATTTTTCCCAACAAAAGGACCTTGAACTCGCAATCGTGTAACCAAATTCGTAAAGATAGAAAACTTACTTTTCTTTTATTCTTTCTTGAAGCGTTTCAAGCCACCCAAGAACGCTCTTCACGCGGCTTGATCCCCTCTCCTTGGTAAAGCTCGAATCTTCAAACTTCTAACTTGAAGTCTCTAGAGAAAGTCCACCAACTTGATCACAATCTAACTAGTAAGGATGCTAGTTCTCTAGTTAGTGTTTAGGCTTAACCTAGGGTTTAATTTAATCTTGGAGAAAGGAAGGTGTTCAACACATGAACCAAGAATTGTCAATTAGCTCTAAAGGGGAGCATGAGCTCCCCTATATATAGGAAAGGGGAGGGGCGGCCGAACCTAGTCCTAATGGACAAAGGATTTGGTCCCTCGCTCTCCTATTACTTGATCATCAAGTATTTTCCAACTTTGACTTTGAATTCTAATTCAAGTCAACTTTTAAGAGAGCTAAAATTATCCAAACTATTTTTGGATAATTTTATACTTTATTTATTATAAAATAAATAACTTATTTTTATCTAATTAATTAATTCGTAATTAATTAACTAGATTATTTTCTCCAAAATTAGACTTTCTTTTTAATTCAAAATTAAACCAAAGTCTATTAAATAATTAACACATTAATTATTTAACATCACATAATCACGTGTGGCACACGTGTCTTAATGACACGTGTCCAATCACGTGAGCCACACGTGTGATTTCACACGTGTGGAACCCCTTAGGCTCGATTAACTCGTTTAATCATTTTAAGCCTCAACTCATGTAACCAAGTTGTTGTGTGTGACCCTCTAGGTTCTCAATTCAATTAGCAGTGACCCTAATTAATTAATTCACTAATTAATTAATCAATCCACAGATTAAACGACCATAGTCTAGCAACAGGTGTTTAACCCCTAGCTGAATTGGGATGTTCGGATCCGACAGAACCTTTAAGTCATTGATTCATGTGAGATACAATCCTCCTACTTACTATCTCTCAACCAAGATCTAGGGCAAGGGAATAATCAGAACCCTAATAATCCGGTCTTAAAGCTAAGTGCATTTCATATCCATTTGATCTCAATCCAAGAAACCCTTTTCTTGATGTCTTGATCTACTGCCTTGGCCAAGGACTCCATATGGCATATGAATGACTTACACAATAAGAGATCACCTTGCAAATGCAAGTGTAGGTCCTTTCTTGATTCTCATTCACTTTCATGAATCACTTGTGCAGCCCCAGCATAAGCCTTGAATCAGTTGTCTAAGGCGACACCCTTTAAAGCTTATACCAAAGACTACAGAGTTAATTCATAAAGTGACAAGGAACCTCAAGTCTAAGGATCAATTAATCACATCAATGACTCGTGAGATATTTCCTAATCTGGAAGTTTCCATTTCCTGAAATAGAAACTTCCTTTCCCATTTAGGAATCTTCTCACACGGGGCACCTTAGTGAACTTACTCATTGAAGTAAGCACCCTCGTGTATCACGCACGTATCAACTATACACTTTGCACCTACATTAAACAAGGTGGTCCTTCTTAAGGGCGTGATCCCACAAGCAAGCCTTAGAGGAGTCAGGTTGACACTCCCACTGTCTGTAGGACTCATCGGCTTGGAGTATTTTACTAATCATGACTTATGTGATATAGGGCTCGTTTCATGAACCATTTCACCTAAATGGTAGAGTCCTAAAGTCATCAGGATTAGGGGAGTTCTCATACATGCACAGCTAAAGTAAACGCATACCAAACAAGAGCATACAAAGAAGTGTTTGCCTATGATATTAATCAATCGTATATTATTCAAAGATTGTCTGTGATACTAGGAAAGTCCCAAAACGGATTATTACTAATCGGCTTTCTAGGGCACTATTCCTAACACCTATATCCAGGAGTATGCTCACGGTGAGGTCTACCTCGAGGCATCTTGTAAATGAGATATTTGATATGCGTGTTGGGTTAGGAGATGCTAATGAACATAATTGAGATCAAGGTCGATAGGGACAAGCATAACACATAATTCACATAATTCATCAAATTCAAATAAATTCAAGTAACCCCATATAGGATACAAGACTCACAAATTATCAATTAATCGTATGCCGTTCGACCTAGACCCACAAGACACGACACTAGAACCTCGGTTTTGTAATCGGGCTCTAATACCACCTAAGATGTAGCACCCCTACGCGTGGAGATGCCACACCCCCACACTATAGGTCGATCCACATACGAAATGGATACTCCGCACATGAACTAACCTATAGCGAACGGGTGACAAATAAAAGAAACAAGCTGGCTAGGCGGGACTAGACCCTCAAATGAATTAAATTCCATACATGAAACTGAAAAGCGGAAACATAACACTATCATTTCGCTATTCTATCAAATATCCAAATCTCATCATATGGTAACTAACATATCAATACATTATCATCTCCAACTACTAACAATAATTGTAATATGCTAAGTCTGGAAATGTCACTATCACGAGAATATATGAAATGCTAGACTCAGCTGGACGACACGACCCGACTCCCGCCTAGCACGCCACGGTGAAAACCTGAAAGGTGGAGGTGTCAGTCTTTGAAGACCGAGTGAGGGGTATAAATACACATTAGTGCAAATAACATGCAAGTTATAACCTCGGGTAAGGTTTTATAATTCAAGGTAATTTAAGTTCAGGAATAACATAGAACTCGCCCGAGATTACAACTATCAATATCAAGCACTTTATTAACTAATGTGCAATCATGCAATTCAATTACACTGCACACATATCTGTTTCATGAATTCAGTTCCATAACTCCTTCACTCCATAAACTCCTTCACTCCAATAAACTCCAACACTCCAATGAACTCCATCACTCCAATGACGGGAAGGTTGCGAGCCTTTACCATTCACGGTAACACGTTCACGGTTCAATCATGATAACATGGTAAACATGACTTGTAACATGATACACGGTTTTCTTTCAATAAGCATGACTCGAGAGTTAGAAACAATTATAACTGTATATTCTGTTTGGCCTGAAATCCACATAAGGTTATACGAATTCTATATAATTAGCAATTAAACCTCACCTTTACTGACAAAATGCAAGTGAGTCACGGCCTACGGCCTTACTCCTCGTCACGGGGAAGTTGGTCTGTGCAAATAGACGTGTACACGTGAGACATGACTTTAAATGGACCAAATATGACTAACGGCGAATATGCAACGAGACCACGAGTAATGTACAATGTAACATATAATTATCATGTTTTGGCATGTAATCAATCATATAATAGCAATTTGGGATCAAAGAAATGATTGGGTAAAAATCCCAAAATCCCATTTTTATTCAGTGACTTTTGTTCTACCGCAGGGCTGGGAACGGCTGTTCCGGGTCCCAGTTGAAAATGGGAAGGGCCGTTCCCATGTCCCATGAAAACACCGCTGCGATTTTATTTTTAAAATGGCGCTTTATGCTGGGAACGGCCCTTCCGGCTTGCAGGCCAAAATGGAAACGACCGTTCCCAATGCGCGCGCCATCTTGAGTTCAAAGGAGTGGGAAGGGCCGTTGCCAGAATGAACTGGGGATGGGAAGGGTCGTTCCCGTTCCTCTACAAATGCAGAAACAGAGCAGAATAGGGGAGTAGCTACGGCATAGCAACAAAACTCCCAAAACTCCAAGTTTTGATCATTAAATGCAAGAATTTCTGGAAATATACATGCATACATATTCAAGATATGATAATATATCATTTAAACACACAAATCATGAAATATCATCAAGAATTCCAAGTTTCATATTCATGCATCTCTTGATCATTCAAGCTCAACTTCTCAAGAATTCATAAAACAAATCATTCGATAATCACATATTCATGCTTTAATCAATAATTAATTCACTTATGCTATAAATCACAAACCCTAGCTAACATATATTTGATCAAGAATCATCAACCATGCAACACCCACCTTAGAAGAACAAGAAATGGAGAAGAAAGATGGTGATGATGATTATGCTTCAAATCTTGAAATATTTCTTGGAAATCTTGGTGAAAATTAGATGAAATCTCTTTCGTACTTCTTAGCTTGTGGTTCGGTAGAAGAAAAGGGAAGCAAACCGATGGATTTTGATGCCAAAATGATCAAGGAAGCTTGGAGATGTAATATTACATGATTCATCCATTTTTGAAAAATGTGAGATGCATATATTGCAATTTAATCCCTTGCTTTATGGAGTCATGCAATCAAGGATACTTTGTTTGGTAATTGCTCAATTGAATCCATGAAAAAGTTATGCAATTTGGTCCCTAAATTTAAAGAAATGAACATATAGGGATAATCTCGTAATTAAACCACTCCCGGTGATATTTCATGACATAAATATTTTCAAGTCATGCGATAAATTCTAAATTTGATATGATTCTATATAATTTCATGAAAGTATGCTAAATTTTTAATTTATAAAATTATAATGAAACGTAAGAAATTAGTTAATAAAAATCGGGGCGTTACAATTCTCCCCCCCCCCCCCCCCCCCCTAAAAGGACCTGGTCCCCAGGTCCATTGTCAAGTTTTAAATTCCAAAAACCAGCAATGAGAGAACCCTGTCTCTCGAACAAGCAATGAGAGCACCCCGTCTCTGCAACAAGTAATGAGAGAACCCCGTCTCTCAGTAGATAACGAGAGAACCCTGTCTCTCAGACACACAAAATAACCATCCAAGGGACAATGATGGAAACATTTATCATATAAGTAGCAAGTACAAACATGTCAACCCTGTCAACTTACCTTGCATAAAGAAGCCTGTTGTTACTAGCAAAAATTACAATAATGATAAAATCCATGATGCTCGTGATATGCATGTTTGAATGTACCGTTTACCGTTGATTATGTTACGGATGTAATTGATACCTCTGGCTGCCACATTTAGATTCCCACGCCCATCTTGCACCCCTCTTGCCAAATTGTATGCATGAACCTGAACTAGTGGTCTCTCACCCCCGGCTGACACTCCCCATTGCTTTGGACACATATATGCTAGATGTTCATTGCTCCGGCATCGCATACACAAGTTTAGACGTTTTCTACAAGTCTCAAAGGTATGGTTATCACGTCCGCAATAATTATAACGAGGCTTCCCTGACTGTGATGGCAATGCCGTGGCAAAAGCATTCTCCGAGGTTGATCTATCAATTTGGGACGTTTTCTTTTTAGGCCTTTCCGGAGCTGGTAGGATCGGGTAAGTAATGGACCTCTTCATTATGTTAGAACCTTGTCCTGATCCTGAAGCTAGGTCCTGATCGGAATGAGGGATAGGCCTCTGTGCATTGTCCGAATCCTCAACCTTCAAAGCTTTAGTAGTAGCTTTGGCCCAGGTACTTCTATTAGCAGCTTTCCGGGCATCTTGTATATCAGGCCCGAGTCCCTGCACAAATTGCATTGCCTTGTGGAAATCATCACTCGCTATATTAGGGGCTTAGCGAGATAATCTTTCAAACTCCGCGATGTACTCTCCCACAGATCTTGCTCCTTGTTTAAATTCAGTAAACTCCCTTAACCTGCGAGTAAGTGAAGTTGGTGGGATGAATTTATTTCTAAACTCCCGGACGAATACTTCCCAAGTAATAGCTTCCCCGGCCGCCTCTAATACAATCTTAGTACTCTCCCACCAGGAGTAAGCCTCGCCCTGAATCAAAGTAAGAGTGCAACGAGCTTTCTCCCGGGTGTCACAAGGAATACGCTCCTAGATTCTTTCCACTTCCTTTAACCACATCTCCGCCTGAAAATCATCGCCCTTATAAAACTTGGGAGGTTGCTGATTCTGGAATTCTCGAAGTATAGCGGAAATAGGATTCTCTGGTGGTGCTAGTGGCGCCGGTGGTGCTGGAGGCACGAAATTATGAAGCCTCTGATCAATTAATCCAACCACGGCATTCATAAAATCTTGTGGCTGTGCTGGAGGGGGCGGAGGACCATAAGGAGAAGGATCATGATGGTGTCTCCTATATCCAGGAGTATGCTCACGGTGAGGTCTACCTCGAGGCATCTTGTAAATGAGATATTTGATATGCGTGTTGGGTTAGGAGATGCTAATGAACATAATTGAGATCAAGGTCGATAGGGACAAGCATAACACATAATTCACATAATTCATCAAATTCAAATAAATTCAAGTAACCCCATATAGGATACAAGACTCACAAATTATCAATTAATCCTATGCCGTTCGACCTAGACCCACAAGACACGACACTAGAACCTCGGTTTTGTAACCGGGCTCTAATACCACCTAAGATGTAGCACCCCTACGCGTGGACATGCCACACCCCCACACTATAGGTCGATCCACATACGAAATGGATACTCCGCACATGAACTAACCTATAGCGAACGGGTGACAAATAAAAGAAACAAGCTGGTTAGGCGGGACTAGACCCTCAAATGAATTAAATTCCATACATGAAACTGAAAAGCGGAAACATAACACTATCATTTCGCTATTCTATCAAATATCCAAATCTCGTCATATGGTAACTAGCATATCAATACATTATCATCTCCAACTACTAACAATAATTGTAATATGCTAAGTCTGGAAATGTAACTATCACGAGAATATATGAAATGCTAGACTCAGCTGGACGACACGACCCGACTCCCGCCTAGCACGCCACGGTGAAAACCTGAAAGGTGGATGTGTCAGTCTTTGAAGACCGAGTGAGGGGTATAAATACACATTAGTGCAAATAACATGCAAGTTATAACCTCGGGAAGGTTTTATAATTCAAGGTAATTTAAGTTCAGGAATAACATAGAACTCGCCCGAGATTACAACTATCAATATCAAGCACTTTATTAACTAATGTGCAATCATGAAATTCAATTACACTGCACACATATCTGTTTCATGAATTCGGTTCCATAACTCCTTCACTCCATAAACTCCTTCACTCCAATAAACTCCAACACTCCAATGAACTCCATCACTCCAATGAACTCCATCACTCCAATAACGGGAAGGTTGCGAGCCTTTACCATTCATGGTAACACGTTCACGGTTCAATCATGATAACATGGTAAACATGACTTGTAACATGATACACGGTTTTCTTTCAATAAGCATGACTCGAGAGTTAGAAACAATTATAACTGTATATTCTGTTTGGCCTGAAATCCACATAAGGTTATACGAATTCTATATAATTAGCAATTAAGCCTCACCTTTACTGACAAAATGCAAGTGAGTCACGGCCTACGGCCTTACTCCTCGTCACGGGAAAGTTGGTCTGTGCATATAGACGTGTACACGTGAGACATGACTTTAAATGGACCAAATATGACGAACGGCGAATATGCAACGAAACCACGAGTAATGTACAATGTAACATATAATTATCATGTTTTGGCATGTAATCAATCATATAATAGCAATTTGGGATCAAAGAAATGATTGGGTAAAAATCCCAAAATCCCATTTTTATGCAGTGACTTTTGTTCTACCGCAGGGCTGGGAACGACCGTTCCGGGTCCCAGTTGAAAATGGGAAGGGCCGTTCCCATGTCCCATGAAAACGCCCCTGCGATTTTATTTTTAAAATGGCGCTTTATGCTGGGAACGACCCTTTCGGCTTGCAGGCCAAAATGGGAACGACCGTTCCCAATGCGCGCCATCTTGAGTTCAAAGGAGTGGGAAGGGCCGTTGCCAGAATGAACTGGGGATGGGAAGGGTCATTCCCGTTCCTCTACAAATGCAGAAACAGAGCAGAATAGGGGAGTAGCTACGGCATAGCAACAAAACTCCCAAAACTCCAAGTTTTGATCATTAAATGCAAGAATTTCTGGAAATATACATGCATACATATTCAAGATATGATAATATATCATTTAAACACACAAATCATGAAATATCATCAAGAATTTCAAGTTTCATATTCATGCATCTCTTGATCATTCAAGCTCAACTTCTCAAGAATTCATGAAACAAATCATTCGATAATCACATATTCATGCTTTAATCAATAATTAATTCACTTATGCTATAAATCACAAACCCTAGCTAACATATATTTGATCAAGAATCATCAACCATGCAACACCCACCTTAGAAGAACAAGAAATGGAGAAGAAAGATGGTGATGATGATTATGCTTCAAATCTTGAAATATTTCTTGGAAATCTTGGTGAAAATTAGATGAAATCTCTTTCGTACTTCTTAGCTTGTGGTTCGGTAGAAGAAAAGGGAAGCAAACCGATGGATTTTGATGCCAAAATGATCAAGGAAGCTTGGAGATGTAATATTACATGATTCATCCATTTTTGAAAAATGTGAGATGCATATATTGCAATTTAATCCCTTGCTTTATGGAGTCATGCAATCAAGGATACTTTGTTTGGTAATTGCTCAATTGAATCCATGAAAAAGTTATGCAATTTGGTCCCTAAATTTAAAGAAATGAACATATAGGGATAATCTCGTAATTAAACCACTCCCGGTGATATTTCATATCATAAATATTTTCAAGTCATGCGATAAATTCTAAATTTGATATGATTTTATATAATTTCATGAAAGTACGCTAAATTTTTAATTTATAAAATTATAATGAAACGTAAGAAATTAGTTAATAAAAATCGGGGCGTTACAATTCTCCCCCCCCCCCCCCCCCCTAAAAGGACCTGGTCCCCAGGTCCATTGTCAAGTTTTAAATTCCAAAAACCAGCAATGAGAGAACCCTGTCTCTCGAACAAGCAATGAGAGCACCCCGTCTCTGCAACAAGTAATGAGAGAACCCCGTCTCTCAGTAGATAACGATAGAACCCTGTCTCTCAGACACACAAAATAACCATCCAAGGGACAATGATGGAAACATTTATCATATAAGTAGCAAGTACAAACATGTCAACCCTGTCAACTTACCTTGCATAAAGAAGCCTGTTGTTACTAGCAAAAATTACAATAATGATAAAATCCATGATGCTCGTGATATACATGTTTGAATGTACCGTTTACCGTTGATTATGTTACGGATGTAATTGATACCTCTGGCTGCCACATTTAGATTCCCATGCCCATCTTGCACCCCTCTTGCCAAATTGTATGCATGAACCTGAACTAGTGGTCTCTCACCCCCGGCTGACACTCCCCATTGCTTTGGACACATATATGCTAGATGTTCATTGCTCCCGCATCGCATACACAAGTTTAGACGTTTTCTACAAGTCTCAAAGGTATGGTTATCACGTCCGTAATAATTACAACAAGGCTTCCCTGACTGTGATGGCAATGCCGTGGCAAAAGCATTCTCCGAGGTTGATCTATCAATTTGGGACGTTTTCTTTTTAGGCCTTTCCGGAGCTGGTAGGATCGAGTAAGTAATGGACCTCTTCATTATGTTAGAACCTTGTCCTGATCCTGAAGCTAGGTCCTGATCGGAATGAGGGATAGGCCTCTGTACATAGTCCGAATCCTCAACCTTCAAAGCTTTAGTAGTAGCTTTGGCCCAGGTACTTCTATTAGCAGCTTTCCGGGCATCTTGTATATCAGGCCTGAGTCCCTGCACAAATTGCATTGCCTTGTGGAAATCATCACTCGCTATATTAGGGGCTCAGCGAGATAATCTTTCAAACTCTGCGATGTACTCTCCCACAGATCTTGCTCCTTGTTTAAATTCAGTAAACTCCCTTAACCTGTGAGTACGTGAAGTTGGTGGGATGAATTTATTTCTAAACTCCCGGACGAATACTTCCCAAGTAATAGCTTCCCCGGCCGCCTCTAATTCAATCTTAGTACTCTCCCACCAGGAGTAAGCCTCGCCCTGAATCAAAGTAAGAGTGCAACGAGCTTTCTCCCGGGTGTCACAAGGAATAAGCTCCTAGATTCTTTCCACTTCCTTTAACCACATCTCCGCCTGAAAATCATTGCCCTTATAAAACTTGGGAGGTTGCTGATTCTGGAATTCTCGAAGTATAGCGGAAATAGGATTCTCTGGTGGTGCTAGTGGCGCCGGTGGTGCTGGAGACACGAAATTATGAAGCCTCTGATCAATTAACCCAACCACGGCATTCATAAAATCTTGTGGCTGTGCTGGAGGGGGCGGAGGACCATGAGGAGAAGGATCATGATGGTGTCTCCTATATCAAGGAGTATGCTCACGGTGAGGTCTACCTCGAGGCATCTTGTAAATGAGATATTTGATATGCGTGTTGGGTTAGGAGATGCTAATGAACATAATTGAGATCAAGGTCGATAGGGACAAGCATAACACATAATTCACATAATTCATCAAATTCAAATAAATTCAAGTAACCCCATATAGGATACAAGACTCGCAAATTATCAATTAATCCTATGCCGTTCGACCTAGACCCACAAGACACGACACTAGAACCTCGGTTTTGTAACCGGGCTCTAATACCACCTAAGATGTAGCACCCCTACGCGTGGAGATGCCACACCCCCACACTATAGGTCGATCCACATACGAAATGGATACTCCGCACATGAACTAACCTATAGCGAACGGGTGACAAATAAAAGAAACAAGCTGGCTAGGCGGGACTAGACCCTCAAATGAATTAAATTCCATACATGAAACTGAAAAGCGGAAACATAACACTATCATTTCGCTATTCTATCAAATATCCAAATCTCATCATATGGTAACTAACATATCAATACATTATCATCTCCAACTACTAACAATAATTGTAATATGCTAATTCTGGAAATGTCACTATCACGAGAATATATGAAATGCTAGACTCAGCTGGACGACACGACCCGACTCCCGCCTAGCACGCCACGGTGAAAACCTGAAAGGTGGAGGTGTCAGTCTTTGAAGACCGAGTGAGGGGTATAAATACACATTAGTGCAAATAACATGCAAGTTATAACCACGGGAAGGTTTTATAATTCAAGGTAATTTAAGTTCAGGAATAACATAGAACTCGCCCGAGATTACAACTATCAATATCAAGCACTTTATTAACTAATGTGCAATCATGCAATTCAATTACACTGCACACATATCTGTTTCATGAATTCAGTTCCATAACTCCTTCACTCCATAAACTCCTTCACTCCAATAAACTCCAACACTCCAATGAACTCCATCACTCCAATGAACTCCATCACTCCAATGACGGGAAGGTTGCGAGCCTTTACCATTCACGGTAACACGTTCACGGTTCAATCATGACAACATGGTAAACATGACTTGTAACATGATACACGGTTTTCTTTCAATAAGCATGACTCCAGAGTTAGAAATAATTATAACTGTATATTCTGTTTGGCCTGAAATCCACATAAGGTTATACGAATTCTATATAATTAGCAATTAAACCTCACCTTTACTGACAAAATGCAAGTGAGTCACGGCCTACGGCCTTACTCCTCGTCATGGGGAAGTTGGTCTGTGCATATAGACGTGTACACGTGAGACATGACTTTAAATGGACCAAATATGACGAACGACGAATATGCAACGAGACCACGAGTAATGTACAATGTAACATATAATTATCATGTTTTGGCATGTAATCAATCATATAATAGCAATTTGGGATCAAAGAAATGATTGGGTAAAAATCCTAAAATCCCATTTTTATGCTGTGACTTTTGTTCTACCGCAGGGCTGGGAACGGCCGTTCCGGGTCCCAGTTGAAAATGGGAAGGTCCGTTCCCATGTCCCATGAAAACGCCCCTGCAATTTTATTTTTAAAATGGCGCTTTAGGCTGGGAACGGCCCTTCCGGCTTGCAGGCCAAAATGGGAATGACCGTTCCCAATGTGCGCGCCATCTTGAGTTCAAAGGAGTGGGAAGGGCCGTTGCCAGAATGAACTGGGGATGGGAAGGGTCGTTCCCGTTCCTCTACAAATGCAGAAACAGAGCAGAATAGGGGAGTAGCTACGACATAGCAACAAAACTCCCAAAACTCCAAGTTTTGATCATTAAATGCAAGAATTTCTGGAAATATACATGCATACATATTCAAGATATGATAATATATCATTTAAACACACAAATCATGAAATATCATCAAGAATTCCAAGTTTCATATTCATGCATCTCTTGATCATTCAAGCTCAACTTCTCAAGAATTCATGAAACAAATCATTTGATAATCACATATTCATGCTTTAATCAATAATTAATTCACTTATGCTATAAATCACAAACCCTAGCTAACATATATTTGATCAAGAATCATCAACCATGCAACACCCACCTTAGAAGAACAAGAAATGGAGAAGAAAGATGGTGATGATGATTATGCTTCAAATCTTGAAATATTTCTTGGAAATCTTGGTGAAAATTAGATGAAATCTCTTTCCTACTTCTTAGCTTGTGGTTCGGTAGAAGAAAAAGGAAGCAAACCGATGGATTTTGATGCCAAAATGATCAAGGAAGCTTGGAGATGTAATATTACATGATTCATCCATTTTTGAAAAATGTGAGATGCATATATTGCAATTTAATCCCTTGCTTTATGGAGTCATGCAATCAAGGATACTTTGTTTGGTAATTGCTCAATTGAATCCATGAAAAAGTTAGGCAATTTGGTCCCTAAATTTAAAGAAATGAACATATAGGGATAATCTCGTAATTAAACCACTCCCGGTGATATTTCATGTCATAAATATTTTCAAGTCATGCGATAAATTCTAAATTTGATATGATTCTCTATAATTTCATGAAAGTATACTAAATTTTAATTTATAAAAATTATAATGAAACGTAAGAAATTAGTTAATAAAAATCGGGGCGTTACACCTTACTCATAATTCCCAAGGCCCAACATACCATTTCAGATCACATTCCCATCTTTCAGGGCACAACTCACTCAAACATAACGTAAAAGAGTTCGAAAGCTTAAGCTTAGATATGCTCATACGTTTACAGTTTCATAAAATTCAAACATTTGTACAAGGCCATAATCATAGCTTAAGCATGCGTATTTAATATATAAGATATATATATTCCCACACGGGGTATAAAACAACACATAATATGTTGGGAAAACAGAACAGAAACACAGCAGAAATTTAAAAATTTTCCCAATAAGTTAGGATCGAATCTTGTAATTCCTATTACCAAATTTGTAGAGATCAAGAAACTCACTTAGGTAGTAGCTTTCTTGACACGTTCTAGCCGCCCAAGAACGCTCTTCACGCGGCTTGATCCCCAAAAGGTCATTCGAATCTTTCAAGACTTCACGATAGTAGCCCTCCAGAGAATTAGTCCACCAACCGTGACCACGATCCGAATAGGGAGGATGTTAGTTCTATGTTCGGTGTTTAGGCTTTAGGGTTAAGTGTATAATTATTGGAGAAAGAGAAATTGTGTATCAATCTCTCTAGGGGTTCGAACCCCTCATATAAATAGGCTTAGGGTTCGAACTCCATTCCTTCTTGGACAAGGATTCCAAACTCTCTTGGAAAGGGATTTCTTTGCTTGGAGAGTAAGACTCTTACTTTGACCAAAAGTCTCCTTTTGACTAACTTGTCAAACAAGAATAATATCTAACTCTCTTAGATAATTTATTTTACTTTATTTATTAAATAATAAATAACTTGAAGACTAATAATTAATTAATTCATAATTAATTATTTATTAGGCTTTAATTCTCCAAATTAGGACTTTAATATTAATTCAAAATTAAATCAAAGTCCATTAAATAACTAACATATTGATTATTTAACTCATACACATATATATACAGATGACTATACGTGCCACTTAGGATACATGTCATTCACGTGTGGACCCCACCATTCTTTTAAGTTCAATCAACTCGTTTAATCGATTCAAGCCTTAACTGATGTGACCGGGTTGTTGTGTGTGATTCTCTAGGTTCTTAATTCAATTAGCAGTGACCCTAATGAATTATTCAGTCCACATATCAAACGACCATAGTCTAGTAACATGTGTTTGACCCCTAGCTGAATAAGAATGTCTCGATTCGACGGAACCTTTAAGTTATTGACATATGTGAGATACAATCCTCCTACGTCCCATCTCTTAATCAAGATCTAGGGCAAGAGAATAATTAGAACCCTAATAATCTTGATCTTAATGTTAAGTGCATTTCATATCCATTTGATCTCAATCCAAGAAACTCATTTCTTGATGACTTGATCCACTGCCTTGGCCAAGGACTCCTAGATGGCATATGAATGACTTACACAATAAGAGATCATCATCTCGCCAATACAAGCGTAGGTCCTTTTTCGACTCTCATATACTTTCATGTGTCACTTGTGCCCCAGCATAAGCCTTGAATCAGTTGTCTAAGGCGACACCCTTTAAAGCTTACACTAAGACTACAAAGTTATCTCATAAAGTATCAATGAAACCTCAAGTCTAAGGATCACTTAATCAAATCAACGACTCGTGAGATATTTTCTAATCTGGAAGTTTCTATTTCTAGATATAGAAACTTCCTTTCCCATTTAGGAATCTTCTCACACGGGACACCTCAGTGTACTTGTAACATCCCGCTCGTCCGATGTACAAGGTACGCCGCGTTTTAACTTTCTTATGTGTTTAATTGTGTGATTTTGTGTTTTACGTGGCCCTATTTTGAACTCTTTAAGAGTTTAGGGGCCTTTTTGTAATTTTCTCTTTTTCGGGGTTTTTCGGACACTGCTTGTTCAATCGAGATTTTGATCTCTATGACCCCTTTAACGCGTTCGGGGCATCGAAACGAGTCTGTAAACTCTAAGTTTGCCCAATTCTAACATCGTTAACCCTTCTTTGCGACGCCCCGTCCGATAAATCGTATAGGTATGCGTCACGAGAGAGTTTACCTTACGCACTTATGTGATCTAATTCCCATTTTATGTGTTTAATTCCAACTTTGATTGAAAATGTCACTTAATTGACTAAAATCCAAAATGGTAAAATATGAATTCTTGCATGACAACTTAAGAATGGAACTTGGATGAATTTAAATTAAATTTTGGAGTTGGATTTAAATAGGACTTGGACCTATTTGTGTGTTTTGGGCCTAACTCAAGTTAGGTGAGTTTGGGTCATTCGAGACCAATATGAGCTCGGGATTTCGAATTCGAATTCCGACACCACCATTGGACTTGATTCGGTGATTCGGGTCCAACGAAATTTACTTTATATTTTTCGGAAACCGTTTAGACCCTAAACCTTTGAATTTTGACTTATTAGGCCGAAGGTCATTTATTTGAGCCCAAATCCTATTTAAGGCTTTAGCCTCATATTATATCTTGGAAACCCTAACCTTGACCTAAAACTATTAGCCACCACATAAATAGCTTTATCCCTTTTCATTTCATTTCAAACCACACAAGTTAGCTTCAAAGAGAATCATGGAGAAACTTCAAGAGAAGATCAAGACTTGAACCATCTTTCATTCTAAGAGCTCATATTCTTTGATTCCTCATTCCTTCACAAGACAAGGTAAGCTTTGGATCTCTTTTGATGAGTATTTCATTTCTATTCTTGGATTGGAGCATGAAATTGTTAGTATGAACTTGAATGATGAGATCTTGAATTCCTTAAGCAAGCCTTGATGATTTGAATACTCCTTATGTGTCTTAGTTGTTGGAAATTCGTGTAGGAAGACTAGAAATTCATATCTTTATGTTTAAGCTTGAAATTCATGAAAATGGGTGTTTGAGATTTTGGGCAAAAACATTCCTAAACTTGAATTAATTGATGTTTTGATGTTAAGCATGACTTATATGATGTTATACCTGAATTTCGTGATATTTTAAGGTGGATTTCGTGTTGGATTTATGATTTTTGGTGTTCCCCATCTTCTTCCCGAAACTGTCAAGTTTCTGTTCCAGATCTATGGCCGGAACGGCCGTTCCCATTTGTGCTTTAAGCCCGGAACGGCCCTTCCACTCTAGGGTTTGGTTTTGGGTGGCCGAACATGGGAACGACCGTTCCCATGTGTGCTTGGACTGGGAACGGCTGTTCCCAGCTTCGCTGGGGAGATCCGCGGGAAGAACCGTTCCCATGCAAGATTATGCATAGGAATGGCCGTTCCCAACTCCCTGTTCCCCTTTTATGCATGTACTTTTGTGTTTACTTGATCTGTTTGAAATGCTTTATGAATTATATATTATTATGTGACTTCGATTCCATTCTTAGATGATAATACGCCATTTTAATTGAATAACTTCATATGAAAGGTTGTCCTGTGTTATGCTACTTAACCTCTGTGATTCATATCATTCCATAATGCATTGTTAAACCTTAATACTTCGTTAATTGCATGATTTGGTGGAATATGTGAAATATGCTACGTGACCTATGTGTACACTTCATTCTATATTACATATCATTCATCTCTTGATACGCCGTGCGTCTTACTTGGTTCATATAGAGTTTAAGTCTGGGCTTCTGTATATCTTGTCACAGAGTTTGGTGGTGCCGGTGGGCCCGAGGTTTAGAGTGTTTGGCCCTTCACACTCTCAGACTCTACTTGCACAAGGTGAGGTTTAGGGTTTTGTATAGTTATGCGACCTATGGCCTTTACATGCTGATTTCTATCCTTACATGCGAGTATACCTTAATAGAAATACGTATGTGTTGGATTTGATATGGTTATGACCTTGCGTGCGTCCTGCGTGGGTTGGGAGCCTTCGTGGCTTAAATTCCACAGCGTAGGAATATTTATAAAAACCAGTTTCGAGGCATATGTAAGCTATTTTGGAAAAATAGTTGTGTTCTAATTCGGTAGCGAGATTTCCATGAAAGATTAGTGTATATTATGTTATGATATGTTCTTGTTGTGGATCCAAGGAGCTACGGGTAATGGGTCCCCCGGGACGGTTAGGGCCGTCGGGGTTCCAATCATGTGCGTTAGTTCCATTTGAGATATGATTGCGCGACTCAGGGAGATAGGAGAGGCGTGATATCTTGAGCCTCCGGCTAAGGTCGGGGATGACTCTTGTGGGTTCGCTACCCCCTTGAGATCCAGTCTATTTTAGACGGTTTATTCTCGATGGTTTGGGGACGATACATCTCCTCCATCATTGGTGTAGAGGATGGATTGATTTTGCTTTATGTCCTGAGGAGTAAAGGTTGGAAGCTTGTACTCGCCGAGCACGTGTTCTTTTCTGTTATGGAATTATGAATCGGGATAGAGTCTTTCTGGAAAATGGTTTCTAAACTTATATCTATATCTATTTGGGTTATTTCAAAATGTTTTGGTATGCAACACCTTTCCTCGGTTCATGAGTCCATCCTTTTATTCTGTACTGTGCTCTTTATATATATATATATTGTGGGTGTGCGTTAGCCCCCTCACTCAGTCAGTTGACTGACACCTCATTTTATCTTTTAGTTGCAGGATCTTTTGGCTTGAGCTAGGCGGAAGTGAGTCTTCGGAGTCACACTTGTCAGCCTAGTTGGTTTTAGGATGCATTTGTCGCATACTTTGCTTATGTTATGTATTTATGTTTCACACTTGAAGGTTATGTTACATGCTCTACTAAGACTTAAACCCGTGTGGGGTTAGTAAGCTAGTATCTGGATGTTATTAGATATTGATGATACTTATGCTGATTATTATATTGGATTATGAATTGATATTCGGGATTAGGTATCTATGCTAGTTGAACCCGTCACCTGTTATGTATGTTGATATTCGGGACTAGGTATTTATGCTAGCTGAACTCGTTACCTGCTTTGCATGTTTTGTTTTAAATGCTTCCGCTATCTATTGTTGTTGATTTTAATTGCTTCTGCACTTTGAGTTTGTCAAGTTAGATCCGCCTAGCCTAGTGTGTAAGTTGGTCTCCCGTTCGCTATGATTCGGATTCGGGCATGGACTTCCTATTTCATGACCGAGTCTGAGTCCTAGTACGGGGGATGTGGTATCCTCCGTCTGGGGTACTACATCCTTAAGTGGTATCAGAGCTCTAGGTTGCAAAACCGAGCTCTAGTGTCGTGTTGAGTCTGTCTAGGTTGTACGGCATAGGATAACTTGGTTATGTGTGCATGTACATCACAGTTCGATAGGCTATGCATTTGAATTTCCATCACTTTGCCAAACTTACATTACGTGAAGTATTACATTTCTTTGGTGCTTTGCTTGATTTATTAAGTGACATGAGTATTTACTAATCGACATGCATATACCTGTACTTGAATTGTTGAGATCTTTAGGATGCCTCCTAGACGCCATGATCGAGAGGTTTCCCCGGATGTGCCTAATGCTCCTCCGCGACCACCACTGAATACGGAGAACATTGTTTAGGCACTTCTCAATCAGTTGCAACAGAATCAGAGGCAGCAGACACCACCCGTTGATGGTGATATCTCAGCTATGTATAGGGAGTTTCGGAACAACAACCCTCCTAAGTGGTTTGGGGGAGATGATATCAAGGCTGATGAGTGGTTACCTGAGATCAGTGGTATTTGGGAGCTTTTCCCAGGGAGTTCTCAGGATAAGGCTGTTTGTACTGCTTGATTCATTCAGGGGCAGGCAGCTAGCTGGCTCAAGGGAGTTCGATCTAGACTTGAGAGGAGTGGTATGGAGTTCACTTGGGAGACTTTCATGCATGAGTTTCACAAGAAGTTTATACCTCATAGTGCACGAGAGCGCAGGCTTCAGGAGTTTTCTGAGCTGAAGCAGGGATCCAGATCTGTGGAGGACTACATTCTAGAGTTCGAGAGACTTACTCCCTATGCTACCCACATCACTGATGTTGATTTACATAGAGCCCGTCACTTCCTTCATGGGCTTCGAGAGGATATTCAGAGAGCTCTTCAGGCTGTTAATGTTAGCACTTGGGATAAGGTTACTAAGAGGGCTATTCAGGTCGAGGCCCAGAGACAGAGGTTGAGGCCCCCATCCTTCTCTTCGGGGCATGGTTCGGGTTCTGGATCGGGCAAGAAGCCTGCTACTCATGATTCTACTACTTCTACACTAGCTTTCAGTTCACAGGGCTTCATTAACAAGAAGCCCCATCCCGCTGCTCCTACAGAGCCACCAGCATTACCGGCACCAACTCCAGCTATTTGTTCTCACTGTCAGGGTCCTCACCCGTTGGAGAGGTGTTGGAGGTATTTGGGTAGATGCTTGGTGTGTGGTTCTGCTGAGCACAAGAGGAACACCTGTCCAAAGAAGAGGCCAGCTATTCAGGCTATGCATATGCCCTTGATGGAAAGGAGGAAACAGCAGAGGTTAATTAGAATGCCGCAGTGGAAGGTAAAATAAACATTCATAGCACGATCATACATACATCGTTTATTTGACTCTTATTATTATGTGATATACTTCCTAATTGTGACATGCGTTGATTGTTGTAATTTTCAACCGTGCCACTTTGAGGTACGTAGGCACAGGTGCCTTAAATAATTGTATTTATGTGCTAGAGAGATGTCAGAATCTCTCATTCTCTGTGTGAGAAAGATTTAATTCTCTCTATTTACGTGCTTGGGAGATGCTCATTCTCTCAATTTATGTGATAGAGAGTTGCAGGATTCTCTACTTACGTGATAGAAAGATGCTGGATTCTTTCTGAGCTTTGTGCACGAGAGATGTTGGATTCTCTTATACTTAGATATTCGGGAGATGCTGGATTCTCTTGAATTTAGGGGTTTGAGAAATACTGGAATTTCTTAAACTAAAATGTTGGAAGATGCTGGAATCTGTCCAACTTAGGCTGAGAGATGGGGTTCTCTCAATTGTTTGCTCGAGAGACGGGGCTCTCTCTTATGTGATTGAGAGATGGGGTTCTCTCACCTTTTGTGCTGAGAGATGGGATTCTCTCTGTCTGTCTTGGTTGCGATGCACGTCGATGATTACGAACTACAAGAAGTAAGAACGGGACGTCCTTGAAGAGACGTTGGTTCTACACCGAAGAGTCGACTGTTCTTACGATAGAAGAATTACCATTTACTTCGGACTTGATGATTGTGAAGTATCCAGATGAGATTCAAGATCGGGTTGTGGAAAGGACAGAAATCGGAGGAACCAACTTGGGAGATTAATGAAGTAATGAAGAAGTGGCGACCGGGTTTGTTTGAAGCCGAGCAGCGAACCTGGGGACCAGGTTCTCTTTAGGGGAGGGGGGAGATTGTGAAGCCCCGTCCGATAAATCGTACAGGTACGCGTTACGAGAGAGTTTACCTTATGCACTTATGTGATCTAATTCCCTTTTTATCTGTTTAATTCCAACTTTGATTGAAAATGTGACTTAATTGACTAAAATCCAAAATGGTAAAATATGAATTCTTGCATGACAACTTAAGAATGGAACTTGGATGAATTTAAATTAAATTTCGGAGTTGGATTTAAATAGGACTTGGACCTATTTGTGGGTTTTCGGCCTAACTCAAGATAGGTGAGTTTGGGTCATTCGGGACCAATATGTGTGAATTTGAATTTGAATTCCGTCAACACCATTGGACTTGATTCGGTGTTTCGGGTCCAACGGAATTTACTTTATATTTTTCGGAAACCGTTTAGACCCTAAACCTTTTAATTTTGACTTATTGGGCCGAAGGTCATTTATTTGAGCCCAAATCCTATTTAAGCCTTTAGCCTCATATTATATCTTGGAAACCCTAACCTTGACCTAAAACTATTAGCCACCACATAAATAGCTTTATCCCTTTTCATTTCATTTCAAACCACACAAGTTAGCTTCAAAGAGAATCATGGAGAAACTTCAAGAGAAGATCAAGACTTGAACCATCTTTCATTCTAAGAGCTCATATTCTTTGATTCCTCATTCCTTCACAAGACAAGGTAAGCTTTGGATCTCTTTTAATGAGTATTTCATTTCTATTCTTGGATTGGAGCATGAAATTGTTAGTATGAACTTGAATGATGAGATCTTGAATTCCTTAAGCAAGCCTTGATGATTTGAATGCTCCTTATGTGTCTTAGTTGTTGGAAATTCGTGTAGGAAAACTAGGAATTCATATCTTTATGTTTAAGCTTGAAATTCATGAAAATGGGTGTTTGAGATTTTGGGCAAAAACATTCCTAAACTTGAATTAATTGATGTTTTGATGTTAAACATGACTCATATGATGTTATACCTGAATTTCATGATATTTTATGGTGGATTTCATGTTGGATTGAAGATTTTTGGTGTTCCCCTTCTTCTTCCTGAAACTGTCAAGTTTCTGTTCCAGATCTATGGCCGAAACGGCCGTTCCCGTTTGTGCTTTAAGCCCGGAACGGCCCTTCCGGGCTAGGGTTTGGTTTTGGGTGGCCGAACATGGGAACGACCGTTCCCATGTGTGCTTGGACTGGGAACGGCCGTTCCCAGCTTCGCTGGGGAGATCCACGGGAAGGACCGTTCCCATGCAAGACTAAGCATGGGAATGGCCGTTCCTAACCCCCTGTTCCCCTTTTATGCATGTACTTTTGTGTTTACTTGATCCGTTTGAAATGCTTTATGAATTATATGTTATGATATGACTTCGATTCCATTCTTAGATGATAATACGTCATTTTAATTGAATAACTTCGTATGAAAGGTTGTCTTGTGTTATGCTACTTAACCTATGTGATTCATATCATTCCATAATGCATTGTTAAACCTTAATACTTCATTAATTGCATGATTTGGTGGAATATGTGAACTATGCTACGTGACCTATGTGTACACTTCATTCTATATTACAATTCATTCATCTCTTGATACGCCGTGCTCTTACTTGGTTCATATAGAGTTTAAGTCTGGGCTTCTGTATGTCTTGTCACAGAGTTTGGTGGTGCCGGTGGGCCCGAGGTTTAGAGTGTTTGGCCCTTCACACTCTCAGACTCTACTTGCACAAGGTGAGGTTTAGGATTTTGTATAGTTATGCGACCTATGGCCTTTACATGCTGATTTCTATCCTTGCATGCGAGTATACCTTAATAGAAATACGTATGTGTTGGATTTGATATGTTTATGACCTTGCGTGCGTCCTGCGTGGGTTGGGAGCCTTCGTGGCTTAAATTCCATAGCGTAGGAATATTTATAAAAACCAGTTTCGAGGCATATGTAAGCTATTTTGGAAAAACAGTTGTGTTCTAATTCGGTAGTGAGATTTCCATTAAAGATTGGCGTATGTTATGTTATGATCTGCTCTTGTTGTGGATTCAAGGAGCTACGGGTAATGGGTCCCCCGGGACTGTTAGGGCCGTCGGGGTTCCAACCATGTGCGTTAGTTCCATTTGAGATATGATTACGCGACTCAGGGAGATAGGGGAGGCGTGATATCTTGAGCCTCCGACTAAGCTCGGGGATGACTCTTATGGGTTCGCTACCCCCTTGAGATCGAGTCTATTTTAGACGGTTTATTCTCGATGGTTTGGGGACGATACATCTCCTTCATCATTGGTGTAGAGGATGGATTGATTTCGCTTTATGTCCTAAGGAGTAAAGGTTGGAAGCTTGTACTCGTCGAGCATGTGTTCTATTCTGTTATGGAATTATGAATCGGGATAGTGTCTTTCTGGAAAATGGTTTCTAAACTTATATCTATATCTATTTGGGTTATTTCAAAATGTTTTGGTATGTAACACCTTTCCTCGGTTCATGAGTCCATCCTTTTATTCTGTGTTGTACTCTTTATATATATTTATTGTGGGTGTGCATTAGCCCCCTCACTCAGTCAATTGACTGACACCTCATTTTATCTTTTAGTTGCAGGATCTTTTGGCTTGAGCTAGGCGGAAGTGAGTCTTCGGAGTCACACTTGTCAGTCTAGTTGGTGTTAGGATGCATTTGTCGCATACTTTGCTTATGTTATGTATTTATGCTTCACACTTGAAGGTTATGTTACATGCTCTACTTAGACTTAAACCCGTGTGGGGTTAGTAAGCTAGTATTTGGATGTTATTAGATATTGATGATACTTATGCTGATTATTATATTGGATTATGAATTGATATTCGGGATTAGGTATCTATGCTAGTTGAACCCGTCACCTGTTATGTATGTTGATATTCGGGACTAGGTATTTATGCTAGTTGAACCCGTTACCTGCTTTGCATGTTTTGTTTTAAATGCTTCCGCTATCTATTGTTGTTGATTTTAATTACTTCCGCAATCTGAGTTTGTCAAGTTAGAGCCGCCTAGCCTAGTGTGTGGGTTGGTCTCCCGTTCGCTATGATTCGGATTCGGGCATGGACATCCTATTTCATGACCGAGTCTGAGTCCTAGTGCGGGGGATGTGGTATCCTCCATCTGGGGTGCTACATTCTTTCCGGCCATTTTTGTGCATTGAGGACCCTGGATAAATACCCGGATTCTCGTTAAACGTGTCAGACCTCAGCTCTCTCTCCCGCGATCTCTCTCTCTTCTCTCGCGACATTGTCACACACACCACACCTAAAACATACACTCATCCCTAACTCGCTCGTTTCTCGACGAAATTCGACGTTGAATAGTCAAAGTTGATCAGCTCGACGAGCCTGACATGATGATACCAGAATCGCGACCTATAACCCAGCGGTGGTGGGGTTATCGCCAGTTGCAGGCGGCAGGATTTGGGCCGTCACTTTTAAGGCGGCGAACGGTGGTCTCCGGTGTCGGGATTGAGCGGGAGCTGACCAGGCCTGGAGCGGCTCGGCCCTGTGGTTCCAACGGCTTTGGCGGCGCGGCCAAAGAGTATTTTCGGCCACCTGAACTTCGTGCAGCGGCGACGCATTACTTTAGCGCCGCATTCCGCCGTGTTTCGGTGGGCATTTCGACAGGTGGAGGTGGTTCTTACCCTTTTCGACCCTCCCGATTCCATTTTCGGCCTCGGTTTGGCTCAATTCGTGGTGTAGGTGGCAGAACGACAGTGGTGCAGTGGTGGTTCAACGGCGGGGGTCAGCTCCGGTGTATTTTTCCGGCGACCACTATATGGGTTTCGAAGAGCTCGTCATAGGTAAGATAATATCTTTTACGGATCTTATTTTCGTTCACCGGCTTGGAAGTAATTTGGATTTGAAGAATTGGGGGGTTTTCGCGTTCTTAGATCTGAAATTGGAGAAGATTGGCTTGGATTTTCCAGAAATTGATCGAGGATTTGGAACAAGCACGAGGAGTTCTTGCACGGGTGAATTTTTTGGATTTTACCGGCACGTTCCGGCGGCAGCGCTCCGGCGACCTTCGGACAGTTTGTCCGCCCTGTCGTGGTGAGTCCAACACCACTTTTCGTTCGTTAATCGGACGCTCCATTTATTTGTCATGAATTATTTTGTGTAATTATGATTATTTGATTTAATTGCTTGAATGTAATTTAATTTCTAATTATTTGATTTCTCGATCGAAATGTACTCCAATGTATACGAAATCATGTATTGTATGAAATGTGATATGTATGGACATTGTAATTTGCAATTTGAATCCCAATTTGTTGAATTTGTGCAACATGTTTAAATATGAAGGGGTGATAGTGTAATATTTAGAAAAACTAATTTCCTATGTAATTAAATAAACTTGATTGATAATTGGGAGGAATGAGCATGTTATGTTTTCATCTATATGAAATTGAAATGTTCCTAATATCATGTTTGTTGTGAATTATTTCGTATAATTTGAATATTTGAAATTAATTGTTTAGCTTAAGGGGTGTTTGTGTAATTTTCCTAAATATGTAAATTTATATGATTTGAATTAATTAGACCTTGTCAATTGATAAATAAATGTGCTAGCCACGTTTTCGATTAAGAGAAATTAGTATGCCTTAGATAACTAAACTTGGAACAATACAATTAAGATTTAATCACGTAAATTGGAATTTAATCTATTATATAATATATGAATTGGTTATGTGTTGTATGAATTATATGAAATCTTGAATGGTTAAATAACTTACTTATCTTTCGTTTGTGCGTTCCATGACTTAGTTAGAATTTAACCTCTGACTACGTGAATTAAATGAAATTCGTAACATGCTATAATATGATTTATTTGGTCTTGTAATACATGCTTTTTGTATGAAATGTGATATGTGAATTTAATTTGTTCCCTTGTAAATGTGCATCATATGAATTTCGTTTTGTGCATTCATGAACATGTCCTAATGTTTTCTTTTGCATATAATTGATATGAATTTGAACCCTGTTTACGCGATTGCATTTCTTAAGTGTTTGAGCATGTGCCGTGCGTCTCAGTGTGGTTGTCTGAGTCCCAGTCTGAGTTTTGTATTGTGTTTTGTGTGTTCAGCTGGTACAGGTGCACCCGGGGTGGTGACTTGTAGTCGTGCATGTTCCGGGGTGGACCATTTGCAGTGTCTTAAGCTTTGTTTGGTACCAGGTGAGGTTAGGTTATAGTTAAACCCTATGAAATGTGCTTGTTTTCTATGTATACGTACTATAACCTTATATATAAGTAAATATGTGCAAGATACATAAGTTTATAACTTGGCTAAGTATTTGTAAGTTTGACACGCTATGTACATTCCTATGTACACTTGTTTCGGTTTATTATGATTCGTTCTGTTTGCAACATTGAACTATGTTTCAAATCGTGTGCCTCTAATGAGTCGGGAGCTATAAGCTATGGATTTGGCACGGAGAGGTATGCATAGCATAATTGTTGCAAGGTAAGGTTGATAAGTTTGTTAATGATAAGTAGCGGGTTAAGAATGTAATGTAATGTAACGGTAATGTTGGGCCCCGGAGATATGGGTAAGGGAGACCTTGGATGACTATGGGTTCGCTGGTTATGACCCCTGTACACATCTCCACAGTTTGATTCGGATTACCCCAGATCTCACCAGGAGGTTTGGTGAGTGATGGAGATCCTGAGGGTTTGGAGTAGCTTGGACTCCCCTCGATTCTCTGGATGGTTAGCGTCGCACAACTCTTCCATCACCGGAGAAGGAGGTATGATTGTTATGTATGCTACATTTTAATGTGATTTGTTTTGTATGATTAGTTGGAGGAGCCCAGGATGGGACTAGGTACTCGTACCCGCCGAGTTTTGTATGTATGTTCTGTTAAAGTTTGGAAAACGGGGATAGACTTAAAATTAAGATAAAAAAAATGGATCCTCTTGAAAGTAAAAGTTAAGATATTAAATGTTTTAATAAGATTTGATACGATAAGTATTTTTTGTTATGATTTGATACGTATGAATTTGACAAGTTAAGTTTTATTCCGTTTGGATAAGAATCCCTATATGTATGTATCACTTTGGCTTGTAAGAACTATCCCTGAGTTCACGAACTATGTGATTGAACGTGCTGTGCTCTATATATATGTAGGTGTGTGTGGGTAGCCCCTCGCTCAGTCTTTGGACTGACCCCTCCCCTCTTTATGTTTTTAGCTGCAGGTTCAGTGCAGGTCGTTGGAGTTCGTGCTAGGCGGCGGTGTGTCGTGTCTATTGAGTCGGTGTCTGTTCGTTTTAGTTCGTTAAGTATTTTGTTTTGAATTATGTAGAAAACTTTGTATAAGATTTGTGATACCCCTGTCCCATATCGGGAAAGTATGAGAGTTAAGTTCAGTTTATAAGTTAAAGAGTCCAAGTGTAACAAATGGATATCCCTTTTGAGCAGTGGTTTAGACCCAATTTCAGGTCATACTCGGTGGGCTTGGAGACTTGCACTCGCGTCCAATGGGCCCGCAGACCCGGGGGCGTGACAAATGGTATCAAAGCCGCTCGTCAGCCGTAGGAGCTAAGTGCTATACGGGGCAAAGTGCTACCCACACAGGAGCCACCTCTTGAGCCTGCGGGGCAAAGTGCTACATGTGTGGGCGCCACTTCTTGAGCCCGTAGGAGCCACCTCTAGAGTCCCAACGCAAACGAGTCGGTCATGGGCTATATGTCATGCCGTGACGAGGACGTCGCGATTCTGAAGGAGGGGTGATTGTGTTACCCCTGTCCCACATCGGGAAATTATGAGAGTTAAGTTCAGTTTATAAGTTAAAGAGTCCAAGTATAACAAATGGATATCCCTTTTGAGCAGTGGTTTAAGCCCAATTTTAGGTTATACTCGGTGGGCTTGGAGACTTACACTCGCGTCCAACGGGTCCGCAGACCCGGGGCGTGACAAGATTTATTCTGTACAGGTTTGCATGTACGATTTGAATGTATGAAATTTCGGGACAGTTTAGGACAGGTGCTTGGATTAGATGAACCCGTTTTGATTGAATGACTATTCGGGATAGGTTTCTAGGGACAGTTGAACCCATTTTGTTGTATAGTTATTCGGGACAGGATAGGACAGATTCCTGGAGTAGCTGAACCCGTATAATTGTTATTGATGTATGAAAGTTTTTGAAAAAGTTGGCATTTTGCATTGCTTCCGCTGTACAGGGTTAGGTACCGTCTAGTTTAGGCCTAGTATTTTTGTTTTGTCTCCCGTTCGCTATGGCTCGGTACGTGTGCGGAGTCTTTATTTCGTTACACGTGTTGGGTTATAGTGCGGGGATGTGGTACCCACCGCTTGGGCCGCTACATCTTAAGTGGTATCAGAGCTACCAGGTTCAGAACCGGTGCTTTGGAGTCATGTCGTGCCAGTCTAGGTCGGACGACATAGGAATATGTGCGCATTGCATCCATTTGGCATGAAATTTTGCTACCTCAGCATGAATTGTATTGAGTTATATGACTATGTGCGCGTTATGACTATGATTGTGCAACATTTTGTCAATGTGCTCTTAATTGCTTTTCATTGTTGCACTTAGGTGACTTAAATGCCACATTACATTTGCATTGCTAACCCTCATGCACCAACTTTAGTGTTTTAACTACAGGGCAACTTCGTCAACAATTTAATTACCTTCCATGGCATCATCACAACTTTATGGTCAAGATTTCCAATACTACGGTGAACGGTACACTAAGCATCCACGACACGAGCATACATGTATCCTTTATTTGATTAATTCTTGTTATTATGTGATATACCTATCGATTATGTTACATGTTGATTGTTGTGATTTCTGATTCTGCTTATGTGCTTGAGTGAGAGGGAGATTTAATTCTCTCTATTTACATACTAGGGAGATGTTAACTCTTCCTATTTGTGTGTTAGAGAGATGCTGGATTCTCTCTAAATTACGTGATAGAAAGATGCTGGATTCTTACTGAGTTTTGTGCACGAGAGATGTTGGATTCTCTTGTACGTAGGTATTCGAGGGATGTTGGATTCTCTTGAATTTACGGGTTTGAGAAATGTTGGATTTTCTCAAACTAGAATGTCTGGGAGATGTGGAATCTGTCAGACTTAGGTTGAGAGACGGGGTTCTCTCAATTATGAGTTGTAGAGACGGGATTCTCTCTTTTGTCTATGTATGTCGAGGGACAGGGTTCCCTCACTTACTTGTTGAGAGATAGGATTCTCTCTTGTTTATCGCAATTGCGTTACGCGTGGCCAGACAATAGTTTGCAAGTGATGAGGATGCGACGATATCGAGCTTTGGGTGCAGTGGAATAGTGGTGATCGAACGAGTTTGAAGTGACCAACAGTCAAGTGCTCAGATGGACCTCAGTGACAACGAGACACTATGAAGGGAGTTGACGTAAATAGTGGGAGTAGTATCCTGAGGGGTCTGCAGTTTGTCGAGATTAGAGTAGCGCAATTAAAGCGTAAAGTGGAGTTTGTTTCAGAGTCATTCAAAATCCCGCTTCCGGACCTGAGGACAGGTCCTTTTGAAGGAGGGGAGTTTGTAACATCCCGCTCGTCCGATGTACAAGGTACACCGCGTTTCAACTTTCTTATGTGTTTTATTGTGTGATTTTATGTTTTGCGTGGCCCTATTTTGAACTCTTTATGAGTGTAGGGGCCTGTTTGTAATTTTCTCTTTTAGGGGTTTTTCGGTCACTGCTCGTTCGATCGAGATTTTGACCTCTTTGACCCCTTTAACCCGTTCGGGGCATCGAAACGAGTCCGTAGACTCTAAGTTTGCCCAATTCTGACGTCGTTAACCCTTCTTTCCGGCCGTTTCCATGCGTTGAGGACCCGGGATAATTACTCGGATCCTCGTTAAACTTGTCAGACCTTAGCTCTCTCTCCCACGATCTCTCTCTCTCCTCTCGCGACATTTTCACACACACCACACCTAAAACATACACTCGTCCCTAACTCGCTCGTTTCTCGACGGAATTCGTGAATAGCCAAAGTTGATGAGCTCGATGAGCCCGACACGATGATACCAAAATCGCAACCTATAACCTAATGGTGGCGGAGTTATCGCCAGTTGCAGGCGGCGGGATTTAGGCCGCCACTTTCAAGGCGGCACACGGTGGTCTCCGGTGGCGGGAGCTGATCGGGCCTGGAGCGGCTCGGCCCTATGGTTCCAACAGCGTTGGCGGCGCGACCAGAGAGGCGGTGACGGCGACGGCGGCACACGCGCCGCCTGAACTTCGGGCAGCGGCAGCACGTTACTGTAGCACCGTGTTCCGCCGACCATTTCGACAGGTGGAGGTGGTTCTTACCCTTTTCGATCTTCCCGATTCCATTTTCGGCCTCGGTTTGGCTCAATTCGCGGTGTAGGTGGCGGAACGGCAGCGGCGCAGTGGCGGTTCAACGGCGGAGGTCAGCTCCGGGGTTTTATTTTCCGGTGACAACTATATGGGTTTCGAAGAGCTCTTCACGGGTAAGATAATGCCTTTAATGGATCTCATTTTCGTTCTCCGGTTTGGAAGTAATTTGGATTTGAAGATTTGGGGGTTTTCATGTTCTTAGATCTGAAATTGGAGAAGATTGGCCTGGATTTTCCAGAAATTGATCAAGGATTTGGAAAAAGCACGAGGAGTTCTTGCACGGGTGAATTTTTGGGATTTTTTCGGCACATTGTGACGGTGGCCGGCCACTGTTCCGGCAGCTCCGCGGACGCTCGGTTTATTTGTTATGAATTATTTAGTGTAATTATGATTATTTGATTTAATTGCTTAAATGGGATTTAATTGCTAATTGTTTGATTTCTCGATCGAAATGTACTCCAATGTATACGAAATCATGTATTGTATGAAATATGATATGTATGGACGTTGTAATTTACAATTTGAATCCCAATTTGTTGAATTTGTGCAACATGTAATATGAAGATGTGATAGTGTAAAATTTAGAAAAACTAATTTCCTATGTAATTAAATAAACTTGATTGATAATTGGGAGGAATGAGCATGTTATGTTTTCATCTATATGAAATTGAAATGTTCCTAATATCATGTTTGTTGTGAATTATTTCGTATAATTTGAATATTTGAAATTAATTGTTTAGCTTAAGGGGTGTTTGTGTAATTTTCCTAAATATGTAAATTTATATGATTTGAATTAATTAGACCTTGTCAATTGATAAATAAATGTGCTAGCCACGTTTTCGATTAAGAGAAATTAGTATGCCTTAGATAACTAAACTTGGAACAATACAATTAAGATTTAATCACGTAAATTGGAATTTAATCTATTATATAATATATGAATTGGTTATGTGTTGTATGAATTATATGAAATCTTGAATGGTTAAATAACTTACTTATCTTTCGTTTGTGCGTTCCATGACTTAGTTAGAATTTAACCTATGACTACGTGAATTAAATGAAATTCGTAACATGCTATAATATGATTTATTTGGTCTTGTAATACATGCTTTTTGTATGAAATGTGATATGTGAATTTAATTTGTTCCCTTGTAAATGTGCGTCATATGAATTTCGTTTTGTGCATTCATGAACATGTCCTAATGTTTTCTTTTGCATATAATTGATATGAATTTGAACCCTGTTTACGCGATTGCATTTCTTAAGTGTTTGAGCATGTGCCGTGCGTCTCAGTGTGGTTGTCTGAGTCCCAGTCTGAGTTTTGTATTGTGTTTTGTGTGTTCAGCTGGTACAGGTGCACCCGGGGTGGTGACTTGTAGTCGTGCATGTTCCGGGGTGGACCATTTGCAGTGTCTTAAGCTTTGTTTGGTACCAGGTGAGGTTAGGTTATAGTTAAACCCTATGAAATGTGCTTGTTTTCTATGTATACGTACTATAACCTTATATATAAGTAAATATGTGCAAGATACGTAAGTTTATAACTTGGCTAAGTATTTGTAAGTATGACACGCTATGTACAAGCCTATGTACGCTTGTAACGCCCCGACTTTTCGGTCAAACAGGTACGATGTATGTGTTTACCAATTTGAGCAAATTACTTGTTTTAATTTCGTATTGACTTCTTTAATTTCATACTTTATACTTAGTTGATGTTTATTTCAAATTCTTATTTATTTGAATTTTACTTGAGATTGTGAAAGTATTTGTTTACGTGACCTTGTTTGATCTTGATTTGATTTCCATTTTTCGTGATAATTTGGTATGATTGATATAAGTGTTCTATGTTCATGTTTATATGCTCGTTGATTAATTTTTTTTCTTGTTTGTTTGAGTTTTGGGTTCATTTGTGTGATCTGAACCGAAAAGGGAGCTAAAGGGCATTTAGCGTACCTTGTGTTCCGAGTGTTGTAACTTGAGCTCGGGAACTCAGAATCAAGTTTTGTCACCTCCTTTGGATCCGTATCGACTATTCGGAAGTAATGGGACAAACCTCATACCTTTTTAAGATCATTTGGATTCCTAAAATTCAACCGAAACGAGCACTTTATGCCCAAAACGACTAATTATAACTCCACACAAGCTACGAACCTACTTAAACGTACCTAAGACCTACCCTTTGACCCTACACACTTGCCAACCACCCCACTACCCTCTCTCAGCCCCCCTACCGAGCTATTCCCTTCCCACACACCCCAAACTCAGCCAAAAAGAAGAAAAGAAGGAGAAGAAGAAAGGAAGAAGGGGAATAGTGCCAACCAAAGATATTTGAGCTCATCTCTCATCCATTCCTCACCATTTGTTAAAGGTAACTCCATTTTTGATATGTTCTCCTCCTTGTTGTTCTTTTAAGTCCAATTTTGCATGATTTCACCATGATTTGCTTAAGTTTGGAAGAAGATGATGAATAGTGGAATTATTGCACTTTTCTTGATAAACTTGAATCCTTGGAATTTCCTTTGAATTTCATGAGTAATATATGACCCTTTGACCTGTAATTAGATGGATATGAACTTGGTTTACATGGTTGTTGGAGATTCTTGGACTTGCCTTTAATGGAGCTTGAAGATATAAATGTGATGATGATCTCTTGATGTTTTTTTTTTTCTTGAAGTTATTGTTGTCTAATGTGTTATAGCTTGAATATATGAGTTGTTGACCAGATTTAGTGTGCTTTTAGGTTGAGTTTTGTGTTGGCTTTGTGACTTGTGGCTTCCATTTCGTTTTTCCCCTCTTGTGTGTATTTTTTTTGGCTACTGACAAGAATCCACGATGGTGGATTTGAGTCAGTAGGCTTCTGGACCAGAATCCATGGGGGTGGATTTTTCCCTTTGGAAAAATACATAGGGGTGGATTCTGTCCTGCGGTTTTTTCATTACTCCGGTTTCGTTTTTCTTTTTTTCTTCGCTTGTTTCATCGAACCCGAATGGACTTTCCGGATCCTCTCTAGCCTTAGAGGCCAATCTTTGAACTACCGGATCCTTACCTTGAGCCTCAAACATTCTATACTTCAAGTCCGGATAAATGGAGATATTGGAAACTCGAGCTTTAATCAAAATAGACTCAACTCCATTACTTGCACCAACTTCCAAGTTCGAAACACCCACTTTCCTACTTAGAGCGTCGACAACTACATTAGCTTTCCCGGGATGATATTTGATAACACAATCGTAATCTTCTAGTCGCTCCATCCATCTCCGTTGCCTCATATTGAGCTCTATTTGTGTGAAAAGATATTGGAGACTCTTATGATCAGTGAAAATCTCGAATGACACTCCATACAAATAATGCCTCCATTTCCCAAGGGTAAATATTACTGCAGCCAGCTCAAGATCATGTGTGGGGTAGTTCCTTTCATATTCCTTCAACTTCCGAGAAGCATAAGTAATAACCTTGCCATTCTTAGTCAATACACTCCCCAATCCTTCCTTCGACGCGTCTGTATACACAACATATCCCTCTAAACCCTCTGGAAAAGTTAACACTACAGCAGAAACCAATTTCTCCCTCAAAACATCAAAGCTCTTCTCACACTTCTCATCCCACTCATATTTCACATCCTTCTTAGTTAACCGAGTTAAGGGAGCGGCGATCTTTGAGAAATCTTGCACGAATCTTCTATAGTACCCCGCCAATCCCAAGAAGCTCCTAATCTCGCATGCGTTCTTTGGCTTCTCCCACTTCAACACCGCTTCAATTTTTGAAGGATCGACTTCTAATCCATTGCCCGAAATAATATGACCCAAGAAGGACACTCGATCGATCCAAAACTCACACTTGCTAAACTTCGCGAATAATTGATGCTCCTTCAACGTTCTTAAAACCAATTTGAGATGCCTTGCACGTTCCTCGGCCGATTTAGAGAAAACCAATATATCATCAATGAAGATCACAACGAATTTGTCAAGGAACGGCCGAAAAATCTTATGCATCATATCCATAAAAGCAGCCGGTGCATTCGTTAAACCAAAAGGCATAACCACAAATTCATAATGCCCATATCTAGTGTTGAAGCCCATCTTCGGAATATCCTCGGCTCGGATCCGTAACTGATAATACCCTTGTCTTAGATCAAGTTTTGAATACACTTTGGACCCTTGGAGTATGTCAAATAACTCCTCAATGTGTGGAAGAGGATATTTATTCTTGATAGTCATCCGATTTAACTCCCGATAATCAATACACATCCGTAGAGTACCATCCTTCTTCTTTACAAATAAAACTGGAGCACCCCACGGTGACGAACTCGGTCTTATATACCCAACTTCCAAAAGACTATCAAGTTGAACTTTTAATTCCTTCAATTCCGCCGGTGCCATTCTATATGGAGTCTTAGAATACGGTTCGGCATCCGGATACAAATCAATTACAAACTCTATCTCCCTCTCCGGAGGCAACGAATCTAACTTCTCCGGAAACACCTCGGGAAACTCTTTTACTACTTCGGTTTCTTCCAATTTCATCTGATCCTTTGGTTGATTAAGTATGTAGGCTATGAATCCCGTAGCCCCATGACGAACCAGTTTCTGAGCTTTGGAAAAAGATAACAAAGGCACCGTCTTCGAACTCTGACCCGTAACAATCTCAGAACCCAAACTAACTTTCTTGGTCCGGCAATCAACGGTGCCATAGTGCTTGTACAACCAGTCCATACCCAAGATAGAACCATACCGAGACATAGGCAAATCAATGAAATTCGTTGAGAAAACTCGACCCTCAATACTCACTGGCACCTCTCTAAAAACCCGGTTAGTTTCTATACTACCACCAAAAGGAGTACTAACCACGTAGCATGCATCAGAATAAGTAACACACAAAGGCAGTTTAATGGAAACATCACAAGAAATGAAGGAGTGAGAAGCTCCCGGATCAAATAAAGTGTGTATGTTGATGCCATGAATGCAAATGGTACCTTCAACAACGACAGCTGGGTCCACATCTGGATCTTGTTCCTCGCCTTCCAAGGCATAAGCACGGGCCCTGATCAACGGCCTCTGTCCCCCAGGCGACGGATTACGTCGATCCGGACAAGTATCCACCATGTGATCGGAAGCCCGCAAATTAAGCATAACCCTAGGCGCCTTCGGCAATTATCATAGTGATGTGCAGGTTGCCCACAGAAAGTACACTTGGGTTTCTCCGGTGGTGGCGGCACAACTAGCGGCTGAGGAGTCTTCTGGACTGGCCCTTGTGGTTTAAACTTCTTCATAGGGCCCTTAAACTGTGGAGGAGCTGTATCATAAACCATTGGCCTCTTGCCGGCATTGTATCCCGATCTTGACCCGGAACCTGAACCCTGTCCCGACCTATAAGAAGATCTCCGTGCATTAACCGAGTTTTCAACCTTAAGAGCCTTTGTAGTGGCCTTCTTCCAAGTGCTTATATTGACGGCTTCGATTGCCGCTTGAATATCCGGCCTCAAACCCTGAACAAATTGCATAGCCTAGTGGAAGTCATCGCTAGCAATGTTAGGAGCATATTTGGACAACCTCTCGAACTCAGCTATATATTCGGCAACCGATCTACCTCCTTGCTTAAGCTCCGTGAATTCATTGAGTCTTCTAGTGCGCGATGAAGGAGGAATAAACTTGTTCTTGAACTCCCTCTCGAAAACCTCCCAAGTAATTTGCTCCTCGGCGGCATCAAGGACAATTTTGGTACTCTTCCACCATGAATATGCTTCCCCCTGGATGAGGGTAAGAGTGCACCGGGCCTTTTCCCGAGACTCACATGGAATAAGTTCCCATACCCATTCAACTTCTTTAAGTCATTGCTCGGCTTGAATATCGTTCCCCTTTTGGAATCTCGGTGGATGCTGGTTCTGAAATTCCCTTAAAATAGCGGAGATAGGTGCCTGTTGTGGTGGTGGAGGAGCTGGCGGTGCTGGAGGCACATAATCCCTTAGCCTCTGATCCATGAGTTGCACCATGGAATTTAAGAAATCTTAGGGTTGAGCTGGAGGAGGAGGAGGAGGAGTCCTATCACGCCGATGATGACGTCGATGTCGAGGAGAACGATCACGGTGATGTTAGTCACGAGCCATCCTGAAATTCAAACACTTTACATGCGTGTTTGATTAACAAGTGCAAATGAATGTAATTAAAACACACAGTGCAATCAAACCACGTAGTCACATAATCCAAGTACTTCGAGTAGGTTCACATAAGTTCAAGTAGAATGTAAGACTCTCAGATAATCGATTAATCCTATGCCGTACGACTTAGACTCACAAGACACGACACTAGAGCCGTGGTTTTGCAACCGGGCTCTGATACCACCTTGAGATGTAGCACCCGGAATGCTAGGCACCACATCCCAACACTATAGTTCAATCCACATATGAGATGGGCAACCCATACATGAATCAAGCCTATAGCGAACGGGAGACAATAAAAAAAACAACTCACTAGATAGGCGGGACTAACCCTCAATTAATACCAATAAACAATTCAGAGCAATAAAAACGGAAGCAATAACATTCAATACTTATAGGTACCATATTTACCTATTTACTTATAGATACCAACATTTACATATCAATACAATCTTGTATCCACCATGGATTAAGGCATTCTACAAATTGTAACAAGTATCCATACATGAACAAAATATGAACGTGAAGTGCTAGACCCGAATAAAAGACAAGCTAGACTCTAATTCCCGCCTAGCACGAACCTGCAAAAACTAAAAAATTGAGGTGTCAGTCCAACACGGACTAAGCGAGGGGTATAAATAAATATATGCGCACATACATGCAAGTTATAATCCCGGGTAATAATTTTTGGAAAATAATAATACAATTCAGTAAAATAAGAGATACTATCGCCCGAGGTTACAACTAATTCAATTCACCAATTTAATCAATTCAATGCAATCAATTTGTGGCCCGGCGAGTGAGGGCAATTCTCCAACCTTACTCCAACTGGGTACAATCAATCAATTATTAGGTGATTAGGTGATCAAGCAAGTAATTATTGTGCACAATTAGCAGTTTCAGTAACTCCTTCTTCCTCTGGGTGATGGTGGGATTGCAAGGCCCCACCATCCAATCAGTCTGGGCAGAGGGTACATGAATCCCTCAGCCCGGAACTCCTTCCTCCCCTAATCTCCTAGGGGGTTCAGGGGTCATCCCAGTTTGGTGAGGATAGCACTCGAGTTACCCTTCAGCCCATGCTTTCCCGGTTGGCTCGAGCCACTATCCTCGGGCCCATGGTGCAATTCAATGACTCGCCTAAATAATCAATCCGTCAATCAATCAATCAATCAATTGGTTTAGTGAAATCATTTGAAAATCATAAAGTTCGAAAGCTTTAGATATATAGGTACATTTTGGCCGAAATAGTCACATAGGGGTTGTAAGGGTTCTATTTATCTAGAATATAAACCTCACCTTGACAAACCGACCAAAAAGGAAGTAAGAGAACACCTACGGAGCGGGCTCCTCGAAACCGGGACTGTGATCTGTGTAACAAGGACAAGTGTACATAAGACTCGACTCGTATGAACCATTTAAGACGAACGACAAAGTCATGCGATGTCAGTCATGCATTTACAATTAAGGAATGTCAAATAAGAGCATAATTATTAATTAAGTAACCATATAAGTCACATACAGGAGCCAAGGAAGTGAAAGGAATGCAATAAGAAGGGTTTTGGTGAAGTTTGGCAAAAACCGACAATTTTCGAAAAAGACCATGCTGCGGAAAAAAGGGAATATCTCAAGTTCTATAAATTGGTATTAGGTTTTGTTTCTTAAGAATAGAAATAGACAAGTAGACCTTTAAAATGATATATGGCTCATTTTCTAGTTCAAAGCGAGGTGAAAATGGCGTAAGCTTGAAGTTGGATGATTGCAATTTGTTTGTAAAGCAGCGACACCAAAAAAAATTGATAATATCTTACAAATTAGAACAGATATTAAGGTGATTCTAATTGGAGGTTGTTCTACACTTCAAGATCTTTCCGTGGGTTAAAAAATCAGGTCAATCGGAGTTCGTTTGAGGGGTAAACGGAGCAAAACAAACTCAAACTGAAAACAGAGGAAGATCCACGGCCGTGGATTTTTCCATGCACAAAAATCCACGCCCGTGGATCACTCTATCGAAACTCCCAAGTTTCTGGACGAAAATCCACTGCCGTGCGTCAAAATCCACGCCCGAGGATCACTCTCCAGCAGCCTAGATGAAGGAAAAACAGGGCATAACGAGGGAGGGAGCAATCAAACACCAAAACACTTAAAAACTCAACCTAAAACACTCCAAAACAATCATATAACATGTATAAACTCATATACTCCATGACACATGCTTTGATTCATAAAAATTCATCAAGAATCAACATACAAACCCATATATTTTCTATGTTATCAACCTTCATAAAACTTATGCTTTCATGCTAACTTTCAACTTAAAATCTTAAACATGCTTCCAACCATTTATAACCAATGAATCACACCATAAGTCACAAACCCTACTCAACCAAATAATCAAGAGATCAAGCAATTCTTCCATTTATCCTTTGAAATGAAGGAAAAGAAATGATGTGGTGAAGATGTGATGATGTTGATGATCTTAGCTCCAAAGTTCTTCAAATATAGCTTGAAATTTGAGGCAATCCCTTCCCTCTCTTGATGGTGTAAGAACCGATTCTTACTAGGTGTATGTGTGTGATTCTTGTATGAAGTGTATGTAATGTAATGTGATGTGAGGGAAGAATTGTATATACATGATATAATATATCTCTCCACTAACTTAAAGAATCACCCCAATTTGCAAACAAGTCCCTCATTTATTTAAGTGAATGCAATCAAGTTATATCTCTACACCAAAGATCATTTAACTCCAATCCATGTTATGCAATTAAGTCCATAAATTTTATGAGATGATCAATTAAAGTCACATAATAAAATTAGGCATATTATCAGTTAATTCACAATTTTCACATTAAAACTAATTCCTATAAATACATAGAAATGTATAATGCACATAATATTATAATGAAATTATAATAAGCAAGTAAATATATAAAATTAAACCCCCAACTCCCGAAGACCCGCACGTGGCGTACTTAACTGAACTTCCGGAATTTGGGACGTTACATTGAGTCTCACACTACTCTTTTTCCACAGATTCGGGTTTAGTTGGAGACGAGGGCGTCGTTTGAGGCTCTACTCTTATCCTTTTGTTGCTTCAAGGTGGGTTTCTCTTCTAATAGTTAAATCGACCCTATATACAACCAACGTGCAAAGTTTCAAGCCAAAATGTATATTATACGTATATAGAGTCTTTTCTCGAGTCTATGATTTTCAATGTAAACCCCTTTCTTTATGAATCCTACCTTATGTATTGGCGAGTGCATGTGTGAACACGGGCCTGGAGCTTAGTGTATTGTGGCTATCTGGGGAGGCAAGGGCCGATGGTGATCCCATGCACTAGTTCCAACCATATTATGGAGAAACGGATCTCTTTAGGAGTTTTGACGAGAAAACGCTAACCGGGCATTGAGGACTCATGAACCTCATTGCCACTATGTATTAGGTGGCCGGGTCTTGCAAGCCCGTCCACCACCGGAGGAAGAAGGTGTATATGTATGATTATGAATCGTATGAATGTGCACATAAGATTAGTATGCATGAAAATAAATGAATTATGAATATGATTACACGAGGTGATGGTTGGAGATAATGCACGCCCACTCGCCGGGCCATGAAACCCTATGATTATTTATGAATGAATATGATAGTCGTAATTCCATTGACGTTTTCGTTGTTTTGCCCGCTTAGGAAATTCTTATCAAACTTCGAATGGAATTAGGGCTTGCATGTATATGTTTAAATTCCGTTGTATATTTTACTATGCCCGGTTTTTTTTCCCACCAGTCTCTTTTAGACTGAACCCGATTTGTTTTCAGTTGTTTTGTGCAGGTTTGGAGGTGCTAGGCAGGAATACGAGTCGTCTAGGTCTTGCATTGTTGTCTAGTATTTTCTTTACACTCATATACACTTTTATCTTATATTATGATTATGTATGGAGCGTATATTATGTTATTTTGTGCCGTGATGGCGTTGTTACCCTTGTTTGATGTATATTTGGGATATTATTTTGGAGCTTGGGTGCTCAGTGTGAGTATTAATGATATTGCTTCCACTTATATTTTTGTTTTCTTAGTTTTAGTATTGTTGATTCTTGTTTGGTTTAAGGGTTAGCTCCCGCCTAGCTTAGCGTGTGTGTTGTGTCCCTGTTCGCCGTGATTTGGCACGTGTATGGATTTCCCATTTCACATATGGTTTGGGTCTCGGTGCGGGGGATGTGGCACCTCACGCTCGGTCGTTACAATGCTTGTTTCGGTTTATTATTATTCGTTCTGTTTGCAACATTGAACTATGCTTCAAATCGTGCGCCTCTGATGAGTCGGGAGCTATAAGCTATGGATTTGGCACGGAAAGGTATGCATAGCATAGTTGTTACAAGGTAAGGTTGATAAGTTTGTTAATGATAAGTAGCGGGTTAAGAATGTAATGTAGTGGTAATGTAATGTAACGGTAATGTTGGACCCCAGAGATGTGGGTAAGGGAGACCCGGGACGACAATGGGGGCGCCGATTATGAACCCTGTACACATCTCCACAGTTTTATTCGGATTACCCCTGATCTCACCAGGAGGTTTGGTGAGTGATGGAGATCCTGAGGGTTTGGAGTAGCTTCGACTCCCCTCGACTGTCTGGATGGTTAGGGTCGCGCAACCCTTCCATACTGGAGAAGGAGGTATGATTGTTATGTATGCTACATTTTAATGTGATTTGTTTTGTATGATTAGTTGGAGGAGCCCAAGATGGGACTAGGTACTCGTACCCGCCGAGTTTTGTATGTATGCTCTGTTAAAGTTCGCAAAACGGGGATAGACTTAAAATTAAGATAAAAAAATGGATCCTCTTGAAAGTAAAAGTTAAGATATGAAATGTTTTAATAAGATTTGATACGATAAGTATGTTTTGTTATAATTTGATATGTATGAATTTGATAAGTTAAGTTTTATTCCGTTTGGATAAGAATCCCTATATGTATGTATCACGAGTAAAGTTTGGCATGTAAAAACTATCCTTGAGTTCACGAACTGTGTGATTGAACGTGCTGTGCTCTATATATATGTAGGTATGTGAGGGTAGCCCCTCGGTCAGTCTTTGGACTGACCCCTCCCCTCTTTATGTTTTTAGCTGCAGGTTCGGTTCAGGTCATTGGAGTTCGTGCAAGGCGGCCTGTTGAGTCGGTGTCTATTTATTTCAGTTCGTTAAGTATTTTGATTTGAATTATGTTGGAAACTTTGTATAAGATTTATTCTGTACAGGTTTGCATGTACGATTTGAATGTATGAAATTTCGGGACAGTTTAGGACAGGTGCTTGGATTAGATGAACCCGTTTTGATTGAATGCCTATTCGGGATAGGTTTCTAGGGCCAGTTGAACCCGTTTTGTTGTATAGTTATTCAGGATAGGATAGGACAGATTCCTGGAGTAGCTGAACCTGTATAGTTGTTATTGATGTATGAAAGTTTTTTAAAATGTTGGCATTTTGCATTGCTTCCGCTGTCATGTTTTACATCATTTCATTTGTACAGGGTTAGGTACCGCCTAGTTTAGGCCTGGTATTTTTGTTTTATCTCCCATTCGCTATGGCTCGGTACGTGTGTGGAGTCTTTGTTTCGTTACACGTGTCGGGTTATAGTGCGGGGATGTGGTACCCACCGCTTGGGGCTCTACAGTACTTACTTAGAATAAGTAAGCACTCCCATGTATCACGTACATATCAACTATACACTTTGCACCCCATGTAACAAGGTGGTCCTTCTTAAGGGTGTGATCACACGAGCAAGCCTCGAACGAGTCAGGTTGACACTCCCACTGTCTGTAGGACTCATCGGCTTGTAGTGATTTCTAATCATGACTTATATGATATAGGGCTCATCTCATGAACCACTTCGCCTAAAATGCATGGAATTGATATGGGGTGTCGTGGGACGATATGAAATGATATAACATGGGTGCGAGAATTATAAAATGATATGTTATGTTATGATAGTGTTCATGTGCTCAATTAATGTTCCACGTAACTAGCAATGAAATCATTCACTTCATTTACATAGAACAATACCAACACCTTTATAATTAAATAAATTATCAAGAAAGCGACATTTAACATGTAAGACATTCAATTAACATATAAGAGATGCAATTAAGTCTAAGGAGGTCACATAAACATACACTTCAATCATACGAATTCAATTCATATAAAACACGGAGTTACAAATCGAGTTTAAGCAATTAAGAACCGTAGAGTATCAAAGAATAACATAATTATCACTTAATCAAGTATACAATTCATATAAATCACATACGGAAGTCAAGAAAGTGAAAGGAATGTAAGAAAAGAGGTTTAGGCAAAGTTTAGCGAAAGCTGACAATTTCAAAAAAGCACAAGCTATAGAAAAATGAGAATATCTCAAGTTCTAAAAGTTGGAATGGAGTTTTTTTTATTGGGTATCAAACTAGACAAATAGGCGTTTCCGATGATATAAGGTTTGAATCGTGGTTCAAAACAATGTGAAAATGGCGTAGGCCCTAAGTTGGACAAATGCAGATTTCGATGAAGTGGCGACACCAAAATAGATTAATTATATCTCACAAACTAGAAAGGATATTGATGTGATTCCAATGTAGAATACTCTAGACTCAAAGAGGTTTATCGTGTCTGAATTTCAGGTCAAACGAAGCTCTGATGAAGAGTCCACGGCGTGGGAGATTTTTTCCCGCCCAGGAAAACTGTGTAGAAACTTCACTGCATAAGGTCCCCACCTGGGGACCATTTCAGTGCAAAAGATCCCCACCCGGGGAACTGGTTCGGGAAACAAAAATGCAGCAGCAGGGTTAGTACGCGAGGAAGGACCAAAATCACCAAAACCAATTCAAAACTCAGCCAATTCAAGCAAGAATCAAGACACAAGTTCATATACACATGCTCTATTACATATATAAATTCTAAAGCATGAAATCAAGTTTATATCAAGTTGCCATTGAAGCTCTTACAAGGTACATTCATGGTGTTTCAAGTTAGGAGCAAGGAACAAGTAAAAATTCTAAAAAATAAACGAAGATGGAGATCATACAAGCAACATACTTCAATCTTGGGGCATATAATTCACATTTGAAGACATTTGTAGAAAATTTCAAAATTTTCACACTATTCATCTTCTTCATCAAAGCCATGGAAACAAGCAAGTAAAAAGACATTCAATTGGGAGGAAAAAAAACACTCGAAGAGAGGAATTCAATGCATACCTTAGATCGTTGATCGGGCGAGAAATGAAGTCGGAATCTCGATCTCAAAGATTGGGGTGAATAGTGCTAATCTTCTCCTCTTCTCTCCTCTTAGGACCGATGTGAAGCAAATGGGAGAAAGGGGTGGGGGGTTCGGTCCATATAGCCATGAAAACCGATTCAGTTCTGTTCACACCGGGTTCGGTTCAAACGGTTGGAAATTAAATCGGTAGGAAGGTCAAACGAATTCAGAAAAAGGTGAGGCTAGTTCCATCTAACCCGAATCGTCGAAACTAATCCATTTCTGAAGTTGAAATTTGAATTCGAATCCCCGAGCTCAAGTTAGCCAAGAAACGGCTCAAACACCCTAATCTCAATTAGATCCCTAATCTTTCCAACATTGCACAATCGAGTCCAAGTACATTTAAATAAATTCTAATGCGCACACAACTTAAATAAAATTCACGTTGACACTTTAGCCATGAAACCCCACATAGTTAAATAATTAAAATATGTAACACTCGGTCTGACCTCACTCGAGAGGTCATACCTGATTAGTCTTGAAAAACACGGGGCATCACAACCTCTTCCCCTTAAGAAGGACCTATCGTCAGGTCCTATGCCTTGAGTTCTAGACTCTAAGCACCACTTCTCCGTGTTCATCCCACACGGGGTTCGTGACATCCCGATAGGAATTAGCTCAAAAAGGTCTTCAAGCAACAGGGGTCTTGACTTCGTTGTAGAGAAGGCTTGCACTCGAACTAAATCCGGTGTTAAGCGAGTAGCTCGGTTGGACTCGTACAATAAGAGGGTCCGAAGGATTCATCTCTTATCGTTTAAGTCCATTAGGACCTAACTCTTGGGGTTCGGTTTGAAATGAGTATAGTGCCTTAGAAAACCACTAACTCGCAAGCATGAACCTAACCAAACTCTTCAATGCTTCAAAGTCTAGGTTTAATGTTGGGTGAATTGAACCATTCCTGGTTAAGTACTCCGGTGTTTGTTGAAACTCAGCCCCGTGAACAATCCACGACCCTTGTCTCACCGGGATGCCTAAACACTCGCAAAACTAAGCTGCCTCCAGCAGTAAGCTAACCAACAACATGCAAAACTCACGCACCCGGCATGCGCAAAGAAATAGCCATCATGCACATGCAATCACTAACGGGAGAACAAACAATAAATAACGATTAATGCGTGAATGTGACATGAATGTTTTAATGTACTGTGCACCGAAGAATTGGTGTTGATGTCTCAAGCTTGCACGTATATTTTACCCCTTGGTTGATTTAACTTTTGATCCCCTTTAACGTGTGTTCGGTTGAATTGATAGTCCGACCCTTAATTGATCTTATCCTCCGGATAATCCGATTCTTGATGATCGTCTTGATCCTTCCTCTTTATCTCTTAAAGTTCTTGAGTGTGCGCTTTGGCTTTGATCTAACCAACTCATTTTCCATGCGGGTGGTAATTAATGAGCTTGAATGCTCGAGCCTCTCCTCTAGTGACTAGAGTTACTGTTTCCAACCTTAGAAGTGCCTCCTGTTCTCCATATAAAATGACTAATGAACAGATAATCCATCTAATCTTCAATGCTCGGTTGAATTGACTCTTTCTTTCATCATCACTGAAAACGATAATATGATTGACTTTCCTTTACCCAGTATTCTCTTCACTATTTCTTCTAATTTTGTCATGCCTCCATTAACCTCGGTATTCGAAGCTTATAATACAAACTCAATGTAGCACCCCGAAGGGGCCACAACCCCGCACCGTCGTACCTCTCAAATGGCTAGGAGACCTAGCACCCAAGAAACATGCTGGCGAACGGACAAAACATTACAAGATCAGAGTACTTGAAGGAAACATTACAGTGGAGATATGAGAAATTTAAAACTTTCAAAACATAAATCAGGAGACACAAGAGGCTAGTAACCAAGTACAAGGACTATACAGGAATTGAGTGTTGAAAGATATATTTCGATAGAGTGTCAAGGGATAATATAACTAGTGTAAACAAGTAACAAAGGACACCGAAGACTAGATCGATAAATATCTAATTGGACATTACATTATCATCCAAGGGGTGGTGTCCCAGGTGGTTCAGAAGAACCTGACCATAAGAGCATAACGAGGGATTTCCTATACTTCAAGATGCCAGCCAACAAGCGATCACTGAACCTGAAACCATGAGGTCAGAAAACAGGGTAGAGGTATTAGTCAAAAGGACTAAGTGAGGCATGACTTTTGAAACAATATAAGTACTTGAAAGCTTTAGGACTTTTAGAAGGGGTTTACTTCAAATTGCACTTTAAAACTGAATTTCAGAGCTTTTTCTTTAAAATTTTAATTCAGAACCGTACTTCAAAGAATTACTTTGAAACAAGGTTTCAAAGCAAGCACACACATGCACACACATCAGAGGTTCTGGTTCATATATGCTTTATAAACGGGGAAACAGGGCACGAGATATTTCCAAAAATATGAACCAGACTTTAAAATCAAAGTTGCCCGCAAGCTAGGCCATATCCATCCTTTACTCCTCAAAAACATTTACAAAGTTGGTATCGAGATCCATTAGGACCCCAACACCCATATACACATGCACCACTCCTTCTCCCCTTATTGTCACGCCCAGGGAGCTACCCCGCGGTGACATAAATAAAACGGGTGGAATTTACCACCTCTCCCGACCTTCGATGGGGAGTAACCAACCTCCGATTAAATCATCACTAAGGTCTGTACGGCGGCCAGTGTCATAGTAGGCATTGGCGCCCGCCTCCCGTTCTCCTACTTAACCATATCGCCAGGGCCCCACATAACAGAATTTCCAAAGCTTGCATTTAGAATAACAAAAGTGCATAAGCACACAGAGTTCAGGAGACTGAACCTTTATTCAAGACAGTGTAGCAGTGTACAGGATATATATCAGAGATCATTAACTTTAAACTTGAAGCATTGTACCAAAATGGGAAAAGCATTTAGCTTGAAAGATAAGAAACTTTGCACCCGAAGGCGTTGATTTTGAAATCATTTGAATACGTAGGAATATTCATGGTTCCAGTTGAAATAGTTTAAACCTCACCTACAGAAACGGTATTATGCAATAATACTAGAGCCACAGTAAATCCGGACTTCACCTGTGAGTGGTGAATGATTAAGTTTCTATCCATAAACCATATAGTCGCATAAACAAGTAGGGACTACCTCAAGTCATTCAATCGCACATAACGATATCATATGTATAGGACGAAACATTATCAAAGTATATCATATCATGTAGCGAGATTTCATGATAATTATTCAATAATCATCAAAGCATGAAGGCATAATTGGATTCATGTAATGCAGTACATTGGAGAGTAATACCATTTAATGCAGGAGAATCATTTAACTAAGAATGGAACATAAGATTGGCGAGAAAGCAAAAAGCTTGAACAAGGAATACTCTTTTTTGAACAAAGAATTCGAGTAAACGATTAGTCTCAATTGAAAGCTCGTGTTAAGAACTTAAGGATATATTCTTAGAGTCTTAAAACAACCTCATTTAGAAAAGGAATGTGAACTTTGAAACCTACTTTGATCCCCTGTTTTTGAGAATTTTCAAAAATGGCTTCGATCGTTGAATTCGTCTCTTCGAAACGATCATTTAGGTTAAAAGTCAAAATTCTTGGTCAAAGTCAAAGTTGATGGTCAAAGTCAAAGGTCAAGGGTCAAAAGTCAAGGTCAATGGTCAGAGGTCACTATTCAAGTATACGGTATATATACTATATGTATACGGTACTTATACTGTATGTATACGTGTATTTATATTGTGTGTGTATGGTATTTATATTGTATGTATACGATATTTATACGGGGATACCTACCGTATTTATACAGGGTACATACAGTATATATACAAGAATACATGCGGTATTTATACTAGAATACATACGGTATTTATACACAAGTACATACTTATTTATTATGAAAATACACATAGTATTTATACGAAAGTATGCACGTATTTATACATATTGGAATCAAATACGTATACATATATTATACATGTATACCATAACATATATCAACTGGTCAAGTATAATTATGTAACAATTAATTAAACATGTAACATTTTAAACTATAGGTTATACTTTAATTATGTAACATGCAACATTAAATTAAATCATGTAATAAATTAAATTACCTAAGTATGATCATAAAATAATTAAAATGTAACATATAAGTATAACATACTATAATAATTGTAACGCCCCGACTTTTCGGACGTAAAGGTACGACGTATGTGTTTACCAAATTGCGCGAATTAATTGTTTTTACGTGCTTTATATTTAATTTTATTATAATTGTTATTATTTTATTATATTATATTATATTATTTTATTTTAATATTATTAATTTTATATATATATATATATTTTGTATTATATATATATATATATATGTTTAAATATATTATTATTAATTTAATGATTATACTAATTATATGTTATGTTAATTAATCATGTTTTAATTAGTTAATTATATAAATATATATTTATACGTAGAAAAATATATTTATGCATGAACCTTGATTTAATATAATTATGCATGAAAATCATAATTTTTGCATGGGAATTATTATTGCATGAATTTTATTTCATTTTTGCATGGGAATTATTTATGCATGGATTTGGTTGAATTTTGCATGGAATTTCATAATTTATGCATGAATTGCATGTATGAGTTTGTTCGTTTATTTTGTGCTTCGTTCTTATATGATATGATATCAAATTGCCACGATTTTGTAATATGTCGTACATATATGTGTTATGAACATGATTTTATGCTCAATTTATGTTTTCGAATTCATTTGATTTGTTAACGAATTTAATTTGAATTGAGGAACCAAATCGGGGGCTAACGAGCACTTAGCGTACCCTTGGTTCCGAATTTAATATCTTGAGCTCGGGAACTCGGATTCGAGTTCCGTCAACTCCGCTGAACTCGTAACGAAAATTCGAGTTTAGTAAACTTAGCCTCATATTTTTCCTAAGTCATTTGAAACTCCGAAATCCAACCGAAAAATGAAACGACATTCAACTTGACCTTGTTGTACAAAATGAGCCATATCTCACCCAAACCATAACCAAACTAACCATGGTTTGATTCCTTAGATCCCTAACTCAACCACCTATCATTACATATCAAGCCCTAACCAAGATAACCCTCACACAATCCCCAAACATCAGCCAAAGCTACTGCTCTACAGTCCAGTCCCGAAACCCTTCATCCCTTGGAGATTTTGGAGCTCAAATCTCATCCAAACTTCATCCAATCAACAAGGTAAGCTTAGGGTTGTATTATATGTTTATTTCTGAGCATTTTCATCCTTTCATTCACGAGTTTGAGCATGGATTCATCAATTCTGGGCTGTTATCCGAAAATGGAGTTTTTGGGCAAATTCTTGATCCCCTTCGATTCTCAATGATTTTAATTGATTCCAAGCTTGAGATTGATTGTTTTAACATCCTCATATCATTTATGATCTTTGATTTCATGGTTGTTGAGATATTTATGAGATTTCATTTATGAAATTTTGAGAAAATCCCACATATATGTCACGTTCGGTTGATGACTTGTTTGAGCTTGTTTGGGACTGAATTACTTGTTGAAATTATGATGTTTTTCTGCGTATTTGATGGCCTTTTGGACCTGATCTGAGTCGAATGAACCGAGAACAAGCATGCTCTGTTTTCCTCCAGTTTTGGCCCTGTTTTAGCGCTGTTATGTTGCTGTAAAACTGCTGATTTCCTTCATGCTTTAGCTGTCAGCTTTCTTGGCCTTTTAGCATGTATTCTTGTTAAAGTTGTTGCTGCTTATTATACCTTGTTTTGTTGCTCGTGTTGCCTGCTTTTCCTGCATACAGAGCTGCTCTGTTTCTGCACGATTCGGCTGTCAACAGGGGAGGTTACGCAGGCGAGGCACGGGGGTGCCGTTTTTGCCTGTTCCAGCGAGGAACGGGGGTGCTGTGTGGGCTGGGATTTCTGTACCGAGACACGGGGGTGTCTCGGTCTAGGCTTGGGATGTGACACGGGGGTGTCACCCCGTTTTGCTTGAGCTTTTGCTGCGTGCCTTGGTCTGCTGCTGCTACTGTTATATTTATGCATGGTGTGTGCGTGAGTTGCATGCATGGTTTTGTGGTTATAATTGCATGTATATATTGTATATATTGTAGTATATATTGCATGCATGGGTTATATTTATATATATGTAGTATATATGTGATTTATGCATGCATGTGTGTGTGTGTGTACATGTATATATATATTATATATATACATATGATTATATATTATTATATAATTAGTATATTATATATATATTATAATATATATATTTATTATATATTTTAAATATTATTTGATTTAATTTAATTATTGAAATTAATTGAATTCTATTTCGCGTATTTATTCTACCGACTATTGATTGAACGTTTTATTTATTTTATTCCTAAATGTGAATTGGAATAATATATGTTATGCTTATTCAATGAATGTTAGATTAATTGATATGCATTATGAATTATGAATTTATGAATTTATGAAATTTATATGAATTTATGAACTTATGAAATTGAATGAAATATATGAACGAATGAATGATTATATGATTTAAATCTCTTAATAGTGCACATGAACATCTTATTGATATAATAAGATCATTTATGCATTCATGTCATATTCACTTCATTGCCGAGCGTCGTATGTGGTCATTGAGTCTCATACCTTTTCTTTTGCATAGATTCGGGTTTGGTCGGAGACGAGGGCGAGCCTTGAGACGCTTGTACCTTTCTTTTGCTTTGGTAAAGGTGGGTTTTTCTTCTACTAGTTAAACAACCCTATAAATTCCTTATGTGCAAAGTTTTAAGCCAAAATAATATATTTATATAAATCGAGTCATTTTGGGTAAATGATTTCAAACGTATGACCCCTTTTTAATTATGAAACCCTACCTTATGTTTGGCGAGACACATTTAGGCTTTCTGATTGTACGGGCCCCGGGACTTAGTATATGTGGCTAACCGAGGAAGCAAGGGCTGACGGGGATCCCATATACTAGTTCCAACCAAACTACGGTGATACCGGCCCTCGCTAGGAGTTTTAGCGAGGAATGGGAGCTGAGTGCCCTTGGGGGATTCATGTACCCCCATTGGCCTATGTATGAACCGGTGGTCAGGTCTAGCTAACTTGTCCACCACCCGGAAGAAGAAGGTGTATATGTATGATTATGATCATTTATGTATGTGCACGAAAGATATGTATGACAACCAATAATTATGATATGATTACACGAGGTGAAGGTTGGAGATGGTGCACGCTCACTCGCCGAGCTTAAACCCTTATGAACAATTATGAATGAATATGAACGTCGTAATCCCGTTGATGTTTCCTTTGGTTTTAACCACTTGGTAAATTCTTATCAAACTTCACACGGGATTAGGGCTTGCATGTATGTGTTTAATTTATGCGATATTATATATCTTATGCCCCGTTTTATACCCACCAGTCTCTTTTAGACTGAACCCGGTTGTTTTCAGCTGTTTTGTGCAGGTATAGGAGTGCTAGGCGGGAATACAAGTCGTCTAGGTCTTGCATTTATGTTTAGCACTTCTTCTCAGTCTTATATTCATACTCTTGTTGCTACTTTTGTATTTGATCATAGTAGAGATTGGAGCGTTATGATTTTGTAGGCCGTGAGTGCCGTTGCATATTAGAATGCTCTTGTATATCTATTTTTGGAGCTTGGTGGCTCACTGTATATATGCTATGTAGTTCTTGCTTCCGCATTCTATTTTATCTCTGATTTTATGTTTCTTGAGTTGATTGGTTTAAGGGTTAGTCCGGCCTAGCATATCGTGTGTGTTGTGTCCCCGTTCGCCGTGGATTTGGCACGTTTATAGACTTCCATTTCATATGCGGGTCGGGTCTCGGTGCGGGGGATGTGGTACCTTACGCTCGGGTGCTACATCCTTAAGTGGTATCAGAGCCTAGGGTTGCAAAACCCGGGCTCTAGTGTCGTGTTGAGTCAGTTAGGTCGTTCGGCTTTAGGAACAACTTGTCAATGTGTTGCATATGCATTGTTTACGTGCTTGTGTGCTCTAAATCTTGAATTTTGATCGAATTAATTGCACTTGCATGCATGGACTAAAAATAGCATGCATTTCAGTGTTTCTTGAACAGGATGCCTCCACGTAGACACCGTGAGAGATCTCCAGGACGCCGTCGTCATCATGATCGATCTCCTACGCCTCCACCCCAACCACAAGCACCATCGATGGATATGGGGAATTTTATGGAAGCAGTTTTCAACTATGTCGAGCATAGGAGGGCTCAAGCTCCCCCACCACAACAAGCAGAACAACAAGCTCCTCTACTAAACCATAACCATAGAGACCCTCATGGGGTGTTTCTGAGCTACAACCCCCCTCGATTTTCTGGTCCTATCGATGATGCGGTCTCGGAGGGTTGGTTGATTCGAGTAGAGAGGATATCTGGAGTCCGACAGTCTACTACGCAAGGGGAGGAAATCAAAAAGAAGGATCCGGTTTTTAGAGCTCCAATGGGAAGAGGTTCCGGATCGAATTCGGGAAAGAGGCCGATAATGCAAGCTAGTCCCCCTCCTAAGGTTCCGTTTAAGAAGCCAAGAATGGGAGGACCAACTCCACCGGCTCTCAAAGCTCTGCCTACACCTACGAAAGATCGACAAGGTCCGAGCGTGGCGAGATTGGCTCAAGCTCCCTGTACACATTGTGAAGGACCAACTCATAATTACTATAACTGTCGGAGGAGGTTGAATTTGTGCCTCATATGTGGAAAAGGCGACCATATGGCGGATACTTGCCCCTACAAAGACCCCGGATATCAAAGACGAGTTCAAAGGCCAATGATCCGGCTCGTGCTTACGACATCGAAGGTGAAGAGCAAGATGCAGAGGTTGACCCCACAGCAGTGGTAGAAGGTACCCTATGCATACATAACATGAGCATTCATGCACTCTTTGATTTGGGTGCCACGCATTCTTTTATTTCTTGTGACTTAGTTGCTATTCTGTGCTTGCCTGTTATTTGTTCTTTTTTCTTCTTGTTGTTTGGTGAGTCCACCACTGGGTGGTAGTCTTCAGGCAGATCAGTTGGTTCGGGAGTGTTCAGTTTTGATTGAAGGGAAAGAATATCCTGCTGAATTGAAAGAGTTAAAGATTAAATTAGAGGAATTGCTCAAAGTTGTATATATACGGCCAAGTTCGTCACCTTAGGATGCTTCAGTTCTCTTTGTTAAGAAAGGATGGAACCTTAAGAATGTGTGTAGATTACCGGGAGCTTAATCGAATGACCGTAAAAGAATAAGTATCCGTTGCCCCATATTGAGGATTTATTCGATATGTTACAAGGTTCGGGGGTATACTCAAAATTGGACTTGAGACAAGGATGCTATCAATTGAAGATCCGGGAAGAGGACATTCCGAAGATGGGATTTAACACCCGGTATGGACACTACGAGTTCGTAGTGATGCCTTTTGGATTGACTAATGCTCCGGCTGCTTTTATGGATATGATGCATCGAATTTTCCGGCCCTATTTGGATAAGTTGTGGTAATCTTCATCGATGACATCTTAGTTTATTCGAGAACTCCGGAGGATCATGCCAGGCACCTCAGGATTGTGTTGGATACCTTAAGAGAGCATCGGTTGTATGCTAAGTTTAGCAAATGCGAGTTCTGGATTGATCGGGTAGCATTTCTGGGTCATATTATTTCAAGGAAAGGTTTGGAGGTAGACCCTTCTAAGATTGAGACGGTTATTCAATGGCAAAGCCCGAAAAATGCTTCAGAAGTAAGGAGTTTCTTGGGTTTGGCAGGCTACTATCGGAGATTTGTACAGGATTTTTCGAAGATTGGGGTTCCTTTAACCCGATTGACTAAGAAGGCGGTTAAGTTGAGTGGGATGAGGTATGTGAGGCTAACTTTCAACTTTTAAAGGAAAAGTTGACCACCGCTCCTGTATTAGCACTTCCCGAAGGTACAGAAAGATATACAGTTTATACGGACGCCTCAAAGGAAGGTTTGGGATGTGTGTCGATGCAAAATGGAAGAGTAATCGCTTATGCCTCAAGGAAATTGAAAGAGCATGAACAGAACTACCCACTCATGATTTGGAATCAGCGGCAGTGATCTTCGCTTTGGGTAAGTGGAGACACTATCTTTATGGAATTTCGTTCGAGGTCTTTTCTGATTACAAGAGTCTCCAATACTTATTCTCACATAAGGAAGTGAACAAGAGACAACGGCGTTGGATGGAACTTTTGGCGGATTATGAGTGTATAATCCGATACCATCCCGGCAAAGCCAATTTGGTCGTGGATGCACTTAGTAGGAAAACTAGTGTGTCCAATGTGAAAGTGGAAATTGGAGATGAGAATGAGTTGTTCAGACTGAGGGCTAGTATTCAGAATATTACGGTTCAACCAGATCTTAAACAGAGATTATTTGATGCTCAGAGGATTGATCCCGAGGTTCAGAAATTAGCTGGGAAAGCTCGAGCTGATTCAGAGTGTCCGTTTGGGTTCGATGATACGGGACTTCTAAGATTCAAGAATAGAGTTGTTGTCCCGGAAGAGTTAAAAAGGATTATTCTTGAGGAAGCCCATCGGTCAGGGTATTCGATACATCCCGGAGGGAACAAAATGTATAAGGATCTTAAACAATTCTATTGGTGGAATGGATTGAAACGGGATGTTATCAACTTCGTGAAACATTGTATGACTTGTCAAGTGATTAAGGCAGAACATCAAAAGCCATCGGGGCTACTTCGATCATTGCCTATCCCGGATGGGAAGTGGGAACAAATAGCTATGGATTTTGTTTCAGGATTACCAAGAGTGAGAGGAGGTTTCGATGGAATTTGGGTTACCGTGGACAGGTTGACGAAATCCGCTCATTTTCTTGCAACCAGAATGTCCGATAAGTGAGTAAGTTGGCTAAGAGATACAATGCTGAGATTGTCAGGCTTCCTGGTGTACTTGTTAGTATTGTCTCTGTTGGAAAACACGAATCAGAAAGCAGCGGAATTTAAAAAATTTTCCCAACAAAAGGACCTTGAACTCGCAATCGTGTAACCAAATTCGTAAAGATAGAAAACTTACTTTTCTTTTATTCTTTCTTGAAGCGTTTCAAGCCACCCAAGAACGCTCTTCACGCGGCTTGATCCCCTCTCCTTGGTAAAGCTGGAATCTTCAAACTTCTAACTTGAAGTCTCTAGAGAAAGTCCACCAACTTGATCACAATCTAACTAGTAAGGATGCTAGTTCTCTAGTTAGTGTTTAGGCTTAACCTAGGGTTTAATTTAATCTTGGAGAAAGGAAGGTGTTCAACACATGAACCAAGAATTGCCAAATTAGCTCCATAAGGAGCTCGAGCTCCCCTATTTATAGGGAGAGGGTGCCGATCCAAATCCTTGTTGGGAAAGGATTTGGTTCCTCTCTCTCCTATTACTTGATCATCAAGTATTTTCCAACTTTGACTTTGAATTCTAATTCTAGTCAACTTTGAAGAGAGCTAAAAATATCCAAACTATTTTTTGGATAATTTGATACTTTATTTATAATAAAATAAATAACTTATTTTTATCTAATTAATTAATTCATAATTAATTAACTAGATTATTTTCTCCAAAATTAGACTTTCTTTTTAATTCAAAATTAAACCAAAGTCTATTAAATAATTAACTAAATTAATCATTTAATATATATATAAATTCACGTGTGTGACACGTGTCACAAGGACACGTGTCACTCACGTGACCCACACGTGTGGCTTCACACGTGTGGAACCCTCTAGGCTCGATTAACTCGTTTAATCATTTTCAAGCCTCAACTCATGTAACCAAGTTGCTGTGTGTGACCCTCTAGGTTCTCAATTCAATTAGCAGTGACCCTAATTAATTAATTCACTAATTAATTAATCAGTCCACAGATTAAACGACCATAGTCTAGCAACAGGTGTTTAACCCCTAGCTGAATTGGAATGTTCGGATTCGACAGAACCTTTAAGACATTGATTCATGTGAGATACAATCCTCCTACTTACTATCTCTCAACCAAGATCTAGGGCAAGGGAATAATCAGAACCCTAATAATCCGGTCTTAAAGCTAAGTGCATTTCATATCCATTTGATCTCAATCCAAGAAACCCTTTCCTTGATATCTTGATCTACTGCCTTGGCCAAGGACTCCATATGGCATATGAATGACTTACACAATAAGAGATCACCTTGCATATGTAAGTGTAGGTCCTTTCTTGATTCTCATTCACTTTCATGAGTTACTTGTGCAGCCCCAGCATAAGCCTTGAATCAGTTGTCTAAGGCGACACCCTTTAAAGCTTATACCAAAGACTACAGAGTTAACTCATAAAGTGACATGGAACCTCAAGTCTAAGGATCAATTAATGACATCAATGACTCGTGAGATATTTCCTAATCTGGAAGTTTCCATTTCCTAAAATAGAAACTTCCTTTCCCATTTAGGAATGTTCTCACACGGGGCACCTCAGTGAACTTACTTATTAAAGTAAGCACCCTCATGTATCACGCACGTATCAACTATACACTTTGCACCTCCATGAAACAAGGTGGTCCTTCTTAAGGGCGTGATCCCACAAGCAAGCCTTAGAGGAGTCAGGTTGACACTCCCACTGTCTGTAGGACTCATCGGCTTGGAGTATTTTACTAATCATGACTTATGTGATATAGGGCTCGTTTCATGAACCATTTCACCTAAATGGTAGAGTCCTAAAGTCATCAGGATTAGGGGAGTTCTCATACATGCGCACGTAATGGAAACACACAAAACACGTATTGGCATATAAAGAAGTGATTGCCTATAATCAATCGTATATTATTCAAAGATTGTCTGTGATTCAAGAAAAGTCCCAAAACGGATTATGACTAATCGGCTTTCTAGGGCACTATTCCTAACAATCTCCCACTTGCCCGTAAAAGCCATTTAGGTACTCTAAGTCCCATCTTCTTAAGATGCACTTCGAGAGCCTATTGACTTTGGGCGTTTCCAAAGTGGATCTGCTATATTCTCTGCTGATGTGACCCTCTTGTTTACACATCTCTTAGGAAACACCTTTTCCTTATAAAGTGATTCGTAATCACGTGTTCAGTCTCTTGGTGAGGTCTTGGTTCTCTTACTTGAGCAACCATCCATTTAATCATACGATATGATAATGGTGTTGTTTCATGCTAGGAACTTCATCTAACCAGTTAGATGGAGTTTCTTACCCAAACACTTAACTTAGCGTTATATAATACGACTAAGTTCTCAACTACGATAGTCGAGTTTTGTAATGTTCGTCCTTGGAACTCCTTTCCAACACATTTCATTACCATTCTTGTAGAAGTTGTATCCTTTCAATGATTTCATAATCATCTATGTTTGATGAAACAATTACATCAAAATATCCTTTTAATGATAAGATCTTTTGGGCTCTGTAAACTAATACATATCCTCATTTCTTCTCAAGTACTCTGAGGACATCCTTTACAGAGATCTAATGACCTTCTCTGAGGTCATATTAGATTCGACCCACTACGCTTAGGCTGCGCCATATCTAATTTAGTACATAACTTTTCATACATTATGCACCCTTTCACTTAAAGGGATTTTGGACATTCTAACTTTCTCAAAGTTTATCTTAGGACACATACTCTTCAAAAGAGATGTTCCATTGTCCATACTAAACTCCTTTTAGTACCGTGGTTATGTACTCATTTTGTGATAATCCTTTTATTCTCTTAGATCTATCTTCTATAGATCTGAATGTCGAGAATATAGGATAATCACTAAGATCTTTCATGTCAAATTGTTTCTTAAACAAGAATTGGTAACTTTCACGTCATCCTTGACATTCCTAATGATAAGGACATCGTCTTCTAAAGAACCAAAATTGACTCTTACATCACTAACTTTCATATGTACACTCTGAGACTTATTCGACTTCTATCTGTGTCAAACGATTTGACTGTGGAATCGAATTGTCTAACTCCTAGAAGCCTTTATCAATCCACAGATTGACTTAGGGATTTGCATACTTTATGCATACTCCCACTGAATATGAGATTTATAGAAATACTTTATTTCACTCTCTTTCAATCTCATATTGAACAAGATAGTTCTCATATTCATTTATCATATCCCATAGTCAGAATATGAGGATATGGTAAACACAATCCAAATGGACTTTTGCATTTCAACCGTCAAGAAGGTTGTAATGCTTTCCATTTACTCGAAGCTCCATGAGCTTGATCCTATCAAGTGGATCAACCAAGGTCAAAACTTGGTTTGAGTATATGGAATCCATATTGGATTTCAAGGCTTGCTTACACTACTCAGATTCCAAATCTGACAGTGTCTCCTCTTGGCTATCTAGGAATACGTTCTAAACACATCTTAAGAGAATGGTTTCATACGTGTACATACTCTAAAATTTGGCTAAGTTTTATCAGATGGGCTCGTTTCTTCTATATGAGGCGTGGATATTTATCCTCAAATTTCTTTGAGGTCTGCTTGCTTGCCTTTCTTCTTCTATAGGAACGATTCCTTAAGAAAGATACATTCCTTGAGACAAACAACCTTTGTCTATGGGAATGGCAGAAACGATATCCAATATCATTGCATAAACTTGAACTCATTTCAAGCTTATCTCCCACTATCCTCTTCAAGTAAGAGGATTCCATTGAATTCTTGGATAAGAATAATTAGGGAATTTAGTATGCCACATTGCATAGTGCAACTAAAGGACTGATTTTGGAAGGTACTAAATTCAAAATCTCTAACTGCATATTCTAGTAGTTTATTCCTAGAATGATTATAAGTCAGTAAAGCTTACTATGGAATCGACTATATCCTATTAGGTTTCATTCCATCATTCGGAAACATTAATGTGTTCTCGAATTAGTTTACTGAGAGATAATCCTATTATCTCTAAGATGACTAAGGAATTAGTTACTAAGATATTGGCTATCTCGATCATATCGATTTACCTATAACTTGTGACTACTTCGGTTCCTAACCTCCTCTTGAAATTCTAAGAATTTCATATAAGTTTTGAATTTGTACTTTAACAAGTACATTCATTCAAAATGAATAAACTGACGATAGTATCTAATGCTTACCTTAAGCATCTTACACTCATCAGCATGGATTGAAATCCACTATAATTTTGGAACGTTCTATGTTTCACCTAAACAATGTTCCGGGAACGTTTTCCCTTTGAGATAGGATTCACAGGAAGTCAACTCTATAGGTCCATTTTCATAGAATGATCCTAAGGTGTCTGACTTGCTAATCCTTTTATATCTCAACGTTCCAAAGTAATTCGAAGCTTTGTCATCTCACTTACTTTTGTTATCTCGTTGTATGTTTAGAACATTAGTGCCTTGAGTCTTTGCACAACGGATTATGCAGAATTGACTTAAGACTAGTAAATTCTATTCCTAGTAGAATTACTAAACGAGGTAACATTTCAAAGTACTCATACTCTTTGCAGTTCCCTTTCAAAGTCCTTATTTGCTACCATAGAAGCAAACGTCCTATTTGATCTCTAGTGTCTTTTGGGCGTACCCCTTACATGCCCCTCCATTGGGCTCTTAAGGGTTTCTTCTTCTTTAGGCCTTCAAGCCTTTAATTTAGTGAGTTTAGAAGAAGAATTAACCATCACAACCTTTTATTCCTTCTTAAGGATACTCTCAACCATTATCAACTAAATGATTAACTATGCTGCATTAGCATCATTCTAGTTGAGCATAAAGGGTTCGAATGATGGTGGAAGCAATGTAAGCAATCAGTGCATTGAGAACTCTTTTCTCAGTTGATGATCGAGACCATAAGATCTTCAAATAAGATCTTTAGACCTTGTTCGTGTGCACTTGTTTCCTCATTTGGAATATTGAATAATTCCATAATGTTATACATTGTAACATTTTATGAGGTGGTTCAATTGCTCTTAAGTGGTTTGGAAAAATCCATTCACCTCAGGTTGCTTCTCTTTTGGCCCGGGTCGAATTTTCAAATAAATGAAAATCTCTCCTTATAGAGAACAATTTCTCTTTTCGGATTCTAAATCGAATTTTAGGGTCCGAAACCAATTAGAGTTAGTTAGGACTTAGTCAACTCTTTTGACTTAAGGATGGATACGAATGGGTTTGCATTTCATATTGTAGAGAATCACAGAACTACAACCTAAATGCTAAGCAGAGAACTAGGTGAGCATGCTGAATAATAACGATATACATAAGATAAGGTCTTTAATCTAATGTAGCTCCCACTGTTTTTCAAAGATCTATAATTCCCAAAGATCTAAGAGGAACACGTTTCCCAACGGGTAATAAGATCCTAAGCATTTTACCTCGAACCCACGACTCGCGGACATTCCAAGTAAAATCCTAGGTAGGTACAACTTACCAATTCTAACACCTTTAGAACTCTTAGTAATTGTTTTTGCATCACCTATCTTTCAATATGGACCCACGACTCGTGCGACATCCATATTTACTTAGGCGTTAAGCTAGACCCATCAATCATAAGATCATGATCAAAACTTAGTTCGAACGACCCACGACTCGCGGACATCGCCCTTGCTAAAATTGACCACGAAATATTGATCATTTAAAAAAGGATCAATTAGGTAACTAAGAACAAATAAGCTCCACTAGCTATCCCACGACTCGCGGACAATAACTAGCTTCACTTACTAAACTTAAAACCTATTGATGGAATGCTAGGAATTTAATCCAAAATTTGCATCTCGAATTAAATACCTATGTATTCGAAATTAGCTTAATATTTAATGGGAATTTTCGAATTAACCGGAGAGTTGTCCGGTTCGACCTCACCAACATATATGTTATCCAATTTTATTAGTCTTGATTAATGCAAGTACACTTAAATGCATTTCAAACAAGCACATAAACAGATAACATGTCCTAGCATGATACTAACATGTAATGATCATGGGTTCTACCTATCTTATGCGTGATATGTGGGAGCCACTCCACAATCACTAGTTCTAACATACATGCCACATAAACAGTTCAAATCACATAAGGGAAAGCGGTAACAAAATACGAGCCCTATCTCTATTACATTTAACAATTGAGATTCCCTTCCCTAACATTTTGAGGGGTCTTCACTTATGGCCTCCTTGTTACTTGAATGTGGTCCATCTTACTCCATGGGTGCATTGTCTCCAAAATGAAAATAAAACCTCACCACCTATCTCTACTCTCAAATTACAATAAAAAGAAAAAGACATAAAGTAATAAGACTCAATCTTCATATTGGCCTTAGACAATTAGACGGGGCATACCCCGGCCTCAAAAACAGTAATATGGAAAGCCACATAATAAATCACATAACAGTACGCACATAAGTGAGGCTCCAACCTCAATTGAAAAACGCAACTATAGGGCTCCAACCCCAATTTAAACCATCCATGTGCATAAATTAAAACCATACATAAGTCTAAACCCATGATCACCTAACATGCTTTTGCAAGAATTTAAATTTAACCAATAAATTAAAATTCTCGCTTTAAGCTCTAATAGCTTAAAACACGACTTAGATGCAATTCTTGTTCAAGAGCCTTTTCTATAAAACCCGAAAAACAATGAACCAATAAAATTCCAGTTAATTTCTGAAAATTAATAATTTTACTCTTTCAATATTTTCAGAAAACAAAGATTGTAATTTTTCCAAAATTTTAAATCGCTTAATTTTCCAAAATCCCAATTTAAACAATTATTTCAAAAATAATTCAATTTTAATAGATATAAAATTTTTCAGAAAAATTAAATCGGGATTGGATTGGACTAAACACGAAAATCAAGATCGCGAAACGAAGGCCCCGGGTTCGCCCGCGCGCCCAGCCCAGGCCGGAGCACGCATCGTGCCCGCGCGCACGCCAGCAGCAGGGCTGCCGGCACGCGCGCGCAACGCGCACGCCTTCTCGCGCGCAAGGCGCTCGCTGCGCCTAGGCGGCAGGCAGGCGGGCGGCGGAAAGGCTCCCGCGCGGTTGCGGGAGCTGCTGGCGGGTGCGCCTAGGCGCTGGCGGGCGGCAGCGATGGGCAGTCCCGCGCGGTTGCGGGACGCGCGCGCCTGGCGTGCTACGCCTTAGCACGTCCAGGCTCGCGTTTTCGTAACGCGATTTCGTGTTTCGTACTTTTAGTTCAAAAACCAAAACAATCCAAAATTCAAAAAACACGAATTAAATTAATTTCTATCAAAACGGTTTTCAAAAAACACAATTTAAGAAAACAGTTTCAGAAATTCAAGAAAAATTACAGTTTCGTAATTTAGGCTTTTTAAAAGAACTCAAGAATACCTAATTCGCATATAAGCCTAAGAATTTCTACCAAATTCAGAATAATTGAGACGAATCAGAAACACGATTAACGAGGTGGCTCTGATACCACTTGTTGGAAAACACGAATCAGAAAGCAGCGGAATTTAAAAAATTTTCCCAACAAAAGGACCTTGAACTCGCAATCGTGTAACCAAATTCGTAAAGATAGAAAACTTACTTTTCTTTTATTCTTTCTTGAAGCGTTTCAAGCCACCCAAGAACGCTCTTCACGCGGCTTGATCCCCTCTCCTTGGTAAAGCTCGAATCTTCAAACTTCTAACTTGAAGTCTCTAGAGAAAGTCCACCAACTTGATCACAATCTAACTAGTAAGGATGCTAGTTCTCTAGTTAGTGTTTAGGCTTAACCTAGGGTTTAATTTAATCTTGGAGAAAGGAAGGTGTTCAACACATGAACCAAGAATTGTCAAATTAGCTCCATAAGGAGCTCGAGCTCCCCTATTTATAGGGAGAGGGTGCCGATCCAAATCCTTGTTGGGAAAGGATTTGGTTCCTCTCTCTCCTATTACTTGATCATCAAGTATTTTCCAACTTTGACTTTGAATTCTAATTCTAGTCAACTTTGAAGAGAGCTAAAAATATCCAAACTATTTTTTGGATAATTTTATACTTTATTTATAATAAAATAAATAACTTATTTTTATCTAATTAATTAATTCATAATTAATTAACTAGATTATTTTCTCCAAAATTAGACTTTCTTTTTAATTCAAAATTAAACCAAAGTCTATTAAATAATTAACTAAATTAATCATTTAATATATATATAAATTCACGTGTGTGACACGTGTCACAAGGACACGTGTCACTCACGTGACCCACACGTGTGGCTTCACACGTGTGGAACCCTCTAGGCTCGATTAACTCGTTTAATCATTTTCAAGCCTCAACTCATGTAACCAAGTTGCTGTGTGTGACCCTCTAGGTTCTCAATTCAATTAGCAGTGACCCTAATTAATTAATTCACTAATTAATTAATCAGTCCACAGATTAAACGACCATAGTCTAGCAACAGGTGTTTAACCCCTAGCTAAATTGGAAATGTTCGGATTCGACAGAACCTTTAAGACATTGATTCATGTGAGATACAATCCTCCTACTTACTATCTCTCAACCAAGATCTAGGGCAAGGGAATAATCAGAACCCTAATAATCCGGTCTTAAAGCTAAGTGCATTTCATATCCATTTGATCTAAATCCAAGAAACCCTTTTCTTGATATCTTGATCTACTGCCTTGGCCAAGGACCCCATATGGCATATGAATGACTTACACAATAAGAGATCACCTTGCATATGCAAGTGTAGGTCCTTTCTTGATTCTCATTCACTTTCATGAGTTACTTGTGCAGCCCAGCATAAGCCTTGAATCAGTTGTCTAAGGCGACACCCTTTAAAGCTTATACCAAAGACTACAGAGTTAACTCATAAAGTGACATGGAACCTCAAGTCTAAGGATCAATTAATGACATCAATGACTCGTGAGATATTTCCTAATCTGGAAGTTTCCATTTCCTGAAATAGAAACTTCCTTTCCCATTTAGGAATGTTCTCACACGGGGCACCTCAGTGAACTTACTTATTAAAGTAAGCACCCTCATGTATTACGCACGTATCAACTATACACTTTGCACCTCCATGAAACAAGGTGGTCATTCTTAAGGGCGTGATCCCACAAGCAAGCCTTAGAGGAGTCAGGTTGACACTCCCACTGTCTGTAGGACTCATCGGCTTGGAGTATTTTACTAATCATGACTTAAGTGATATAGGGCTCATTTCATGAACCATTTCACCTAAATGGTAGAGTCCTAAAGTCATCAGGATTAGGGGAGTTCTCATACATGCGCACGTAATGGAAACACACAAAACACGTATTGGCATATAAAGAAGTGATTGCCTATAATCAATTGTATATTATTCAAAGATTGTCTGTGATTCAAGAAAAGTCCCAAAACGGATTATGACTAATCGGCTTTCTAGGGCACTATTCCTAACAGTCTCGGATCGGGATCCCAGATTTACTTCAAGGTTATGGCAAGAATTACAGAGGTGTTTGGGAACAAGGCTTCAATTCAGCACAGCTTTCCATCCTCAGACCGACGGACAATCAGAAAGGTTAATTAAGTGTCTGGAGGATCTGTTGAGAGCATGTGCATTGGACTTTCAAAGCTCGTGGAATGAACAGTTGCCGTTAATCGAGTTTGCTTACTACAATAGCTATCAAGCCTTGATTGAAATGGCCCCTTACGAAGCTCTTTACGGATGTAAATGTCGATCACCGTTGTTCTTTGACTTGGAGGAATGGAATTGGACCAAGCAAGAAGGGATTAAAAGAGGGGAAAAGAAGGAAAAACCCTCTAAGACTGTACAAGAGGCTATTGATAAGGTTCAGATAATTAGACAACGGATGAAGGCCGCTTAGGATCGACAAAAGAGTTATGCAGATCTTCGGAGGAAGAAATTGGAGGTTGAGATTGGAGATAAGGTTTTCTTAAAGGCATTCCCACGAAAAGAATTCTCAAGGATTGGACGAGGAGGAAAATTAAACACTTGGTATATGGGACCATATGAGATTTTAGAGAAGACTGGGGATACGGCCTATCGATTGGACTTGCCTCCGAATTTAACTGGAATTCATAACGTGTTTCATGTTTCACAGCTCCGAAAGTATTATTGAGACGAGTCCGAGGTTCTACCAGTTGAAGAAGTGGAATTAGAACCGGATCTCACCTTCGTTCAGAAGCCGATTAAGATATTGGATCGAAAATTTCAGGGACTTGAGATCGGCGTATTCCACTAGTCAAGATTCTTTGGAGAAGTGATAAAACCGAAGAGGCTACGTGGGAGACGGGGGTTAAGATGAAAAGATTTCACCCCGATTTATTTTCGAGCGAGCAATGAATCTGAGGACGGATTCTTTTAAGGGGGAGAGATTGTAACGCCCCGACTTTTTAGACGTAAAGGTACGACGTATGTGTTTACCAAATTGCGCGAATTAATTGTTTTTACGTGCTTTATATTTAATTTTATTATAATTGTTATTATTTTATTATATTATATTATATTATTTTATTTTAATATTATTAATTTTATATATATATATATTTCGTATTATATATATATATATGTTTAATTATATTATTATTAATTTAATGATTATACTAATTATATGTTATGTTAATTAATCATGTTTTAATTAGTTAATTATATAAATATATATTTATACGTAGAAAAATATATTTATGCATGAACCTTGATTTAATATAATTATGCATGAAAATCATAATTTTTGCATGGGAATTATTATTGCATGAATTTTATTTCATTTTTGCATGGGAATTATTTATGCATGGATTTGGTTGAATTTTGCATGGAATTTCATAATTTATGCATGAATTGCATGTATGAGTTTGTTCGTTTATTTTGTGCTTCGTTCTTATATGATATGATATCAAATTGCCACGATTTTGTAATATGTCGTACATATATGTGTTATGAACATGATTTTATGGTCAATTTATGTTTTCGAATTCATTTGATTTGTTAACGAATTTAATTTGAATTGAGGAACCAAATGGGGGCTAACGAGCACTTAGCGTACCCTTGGTTCCGAATTTAATATCTTGAGCTCGGGAACTCGGATTCGAGTTCCGTCAACTCCGTTGAACTCGTAACGAAAATTCGAGTTTAGTAAACTTAGCCTCATATTTTTCCTAAGTCATTTGAAACTCCGAAATCCAACCGAAAAATGAAACGACATTCAACTTGACCTTGTTGTACAAAATGAGCCATATCTCACCCAAACCATAACCAAACTAACCATGGTTTGATTCCTTAGATCCCTAACTCAACCACCTATCATTACATATCAAGCCCTAACCAAGATAACCCTCACACAATCCCCAAACATCAGCCAAAGCTACTGCTCTACAGTCCAGTCCCGAAACCCTTCATCCCTTGGAGATTTTGGAGCTCAAATCTCATCCAAACTTCATCCAATCAACAAGGTAAGCTTAGGGTTGTATTATATGTTTATTTCTGAGCATTTTCATCCTTTCATTCACGAGTTTGAGCATGGATTCATCAATTCTGGGCTGTTATCCGAAAATGGAGTTTTTGGGCAAATTCTTGATCCCCTTCGATTCTCAATGATTTTAATTGATTCCAAGCTTGAGATTGATTGTTTTAACATCCTAATATCATTTATGATCTTTGATTTCATGGTTGTTGAGATATTTATGAGATTTCATTTATGAAATTTTGAGAAAATCCCACATATATGTCACGTTCGGTTGATGACTTGTTTGAGCTTGTTTGGGACTGAATTACTTGTTGAAATTATGATGTTTTGCTGCGTATTTGATGGCCTTTTGGACCTGATCTGAGTCGAATGAACCGAGAACAAGCATGCTCTGTTTTCCTCCAGTTTTGGCCCTGTTTTAGCGCAGTTATGTTGCTGTAAAACTGCTGATTTCCTTCATGCTTTAGCTGTCAGCTTTCTTGGCCTTTTAGCATGTATTCTTGTTAAAGTTGTTGCTGCTTATTATACCTTGTTTTGTTGCTCGTGTTGCCTGCTTTTCCTGCATACAGAGCTGCTCTGTTTCTGCGCGATTCGGCTGTCAACAGAGGAGGTTACGCAGGCGAGGCACGGGGGTGCCGTTTTTGCCCGTTCCAGCGAGGAACGGGGGTGCTGTGTGGGCTGGGATTTCTGTACCGAGACACGGGGGTGTCTCGGTCTAGGCTTGGGAGGTGACACGGGGGTGTCACCCCGTTTTGCTTGAGCTTTTGCTGCGTGCCTTGGTCTGCTGCTGCTACTGTTATATTTATGCATGGTGTGTGCGTGAGTTGCATGCATGGTTTTGTGGTTATAATTGCATGTATATATTGTATATATTGTAGTATATATTGCATGCATGGGTTATATTTATATATATGTAATATATATGTGATTTATGCATGCATGTGTGTGTGTGTGTACGTGTATATATATATTATATATATACATATGATTATATATTATTATATAATTAGTATATTATATATATATTATAATATATATATTTATTATATATTTTAAATATTATTTGATTTAATTTAATTATTGAAATTAATTGAATTCTATTTCGCGTATTTATTCTACCGACTATTGATTGAACGTTTTATTTATTTTATTCCTAAATGTGAATTGGAATAATATATGTTATGTTTATTTAATGAATGTTAGATTAATTGATATGCATTATGAATTATGAATTTATGAATTTATGAAATTTATATGAATTTATGAACTTATGAAATTGAATGAAATATATGAACGAATGAATGATTATATGATTTAAATCTCTTAATAGTGCACATGAACATCTTATTGATATAATATGATCATTTATGCATTCATGTCATATTCACTTCATTGCCGAGCATCGTATGTGGTCATTGAGTCTCATACCTTTTCTTTTGCACAGATTCGGGTTTGGTCGGAGACGAGGGCGAGCCTTGAGACGCTTGTACCTTTCTTTTGCTTTGGTAAAGGTGGGTTTTTCTTCTACTAGTTAAACAACCCTATAAATTCCTTATGTGCAAAGTTTTAAGCCAAAATAATATATTTATATAAATCGAGTCATTTTGGGTAAATGATTTCAAACGTATGACCCCTTTTTAATTATGAAAACCTACCTTATGTTTGGCGAGACACATTTAGGCTTTTTGATTGTACGGGCCCCGGGACTTAGTATATGTGGCTAACCGAGGAAGCAAGGGCTGACGGGGATCCCATATACTAGTTCCAACCAAACTACGGTGATACCGGCCCTCGCTAGGAGTTTTAGCGAGGAATGGGAGCTGAGTGCCCTTGGGGGATTCATGTACCCCCATTGGCCTATGTATGAACCGGTGGTCAGGTCTAGCTAACTTGTCCACCACCCGGAGGAAGAAGGTGTATATGTATGATTATGATCATTTATGTATGTGCACGAAAGATATGTATGACAACCAATAATTATGATATGATTACACGAGGAGAAGGTTGGAGATGGTGCACGCTCACTCGCCGAGCTTAAACCCTTATGAACAATTATGAATGAATATGAACGTCGTAATCCCGTTGATGTTTCCTTTGGTTTTAACCACTTGGTAAATTCTTATCAAACTTCACACGGAATTAGGGCTTGCATGTATGTGTTTAATTTATGCGATATTATATATCTTATGCCCTGTTTTATACCCACCAGTCTCTTTTAGACTGAACCCAGTTGTTTTCAGCTGTTTTGTGCAGGTATAGGAGTGCTAGGCGGGAATACAAGTCGTCTAGGTCTTGCATTTATGTTTAGCACTTCTTCTCAGTCTTATATTCATACTCTTGTTGCTACTTTTGTATTTGATCATAGTAGAGATTGGAGCGTTATGATTTTGTAGGCCGTGAGTGTCGTTGCATATTTGAATGCTCTTGTATATCTATTTTTGGAGCTTGGTGGCTCACTGTATTTATGCTATGTAGTTCTTGCTTCCGCATTCTATATTATCTCTGATTTTATGTTTCTTGAGTTGATTGGTTTAAGGGTTAGTCCCGCCTAGCATATCGTGTGTGTTGTGTCCCCATTCGCCGTGGATTTGGCACGTTTATAGACTTCCATTTCATATGCGGGTCGGGTCTCGGTGCGGGGGATGTGGTACCTTACGCTCGGGTGCTACAATAATTGTCACATAATTAAATTGTAACATAATTAGATTATGTAACACATTTCATAATAAACTATACTATAAGAAACATAATTCATAAATTCATGAATATTTAAAACATAAATTAAATCACATAATTCATACATAAAATAAAACATAGATTAAATCCTAAACCTAGCATAATTTATAAATAAATTAAAACATACAATAAAACATAAATTAAACTAATTAAAACATAAAAAAAATAAGAAAACATACTTCACAAAAGGGAGGGGGGTCGGCCACCAGGGGAAGAGGGAGAGAATGGAGTGAGCAAAAATGAGACCCCAACACTCTTATTTATAGTTTTTGGGAAGGTCTAAAGTGCAATAAATATTTACTTTAGGGACTTAGGTGGGGTATTTTATGAAATTTCCAAAAATAGGTTTGCTCTTTAGTATAATTGTCACAGCAGGGGTATTCTGGTAATTTCACCTTACTCCTATGTATTTTTGGAGCTGGAAAAGTGTCCAAGATCTAGGAAATTAAATTAGCTTCGAAACGGTTACTCACGGGTCAAAATTGGACGTACGGTTTAAAAGTTATAAGCTTCGGAAGATAGGATTTTGCTAAATTTCCAAAATTGATTTAATTATGAAATAAATACTTAGTGTAACGCCCCAAATTTTATTTAATAATATCTTATGGTTAAAATAATTTTATAAATTATATTTTATAATACTTTCATGAAATTTTATAAATTTATATCAAACTGAGGATTTCTTTCATAACTTGAAAATATTCATTTCGTAAAATATTCACCGAGTATGATTTAATTACGAAACTGTCCCTACTTGATTTTCTTCCTAACCTTTAGGGATCAAATTGCATAACATTTTCAGGGACTAAATTGATCATATTGCAAAACTATACATACTTAATGGCATGACTTGAATATTTGAGGGATTAAATGGCAATTTGATTATTTCACAAAAATCAAGGATGGTGATTCACGTACAAAGCTTCCTCAAGCTTCTTCATTCATTTTTATCCTAAAAATCCCCAACATATTTGCTCCTTGCTTGCTCGGTTCTTCAAGAAGAAAAGGGAAGAAGAGATTTTATCATCACCATCAAGTTTGCTCAAGAAATCCCAAGCTTTTAAGCTCCAAATCATCCATCTTCATCTTCTTCATTTCTTGATCTTTAAACGTGATAGTTACATGAATTGATGATTCTTGATTCTTGAGCATGTTTGATTGAGCTAGGGTTTGAGAATTGCATGCTAGATGAACTCTTTGTTGTGCAAAGCATGATTAAATGATCATATCTTGAATTATAGCATGATTAATTCATGAGATTCTTGAATATTTAGCATGAATGATCAAGTGTGATCATGAGCTTGGAAACTTGGAATTCTTGATAATATTTCATGCTTTGAGTGTTTAAGTATTATGATATCATTTCTTGAGCACATATGCATCATATTACCAGAAAATCCTAACTTTGTTGATTGAAAATGGAATTTTGTTGCTTTGTTGCTCATTGCCGAGAGCCTCCCCTGTTTTGCTCTGTTTCTGTAAGTTGCAGAAACAGGGAACGACCGTTCCCAGCCTTAAGGCATTGTGGGAACGGGCGTTCCCCTCTTTTAAACAAAAACAAGGCGGCCGAGCATGGGAACGGCCGTTCCCATTTTGGCCTTGCGCCGGAAGGGCTGTTCCCAGCTAAGGCGCATTTCTAAAATTGAAATCGTTGGCGCGTTTTGGGGATTCATGGGAACGACCGTTCCCATTTACAAAGGGAACTCGGAACGGCCGTTCCCACCTGGATTGCAAAACAAAATATTCTGCATAAAATTACATTTTTAGCCCCTCGATCCAACGACTTCTTTGACCCCGAATTGCTTTTATATGATCCCATATGTACTGAAACAAGATTTTTTCATGCCACATTATGATTTTCACGTCATCTCGTTGTATTTTGCCGTTCGTCATATTTGGTCTATTTAGAGTCAAGTCTCACGTGTACACGTCTATTTTGCACAGACCAGCTTCGTAGGGACGAGGAGCAAGCCCCGTAGGTCATGCCTTACGTGTCTTTTGTCGATAAAGGTGAGGTTTAATTGTTAGTTATATAGAACCCGTATATCCCTTATGTGATATTTCGGCCAAAAAGGTATTTATATTTATAGTCTCTATAAATCATTGATCATTTCAAGTCGTGTTCAAGCAAGCAAGCAAGCCATGTATTGTTTCGTGCATGTTTAGGCGAGTAGCATGATCGTTCACGTTTGGGCCCAAGGGTAGTGACTAGAGCCAACCGGGAAAGCAAGGGCTGACGGGTAACTCTGGCACTATCCTCAGCATGTTTGGGGTTACCCCTGAATCCGCTAGGAGGTTAGTGGAGGAAGGAGCTCCGGGCTTAGGGATTCATATACCCTCTGCTCATTGAGATTGGATGTTGGGGCCTTGCAATCCCATCATCAAACCGGAGGAAGAATGAGACTGGGGACGAGTCCGGCACCACGGATGCGCCTCGGGTTATTGCATGATTTCCATTCCATGAACGTGTTATATGATTACACTATTGCACGATTGCACGATAATGGAATTGCATGATCACCTATTTATTGATAATCAAGCAAGCATGTACATGTTCATTTGGAGTTCGGTTGGAGACCGCCCTCACTCGCCGGGGCCATGTATTGATTGATTGCATGAAATGAACCAATAATTAATATTGATAGTTGTAATCTCGGGCGAGTTCTCTATTATTGTGAACGTATAATACTTTTAATTATAAAACCTTACCCGAGGTTATAACTTGCATGTTAACTGCACTAATATATATGTATTGCCCTCACTCAGTCTTCCATGGACTGACGCCCCACCTTTCAGGTTGTCACGGTCGTGTGCTAGGCGGGAGTCGGAGTCATGTCTTGTCGTCCAGCTGGGTCTAGCATTGCACATACTTCCATGATCTTGTTTTGTCATGTCCTGAGTTAGTACGTTATAGTTCTTGGTATATTTGGGGACTTTTGCTTGTATAATATATAGGAGATGATAATGTATTAATATCTGTTGGTACCTATTAGTATTTATACTTTTGATGTAAATATGGTACCTATAAGTAATGTTGATATTATGCTTCCGCTTTTAACTTTTATGTCATGGCTTTGTATTGCTTTGGGGTTTAGTCCCGCTTAGCTCGTCTTTTCTTTTAATTGTCACCCGTTCGCTATAGGTTAGTTCATGTACGGATTGTCCATTTCGTATGTGGATCGGCCTATAGTGCCGGGGTGTGGTATCTCTACGTATAGGGGTGCTACATCTAAGGTGGTATCAGAGCCCGGTTGCAAAACCGTGGTTCTAGTGTCGTGTCGTGTCAAGTCTAGGTCGAACGACATAGGAATTAATTGGTAATTTGAGAGTCTTGCATATTATTTGAATCTATTTGAATTCTCTGGATTAATTCGATTACTTGACAACCTGTACTTTGCATTGGTTTCTGATATTTATTGTTAATTAATTGATCTTCAATTATTTGAAATTATGTGCTTACCGTGTTTTACTTTAATTACTGATAAATCGCCTGCTGCATTTATATTAAATCTTAGTCGTGAGCATTAATTATGTGATCATTATGCGACATAAGCACGCCTTACCCACATGCATTTATTTCAAAGAAGGTTGTGAGTTACAGGGTGTGGAAATGATATCAAACCACGGCCAATTGCTCGGTAATCTTGGGTTACTGTAGGAGTTGAGAAGGAGAGTCAATTAAGTACCTCCGATCGAAGCACAAGCTTGGGAATTACATTTGGGTTCGGATCAATTGGATTCAAATTCTTAACACGACAGCTAGGAAGAGCAAATAACCAATTATGGAAAACCAACATGTTCAGGATTCTACATTCGGGTAAGACGAGTCTATTTTCCGATTCAAGTTAAATTGTCATGTTGAGGGAATACATTGAAGGATAGAGAGAATAACCGGATTGCCGTTAGCGATGGATTCGGAAAAGAAAAAAAAAAGAAAAAAGAGGGGTTTCGAAGATGTCTAAACCGGGAGTTTAATAATAAGGAAAAGGGGTATTCTCGGGAAAGGGTTTTAAAGATTGTCGAATATGAAGTCGTTGAATTGGAAAATATGGAGCAACAAGTAGAAGCACTTAAATTTGAGAATTACCAACTTGGATCATCAATTCACAGAAAGTGCTACCAAGGAATTTTAGACTAAGGATCAAGTACGGAAAAGGTTCGAAGACAAGTTCACCAGATTATGATTCCAAAGAATGAAATTTGGAGTGAGAAAATTAGTTAAGGGAGATCGTGTTGCCAAATGAGAGCATCAAGCGGGCAAGGAAGTCTATTTCATTCGTGAACAAGGCGAAGGAAGATTGGGGTACTAATCATTCGAGATGCAGGTGTGTTGTTAAATTGAGACTTAGTTAATTGGGAAGCAAATTCAAGTAAGAGAAGAAGACCATTTCGATAATTTAAATCGAGCTAGTAGCTTTGGATGATCTATTCATGAAAGGTAAAGATGCTAGGGACTCTATAATCAGGTGGAATGAGTTTATTTTCCGGATTCAATTTGGAGGGTCGTGCAAGAGTGCGAATTGGGAGATTTGGAGTAACAAGTGAAAACGACAAAGGATGATAAAGAATTTTGGAAGGAAATTATATGCTCAAAAGTAGGATAATAACTGGAGACTTATTGTTCGAGAGGAGGCAGGAAATTAATTCCATAAATGGAAAAGAAATTGAATTCAAGAGTTCTTGTTTGGGGAGCATATAATTACCCAAGTTAACGCAAGGAAAATTTTGGGATGTCACTTAAGAAAGGAATAAAGGAAGCTCAGCACGCCAGTGGAGTCGGAGTCATGTCTTCTCGTCCAGCCGGGTCTAGCATTGCACATACTTCCATGATCTTGTTTTGTCATGTCCTGAGTTAGTACGTTATAGTTCTTGGTATATTTGGGGACTTTTGCTTGTATAATATATAGGAGATGATAATGTATTGATATCTGTTGGTACCTATTAGTATTTATACTTTTGATGTAAATATGGTACCTATAAGTAATGTTGATATTATGCTTCCGCTTTTAACTTTTATGTCATGGTTTTGTATTGCTTTGGGGTTGTTTAGTCCCGCCTAGCTCTTCTTTTCTTTTAATTGTCACCCGTTCGCTATAGGTTAGTTCATGTACGGATTGTCCATTTCGTATGTGGATCGGCCTATAGTGCGGTGGTGTGGTATCTCTACGTATAGGGGTGCTACACTTAGAGTATGAATTAAAGGTCCAAAAGTTCTTCAAAAATGTAGAAAAAGTCGAGGAACGTTATGGCGATAACCTTAAGGGTTGAATCATCCTATCGAAGGAAATATTTTCTACCGACGGAAATTTTTATTTGAAAATAAATTGTTAAATTGCTCTGGACATATAAACGAAACCTCAAAGCATTGAAAAGAGAACTGAAAAGTTCTAAGAAAATACATACAGGTTCTCTAGGGTTTCTCGAATAAAACGAGGTAGTGCTGGTTTGGAAATAAATAGCGGTTTTAGGGTTTCAGTGCCATTTCCCCCCTAAACATCACATAATGTCACAAAAGAACACTTAGTTCATGTAGACATGCAATGCATAAAGCATTTTAAGGATGGATCAAGATATATAAACTCATTCCGATTATCCTTTGTTTACTGTTTCCAGCTAGGCCCTGATATGGGTTGTCACAATCTTTCCCCCTTAAAAAGGAATCTATCCTCAGATTCTACAACCGTTCCAGGGATAACTTTGGGTGATGTTCTTGCAACTTTTCTGGGGTTCCTACCTTACTTTCCAAATATCGTGTCCTTTCCTCAAAATCTTTATTAGGAGATTTTCTAATATCTCAAACCAAGTAACTTTATTTCCAAAAATCTTTATCTGGATTAAACCATCGGTTGAGCTTGATCCCCATGGTACTTTCTTCATTACCAAAACTTGGAACGACTCCGAAAGGTACCTGAGAGTCTAATGCACATACCTTCATCATGGCCTCTAGACTCTTTATCATCCTTAGTGACTATCCATCTGTCTGAGGGTTTTATTGTTGTGATAAAGTCTAAGTTTGTTCCCATAACTTTTGAGTAATCTCCGGAAATTGTGATGTAAACTTTAGATCTCTATCAGCCTCTATATTAGCCAGTGCTCCATGAGATCTCACAATCTCCTCTTGATACCGTTTTACCAAAGAGTTATCCTTATTCGCTATCTTAACTGATAAGAAATATGCTGATTTAATCAATCTATAGACTATGACCCTTATACAGTTCTGTCCTCTTCCATCTCAGTGCAAGCTGGTGATAAGGTCCATAGTTGTTGATTTATCTCCAAGTTTGAATTGGCAGGGTTTACAACTTTTCGCCTGTCGTTGAATATTTTGCTTTAACCTCTTACAAAGCTAAGCATTTCTTGACATTTTCAGCTACGTCTCTTTACATTTAATTCTGCTAGAAGTGTTTCTTGAGATCCTGATGCATTTTTGTCCCTCCAGGATATATCGTATAATATGTCTCATGTGCCTCGTCTTATTCTTCTTCTTGAATTACTGACGGCACACAAACTCTGCCTTTATACCTTAAAATCCCATTTTCACTAACTTTGGACTTTGATCTCGTCATTCTTTTCCTTGAAATGTGAACATGTCTTAATCCACTCATCATTAGGTTGTGCTTTTATCCCTTCCTATTTCAGTGGTGATAGTATATTGGGTTAGCTAGTCTAGCTTTCCAACTTAGTACATCAACTACCACATTAGTTTCTTAGGATGGTACCAGATTATCCAGTCATGGTCCTCGTGAATGAAAGATAGCATAAACTCTTTCGATTTGTGAAAACTTCAAATATAACCCAATAAAAGTAATGCTTCCACTTGATAAGAGCGAAAATATTCCTGGTAACCCCAAGTCATGTGTAGGGTATTTGATCTGATAGAGTTTAAGCTTTCTTGAAGTATGTACTGTTATTTCTCCATATGGCTTCAAAACGCTATCTCATCCATCCTTCGATGCATCTGTATAGGCTGTGTAACCCCCATTCCTTCAAAGAAATTCCTTGACGGTTTTCACTTCATAATGGTTTCGAATTTTGAGAGATTCACACTAATCCCTGAATAGTTGCGATACACCCGGGAATTGTGACTCTTTCTCCAGCCAAAATTTGCATTATCTGACCTTGGCTTATGGTTTGTGATCCAACAAAGTGTCCATCACTAAAGCAAGGAGGGCATTTTTACTCTTTCAACAAGGTTGTTATGGGTACATAAGCCGATCTTTACTTAATTTCTTTGGAGACACTTTATAATATTCCAACTGGCAAGAAGCCTTTACTTTAGATGTATTCCGTGATAATATCAAATCCATCACTGTTTCTATCTTTGAAGGTTTATCTATAACTTCCTGAGCCAGAGGTGATATGATCAAAGAGTGTTTCTCTTTTCCACCTAAAATTGTATTCGTTGAACTGTATTCGTTGAACTTAGTAGTTGACTTGTGCTCCAACGAAGTGCCCAATACTAGTTGTCTTATGAATCATGCATTTTTAGCCATTAAGTACACCAGGATGTTGCCAATGGAGCTCAGGATAAGTTGTAAAGATACCATCTGGAAATCCAACACATGCTCAATTATTATAGGTATAATAGTCAATTCCACGATATCTTTGTGAAATTGGAGTGCCCATAGTTCTGTATGGAAAACGATCCTGGAGCATCCTTTTTTGTCCTTCAATTGGGGACACGCTACCCTTATTCAAATCTAACTTTAAGCATAATCGGGAATCTCGTAGTTTTCCACTCGATCAATGGTAGGGGATATCATATTTTTCTTACTATCAGGGAATTCAGTTCTCTTCGTATCATTATACTAACTGGATGTTTCACATAAAGCGAGCATTTCCTACAACAACGCGCTATGGTAGTTACACCTCAATTTTATAACTTTAATAGGTTACTTCTTCCATCCTCTTGTACTCAGTCGGAGTTGTTCATTATGGGTTTCCTCAAAAGTGGTCTTACTTCCCTCATGGCTGATATAGTCTTAACACACTTATGCTCTGGAGGTAATAAGTTTCGGTGTCCAAGGACTCCTTTAAGAACTCATATACTACCTCCATTTCTCTTACAGAGTTGATCTTTATTGCTTATTCAAAGAACAGGCTACATCTTCTCACCAAGATTACCGTTTAACTTCCCATAACACATACTTCGTTTCTTCTACTTCCCAACCCTTATCCTTTCCTTGGATGATCTCATATCTCATTCCAGTAGCATGACAGAATTCGACGAGTAGTAGTGATTAACCTCCGAATAAAGTTATGCGTTCATACACCAACTGTGCAACAAAGCAAATCTCAAAAGAGATTTAATGTGATGTTTGCATGACCAGGTACTTAATCATGAACAAGTATGCCCAGATATAACTTTGATACGTTAAATGCATGGAGCCAGGGTTATAGAACCTTAACAAGCGTGTTAAAATTGTATACCTTGATTCTGGCCATATTAGTGAAAATCGAGTTCCCTCTTCATTCCAAAGCAAGTACTTTTCGATGCCAGGAACAACGATTAAAATATAATGCATGTGGGTCAGGAATGGTACATAACATGTCACAGAGGCAATATTCATGAAACACATATACATGTCACAGAGCACTTATTAACAAATATCAAGTATATATCAAAGTGGAGAACCAAAGCTAATCAGCATTCATTATTCAATCAGCAATATTCAAGTAACAATTATATATCAGGGATCATCAATTATCAATTAGCTAGTACTTGTCAACACAGGGAACAACAAGTCATCAATGTTCAGTATTCAAGCAATCAGTATCCAATTAGAACATAAAACACATTATATATGGGACTTGTCGGTATCTTGAAGTGACTCTAGGACTTGAAGCACGATCAGGTTGGAATTGTAAATAGGAACTTTCCACAAGTTGGAGATGCAAGTAAGACGATGAAGGAGGTAAAAATCTAAAAATCGTAACCTCTAACGAGCGAATGTTTTTCCAAAAGTACTAAAGACTCAATAGAGCTCAAGAGTTTTGATGTTGATAAAACTAGACGGTTGACTCGATTGAAAAAGAGTTTTAGTACTACAATTATAACAAATCACATGCTGGTCGGCCACCCTAAATAGTGATCAATCACAATTTAAACACTAAAGAAACGTGAATACTTGTGAGACTCTATGAACCCCTGATTTTTGTAATCTGGGGCTCTGATACCACCTTAGGTGTAGCATCCTGAAGGGGCCACAACCCCTCACCGTCGTACCTCTCAAGTGGCTAGGAGACCTAGCACCCAAGAAGCATGCCGGCGAACAGACAAAACATTACAAGATCAGAGTACTTGAAGGGAACATTGCAGCGGAGATATGAGAAATTTAAAACTTTCAAAACATAAATCAGGGGACACAAGAGGCTAGTAACCAAGTACAAGGACTATACAGGAATTGAGTGTTGAAAGAGATAGTTCGATAGAGTGTCAAGGGATAATATAACTAGTGTAAACAAGTAACAAAGAACACCGGAGCCTAGATCGATAAATATCTAATTGGACATTACATTATCATCCAAGGGGTGGTGTCCCAGATGGTTCAGAAGAACCTGACCATAAGAGCATAAAGAAGGATTTCCTATACTTCAAGATACCAGCCAACAAGCGATCACTGAACCTGAAACCATGAGGTCAGAAAACAGGGTAGTGGTATTAGTTAAAAGGACTAAGTGAGGCATGAATTTTGAAACAATAAAAGTACTTGAAAGCTTTAGGACTTTCAGAAGGGGTTTACTTCAAATTGCACTTTAAAACTGAATTTCAGAGCTTTTTCTTTAAAATTTTAATTCAGAACCGTACTTCAAAGAATTACTTTGAAACAAGGTTTCCAAGCAAGCACACATATGCACACACATCAGAGGTTCTGGTTTATATATGCTTTATAAATGGGGAAAAGGGTACCGGATATTTCCAAAAATATGAACTAGACTTTAAAATCAAAGTTGCCCGCAAGCTAGGCCATATCCATCCTTTACTCCTCAAAACCCTTTACAAAGTTGGTATCGAGATCCATTAGGACCCCAACACCCATATACACATGCACCACCCCTTCTCCCCTTATTGTCTCGCCCAGGGAGCTACCCCGCGGTGACATAAACAAAACGGGAGGAATTTACCACCTCTCCTGACCTTCGATGGGGAGTAACCAACCTCCGATTAAACCATCACTAAGGTCAGTACGGCGGCCAGTGTCATAGTAGGTATTGGCACCCGGCTCCCGGTCTACTACTTAACCATATCGCCAGGGCCCCACATAACAGAATTTCCACAGCTTGCATTTAGAATAAAAAAAGTGCATAAGCACACAGAGTTCAGGAGACTGAACCTTTATTCAAGACAGTGTAGCAGTGTACAGGATATATATCAGAGATCATTAACTTTAAACTTGAAGCATTGTACCAAAATGGGAAAAGCATTTAGCTTGAAAGATAAGAAACTTTGCACCCGAAGGCGTTGATTTTGAAATCATTTGAATACGTAGGAATATTCATGGTTCCAGTTGAAATAGTTTAAACCTCACCTACAGAAACGGTATTATGCAATAATACTAGAGCCACAGTAAATCCGGACTTCACCTGTGAGTGGTGAATGATTAAGTTTCTATCCATAAACCATATAGTCGCATAAACAAGTAGGGAGTACCTCAAGTCATTCAATCACACATAACGATATCATATGTATAGGACGAAACATTATCAAAGTATATCATATCATGTAGCGAGATTTCATGATAATTATTCAATAATCATCAAAGCATGAAGGCATAATTGGATTCATGTAATGCAGTACATTGGAGAGTAATACCATTTAATGTAGGAGAATCATTTAACTAAGAATGGAACATAAGATTGGCGAGAAAGCAAAAGCTTGAACAAGGAATACTCTTTTTTGAACAAAGAATTCGAGTAAACGATTAGTCTCAATTGGAAGCTCGTGTCAATAACTTAAGGATATATTCTTAGGGTCTTAAAAGAACCTCATTTAGAAAAGGAATGTGAACTTTGAAACCTACTTTGATCCCCTGTTTTTGAGAATTTTCGAAAAAGGCTTCGACCGTTGAATTCGTCTCTTCGGAACGATAATTTAGGTTAAAAGTCAAAAATTCCTGGTCAAAGTCAAAGTCAATGGTCAAAGGTCAAGGGTCAAAGGTCACTATTCAAGTATACGGTACTTATACTGTATGTATACATTTATTTATATTGTATGTGTATGGTATTTATATTGTATGTATACGGTATTTATACGGGGATACCTACCGTATTTATACAGGGTACATACAGTATATATAGAAGAATACATGTGGTATTTATACTTGAATACATACGGTATTTATACAAAAGTACATACATATTTATTATGAAAATACACATAGTTTTTATACAAAAGTATACACGTATTTATACATATTGGAATCAAATACGTATACGTATATTATACATGTATACCATAACATATATCAATTGGTCAAGTATAATTATGTAATAATTAATTAAACATGTAACATTTTAAACTATAGGTTATACTTTAATTATGTAACATGCAACATTAAATTAAATCATGTAATAAATTAAATTACCTAAGTATGGTCATAAAATAATTAAAATGTAAGATATAACATGCTAGAATAATTGTCACATAATTAAATCGTAACATAATTATATTATGTAGCACATTTCATAATAAACTATACTATAAGAAACATAATTCATAAATTCATGAATATTTAAAACATAAATTAAATCACATAATTCATGCATAAAATGAAACATAGATTAAATCCTAAACCTAGCATAATTAATAAATAAATTAAAACATACAATAAAACATAAATTAAACTAATTAAAACATAAAAAAAAAATAAGAAAAAATACCTTACAACGGGGTGTGGTGGCCGGCCACTAGGGGGAGAGGGAGAGAATGGAGTGAGCAAAAATGAGACCGCAACACTCTTATTTATAATTTTTGGGAAGGACCAAAGTGCAATAAATATTTACTTTAGGGACTTAGGTGGGGTATTTTATGAAATTTCCAAAAATAGGTTTGCTCTTTAGTATAATTGTCACAGCAGGGGTATTCTGGTAATTTTACCTTTCTCCTGCGTATTTTTAGAACTGGAAAAGTGTCCAAGAGCTAGGAAATTAAATTTTTCTCTAACTTTGGCACTGTCGAATTTTGTTTTTTTCCTCGTGAGGCGAACTCTGCTGCCCACACGATTGCTCGTCATGCGGCCCGGGCCCGCTCTGGTGTTTTTCATACTCCTATTGCTATTAGCTCTTGTATGCAGGCTGTTTTGAGCACTTCTGCTTAGTTCTGTTGCCCACGGCTCCCGTGGGCCTTCTGTTTCAAAAAAAAAAAAAAAAAAAAGCTAGGAAATTAAATTAGCTTCGAAACGGTTACTCAAGGGTCAAAATCGGTTGTACGTTTTAAAAGTTAAAAGCTTCGGAAGATGGGATTTTGCTAAATTTCGAAAATTGATTTAATTTTGAAATAAATACTTAGAGTATGATTTGAAGGTCCAAAATTTCTTCAAAAATACAGAAAAAGTCAAGGAACATTATGGCGATAATCTCAAGGGTTGAATCATCCTATCGAAGGAAATATTTTCTACCGACGAAAATTTTTATTTGAAAATAAATTCTTAAATTGCTCTAGACATATAAACAAAACCTCAAAGCATTGAAAAGAGAACTGAAAAGTTCTAAGAAAATACGTATATGTTCTCTAGGGTTTCTCAAATAGAACGGCGTAGTGCTAGTTCGGAAATAAATAGCGGTTTTAGGGTTTCGGTGCCATTTCCCCCCTAAACATCACATAATGTCACAAAAGAACACTTAGTTAATGTAGAGATGCAATGCATGAAGCATTTTAAGGATGGATCAAGATATATAAACTCATTCCGATTATCCTTTGTTTACCATTTCGAGCTAGGCCCTGATATGGGTTGTCACACTCAACCCCTTTAAATCTTGGAAGATTGGGCTCGTACGTACCTTTAAATGAGATGTCAACGGTGTCGTTCACAATCATCAATCATTTCTCTTCCATCTTGTCGATACGATTCCTAAATATCTCTTGAGCTTGCACTTCTATCTTCTTAAGTACCCGTTCCTCCCAACAACTCCTTGGAGTTCTAGTCATATTGGTTTTGACATCCTTCGAGTGTTAAAATTTTCCAACTTATTCCTTATAATCTTTTTGTGGGGTCCCGTGACTTGTTAAATCGTGCATTTTCATTGTCCCTACTAGAAGTACTTCCTTAGCATGACTGAAAGGTCAAATTTATTCCTTTGTCATGGTCTCCCCCTCAGGAATTTCCTTCTTTGTTCATTGAACTTGATCCATCACTTCTTTATCTAAACTCTCAACTTCTTCAAAAATCATCTTCCTCGAAATGGTTGGTTCTAACTATGTAATGTGTTCGGTGCCCTTACTCACATTCACTTTGAAGTGATTGGTTAGGATAGCAACCATATTTATTTCGTCCCAATTCTCCCCCTTCAAATTATTCTAGCTCCCAAAATCCCGTTGTATTCCCAATTGCTCTCTCAAAAATTCTTTTCTTGATCCAAACACGACTCGGCTAAAGTAGCTCGCGTGAATGGGGTGAAAAAGACTTCCTATTAAGCAAACACCAAACTATGCATTTTCAGTAAGAATGCTCGATACATGCCGCACATTGTTAACTATTAGGGTGTGCAACAAATTTAAGCAATTATATCAATTAAACACATATGTAAGAGAATTAAATAATTTTACACAATGAATGATGCACGTGCCATGAATGCAAGTACCTTTCACCATAGGGATAAGCTTTAGCTTGGCAGATTGGTCCTTCTTTCTCGAATTTGTTGATCATCTCTTGCTTACCCACGGTCTTCCAAACTTCCTTGATTTCCTTGCATCCACCCACGTATTCCAAAGCCCACATTTGTTGTTTAGTTCCAATCCTTCTATAACCGAACATCTCGATATCTCAATTCTTCCCAAAGCCAATTCTGAGTTTTCTTTAATTCCTTATATCCCTTGTGCAACCCCACAATCCAAATTTTTTTCGTTTTCTTGCCTCAAGCAATTTAATCTCATGACCCGAGGTGACTTGGTCCCCTGAATTCTTTCCTAGAACTAATTCCTGTAACATCCCGATTTTTATACGAGTGGGCTAAGTGCAATTTTAAATTATTCAATTATGCAATTATATGTCTATTATATTGTTGATATGCTATTCTTGAATTAATATGAATTATTTATTAAGTGTTTTTAAATGAATTTTGAACGTTTACGTCCGTTTGCTTTTGAATTTGATCCGTATGTGCCCGTTTTCGATTTTGATTTTTGTGATAACTTTTATACATGAATTATATCTGTTATGAATGCGTTTATATATTCGTTTCATGATTTTGAGTTTGTTTGATACTATTCTTAAACCGTTTTGTTTATTAGGGACTCGAGGGCCTAACTCGTTTTATCACACCTTGTGTTCCGGAAGGCGTAACTTGAGCTCGAGAATTCAGATTCAAATTCCAAAAGTGGAGCTGGACTTATAACAAAAATTGGGAGCTTTTGAACCTAGCCTTGTATTTTTCTAAGCCCGTTTGAACCTCCGAACTCTGTCTGAACCGTGGGCCTCGTGTGTAAACGACACCCCTTCACCTTTTTGCCTGTAATTTACTCGTTTTAACTCCGTTTGACCAGATTCTTAAACCTATTTCTTACTAACTCATTACTCTAACTAACCATATTTAGTCACTCCACCAGCTACTGGAGAACCGAGAGAGAGAGAAAGGGAAAAGGGAGAAAAGAAGGAAAACCCGCCACTATTCACCTTGGCCGAATTCAAGATTTTTTGACCTCCAATCTTCGTCAAATCCGAGAGGTAAGCATATTTTCTTGTTCTCCATTTTATGATGCAATTTTAAAGCCATGATTCTTCCATTTTGAGCATGATTTGAGCTTGGTATGAACATATATATGAATAGTAAAGGTTTGATGAAGATTTGATGAATTCTTGCTCGTTTTTGTTGCATTTCTTTATATGGAGCTGAATATATGATCCTTATTACATCTTTAAAATTGTTATAAGCATGAATTTGATTTATGTGAGGTGTGTGTGGATTCACTTTGGCTGAACCGTGAGCTTTCTTAGAGTTTTTGGGACTGAGTTCCTTCTTTCCTTGGCATTGAGTTTACTACATTTTTGGTTGTTGTTTGCTGAATTTTATGTGATTTTTGCTGCCTTAACTACTACCTTAGCTGCTGTGTCATTGGCCTCTTCTACTGCTGCCATGGAGTGTGAAGAACAGGGCTACTGCTCGCGAGGAAGACGTCTGCATTGGGTAATGCCCGTTAAGGTGTTTGAAGGTTGGGGAGGTCACGGGCGTGACTTCCATCGCTGCTGGGAGCTTTTTCTCCTACCTCCCTTAAGGGGGGTTACCCCTTTTGGTCTTACAGCTGGTAACCCCTATGACCCCCACAACCTTTTGTGGTTGTTTGTGTGGTGTTGTTCTTCGTGTGCTCGGTTTGTTTCCTTGCTCGTTTCTTGCTTCGTTTTATATTTTATTTGTTTTCTCCCACCCCAATCTTGATATATGTGGTTATATGATATGTTTGGTTATTTATTTTAATTTTATGGCTTCATTTGATAAGTATAAACGTGACTTGAGTTGATATGCGTTTAAGTGCTACGTGTGTTATCTTCTTGCGTTTGTTGCATTCTTTATGCATCCTATGCTTGTATATGCATGAGTTATGATTTGATATGATATATATGATTTTTATATGATGTGTTATGTATGATTTTGGGCCTCGGTTATATGATTTCGACTCTTGAATACATCTATAAACTTGAACGCTTGAATATGCTAACTCTCATTCTTTCATATGCTTCATTTGCATTCATATGCATTTACCAAGTGTCTAATTGGTGCATTTTAAGTCTAAGTATGTCTTTTGTCCTTTGTTTTGTTCAAAGGTTCATTTCAAGGGTAACAATATGGTCTTTTAGGTATGCTTTGGTTTGCTTGCGTTCGGTTTGTTCGACAAGGTGAGGTTTTCTTTCTTGTAGTTAACACGACCTATAACCCTACGTGAATTTTGAAGCCCGTATACGACTTATCTATATATTTATAGATATGTGTTTGATATGTATTTTGTGGGAATTGGCCCTTTTGTTATGAAACGTTTGGAAAACGCTTTTATATATATACGTAATTTATATTTTCATTTGTTTGTTTTGAGAACGAGTTGGTGTGTGTGTGTCTTTGAAACTAGCAAGTTATGACTTTGAAAGATAAGTCTGATTTTGAAACTTTATAACTTTGTAACTTTGAATTTCAAACAATTTGAACTGGGCCCCGGAGATTTGTGCAAAGGAGCCATGGGACGGGATTGGGCCATCAGGTCACTCCCGAGTGCGATCTCCACTTAAAAAGGATCAACCCTGAACCCAGTAGGAGGTTTGGTGGGGGATGAAATCCTTGGGCATGAGCGTTATGAAACTCACAACCTATACAGTATGAACGATGGCTAGGGTAGGATCCACCCTTCCATCACCCATAGAAGAGGTATGTGTGTTTGAATTATGTTTTTGTTTGAATTTGATTCTGATTTTGAAAATGAAAGGATTTAGGTGGTTTGAAAATCGTACTCACCGAGTTGTGTGATTTAGATTCTGAACTTGGTTCGTGAAACGGGAGTAGATTCCTAATTACTGTAATTTGGTTGATTTTGGTCTTCGGCCCTAACTCTTTTCTTTATATCTAGTATCACAGCTTAAAATGTTTTAGATTGCAAAAATGACGCCCTGGTTCATGTATTTTATGAATTTGAATATGCTCTGCTTTATGTATATGTATGTGTGAGTGTGTTAGCCCCCTCATTAGTCTTTAGGACTAACCCCTCCTCGTTGTCTTCTTTTTCCCCCTTTGTTTCTTGAGTTTGTAGGTCCAGGATTTGGTTCGAGCTAGGCAGTGGTTTTCTTTTGAGTTGTTCGAGTCTTAGTTCGGGTCTTTTGAATGCTGCATCTTTACCTTTCCGCTTTGGTATTATGTATAAGTTTGAATATGTATATGATTTTGAACTTATGAATTTGTAAAATTTATTTGGCCCGAGATGGGTATGTTTGTATACCATGTGTTAATTTGAATTAGTTGGATTTTATATGTATGTTTGATGATCTTGTTGCTTCCGCATGTGTTATGATTTTGTTGCGTACTCTGAATTATTGTCTAGACCGCCTAGCCAGGTGTGATTTTGTTTGTCACCCGTTCATTGTAGCTTAATACGTGTGCGTTGTCTCTATTTCGTTACACGTGTCGGGTTATGGTGCAGGGGATGTAGTGCTCTGCACTCCGGGGTGCTACATCCTAAATTGGTATCAGAGCTCTTGGTTGTAAAACCAGAGCTTTAGTGTCGTGTTGGGTTTGTCTAGGTCGTTCCACTTAGGATTATGTGTTTATTTGCATTCACCATCTCATTTACGTGACTTATATATTATTATTATGTTAATTGTGCACATGAACGTGCACCAAAACCCCCGCATGCATCGATATTTTCACAAATTGTACTTTTATTTCAGTATATCATCTCAATATCCACGAGTATCACCAGGAAATGCCAGGGAAGACAAGTATCTTTAATCTACGAAGAGGTTAGAGAATTTTGGCCCTCCAAAGTTGTTTAATGGTGTGATGATGTCAAAGTCTAGAAGGGGATGTTTGAGATAGTATGGCTTAAGAAGAATTTTTGGGGATATTCCAACAAAGAGAAGTTAAATTCAAGATCGAGCTTCAAAGTATTCCAAGAAAAAGTGAAATATCTCCTCATTCAAATTCAAGGTTAATCTTTGAAGTGATTCAAGAAACAATATCCAAATTTAAAGAGTCCGAGGAAGAATTTTATTCGAGATTTTACTACAAGTACGTCCCTCCAAGTTTATTCATAAGAGACTTCAAGAAATTCCTAAGTTTCTAGAAATGATTGAAGAGGGTGGATGATTTTAGATTGAAGTTTGAGAGATCAAGTGCCGATGAAGATTGCTCTAAGGTTTGAAGTTATTTATAAGGGCGTAGAAATGAATTCAACTAATTTTTTGAACTCCAGAGGTAAATACATGGTCCGAGAAAATAAGAGAGGCAATTCAAATAGGGAGGAATGAGCAATTGTTGTAATCCCACAATTCTTATGTGAGATAAAAACCCGATCCGAGTTCGTGTTCAAGCAAGAGATTCAATCTACAAAGGAATCTTCAAGAATTCCAAGTTATCAATGATATCACAAAGAAGAAGAGGATTCGATTTCCAAAGAGGGATTTGATGTCTCCCCACCGAAACCAATTCAGTGCTCCTATTATCGAGGTCTGAGTCTCATGGAAAAGATTTATAAGAAGAAAGAAGGTAGATACTTCAAGTGCGAAGAATTTGGTTATAACATGAGCCATTGTCTGAATAGCAAGAACCCGAAGACTTCAAAATACCTTAACTTCAAGACCCCGGTTCAAGTATAAGATAACACTTTGGAAAGCAAGGAGGCGGACACTGAACTCGACATTTTCACCATGGTGAATGGTATACTAAACATACATAGCATCTCATACATGCATATTTAATTTTGGAGAAACCCACTTTTTTGTTACTTTTCTCTCTTCATTGTTTCTTGGTGTTTACTTGTTGCTTGCGTTGCTGCTTCCTTTCTTTGCATGAACTCTTTTCTTGGAGAATTTGGTGAGGTCGAGTGCTCGGGTGGTTTGCAAGTTGTGAGGGCCGAGTTACTCAGTGGTCTTGTTTGAAGATGCCTCGTTGAGGTTCGGAGCTACCTTAGGCGTGGGTTGGTTGTTCGAGTGTCGAGTTGAGCTAGAGGCTGCTTCTAGGAGGTTCTTTCGGGGCTCAATGGTATTTCGGGTAATAGATTGAAAGCTGGCCCATTTATATCCTTTGAAGAAGCATTTGGTTATTCCGAGATAGTACGACAAGCTACGTGGCTTACTTTTGGGTTAACCGTATGGTCGAGCCAAGCTTGAGAAGACGAAGATCAAAGTAAGACTTTCTTGATTTTCCTTGAAGGTTAGAATTTGTTAGCACCCGATAGGGACATCGAAGTTGTCATGATCTTTATCCCAGAGTTGAATCTTGTTCGAAGACTTCTTGCCGGTTAGCTCTTGTAGGGTTGTTGGAGTTCAAGGCGTAGTTCAATGAGCTCTTGGAAGGTGGTTGCATCCATCTGAGTACTTCTTCGTGGAGTACTTTAGTCCTATCTTAAAAGAAGACGGGACCTTAAGATGAGTATAAACTACTATGAGCTGCACAGGTTAACTGTGGAAGATAAAATACCCTTTGCTCGCTTCGAAAGTCGTTGTTCTTCGCTACAGTTTCATGGGTTGCACCGAGTGTGGTTTCTACATGGGTATTATCGACTAAGTGTTCGAGTAGAAGAGCCGAGAATTACCTCGGAGTAAGAAGTCTGTTATGTCATCGGGGTACACTACGCGAATCTTCTCTAAGAGTTGCCAACCCATTGATATGAACGGTAAGAAAGAGGTACGGTTTTGAGTGGGAAGAGGCGGTCGAAGTGAGTTGCCTTTGACACCGGCTTTAGCCTACCCGAGGGTACTCAAGACTACTTTGTTTACGATCGAGGTATAAAGGAAGGCTTTGGTTGTGTGTTGCTTATGGGAGAGAGTAGCCTATGTCTCGAGTAGTTTAAGGTCATGAGACATACCCCACTCTTGGGTTCGAGTTTGTTCAAGGACTTGAAGATCTGGAAAGGCGTATTGGTGTAAGAAGAGACGTGCAAACTTCGTGTAGCAACGTCTAATGTGCCATCGGTTAAAGGCCAAGCATCAAGAACAGGAAGGATTCTCCAACTACTTCCCTATTCTAATTGAAAGTGGGAGCAAATGGCTAAGGACTTTGTGTCCGGTTTGCTAAAGTTAAGGAGATCTCAATGAGATTTGGAGTGGTCGCTCGTTTCAACGAGTTAGCCCATTTTCTCATGGTTTCGTAGTTTGACAAGGGTTATAGAGCTTCATGGTTCCGGAATGAAGACCCCGAGAGTTGAAGTGCGGGATCAAAACTTCTTGGAAGCATCTCCTATAAGGGGTTCGTTGCTCGTGAGTGAGGGTTTTGGGTTCGGCAGAATTTAGAGCCGATCAAGACCCCGCTTTGGACTTGAGGATAGGTCCTTCTTAGGGGGAGGGGGAGGTTGTAACATCCCAGTTTTTCAGCTGTACAGGAATATCTTTACGAGTGGGCTAAGTGCATTTTTAAATTATTCAATTATGCAATTATATGTCTATTATATTGTTGATATGCTATTCTAGAATTAATATGAATTATTTGTTAAGTGTTTTTAAATGAATTTTGAACGTTTACGTCCGTTTGCTTTTGAATTTGATCCGTATGTGCCCGTTTTCGATTTTCATTTTTGTGATAACTTTCTATGCATGAATTATATCTGTTCTGGATATGTTTATATATTCGTTTCATGATTTTAAGTTCGTTTGATACGGTTCTTAAACCGTTTTGTTTGTTAGGGACTCGAGGGCCTAACTCATTTTAGCGCACCTTGTGTTCCGGAAGGCGTAACTTGAACTCGAGAATTCGGATTCGAATTCCGAAAGTGGAGGTGGACTCATAACAAAATTTGGGAGCTTTTGAACCTATACTTGTATTTTTCTAATCCCTTTTAAACCTCCGAACTTTGTCCGAACTGTAGGCCTCGCGCGAAAACGATACCCCTTCACCGTTTTGCCCGTAAGTTACTCGTTTTAACTCGATTTGACCCAATTCTCGAACCTATTTCTTCCTAACTCATTAATCTACCTAAAATTATTCACCCACCCCACCTAGCTTCTAGAGAACCGAGAGAGAGAGAGAAGGGGAAAAGGGAGAAAAGAAGGAAAACCTGCCACTATTCACCTTGGCCGAATTCAAGCTTGTTCGACCTCCAATCTTCGTCAAATTCGAGAGGTAAGCATATTTTCTTGTTCTCCATTTAATGATGCAATTTTAACGCCATGATTCTTCCATTTTGAGCATGATTTGAGCTTGGTATGAACATATATGTGAATAGTAAGGGTTTGATGAAGATTTGATGAATTCTTGCTCGTTTTTGTTGCATTTCTTGATATGGAGCTGAATATATGATCCTTATTACATCTTTAAAATTGTTATAAGCATGAATTTGATTTATGTGAGGTGTGTGTGGATTCACTATGGCTGAACCGTGAGCTTTCTTGAAGTTTTTGGGACTGAGTTCCTTCCTTTCCTTGGCATTGAGTTTACTACATTTTCGGCTGTTGTTTGCTGAATTTTATGTGATTTTTGCTGCCTTAACTACTACCTTAGCTGCTGTGTCATTGGCCACTTCTACTGCTGCTATGGAGTGGGAAGAACAGGGCTGTTGCTCACGAGGAAGACGCCCGCGCTGGGTAACGCCCGTTAAGGTGTTTGAAGGTTGGGGAGGTCACGGGCGTGACCTCCATGGCTGCTAGGAGCTTTTGCTCTTACCTCCCTTAAGAGGGGTTACCCCTTTTGGTCTTACGGCTGGTAACCCCTACAACCTTTTGTGGTTGTTTGTGTGGTGTTGTTCTTCGGGTGCTCAGTTTCGTTTCCTTGCTTGTTTCTTGCTTTGTTTTGTACTTTATTTGTTTTCTCCCACCCCAGCCTTGATCCCAACATGTTAATACGTGGCTATATGATATGTTTCATTATTTATTTTAATTTTTTGACTTCATTTGATAAGTATAAATGTGACTTGAATTAATATGTGTTTAAGTGCTACGTGTGATATCTTCTTGCGTTTGTTGCATTCTTTATACATCCTATGCTTGTATATGCGTAAGTTATGATGTGATATAAAATATATGATGTTTATATGACGTGTTATGTATGATTTTTTACCTCGGTTATATGATTTCAACTCTTGAATACATGTATGAACATGAACGCTTGAATATGCTAACTCTCGTTGTTTCATATGCTTCATTTGCATTCATATGCATTTGCCGAGTGTGTAATTGGTGCATTTTGAGTCTAAGTATGTCTTTTGTCCTTTGTTTTGTTTAGAGGTTCATTTCAAGGGTAACAAGATTGTCTTTTAGGTATGCTTTGGTTTGTTTCCGTTTCGGTTTGTTCGACAAGGTGAGGTTTTCTTTCTTTTAGTTAATACGACCTATATCCATACGTGAATTCTGAAGCCCGCATGCAACTTATCTATATATATATATATATAGATACTTGTTTGATATGTATTTTGTGGGAACTGGCCTTTTTGTTATGAAACGTTTGGAAAACGCTTTTATATATATACGCATGTTATATTTTCATTTGTTTGTTTTGAAAACAAGTTGGTGTGTGTGTGTGTCTTTGAAACTAGCAAGTTATAACTTTGAAAGATAACTCTGATTTTGAAAATTTAGAACTTTTGAACTTTGAATTTCGAACAATTTGAACTGGGCCCGAGAGATTTGTGCAAAGGAGCCCCAGGATGGCATTGGGCCGTCGGGTCACTCCTGAGTGTGATCTCCACTTAGAAAGGATCAACCCTAAACCCAGTAGGAGGTTTGGTGGGGGATGGGATCCTCGGGCGTGAGAGTCATGAAACTCACGACCCATACAGTATGAATGATAGCTAGGGTAGGATCCACCCTTCCATCACCCAGAGAAGAGGTATGTGTGTTTGAATTATGTTTTTGTTTGAATTTTATTCCGTATTTGAATATAAAAGGAGTTAGGTGGTTTGAAACTCGTACTCACTGAGTAGTGTGGTTTAGATTCTGAACTTGGTTCATGAAACGGGAGTGGATTCCTAATTATTATAATTTGGTTGATTTTAGCCTTCGGCCTTAACTCTTTTCTTTATATCTAGTATCACAACTTAAAATGTTTTAGATTGCAAAAACCACGCTCCGGTTCATGGAATTTATGAATTTGAATATGCTTTGATTTATGTATATGTACATTTGAGTGTGTTAGCCCGCTCACCAGTCTTTAGGACTGACCCCTCCTCATTGTTTTCTTTTTCCCCTTTTTTTCTTGAGTTTGCACGTGCAAGATTTGGTTTGAGCTAGGCTGTGACACCCCTGTCCCACATCGGGAAAGTATAAGGATTAAGTTCAGTATATAAGTTAAAAAGTCCAAGTATAACCAATGGATATCCCTTTTGGGTAGTGGTTTAGGCCTAATTTCAGGTTATACTCGGTGGGCTTGGAGACTTGCGCTCACGTCCAACAGGCCCGTGGACCCGGGGCGTGACAAATGGTATTAGAGCCGCTCGTTAGCCGCAGGATCTAAGTGCTATACGGGGCAAAGTGCTACGGACATGTGAGTCACCTCTTGAGCATGCGGGGCAAAGTGCGACATGTGTGGGAGCCACCTCTTGAGCGCAGAGGAGCCACCTCTAGAGTCCCAACGCTGATGAGTCAGTCATGGGCAATATATCATGCCGCGACAAGGACGTCGCGATTCTGAAGGAGTGGTGATTGTGACACCTCTGTCCCACATCGGGAAAGTATAAGGATTAAGTTCAATATATAAGTTAAAGAGTTCAAGTATAACCAATGAATATCCCTTTTAGGTAGTGGTTTAGGCCCAATTTCAGGTTATACTCGGTGGGCTTGAAGACTTGTGCTCGCGTCCAACGGGCCCGTGGACCCGGGGCGTGACATAGGCGGTGGTTTTCTTTTGAGTTGTTCGAGTCTTAGTTCAGGTCTTTTGCATGCTGCATCTTTACCTTTCAGCTTTGGTATTATGTATAAGTTTAAATATGTATATGATTTCGAACTTATGAATTTGTAAAATTTATTTGGCCCGAGATGGGCATGTTTGTATACCATGTGCTAATTTGAATTAGTTGGATTTTATATGTATGCTTGATGATCATGTTGCTTCCGTATGTGTTATGATTTTGTTACGCACTCTGAATTAGGATCTAGACCGCCTAGCGAGGTGTGATTTTGTTTGTCACCCGTTCGTCGTAGCTTGATACGTGTGCGGAGTCTTTATTTCGTTACGCGTGTCGGATTATAGGACGGGGGATTTAGTGCTCTGCGCTCCGGGTGCTACAATTCCTCCTTTGTCCAATTCTTCACCGTAGTTGTTACCTTGACCTTAACCTCCTTGTTCTAACCTTGAAGAATTCCCACAATCGAGCATTTCACATTCCATGGGTGAGAGTCTTCACATTCCCTCTCAAATGATAAACCTTAAATAGTGATTCGAGTGTCTTGCTTGTCCTCTTTTTAAATCTAAAAGTTGAGCGGCCTCTTGTTTTACCTTAATTCGATCTTCAACTTCTTCTAAAATTTATAGTGTCTCGGTTCATCTCTACCTTCCCATTTCATTACTTCAACCTTGAAAAATCTTCTTCTTTCTTACCCCGAACCTAATTCTCGATCATAATCTCAATTTGAATTATCTTGACATAGCCCTTCACTCCGATAACTCAACCTTAATTCAAACTACCCCAACTTGATTGTAAATTTGAACATTGAATCTGAATGCGTTCAAGGTTTTTTCTTCACTTCTTTCTTGAGTGAAACAAGCCTCTTGAACCCGGTTGAACAACTTCGTTCGCGGAGTAGGAGCGTGTGTTTATTTAGGAGTTGTAACATCACACTCTTATACCATTAACTCAACCATACCAATCTTCTTGCATGATTTAATTCCTATCTCGAGCTTGAACTCCCAACTTATAACCTGGTCAACTCTAATACTTCTCTTTATTTGGTACATCCTTTAAATCACCCGCATTTGAAAGAAAAGCTTGTAATGAATTGTTGTGATTAAGAAAATTGGTCGTGGTTTGATGTTTTATCAATATCCTTCAAATCACAACTCGACTCAATATAAATGCATTCCGGTTAGTAAGTGTATATGGCACATAATTAACATCAAAAGCATGTATTGATGTAGGATGCAACACATAATTCAACAAAATTTAAATTAATCACATCCAATAATATAATTTCCATCAAATTATTAACAATTAATGTTCATGATCAATGCAATGCACATGTTGACAAGTTGTCCCTGAGCCGTTCGACCTAGACTTGACACGACATGATACGACACAAGAAACCCCAATTTTGTAACCTAGGGCTCTGATACCACTTTAGAATGTAGCACCCGCAACGATAGACACCACATCCCCCGCACTACAAGTCTAGTCCATACATGAATGGATAGTCCAAGCATGAACCGGACTCACAGCGAACGGGTGACAAAATAAAAACAACCTGGCTAGGCAGAATCTAACCCTGTGCCAATTAATCAAGAATATCCAAAATGTGGTGCGAAATCAACAATTTTAAATACATGGATTCCGGCAATGGCTACCTGTGACGCCCCATAAATTATAATAATCGAATATATTATATATTTGTGTGTTTATAAAATATTAATATATTATTAATATTGTTATTGGGCCTAGATAAATAAAATTAGAAGTGTTGGGGGTGAAAATAGAATTTAGAAAAGTTTGCGGTAAAAAAAAAAGAAAAGGAAAAGAAAAATGAAAATCATGCAAAACCCACCCCCTTTTTTACATTATAACCTATGACCTAAAAACACACATACTCAAACACCTTGGGCACACACAAAACTCTCCCCAGACGAGAAAGCCATCATCGCCAATTTCTTATGCGACGATTCTCAGCCAAACCTCAACAACCCATAGTGTTTTTCAAACATCTCGACGAGGAGAATACGAATCCGTGGTCATCTTCAAGTTTCATCCAGAGACGAGAGAGAAAATTAAGTCGAAAGGTTAAGTTAGAACCTTGCCGACGGAGACGATTAGGCTAGAATTTCTATCGGCAACCATAGGGGTATTGGAGAGCTTGACAAGGCGAGTCCATAACTAATAATTAGTGGTTGAAAATCGCAGCAGTGGAGGTACGGTGGTGTCGGACGAATCACGGTAAACAGGGGTCTTTTCCGACGAATTTCCTAGTAACTTGAAGGTGGGCTTTAAAGGGTTCAATTTGGGTGATATATATCTGAAATCGGTTTGAATTAATTCCAGCTAATTTACATTTAATTTGAGATTCAAATTTTAGGGTTTAGGGTTAGGATTGAAAAGGAGATTCTTGAATTACTCCCTAACCGGATTTAATCTGTTAAAATTGATTGAAATTTGTTGACGAGCGTAAAAAGATGATCGTTTTAGTTATTTTTGGGAAATTTTCCGGTGACGTGAGGTGGCAGTCCGGCGGCAGCGTGTGGCGGTCCGGTGGTGGTCCGACGACGGCGACCCGTCGAAAAAATACCAGAAAATTATTTATGACCTCCTGAACCTATCCGTACGATAATATTGATAATTTGATAGACGGTTAATACAATTGGGACTTAATTCTATTAAAACCGCATAATAATAATAATAATAATAATAATAATAATAATAATAATAATAATAATAATAATAATAATAATAATAATAATAATAAGGATAATTATAGTTATACAATATTAATAATAATAATAACAATAACAATAATAATAATAATAATAATAATAATAATAATAATAATAATAATAATAATAATAATAATAACAACAACTGTAACAATAACTCCTAACAATGAAATAGATTGATTTTTGGTAATCATGATTACTATTATAAATATTGTAATGGTTATAATTATGATTATAATTATAAAGATTAATTAACCCTTGACCTTGATTGTTAAAATTAGTACAATAACAATTATAATGACTAATGCCATTATATTAAAAGTGTGATTAACTAATTGTAAAGAATAGTTAAAGTTTAACCTTGAATTTGAAATCTATTTTGATCTGTACCTTGACGTGGGCCCCACACGATGGAATATATTGTACACATTAGATTAATTCAAGGACTAAGGGATATTTTCTAATATTATTTAAATATTTATCGGAACTTATATAATTGTTAATAAATACGCATGATAATTTTATATAATTGTTTATTAAACGAATTATTATTAATTGGGTTGAGAATGAGTTGGTAATAAACAGATTTATTATTAAACATGCCAATATTAACCAATTGATGTCGATATATTATGGAAATTAGTATTTAGAAAATATTAACCACGAACAATGGAATATGAGCTTAGCCAATTACCTTATTCTTGTCAGGTAATTTAGAGCAGCAGCAAACAGACTACGAAGCTCAACAGCCCTGACTGACAGGTGGGAATAACCTCTTCTTGATGGAGACAAAACACAACCCTCGTACCCTACTATCTTTCTATCTGCTCCTATTCTTTTTGTTTGCTTCTATTATTCTATCTACTTTTATTCTTTCTGTCTGTTTCTATTATTCTTGGACTGTTCCTTGACTTATCTTTGACACTACTCCTTGAATTATTCTGAATTACCTTTTGAACTGTTTACTGATCTATTCTCTGAATTATCTCCTAAACTGTTTGCTAATCCGTTACTGTTTGTTGATCTATTCATTGAACTGTTACTGTACTGCCTACTGCATGTTCACTGCCTTGTGTTCTGAGCCTCTCATTGATAGCCATTTTTATGAATTGCTCTGTAAGCCTACCCTAAGCCTACCTAAGCCTGATTCTGTAACCAATTCTGTAAACCAATATGAAGGAGAATAACGACTGCGGGGACCCCAAAGTTCGTTAATTCCTTGGGTCGTTCCCTTGGAATGACCATGTGTGAGTCACTGGTCTCTGTACTGCCACTGCCCACTGACTACTGCCTGGACTGATCATGTGGGAAGGCGATGCAAGGCGGGACCTATAACACTTGACCCTCAGTGAACATTATCTGTTATCCTATTCTTCATTTCTGTTATCGTTCTTATCGTTATTCTTCTGATGTTCTCTGCTACGTTTCTGTTCATTATTCTTCTGATTTGTTCTACTATCTTTCTGTTCTTGATTATTGTGATCATTCCCACTGAGTCATTTGACTCACCCTATATTTCCCTCTGTTTCGTTTTATTCTCCAGAATGTGTAGATAGAGGATGATACCTGGAAATGGAAATTGAGATAGAAGAAACCTTATGCACACTGGTTTGAATATGATAGCGACTAAATTTCAAGTACAAATAAGCTGGTTGAGGTGAGTTAGTCGGCCTATAGTGACGAATAGTATTACTACACTTTTGAACTTAGATAAGTATTTTGACTTTCAATATCCTTAGTGTAGTATATTTAGAAATCAGATATGACTTTTATATTAGTGTTGACATAGGTTTCGCGGAGTGACTGGTATCACCTGATGCCCGGATCCGTGGGCCTACGGTGGCCCCAGGTCGGGGCGCCACACTACCAGCCCAACATTTCCTTAATAATTGAAATTCAACATGCAACCTAACAATGGGTTTAACTAAACATGCAACCTGTCCCGAATCAAAATCCAATAATTAATAATTGGCATACAGGCCCAAGTACATAAGGAATCACAACTTAAATCATAACAATGTGAAGTGTAACTCAAGTATACAAGTCACACGAATAGGAAAGCTAAGACTCGACCCCTGCCTAGCAAACCTGCAAGAAGCTAAAAAGTGGGAAGGAGGGGTCAGTCTCTAGAAGACTGAGTGAGCAGTAGCTATACATATATATAAAAACATGCACATGCGAGTCATAAATCCAGAGCAAAGTTTTATTTAAAGTTAGTTCCCACGAAGGGCAATAAATAGATTAAGCAATGCTCGGACTTTACGACTAATTCATATTAAATCCATTAAGTTCATAATCCATAATAATCATTGTGGCTCGACGAGTGAGCGTGCATAATTCTCCAACCAAACTCCGGCCGTGTATAATAAACATGATTAATACATTTAGAATACGCAATCATGCAATACATAATAATACATGCAAGTCATAAATACATGAGCCATGATCGTTTGGGCAATCCGTATCTTGGCCTTTCCGTACGGTGAATAACGAGAATAATCATAATAATCATGATAATAAGTTCCAACCTTCTCCGTCTATAATGATCAAGCCTGCAGACCCGAATCATTCCATAATAATATTAAGATGGGGGCTCATGACTCCTACCCGCTCCTTCGATGGGTTAACCACCGGCTCAAGAATATCCCGCCTCCTGGGCCTCCTGGTGGCTCGAGGATATCTCAAATGGTACTTTATGCAATGGTTTAGCTATACGACGGCCAGATGCCATACCGGTCTCCATTCACACATTTTTCCAGGGCCCAATAACATGTGCATAATAATACATGATCTCGCCAAAACATTTTCAAGTCATGATCATAATAATAATGCATTTCATATCCTTGAGAAATAATTTACTCAGTAAGAATTTACTCGATGACCACACTTTTAAAACAATATGTATATATACTAAGTTTTTGGCTCAAACCTTGTCACTTGGGGTCTTAAGGTTTGATACGTAACTAGACCGAAAACACCCTCACCTGGAATACCATGACACAAGGAACATGAGTAATACGGGTGCCTATTTGATCCGGAAGTCTCCACCCTGGAAACAAACTGTACAAGAGAAGGAACAATGTGTACTCATGAGAAATAACTTAATATGAAACCAAATAGGACACACGACATTGATATGAGGTGTCGTGGGATGATATGAAATGATATAACATGTGTGCGAGAATTATAAAATGATATGCTATGTTATGATATTGTTCATGTGTGCAATTAATGTTCCACATAACTAGCAAAGAAATCATTTACGTCATGTAAATACATAGAACAATACCAACACCTTCATAGTTAAATAAATTATCAAGAAAGTGATACTTAACATGTAAGACATTCAATTAACACATAAGAGATGCAATTAAGTCCAAAGAGGTCACATAAACATACACTTCAATCATACGAATTCAATTCATATAAAGCATAGAGTTACAAATCGAGTTTAAGCAATTAAGAACCATAGAGTGTCAAAGAATACAATTCATATAAATCACATACAGAAGTCAAGGAAGTGAAAGGAATGCAAGAAGAGAGGTTTAGGCAAAGTTTAGCAAAAGCTGACAGTTTCGAAAACACGTAAGCTGTAGAAAAATGAGATTATCTCGAGTTCTAGAAGTTGGAATAGAGTTTTGTTTCTTGGTTATCAAACCAGACAAATAGGCCTTTCCATGATATAAGGCTTAAATCATGGTTCAAAACGATGTGAAAATGGCGTAGGCCCTAAGTTGGATGAATGCAGATTTCAATGAAGTGGCGACACCAAAATGGATTGATTATATCCCACAAACCAGAAATGATATTGATGTGATTCCAATTGGAAAATACTATAGACTCAAAAAGGTTGATCCTGTCCGAATTTCAGGTCAAACGGAGCTCGGATGAAGGGTCCACGACATGGGATATTTTTCCCCGCCCGGGGAAACTATGCAGAAATTTCACTGCATAAGGTCCCCGCCCGGGGACCAATTTAGTACAAAAGCTCCCCGCCCAGGGAATTGGTTTAGGTGAGAAAAATGCAGCAACAGGGGTTGTAACACCCTAGTTTTCCGGCAAGCCAGGTACGAGGTCGCGTGAGAGTTTAATTCAGTAATTTCGTGATTTACGTGACGTCGCATGCCTACGTGTCAACATGAAGTTTATTTTAATTACGTGTGCCTTAGAGTTTAATCAATTGTTCTTGGACTCAATTGTCCATATTTGTTCGTTAAGGACCTAATTATAATTAGGATGTTTTGGGCCGTTTGTGGCTACCTTGAGCTCGGGAATTCGGATTCGAATTCCAACCTTATCGTTGAGTTCGTTTCGATGATTCGGATTCAATGAATGAATTCTTTAATTCTTAAAGCCATTTAATTGCCCTACCATTTTAAAATCTGATCCGAATGGATCAAATACCATTTGACCCTAACCGTATAAACCGACTTGCTTCAGCCCAAAAAAGGGCCAACCCTTTTTCCTTCCTCCCTCATTCCACGTATAAGCAAGGAAGAAGAGGAAGAGAAGGAGAAATTCATTCCCCTTTTGGGTATGAACCCTTGAGCTCGGGTTTTTGAGATCCAACCATTTGATCAACGACCTAAGGTAAGATTTGTATTCCTCTCGTTACGTTCTTTGATTCTACGTATATCTTGTGACTTGAATCCTTGCCTAATAGCCTTTGTGGGAAAGATGATGAATAGTATAGGGGGTTGGGATTTGATGTGTTCGAGCTCGTTTTATGAGCTCTAACTTACGAATATATGATTTACGTATCGTACGTGACTTGTGGTATGAATTTTGGGTGATTTGGAGTTGTTTTGTGGTGTATATGTGTGTGTTTGAGTGTGTGTTCCGCCATTGAAGGTGGGCCTTTTGCGCTTAAAATTTTTAACCCCCTGTTACCTTGTCCCTTATATCGCCTGCCTTCGTTAACCCCCGTTACCAATTTTTACCTTAGAAGTGTTAACCCCCGTTACTACCCCTTTTTTACTGGCCTACCATTTTGTCCTTTTATTCTTTTCCATCCCGGTTTCATTCTCCGTTAACCATTCAAATGAGCTCCGATTGACCTGAAAGCCGAACTGTAGAAACTAAATTGAGTCTAGAGTATTCTCCAATTTGAATCACCTCAATATCATTTCTTTGTGAGTTATAATCATTTTAATTTGGTGTCGCCCATCTTGTTTGTGAGTTATAACCATTTTAATTTGGTGTCGCCACTTAACCGGGAATCAGCATTCATCCAACTTCGGGCCTACGCTATTTTCATCTCGCTTTGAACCATGATTCGAGGTACATACCATTTTAAAGGTCTACTTGTCTAGTTTCATATCCAACAAACAAAACCCAATTCCAACTTCTAGAACTCTAGATATTCCCGTTTTTCTACAGCATGCACATTTCCAAAAACTGTCAACTTTCGCCAAAATCCATCTTCTTGCGTTCCTTTCACCCCGCTTGAATTCCGTATGTGTTTTGATTGGTTTATTTTGCTTCAAATTGTATTTATGATATGTTATTATGTGATTACGAATGATATGTCTTGATTTGTGTTGGACAAACGTGACATATATACATAAACGTTTAAATGCTTCAATGTAACTCTTCTTGAAACCAATGCGCTCCCTATGTGTTTAATGAATTTCTTTCACCTCTTAAGTGTTTGAGCATGTGCCGTGCGTCTCAGTGTGGTTGTCTGAGTCCCAGTCTGAGTTTTGTATTGTGTTTTATGTGTTCAGCTGGTACAGGTGCACCCGGGGTGGTGACTTGTAGTCGTGCATGTTCCGGGATGGACCATTTACAGTGTCTTCAGCTTTGTTTGGTACCAGGTGAGGTTAGGTTTTAGTTAAACCTTATGAAATGTGCTTGTTTTCTATGCATGCGAACTATAACCTTATATATAAGTAAATATGTTCAAGATACCTAAGTTTATAAGTTGGCTAAGTATTTGTAAGTATGACACGCTATGTACAAGCCTATGTACGCTTGTAACGCCCCGACTTTTCGGTCAAACAGGTACGATGTATGTGTTTACCAATTTGAGCAAATTACTTGTTTTAATTTCGTATTTACTTCTTTAATTTCATACTTTATACTTAGTTGATGTTTATTTCAAATTCTTATTTATTTGAATTTTACTTGAGATTGTGAAAGTATTTGTTTACGTGACCTTGTTTGATCTTGATTTGATTTCCATTTTTCGTGATAATTTGGTATGATTGATATAAGTGTTCTATGTTCATGTTTATATGCTCGTTGATTAATTTTTTTTCTTGTTTGTTTGAGTTTTGGGTTCATTTGTGTGATCTGAACCGAAAAGGGAGCTAAAGGGCATTTAGCGTACCTTGTGTTCCGAGTGTTGTAACTTGAGCTCGGGAACTCAGAATCGAGTTTTGTCACCTCCTTTGGATCCGTATCGACTATTCGGAAGCAATGGGACAAACCTCATACCTTTTTAAGATCATTTGGATTCCTAAAATTCAACCGAAACGAGCACTTTATGCCCAAAACGACCAATTATAACTCTACACAAGCTACGGACCTACCTAAACGTACCTAAGACCTACCCTTTGACCCTACACACTTGCCAACCACCCCACTACCCTCTCTCAGCCCCCCTACCGAGCTATTCCCTTCCCACACACCCCAAACTCAGCCAAAAAGAAGAAAAGAAGGAGAAGAAGAAAGGAAGAAGGGGAATAGTGCCAACCAAAGATATTTGAGCTCATCTCTCATCCATTCCTCACCATTTGTTAAAGGTAACTCCATTTTTGATATGTTCTCCTCCTTGTTGTTCTTTTAAGTCCAATTTTGCATGATTTCACCATGATTTGCTTAAGTTTGGAAGAAGATGATGAATAGTGGAATTATTGCACTTTTCTTGATAAACTTGAATCCTTGGAATTTCCTTTGAATTTCATGAGTAATATATGACCCTTTGACCTGTAATTAGATGGATATGAACTTGGTTTACATGGTTGTTGGAGATTCTTGGACTTGCCTTTAATGGAGCTTGAAGATATAAATGTGATGATGATCTCTTGATGTTTTTTTTTTTTCTTGAAGTTATTGTTGTTTAATGTGTTATAGCTTGAATATATGAGTTGTTGACCAGATTTAGTGTGCTTTTAGGTTGAGTTTTGTGTTGGCTTTGTGACTTGTGGCTTCCATTTCGTTTTTCCCCTCTTGTGTGTATTTTTTTTGGCTACTGACAAGAATCCACGAGGGTGGATTTGAGTCAGTAGGCTTGTGGACCAGAATCCATGGGGGTGGATTTTTCCCTTTGGAAAAATACATAGGGGTGGATTCTGTCCTGCGGTTTTTTCATTACTCCGGTTTCGTTTTTCTTTTTTTCTTCGCTTGTTTCATCGAACCCGAATGGACTTTCCGGATCCTCTCTAGCCTTAGAGGCCAATCTTTGAACTACCGGATCCTTACCTTGAGCCTCAAACATTCTATACTTCAAGTCCGGATAAATGGAGATATTGGAAACTCGAGCTTTAATCAAAATAGACTCAACTCCATTACTTGCACCAACTTCCAAGTTCGAAACACCCACTTTCCTACTTAGAGCGTCGACAACTACATTAGCTTTCCCGGGATGATATTTGATAACACAATCGTAATCTTCTAGTAGCTCCATCCATCTCCGTTGCCTCATATTGAGCTCCATTTGTGTGAAAAGATATTGGAGACTCTTATGATCAGTGAAAATCTCGAATGACACTCCATACAAATAATGCCTCCATTTCCCAAGGGTAAATATTACTGCAGCCAGCTCAAGATCATGTGTGGGGTAGTTCCTTTCATATTCCTTCAACTTCCGAGAAGCATAAGCAATAACCTTGCCATTCTTAGTCAATACACTCCCTAATCCTTCCTTCGACGCGTCTGTATACACAACATATCCCTCTAAACCCTCTGGAAAAGTTAACACTGCAGCAGAAACCAATTTCTCCCTCAAAACATCAAAGCTCTTCTCACACTTCTCATCCCACTCATATTTCACATCCTTCTTAGTTAACCGAGTTAAGGGAGCGGCGATCTTTGAGAAATCTTGCACGAATCTTCTATAGTACCCCGCCAATCCCAAGAAACTCCTAATCTCGCATGCATTCTTTGGCTTCTCCCACTTCAACACCGCTTCAATTTTTGAAGGATCGACTTCTAATCCATTGCCCGAAATAATATGACCCAAGAAGGACACTCGGTCGATCCAAAACTCACACTTGCTAAACTTCGCGAATAATTGATGCTCCTTCAACGTTCTTAAAACCAATTTGAGATGCCTTGCATGTTCCTCGGCCGATTTAGAGAAAACCAATATATCATCAATGAAGATCACAACGAATTTGTCAAGGAACGGCCGAAAAATCCTATGCATCATATCCATAAAAGCAGCCGGTGCATTCGTTAAACCAAAAGGCATAACCACAAATTCATAATGCCCATATCTAGTGTTGAAGCCCATCTTCGGAATATCCTCGGCTCGGATCCGTAACTGATAATACCCTTGTCTTAGATCAAGTTTTGAATACACTTTGGACCCTTGGAGTATGTCAAATAACTCCTCAATGTGTGGAAGAGGATATTTATTCTTGATAGTCATCCGATTTAACTCCCGATAATGAATACACATCCGTAGAGTACCATCCTTCTTCTTTACAAATAAAACTGGAGCACCCCACGGTGACGAACTCGGTCTTATATACCCAACTTCCAAAAGACTATCAAGTTGAACTTTTAATTCCTTCAATTCCGCCGGTGCCATTCTATATGGAGTCTTAGAATACGGTTCGGCATCCGGATACAAATCAATTACAAACTCTATCTCCCTCTCCGGAGGCAACGAATCTAACTTCTCCGGAAACACCTCGGGAAACTCTTTTACTACTTCGGTTTCTTCCAATTTCATCTGATCCTTTGGTTGATTAAGTATGTAGGCTATGAATCCCGTAGCCCCATGACGAACCAGTTTCTGAGCTCTGGAAAAAGATAACAAAGGCACCGTCTTCGAACTCTGACCCGTAACAATCTCAGAACCCAAACTAACTTTCTTGGTCCGGCAATCAACGGTGCCATAGTGCTTGTACAACCAGTCCATACCCAAGATAGAACCATACCGAGACATAGGCAAATCAATGAAATTCGTTGAGAAAACTCGACCCTCAATACTCACTGGCACCTCTCTAAAAACCCGGTTAGTTTCTATACTACCACCAAAAGGAGTACTAACCACGTAGCATGCATCAGAATAAGTAACACACAAAGGCAGTTTAATGGAAACATCACAAGAAATGAAGGAGTGAGAAGCTCCCGGATCAAATAAAGTGTGTATGTTGATGCCATGAATGCAAATGGTACCTTCAACAACGACAGCTGGGTCCACATCTGGATCTTGTTCCTCGCCTTCCAAGGCATAAGCACGGGCCTTGATCAACGGCCTCTGTCCCCCAGGCGACGGATTACGTCGATCCGGACAAGTATCCACCATGTGAACGGAAGCCCGCAAATTAAGCATAACCCTAGGTGCCTTCGGCAATTATCATAGTGATGTGCAGGTTGCCCACAGAAAGTACACTTGGGTTTCTCCGGTGGTGGCGGCACAACTGGTGGCTGAGGAGTCTTTTGGACTGGCCCTTGTGGTTTAAACTTCTTCATAGGGCCCTTAAACTGTGGAGGAGCTGTATCATAAACCATTGGCCTCTTGCCGGCATTGTATCCCGATCTTGACCTAGAACCTGAACCCTGTCCCGACCTATAAGAAGATCTCCGTGCATTAAACGAGTTTTCAACCTTAAGAGCCTTTGTAGTGGCCTTCTTCCAAGTTCTTATATTGACGGCTTCGATTGCCGCTTGAATATCCGGCCTCAAACCCTGAACAAATTACATAGCCTAGTGGAAGTCATCGCTAGCAATGTTAGGAGCATATTTGGACAACCTCTCGAACTCAGCTATATATTCGGCAACCGATCTACCTCCTTGCTTAAGCTCCGTGAATTCGTTGAGTCTTCTAGTGCGCGATGAAGGAGGAATAAACTTGTTCTTGAACTCCCTCTCGAAAACCTCCCAAGTAATTTGCTCCTCGGCGGCATCAAGGACAATTTTGGTACTCTTCCACCATGAATATGCTTCCCCCTGGATGAGGGTAAGAGTGCACCGGGCCTTTTCCCGAGACTCACATGGAATAAGTTCCCATACCCATTCAACTTCTTTAAGTCATTGCTCGGCTTGAATATCGTTCCCCTTTTGGAATCTCGGTGGATGCTGGTTCTGAAATTCCCTTAAAATAGCGGAGATAGGTGCCTGTTGTGGTGGTGGAGGAGCTGGCGGTGCTGGAGGCACATAATCCCTTAGCCTCTGATCCATGAGTTGCACCATGGAATTTAAGAAATCTTAGGGTTGAGCTGGAGGAGGAGGAGGAGTCCTATCACGCCGATGATGACGTCGATGTCGAGGAGAACGATCACGGTGATGTTAGTCACGAGCCATCCTGAAATTCAAACACTTTACATGCGTGTTTGATTAACAAGTGCAAATGAATGTAATTAAAACACACAGTGCAATCAAACCACGTAGTCACATAATCCAAGTACTTCGAGTAGGTTCACATAAGTTCAAGTAGAATGTAAGACTCTCAGATAATCGATTAATCCTATGCCGTACGACTTAGACTCACAAGACACGACACTAGAGCCGTGGTTTTGCAACCGGGCTCTGATACCACCTTGAGATGTAGCACCCGGAATGCTAGGCACCACATCCCAACACTATAGTTCAATCCACATATGAGATGGGCAACCCATACATGAATCAAGCCTATAGCGAACGGGAGACAATAAAAAAAACAACTCACTAGATAGGCGGGACTAACCCTTAATTAATACCAATAAACAATTCAGAGCAATAAAAACGGAAGCAATAACATTCAATACTTATAGGTACCATATTTACCTATTTACTTATAGATACCAACATTTACATATCAATACAATCTTGTATCCACCATGGATTAAGGCATTCTACAAATTGTAACAAGTATCCATACATGAACAAAATATGAACGTGAAGTGCTAGACCCGAATAAAAGACAAGCTAGACTCTAATTCCCGCCTAGCACGAACCTGCAAAAACTAAAAAATTGAGGTGTCAGTCCAACACGGACTAAGCGAGGGGTATAAATAAATATATGCGCACATACATGCAAGTTATAATCCCGGGTAATAATTTTTGTAAAATAATAATACAATTCAGTAAAATAAGAGATACTATCGCCCGAGGTTACAACTAATTCAATTCACCAATTTAATCAATTCAATGCAATCAATTTGTGGCCCGGCGAGTGAGGGCAATTCTCCAACCTTAATCCAACTGGGTACAATCAATCAATTATTAGGTGATTAGGTGATCAAGCAAGTAATTATTGTGCACAATTAGCAGTTTCAGTAACTCCTTCTTCCTCTGGGTGATGGTGGGATTGCAAGGCCCCACCATCCAATCAGTCTGGGCAGAGGGTACATGAATCCCTCAGCCCGGAACTCCTTCCTCCCCTAATCTCCTAGGGGGTTCAGGTGTCATCCCAGTTTGGTGAGGATAGCACTCGAGTTACCCGTCAGCCCATGCTTTCCCGGTTGGCTCGAGCCACTATCCTCGGGCCCACGGTGCAATTCAATGACTCGCCAAAATAATCAATCCGTCAATCAATCAATCAATCAATTGGTTTAGTGAAATCATTTGAAAATCATAAAGTTCGAAAGCTTTAGATATATAGGTACATTTTGGCCGAAATAGTCACATAGGGGTTGTAAGGGTTCTATTTATCTAGAATATAAACCTCACCTTGACAAACCGACCAAAAAGGAAGTAAGAGAACACCTATGGAGCGGGCTCCTCGAAACCGGGACCGTGATCTGTGTAACAAGGACAAGTGTACATAAGACTCGACTCGTATGAACCATTTAAGACGAACGACAAAGTCATGCGATGTCAGTCATGCATTTACAATTAAGGAATGTCAAATAAGAGCATAATTATTAATTAAGTAACCATATAAGTCACATACAGGAGCCAAGGAAGTGAAAGGAATGCAATAAGAAGGGTTTTGGTGAAGTTTGGCAAAAACCGACAATTTTCGAAAAAGACCATGCTGCGGAAAAAAGGGAATATCTCAAGTTCTAGAAATTGGTATTAGGTTTTGTTTGTTGAGAATAGAAATAGACAAGTAGACCTTTAAAATGATATATGGCTCATTTTCTAGTTCAAAGCGAGGTGAAAATGGCATAAGCTTGAAGTTGGATGATTGCAATTTGTTTGTAAAGCAGCGACACCAAAAAAAAATTGATAATATCTTACAAATGAGAAAAGATATTAAGGTGATTCCAATTGGAGGTTGTTCTACACTTCAAGATCTTTCCGTGGGTTAAAAAATCAGGTCAATCGGAGTTTGTTTGAGGGGTAAACGGAACAAAACAAACTCAAACTGAAAACAGAGGAAGATCCACGGCCGTGGATTTTTCCATGCACAAAAATCCACGCCCGTGGATCACTCTATCGAAACTCCCAAGTTTCTGGACGAAAATCCACTGCCGTGCGTCAAAATCCATGCCCGTGGATCACTCTCCAGCAGCCTAGATGAAGGAAAAACAGGGCATAACGAGGGAGGGAGCAATCAAACACCAAAACACTTAAAAACTCAACCTAAAACACTCCAAAACAATCATATACGCCCGTGGATCACTCTATCGAAACTCCCAAGTTTCTGGACGAAAATCCACTGCCGTGCGTCAAAATCCCGTGGATCACTCTATCGAAACTCCCAAGTTTCTGGACGAAAATCCACTGCCGTGCGTCAAAATCCATGCCCGTGGATCACTCTCCAGCAGCCTAGATGAAGGAAAAACAGGGCATAACGAGGGAGGGAGCAATCAAACACCAAAACACTTAAAAACTCAACCTAAAACACTCCAAAACAAAAATCCACGCCCGTGGATCACTCTATCGAAACTCCCAAGTTTCTGGACGAAAATCCACTGCCGTGCGTCAAAATCCATGCCCGTGGATCACTCTCCAGCAGCCTAGATGAAGGAAAAACAGGGCATAACGAGGGAGGGAGCAATCAAACACCAAAACACTTAAAAACTCAACCTAAAACACTCCAAAACAATCATATAACATGTATAAACTCATATACTCCATGACACATGCTTTGATTCATAAAAATTCATCAAGAATCAACATACAAACCCATATATTTTCTATGTTATCAACCTTCATAAAACTTATGCTTTCATGCTAACTTTCAACTTAAAATCTTAAACATGCTTCCAACCATTTATAACCAATGAATCACACCATAAGTCACAAACCCTACTCAACCAAATAATCAAGAGATCAAGCAATTCTTCCATTTATCCTTTGAAATGAAGGAAAAGAAATGATGTGGTGAAGATGTGATGATGTTGATGATCTTAGCTCCAAAGTTCTTCAAATATAGCTTGAAATTTGAGGCAATCCCTTCCCTCTCTTGATGGTGTAAGAACCGATTCTTACTAGGTGTATGTGTGTGATTCTTGTATGAAGTGTATGTAATGTAATGTGATGTGAGGGAAGAATTGTATATACATGATATAATATATCTCTCCACTAACTTAAAGAATCACCCCAATTTGCAAACAAGTCCCTCATTTATTTAAGTGAATGCAATCAAGTTATATCTCTACACCAAAGATCATTTAACTCCAATCCATGTTATGCAATTAAGTCCATAAATTTTATGAGATGATCAATTAAAGTCACATAATAAAATTAGGCATATTATCAGTTAATTCACAATTTTCACATTAAAACTAATTTCTATAAATACATAGAAATGTATAATGCACATAATATTATAATGAAATTATAATAAGCAAGTAAATATATAAAATTAAACCCCCAACTCCCGAAGACCCGCACGTGGCGTACTTAACTGAACTTCCGGAATTTGGGACGTTACATTGAGTCTCACACTACTCTTTTTCCACAGATTCGGGTTTAGTTGGAGACGAGGGCGTCGTTTGAGGCTCTACTCTTATCCTTTTGTTGCTTCAAGGTGGGTTTCTCTTCTAATAGTTAAATCGACCCTATATACAACCAACGTGCAAAGTTTCAAGCCAAAATGTATATTATACGTATATAGAGTCTTTTCTCGAGTCTACGATTTTCAATGTAAACCCCTTTCTTTATGAATCCTACCTTATGTATTGGCGAGTGCATGTGTGAACACGGGCCTGGAGCTTAGTGTATTGTGGCTATCCGGGGAGGCAAGGGCCGACGGTGATCCCATGCACTAGTTCCAACCATATTACGGAGAAACGGATCTCTTTAGGAGTTTTGACGAGAAAACGCTAACCGGGCATTGAGGACTCATGAACCTCATTGCCACCATGTATTAGGTGGCCGGGTCTTGCAAGCCCGTCCACCACCGGAGGAAGAAGGTGTATATGTATGATTATGAATCGTATGAATGTGCACATAAGATTAGTATGCATGAAAATAAATGAATTATGAATATGATTACACGAGGTGATGGTTGGAGATAATGCACGCCCACTCGCCGGGCCATGAAACCCTATGATTATTTATGAATGAATATGATAGTCGTAATTCCATTGACGTTTTCGTTGTTTTGCCCGCTTAGGAAATTCTTATCAAACTTCGAATGGAATTAGGGCTTGCATGTATATGTTTAAATTCCGTTGTATATTTTACTATGCCCGGTTTTTTTTTCCCACCAGTCTCTTTTAGACTGAACCCGATTTGTTTTCAGTTGTTTTGTGTAGGTTTGGAGGTGCTAGGCAGGAATACGAGTCGTCTAGGTCTTGCATTGTTGTCTAGTATTTTCTTTACACTCATATACACTTTTATCTTATATTATGATTATGTATGGAGTGTATATTATGTTATTTTGTGTCGTGATGGCGTTGTTACCCTTGTTTGATGTATATTTGGGATATTATTTTGGAGCTTGGGTGCTCACTGTGAATATTAATGATATTGCTTCCACTTATATTTTTGTTTTCTTAGTTTTAGTATTGTTGATTCTTGTTTGGTTTAAGGGTTAGCTCCCGCCTAGCTTAGCGTGTGTGTTGTGTCCCCGTTCGCCGTGATTTGGCACGTGTATGGATTTCCTATTTCACATATGGTTCGGGTCTCGGTGCGGGGGATGTGGCGCCTCACGCTCGGTCGTTACAATGCTTGTTTCGGTTTATTATGATTCGTTCTGTTTGCAACATTGAACTATGCTTCAAATCGTGCGCCTCTGATGAGTCGGGAGCTATAAGCTATGGATTTGGCACGGAAAGGTATGCATAGCATAGTTGTTACAAGGTAAGGTTGATAAGTTTGTTAATGATAAGTAGCGGGTTAAGAATGTAATGTAGTGGTAATGTAATGTAACGGTAATGTTGGACCCCAGAGATGTGGGTAAGGGAGACCCGGGACGACAATGGGGGCCCTGATTATGACCCCTATACACATCTCCACAGTTTTATTCGGATTACCCCTGATCTCACCAGGAGGTTTGGTGAGTGATGGAGATCCTGAGGGTTTGGAGTAGCTTCGACTCCCCTCGACTGTCTGGATGGTTAGGGTCGCGCAACCCTTCCATACTGGAGAAGGAGGTATGATTGTTATGTATGCTACATTTTAATGTGATTTGTTTTGTATGATTAGTTGGAGGAGCCCAAGATGGGACTAGGTACTCGTACCCGCCGAGTTTTGTATGTATGCTCTATTAAAGTTCGCAAAACGGGGATAGACTTAAAATTAAGATAAAAAAAATGGATCCTCTTGAAAGTAAAAGTTAAGATATGAAATGTTTTAATAAGATTTGATACGATAAGTATGTTTTGTTATAATTTGATATGTATGAATTTGATAAGTTAAGTTTTATTCCGTTTGGATAAGAATCCCTATATGTATGTATCACGAGTAAAGTTTGGCATCTAAAAACTATCCCTGAGTTCACGAACTGTGTGATTGAACGTGCTGTGCTCTATATATATGTAGGTATGTGAGGGTAGCCCCTTGGTCAGTTTGGACTGACCCCTCCCCTCTTTATGTTTTTAGCTGCAGGTTCGGTTCAGGTCATTGGAGTTCGTGCAAGGCGGCCTGTTGAGTCGGTGTCTGTTTATTTCAGTTCGTTAAGTATTTTGATTTGAATTATGTTGGAAACTTTGTATAAGATTTATTCTGTACAGGTTTGCATGTACGATTTGAATGTATGAAATTTCGGGACAGTTTAGGACAGGTGCTTGGATTAGATGAACCCGTTTTGATTGAATGCCTATTCGGGATAGGTTTCTAGGGCCAGTTGAACCCGTTTTGTTGTATAGTTATTCAGGATAGGATAGGACAGATTCCTGGAGTAGCTGAACCTGTATAGTTGTTATTGATGTATGAAAGTTTTTTAAAAAGTTGGCATTTTGCATTGCTTCCGCTGTCATGTTTTACATCAGTTCATTTGTACAGGGTTAGGTACCGCCTAGTTTAGGCCTGGTATTTTTGTTTTGTCTCCCATTCGCTATGGCTCGGTATGTGTGTGGAGTCTTTGTTTCGTTACACGTGTCGGGTTATAGTGCGGGGATGTGGTACCCACCGCTTGGGGCTCTACTGTACTTACTTAGAATAAGTAAGCACTCCCATGTATCACGTACATATCAACTATACACTTTGCACCCCATGTAACAAGGTGGTCCTTCTTAAGGGTGTGATCACACGAGCAAGCCTCGAACGAGTCAGGTTGACACTCCCACTGTCTGTAGGACTCATCGGCTTGTAGTGATTTCTAATCATGACTTATATGATATAGGGCTCATCTCATAAACCACTTCGCCTAAAATGCATGGAATTGATATGGGGTGTCGTGGGACGATATGAAATGATATAACATGTGTGCGAGAATTATAAAATGATATGTTATGTTATGATAGTGTTCATGTGCTCAATTAATGTTCCACGTAACTAGCAATGAAATCATTCACTTCATTTACATAGAACAATACCAACACCTTTATAATTAAATAAATTATCAAGAAAGTGACATTTAACATGTAAGACATTCAATTAACATATAAGAGATGCAATTAAGTCTAAGGAGGTCACATAAACATACACTTCAATCATACGAATTCAATTCATATAAAACACGGAGTTACAAATCGAGTTTAAGCAATTAAGAACCGTAGAGTATCAAAGAATAACATAATTATCACTTAATCAAGTATACAATTCATATAAATCACGTACGGAAGTCAAGAAAGTGAAAGGAATGCAAGAAAAGAGGTTTAGGCAAAGTTTAGCGAAAGCTGACAATTTCAAAAAAGCGCAAGCTATAGAAAAATGAGAATATCTCAAGTTCTAAAAGTTGGAATGGAGTTTTTTTTATTAGGTATCAAACTAGACAAATAGGCGTTTCCGATGATATAAGGTTTGAATCGTGGTTCAAAACAATGTGAAAATGGCGTAGGCCCTAAGTTGGACAAATGCAGATTTCGATGAAGTGGCGACACCAAAATAGATTAATTATATCTCACAAACTAGAAAGGATATTGATGTGATTCCAATGTAGAATACTCTAGACTCAAAGAGGTTTATCGTGTCTGAATTTCAGGTCAAACGAAGCTCTGATGAAGGGTCCACGGCGTGGGAGATTTTTTCCCGCCCAGGAAAACTGTGTAGAAACTTCACTGCATAAGGTCCCCACCTGGGGACCATTTCAGTGCAAAAGATCCCCACCCGGGGAACTGGTTCGGGAAACAAAAATGCAGCAGCAGGGTTAGTACGCGAGAAAGGACCAAAATCACCAAAACCAATTCAAAACTCAGCCAATTCAAGCAAGAATCAAGACACAAGTTCATATACACATGCTCTATTACATATATAAATTCTAAAGCATGAAATCAAGTTTATATCAAGTTGCCATTGAAGCTCTTACAAGGTACATTCATGGTGTTTCAAGTTAGGAGCAAGGAACAAGTAAAAATTCTAAAAAATAAACGAAGATGGAGATCATACAAGCAACATACTTCAATCTTGGGGCATATAATTCACATTTGAAGACATTTGAAGAAAATTTCAAAATTTTCACACTATTCATCTTCTTCATCAAAGCCATGGAAACAAGCAAGTAAAAAGACATTCAATTGGGAGGAAAAAAAACACTCGAAGAGAGGAATTCAATGCATACCTTAGATCGTTGATCGGGCGAGAAATGAAGTCGGAATCTCGATCTCAAAGATTGGGGTGAATAGTGCTAATCTTCTCCTCTTCTCTCCTCTTAGGACCGATGTGAAGCAAATGGGAGAAAGGGGTGGGGGGTTCGGTCCATATAGCCATGAAAACCGATTCAGTTCTGTTCACACCGGGTTCGGTTCAAACGGTTGGAAATTAAATCGGTAGGAAGGTCAAACGAATTCAGAAAAAGGTGAGGCTAGTTCCATCTAACCCGAATCGTCGAAACTAATCCATTTCTGAAGTTGAAATTTGAATTCGAATCCCCGAGCTCAAGTTAGCCAAGAAACGGCTCAAACACCCTAATCTCAATTAGATCCCTAATCTTTCCAACATCGCACAATCGAGTCCAAGTACATTTAAATAAATTCTAATGCGCACACAACTTAAATAAAATTCACGTTGACACTTTAGACATGAAACCTCACATAGTTAAATAATTAAAATATGTAACACTCGGTCTGACCTCACTCGAGAGGTCATACCTGATTAGTCTTGAAAAACACGGGGCATCACAACCTCTTCCCCTTAAGAAGGACCTATCGTCAGGTCCTATGCCTTGAGTTCTAGACTCTAAGCACCACTTCTCCGTGTTCATCCCACACGGGGTTCGTGACATCCCGATAGGAATTAGCTCAAAAAGGTCTTCAAGCAACAGGGGTCTTGACTTCGTTGTAGAGAAGGCTTGCACTCGAACTAAATCCGGTGTTAAGCGAGTAGCTCGGTTGGACTCGTACAATAAGAGGGTCCGAAGGATTCATCTCTTATCGTTTAAGTCCATTAGGACCTAACTCTTGGGGTTCGGTTTGAAATGAGTATAGTGCCTTAGAAAACCACTAACTCGCAACCATGAACCTAACCAAACTCTTCAATGCTTCAAAGTCTAGGTTTAATGTTGGGTGAATTGAACCATTCCTGGTTAAGTACTCCGGTGTTTGTTGAAACTCAGCCCCGTGAACAATCCACGACCCTTGTCTCACCGGGATGCCTAAACACTCGTAAAACTAAGCTGCCTCCAGCAGTAAGCTAACCAACAACATGCAAAACTCACGCACCCGGCATGCGCAAAGAAATAGCCATCATGCACATGCAATCACTAACGGGAGAACAAATAATAAATAACGATTAATGCGTGAATGTGACATGAATGTTTTAATGTACTGTGCACCGAAGAATTGGTGTTGATGTCTCAAGCTTGCACGTATATTTTACCCCTTGGTTGATTTAACTTTTGATCCCCTTTAACGTGTGTTCGGTTGAATTGATAGTCCGACCCTTAATTGATCTTATCCTCCGGATAATCCGATTCTTGATGATCGTCTTGATCCTTCCTCTTTATCTCTTCAAGTTCTTGAGTGTGCGCTTTGGCTTTGATCTAACCAACTCATTTTCCATGCGGGTGGTAATTAACGAGCTTGAATGCTCGAGCCACTCCTCTAGTGACTAGAGTTACTGTTTTCAACCTTAGAAGTGCCTCCGGTTCTCCATATAAAATGTCTAATGAACAGATAATCCATCTAATCTTCAATGCTCGGTTGAATTGACTCTTTCTTTCATCATCACTGAAAACGATAATATGATTGGCTTTCCTTTACCCAGTATTCTCTTCACTATTTCTTCTAATTTTGTCATGCCTCCATTAACCTTGGTATTCGAAGCTTATAATACAAACTCAATGTAGCACCCCGAAGGGGCCACAACCCCGCACCGTCGTACCTCTCATATGGCTAGGAGACCTAGCACCCAAGAAACATGCTGGCGAACGGATAAAACATTACAAGATCAGAGTACTTGAAGGAAACATTACAGTGGAGATATGAGAAATTTAAAACTTTCAAAACATAAATCAGGAGACACAAGAGGCTAGTAACCAAGTACAAGGACTATACAGGAATTGAGTGTTGAAAGATATATTTCGATAGAGTGTCAAGGGATAATATAACTAGTGTAAACAAGTAACAAAGGACACCGAAGACTAGATCGATAAATATCTAATTGGACATTACATTATCATCCAATGGGTGGTGTCCCAGGTGGTTCAGAAGAACCTGACCATAAGAGCATAACGAGGGATTTCCTATACTTCAAGATGCCAGCCAACAAGCGATCACTGAACCTGAAACCATGAGGTCAGAAAACAGGGTAGAGGTATTAGTCAAAAGGACTAAGTGAGGCATGACTTTTGAAACAATATAAGTACTTGAAAGCTTTAGGACTTTTAGAAGGGGTTTACTTCAAATTGCACTTTAAAACTGAATTTCAGAGCTTTTTCTTTAAAATTTTAATTCAGAACCGTACTTCAAAGAATTACTTTGAAACAAGGTTTCAAAGCAAGCACACACATGCACACACATCAGAGGTTCTGGTTCATATATGCTTTATAAACGGGGAAACAGGGCACGAGATATTTCCAAAAATATGAACCAGACTTTAAAATCAAAGTTGCCCGCAAGCTAGGCCATATCCATCCTTTACTCCTCAAAAACATTTAAAAAGTTGGTATCGAGATCCATTAGGACCCCAACACCCATATACACATGCACCACTCCTTCTCCCCTTATTGTCACGCCCAGGGAGCTACCCCGCGGTGACATAAATAAAACGGGTGGAATTTACCACCTCTCCCGACCTTCGATGGGGAGTAACCAACCTCCGATTAAATCATCACTAAGGTCTGTACGGCGGCCAGTGTCATAGTAGGCATTGGCGCCCGCCTCCCGTTCTACTACTTAACCATATCGCCAGGGCCCCACATAACAGAATTTCCAAAGCTTGCATTTAGAATAACAAAAGTGCATAAGCACACAGAGTTTAGGAGACTGAACCTTTATTCAAGACAGTGTAGAGTGTACAGGATATATATCAGAGATCATTAACTTTAAACTTGAAGCATTGTACCAAAATGGGAAAAGCATTTAGCTTGAAAGATAAGAAACTTTGCACCCGAAGGTGTTCATTTTGAAATCATTTGAATACGTAGGAATATTCATGGTTCCAGTTGAAATAGTTTAAACCTCACCTACAGAAACGGTATTATGCAATAATACTAGAGCCACAGTAAATCCGGACTTCACCTGTGAGTGGTGAATGATTAAGTTTCTATCCATAAACCATATAGTCACATAAACAAGTAGAGACTACCTGGAGTCATTCAATCGAACATAACGATATCATATGTATAGGACGAAACATTATCAAAGTATATCATATCATGTAGCGAGATTTCATGATAATTATTCAATAATCATCAAAGCATGAAGGCATAATTGGATTCATGTAATGCAGTACGTTGGAGAGTAATACCATTTAATGCAGGAGAATCATTTAACTAAGAATGGAACATAAGATTGGCGAGAAAGCAAAAAGCTTGAACAAGGAATACTCTTTTTTGAACAAAGAATTCGAGTAAACGATTAGTCTCAATTGAAAGCTCGTGTTAAGAACTTAAGGATATATTCTTAGAGTCTTAAAACAACCTCATTTAGAAAAGGAATGTGAACTTTGAAACCTACTTTGATCCCCTGTTTTTGAGAATTTTCAAAAAAGGCTTCGATCGTTGAATTCGTCTCTTCGAAACGATCATTTAGGTTAAAAGTCAAAATTCTTGGTCAAAGTCAAAGTTGATGGTCAAAGTCAAAGGTCAAGGGTCAAAAGTCAAGGTCAATGGTCAGAGGTCACTATTCAAGTATACGGTATATATACTATATGTATACGGTACTTATACTGTATGTATACGTGTATTTATATTGTGTGTGTATGGTATTTATATTGTATGTATACGATATTTATACGGGGATACCTACCGTATTTATACAGGGTACATACAGTATATATACAAGAATACATGCGGTATTTATACTAGAATACATACGGTATTCATACACAAGTACATACTTATTTATTATGAAAATACACATAGTATTTATACGAAAGTATGCACGTATTTATACATATTGGAATCAAATACGTATACATATATTATACATGTATACCATAACATACATCAATTGGTCAAGTATAATTATGTAACAATTAATTAAACATGTAACATTTTAAACTATAGGTTATACTTTAATTATGTAACATGCAACATTAAATTAAATCATGTAATAAATTAAATTACCTAAGTATGATCATAAAATAATTAAAATGTAACATATAAGTATAACATACTATAATAATTGTAACGCCCCGACTTTTCGGACGTAAAGGTACGACGTATGTGTTTACCAAATTGCGCGAATTAATTGTTTTTACGTGCTTTATATTTAATTTTATTATAATTGTTATTATTTTATTATATTATATTATATTATTTTATTTTAATATTATTAATTTTATATATATATATATATATATATTTCGTATTATATATATATATGTGTTTAATTATATTATTATTAATTTAATGATTATACTAATTATATATGTTAATTAATCATGTTTTAATTAGTTAATTATATAAATATATATTTATACGTAGAAAAATATATTTATGCATGAACCTTGATTTAATATAATTATGCATGAAAATCATAATTTTTGCATGGGAATTATTATTGCATGAATTTTATTTCATTTTTGCATGGGAATTATTTATGCATGGATTTGGTTGAATTTTGCATGGAATTTCATAATTTATGCATGAATTGCATGTATGAGTTTGTTCATTTATTTTGTGCTTCGTTCTTATATGATATGATATCAAATTGCCACGATTTTGTAATATGTCGTACATATATGTGTTATGAACATGATTTTATGCTCAATTTATGTTTTCGAATTCATTTGATTTGTTAACGAATTTAATTTGAATTGAGGAACCAAATCGGGGGCTAACGAGCACTTAGCGTACCCTTGGTTCCGAATTTAATATCTTGAGCTCGGGAACTCGGATTCGAGTTCCGTCAACTCCGCTGAACTCGTAACGAAAATTCGAGTTTAGTAAACTTAGCCTCATATTTTTCCTAAGTCATTTGAAACTCCGAAATCCAACCGAAAAATGAAACGGCATTCAACTTGACCTTGCTGTACAAAATGAGTCATATCTCACCCAAACCATAACCAAACTAACCATGGTTTGATTCCTTAGATCCCTAACTCAACCACATATCATTACATATCAAGCCCTAACCAAGATAACCCTCACACAATCCCCAAACATCAGCCAAAGCTACTGCTCTACAGTCCAGTCCCGAAACCCTTCATCCCTTGGAGATTTTGGAGCTCAAATCTCATCCAAACTTCATCCAATCAACAAGGTAAGCTTAGGGTTGTATTATATGTTTATTTCTGAGCATTTTCATCCTTTCATTCACGAGTTTGAGCATGGATTCATCAATTCTGGGCTGTTATCCGAAAATGGAGTTTTTGGGCAAATTCTTGATCCCCTTCGATTCTCAATGATTTTAATTGATTCCAAGCTTGAGATTGATTGTTTTAACATCCTCATATCATTTATGATCTTTGATTTCATGGTTGTTGAGATATTTATGAGATTTCATTTATGAAATTTTGAGAAAATCCCACATATATGTCACGTTCGGTTGATGACTTGTTTGAGCTTGTTTGGGACTGAATTACTTGTTGAAATTATGATGTTTTGCTGCGTATTTGATGGCCTTTTGGACCTGATCTGAGTCGAATGAACTGAGAACAAGCATGCTCTGTTTTCCTCCAGTTTTGGCCCTGTTTTAGCGCTGTTATGTTGCTGTAAAACTGCTGATTTCCTTCATGCTTTAGCTGTCAGCTTTCTTGGCCTTTTAGCATGTATTCTTGTTAAAGTTGTTGCTGCTTATTATACCTTGTTTGTTGCTCGTGTTGCCTGCTTTTCCTGCATACAGAGCTGCTCTATTTCTGCGCGATTCGGCTGTCAACAGGGGAGGTTACGCAGGCGAGGCACGGGGGTGCCGTTTTTGCCCATTCCAGCGAGGAACGGGGGTGCTGTGTGGGCTGGGATTTCTGTACCGAGACACGGGGGTGTCTCGGTCTAGGCTTGGGAGGTGACACGGGGGTGTCACCCCGTTTTGCTTGAGCTTTTGCTGCGTGCCTTGGTCTGCTGCTGCTACTGTTATATTTATGCATGGTGTGTGCGTGAGTTGCATGCATGGTTTTGTGGTTATAATTGCATGTATATATTGTATATATTGTAGTATATATTGCATGCATGGGTTATATTTATATATATGTAGTATATATGTGATTTATGCATGCATGTGTGTGTGTGTGTACGTGTATATATATATTATATATATACATATGATTATATATTATTATATAATTAGTATATTATATATATATTATAATATATATATTTATTATATATTTTAAATATTATTTGATTTAATTTAATTATTGAAATTAATTGAATTCTATTTCGCGTATTTATTCTACCGACTATTGATTGAACGTTTTATTTATTTTATTCCTAAATGTGAATTGGAATAATATATGTTATGCTTATTCAATGAATGTTAGATTAATTGATATGCATTATGAATTATGAATTTATGAATTTATGAAATTTATATGAATTTATGAACTTATGAAATTGAATGAAATATATGAACGAATGAATGATTATATGATTTAAATCTCTTAATAGTGCACATGAACATCTTATTGATATAATATGATCATTTATGCATTCATGTCATATTCACTTCATTGCCGAGCGTCGTATGTGGTCATTGAGTCTCATACCTTTTCTTTTGCACAGATTCGGGTTTGGTCGGAGACGAGGGCGAGCCTTGAGACGCTTGTACCTTTCTTTTGCTTTGGTAAAGGTGGGTTTTTCTTCTACTAGTTAAACAACCCTATAAATTCCTTATGTGCAAAGTTTTAAGCCAAAATAATATATTTATATAAATCGAGTCATTTTGGGTAAATGATTTCAAACGTATGACCCCTTTTTAATTATGAAACCCTACCTTATGTTTGGCGAGACACATTTAGGCTTTCTGATTGTACGGGCCCCGGGACTTAGTATATGTGGCTAACCGAGGAAGCAAGGGCTGACGGGGATCCCATATACTAGTTCCAACCAAACTACGGTGATACCGGCCCTCGCTAGGAGTTTTAGCGAGGAATGGGAGCTGAGTGCCCTTGGGGGACTCATGTACCCCCATTGGCCTATGTATGAACCGGTGGTCAGGTCTAGCTAACTTGTCCACCACCAGGAGGAAGAAGGTGTATATGTATGATTATGATCATTTATGTTTGTGCACGAAAGATATGTATGACAACCAATAATTATGATATGATTACACGAGGAGAAGGTTGGAGATGGTGCACGCTCACTCGCTGAGCTTAAACCCTTATGAACAATTATGAATGAATATGAACGTCGTAATCCCGTTGATGTTTCCTTTGGTTTTAACCACTTGGTAAATTCTTATCAAACTTCACACGGGATTAGGGCTTGCATGTATGTGTTTAATTTATGCGATATTATATATCTTATGCCCCGTTTTATACCCACCAGTCTCTTTTAGACTGAACCCGGTTGTTTTCAGCTGTTTTGTGCAGGTATAGGAGTGCTAGGCGGGAATACAAGTCGTCTAGGTCTTGCATTTATGTTTAGCACTTCTTCTCAGTCTTATATTCATACTCTTGTTGCTACTTTTGTATTTGATCATAGTAGAGATTGGAGCGTTATGATTTTGTAGGCCGTGAGTGCCGTTGCATATTTGAATGCTCTTGTATATCTATTTTTGGAGCTTGGTGGCTCACTGTATATATGCTATGTAGTTCTTGCTTCCGCATTCTATTTTATCTCTGATTTTATGTTTCTTGAGTTGATTGGTTTAAGGGTTAGTCCCGCCTAGCATATCGTGTGTGTTGTGTCCCCGTTCGCCGTGGATTTGGCACGTTTATAGATTTCCATTTCATATGCGGGTTGGGTCTCGGTGCGGGGGATGTGGTACCTTACGCTTGGGTGCTACATCCTTAAGTGGTATCAGAGCCTAGGGTTGCAAAACCCGGGCTCTAGTGTCGTGTTGAGTCAGTTAGGTCGTTCGGCTTTAGGAACAACTTGTCAATGTGTTGCATATGCATTGTTTACGTGCTTGTGTGCTCTAAATCTTGAATTTTGATCGAATTAATTGCACTTGCATGCATGGACTAAAAATAGCATGCATTTCAGTGTTTCTTGAACAGGATGCCTCCACGTAGACACCGTGAGAGATCTCCAGGACGCCGTCGTCATCATGATCGATCTCCTACGCCTCCACCCCAACCACAAGCACCATCGATGGATATGGGGAATTTTATGGAAGCAGTTTTCAACTATGTCGAGCATAGGGGGGCTCAAGCTCCCCCACCACAACAAGCAGAACAACAAGCTCCTCCACTAAACCATAACCATAGAGACCCTCATGGGGTGTTTCTGAGCTACAACCCCCCTCGATTTTCTGGTCCTATCGATGATGCTGTCTCGGAGGGTTGGTTGATTCGAGTAGAGAGGATATCTGGAGTCCGACAGTCTACTACGCAAGGGGAGGAAATCAAAAAGAAGGATCCGGTTTTTAGAGCTCCAATGGGAAGAGGTTCCGGATCGAATTCGGGAAAGAGGCCGATGATGCAAGCTAGTCCCCCTCCTAAGGTTCCGTTTAAGAAGCCAAGAATGGGAGGACCAACTCCACCAGCTCTCAAAGCTCTGCCTACACCTACGAAAGATCGACAAGGTCCTAGCGTGGCGAGATTGGCTCAAGCTCCCTGTACACATTGTGAAGGACCAACTCATAATTACTATAACTGTCGGAGGAGGTTGAATTTGTGCCTCATATGTGGAAAAGGCGACCATATGGCGGATACTTGCCCCTACAAAGACCCCGGATATCACAGACGAGTTCAAAGGCCAATGATCCGGCTCGTGCTTACGCCATCGAAGGTGAAGAGCAAGATGCAGAGATTGACCCCACAGCAGTGGTAGAAGGTACCCTATGCATACATAACATGAGCATTCATGCACTCTTTGATTTGGGTGCCACGTATTCTTTTATTTCTTGTGACTTAGTTGCTATTCTGTGCTTGCCTGTTATTTGTTCTTTTTTCTTCTTGTTGTTTGGTGAGTCCACCACTGGGTGGTAGTCTTCAGACAGATCAGTTGGTTCGGGAGTGTTCAGTTTTGATTGAAGGGAAAGAATATCCTGCTGAATTGAAAGAGTTAAAGATTAAATTAGAGGAATTGCTCAAAGTTGTATATATACGGCCAAGTTCGTCACCGTAGGATGCTTCAGTTCTCTTTGTTAAGAAAGGATGGAACCTTAAGAATGTGTGTAGATTACCGGGAGCTTAATCGAATGACCGTAAAAGAATAAGTATCCGTTGCCCCATATTGAGGATTTATTCGATATGTTACAAGGTTCGGGGGTATACTCAAAATTGGACTTGAGACAAGGATACTATCAATTGAAGATCCGGGAAGAGGACATTCCGAATATGGGATTTAACACCCGGTATGGACACTACGAGTTCGTAGTGATTCCTTTTGGATTGACTAATGCTCCGGCTGCTTTTATGGATATGATGCATCGAATTTTCCGGCCCTATTTGGATAAGTTGTGGTAATCTTCATCGATGACATCTTAGTTTATTCGAGAACTCCGGAGGATCATGCCAGGCACCTCAGGATTGTGTTGGATACCTTAAGAGAGCATCGGTTGTATGCTAAGTTTAGCAAATGCGAGTTCGGGATTGATCGGGTAGCATTTCTGGGTCATATTATTTCAAGGAAAGGTTTGGAGGTAGACCCTTCTAAGATTGAGACGGTTATTCAATGGCAAAGCCCGAAAAATGCTTCAGAAGTAAGGAGTTTCTTGGGTTTGGCAGGCTACTATCGGAGATTTGTACAGGATTTTTCGAAGATTGGGGTTCCTTTAACCCGATTGACTAAGAAGGCGGTTAAGTTGAGTGGGATGAGGTATGTGAGGCTAACTTTCAACTTTTAAAGGAAAAGTTGACCACCGCTCCTGTATTAGCACTTCCCGAAGGTACAGAAAGATATACAGTTTATACGGACGCCTCAAAGGAAGGTTTGGGATGTGTGTCGATGCAAAATGGAAGAGTAATCGCTTATGCCTCAAGGAAATTGAAAGAGCATGAACAGAACTACCCACTCCTGATTTGGAATCAGCGGCAGTGATCTTCGCTTTGGGTAAGTGGAGACACTATCTTTATGGAATTTCGTTCGAGGTCTTTTCTGATTACAAGAGTCTCCAATACTTATTCTCACATAAGGAAGTGAACAAGAGACAACGGCGTTGGATGGAACTTTTGGCGGATTATGAGTGTATAATCCGATACCATCCCGGCAAAGCCAATTTGGTCGTGGATGCACTTAGTAGGAAAACTAGTGTGTCCAATGTGAAAGTGGAAATTGGAGATGAGAATGAGTTGTTCAGACTGAGGGCTAGTATTCGGAATATTACGGTTCATCCAGATCTTAAACAGAGATTATTTGATGCTCAGAGGATTGATCCCGAGGTTCAGAAATCAGCTGGGAAAGCTCGAGCTGATTCAGAGTGTCCGTTTGGGTTCGATGATACGGGACTTCTAAGATTCAAGAATAGAGTTGTTGTCCCGGAAGAGTTAAAAAGGATTATTCTTGAGGAAGCCCATCGGTCAGGGTATTCGATACATCCCGGAGGGAACAAAATGTATAAGGATCTTAAACAATTCTATTGGTGGAATGGATTGAAACGGGATGTTATCAACTTCGTGAAACATTGTATGACTTGTCACGTGAATAAGGTTGAACATCAAAAGCCATCGGGGCTACTTCGATCATTGCCTATCCCGGATGGGAAGTGGGAACAAATAGCTATGGATTTTGTTTCAGGATTACCAAGAGTGAGAGGAGGTTTCGATGGAATTTGGGTTACCGTGGACAGGTTGACGAAATCCGCTCATTTTCTTGCAACCAGAATGTCCGATAAGTGAGTAAGTTGGCTAAGAGATACAATGCTGAGATTGTCAGGCTTCCTGGTGTACTTGTTAGTATTGTCTCGGATCGGGATCCCAGATTTACTTCAAGGTTATGGCAAGAATTACAGAGGTGTTTGGGAACAAGGCTTCAATTCAGCACAGCTTTCCATCTTCAGACCGACGGACAATCAGAAAGGTTAATTAAGTATCTGGAGGATCTGTTGAGAGCATGTGCATTGGACTTTCAAAGCTCGTGGAATGAACAGTTGCCGTTAATCGAGTTTGCTTACTACAATAGCTATCAAGCCTCGATTGAAATGGCCCCTTATGAAGCTCTTTACGGACGTAAATGTCGATCACCGTTGTTCTTTGACTTGGAGGAATGGAATTGGACCAAGCAAGAAGGGATTAAAAGAGGGGAAAAGAAGGAAAAACCCTCTAAGACTGTACAAGAGGCTATTGATAAGGTTCAGATAATTAGACAACGGATGAAGGCCGCTTAGGATCGACAAAAGAGTTATGCAGATCTTCGGAGGAAGAAATTGGAGGTTGAGATTGGAGATAAGGTTTTCTTAAAGGCATTCCCACGAAAAGGATTCTCAAGGATTGGACGAGGAGGAAAATTAAACACTTGGTATATGGGACCATATGAGATTTTAGAGAAGACTGGGGATACGGCCTATCGATTGGACTTGCCTCCGAATTTAACTGGAATTCATAACGTGTTTCATGTTTCACAGCTCCGAAAGTATTATTGAGATGAGTCCGAGGTTCTACCAGTTGAAGAAGTGGAATTAGAACCGGATCTCACCTTCGTTCAGAAGCCGATTAACATATTGGATCGAAAATTTCAGGGACTTGAGATCGGCGTATTCCACTAGTCAAGATTCTTTGGAGAAGTGATAAAACCGAAGAGGCTACGTGGGAGACGGGGGTTAAGATGAAAAGATTTCACCCCGAGTTGTTTTCGAGCGAGCAATGAATCCGAGGACGGATTCTTTTAAGGGGGAGAGATTGTAACGCCCCGACTTTTTAGACGTAAAGGTACGACGTATGTGTTTACCAAATTGCGCGAATTAATTGTTTTTACATGCTTTATATTTAATTTTATTATAATTGTTATTATTTTATTATATTATATTATATTATTTTATTTTAATATTATTAATTTTATATATATATATATATATATTTCGTATTATATATATATATATGTTTAATTATATTATTATTAATTTAATGATTATACTAATTATATGTTATGTTAATTAATCATGTTTTAATTAGTTAATTATATAAATATATATTTATACGTAGAAAAATATATTTATGCATGAACCTTGATTTAATATAATTATGCATGAAAATCATAATTTTTGCATGGGAATTATTATTGCATGAATTTTATTTCATTTTTGCATGGGAATTATTTATGCATGGATTTGGTTGAATTTTGCATGGAATTTCATAATTTATGCATGAATTGCATGTATGAGTTTGTTCGTTTATTTTGTGCTTCGTTCTTATATGATATGATATCAAATTGCCACGATTTTGTAATATGTCGTACATATATGTGTTATGAACATGATTTTATGCTCAATTTATGTTTTCGAATTCATTTGATTTGTTAACGAATTTAATTTGAATTGAGGAACCAAATCGGGGGCTAACGAGCACTTAGCGTACCCTTGGTTCCGAATTTAATATCTTGAGCTCGGGAACTCGGATTCGAGTTCCGTCAACTCCGCTGAACTCGTAACGAAAATTCGAGTTTAGTAAACTTAGCCTCATATTTTTCCTAAGTCATTTGAAACTCCGAAATCCAACCGAAAAATGAAACGGCATTCAACTTGACCTTGCTGTACAAAATGAGTCATATCTCACCCAAACCATAACCAAACTAACCATGGTTTGATTCCTTAGATCCCTAACTCAACCACATATCATTACATATCAAGCCCTAACCAAGATAACCCTCACACAATCCCCAAACATCAGCCAAAGCTACTGCTCTACAGTCCAGTCCCGAAACCCTTCATCCCTTGGAGATTTTGGAGCTCAAATCTCATCCAAACTTCATCCAATCAACAAGGTAAGCTTAGGGTTGTATTATATGTTTATTTCTGAGCATTTTCATCCTTTCATTCACGAGTTTGAGCATGGATTCATCAATTCTGGGCTGTTATCCGAAAATGGAGTTTTTGGGCAAATTCTTGATCCCCTTCGATTCTCAATGATTTTAATTGATTCCAAGCTTGAGATTGATTGTTTTAACATCCTCATATCATTTATGATCTTTGATTTCATGGTTGTTGAGATATTTATGAGATTTCATTTATGAAATTTTGAGAAAATCCCACATATATGTCACGTTCGGTTGATGACTTGTTTGAGCTTGTTTGGGACTGAATTACTTGTTGAAATTATGATGTTTTGCTGCGTATTTGATGGCCTTTTGGACCTGATCTGAGTCGAATGAACTGAGAACAAGCATGCTCTGTTTTCCTCCAGTTTTGGCCCTGTTTTAGCGCTGTTATGTTGCTGTAAAACTGCTGATTTCCTTCATGCTTTAGCTGTCAGCTTTCTTGGCCTTTTAGCATGTATTCTTGTTAAAGTTGTTGCTGCTTATTATACCTTGTTTGTTGCTCGTGTTGCCTGCTTTTCCTGCATACAGAGCTGCTCTATTTCTGCGCGATTCGGCTGTCAACAGGGGAGGTTACGCAGGCGAGGCACGGGGGTGCCGTTTTTGCCCATTCCAGCGAGGAACGGGGGTGCTGTGTGGGCTGGGATTTCTGTACCGAGACACGGGGGTGTCTCGGTCTAGGCTTGGGAGGTGACACGGGGGTGTCACCCCGTTTTGCTTGAGCTTTTGCTGCGTGCCTTGGTCTGCTGCTGCTACTGTTATATTTAGGCATGGTGTGTGCGTGAGTTGCATGCATGGTTTTGTGGTTATAATTGCATGTATATATTGTATATATTGTAGTATATATTGCATGCATGGGTTATATTTATATATATGTAGTATATATGTGATTTATGCATGCATGTGTGTGTGTGTGTACGTGTATATATATATTATATATATACATATGATTATATATTATTATATAATTAGTATATTATATATATATATTATAATATATATATTTATTATATATTTTAAATATTATTTGATTTAATTTAATTATTGAAATTAATTGAATTCTATTTCGCGTATTTATTCTACCGACTATTGATTGAACGTTTTATTTATTTTATTCCTAAATGTGAATTGGAATAATATATGTTATGCTTATTCAATGAATGTTAGATTAATTGATATGCATTATGAATTATGAATTTATGAATTTATGAAATTTATATGAATTTATGAACTTATGAAATTGAATGAAATATATGAACGAATGAATGATTATATGATTTAAATCTCTTAATAGTGCACATGAACATCTTATTGATATAATATGATCATTTATGCATTCATGTCATATTCACTTCATTGCCGAGCGTCGTATGTGGTCATTGAGTCTCATACCTTTTCTTTTGCACAGATTCGGGTTTGGTCGGAGACGAGGGCGAGCCTTGAGACGCTTGTACCTTTCTTTTGCTTTGGTAAAGGTGGGTTTTTCTTCTACTAGTTAAACAACCCTATAAATTCCTTATGTGCAAAGTTTTAAGCCAAAATAATATATTTATATAAATCGAGTCATTTTGGGTAAATGATTTCAAACGTATGACCCCTTTTTAATTATGAAACCCTACCTTATGTTTGGCGAGACACATTTAGGCTTTCTGATTGTACGGGCCCCGGGACTTAGTATATGTGGCTAACCGAGGAAGCAAGGGCTGACGGGGATCCCATATACTAGTTCCAACCAAACTACGGTGATACCGGCCCTCGCTAGGAGTTTTAGCGAGGAATGGGAGCTGAGTGCCCTTGGGGGATTCATGTACCCCCATTGGCCTATGTATGAACCGGTGGTCAGGTCTAGCTAACTTATCCACCACCCGGAGGAAGAAGGTGTATATGTATGATTATGATCATTTATGTATGTGCACGAAAGATATATATGACAACCAATAATTATGATATGATTACACGAGGAGAAGGTTGGAGATGGTGCACGCTCACTCGCCGAGCTTAAACCCTTATGAACAATTATGAATGAATATGAACGTCGTAATCCCGTTGATGTTTCCTTTGGTTTTAACCACTTGGTAAATTCTTATCAAACTTCACACGGGGATTAGGGCTTGCATGTATGTGTTCAATTTATGCGATATTATATATCTTATGCCCCGTTTTATACCCACCAGTCTCTTTTAGACTGAACCCGGTTGTTTTCAGTTGTTTTGTGCAGGTATAGGAGTGCTAGGCGGGAATACAAGTCGTCTAGGTCTTGCATTTATGTTTAGCACTTCTTCTCAGTCTTATATTCATACTCTTCTTGCTACTTTTGTATTTGATCATAGTAGAGATTGGAGCGTTATGATTTTGTAGGCCGTGAGTGCCGTTGCATATTTGAATGCTCTTGTATATCTAGTTTTGGAGCTTGGTGGCTCACTGTATATATGGTATGTAGTTCTTGCTTCCGCATTCTATTTTATCTCTGATTTTATGTTTCTTGAGTTGATTGGTTTAAGGGTTAGTCCCGCCTAGCATATCGTGTGTGTTGTGTCCCCGTTCGCCATGGATTTGGCACGTTTATAGACTTCCATTTCATATGCGGGTCGGGTCTCGGTGCGGGGGATGTGGTACCTTACGCTCGGGTGCTACAATAATTGTCACATAATTAAATTGTAACATAATTAGATTATGTAACACATTTCATAATAAACTATACTATAAGAAACATAATTCATAAATTCATGAATATTTAAAACATAAATTAAATCACATAATTCATACATAAAATAAAACATAGATTAAATCCTAAACCTAGCATAATTTATAAATAAATTAAAACATACAATAAAACATAAATTAAACTAATTAAAACATAAAAAAAATAAGAAAACATACTTCACAAAAGGGAGGGGGGTCGGCCACCAGGGGAAGAGGGAGAGAATGGAGTGAGCAAAAATGAGACCCCAACACTCTTATTTATAGTTTTTGGGAAGGTCCAAAGTGCAATAAATATTTACTTTAGGGACTTAGCAGGGGTATTCTGGTAATTTCACCTTACTCCTATGTATTTTTGGAGCTGGAAAAGTGTCCAAGATCTAGGAAATTAAATTAGCTTCGAAACGGTTACTCACGGGTCAAAATCGGACGTACGGTTTAAAAGTTATAAGCTTCGGAAGATAGGATTTTGCTAAATTTCCAAAATTGATTTAATTATGAAATAAATACTTAGTGTAACGCCCCAAATTTTATTTATTAATATCTTATGGTTAAAATAATTTTATAAATTATATTTTATAATACTTTCATGAAATTTTATGAATTTATATCAAACTGAGGATTTCTTTTATAACTTGAAAATATTCATTTCGTAAAATATTCACCGAGTATGATTTAATTACGAAACTGTCCCTACTTGATTTTCTTCCTAACCTTTAGGGATCAAATTGCATAACATTTTCAGGGACTAAATTGATCATATTGCAAAACTATACATACTTAATGGCATGACTTGAATATTTGAGGGATTAAATGGCAATTTGATTATTTCACAAAAATCAAGGATGGTGATTCACGTACAAAGCTTCCTCAAGCTTCTTCATTCATTTTTATCCTAAAAATCCCCAACATATTTGCTCCTTGCTTGCTCGGTTCTTCAAGAAGAAAAGGGAAGAAGAGATTTTATCATCACCATCAAGTTTGCCCAAGAAATCCCAAGCTTTTAAGCTCCAAATCATCCATCTTCATCTTCTTCATTTCTTGATCTTTAAAGGTGATAGTTACATGAATTGATGATTCTTGATTCTTGAGCATGTTTGATTGAGCTAGGGTTTGAGAATTGCATGCTAGATGAACTCTTTGTTGTGCAAAGCATGATTAAATGATCATATCTTGAATTATAGCATGATTAATTCATGAGATTCTTGAATATTTAGCATGAATGATCAAGTGTGATCATGAGCTTGGAAACTTGGAATTCTTGATAATATTTCATGCTTTGAGTGTTTAAGTATTATGATATCATTTCTTGAGCACATATGCATCATATTACCAGAAAATCCTAACTTTGTTGATTGAAAATGGAATTTTGTTGCTTTGTTGCTCATTGCCGAGAGTCTCCCCTATTTTGCTCTGTTTCTGTAAGTTGCAGAAACAGGGAACGGCCGTTCCCAGCCTTAAGGCATTGTGGGAACGGGCGTTCCCCTCTTTTAAACAAAAACAAGGCGGCCGAGCATGGGAACGGCCGTTCCCATTTTGGCCTTACGCCGGAAGGGCCGTTCCCAGCTAAGGCGCATTTCTAAAATTGAAATCGTTGGCGCGTTTTGGGGATTCATGGGAACGACCGTTCCCATTTACAAAGGGAACTCGGAACGGCCGTTCCCACCTGGATTGCAGAACAAAATATTCTGCATAAAATTACATTTTTAGCCCCTCGATCCAACGACTTCTTTGACCCCGAATTGCTTTTATATGATCCCATATGTACTGAAACAAGATGTTTTCATGCCACATTATGATTTTCACGTCATCTCGTTGTATTTTGCCGTTCGTCATATTTGGTCTATTTAGAGTCAAGTCTCACGTGTACACGTCTATTTTGCACAGACCAGCTTCGTAGGGACGAGGAGCAAGCCCCGTAGGTCATGCCCTACGTGTCTTTTGTCGATAAAGGTGAGGTTTAATTGTTAGTTATATAGAACCCGTATATCCCTTATGTGATATTTCGGCCAAAAAGGTATTTATATTTATAGTCTCTATAAATCATTGATCATTTCAAGTCGTGTTCAAGCAAGCAAGCAAGCCATGTATTGTTTCGTGCATGTTTAGGCTAGTAGCATGATCGTTCACGTTTGGGCCCAAGGGTAGTGACTAGAGCCAACCGGGAAAGCAAGGGCTGACGGGTAACTCTGGCACTATCCTCAGCATGTTTGGGGTCACCTCTGAATCCGCTAGGAGGTTAGTGGAGGAAGGAGCTCCGGGCTTAGGGATTCATATACCCTCTGCTCAATGAGATTGGATGTTGGGGCCTTGCAATCCCATCATCAAACCAGAGGAAGAATGAGACTGGGGACGAGTCCGGCACCACGGATGCGCCTCGGGTTATTGCATGATTTCCATTCTATGAACGTGTTATATGATTACACTATTGCACGATTGCACGATAATGGAATTGCATGATCACCTATTTATTGATAATCAAGCAAGCATGTACATGTTCATTTGGAGTTCGGTTGGAGACCGCCCTCACTCGCCGGGGCCATGTATTAATTGATTGCATGAAATGAACCAATAATTAATATTGATAGTTGTAATCTCGGGCGAGTTCTCTATTATTGTGAACGTATAATACTTTTAATTATAAAACCTTACCCGAGGTTATAACTTGCATGTTAACTGCGCTAATATATATGTATTGCCCTCACTTAGTCTTCCATAGACTGACGCCCCACCTTTCAGGTTGTCGCGGTCGTGTGCTAGGCGGGAGTCGGAGTCATGTCTTGTCGTCCAGCTGGGTCTAGCATTGCACATACTTCCATGATCTTGTTTTGTCATGTCCTGAGTTAGTACGTTATAGTTCTTGGTATATTTGGGGACTTTTGCTTGTATAATATATAGGAGATGATAATGTATTGATATCTGTTGGTACCTATTAGTATTTATACTTTTGATGTAAATATGGTACCTATAAGTAATGTTGATATTATGCTTCCGCTTTTAACTTTTATGTCATGGTTTTGTATTGCTTTGGGGTTGTTTAGTCCCGCCTAGCTCGTCTTTTCTTTTAATTGTCACCCGTTCGCTATAGGTTAGTTCATGTACGGATTGTCCATTTCGTATGTGGATCGGCCTATAGTGCCGGGGTGTGGTATCTCTACGTATAGGGGTGCTACATCTAAGGTGGTATCAGAGCCCGGTTGCAAAACCGTGGTTCTAGTGTCGTGTCGTGTCAAGTCTAGGTCGAACGACATAGGAATTAATTGGTAATTTGAGAGTCTTGCATATTATTTGAATCTATTTGAATTCTCTGGATTAATTCGATTACTTGACAACCTGTACTTTGCATTGGTTTCTGATATTTAATGTTAATTAATTGATCTTGAATTATTTGAAATTATGTGCTTACCGTGTTTTACTTTAATTACTGATAAATCGCCTGCTGCATTTATATTAAATCTTAGTCGTGAGCATTAATTATGTGATCATTATGCGACATAAGCACGCCTTACCCACATGCATTTATTTCAAAGAAGGTTGTGAGTTACAGGGTGTGGAAATGATATCAAACCACAGCCAATTGCTCGGTAATCTTGGGCTACTATAGGAGTTGAGAAGGAGAGTCAATTAAGTACCTCCGATCGAAGCACAAGCTTGGGAATTACATTTGGGTTCGGATCAATTGGATTCAAATTCTTAACACGACAGCTAGGAAGAGCAAATAACCAATTATGGAAAACCAACATGTTCAGGATTCTACATTCGGGTAAGACGAGTCTATTTTCCGATTCAAGTTAAATTGTCATGTTGAGGGAATACATTGAAGGATAGGGAGAATAACCGGATTGCCGTTAGCGATGGATTCGGAAAAGAAAAAAAAAAAGAAAAAAGAGGGGTTTCGAAGATGCCTAAACCGGGAGTTTAATAATAAGGAAAAGGGGTATTCTCGGGAAAGGGTTTTAAAGATTATCGAATATGATGTCGTTGAATTGGAAAATATGGAGCAACAAGTAGAAGCACTTAAATTTGAGAATTACCAACTTGGATCATCAATTCACAGAAAGTGCTACCAAGGAATTTTAGACTAAGGATCAAGTACGGAAAAGGTTCGAAGACAAGTTCACCAGATTATGATTCCAAAGAATGAAATTTGGAGTGAGAAAATTAGTTAAGGGAGATCGTGTTGCCAAATGAGAGCATCAAGCGGGCAAGGAAGTCTATTTCATTCGTGAACAAGGCGAAGGAAGATTGGGGTACTAATCATTCGAGATGCAGGTGTGTTGTTAAATTGAGACTTAGTTAATTGGGAAGCAAATTCAAGTAAGAGAAGAAGACCATTTCGATAATTTAAATTGAGCTAGTAGCTTTGGATGATCTATTCATGAAAGGTAAAGATGCTAGGGACTCTATAATCAGGTGGAATGAGTTTATTTTCCGGATTCAATTTGGAGGGTCGTGCAAGAGTGCGAATTGGGAGATTTGGAGTAACAAGTGAAAACGGCAAAGGATGATAAAGAACTTTGGAAGGAAATTATATGCTCAAAAGTAGGATAATAACTGGAGACTTATTGTTCGAGAGGAGGCAGGAAATTAATTCCATAAATGGAAAAGAAATTGAATTCAAGAGTTCTTGTTTGGGGAGCATATAATTACCCAAGTTAACGCAAGGAAAATTTTGGGATGTCACTTAAGAAAGGAATAAAGGAAGCTCAGCACGCCAGTGGAGTCGGAGTCATGTCTTCTCGTCCAGCCGGGTCTAGCATTGCACATACTTCCATGATCTTGTTTTGTCATGTCCTGAGTTAGTACGTTATAGTTCTTGGTATATTTGGGGACTTTTGCTTGTATAATATATAGGAGATGATAATGTATTGATATCTGTTGGTACCTATTAGTATTTATACTTTTGATGTAAATATGGTACCTATAAGTAATGTTGATATCATGCTTCCGCTTTTAACTTTTATGTCATGGTTTTGTATTGCTTTGGGGTTGTTTAGTCCCGCCTAGCTCGTCTTTTCTTTTAAATGTCACCCGTTCGCTATAGGTTAGTTCATGTACGGATTGTCCATTTCGTATGTGGATCGGCCTATAGTGCGGTGGTGTGGTATCTCTACGTATAGGGGTGCTACACTTAGAGTATGAATTAAAGGTCCAAAAGTTCTTCAAAAATGTAGAAAAAGTCGAGGAACGTTATGGCGATAACCTTAAGGGTTGAATCATCCTATCGAAGGAAATATTTTCTACCGACGGAAATTTTTATTTGAAAATAAATTGTTAAATTGCTCTGGACATATAAACGAAACCTCAAAGCATTGAAAAGAGAACTGCAAAGTTCTAAGAAAATACATATAGGTTCTCTAGGGTTTCTCGAATAAAACGAGGTAGTGCTGGTTTGGAAATAAATAGCGGTTTTAGGGTTTCAGTGCCATTTCCCCCCTAAACATCACATAATGTCACAAAAGAACACTTAGTTCATGTAGACATGCAATGCATAAAGCATTTTAAGGATGGATCAAGATATATAAACTCATTCCGATTATCCTTTGTTTACTGTTTCCATCTAGGCCCTGATATGGGTTGTCACAATCTTTCCCCCTTAAAAAGGAATCTATCCTCAGATTCTACAACCGTTCCGGGGATAACTTTGGGTGACGTTCTTGCAACTTTTCTTGGGTTCCTACCTTACTTTCCAAATATCGTGTCCTTTCCTCAAAATCTTTATTAGGAGATTTTCTAATATCTCAAACCAAGTAACTTTATTTCCAAAATTCTTTATCTGGATTAAACCATCGGTTGAGCTTGATCCCCATGGTACTTTCTTCATTACCAAAACTTGGAACGACTCCGAAAGGTACCTGAGAGTCTAATGCACATACCTTCATCATGGCCTCTAGACTCTTTATCATCCTTAGTGACTATCCATCTGTCTGAGGGTTTTATTGTTGTGATAAAGTCTAAGTTTGTTCCCATAACTTTTGAGTAATCTCCGGAAATTGTGATGTAAACTTTAGATCTCTATCAGCCTCTATATTAGCCAGTGCTCCATGAGATCTCACAATCTCCTCTTGATACCGTTTTACCAAAGAGTTATCCTTATTCGCTATCTTAACTGATAAGAAATATGCTGATTTAATCAATCTATAGACTATGACCCTTATACTGTTCTCTCCTCTTCCATCTCACGGCAAGTTGGTGATAAGGTCCATAGTTGTTGATTTATCTCCAAGTTTGAATTGGCAGGGTTTACAACTTTTCGCCTGTCATTGAATATTTTGCTTTAACCTCTTACAAAGCTAAGCATTTGTTGACATTTTCAGCTACGTCTCTTTACATTTAATTCTGCCAGAAGTGTTTCTTGAGATCCTGATGCATTTTTGTCCCTCCAGGATATATCGTATAATATGTCTCATGTGCCTCGTCTTATTCTTCTTCTTGAATTACTGACGGCACACAAACTCTGCCTTTATACCTCAAAATCCCATTTTCACTAACTTTGGACTTTGATCTCGTCATTCTTTTCCTTGAAATGTGAACATGTCTTAATCCACTCGTCATTAGGTTATGCTTTTATCCCTTCCTATTTCAGTGGTGATAGTATATTGGGTTAGGTAGTCTAGCTTTCCAACTTAGTACATCAACTACCACATTAGTTTCTTAGGATGGTACCAGATTATCCAGTCATGGTCCTCGTGAATGAAAGATAGCATAAACTCTTTCGATTTGTGAAAACTTCAAATATAACCCAATAAAAGTAATGCTTCCACTTGATAAGAGCGAAAATATTCCTGGTAACCCCAAGTCATGTGTAGGGTAATTGATCTGATATAGTTTAAGCTTTCTTGAAGTATGTACTGTTATTTCTCCATATGGCTTCAAAACGCTATCTCATCCATCCTTCGATGCATCTGTATAGGCTGTGTAACCCCCATTCCTTCAAAGAAATTCCTTGACGGTTTTCACTTCATAATGGTTTCGAATTTTGAGAGATTCACACTAATCCCTGAATAGTTGCGATACACCCGGGAATTGTGACTCTTTCTCCAGCCAAAATTTGCATTATCTGACCTTGGCTTATGGTTTGTGATCCAACAAAGTGTCCATCACTAAAGCAAGGAGGGCATTTTTACTCTTTCAACAAGGTTGTTATGGGTACATAAGCCGATCTTTACTTAATTTCTTTGGAGACACTTTATAATATTCCAACTGGCAAGAAGCCTTTACTTTAGATGTATTCCGTGATAATATCAAATCCATCACTGTTTCTATCTTTGAAGGTTTATCTATAACTTCCTGAGCCAGAGGTTATATGATCAAAGAGTGTTTCTCTTTTCCACCTAAAATTGTATTCGTTGAACTGTATTCGTTGAACTTAGTAGTTGACTTGTGCTCCAACGAAGTGCCCAATACTAGTTGTCTTATGAATCATGCATTTTTAGCCATTAAGTACACCAGGATGTTGCCAATGGAGCTCAGGATAAGTTGTAAAGATACCATCTGGAAATCCAACACATGCTCAATTATTATAGGTATAATAGTCAATTCCACGATATCTTTGTGAAATTGGAGTGCCCTTAGTTCTGTATGGAAAACGATCCTGGAGCATCCTTTTTTGTCCTTCAATTGGGGACACGCTACCCTTATTCAAATCTAACTTTAAGCATAATCGGGAATCTCGTAGTTTTCCACTCGATCAATGGTAGGGGATATCATATTTTTCTTACTATCAGGGAATTCAGTTCTCTTCGTATCATTATACTAACTGGATGTTTCACATAAAGCGAGCATTTCCTACAACAACGCGCTATGGTAGTTACACCTCAATTTTATAACTTTAATAGGTTACTTCTTCCATCCTTTTGTACTCAGTCGGAGTTGTTCATTATGGGTTTCCTCAAAAGTGGTCTTACTTCCCTCATGGCTGATATAGTCTTAACACACTTATGCTCTGGAGGTAATAAGTTTCGGTGTCCAAGGACTCCTTTAAGAACTCATATACTACCTCCATTTCTCTTACAGAGTTGATCTTTATTGCTTATTCAAAGAACAGGCTACATCTTCTCACCAAGATTACCGTTTAACTTCCCATAACACATACTTCGTTTCTTCTACTTCCCAACCCTTATCCTTTCCTTGGATGATCCCATATCTCATTCCAGTAGCATGACAGAATTCGACGAGTAGTAGTGATTAACCTCCGATAAAGTTATGCATTCATACACCAACTGTGCAACAAAGCAAATCTCAAAAGAGATTTAATGTGATGTTTGCATGACCAGGTACTTAATCATGAACAAGTATGCCCAGATATAACTTTGATACGTTAAATGCATGGAGCCAGGGTTATAGAACCTTAACAAGCGTGTTAAAATTGTGTACCTTGATTCTGGCCATATTAGTGAAAATCGAGTTCCCTCTTCATTCCAAAGCAAGTACTTTTCGATGCCAGGAACAACGATTAAAATATAAATCATGTGGGTCAGGAATGGTACATAACATGTCACAGAGGCAATATTCATGAAACACATATACATGTCACAGAGCACTTATTAACAAATATCAAGTATATATCAAAGTGGAGAACCAAAGCCAATCAGCATTCATTATTCAATCAGCAATATTCAAGTAACAATTATATATCAGGGATCATCAATTATCAATTAGCTAGTACTTGTCAACACAGGGAACAACAAGTCATCAATGTTCAGTATTCAAGCAATCAGTATCCAATTAGAACATAAAACACATTATATATGGGACTTGTCGGTATCTTGAAGTGACTCTAGGACTTGAAGCACGATCAGGTTGGAATTGTAAATAGGAAATTTCCACAAGTTGGAGATGCAAGTAAGACGATGAAGGAGGTAAAAATCTAAAAATCGTAACCTCTAACGAGCGAATGTTTTTCCAAAAGTACTAAAGACTCAATAAAGCTCAAGAGTTTTGATGTTGATAAAACTAGACGGTTGACTCGATTGAAAAAGAGTTTTAGTACTACAATTATAACAAATCACATGCTGGTCGGCCACCCTAAATAGTGATCAATCACAATTTAAACACTAAAGAAACGTGAATACTTGTGAGACTCTATGAACCCCTGATTTTCGTAATCTGGGGCTCTGATACCACCTTAGGTGTAGCATCCTGAAGGGGCCACAACCCCTCACCGTCGTACCTCTCAAGTGGCTAGGAGACCTAGCACCCAAGAAGCATGCCGACGAACAGACAAAACATTACAAGATCAGAGTACTTGAAGGGAACATTGCAGCGGAGATATGAGAAATTTAAAATTTTCAAAACATAAATCAGGAGACACAAGAGGCTAGTAACCAAGTACAAGGACTATACAGGAATTGAGTGTTGAAAGAGATAGTTCGATAGAGTGTCAAGGGATAATATAACTAGTGTAAACAAGTAACAAAGGACACCGGAGCCTAGATCGATAAATATCTAATTGGACATTACATTATCATCCAAGGGGTGGTGTCCCAGATGGTTCAGAAGAACCTGACCATAAGAGCATAAAGAAGGATTTCCTATACTTCAAGATACCAGCCAACAAGCGATCACTGAACCTGAAACCATGAGGTCAGAAAACAGGGTAGTGGTATTAGTTAAAAGGACTAAGTGAGGCATGAATTTTGAAACAATAAAAGTACTTGAAAGCTTTAGGACTTTCAGAAGGGGTTTACTTCAAATTGCAATTTAAAACTGAATTTCAGAGCTTTTTCTTTAAAATTTTAATTCAGAACCGTACTTCAAAGAATTACTTTGAAACAAGGTTTCCAAGCAAGCACACACATGCACACACATCAGAGGTTCTGGTTTATATATGCTTTATAAACGGGGAAACAGGGTACCGGATATTTCCAAAAATATGAACTAGACTTTAAAATCAAAGTTGCCCGCAAGCTAGGCCATATCCATCCTTTACTCCTCAAAAACCTTTACAAAGTTGGTATCGAGATCCATTAGGACCCCAACACCCATATACACATGCACCACCCCTTCTCCCCTTATTGTCTCGCCCAGGGAGCTACCCCGCGGTGACATAAACAAAACGGGAGGAATTTACCACCTCTCCTGACCTTCGATGGGGAGTAACCAACCTCCGATTAAACCATCACTAAGGTCAGTACGGCGGCCAGTGTCATAGTAGGTATTGGCGCCCGGCTCCCGGTCTACTACTTAACCATATCGCCAGGGCCCCACATAACAGAATTTCCACAGCTTGCATTTAGAATAAAAAAAGTGCATAAGCACACAGAGTTCAGGAGACTGAACTTTTATTCAAGACAGTGTAGCAGTGTACAGGATATATATCAGAGATCATTAACTTTAAACTTGAAGCATTGTACCAAAATGGGAAAAGCATTTAGCTTGAAAGATAAGAAACTTTGGACCCGAAGGCGTTGATTTTGAAATCATTTGAATACGTAGGAATATTCATGGTTCCAGTTGAAATAGTTTAAACCTCACCTACAGAAACGGTATTATGCAATAATACTAGAGCCACAGTAAATCCGGACTTCACCTGTGAGTGGTGAATGATTAAGTTTCTATCCATAAACCATATAGTCGCATAAACAAGTAGGGACTACCTCAAGTCATTCAATCGCACATAACGATATCATATGTATAGGACGAAACATTATCAAAGTATATCCTATCATGTAGCGAGATTTCATGATAATTATTCAATAATCATCAAAGCATGAAGGCATAATTGGATTCATGTAATGCAGTACATTGGAGAGTAATACCATTTAATGCAGGAGAATCATTTAACTAAGAATGGAACATAAGATTGGCGAGAAAGCAAAAGCTTGAACAAGGAATACTCTTTTTTGAACAAAGAATTCGAGTAAACGATTAGTCTCAATTGGAAGCTCGTGTCAATAACTTAAGGATATATTCTTAGGGTCTTAAAAGAACCTCATTTAGAAAAGGAATGTGAACTTTGAAACCTACTTTGATCCCCTGTTTTTGAGAATTTTCGAAAAAGGCTTCGACCGTTGAATTCGTCTCTTCGGAACGATAATTTAGGTTAAAAGTCAAAATTCCTGGTCAAAGTCAAAGTCAATAGTCAAAGTCAAAGGTCAAGGTCAATGGTCAAAGGTCACTATTCAAGTATACGGTACTTATACTGTATGTATACATTTATTTATATTGTATGTGTATGGTATTTATATTGTATGTATACGGTATTTATACGGGGATACCTACCGTATTTATACAGGGTACATACAGTATATATAGAAGAATACATGTGGTATTTATACTTGAATACATACGGTATTTATACAAAAGTACATACATATTTATTATGAAAATACACATAGTATTTATACAAAAGTATACACGTATTTATACATATTGGAATCAAATACGTATACGTATATTATACATGTATACCATAACATATATCAATTGGTCAAGTATAATTATGTAACAATTAATTAAACATGTAACATTTTAAACTATAGGTTATACTTTAATTATGTAACATGCAACATTAAATTAAATCATGTAATAAATTAAATTACCTAAGTATGATCATAAAATAATTAAAATGTAACATATAACATGCTAGAATAATTGTCACATAATTAAATTGTAACATAATTATATTATGTAGCACATTTCATAATAAACTATACTATAAGAAACATAATTCATAAATTCATGAATATTTAAAACATAAATTAAATCACATAATTCATGCATAAAATGAAACATAGATTAAATCCTAAACCTAGCATAATTAATAAATAAATTAAAACATACAATAAAACATAAATTAAACTAATTAAAACATAAAAAAAAAATAAGAAAAAATACCTTACAACGGGGTGGGGGGGTGTGGTGGCCGGCCACTAGGGGGAGAGGGAGAGAATGGAGTGAGCAAAAATGAGACCGCAACACTCTTATTTATAATTTTTGGGAAGGACCAAAGTGCAATAAATATTTACTTTAGGGACTTAGGTGGGGTATTTTATGAAATTTCCAAAAATAGGTTTGCTCTTTAGTATAATTGTCACAGCAGGGGTATTCTGGTAATTTTACCTTTCTCCTGCGTATTTTTAGAACTGGAAAAGTGTCCAAGAGCTAGGAAATTAAATTTTTCTCTAACTTTGGCACTGTCGAATTTTGTTTTTCTCCTCATGAGGCGAACTCTGCTACCCACACGATTGCTCGTCATGCGGCCCCGGCCCGCTCTGGTGTTTTTCATACTCCTATTGCTATTAGCTCTTGTATGCAGGCTGTTTTGAGCACTTCTGCTTAGTTCTGTTTCCCACGGCTCCCGTGGGCCTTCTGTTTCGAAAAAAAAAAAAAAAAAAAAAGCTAGGAAATTAAATTAGCTTCGAAACGGTTACTCAAGGGTCAAAATCGGTCGTACGGTTTAAAAGTTAAAAGCTTCGGAAGATGGGATTTTGCTAAATTTCGAAAATTGATTTAATTTTGAAATAAATACTTAGAGTATGATTTGAAGGTCCAAAATTTCTTCAAAAATACAGAAAAAGTCAAGGAACGTTATGGCGATAATCTCAAGGGTTGAATCATCCTATCGAAGGAAATATTTTCTACCGACGAAATTTTTTATTTGAAAATAAATTCTTAAATTGCTCTAGACATATAAACAAAACCTCAAAGCATTGAAAAGAGAACTGAAAAGTTCTAAGAAAATACGTATATGTTCTCTAGGGTTTCTCAAATAGAACGACGTAGTGCTGGTTCGGAAATAAATAGCGGTTTTAGGGTTTCGGTGCCATTTCCCCCCTAAACATCACATAATGTCACAAAAGAACACTTAGTTAATGTAGAGATGCAATGCATGAAGCATTTTAAGGATGGATCAAGATATATAAACTCATTCCGATTATCCTTTGTTTACCATTTCGAGCTAGGCCCTGATATGGGTTGTCACACTCAACCCCTTTAAATCTTGGAAGATTGGGCTCGTACGTACCTTTAAATGAGATGTCAACGGTGTCGTTCACAATCATCAATCATTTCTCTTCCATCTTGTCGATACGATTCCTAAATATCTCTTGAGCTTGCACTTCTATCTTCTTAAGTACCCGTTCCTCCCAACAACTCCTTGGAGTTCTAGTCATATTGGTTTTGACATCCTTCGAGTGTTAAAATTTTCCAACTTATTCCTTATAATCTTTTTGTGGGGTCCCGTGACTTGTTAAATCATGCATTTTCATTGTCCCTACTAGAAGTACTTCCTTAGCATGACTGAAAGGTCAAATTTATTCCTTTGTCGTGGTCTCCCCCTTAGGAATTTCCTTCTTTGTTCATTGAACTTGATCCATCACTTCTTTATCTAAACTCTCAACTTCTTCAAAAATCATCTTCCTCGAAATGGTTGGTTCTAACTATGTAATGTGTTCGGTGCCCTTACTCACATTCACTTTGAAGTGATTGGTTAGGATAGCAACCATATTTATTTCGTCCCAATTCTCCCCCTTCAAATTATTCTAGCTCCCAAAATCCCGTTGTATTCCCAATTGCTCTCTCAAAAATTCTTTTCTTGATCCAAACACGACTCGGCTAAAGTAGCTCGCGTGAATGGGGTGAAAAAGACTTCCTATTAAGCAAACACCAAACTATGCATTTTCAGTAAGAATGCTCGATACATGCCGCACATTGTTAACTATTAGGGTGTGCAACAAATTTAAGCAATTATATCAATTAAACACATATGTAAGAGAATTAAATAATTTTACACAATGAATGATGCACGTGCCATGAATGCAAGTACCTTTCACCATAGGGATAAGCTTTAGCTCGGCAGATTGGTCCTTCTTTCTCGAATTTGTTGATCATCTCTTGCTTACCCACGGTCTTCCAAACTTCCTTGATTTCCTTGCATCCACCCACGTATTCCAAAGCCCACATTTGTTGTTTAGTTCCAATCCTTCTATAACCGAACATCTCGATATCTCAATTCTTCCCAAAGCCAATTCTGAGTTTTCTTTAATTCCTTATATCCCTTGTGCAACCCCACAATCCAAATTTTTTTCGTTTTCTTGCCTCAAGCAATTTAATCTCATGACCCGAGGTGACTTGGTCCCCTGAATTCTTTCCTAGAACTAATTCCTGTAACATCCCGATTTTTATACGAGTGGGCTAAGTGCAATTTTAAATTATTCAATTATGCAATTATATGTCTATTATATTGTTGATATGCTATTCTTGAATTAATATGAATTATTTATTAAGTGTTTTTAAATGAATTTTGAACGTTTATGTCCGTTTGCTTTTGAATTTGATCCGTATGTGCCCGTTTTCGATTTTGATTTTTGTGATAACTTTTATACATGAATTATATCTGTTATGAATGCATTTATATATTCGTTTCATGATTTTGAGTTTGTTTGATACTGTTCTTAAACCGTTTTGTTTATTAGGGACTCGAGGGCCTAACTCGTTTTATCACACCTTGTGTTCCGGAAGGCGTAACTTGAGCTCGAGAATTCAGATTCAAATTCCAAAAGTGGAGCTGGACTTATAACAAAATTTGGGAGCTTTTGAACCTAGCCTTGTATTTTTCTAAGCCCGTTTGAACCTCCGAACTCTGTCTGAACCGTGGGCCTCATGTGTAAACGACACCCCTTCACCTTTTTGCCTGTAATTTACTCGTTTTAACTCCGTTTGACCTGATTCTTAAACCTATTTCTTACTAACTCATTACTCTAACTAACCATATTTAGCCACCCCACCAGCTACTGGAGAACCGAGAGAGAGAGAAAGGGAAAAGGGAGAAAAGAAGGAAAACCCGCCACTATTCACCTTGGCCGAATTCAAGATTTTTCGACCTCCAATCTTCGTCAAATCCGAGAGGTAAGCATATTTTCTTGTTCTCCATTTTATGATGTAATTTTAAAGCCATGATTCTTCCATTTTGAGCATGATTTGAGCTTGGTATGAACATATATATGAATAGTAAAGGTTTGATGAAGATTTGATGAATTCTTGCTCGTTTTTGTTGCATTTCTTTATATGGAGCTGAATATATGATCCTTATTACATCTTTAAAATTGTTATAAGCATGAATTTGATTTATGTGAGGTGTGTGTGGATTCACTATGGCTGAACCGTGAGCTTTCTTAGAGTTTTTGGGACTGAGTTCCTTCTTTCCTTAGCATTGAGTTTACTACATTTTTGGTTGTTGTTTGCTGAATTTTATGTGATTTTTGCTGCCTTAACTACTACCTTAGCTGCTGTGTCATTGGCCTCTTCTACTGCTGCCATGGAGTGTGAAGAACAGGGCTACTGCTCGCGAGGAAGACGCCTGCACTGGGTAATGCCCGTTAAGGTGTTTGAAGGTTGGGGAGGTCACGGGCGTGACTTCCATCGCTGCTGGGAGCTTTTTCTCCTACCTCCCTTAAGGGGGGTTACCCCTTTTGGTCTTACAGCTGGTAACCCCTATGACCCCCACAACCTTTTGTAGTTGTTTGTGTGGTGTTGTTCTTCGTGTGCTCGGTTTGTTTCCTTGCTCGTTTCTTGCTTCGTTTTATATTTTATTTGTTTTCTCCCACCCCAATCTTGATATATGTGGTTATATGATATGTTTGGTTATTTATTTTAATTTTATGGCTTCATTTGATAAGTATAAACGTGACTTGAGTTAATATGCGTTTAAGTGCTACGTGTGTTATCTTCTTGGGTTTGTTGCATTCTTTATGCATCCTATGCTTGTATATGCATGAGTTATGATTTGATATGATATATATGATTTTTATATGATGTGTTATGTATGATTTTGGGCCTCGGTTATATGATTTCGACTCTTGAATACATCTATAAACTTGAACGCTTGAATATGCTAACTCTCATTCTTTCATATGCTTCATTTGCATTCATATGTATTTACCAAGTGTCTAATTGGTGCATTTTAAGTCTAAGTATGTCTTTTGTCCTTTGTTTTGTTCAGAGGTTCATTTCAAGGGTAACAATATGGTCTTTTAGGTATGCTTTGGTTTGCTTGCGTTCGGTTTGTTCGACAAGGTGAGGTTTTCTTTCTTGTAGTTAACACGACCTATAACCCTACGTGAATTTTGAAGCCCGTATACGACTTATCTATATATTTATAGATATGTGTTTGATATGTATTTTGTGGGAATTGGCCCTTTTGTTATGAAACGTTTGGAAAACGCTTTTATATATATACGTAAGTTATATTTTCATTTGTTTGTTTTGAAAACGAGTTGGTGTGTGTGTGTCTTTGAAACTAGCAAGTTATGACTTTGAAAGATAAGTCTGATTTTGAAACTTTATAACTTTGTAACTTTGAATTTCAAACAATTTGAACTGGGCCCCGGAGATTTGTGCAAAGGAGCCATGGGACGGGATTGGGCCATCAGGTCACTCCCGAGTGCGATCTCCACTTAGAAAGGATCAACCCTGAACCCAGTAGGAGGTTTGGTGGGGGATGAAATCCTTGGGCATGAGCGTTATGAAACTCACAACCTATACAGTATGAACGATGGCTAGGGTAGGATCCACCCTTCCATCACCCATAGAAGAGGTATGTGTGTTTGAATTATGTTTTTGTTTGAATTTGATTCTGATTTTGAAAATGAAAGGATTTAGGTGGTTTGAAAATCGTACTCACCGAGTTGTGTGATTTAGATTCTGAACTTGGTTCGTGAAACGGGAGTAGATTCCTAATTACTGTAATTTGGTTGATTTTGGTCTTCGGCCCTAACTCTTTTCTTTATATCTAGTATCACAGCTTAAAATGTTTTAGATTGCAAAAATGACGCCCCGGTTCATGTATTTTATGAATTTGAATATGCTCTGCTTTATGTATATGTATGTGTGAGTGTGTTAGCCCCCTCATTAGTCTTTAGGACTAACCCCTCCTAGTTGTCTTCTTTTTCCCCCTTTGTTTCTTGAGTTTGCAGGTCCAGGATTTGGTTCGAGCTAGGCAGTGGTTTTCTTTTGAGTTGTTCGAGTCTTAGTTCGGGTCTTTTGAATGCTGCATCTTTACCTTTCCGCTTTGGTATTATGTATAAGTTTGAATATGTATATGATTTTGAACTTATGAATTTGTAAAATTTATTTGGCCCGAGATGGGCATGTTTGTATACCATGTGTTAATTTGAATTAGTTGGATTTTATATGTATGTTTGATGATCTTGTTGCTTCCGCATGTGTTATGATTTTGTTGCGTACTCTGAATTATTGTCTAGACCGCCTAGCCAGGTGTGATTTTGTTTGTCACCCGTTCGTTGTAGCTTAATGCGTGTGCGTTGTCTCTATTTCGTTACACGTGTCGGGTTATGGTGCAGGGGATTTAGTGCTCTGCACTCCGGGGTGCTACATCCTAAATTGGTATCAGAGCTCTTGGTTGTAAAACCAGAGCTTTAGTGTCGTGTTGGGTTTGTCTAGGTCGTTCGACTTAGGATTATGTGTTTATTTGCATTCACCATCTCATTTACGTGACTTATATATTATTATTATGTTAATTGTGCACATGAACGTGCACCAAAACCCCCGCATGCATCGATATTTTCACAAATTGTACTTTTATTTCAGTATATCATCTCAATATCCACGAGTATCACCAGGAAACGCCAGGGAAGACAAGTATCTTTAATCTACGAAGAGGTTAGAGAATTTTGGCCCTCCAAAGTTGTTTAATGGTGTGATGATGTCAAAGTCTAGAAGGGGATGTTTGAGATAGTATGGCTTAAGAAGAATTTTTGGGGATATTCCAACAAAGAGAAGTTAAATTCAAGATCGAGCTTCAAAGTATTCCAAGAAAAAGTGAAATATCTCCTCATTCAAATTCAAGGTTAATCTTTGAAGTGATTCAAGAAACAATATCCAAATTTAAAGAGTCCGAGGAAGAATTTTATTCGAGATTTTACTACAAGTACGTCCCTCCAAGTTTATTCATAAGAGACTTCAAGAAATTCCTAAGTTTCTAGAAATGATTGAAGAGGGTGGATGATTTTAGATTGAAGTTTGAGAGATCAAGTGCCGATGAAGATTGCTCTAAGGTTTGAAGTTATTTATAAGGGCGTAGAAATGAATTCAACTAATTTTTTGAACTCCAGAGGTATATACATGGTCCGAGAAAATAAGAGAGGCAATTCAAATAGGGAGGAATGAGCAATTGTTGTAATCCCACAATTCTTATGTGAGATAAAAACCCGATCCGAGTTCGTGTTCAAGCAAGAGATTCAATCAACAAAGGAATCTTCAAGAATTCCAAGTTATCAATGATATCACAAAAAAGAAGAGGATTCGATTTCGAAAGAGGGATTTGATGTCTCCCCACCGAAACCAATTCAGTGCTCCTATTATCGAGGTCTGAGTCTCATGGAAAAGATTTATAAGAAGAAAGAAGGTAGATACTTCAAGTGCGAAGAATTTGGTTATAACATGAGCCATTGTCTGAATAGCAAGAACCCGAAGACTTCAAAATACCTTAACTTCAAGACCCCGGTTCAACTACAAGATAACACTTTGGAAAGCAAGGAGGTGGACACTGAACTCGACATTTTCACCATGGTGAATGGTATACTAAACATACATAGCATCTCATACATGCATATTTAATTTTGGAGAAACCCACTTTTTTGTTACTTTTCTCTCTTCATTGTTTCTTGGTGTTTACTTGTTGCTTGCGTTGCTGCTTCCTTTCTTTGCATGAACTCTCTTCTTGGAGAGTTTGGTGAGGTCGAGTGCTCGGGTGGTTTGCAAGTTGTGAGGGCCGAGTTGCTCAGTGGTCTTGTTTGAAGATGCCTCGTTGAGGTTCGGAGCTACCTTAGGCGTGGGTTGGTTGTTCGAGTGCCGAGTTGAGCTAGAGGCTGCTTCTAGGAGGTTCGTTCGGGGCTCAATGGTATTTCGGGTAATAGATTGAAAGCTGGCCCATTTATATCCTTTGAAGAAGCATTTGGTTATTCCGAGATAGTACGACAAGCTACGTGGCTTACTTTTGGGTTAACCGTATGGTCGAGCCAAGCTTGAGAAGACGAAGATCAAAGTAAGACTTTCTTGATTTTCCTTGAAGGTTAGAATTTGTTAGCACCCGATAGGGACATCGAAGTTGTCATGATCTTTATCCCAGAGTTGAATCTTGTTCGAAGACTTCTTGCCGGTTAGCTCTTGTAGGGTTGTTGGAGTTCAAGGCGTAGTTCAATAAGCTCTTGGAAGGTGGTTGCATCCATCTGAGTACTTCTTCGTGGAGTACTTTAGTCCTATCTTAGAAGAAGATGGGACCTTAAGATGAGTATAAACTAATGTGAGCTGCACAGGTTAACTGTGGAAGATAAAATACCCTTTGCTCGCTTCGAAAGTCGTTGTTCTTCGCTACAGTTTCATGGGTTGCACCGAGTGTGGTTTCTACATGGGTATTATCGACTAAGTGTTCGAGTAGAAGAGCCGAGAATTACCTCAGAGTAAGAAGTCTGTTATGTCATCGGGGTACACTAGGCGAATCTTCACTAAGAGTTGCCAACCCATTGATATGAACGGTAAGAAAGAGGTACGGTTTTGAGTGGGAAGAGGCGGTCGAAGTGAGTTGCCTTTGGCACCGGCTTTAGCCTACCCGAGGGTACTCAAGACTACTTTGTTTACGATCGAGGTACAAAGGAAGGCTTTGGTTGTGTGTTGCTTATGGGAGAGAGTAGCCTATGTCTCGAGTAGTTTAAGGTCATGAGACATACCCCACTCTTGGGTTCGAGTTTGTTCAAGGACTTGAAGATCTGGAAAGGCGTATTGGTGTAAGAAGAGACGTGCAAACTTCGTGTAGCAACGTCTAATGTGCCATCGTTTAAAGGCCAAGCATCAAGAACAGGAAGGATTCTCCAACTACTTCCCTATTCTAATTGAAAGTGGGAGCAAATGGCTAAGGACTTTGTGTCCGGTTTGCAAAAGTTAAGGAGATCTCAATGAGATTTGGAGTGGTCGCTCGTTTCAACGAGTTAGCCCATTTTCTCATGGTTTCGTAGTTTGACAAGGGTTATAGAGCTTCGTGGTTCCGGAATGAAGACCACGAGAGTCGAAATGCGGGATCAAAACTTCTTGGAAGTATCTCCTACAAGGGGTTCGTTGCTTGTGAGTGAGGGTTTTGGGTTCAGCAGAATTTAGAGCCGATCAAGACCCCGCTTTGGACTTGAGGATAGGTCCTTCTTAGGGGGAGGGGGAGGTTGTAACATCCCAGTTTTTCAACTGTACAGGAATATCTTTACGAGTGGGCTAAGTGCATTTTTAAATTATTCAATTATGCAATTATATGTCTATTATATTGTTGATATGCTATTCTAAAATTAATATGAATTATTTGTTAAGTGTTTTTAAATGAATTTTGAGCGTTTACGTCCGTTTGCTTTTGAATTTGATCCGTATGTGCCCGTTTTCGATTTTCATTTTTGTGATAACTTTCTATACATGAATTATATCTGTTATGGATATGTTTATATATTCGTTTCATGATTTTAAGTTCGTTTGATACGGTTCTTAAACCGTTTTGTTTGTTAGGGACTCGAGGGCCTAACTCGTTTTAGCGCACCTTGTGTTCCGGAAGGCGTAACTTGAACTCGAGGATTCGGATTCGAATTCCGAAAGTGGAGGTGGACTCATAACAAAATTTGGGAGCTTTTGAACCTATACTTGTATTTTTCTAATCCCGTTTAAACCTCCGAACTTTGTCCGAACTGTAGGCCTCGCACGAAAACGATACCCCTTCACCGTTTTGCCCGTAAGTTACTCGTTTTAACTCGATTTGACCCAATTCTCGAACCTATTTCTTCCTAAATCATTAATCTACCTAAAATTATTCACCCACCCCACCTAGCTTCTAGAGAACCGAGAGAGAGAGAGAAGGGGAAAAGGGAGAAAAGAAGGAAAACCTGCCACTATTCACCTTGGCCGAATTCAAGCTTGTTCGACCTCCAATCTTCGTCAAATTCGAGAGGTAAACATATTTTCTTGTTCTCCATTTAATGATGCAATTTTAAAGCCATGATTCTTCCATTTTGAGCATGATTTGAGCTTGGTATGAACATATATGTGAATAGTAAGGGTTTGATGAAGATTTGATGAATTCTTGCTCGTTTTTGTTGCATTTCTTGATATGGAGCTGAATATATGATCCTTATTACATCTTTAAAATTGTTATAAGCATGAATTTGATTTATGTGAGGTGTGTGTGGATTCACTATGGCTGAACCGTGAGCTTTCTTGAAGTTTTTGGGACTGAGTTCCTTCCTTTCCTTGGCATTGAGTTTACTACATTTTCGGCTGTTGTTTGCTGAATTTTATGTGATTTTTGCTGCCTTAACTACTACCTTAGCTGCTGTGTCATTGGCCACTTCTACTGCTGCCATGGAGTGTGAAGAACAGGGCTGTTGCTCACGAGGAAGACGCCCGCGCTGGGTAACGCCCGTTAAGGTGTTTGAAGGTTGGGGAGGTCACGGGCGTGACCTCCATGGCTGCTAGGAGCTTTTGCTCTTACCTCCCTTAAGAGGGGTTACCCCTTTTGGTCTTACGGCTGGTAACCCCTACAACCTTTTGTGGTTGTTTGTGTGGTGTTGTTCTTCTGGTGCTCAGTTTCGTTTCCTTGCTTGTTTCTTGCTTTGTTTTGTACTTTATTTGTTTTCTCCCACCCCAGTCTTGATCCCAACATGTTAATACGTGGTTATATGATATGTTTCATTATTTATTTTAATTTTTTGACTTCATTTGATAAGTATAAATGTGACTTGAATTAATATGCGTTTAAGTGCTACGTGTGATATCTTCTTGCGTTTGTTGCATTATTTATACATCCTATGCTTGTATATGCATAAGTTATGATGTGATATAAAATATATGATGTTTATATGACGTGTTATGTATGATTTTTTACCTCGGTTATATGATTTCAACTCTTGAATACATGTATGAACATGAACGCTTGAATACGCTAACTCTCGTTGTTTCATATGCTTCATTTGCATTCATATGCATTTGCCGAGTGTGTAATTGGTGCATTTTGAGTCTAAGTATGTCTTTTGTCCTTTGTTTTGTTTAGAGGTTCATTTCAAGGGTAACAAGATTGTCTTTTAGGTATGCTTTGGTTTGTTTCCGTTTCGGTTTGTTCGACAAGGTGAGGTTTTCTTTCTTTTAGTTAATACGACCTATATCCCTACGTGAATTCTGAAGCCCGCATGCAACTTATCTATATATATATATATATATATATAGATACTTGTTTGATATGTATTTTGTGGGAACTGGCCTTTTTGTTATGAAACGTTTGGAAAACGCTTTTATATATATACGCATGTTATATTTTCATTTGTTTGTTTTGAAAACAAGTTGGTGTGTGTGTGTGTCTTTGAAACTAGCAAGTTATAATTTTGAAAGATAACTCTGATTTTGAAAATGTAGAACTTTTGAACTTTGAATTTCGAACAATTTGAACTGGGCCCCAGAGATTTGTGCAAAGGAGCCCCAGGATGGGATTGGGCCGTCGGGTCACTCCTGAGTGTGATCTCCACTTAGAAAGGATCAACCCTAAACCCAGTAGGAGGTTTGGTGGGGGATGGGATCCTCGGGCGTGAGAGTCATGAAACTCACGACCCATACAGTATGAATGATAGCTAGGGTAGGATCCACCCTTCCATCACCCAGAGAAGAGGTATGTGTGTTTGAATTATGTTTTTGTTTGAATTTTATTCCGTATTTGAATATAAAAGGAGTTAGGTGGTTTGAAACTCGTACTCACTGAGTAGTGTGGTTTAGATTCTGAACTTGGTTCATGAAACGGGAGTGGATTCCTAATTATTATAATTTGGTTGATTTTAGCCTTCGGCCTTAACTCTTTTCTTTATATCTAGTATCACAACTTAAAATGTTTTAGATTGCAAAAACCACGCTCCGGTTCATGGAATTTATGAATTTGAATATGCTTTGATTTATGTATATGTACGTTTGAGTGTGTTAGCCCGCTCACCAGTCTTTAAGACTGACCCCTCCTCATTGTTTTCTTTTTCCCCTTTTTTTCTTGAGTTTGCACGTGCAAGATTTGGTTTGAGCTACGCTGTGACACCCCTGTCCCACATCGGGAAAGTATAAGGATTAAGTTCAGTATATAAGTTAAAAAGTCCAAGTATAACCAATGGATATCCCTTTTGGGTAGTGGTTTAGGCCTAATTTCAGGTTATACTCGGTGGGCTTGGAGACTTGCGCTCACGTCCAACAGGCCCGTGGACCCGGGGCGTGACAAATGGTATTAGAGCCGCTCGTTAGCCGCAGGATCTAAGTGCTATACGGGGCAAAGTGCTACGGACATGTGAGTCACCTCTTGAGCATGCGGGGCAAAGTGCGACATGTGTGGGAGCCACCTCTTGAGCCCAGAGGAGCCGCCTCTAGAGTCCCAACGCAGATGAGTCAGTCATGGGCAATATATCATGCCGCGACAAGGACGTCGCGATTCTGAAGGAGTGGTGATTATGACACCTCTGTCCCACATTGGGAAAGTATAAGGATTAAGTTCAATATATAAGTTAAAGAGTTCAAGTATAACCAATGAATATCCCTTTTGGGTAGTGGTTTAGGCCTAATTTCAGGTTATACTCGGTGGGCTTGAAGACTTGTGCTCGCGTCCAATGGGCCCGCGGACCCGGGGCGTGACATAGGCGGTGGTTTTCTTTTGAGTTGTTCGAGTCTTAGTTCAGGTCTTTTGCATGCTGCATCTTTACCTTTCCGCTTTGCTATTATGTATAAGTTTAAATATGTATATGATTTCGAACTTATGAATTTGTAAAATTTATTTGGCCCGAGATGGGCATGTTTGTATACCATGTGCTAATTTGAATTAGTTGGATTTTATATGTATGCTTGATGATCATGTTGCTTCCGTATGTGTTATGATTTTGTTACGCACTCTGAATTAGGATCTAGACCGCCTAGCGAGGTGTGATTTTGTTTGTCACCCGTTCATCGTAGCTTGATAGGTGTGCGGAGTCTTTATTTCGTTACGCGTGTCGGATTATAGGACGGGGGATTTAGTGCTCTGCGCTCCGGGTGCTACAATTCCTCCTTTGTCCAATTCTTCACCGTAGTTGTTACCTTGACCTTAACCTCCTTGTTCTAACCTTGAAGAATTCCCACAATCGAGCATTTCACATTCCATGGGTGAGAGTCTTCACATTCCCTCTCAAATGATAAACCTTAAATATTGATTCGAGTGTCTTGCTTGTCCTCTTTTTAAATCTAAAAGTTGAGCGGCCTCTTGTTTTACCTTAATTCGATCTTCAACTTCTTCTAAAATTTATAGTGTCTCGGTTCATCTCTACCTTCCCATTTTATTACTTCAACCTTGAAAAATCTTCTTCTTTCTTACCCCGAACCTAATTCTCGATCATAATCTCAATCTGAATTATCTTGACATAGCCCTTCACTCCGATAACTCAACCTTAATTCAAACTACCCCAACTTGATTGTAAATTTGAACATTGAATCTGAATGCGTTCAAGGTTTTTTCTTCACTTCTTTCTTGAGTGAAACAAGCCTCTTGAACCCGGTTGAACAACTTCGTTCGCGGAGTAGGAGCGTGTGTTTATTTAGGAGTTGTAACATCACACTCTTATACCATTAACTCAACCATACCAGTCTTCTTGCATGATTTAATTCCTATCTCGAGCTTGAACTCCCAACTTATAACCTGGTCAACTCTAATACTTCTCTTTATTTGGTACATCCTTTAAATCACCCGCATTTGAAAGAAAAGCTTGTAATGAATTGTTGTGATTAAGAAAATTGGTCGTGGTTTGATGTTTTATCAATATCCTTCAAATCACAACTCGACTCAATATAAATGCATTCCGGTTAGTAAGTGTATATGGCACATAATTAACATCAAAGCATGTATTGATGTAGGATGCAACACATAATTCAACAAAATTTAAATTAATCACATCCAATAATATAATTTCCATCAAATTATTAACAATTAATGTTCATGATCAATGCAATGCACATGTTGACAAGTTGTCCCTGAGCCGTTCGACCTAGACTTGACACGACATGATACGACACAAGAAACCCCGATTTTGTAACCTAGGGCTCTGATACCACTTTAGAATGTAGCACCCGCAACGATAGACACCACATCCCCCGCACTACAAGTCTAGTCCATACATGAATGGATAGTCCAAGCATGAAGGACTCACAGCGAACGGGTGACAAAATAAAAACAACCTGGCTAGGCGGAATCTAACCCTGTGCCAATTAATCAAGAATATCCAAAATGTGGTGCGAAATCAACAATTTTAAATACATGGATTCCGGCAATGGCTACCTGTGACGCCCCATAAATTATAATAATCGAATATATTATATATTTGTGTGTTTATAAAATATTAATATATTATTAATATTGTTATTGGGCCTAGATAAATAAAATTAGAAGTGTTGGGGGTGAAAATAGAATTTAGAAAAGTTTGCGGTAAAAAAAAAAGAAAAGGAAAAGAAAAATGAAAATCATGCAAAACCCACCCCCTTTTTTACATTATAACCTATGACCTAAAAACACACATACTCAAACACCTTGGGCACACACAAAACTCTCCCTAGACGAGAAAGCCATCATCGCCAATTTCTTATGCGACGATTCTCAGCCAAACCTCAATAACCCATAGTGTTTTTCAAACATCTAGACGAGGAGAATACGAATCCGTGGTCATCTTCAAGTTTTATCCAGAGACGAGAGAGAAAATTAAGTCGAAAGGTTAAGTTAGAACCTTGCCAACGGAGACGATTAGGCTAGAATTTCTATCGGCAACCATAGGGGTATTGGAGAGCTTGACAAGGCGAGTCCATAACTAATAATTAGTGGTTGAAAATCGCAGCAGTGGAGGTACGGTGGTGTCGGACGAATCACGGTAAACAGGGGTGATCTTTTCCGACGAATTTCCTAGTAACTTGAAGGTGGGCTTTAAAGGGTTCAATTTGGGTGATATATATCTGAAATCGGTTTGAATTAATTCCAGCTAATTTGCATTTAATTTGAGATTCAAATTTTAGGGTTTAGGGTTAGGATTGAAAAGGAGATTCTTGAATTACTCCCTAACCGGATTTAATCTGTTAAAATTGATTGAAATTTGTTGACGAGCGTAAAAAGATGATCGTTTTAGTTATTTTTGGGAAATTTTCCGGTGACGTGAGGTGGCAGTCCGGCGGCAGCGTGTGGCGGTCCGGTGGTGGTCCGACGACGGCGACCCGTCGAAAAAATACCAGAAAATTATTTATGACCTCCTGAACCTATCCGTACGATAATATTGATGATTTGATAGACGGTTAATACAATTGGGACTTAATTCTATTAAAACCGCATAATAATAATAATAATAATAATAATAATAATAATAATAATAATAATAATAATAATAATAATAATAATAATAATAATAATAATAATAATAATAATAAGGATAATTATAGTTATACAATATTAATAATAATAATAACAGTAACAATAATAATAATAATAATAATAATAATAATAATAATAATAATAATAATAATAATAATAATAATAATAACAACAACTGTAACAATAACTCCTAACAATGAAATAGATTGATTTTTGGTAATCATGATTACTATTATAAATATTGTAATGGTTATAATTATGATTATAATTATAAAGATTAATTAACCCTTGACCTTGATTGTTAAAATTAGTACAATAACAATTATAATGACTAATGCCATTATATTATAAGTGTGATTAACTAATTGTAAAGAATAGTTAAAGTTTAACCTTGAATTTGAAATCTATTTTGATCTGTACCTTGACGTGGGCCCCACACGATGGAATATATTGTACACATTAGATTAATTCAAGGACTAAGGGATATTTTCTAATATTATTTAAATATCTATCGGAACTTATATAATTGTTAATAAATACGCATGATAATTTTATATAATTGTTTATTAAACGAATTATTATTAATTGGGTTGAGAATGAGTTGGTAATAAACAGATTTATTATTAAACATGCCAATATTAACCAATTGATGTCGATATATTATGGAAATTAGTATTTAGAAATTATTAACCACGAACAATGGAATATGAGCTTAGCCAATTACCTTATTCTTGTCAGGTAATTTAGAGCAGCAGCAAACAGACTACGAAGCTCAACAGCCCTGACTGACAGGTGGGAATAACCTCTTCTTGTTGGAGACAAAACACAACCCTCGTACCCTACTATCTTTCTATCTGCTCCTATTCTTTTTGTTTGCTTCTATTATTCTATCTACTTTTATTCTTTCTGTCTGTTTCTATTATTCTTGGACTGTTCCTTGACTTATCTTTGACACTACTCCTTGAATTATTCTGAATTACCTTTTGAACTGTTTACTGATCTATTCTCTGAATTATCTCCTGAACTGTTTGCTAATCCGTTACTGTTTGTTGATCTATTCATTGAACTGTTACTGTACTGCCTACTGCATGTTCACTGCCTTGTGTTCTGAGCCTCTCATTGATAGCCATTTTTATGAATTGCTCTGTAAGCCTACCCTAAGCCTACCTAAGCTTGATTCTGTAACCGATTCTGTAAACCAATATGAAGGAGAATAACGACTGCGGGGACCCCAAAGTTCTTTAATTCCTTGGGTCGCACCCTTGGAATGACCATGCGTGCATCGCTGGTCTCTGTACTACCACTGCCCACTGACTACTGCCTGGACTGATCATGTGGGAAGGCGATACAAGGCGGGACCTATAACACTTGACCCTCAGTGAACATTATCTGTTTATCCTATTCTACATTTCTGTTATCGTTGTTACCGTTATTCTTCTGATGTACTCTGCTACCTTTCTGTTCATTATTCTTCTGATTTGTTCTACTATCTTTCTGTTCTTGATTATTGTGATCATTCCCACTGAGTCGTTTGACTCACGCTATATTTCCCTTTGTTTTGTTTTGTTCCCCAGAATGTGTAGATAGAGGATGCTACTTGGAAATGGAAATTGAGCTAGAAGAAACCTTATGCTCATTGGTTTGTATATGATAGGGACTAAATTTCAAGTACAAATAAGCTGGTTAAGGTGAGTTAGTCGGCCTATAGTGATGAATAGTATTACTACACTTTTGAAGTTAGATAAGTATGTCGACTTTCAATGTCCTTAGTGACTTATTTTTATAAATCAGATATGACTTTTATATTAGTGTTTACACAGGTTTCGCGGACTGACTGGTATCACCTGATGCCCGAATCCGTAGGCCTACTGTAGTGCCCGACAAGTGACGCCGCATCCCCCGCACCAAGACCCGACCCATGTATGAAATGGGGAATCCATACACGTGCCAAATCAAGGCGAACAAGAACACAAGTCACTCGCTAGGCTAGGCGGGACTAACCCTTAAACCAGTCAATCCAAAATTCTAAACAAAATCAGAGATGCAACAAGAAACGGAAGCAGAATATATGTACATCATAATCTATAATGAGCCACAGGCTTAACTTACAAAATTATACAAATAGTCACGGCCTTCGCAACCACAATCATGCATAAGCACCACAGGCGTTCAATAACTTAATGTAAGTGTAAGTGTAACATTAGACCTAAACTCAAATGCAAGACTCGAATCCCGCCTAGCACTCCAAACCTACTAGAAAAACTAAAAACAATCCGGGTTCAGTTTATAAGAGACTGGTGGGTATAAAAATACGGCATAATATATAATAATAATATAGAATTTAAACACCCACACATGCAAACCATAATCCCGTGCGAGGTTTTTAAAATATTTCCCGAGTGGGTGAAAACAAAATAAAACAACACTCGGGATTACAACGATCAATTTAATTCAATCATTCAATCGGTAATAAAGTGAGCCCGGTGAGTGGGTAAATTCTCCAAACTTCACCTCGTGTGTGATTTAATTAATTAATTCATTCATTAGCGATCATACGATATTCATTCATTCATTCGTTCATTCAATCATTATCATTCATTCATGCATTAACAATTAAACTTTTTTCCTCCGGGTGGTGAACGTTTCGTTTTGGGTTGAAATGTACCTTCCCGTCCAATGATATTGTCCTCAATGGATAGGTTTTGTGCCTCCTTGCCATGTACCGACCCAGGAGAAGGCGTCCACCCATTCATTAACCAATGGGGTTATGTGAATCCCCCAATTGGCACTCAGCTCCCATTCCTCGCTAAAACTCCTAACGAGGGGCGGTATCGCCGTCATTCATTGTGGGACTAACACATAGGATCACCGTCGGCCCTTGCTTCCTCGGATAGCTACATGCATTAAGTCCCTGGGCCCGTGTATTCATTCATGTTCTCGCCAAAACGTTTGGTTGGAATTTCATAAAAGAAGGGGGTTTAACAATTAAAAATCATAGACTCCTTGAAATATACACATTGGAATATATCGGGTCTGTTTTATCTAATACAAGAGAAACCCACCTGTTACACCTTACTGAACAAGCACGAAGACATGAAAGTGTCCTATGAATCCGGCAAGTCTCCGCCCTGGAGAAAATTGTACAATTGACAAAGTGGTGCACTCGTGAGACACAAGACTCTAAATGAACCATATATGACGCACGACAATACATTAATGTGATAGGACATGCATAAGAAATAACAATGTGCTATGAGGATTTTCATGTGCACAATTAATGCCACTTAGTCACATAAACGAGCCATTCATTCATTGCACGAATAAATAATGTTTGTTCATTATCATTCTTTCCATAAATATCAATCATTCATTCAATATTCAATTCATAATACATTATAATAAATGTTAACAATTCACATAATTAATTAGAGGTGAAAGGAATCTATTAAACACATAATGAATGCATTGGTTGCAAAAAGAGTCACATTATAGCACTTAAACGTTCAAGCATAATAGTCACGTTTATACATCATATATCAAACTACAATATCATATAAACATGTTTAAGGCAAAAGAGATCAATTTAAACACATAAGGAAGTTAAGGGAGTGAAAGGACCGCAAGGAAACAGATTTTGGTAAAAGCTGGCAGTTTTGGAAATGCGCAGGCTGTAGTAAAATGGAAATATCTTGAGTTCTAGAAGTTAGAATTAAGTTTTGTTTGTGGGATATGAAACTAGACAAGGAGGGATTTCCTATGATATGTGGTTCGAATTGTGGTTCAAAGCAAGGTGAAAATGGCGTAGGCTCGAAGTTGGCCGAAAGCAGATTCTCGATGAAATGGCGACACCAAAATTGATTGAGTAAATCTCACAAACCAGAAAATATATTGAGTTTATTCCAATTGGAGAATGTTCTAGACTTCAAGAGGTTTGTGTGGTTAATGTTTCAGGTCAATCGGAGTTCGTATGAGGGGGTTACGGCCATGATAAAGTTGCACAAAATGTACAATCGCCTAGACAACTCGAAAGTAGCTCAATTTGAGGTTGCGGCCGCGACCATAATTCAGCTCAAATGGGGTCGCGGCCACTACCACCTTCTCCAGAAATAGCCCAGCATAATCTAGGTTGAAACATAACTAAAATTGGGTCACGCCCTTTTTCCAATCGCGGGCGTGACTAGGTGTAACAGCAGAAAAAAAGAAGTTTTGCAGCCCCTATTCTTCGACAAAACTGGCAGCAGCACTTACGCAGCAACAACAAGGAAAGTAAATCAAGCATGTGTTCTCCAAGTTTCATCCAAATTCCAACAATGGTGATTCAATTTTCAGCCATTATACACGAAACTCATGCTTGGAATTTTTACAAGGAAGTCACATAGATCACAAATATATCTTGAAACAAAGAAATGAAACAAAGTATGGCAAGAATTTATCCAAAATGCATTTTAACCTAACTATTCATGTACTTAATGAAAACATGCTCTAATCTCCAAGAAAATGAGCAAGAGCTGATGCAAAATAAAGGTAGGGAGATGGAGATCACAAAATAATAATCACCTTTTGAGTTCGATGAAGAATGATGGCCGAATGAGCAAGAAATCGCCAAAATGATTAGTTACTGCCCTTCTTTCTTTTCTTCCTTCCTCTCTCACGTTTTGTTGCTTCTTTCTCTTTTACTTTTGACTGAACGAGATCAGGGCCAAAATGGGGTGGAAGATGAGTGAATAAGGTTTAATTTGATATAAACTAGGGGCAGTTTGGTCAAGTATTGAGTAAGTTATGGGCAAAACGATAAAATGTGGAGAATCTGTCACTCGGCCTTGTTTCGGGGAAAATTCGGGGAACCAAACGAGCTTAGAAAAATATGAGGCAAAGTTCTTTAGCTTTCAATCTTCGTTTTGAGTCAAACACGACTTTCAGAATTCGAATCCGAATTCCCGAGCTCAAGGTATGCCTTCCGGAACACAAGGTGCGCTAAAGCAAGTTAGGCCCTCGTGTCCGCAACAATTAAGATATGGTACGTTACCATATCAAACAAGTCCAAAAAAGATAAACGAGCATATAGTCAAATTCATAACACTTAGTATTCATGCTTGGTAAGTTATCACAAAATCAAAATTAAATTCGGACTTAAACGGATTAAAAACAATTTAAAAAAGGTTAAAACGTTCAATTCTTCAAATAAAACACTTAACACATAATTTCATGTAAATTTCAATTAGCAGATAAATATCATAATAAGCATGCATAAATAATTAATTAAAACACATGTAGCACGTCTCGTGGTGTCATACCTGTACGGCCGAAAAACCGGGGAGTTACAACCTCTCCCCCCCTTAAAAGAATCCGTCCTCGGATTCATTGCCTCGGGCTCGGACTCTCAGAAAACTTCCCCGACAAGAATTAGTTCGAGTCAGGTCTTCAGGTGACGAAGGGGATCTTCAATGCACTAGGAGCACGATCTATTGTTAAAGCAATCTTCCATCCTCAAGAGTATTTGGAATCTTTAACGTTGTTCCATGAACTATGTTGCCTAATAACGACCCTTGTCTTACCGAAAACCTAAACACCCGAGGTTTAAGCTGCCACCAGAGGCAAGCTACATAGATAACAAGCAACACAAAAAAACCCCGTCTTTCGGACAAAAATTTGAGAGAGACCCGTTTCCCCGTAAGCAACGAGAGAACCCCATCTCTCAGACAACAAAGAGAGAAATCCGTCTCTCAAGTAGCAAGGAGAGAACCCCGTCTCTTGAACAACGATGAGAGAACCCCGTCTCCCAAAAACAAAATAAAAGAATTCAAAACACAAATACGGTCAAATTAAGAAATAACATTAAGGAGAAGGCATCAAAATACCAATTACAAGAATTTGCAAGCACATAAGTCACACGAGGGCAAGTAATACTCATCATCAACATCAATCATCAATCGTATAAAAGCAGTTAACACAATAAATTACCAAAGCACACACTCTCAAATTTATTTAAGTTAAAACACATGTATGCATATACCATGGATGTTTTGGGTATCGTTCACCGTGATAAGGAAAATTGGGAGTTGGTTGTTCCATTGCTCAAAAAGAGATCGGACCTAAAAGCTGGCTTGGTGCTTCATTTGTCTTTGATATCTTTGGTGTGCCCGGGGTGAAAGGATGATAGATCTTTTCTTTGCCCTTGATTCCACTCCGACTCTTACTCTTCCTTACCATCTCTCTTGGTGAAGTTCTTGGAGTTTGAATCTTCTATCCTTACCGATACCTTAATCAGCTATACTCGAGGATAACTACATCTAAGACTTTTAATAGTTCGGTTTCCTCTCTCACGATAGTTATCCCCACGGTTCTCCTTTCCCAAGTTTTTCTTCAACCAAGTTGAGATCATTGGTTTTGAAGCTAGATCAATCGTCTCGTGGATCGTTTCTCATCTTTTATTTAAATTATCACTTCATTCTCGTCAAACTTTGACATGTGCATTCGGTTCTGACCCCTTACATCCCTAATTCATATACGATACCTTCTTGATAAATCTTGACACTTAATGTAATCCTTTAACAAACATCCTCTTCCGATTTCTTCGTATCTCATAATTTTTCCCAAATCATCTTAAACGAACGACCGACGGCTTAGTAAGGGTTACTTCTTGGGTGCTGTCTGAGTTCCTTCGATATATGGTTAGTTTGCCCCCTTTTTAAGCATAACCATGAATTTAATTGATATCTTGGACGTGCTCTCCCCCTTAAAAGTTTCCGGCTTCTCATATAAACTCTATTCCTCGGTTTAGTCAAAATTCCTGATTCGCCTGAAATGAGCAATCCCTGTTGAGGGTTACATTCGGTGTATTCTTCTATTTGACCTAAGGTCAACAATTGGGATAATTTCATGAATCCCTTTTGCTTTGCCAATCCTCGTCTAATTCTCTCGAAGTCCAAAATCCCAATCTCTTTTCTTGTTCGACCCCAACACTTAATCTCTGATCCACAATGTCCCCCAAGACTTTTGCTCGGCAGTACTTTGATTGAAACAGCAGTTAGAATATCGAGCGAATGCGGTGTTCTGACAAGTAAACACTAGAATGATGTATGCTAGGTTAAGATGCCGAGTACATGTAACACACAAATTCACTTTAGCAAATGCAACATCAATTTGAAATTTATAATATTATCACGCATAGAATGGAAATTAAATTAATTAAATACGATGTATGATGCACGTGCTATGAATGCATTGAACTTGTCACCGTAGCAGTGCTTTTAGCACGAGATCTCGTCCATTGTTTTTTATATTGCCCACATAGATTGAGGGTGGTTCTTCGAGCATTTGTAATTTTTCATGGCATTCCTCTTTGATCCCTTGTAGCAATTGGAGGTCTAGAAGGCCCGTGAAATGTCGCAACTTGAAATTCTCCATGATCCTCGTACTATGCATCTTCGTCATTTGATAAATCAACATCCCATGCCTCCATGCTTATCTCTTTGTCTCCCGGAACCTTTCAACTCGTGACTTGTGCCCCGCGATGCATACTTGTTGAAGGTCTTTTGGAATTCATAAAGGAAGGAGGTTGAGGAACTCCTTGTGGTTGGGCCTTCTACTACGAACCTTAAGCGAGCAAGATAACCTTTTAAGAAAGGCCTTGAAGATCCTATATCTATTTTGGTACCTCGTCGTATGCTAACCACCCCTCATCTAAAAGATGAGGTTTGTTGTCTAAGTTGACCGAAATTTTATCCTACGATCCACAACTCAATTTGAATATAGATGCATGTAGATTAGTATATGCTTATGGCACGTAATTGAATCATCCAATGTATATTAAAAGCAAAATGCAATAACTAAATAACAAAATTGAAAGAAAATCACATATAGTAAGTAAATTTTCAACAATTCATAACATTTCACGACAAAAATCAATGCAATACACATGTTAACAAGTTGTCCCTATGTCGTACGACCTAAACTGACTCAATCACGACTCGAGAACTCCGGATTTGCAACCTGGAGCTCTGATACCACTTAAGGATATAACGTCCGGCGCGTGACACCACATCCCCTGCACCAAGACCCGACCCATGTATGAAATGGAGAATCTATACACGTGCCAAATCAAGGTGAACGAGGACACAACTCACTCGCTAAGCTACTAACCCTTAAACCAGTTAATCCAAAATTCCAAACAAAATCAGAGATGCAACAAGAAATGGAAGCAGAATATATGTACATCATAATCTATAATGAGCTATAGGCTCAACTTACAAAATTATAGAAATAGTCACGGCCTTCGCAGCCTCAATCATGCAAAAGCGCCACAAGAGTTCAATAACTTAATGTAAGTGTAAGTGTAACATTAGACCTAAACTCAAATGCAAGACTCAAATCCCGCCTAGCACTCCAAACCTGCAAGAAAAGCTAAAAACAATCTGGGTACAGTCTATAAGAGACCGGTGGGTATAAAACATGGCATAATATATAATAATAATACAGAATTTAAACACCCACACATGCTGTAACATCCCGTTCGTTCGACATATAAGCTACGCTACATTTCAACCTTTTATGTGTTTAATTATGTGATTTTGTGTTTTACGTGGCCCTATTTTGAACTCTTTTAGAGTTTAGGGGTCTTTTTGTAATTTTATCTTTTTAGGGGTTTTTCGGTCATTTCTCGTTCGATCGAGATTTTGACCATTTTAACCTCTTTAGCGCATTCGGGGTATCGAGACGAGTCCGTAGACTCTGAGTGTGCCAATTCTGACTTCGTTAGCCTTTGCACCCGATCATTTTGCACGCGAGGACCCGGGATAAAAGACCCGAATCCTCGTTTTTCGTACCAAACAGGTCAGCAGCTCTCTCTCTCTCTCCCCGCTCTTTCTCTCTCCTCTCTCACGATACACTCACACACACTCAAGGTGTGAAAACATGCACAACCAGGAACTCGATCGTTTCTGGACCGAATTCGACGAATCAATAGTCCATTTCGAAGATCTCGATGACGCGGTCACAACCGTACCATGATCTCGGACCGACGGGGGAGATATCGCCGGATTTCAGTCGTGCCTGGAGGGGGTGGCGGAGTCGCCACTTCATCGGCCTTTCGCGGCAGTTTCCGGCCACCTTTTTGAGACACACGCCCCAGAGCCAACAAGAAGACTCTATCCATTTGACGTTGGTGGCGCAGCCAAAGGCCACCGGACGGCGGCACACGCGCCGTCTGATGTTGACGCGGCGGCGGCACGTCACTGTAGCGGCGTCTCCCGCTGCGTTTCGGTGACTTTTCCTGATGACTGAAGGTGGTTTCCCACCTTTTCCGACCGCCTGAGCTTGTTTCCGGCGTTATTTTAAGCGATTGGTGACTGTAGGTGGCGGAACAGCAGCGGCGAAGCGGTGGTTCGCGGTGGAGGCCTATTCCGGGGATATTTTTCGGCGACCACTATATAGCTTTCGAAGAGCTCATCACGGGTAAATCGATGCTTCTTTCGGATTCGATTTTCGTTCACCAGTTTGGAAGTAATTTGATTTTGAAGATTTTGCGATTTCGTATTGTTAGATCTGAAATTCGAGACGATTGGCTTGGAATTTTCAGAAATTAATCGAGGAATGCGGTTTCGTATTGTTAGATCTGAAATTGGAGACGATTGGCTTGGAATTTTTAGAAATTAATCGAGGAATTGGAACGAGCACGAAGAGTACTTGCACGGGTGAATTTTCGGGATTTTTCCGACATGCTCCGGTGGCGGCAGAGCGGCGGCCCGCCACTATTTCGGTGGCTCCGGTGGCGGCATTCCGTCTGGCTTCGGACAGTTTGTCCACCTCGTTGTGGTGAGTCTAACGCCACTTTCCGTTCGTCAATCGGATGTCCGATTGATTTGTTGTGATTTATTTTGTGTAATTTGAATATTTGAAATTGTTTTAATTGCAATAAATTGCGTATTGTTGTAATTGTCGATCAATATGTACTCCATTATATGTGAAATCAGGTATCGAATGAAATGTGATATGTATGGATATTTCGATTCGCAAATTGAATTTTGATATGTCGAATTTGTGCTATTTGATTGAGTTAGAGGGGGTGTATGTGTAATTTTCCCTAAATATGTAAATTGTATGACTTCAATTAATTAAACCTTCTCACTTGGTAAATAAATATGCTAATCACGATTATGTTAAAGAAATTGTTATGTCTAACCTTGAAACTTTGAATTAAGGTTTAATCACGTAAATTGGAATTTAATCTATTATGAAATATATATGAATTTGTAATGCATCGAAAAATTACATAAAACTATGAATGATTGAATAACTTAGTTATCTCTCATTTGTGCACTTTACGACTTAGTTGGAATTTGGTATGTAACTATGTGATCTTTAAATAATTTCGTAGCATACTATTATATGGTTTATTTGGCTTGTAATACACGATTTTCATATGAACTACGATATATGAATGTAATTTATTTATTTTGTAAATACGCATCATATGTAGTTCGTTTTGTGTGTTCTTGAACATGCCCTAATGTCTAATATGATTTCATTCGACTATATAATGTTTTCTTTTGCACGTAATTGATATGAATTTGAACCCTGCTTATGTGATTGCATTTGCTAAGTGCTCGAGCATTTGCCGTATGTCTCTGTGTGGTTGTCTGAGTCTAAGTCTGAGCCCTGTGTTGTGTTTTGTGTGCTCAGTTGGTACTGGTGCACCTGGGGTGGTGACAAGTGAGTCGTGCAGGTTTCGGGGTGGACCATTTGCTTGGGTTTGGCTTTGTTTGGTGCCAAGTGAGGTTAGGATATAGTTATACCCTATCATAACGTGCTCGTTTTTGAATGCATGCGGTTTATAAGCCTTATGTATATGTAGATATGTTCGAAGTATGTATTCTGCTGGTTTTGTCATATAATTTGATTTGAAAACTACAAAACGCTATGTATGAGCCTATGTATGCTTAGTTTCAGTTTTGTTATGATTTTGAGGTCAGTGTGTGTGATATGTATGTGCATTATGATAAGGACGATATGCATGACATATGTCTGTCTGTATGTCTGTTTGAACTTTTGAACAATTTGAACTGGGCCCCGGATATTTGTACGAAGGAGCCACGGGATGGCATTGGGTCGTCGGGTTACTGCCGAGTGCAGTCTCCATCTATCTAAAAGGATCAACACGAAATCCACCAGGAGATTGGGGGAGGACGGAGTCCTGAGGGTTTGAGCGGCATTGAGCACTCCCCTCGATTGTTTGTGGATGGTTAGGGTATGTACAACCCTTCCATCACCCGGAGAAGATGTATGTATGTCTGACTTTGATTTATGTTTGACTCTGAATTTAAATATGATCTGAGGAGTTGGTTGGAACTTGAACTCGTACCCGCCAAGTGTTCTGTCTATCTGTCATAAGTTCGTGAAATGGGGGTAGATTCTTAAATTAAGATAAATTTTTTTATACTTTTAAACTAATAAAATATGTTCCGATATGTGTGCTAAGTCTGCATGAATTTAAACGTATGTTTTGCTCAGTCTATAAGTTATGTTAAGTTTTGTTCGTTCTGTTTTGATAAGCCATATATATATATATAATAACGAACCAATGTTTTGGCATGCAAAAACTAATCCCGGATTCACGAACATTTATTTTGGACCGTGTTGTGCTCTATATATATGTTGGTGTGTGTGGATAGCCCCTCGCTCAGTCTTTGGACTGACCCCTCCCCCTTTATGTTTTTAGTTGCAGGTTCAGGTTTTGGAGTTCGAGCTAGGCGGCTTTGAGTCGGTTTTGTCGAGTTTGTGTCTGTCTGTTTGATTTGTTAAGTACTTTGTTTTGAATTGTGTAGGCAACTATGTATATGATATATTTTATGCAGGTTTGTACTTATGATTTGAATGTATGGAATTCGGGAAAGGTTAGGACAGGTGCTCGGATTAGATGAACCCATTGTGATTTTATGATTATTTGGGACAGGTTTCTAGGGCAAGTTGAACCCGTTTTGTTGTATAGTTATTCGGGACAGGATAGGACATGTTTTCTTGATTAGTTGAACCTGTTTAGTTGATGTTGATTTACATTCTGGAACGTATAATTTATGCTTAGTGTTTGAAGTTTTTAAAAGTTCGTATATTTGTATCGCTTTTGCATTCAGATTTTGCATATTTTTACTTATACAGGGTTTAGGTATCGCCTAGCTTAGGTTGGATTTTCGTTTGTCACCCATTCGTTGTGACTTGGTGCGTGTGCGGACTTTCCATTTCGTACACGTGTCGGATCATAATACTGGGTGTGGTGCCCCACCGCTTGGGGTGCTACACATGCAAGCCATAATCTCGTGCGAGGTTTTTGAAATATTTCCCAAGTGGGTGAAAACAAAATAAAATAACACTCGGAATTACAACAATCAATTTAATTCATTCATTCAATCGGTCATAACGTGATCCCGGCGAGTGGGTAAATTCTCCAACCTTCACCTCGTGTGTGAATTAATTAATTAATTCATTCATTAGTGATCATGCGATATTCATTCATTCATTCGATCATTCAATCATTATCATTCATTCATGTATTAACAATTACACTTTGTTCCTCCGGGTGGTGAACGTGTTATTTTGGGTTGAAGTGTACCTTCCCGCCCAACGATATTGTCCTCACTGGGTAGGTTTTGTTCCTCCTTTCCATGTACCGACCCAGGAAAACGTGTCCACCCATTCATTGACCAAATGGGGTTACGTAAATCCCCCAATTGGCGCTCAGCTCCCATTCCCTACTAAAACTCCTAACGAGGGCCGGTATCGCCGTCATTCATTGTGGGATTAACACATAGGATCACCGTCAGCCCTTGCCTCCTCGAATAGCTACATGCATTAAGTCCCTGGGCCTGTGTATTCATTCATGTTCTCGCCAAAACGTTTGGTTGGAATTTCATAAAAGAAGGGGGTTTAACAATTAAAAATCATAGACTCCTTGAAAACGACTCGATATATATATAGTACCTTTGGCTTGAAATATACACATTGGAATATATCGGGTCTGTTTTATCTAATACAAGAGAAACCCACTTGTTACACCTTACTGAACAAGCAAGAAGACACGAAGACATGAAAGTGTCCTATGAATCCGGTAAGTCTCAGCCCTGGAGAAAATTATACAATTGACAAAGTGGTGCACTCGTGAGACACAAGACTCTGAATGAACCATATATGATGCACGATAATACATTAATGTGATATGACATGCATAAAAAATAACAATGTGCTATGAGGATTTTCATGTGCACAATTAATGCCACTTAGTCACATAAACGAGCCATTCATTCATTGCACGAATAAATAATGTTTGTTCATTATCATTCTTTCCATAAATATCAATCATTCATTCAATATTGAATTCATAATACATTATAATACATGTTAACAATTCATATAATGAATTAGAGGTGAAAGGAATCTATTAAACACATAAGGAATGCATTGGTTGCAAAAAGAGTCACATCATAGCACTTAAACGTTCAAGCATAATAGTCACGTTTATACCTCATATATCAAGCTACAAAATTCGTGAACATATCATATCATATCATTCCATAAGCCATTAATATCATATAAACATGCTTAAAGCAAAAGAGATCAATTTAAACATATAATGAAGTTAAGGAAGTGAAAGGTGCGCAAGCAAACGGATTTTGGTAAAAGCTGGCAGTTTTGGAAATGCGTAGGTTGTAGTAAAATGGAAATATCTTGAGTTCTAGTAGTTGGAATTAAGTTTTGTTTGTGGGATATGAAACTAGACAAGCAGGGATTTCCTATGATATATGGTTTGAATTTTCGTTCAAAGCGAGGTGAAAATGGCGCAGGCTCGAAATTGGACGAAAGCAGATTCTCGATGAAATGGCGACACCAAAATTGATTGAGTAAATCTCACAAATCAGAAAATATATTGAGTTGATTCCAATTAAAGAATGTTCTATACTTCAATAGGTTTGTGTGGCTAAAGTTTCAGGTCAATCGGAGTTCGTATGAGGGGGTTAGGGGCATGACAAAGTTGCATAAAATGTACAATCGCCCAGATAACTCGAAAGTAACTCAATTTGAGGTTGCGGCGGCGACCATAATTCAGCTTAAATGGGGTCGCGGCCACTACCACCTTCTCCAGCAATAGCCCAGCATAATCCAGGTTGAAACATGACCAAAATTGGGTCGCTCCTTTTTTCAGTCGCGGGCGCGAATATGCGTAACCGTAGAAAAAAAGAAGTTTCGCAGCCCTTGTTCTTTGACAAAACTGGTAGCAGCAGCAGGGGACACTTCCAGGCAAGAAAGGAGCATGAAAAGGAAGCAAAAACAATAGAAATCATGCAAGGAAGGCAACACAATCACACACAACAGCAGCACTTACGTAGCAGCAACAAGGAAAGTAAATCAAGCAAGTGTTCTCCAAGTTTCATCAAAATTCCAACAATGGTGATTCAATTTTCAGCCATTATATACGAAATTCATGCTTGGAATATCTACAAGGAAGTTATATAGATCCCAAATATAGCTTGAAACAAAGAAATGAAACAAAGTATGGCAAGAATTTATCCAAAATGCATTTTAACTTAACTATTCATGTACTTAATGAAAACATGCTCTAATCTCCAAGAAACTGAGTAAGAGCTGATGCAAAAGAAAGGTAGGGAGATTAAGATCACAAAATTATAATCACCTTTTGAATTCGACGAAGAATGATGGCCGAACGAGCAAGAAATCGCCAAAATGAATAGTTGTTGCCCTTCTTTCTTTTCTTCCTTCCTCTCTCACGTTTTGTTCCTTCTTTCTCTTTATCTTGTGACTGAACGAGATCAGGGACAAAATAGGGTGGAAGATGTGTGAATAAGGTTTAATTTGATATAAAGTAGGGGCATTTTGGTCAAGTATTGAGTATGTTATGGGCAAAACGGTAAAATGTGGAGAATCTGTCACTCGATCTCATTTCGGGTGAAATTTGGGGAACCAAACGAGCTTATAAAAATATGACGCCAAGTTCTCTAGCTTCCAATCTTCGTTGCTAGTCCAACACCACTTCCGGAATTCGAATCCGAATTCCCGAGCTCAAGGTATGTCTTCCGGAACACAAGGTACGCTAAAGCAAGTTAGGCCCTCATGTCCCCAACAATTAAGATATGGTGCGTTACCATATCAAACAAGTTCAAAAAAGATAAAAGAGCATATAGTGTTGGAAAACACGAATCAGAAAGCAGCGGAATTTAAAAAAATTTTCCCAACAAAAGGACCTTGAACTCGCAATCGTGTAACCAAATTCGTAAAGATAGAAAACTTACTTTTCCTTTATTCTTTCTTGAAGCGTTTCAAGCCACCCAAGAATGCTCTTCTCGTGGCTTGATCCCCTCTCCTTGGTAAAGCTCGAATCTTCAAACTTCTAACTTGAAGTCTCTAGAGAAAGTCCACCAACTTGATCACAATCTAACTAGTAAGGATGCTAGTTCTCTAGTTAGTGTTTAGGCTCAACCTAGGGTTTAATTTAATTCTTGGAGAAAGGAAGGTGTTCAACACATGAACCAAGAATTGTCAATTAGCTCTAAAGGAGCTCGAGCTCCCCTATTTATAGGGAGAGGGTGCCGATCCAAATCCTTGTTGGGAAAGGATTTGGTTCCTCTCTCTCCTATTACTTGATCATCAAGTATTTTCCAACTTTGACTTTGAATTCTAATTCTAGTCAACTTTGAAGAGAGCTAAAAATATCCAAACTATTTTTGGATAATTTTATACTTTATTTATTATAAAATAAATAACTTATTTTTATCTAATTAATTAATTCGTAATTAATTAACTAGATTATTTTCTCCAAAATTAGACTTTCTTTTTAATTCAAAATTAAACCAAAGTCCATTAAATAATTAACACATTAATTATTTAACATAATCACGTTTGGCACACGTGTCTTAATGACACGTGTCCAATCACGTGAGCCACACGTGTGATTTCACACGTGTGGAACCCCTTAGGCTCGATTAACTCGTTTAATCATTTTTAAGCCTCAACTCATGTAACCAAGTTGTTGTGTGTGACCCTCTAGGTTCTCAATTCAATTAGCAGTGACCCTAATTAATTAATTCACTAACTAATTAATCAGTCCACAGATTAAACGACCATAGTCTAGCAACAGGTGTTTAACCCCTAGCTGAATTGGAATGTTCGGATTCGACAGAACCTTTAAGTCATTGATTCATGTGAGATACAATCCTCCTACTTACTATCTCTCAACCAAGATCTAGGGCAAGGGAATAATCAGAACCCTAACAATCCGGTCTTAAAGCTAAGTGCATTTCATATCCATTTGATCTCAATCCAAGAAACCCTTTTCTTGATGTCTTGATCTACTGCCTTGGCTAAGGACTCCATATGGCATATGAATGACTTACACAATAAGAGATCACCTTGCAAATGCAAGTGTAGGTCCTATCTTGATTCTCATTCACTTTCATGAATCACATGTGCAGCCCCAGCATAAGCCTTGAATCAGTTGTCTAAGGCGACACCCTTTAAAGCTTATACCTAAGACTACAGAGTTAACTCATAAAGTGAGAAGGAACCTCAAGTCTAAGGATCAATTAATCACATCAATGACTCGTGAGATATTTCCTAATCTGGAAGTTTCCATTTCCTGAAATAGAAACTTCCTTTCCCATTTAGGAATGTTCTCACACGGGGCACCTCAGTGAACTTACTTATTAAAGTAAGCACCCTCATGTATCACGCACGTATCAGCTATACACTTTGCACCTCCATGAAACAAGGTGGTCCTTCTTAAGGGCGTGATCCCACAAGCAAGCCTTAGAGGAGTCAAGTTGACACTCCCACTGTCTGTAGGACTCATCGGCTTGGAGTATTTTACTAATCATGACTTATGTGATATAGGGCTCGTTTTATGAACCATTTCACCTAAATGGTAGAGTCCTAAAGTCATCAGGATTAGGGGAGTTCTCATACATGCACAGCTAAAGTAAACGCATACCAAACAAGAGCATATAAAGAAGTGTTGCCCCAATTCGTTATTTTATTCAAAGATTGTCTGTGATTACAATAAGGAAAAGCACAAAGCGGATATACAATCGGCTTTCTAGGGCACTATTCCTAACAATCTCCCACTTGCCCGTCAAAGCCATTCTAAAGCTACTCTAAGTCCCATCTTCTGAAGATGACCTTGGAAAGCTTCTCGACTAAGGGGTTTAGTAAGTGGATCTGCCACGTTCTCTGCTGATGTGACCCTCTCAATTAGCACATCTCCTCTTTTGATAATATCACGGATTAGGTGATACTTCCTCATAATGTGCTTGGTCCATTGGTGAGATCTTGGTTCTCTTGCTTGAGCAACCGCCCCAGTGTTGTCACAAAACACAGTAATGGGGTCTTTCATGCTAGGAACAACATTCAATTCTTGAATGAAGTTTCTAATCCAAACACCTTCCTTAGCTGCATCATTTGTAGCTAAGTATTCGGCCTCAGTGGTCGAATCAGCAGTGGTAGTTTGCTTGGAACTCTTCCAACTCACTGCTCTGCCGTTTAGGCAGAAAATGTATCCTGACATTGACTTAAAATCATCTAAGTCAGATGCAAAGCTTGCATCGCAGTATCCTTCGACAGTAAGATCTTTCTGACCTCCGTAAACTAAGAATAAATCTTTAGTACTCTTTAAGTACTTAAGAATATTCTTCACGGCAGCCCAGTGACCATCTCCAGGGTCAGATTGGAAACGACTTGTTACACTAAGTGCATAAGCCACATCCGGTCGAGTACATAACATTGCATACATTATGCTACCTATTGCTGATGCATAAGGTGTATGAGTCATTCTTTCCTTCTCAAGGTTAGTCTTAGGACACATCTTCTTTGAAAGACATGTTCCTACACTCATAGGAAGGTTCTTAACCTTTGCTGACTCCATATTGAATCTCTTCAATACTTTGTCAATGTACATCGACTGTGATAATCCTATTAACCTTCTAGATCTATGTCTATAGATTTTGATTCCAAGGATATAGGACGCATCACCAAGATCTTTCATCTCGAATTGGTTCGATAATCATAACTTAGTCACTTTCATGTCATCCTTCGAATTCCCAATAAGAAGGATGTCATCAACATAAAGTACTAAGAATTGCACTGAGGTCTCCAATTCCTTTCTATACACACATGATTCATTCGAAATTTGGATGAAGCCAAACGCTTTGACCGATTCATCAAATCGAATGTTCCAATTCCTAGAAGCCTGTTTCAATCCATAGATTGATCTTTGGAGTTTGCAAACCCTTTGCTCACTCCCACTGAATGTGAAACCTATGGGTTGCTCCATATAAATGTCTTTGTCAATGTCACCATTGAGAAAGGCAGTTTTCACATCCATTTGCCATATCTCATAGTCATAATATGCAGCAATGGCAAGCATGATCCGAATAGACTTTTGCATTGCAACTGGTGAAAAGGTTTCGTCAAAGTCCACGCCGGGTCTCTCAGTGAATCCTTTTGCAACCAGTCTTGCTTTGTAGGCTGGAATGCTTCCATCAACTACAAGCTTTCTCTTAAAGATCCATTTCCAACCTATGGGTTTGACCCCATCAGGCAAATCTACCAAGGTCCAAACTTGGTTGGAGTTCATGGAATCCATTTCGGATTTCATGGCTTCTGTCCATTGTTCAGAGTCAGAATCTGAAAGTGCCTCCTCATATGTTAAAGGATCATTATCCTTTTGAGAGATTTCATGGAAGAATCCATACCATCTCTCCGGCTGTCTAGGAGTGCGTTCAGAACGCCTTAGAGGAGGATTTTCATATGTATCGAAATTCGTGATTGGTTGTGGTTGATCAGAGTGGGACGTTTCTTCAGTGGGTGGTGTGGGGTCACTTTGTACTTCTTCTAATTCTATGATCTTTTCTTTCTTTTCTTTAAGGAACGGTTCCTCAAGAAAAGTGGCATTTCTGGAAACAAACACCTTTTGCTCAGATTGATCATAGAAGTAGTATCCTATGGATTCCTTAGGATAACCTACAAAGTAGCATAAGTTAGAATGAGATTCTAACTTATCTCCCACTGTCCTCTTCACGTAAGCAGGACAACCCCAAATTCTTAAGTAAGAATAACTAGGGATTTTACCATGCCACATTTCATAGGGCGTTTTAGGGACTGACTTAGAGGGAACTAGATTCAGAATCTTTGCTGCACTTTCTAGGGCATAACCCCAGAAAGAAGGTGGTAAGTCAGTGAAACTCATCATGGAACGAACCATATCAAGTAGGGTTCGATTCCTTCTCTCAGAAACTCCATTAAGCTGAGGAGTTCCCGGAGGAGTCCACTGAGAGATAATCCCATTATCCTTGAGATGATTAAGGAATTCTTCACTAAGATATTCGCCTCCTCGATCAGATCGAAGTGCTTTGATCTTGTGACCAGTTTGGTTCTCAACCTCCTTTTGAAATTCTAAGAATTTCTCAAAAGCTTCAGATTTATACTTCATTAAGTATACATAACCATACCGACTAAAATCATCAGTGAAGGTTATGAAGTACTGATGATTGTTTCTAGTGCTTACACTAAGCGGTCCACAAACATCAGTATGGATCAAATCCAAAACCTCAGTGGCACGTTCCACAGTTCCTTTAAAAGGGACTTTGGACATTTTTCCTTTGAGACAGGATTCGCAAGAAGTTAACTCTTTGAGATCATTTTCAGAGAATGATCCTAAAGTGTTTATCTTGCTAATTCTGTTCTTGGAAATGTGTCCTAATCTAGCGTGCCATAAGGGAGCTGAAACTTTGTCATCTCTCTTACGCTTCGTTTCTCGTTGTATATTCATTATATTGATATTCTGAGTTAGGTAAAGTCCATTACTTAGAGTACCGATATGAACGGAAGAGTTGTTCCGTTTGATAAAATATTTACCATTCTTAATATAAGTTTCATAACCTTCACAATCTAATATTGGAACTGAAATTATATTACGAATAATGCTCGGTACATAAAGGACTTTATTTAATACTAACTCAAAACTACCCAAATCTAATCTAATTGTGCCTAAAGCTCGAGCTTCAACGTTTGAGCCATCGCCGATCTTCAAGACACATTCTCCTTCTTTTAGTTGTTGAACATCACTTAGCATCTGTACATCATTACAGATATGAGTTCCACAACCGGTATCAAGTACCCAAGAACTAGAATTAATAGAAAGATTTACTTCAACGAGAAAAATACCTTTCTTTAGAGTAGCCTTGTACTCTGGGCAGTTTCTCCTCCAATGTCCCGCTTTGCCACAATGGAAGCAAACATCCTCTTTCTGATCACGCTTCTTCTTTTGGGCCTTCCCCTTCGAAATGCCACCAGTGGGCCTAAGGGGTTTCTTCTTCTTCTTTTGGGCTTTCTTGCCCTTACCTTTAGAAGGCCCAGAAGAGGAAGATGGAGCATTCACCATCAAAACCTTATTGTCCTTCTTGATCGTGCTTTCAGCAGTCACAAGCTGACTAATCAGCTCAGCTACAGTAGCACCAGCATGATTCATGTTGAAGTTAAGGACAAATGGGTTGAATGATGGTGGGAGCGAAGCCAGCAACAAATCCACTGAAAGCTCATCTTTCAGCGGCATGTCCATGGAAGCAAGTTTCTCAGTAAGGGCAAGAAACTTGAGTCCATATTCATGGACACTTGAACCTTCCCTCATTCTCAAGTGGAACAATTCCTTTGAAGTGTTATACCTTGTAACACGTTCATGAGGGCGGTAAAGTTGCTCTAAGTGGTCGTAAATCTCCCAAGCAAATTCCATGGCCTCATGTTGCCTTTGCAAGTCCGGAGACATGTTAGCCAACATAAGGCAACGGGCTTGGAGATTATCATCCTTCCACTTCTGAATCGCATCCCGCTCGGCCCGAGTGGGAGCCTCCCCTTCGGGACTAGGCTCCCCTTCGAAGAGAACATAAGTTCTCTTCTCAGAATCTAAAATGATTTTTAGATTCCTCAGCCAATCAGAATAGTTGGGACCAGTCAATTGTTTGACTCGAGGATCGATACAAGAGGGTTTTTGGTTGCCATTTCAAAACACGTAGAGAATCACAGAATCTACGACCTAAATGGTAAATCAGAGAACTAGTGAGCATGCTGAATTATAACGATATACAAAAGATAAGGTCTTTAATCTAATGTAGCTCCCACTGTTTTTCAAAGATCTAGAATTCCCAAAGATCTAAGAGGAACGCGTTTCCTAATGGGTACTAAGATCCTAGGCATTTTACCTCGAACCCACGACTCGCGGACATTCTAAGTAAGAACCCTAGGTAGGTACAGCTTACCAATTCTAACACCTTTAGAACTCTTAGTAATTGTTTTTGCATCACCTATCTTTCAATATGGACCCACGACTCGTGCGACATCCATATTTACTTAGGCGTTAAGCTAGACCCATCAATCATAAGATCATGACCAAAACTTAGTTCGAACGACCCACGACTCGCGGACATCGCCCTTGCTAAAATTGACCACGAAATATTGATCATTTAAAATGATTAATTAGGTAACTAAGAACTAATAAGCTCCACTAGCTATCCCACGACTCGCGGACAATAACTAGCTTTACTTACTAAACTTAAAACCAATTGATGGAATGCTAGGAATTTAATTCAAAATTTGCATCTCGAATTAAACACCTATTTGTTCGAAATTAGCTTAATATTTAATGGGAATTTTCGAATCAACCGGAGAGTTGTCCGGTTCGACCTCACCAACATATATGTTATCCAATTTTATTAGTCTTGATTAATGCAAGTACACTTAAATGCATATCAAACAAGCACATAAACAGATAACATGTCCTAGCATGATACTAACATGTAATGATCATGGGTTCTACCTATCTTATGCGTGATATGTGGGAGCCACTCCACAATCACAAGTTCTAACATACATGCCACATAAACAGTTTAAATCACATAAGGAAAAGCGGTAACAAAATACGAGCCCTATCTCTATTACATTTAACAATTTAGATTCCCCTCCCTAACATTTTGAGGGGTCTTCACTTATGGCCTCCTTGTTACTTGAATGTGGTCCATCTTACTCCATGGGTGCATTGTCTCCAAAATGAAAATAAAACCTCACCACCTATCTCTACTCTCAAATTACAATAAAAAGAAAAAGACATAAAGTAATAAGGCTCAATCTTCATATTGGCCTTAGACAATTACACGGGGCATACCCCGGCCTCAAAAACAGTAATATGGAAAGCCACATAATAAATCACATAACAGTACGCACATAAGTGAGGCTCCAACCTCAATTGAAAAACGCAACTATAGGGCTCCAACCCCAATTTAAACCATCCATGTGCATAAATTAAAACCATACATAGATCTAAACCCATGATCACCTAACATGCTTTTGCAAGAATTTAAATTTAACCAATAAATTAAAATTCTCGCTTTAAGCTTTAATAGCTTAAAACACGACTTGATGCGAGTCTTATTTATAAAAGTTTTCAATAAATCCCAAATTACCAAAACAAATAAAATTCCAATTAATTTCTGAAAATTAATAATTTTATCAAGATGTATTTTCCCAAAATATAAACCGTTTCAATTTCTCAAAAATCCCAATTTTAAGTTTTATTCAAAATTAAAATAAATATTCAAAAATAAAATTTTAAAATTAAAATAAAATTGGGACTGGATTGCACGAAACACGAAAAGGCCGGATCGCGAAAACGGGACCCGTACGCGGAGAAGACCGCACGCACGCGGTGCGCGCGCAAGCTGCGCGCTGCTGGGCGCGGCTTTCCCGCAAGCATGCGGGCGGGGTGGGCGGCCAGTCTCGGCCGCCATGGGCGGGCGCGCCCGGAAGGCTCCCGCACGGCGTGCGGGAGGGGCTGGGCGGGACGCCCTGTGCACTCCTAGGTCAGGCGGGCGGTGCGAGCGAAGCCAGCGCGCGCGACGCCTTCGCGCGCGGGGTTTCGCGTGTTCGTCGCGATCCGGGTTTTCGTTTCGTGTTTTCGTTCAAAAGCAAAACCAATCCAAGAAATCCAAAACAGTTTATACAGTTTCAAATTTAAAATTGTTTTTCAAAATTAAATTTTATAAAAACCAATTTTCAGAAACTTTCAGGAAAAACTACAGTTTCGTAATTCAGTATAATTGAGACGAAACAGAAACACGATTAACGAGGTGGCTCTGATACCACTTGTTGGAAAACACGAATCAGAAAGCAGCGGAATTTAAAAAAATTTTCCCAACAAAAGGACCTTGAACTCGCAATCGTGTAACCAAATTCGTAAAGATAGAAAACTTACTTTTCTTTTATTCTTTCTTGAAGCGTTTCAAGCCACCCAAGAACGCTCTTCTCGCGGCTTGATCCCCTCTCCTTGGTAAAGCTCGAATCTTCAAACTTCTAACTTGAAGTCTCTAGAGAAAGTCCACCAACTTGATCACAATCTAACTAGTAAGGATGCTAGTTCTCTAGTTAGTGTTTAGGCTCAACCTAGGGTTTAATTTAATTCTTGGAGAAAGGAAGGTGTTCAACACATGAACCAAGAATTGTCAATTAGCTCTAAAGGAGCTCGAGCTCCCCTATTTATAGGGAGAGGGTGCCGATCCAAATCCTTGTTGGGAAAGGATTTGGTTCCTCTCTCTCCTATTACTTGATCATCAAGTATTTTCCAACTTTGACTTTGAATTCTAATTCTAGTCAACTTTGAAGAGAGCTAAAAATATCCAAACTATTTTTGGATAATTTTATACTTTATTTATTATAAAATAAATAACTTATTTTTATCTAATTAATTAATTCGTAATTAATTAACTAGATTATTTTCTCCAAAATTAGACTTTCTTTTTAATTCAAAATTAAACCAAAGTCCATTAAATAATTAACACATTAATTATTTAACATAATCACATTTGGCACACGTGTCTTAATGACACGTGTCCAATCACGTGAGCCACACGTGTGATTTCACACGTGTGGAACCCCTTAGGCTCGATTAACTCGTTTAATCATTTTTAAGCCTCAACTCATGTAACCAAGTTGTTGTGTGTGACCCTCTAGGTTCTCAATTCAATTAGCAGTGACCCTAATTAATTAATTCACTAATTAATTAATCAGTCCACAGATTAAACGACCATAGTCTAGCAACAGGTGTTTAACCCCTAGCTGAATTGGAATGTTCGGATTCGACAGAACCTTTAAGTCATTGATTCATGTGAGATACAATCCTCCTACTTACTATCTCTCAACCAAGATCTAGGGCAAGGGAATAATCAGAACCCTAACAATCCGGTCTTAAAGCTAAGTGCATTTCATATCCATTTGATCTCAATCCAAGAAACCCTTTTCTTGATGTCTTGATCTACTGCCTTGGCCAAGGACTCCATATGGCATATGAATGACTTACACAATAAGAGATCACCTTGCAAATGCAAGTGTAGGTCCTATCTTGATTCTCATTCACTTTCATGAATCACTTGTGCAGCCCCAGCATAAGCCTTGAATCAGTTGTCTAAGGCGACACCCTTTAAAGCTTATACCTAAGACTACAGAGTTAACTCATAAAGTGAGAAGGAACCTCAAGTCTAAGGATCAATTAATCACATCAATGACTCGTGAGATATTTCCTAATCTGGAAGTTTCCATTTCCTGAAATAGAAACTTCCTTTCCCATTTAGGAATGTTCTCACACGGGGCACCTCAGTGAACTTACTTATTAAAGTAAGCACCCTCATGTATCACGCACGTATCAGCTATACACTTTGCACCTCCATGAAACAAGGTAGTCCTTCTTAAGGGCGTGATCCCACAAGCAAGCCTTAGAGGAGTCAAGTTGACACTCCCACTGTCTGTAGGACTCATCGGCTTGGAGTATTTTACTAATCATGACTTATGTGATATAGGGCTCGTTTCATGAACCATTTCACCTAAATGGTAGAGTCCTAAAGTCATCAGGATTAGGGGAGTTCTCATACATGCACAGCTAAAGTAAACGCATACCAAACAAGAGCATATAAAGAAGTGTTGCCCCAATTCGTTATTTTATTCAAAGATTGTCTGTGATTACAATAAGGAAAAGCACAAAGCGGATATACAATCGGCTTTCTAGGGCACTATTCCTAACATATAGTCAAATTCATAACACGTAGTATTCATGCTTGGTAAGTTATAACAAAATCGGAATTAAATTCGGACTTAAACGGATTAAAAACAAGTTAAAAAAGTTAAAACGTTCAATTCTTCAACTAAAGCACTTAACACATAATTTCATATAAATTTCAGTTAGCATATAAATGTCATAATAGGCATATACATACATAAATAATTAACTAAAATACACGTAGCACGTCTCGTGGCGTCATACCTGTACGGCCAAAAAGCCGGGGCGTCACACCTACGGAGGCCCCAGGTCGGGGTGCCACTCGTGGTATCAGAGCTTAGGTTGGATACCTAAGCTATGCCGGGATAGAGTCCTTCGAGTTTGAAGTATGGGCTTAACCCATAGTAAGTTCCAAGCTGTAGGAACCCTAAGACTAGAATTTTGGTAAGTAACCTATAGAAAGAGAGTGATGGATCGCGCTTGGGCCACCTAGTTTATTTCAAAGTGGTGATAAAGACCCTTTTTGCTCATAGGTTGCTTATTATGGATATAGATAGATTGTCAGTTTAGTATAATCATGATTTCAGGGTATATCTGACATTGGTGAGCTGTCTTCTGACAGTTGAAACGTGGTTTATAGATTATAGATAGACTTATACGTGTGAAGGAGTAGTTCCTTATCGAGTATCTGAACCAAAAGGCTCCTAAACCTTGACTTTTGTGTATGTGGTTATGTTTTACTTCGAGTCTTGTGCTTGAATTTTTGGTCTCCCCTCGACTTCCCATGAGAATCCTTCTTTAGTTCTAAGCGTGATTCTAGTTGACGTGGAGTGTCATATCAATAGCTCGATGGGCATACATGTGTCTTACAAAATGGTATCATGGTAAGGTTCTCGAACTAACTCTCGTGGTCATTTAGCACAAAGAGGAAGACCTCTAATTTCACGAGCATCATCGATCGTGGACGAGAAAGAAGTGTAGTGGAACTAGAAGTTGAGGATCGTAACGTTACTGATGTGACACTACACTTCTTTCTCATCCACGATCGTCCACATCGAGATGCCCATCACCAACATACAACCGAAGATATGCCTGATATGATGCAGCGATTTATGTAGTTTTGCCAACACAAAGGTACACAGGTGGCGCTCGAAACAACGATGAAAGGAACATGGGAGATAAAGGATTAGAGCGATTCCTCACTTTTTATCTGCTTAGTTTCTGGCTAACCTAATGATTGAGTGACAGAATCATGGTTTGGTGATAAAGTACGTTATCTCACTTTGTAGTTGGCGAAAGCTGCTAGAAATTGGTGGAGATTAACCTCTAGCTAGTAGGAACAAGAATGAACGTCGTTAACCTGGGAAAACTCTTCTCTGGCTTTTCACAACAACTTTGTGCCTTAAGTGGTAAAGAGTTCTAGAGACCGGGAGTTTATGATGACCATTTAAAGAACATCCACAGTTTCCCAATACGTACCATAATGTAATCGTCTGATCCGATATGCATTTCACATCCAAGCAGATGAAGAGAGAATGATCCAAAAATTTGTGGATGGCTTTCGAATCGGAATTTGACGCTCTTTTGGAAAGTATGTTTAAGTGGTGAACAAAACTTTACAAGTGAAGTCTGAATTGCAAGAAATAAATAGGATTGAGAATTGAGCGAGGAAGGGTAAGGGTATTATGCGAGAAGGCCGTGTGGAGAAGATAGAATATAGATTTCCTAACAATCACCCCAATAACGCTTGGAGAGGACCCGGAGGATGATCAAATGCAGTGAGAAATTGGAGAAATTGTGGAAACCCTCATCACAAGGAGGAAGACTGCTAGAAGAAAAATAATCGGTGTTTTCGATGCGATAATCTTAACCATTTTGTTAGTCACTGCCCGGAGAAGATAGAAATGACGACTAACATAGCTAGAGGTGCACAAAACAACCAATGAGACCTGACGAAAAACCTCGAGTGATTGTATGAGCCTATGCCATAGCCGGAGAGGGAGCACCAGACCCCAACGATGTGGTGGAAGCTATGTTCTATATTTCTGGAAGTAAATGCAAAGTATTATTTGATCCTGGAGCTACTCATTCCTTTTTGTCTTCGAATTTTGCGGTAAATTTAAATTTGCATTGTGAGGTTACGCCTTACCAAATTGAGGTACAGAATCTAGTAGGTGCTAGCATGACCACTGATAGGATATACCAGGATGCCCAGTAAGAATTGACGAAAGTGAATATCTAGCCAATCTTATTGAGCTTCCTATTGGAGGTTATGATGTTATTTTAGGGATGGATTGATTATACCATCACTGAGCACAAATGGATTGCTTTCATAAGTTAATTAAGATTGGAAACCCAATGACTACCCTTATAAAACCCAATAGTTGACCGATGTTTATATTTTTACCGTCATTTGGGGAAGTAAAAGATTGATCAGAAAAGAAGAATCATGGGATTTTGGCCTACTTGATGAATAAGCCTGTGGTTAAGATTAAGTTAGAGGAAGTATGTATTGTGAAGGAATTTTCGAAAGTATTTCATGAGGATTTGGAATCCTTACCGCCCCAGAGAGAAATCGAATTTGTCATTGAATTCATGGTAGGTGCAAAACCCTATTCTAAGACCTCATACCGCATGGCACCAGCTGAGTTACAGGAGTTGAAGAAACAACTCCAAGGGTTAATGGATAAACAATTTATCCGGCCTAGCATATCGCATTGGGGAGCTCCAGTGTTGTTTGTCAAGAAGAAGGATGGAGCGATGCGTATGTGTGTTGATTATCGGGAGTTAAATCGAATGACAATTAAGAACAAGTATCCATTGTCTCATATAAACAAACTCTTTGATGTACGTCAAGATTCTAAGGTCTATTCGAAGTTAGATTTACGACAAGGATACTATCAGCTAAGGTTTCGAGAAGAAGATATTCCTAAGACTGCGTTTAACTCTCGATACAGTCTCTACGAGTTTGTAGTGATGCCCTTTGGATTAACTAACGCACCAACTATATTCATAGACTTAATGCGTCGAATTTTCCAACCATATTTGGCTCGATTCATGGTGATATCTACTGATGGTATCCTGACTTACTTAAAATCAGAGGACGAACATAAAGAGCACTTACAAATGGTATTGTAAACGTTGGACCGAGTGACATTCTTGGGTCACATCATTCTCAAAATGGAATTGAGGTAGATCCAACCAAGATCGAGGCCATAAACAAGTGGGAACAACCCAAGAACGTATCTAAAGTTTATAGCTTTTTAGGCATAGCAAGATACTATCGAAAGACTGTATCAGGTTTCTCTAACCTAACTGGACCTTTGACTTGACTCACCCATAAGGATCAACCTTCCGAGTGGGGAGCAGACTGCGAAAAGAGTTTTGAAGAGATCAAGAGAAAGCTAACTTCGGCCCCTATGCTCGCATTACCAGAAGGCTTAGAAGGATTCATAGTATATACAGATGCCTCGAAGGAAGGATCAGGTGTGCACTCATGCAAAATGGGCAAGTCATATCCTATGCATCAAGAGAGCTCAAGCCATCTGAGCAAAATTATCCCACGCATGACTTGGAGCTAGCTGAAATAGTTTTACGTTAGCGAAATAGAGGAACTATTTATACTGTGCAACCTTTGATGTGTATACAGATCACAAAAGTTTAAAATACATATTCACTCAAAAGCAATTGAATATGCGACAAAGGAGATGGATGGAATTCCTGGAGGACTTACGAATGTAGCATCATCTACCATCCAGGCAAAGCTAATGTGGTGGCAGATGCTGTAACATCCCGACAGATCAGACTTTTCAGGTAACCTCTTATGTGCGCTATTCAATTATTTCCTTATGTGATATTTCATTTCTACCGTGAATTATTGAAGTTATTTGAACTTATTTGCTTTAATATGAATTTGGTTACCCTTGAATGTTTAACTTTTCTTGTTTGGTATTTGATTCGTTTCGGGTTCGTATTTAATTCTGATTTTTGTGAATTCGTGATATTTGTTAATTATATGCTTTATGGACTCGGTTATGTACTCGTTATATGTTTTGGTATTTGTTTTGATTGCCTTTTTGGGTTCGTTTTGGAGACGGGACCTAAAGGAGGCTAAAGAGCATTTTGCGTACCTTGGGTTCTGGGACGCGTATCTTGAGCTCGGGAATTCGGATTTGAATTCTGTCACTCCGTTGAACTCGTTTCGACGATTCGGGTTTAATGGGACAAGCCTCACATTTTTCTAAGCTCGTTAAGACCTTCGAATTTCACCCTTAACGAGCCCCTTATGCTTGAGAGACACCTTTTGACCTAGCTATGACTTTGTGGACCACACTAAAACTTAACCAAGCCTTAACCATGAGTTAGACCTTGAGTTGAGCCTCTCTTATCCCTTTTGCTGCAGTAAATCGAGCCAATTCCCCCCTCTCTCTCCCAAAAACTGATCAGCAAAGGAAGCAAGAAGAAGGAAGAAATCCCTTTGTCCAATTCTTTGATTTTGAGCTCAAATCTTCATCAAAGCTTCTCCAATTTGAAAGGTGAGTTCATGGTTGTCATCTTCACTCTCTCTTCTCTCTTTTATGTGCTCTTAAGTTCATTTTCATGGTGGATTGGTGAGATTTGGCAAACTTGTGAATAGTAGATGTTGGGAGATTTGTTGATCTTTGCTTCCATTCTTGTTTTCTTGAGTTTTGATGTTAATATTATGCTCCTAGGACTTAATTCTTAGCATTTATTTCATTTCCTTTCTTGGTAGTTGGAGTATGAGTGTTTAGTTTTGTTTGGGATTGCTGAGTTTGCTGTTTGAGCCGTCTTCGTTTTTCTGTACCGAGACACGGGGGTATCTCGGTTTGCCTTTTGTTGGTGACACGGGCGTGTCACCTCTTATTTTCGTTGTTCGTTTTTCTGTACCGAGACACGGGGGTGTCTCGGTTTGCCTTTTTTTTGTGACACGGGCGTGTCACCTCCGGGTTTCTGTTGTTCGTTTTTCTGTACCGAGACACGGGGGTGTCTCGGCTTGCCCTTCCAGGGGGGCACGGGCGTGTCCCCTAGGAACTCTAGTTTTCCGTCCGTCTTTGCTTGGTTTTGTTTCCTTTCCGTTGTTTCTTGTTGTTCCTTCTTGCCTCGTTTTAGTGTGTATGCATGACCAACTTGTTATATTTTGTGTTAAGCCTTATGTTATGAATTTGTGCTTTGTTTTATCTCCTCGTTTATGATATATGACAGTTTATGCATTGAATACTGGTAAATGATCTAGATGTGGATTCATTTCATATCATTTGCATCATAAACATACATACGCATGTACCGAGCGTCAATGTGGTTCATATTGAGTCTAAGAGTTTTCCTTGTTGTTTGTCTTGTTCAGAGGATCTTCTTGTAGAGGACGAGCTTGCACCGTAGGTGTCCGGTTGTCACACTTTTGTCTCCACTTCGTTCGTTGACAAGGTAAGGTTTTGTTCTTTTAGTTATTCGACCTATAACCCTACTTGATTTGAGGCCTCGCATACGTATAATATATGGTAAATAAGTGTATGATACTTATGTTGCGGGATTTGCCCCATTTGTTATAAGGGTTTCAAACGTTTTGTATAAGTATATAATCTATTTTGCTTTTGTTTGAAAAGTTTAGTCTTTCGTAAGTGTGTGTGTGTAAGCGAGATGTGGCTTTCAAAGATAAGCTTTGAGATATGTTTGTGTGACTTTCGTGATATGTTTGAGCCCCGGAGTGTGGTATGGTAATCTCGGGACGACCGAGGGGTCGCCGAGCTCTTCCATCAACACCTCCATTTGAGAGTCTCGCCCAACCTTGGGAGGTTGAGGAAGGGTGTTTCTCTTGAGCCGGCGGAGGCAACCGCCGAAGGTTTCAAGGTAGTAATTAAACCTTGTCTCGTCTGTGTATGTGGATAGTTAGGGCCGATCAACACTTCTATCAACCGGTGTTGGGGATGGATTCTGATTTGTTTTGTTTTGCTTTGATTTTCGTATATGGAAGTTGGGATGTGTATGACTCGTACTCACCGAGTTGGTTTAGCTCCGTATGATCTATGGAACGAGAGTGGATTCTTAATTTACCTAAACCTTGGAGTTTGGCTTTTGGCCTTTTTCCTTTGCTTTAACCTATGTATATCTATATCACGGGAATTAATTTGGCTTGCAAAAACCACTCTCGGTTCAAGGATTCTTTCGTTTTGATTAAATGTTGTGCTCTATATACATATATATCGGGTGCGTGATTTAGCCCCCTCACTAGTCGCTAGGACTAACCCTCGTTGTTGTTTTTCCTTTTTTCCCTTTCTTTTGAGTTTGCAGGTTCTCCCGAGCCAAGCTAGGCGGCAAGTGTCTTTTGGGTTTACTTGTGGTATAGCTTGAGTCTTCATGCATCGTAGTGGATTTCCTCTTCTTTTGCTTATGTATTTTAAGATTATGTATTCGGTACACTTATGCTATTTTGGCCGTGATGGCATTGTACATTTGTATATAAGCTAGCTTGTTGATTGGAATACTTGACCCTTCCCCATTTTGATGTATATATGTGATCTTGGGAATCATGTTTGGTATATAAATTGCTTACGTTACTCTGATTTTAATTCTCGCAGTTCTTGAGGGTCTAGGCCGCCTAGCGAGGGTGTGAGTTTTATGTGTCTCCCGTTCGTTATGGCTTGATACGGGTGCGAACTTCCATTTCGTTACTCGTGTTGGACCTTAGTGCGGGGGATGTGGCACCCTTCGCTCTGGGGGTGTTACATCCTTGCGTGGTATCAGAGCTCTCGGTTGCAAAACCAGAGCTCTGGAGTCGTGTTGAGTCTGTCTGGGTCGTTCGGTATAGGAGTATGTGATTATTTGCATTCATTTACATCTCTATGTGACTTAATTGTTTAAATTCTCGATAATTGATTTCATGATCATGAACTGAACCCCATGCATCGATATCTTCTTGATTTGTGAATTTTCAGGATGCCTCCAAGAAGGAGAGCAGATAGGGAGCAGACTCCTGATCTCAATCAACCCCCTCCACAAGCACCTCCACCTCCTCCGATGAATGCTGAGAATATTGTGCAGGCTCTTTTGAATCAGCTTCAGCAGAATCAAAGAGATAATCCACATTGGAAGGACAAGGTGGGCAAGTAACTCCGGCCTTTAAGGAGTTCAGAAACAACAATCCACCTAAGTGGTATGGAGGAGATGACATCCAAGCCGAAGAGTGGTTGTCAGAAGTTGCGGGAATTTGGGAAATTTGCCCCGCTCCTTCGCATGAGAAAGCTGTTTGCACGGCCCGGTTTGTTCAAGGTCCCGCATCCCATTGGCTCAAAGCTACAAGAGCCCGATTGGAAAGGAGTGGAGAAGAGTTTGATTGGGAAAGCTTTGTGAGAGAGTTTCGTCATAAGTATGTTCCACCAAGTGCTCGTGAGAGAAGACTTCAGCAATTTACAGAATTGAGACAAGGGAACCGTTCGGTTGAAGATTATATTTTGGAATTTGAGAGACTTGCACCGTATGCTCCACACATCACCAATGATGACACCCAGAAAGCCCGTAATTTCGTTCATGGCTTGAGATATGATATCCAAAATGCTCTTAAGGCTGCTACCGTGGATACGTGGGAAAAGGCTACGAGGAAGGCGATCAAGGTGGAAGCTAACAACACAAGATTGAGACCGACTTACTCTTCGGGCCAAGGTTCGAGCTCTAATTTGGGGAAGAGGCCTGCATCCTATAGTGGGCCTCCGGTCTTCAAACCCCAAGGTCCTACTACTTCAGTTAAGAAAGCTCGACCTCCGGTACCGGCGGCACCAGCTCTACCGGCCCCGATTCAATGTAATTATTGCAAAAGTCCCAATCACACCGAGGAGAATTGCCGGAAGAAACTGAGAAGATGTTATAAGTGTGGAGATCCCGGCCATTTGATTAGCACTTGTCCTCAAGTGAGAGCACCTCAGCCTCGAGCTCCTCAGCCGTTGAATGTGATGCCTCCTAGAGCACCGATCCAAGCGAGAGCCTATGCTTTGGAGGGCGAGGAAGAGAATGTAGAGGTGGATGCCAATGCCGTTGTTGAAGGTACTATCCACATTCATGGCATTCCATTGCATGCATTGTTTGATCCGAGAGCAACGCATTCATTTATTGCTTCCCGGCTTGCTTCTATTCTTCCATTGCCTGTTGCTTGCCTAGATGATTCCTTTATTGTTTCTTCTCCCCTTGGTGCTACTTTGGCTACGAATTGTGTTTACCGTGGTTGTCCGGTGGTTGTGGAAGATCAAGAGTATCCGGAAGATTTGATCAAGATGCCGATCAAGAAGTATGGGGTGATTCTGGGAATGGACTGGTTGTACCGTTACCGAGCCATGATGGATTGTTTTGCTAAGAGAGTGACTTTGGGTTCTACGGTCTTTGCGGGTCCGAGGTTGAAGACCTACCCGTTTATTTCCTTCATGGAAGCAAGTAGATTGTTCCGGGACGGTGCGACGGGCTATGTGGCCTACCTTTTGAATAAGCCAAAGGATCAGGCCAAGCTCGAAGAGACGGAGATCGTGAAGGAATTCCCCGATGTGTTTCCGGAGAATTTGGGATCTTTACCTCCGGATCGGGACGTCGAGTTTGTAATAGATCTCTATCCCGGAGCAGAACCGTAAGCGAAATCTCCCTATAGGATGGCTCCAACCGAGTTGAAGGAGTTGAAGATGCAATTGGACGAGCTCTTAGAGTGTGGTTACATTCCCCCGAGCACTTCTCCGTGGGGTGCTCTGGTCCTGTTTGTAAAGAAGAAAGACGGGACTTTCCGAATGTGTATTGACTACCGTGAGCTGAACCGGTTAACGGTTAAGAACAAATACCCGCTTCCTCACATTGAAGAGTTGTTCGATCTCCTGCAAGGCTCGAGTGTTTATTCCTAGTTGGATTTAAGGCAAGGGTATTACCAATTGCGTATCCGGGAGGGAGATATACCGAAGACGGGTTTTAACATGAGATATGGGCACTTCGAGTTTGTGGTCATGCCTTTTGGTCTCACTAATGCCCCAGCCGCATTTATGGATATGATGCACCGAATATTTCGGCCTTACCTCGATAAATTCGTGGTCATCTTTATAGATGATATTCTGGTATATTCGAAGTCCGAGGAAGAGCACGCCCGGCATTTGAGTATTGTCTTGTCTACACTTCGGGAGCACAGATTGTTCGCCAAGTTCAGTAAGTGCGAGTTCTGGTTGGATCGAGTTTCCTTTTTGGGTCACTTCATTTCAGGGAATAGTATAGAAGTGGATCCTGCGAAGATCGAAACGGTTATGCTTTGGAAGCAACCTAAGAATGCCTCGGAAGTGAGAAGTTTTCTCGGGTTGGCAGGGTACTATCGGCGCTTTGTGAAAGATTTCTCGAAGATTGCCTCCCCGTTGACCCGGTTAACTAAGAAAGAGGTGAAATTCGAGTGGGATGAGGCGTGTGAGAAGAGTTTCCAAACTCTTAAGGAGAGGTTGACTACTGCGCCGGTTTTAACCCTACCCGAAGGTTCGAAAGGCTACTCAGTTTATACCGATGCTTCGAAGGAAGGTCTCGGTTGTGTGTTAATGCAGAATGGTAAGGTTGTAGCCTACGCCTCAAGGCAGTTAAAGGATCATGAGAAAAACTATCCCACTCATGACTTGGAACTCGCCACGGTGGTGTTTGCTTTGATGAAATGGCGGCATTACCTTTATGGAGTTACTTTTGAAGTGTTCACCGACCACCAGAGTCTTAAGTATCTGTTTACCCAGAAGGATTTGAACATGAGACAGAGGAGATGGATGGAGACACTTGAGGATTATGATTGTAAGATTCAGTACCATCCGGGGAAAGCCAATGTGGTGGCGGATGCTTTGAGTAGGAAAGTGAGTGTTTCAGGTTTGGAGGCAGGTTCTAGTAGACAAGGTTCAGTGATTCTGGTTTCAGAGGCTCGTTTGGCTAATATCTCGGTTCAGCCGGTTTTGAAGCAGAGATTGATAGAAGCTCAATCTGTGGATCCCGAGATTCAGAAATTGTTAACTAAATCAAGGATTGATCCTGAAACCAAGTTTGGATTTGATGATTTAGGATTGTTCAGGTTTAAGGCTCGGGTGTGTGTTCCGGAAGATCTTAAGCAGTTGGTACTTGATGAAGCCCACAAGTCAGTGTATGCAGTACATCCCGGTACCACCAAAATGTACAAGGATCTAAGGACTTTATATTGGTGGAACGGCATGAAGAGAGACGTTGCTAACTATGTTAGAAGATGTCAAACATGCCAAGTGGTGAAAGCAGAACACCAGAAACCGGGAGGAACTCTCCAACCACTTCCAATACCCGAGTGGAAGTGGGAGCAAGTGACAATGGACTTCGTGTCCGGCTTGCCAAGGACTAAAGGAGGTTCCGATGGAATTTGGGTGATCATTGATCGGTTGATGAAGTCGGAGCACTTTCTTAAGGTGAAGATGTCCGATAAGGTTCCTAAGTTGGCTCGGTTGTATCGGAAGGAGATTGTTAGGTTGCATGGTACTCCGGTCAGCATTGTTTCAGATAGAGATCCTCGGTTCACATCCAGTTTTTGGCAGGAATTACAGAAGTGTTTGGGGACGAAGCTTCAATTTAGTACTGCATTCCACCCACAGACGGATGGCCAGTCTGAAAGGCTAATAAGGTATCTGGAGGACATGCTTCGTGCTTGTGCCTTAGATTATCAAGATTCGTGGGATGAGCAGTTGGATTTGATTGAGTATGCCTACAATAACAGCTTTCAGTCTTCTATCGGGATGGCACCGTATGAGGCTCTATATGGAAGGAAGTGCCGATCCCCTCTCTTCTGGGATATAGATGAGTGGAGATGGACTAAAGATGGAAAGCTAGAGAGAGCTAAGAAGCCTAAGGAAATTCAAGATACCATTGAGAGGGTGAAAGTGATTAAACAGAGGTTGAAAGCAGCACAAGACCAGCAGAAAAGCTATGCAGATAGGAGAAGACGACCCTTAGAGTTTGAGAAAGGAGATAAGGTCTTTTTAAAGGCATCTCCTAGAAAAGGGTATACTCGGATTGGTAAAGGCGGGAAGCTTAACCCTCGCTACTTAGGCCCCTTTGAGATCCTTGATCGAGTTGGGAAAGTAGCCTACAGACTTGATTCACCACCGAGTTTGACCGGGATTCACAATGTGTTTCATGTCTCTCAGCATCGGAAACATTATCCCGATGAGTCTGCTATTCTTCCAGTTGAGAAAGTTCAATTAGAACCGGATTTGACTTTTAGGAAGTATCCAGTTCAGGTGTTGGATCGGAAGATGCAAGAGTTGAGGAATAGACAGATCCCTCTTGTGAAAGTCTTGTGGCGTGATCAGGAATCCGAGGAAGCCACTTGGGAGACTGAGGATAAGATGAAACAGTTGTATCCAGAACTTTTCTAGACCTCGCCTCGGACCTGAGGACAGGTCCTTTTGAAGGAGGGAGGTTTGTAATATCCCGACTGATCAGAGTTTTCAGGTAACCTCTTATGTGCGCTATTCAATTATTTCCTTATGTGATATTTCATATCTAACGTGAATTATTGAAGTTATTTGAACTTATTTGCTTTAATATGAATTTGGTTACCCTTGAACGTTTAACTTTTCTTGTTTGGTATTTGATTCATTTCGGGTTCCTATTTAATTCTAATTTTTGTGAATTCGTGATATTTGTTAATTATATGCTTTATGGACTCGGTTATGTGCTCGTTATATGTTTTGGTATTTGTTTTGATTGCCTTTTTGGGTTCGTTTTGGAGACGGGACCTAAAGGAGGCTAAAGAGCATTTAGCGCACCTTGGGTTCTGGGACGCGTATCTTGAGCTCGGGAATTCGGATTCGAATTTCGTCACCTCCGTTGAACTCGTTTCGACGATTCGGGTTTAATGGGACAAGCCTCACATTTTTCTAAGCTCGTTAAGACCTTTGAATTTCACCCGTAACGAGCCCCTTATGCTTGAGAGACACCTTTTGACCTAGCTATGACTTTGTGGACCACACTAAAACTTAACCAAGCCTTAACCATGAGTTAGACCTTGAGTTGAGCCTCTCTTATCCCTTTTGCTGCAGTAAATCGAGCCAATTCCCCCCTCTCTCTCCCAAAAACTGATCAGCAAAGGAAGCAAGAAGAAGGAAGAAATCCCTTTGTCCAATTCTTTGATTTTGAGCTCAAATCTTCATCAAAGCTTCTCCAATTTGAAAGGTGAGTTCATGGTTGTCATCTTCACTCTCTCTTCTCTCTTTTATGTGCTCTTAAGTTCATTTTCATGGTGGATTGGTGAGATTTGGCAAACTTGTGAATAGTAGATGTTGGGAGATTTGTTGATCTTTGCTTCCATTCTTGTTTTCTTGAGTTTTGATGTTAATATTATGCTCCTAGGACTTAATTCTTAGCATTTATTTCATTTCCTTTCTTGGTAGTTGGAGTATGAGTGTTTAGTTTTGTTTGGGATTGCTGAGTTTGCTGTTTGAGCCGTCTTCGTTTTTCTGTACCGAGACACGGGGGTATCTCGGTTTGCCTTTTGTTGGTGACACGGGCGTGTCACCTCTTATTTTCGTTGTTCGTTTTTCTGTACCGAGACACGGGGGTGTCTCGGTTTGCCTGTTTTTTGTGACACGGGCGTGTCACCTCTGGGTTTCTGTTGTTCGTTTTTCTGTACCGAGACACGGGGGTGTCTCGGCTTGCCCTTCCAGGGGGGCACGGGCGTGTCCCCTAGGAACTCTAGTTTTCCGTCCGTCTTTGCTTGGTTTTGTTTCCTTTCCATTGTTTCTTGTTGTTCCTTCTTGCCTCGTTTTGGTGTGTATGCATGACCAACTTGTTATATTTTGTGTTAAGCCTTATGTTATGAATTTATGCTTTGTTTTATCTCCTCGTTTATGATATATGACAGTTTATGCATTGAATACTAGTAAATGATCTAGATGTGGATTCATTTCATATCATTTGCATCATAAACATACATACGCATGTACCGAGCGTCAATGGGGTTCATATTGAGTCTAAGAGTTTTCCTTGTTGTTTGTCTTGTTCAGAGGATCTTCTTGTAGAGGATGAGCTTGCACCGTAGGTGTCCGGTTGTCACACTTTTGTCTCCACTTCGTTTGTTGACAAGGTAAGGTTTTGTTCTTTTAGTTATTCGACCTATAACCCTACTTGATTTGAGGCCTCGCATACGTATAATATATGGTAAATAAGTGTATGATACTTATGTTGCGGGATTTGCCCCATTTGTTATAAGAGTTTCAAACGTTTTGTATAAGTATATAATCTATTTTGCTTTTGTTTGAAAAGTTTAGTCTTTCGTAAGTGTGTGTGTGTAAGCGAGATGTGGCTTTGAAAGATAAGCTTTGAGATATGTTTGTGTGACTTTCGTGATATGTTTGGGCCCCGGAGTGTGGTATGGTAATCTCGGGACGACCGAGGGGTCGCCGAGCTCTTCCATCAACACCTCCATTTTAGAGTCTCGCCCAACCTTGGGAGGTTGAGGAAGGGTGTTTCTCTTGAGCCGGCGGAGGCAATCGCCGAAGGTTTGAAGGTAGTAATTAAACCTTGTCTCGTATGTGTATGTGGATAGTTAGGGCCGATCAACCCTTCTATCAACCGGTGTTGGGGATGGATTCTGATTTGTTTTGTTTTGCTTTGATTTTCGTATATGGAAGTTGGGATGTGTATGACTCGTACTCGCCGAGTTGGTTTAGCTCCGTATGATCTATGGAACGAGAGTGGATTCTTAATTTACCTAAAACTTGGAGTTTGGCTTTTGGCCTTTTTCCTTTGCTTTAACCTATGTATATCTATATCACGGGAATTAATTTGGCTTGCAAAAACCACTCTCGGTTCAAGGATTCTTCCGTTTTGATTAAATGTTGTGCTCTATATACATATATATTGGGTGCGTGAGTTAGCCCCCTCACTAGTCGCTAGGACTAACCCTCGTTGTTGTTTTTCCCCTTTTCCCTTTCTTTTGAGTTTGTAGGTTCTCCCGAGTCAAGCTAGGCGTCAAGTGTCTTTTGGGTTTACTTGTGGTATAGCTTGAGTCTTCATGCATCGTAGTGGATTTCCTCTTCTTTTGCTTATGTATTTTAAGATTATGTATTCGGTACACTTATGCTATTTTGGCCGTGATGGCATTGTACATTTGTATATAAGCTAGCTTGTTGATTGGAATACTTGACCCTTCCCCATTTTGATGTATATATGTGATCTTGGGAATCATGTTTGGTATATGAATTGCTTCCGCTACTCCGATTTTAATTCTCGCAGTTCTTGAGGGTCTAGGCCGCCTAGCGAGGGTGTGAGTTTTGTGTGTCTCCCGTTCGCTATGGCTTGATACGGGTGCGAACTTCCATTTCGTTACTCGTGTTGGACCTTAGTGCGGGGGATGTGGCACCTTTCGCTCTGGGGGTGTTACAGATGCCCTAAGCAGGAAAAGCGGAATATCACACTTAAGAGGGCAGGAGATTTCAGAAGCCCAAAAACTCCAAAGAGAACGAGTGACTGGAATGACTAGATGTCACGTTTTGGGATTAGTAATATATCATGAGAGATATACTAAGATAAGAGACGCTCAACCAGGAGCAAAAAAAAAACAAAGAAGTTCAACAATTAAAGAGAACTCTACGCTGATGAGAACACGAAATTCAAAATCGATGATATAGGGATTCTTTGGTTTAGGCAACGAATTTGTGTGCCGAAAGAATTGCGAGAAGATGTGTTAAGAGAGGCACATAAAACTCATCATGTAGTACACCCCGGCGGAACCAAGATGTATCGAGATCTTAAGTAACACTTTTGGTGGAGCGGGATGAAGCAAGATATTGTAGATTATGTGCAGAAATGCTTGACTTGTCAATTAGTTCAAGCAGAGCATTAACGGCCGTCAGGAATGTTGCAGCCATTGCCGATACCCACTTGGAAATCGGACCATATCACAATGGACTTTGTCACTGGCTTACCAACTATTAGAGACGACTATGATAGTATTTGGATAATCAATGATAGGCTCACAAGTCAACTCATTTTCTACCTGTAGGGACATCGTATAAACTAGAAAACCTGACAACAACATATCTCAAGGAGATCGTGCGACTTCATAGTATACCGATGAGTATTATGTCAGATAGAGACCAAAGTTTACCTCTAGATTGTGGAAAAGCCTCCACGAGCAAATGGGAACGAAATTGTGTTTTAGTTCTACTACTCATCGTCAAACCAATGGCCAGTTTGAAAGGATTATTCGGATATTAGAGAACATGCTATGAGCATGCGTACTTGATTTTGGTACAGGATGGGACAAGCACTTACCCATGGTAGAATTTACTTATAATAACGGCCATAAAGTGACCATCCAAATGGCCCCATATGAGGCACTGTATGGATGAAAATGTCGATCACCAATACATTAGGATTTCAGGAAAGAGAAGTCATTGCCTAAGTTGGAAAACGAGATGATCTGGTCCGAGTTAATGCAAGAAACGATAGAAAAGATCCAAGGGATCAAACAAAACATGAAAGCAGCACAGGACAAACAAAATAATTATGCAGTAACAGATGCAAACATTTAGAATTTGAAGTTAGAGATAAAGTATTTTTGCGCATCTCTCCTAGAAAAAAGTTCCCGAGGATCGAAAAAGAAGGAAAGTTGATTTAAGGTACATGGAACCTTTCGAAATCCTAGATAGAATAGGCCTATAACTTACTGTCTTCTTTTACCTTTTACCCTCAAAGAAATCTACAACGTGTTTCACGTATTGCGACTACGGAAGTACTATCCAGATGTAAAACATATCATACAACTCGATGCCGTCCCCTTAGAAGAAAACCTAACCTATGAAAAGTTTCTTGTATGTATTCTAGATCGAAAATTTCAAGCACACTGAAACAAGAAGATCCCTTGAGTAAAAGTGTTGTGGAGAAATCACGACGTAGAGGAGGTGACGTAACAACGAGAGGACATAATGCGGAAACAATATACTGAGTTATTCAACGATACAGGTACGAATCTGGGGACCAGATTCTTTTTAAGGAGGTGAGTATGTGACGCCCCGTAAATTATAATAATCGAATATATTATATATCTGTGTGTTTATAAAATATTAATATATTATTAATATTGTTATTGGGCCTAGATAAATAAAATTAGAAGTGTTGGGGGTGAAAAGAGAATTTAGGAAAATTTGGGGTAAAAAAAAAAAGAAAAGGAAAAGAAAAATGAAAATCAGACGCTAATGCGTCTGATTTAGCGCAAAACCCACCCCCTTTTTTACATTATAACCTAAGACCTAAAAACACACATACTCAAACACCTTGGGCACACACAAAACTCTCCCCAGACAAGAAAGCCACCATCGCCAATTTCTTACGCCGACGATTCTCAGCCAAACATCAACAACCTATAGTGTTTTTTGAACGTCTCGACGAGGAGAATACGATTCCATGGTCATCTTCAAGTTTCGTCCAGAGACGAGAAAGAAAATTAAGTCGAAAGGTTAAGTTAGAACCTTGCCGACGGAGACGATTCGGCCAGAATTTCTATCGGTAACCATAGGGGTATTGGAGAGCTTGACAAGGCAAGTCCATAACCGATAATTAGTGGTTGAAAATCGCAGCGGCGGAGGTACCATGGTGTTGGACGAATCACGGTAAACAGGGGTGATCTTTTCCGGAGACTTCCCTGGTAACTTGAAGGTGAGTTTTAAAGGGTTCGATTTGGGTGATATATATCTGAAATCGGTTTGAATTAATTCCAGCTAATTTGCGTTTAATTTGAGATTAAAATTTAGGGTTTAGGGTTAGGATTGAAAAGGGGTTTCTTGAATTACTCCATAACCTGATTTAATCTGTTAAAATTAATTAAAATTTGTTGACGAGCGTAAAAAGATGATCGTTTTAGTTATTTTTGGGAAATTTTCCGGTGACGTGAGGTAGCAGTCCGACGGCGGCGTGCGGCGGTCCGGCGGTGGTCCGATGACGGCATCCCGTCGGAAATATACCAGAAAATTATTTATGATCTCCTGAACCTATCTGTATGATAATATTGATAATTCGGTAGACGGTTAATACAATTGGGACTTAATTCTGTTAAAACCATATAATAATAATAATAATAATAATAATAATAATAATAATAATAATAATAATAATAATAATAATAATAATAATAATAATAATAGCGATAATAATAGTTATATAATAATAATAATAATAATAATAATAATAATAATAATAATAATAATAATAATAATAATAATAATAATAACAACAACTGTAACAGTAAATGTTAATGCAGAAATAGATTGATTTTCGGTAATCATGATTACTATTATAAATATATTAATGGTTATAATTATGATTATAATTATAAGGATTAATTAAACGTTGACCTTGGTTGTTAAAATTAGTACAGTAACAATTATAATGACTAATGCCATTATATTATAACTGTGATTAACTAATTGTAATGAATAATTAAAGTTTAACCTTGAACTTGAAATCTATTTTGACCTGTACCTTGACGTGGGCCCCACAGATGGAATCTATTGCACACATTAGATTAATTCAAGGACTAAGGGATATTTTATAATATTATTTAAATATCTATCGGAACTTATATAATTGTTAATAAATACACACGATAATTTTATATAATTGTTTATTAAACGAATTATTATTAATTGCATTGAGAATGAGTTAGTAGTAAACAGATTTATTATTAAACCCGCCAATATTAACCAATTGATGTCGATATATTATGAAAATTAGTATTTAGAAATTATTAACCACGAACAATAGAATATGAGCTTAGCCAATTACCTTATTCTTGTCAGGTAATTTAGAGCAGCAGCAAACAGACTATGAAGCTCAACAACCCTGACTGATAGGTGGGAATAAGCCCTTCTTGCTGGAGACAAAACACAACCCTCATACCCTACTTTCTTTTTATCTGCTCCTATTCTTCTTGTTTGCTTCTATTATTCTATCTACTTTTATTCTTTCTGTCTGTTTTTATTATTCTTGGACTGTTCCTTGACTTATCTTTAACACTACTCCTTGAATTATTCTGTATTACCTTTTGAACTGTTTATTGATCTATTCTCTGAATTGTCTCGTGAACTGTTTGCTAATCTCTTACTGTCTGTTGATCTATTCATTGAACTGTTACTGTACTGCCTACTGCATGTTCACTGCCTTGTGTTCTGAGCCTTTGATTGATAGCCATTTTTATGAATTACTCTGTAAGCCTACCCTAAGCCTACCTAAGCCTGATTCTGTAACCAATTCTGTAAACCAATATGAAGGAGAATAACGACTGCGGGGACCCCAAAGTTCGTTAATTCCTTGGGTCGTTCCCTTGGAATGACCATGTGTGAGTCACTGGTCTCTGTACTGCCACTGCCCACTGACTACTGCCTGGACTGATCATGTAGGAAGGCGATGCAAGGCGGGACCTATAACACTTGACCCTCAGTGAACATTATCTGTTATCCTATTCTTCATTTCTGTTATCGTTCTTATCGTTATTCTTCTGATGTTCTCTGCTACGTTTCTGTTCATTATTCTTCTGATTTGTTCTACTATCTTTCTGTTCTTGATTATTGTGATCATTCCCACTGAGTCATTTGACTCACCCTATATTTCCCTCTGTTTCGTTTTATTCTCCAGAATGTGTAGATAGAGGATGATACCTGGAAATGGAAATTGAGATAGAAAAAACCTTATGCACACTGGTTTGAATATGATAGCGACTAAATTTCAAGTACAAATAAGCTGGTTGAGGTGAGTTAGTCGGCCTATAGTGACGAATAGTATTACTACACTTTTGAACTTAGATAAGTATTTTGACTTTTAATATCCTTAGTGTAGTATATTTAGAAATCAGATATGACTTTTATATTAGTGTTGACATAGGTTTCGCGGAGTGACTGGTATCACCTGATACCCGGATCCGTGGGCCTACGGTGGCCCCAGGTCGGGGCGCCACACTACCAGCCCAACATTTCCTTAATAATTGAAATTCAACATGCAACCTAACAATGGGTTTAACTAAACATGCAACCTGTCCCGAATCAAAATCCAATAATTAATAATTGGCACACAGGCCCAAGTACATAAGGAATCACAACTTAAATCATAACAATGTGAAGTGTAACTCAAGTATACAAGTCACATGAATAGGAAAGCTAAGACTCGACCCTTGCCTAGCAAACCTGCAAGAAGCTAAAAAGTGGGAAGGAGGGGTCAGTCTCTAGAAGACTGAGTGAGCAGTAGCTATACATATATATAAAAACATGCACATGCGAGTCATAAATCCAGAGCAAAGTTTTATTTAAAGTTAGTTCCCACGAAGGGCAATAAATAGATTAAGCAATGCTCGGACTTTACGACTAATTCATATTAAATCCATTAAGTTCATAATCCATAATAATCATTGTGGCTCGACGAGTGAGCGTGCATAATTCTCCAACCAAACTCCGGCCGTGTATAATAAACATGATTAATACATTTAGAATACGCAATCATGCAATACATAATAATACATGCAAGTCATAAATACATGAGACATGATCGTTTGGGCAATCCGTATCTTGGCCTTTCCGCACGGTGAATAACGAGAATAATCATAATAATCATGATAATAAGTTCCAACCTTCTCCGTCCATAATGATCAAGCCTGCAGACCCGAATCATTCCATAATAATATTAAGATGGGGGCTCATGACTCCTACCCGCTCCTTCGATGGGTTAACCACCGGCTCAAGAATATCCCGCCTCCTGGGCCTCCTGGTGGCTCGAGGATATCTCAAATGGTACTTTATGCAATGGTTTAGCTATACGACGGCCAGATGCCGTACCAGTCTCCATTCACACATTTTTCCAGGGCCCAATAACATGTGCATAATAATACATGATCTCGCCAAAACATTTTCAAGTCATGATCATAATAATAATGCATTTCATATCCTTGAGAAATAATTTACTCAGTAAGAATTTACTCGATGACCACACTTTTAAAACAATATGTATATATACTAAGTTTTTGGCCCAAACCTTGTCACTTGGGGTCTTGAGGTTTGATACGTAACTAGAACGAAAACACCCTCACCTGGAATACCATGACACAAGGAACATGAGTAATACGGGTGCCTATTTGATCCGGAAGTCTCCACCCTGGAAACAAACTGTACAAGAGAAGGAACAATGTGTACTCATGAGAAATAACTTAATATGAAACCAAATAGGACACACGACATTGATATGAGGTGTTGTGGGATGATATGAAATGATATAACATGTGTGCGAGAATTATAAAATGATATGCTATGTTATGATATTGTTCATGTGTGCAATTAATGTTCCACATAACTAGCAAAGAAATCATTTACGTCATGTAAATACATAGAACAATACCAACACCTTCATAGTTAAATAAATTATCAAGAAAGTGATACTTAACATGTAAGACATTCAATTAACACATAAGAGATGCAATTAAGTCCAAAGAGGTCACATAAACATACACTTCAATCATACGAATTCAATTCATATAAAGCATAGAGTTACAAATCGAGTTTAAGCAATTAAGAACCATAGAGTGTCAAAGAATACAATTCATATAAATCACATACAGAAGTCAAGGAAGTGAAAGGAATGCAAGAAGAGAGGTTTAGGCAAAGTTTAGCGAAAGCTGACAGTTTCGAAAACACGTAAGCTGTAGAAAAATGAGATTATCTCGAGTTCTAGAAGTTGGAATAGAGTTTTGTTTCTTGGTTATCAAACCAGACAAATAGGCCTTTCCATGATATAAGGCTTAAATCATGGTTCAAAACGATGTGAAAATGGCGTAGGCCCTAAGTTGGATGAATGCAGATTTCAATGAAGTGGCGACACCAAAATGGATTGATTATATCCCACAAACCAGAAATGATATTGATGTGATTCCAATTGAAAAACACTATAGACTCAAAAAGGTTGATCCTGTCCGAATTTCAGGTCAAACGGAGCTCGGATGAAGGGTCCACGACATGGGATATTTTTCCCCGCCCGGGGAAACTGTGCAGAAATTTCACTGCATAAGGTCCCCGCCCAGGGACCAATTTAGTACAAAAGCCCCCCGCCCAGGGAATTGGTTTAGGTGAGAAAAATGCAGCAACAGGGGTTGTAACACCCTAGTTTTCCAGCAAGCCAGGTACGAGGTCGCGTGAGAGTTTAATTCAGTAATTTCGTGATTTACGTGACGTCGCATGCCTACGTGTCAACATGAAGTTTATTTTAATTACGTGTGCCTTAGAGTTTAATCAATTGTTCTTGGACTCAATTGTCCATATTTGTTCGTTAAGGACCTAATTATAATTAGGATGTTTTGGGCCGTTTGTGGCTACCTTGAGCTCGGGAATTCGTATTCGAATTCCAACCTTATCGTTGAGTTCGTTTCGATGATTCGGATTCAATGAATGAATTCTTTAATTCTTAAAGCCATTTAATTGCCCTACCATTTTAAAATCTGATCCGAATGGATCAAATACCATTTGACCCTAACCGTATAAACCGACTTGCTTCAGCCCAAAAAAGGGCCAACCCTTTTTCCTTCCTCCCTCATTCCACGTATAAGCAAGGAAGAAGAGGAAGAGAAGGAGAAATTCATTCCCCTTTTGGGTATGAACCCTTGAGCTCGGGTTTGTGAGATCCAACCATTTGATCAACGACCTAAGGTAAGATTTGTATTCCTCTCGTTACGTTCTTTGATTCTACGTATATCTTGTGACTTGAATCCTTGCCTAATAGCCTTTGTGGGGAAGATGATGAATAGTATAGGGGGTTGGGATTTGATGTGTTCGAGCTCGTTTTATGAGCTCTAACTTACGAATGTATGATTTACGTATCGTACGTGACTTGTGGTATGAATTTTGGGTGATTTGGAGTTGTTTTGTGGTGTATATGTGTGTGTTTGAGTGTGTGTTCCGCCATTGAAGGCGGCCTTTTGCGCTTAAAATTTTTAACCCCCTGTTACCTTGTCCCTTATATCGCCTGCCTTCGTTAACCCCCGTTACCAATTTTTACCTTAGAAGTGTTAACCCCCGTTACTACCCCTTTTTTACTGGCCTACCATTTTGTCCTTTTATTCTTTTCCATCCCGGTTTCATTCTCCGTTAACCATTCAAATGAGCTCCGATTGACCTGAAAGTCGAACTGTAGAAACTAAATTGAGTCTAGAGTATTCTCCAATTTGAATCACCTCAATATCATTTCTTTGTGAGTTATAATCATTTTAATTTGGTGTCGCCCATCTTGTTTGTGAGTTATAACCATTTTAATTTGGTGTCGCCACTTAACCGGGAATCAGCATTCATCCAACTTCGGGCCTACGCTATTTTCATCTCGCTTTGAACCACGATTCGAGGTACATACCATTTTAAAGGCCTACTTGTCTAGTTTCATATCCAACAAACAAAACCCAATTCCAACTTCTAGAACTCTAGATATTCCCGTTTTTCTACAGCATGCACATTTCCAAAAACTGTCAACTTTCGCCAAAATCCATCTTCTTGCGTTCCTTTCACCCCGCTTGAATTCTGTATGTGTTTTGATTGGTTTATTTTGCTTCAAATTGTATTTATGATATGTTATTATCTGATTACGAATGATATGTCTTGATTTGTGTTGGACAAACGTGACATATATACATAAACGTTTAAATGCTTCAATGTAACTCTTCTTGAAACCCATGCGCTCCCTATGTGTTTAATGAATTTCTTTCACCTCTAATTGATTCATATGATTAGTTAACATGTTATATTATGTGCGAGGTTGTATATTTTAAATTTAGAGCAATTGGAATGCTCGTTTTGAATTATGAACTCATATGCTTTTATATGTTACCTTGTTTCGCTTCCTTTGTATTCGTTGCCCCTTATATGAACTTTAACTTTAGGAATTCGTAATGTATGCTACTATATGCATTGTAAACATGTTTAAATATGTGCTATGAATACTATATGAAGATTATGGCTCCAATTGTTATAGTTCATGAAATATATCGAATTAATGAACATGAACACTCTCATAGCTAATCATTATTGCTCGTGTTTTATATATAAATTGGATTCGTTTGGTTATTTGAGCATATGAACACGATCACACCATTTCATGAAATATTTATGATTTATTGCATATTGAATCATGCCATGACATGTTATACCACTCCATGAACATTTGTCGTACGTCATATATGGTTCATTTGGAGTTTTGAGTCTCACGTAAGTACCGCATTGTCTTTTGTACAGTTTTCTCCAGGGAGGAGACGTGTCGGGTTCATAGGCTATCTTCAAGTCTTTCTTTCTTTTGGACTTGTTCGGTAAGGTGTAACAGGTGGGTTTCTCTTCTATTAGATATGAACTGACCCGATATATATCCAATGTGAAAGTTTTCAGCCAAAGTATTATAAGTATAAATCGAGTCTTTTAAGAGTAAATGATTTCCAACGTAAAGCTCTTCTTTTATGTATCCCTACCTTATGTTTTTGGCGTGGACATGATTATGAACATACGGGCCCAGGAACTTAGTACAAGTGGCTATCCGAGGAGGCAAGGGCCCGACGGTGATCCCTTATACTAGTCCCACCACATTTACGGTGATACCGGCCCTCACTAGGAGATTAGTGAGGAATGGGAGCTGAGTGCCCTTTGGGGATTCATGTACCCCCATTGGCCTATGTATGCACCGCTGGCCTGGTCTTGTAAGCCCGTCTACCACCCGGAAGAAAAAGGTGTAAGTGATATGATTATGAATGATTATGAACAATTATATATGAATATGTATGATCGCTAATGTAAAGATTGAAATGATATGCACACACGAGGAGTAGGTTGGAGATATTCCCCCACCCGCCGGGGCTCACATATTGACAGCATGATTGTAATGAATGAATGAACTTAATGGTTGTAATTCCGAGCGTTGTTCTTGTAGCACCCACAACGATAGGTACCACATCCCCCGCACTATAAGTTTAGTCCACACATGAAATTGATGATCCAGCACGAACCGGACTCATAGCGAACGGGTGACAAAACAAAAACTTTCCTAGCTAGGCAGAATCTAACCCTGTAGCAAATAACCAAAAACAGTACGAGTGCAATGTGGAAGCAATCATGCCAACAATAAAATTCCATTAATGACTACAAGCCCAAACAATTCATAAATATAATCAAATCCAACATACACCTAACAATTGGTTAAGCTAAACATGCAACCTGTCCCGAATCAATAATCAATAATTCAATAATTCATAAATCATACGTTGGCACACAGGCCTATAAAATACGTGATATAGATAAACATAATAAATGTAGAATGTGACTCGAGTGTACAAGTGAGACTCGAGACAATCCCTAAGACTTGACTCCCGCCTAGCAAAACCTGCAAAGACTGAGAAAGTGCGGAAAAGAGGGGTCAGTCTCTAGAAGACTGAGTGAGCAGGAGCTGTACGTATATATATAAAAACAAGCACATGCAAGTCACAAATCCCGAGCAAGGTTTTATTAAAGTTAGTTTCCATGAAGGACATGAAGCCTTTACCAATGCTCGGTCTTTACGACTAATCCATATTAAAATTCATTAGATTGGTAATGCATGAATAATCGTTATGGCCGGCTCGGCGAATGAGCGTGCATTATCTCCAACCAAACTCCGACCGTGTACAATGGACATGATTTAATACTTTGAATACGTGATCACACTATACATAAATTAACATACGGGCATAAAACATAATCGTTTGGGCAATCCGTGACTCGGCCTTCCCGCACGGTGCGTAACGTAAACATGAACATGATCATAAAACATTTCCAACCTTCTTCCTCCGAAATGGTCGGGCCTGCAGAACCAACCATTTAACGTTACGTTGTGAGACGGGGGCTCATGACTCCTACCCGCTCCTTCGATGGATTAACCACCGGCTCAGGAATATCCCGCCTTCCTGCCACCAAAGTCGCGCAAGGATAATCTCAAAGGGTACTACGTGATAAGGGATTACCCGACGGCCCGATGCCGTGCCAGTATCCAAGACCACGTTTTCCCGGGCCTAATAACATGAACGTGAAGTGCGTTATCTCGCCAAAATGTTACAATTCGTTAGAACATTTCAATACATTTCGTTGCAAATGATTCATTCCTTGAAAATATTTACTCGATAAAGATTTACTTGATGACTTTACTTTGAAATCAATATATATACGTTAGGTTTTTGGCCAAAGCTTATCACATAAAGGTTATAGGTTATAGGCTCGAATGGAAGGCTCCAAATTCATCCCAAATCATCACCCCAACCAAAACAACTCACAAGAACATCAAAACACAAGATATAGCACACCAAACACACATTAAAACAAGTTTTAATCCATGAATTCAACCAACCACATCAAAACACACATATATACATACACACACACACACAACTAATTCTTGAAATAAATCATACATGCTAACATATATTAGCATAATATCATCAAGGATCAAGAATCTAAACTTAAATCATATCAATCTCTAACAAAACACATATTCACACACATGAACACATATATATACACATATCTATATACCCACCTTGAAATAGGATGAGGGAGATGGAGGAATGAAATGATGGAGATGATGAAGATGATGATTGCTTGGCTTCCCTTCTCTACCTCTTGCTTGAATTAAAGATGTGGGTGTGTGAAGAAAATAAGAAATAAAGGGTTTGTGTGTGTGTAGAGATTTTGTGTGTGTTGTGTGTGTTCTTGTGTATATATGTATATAAGATATAATGTATGTAATATATTGTATATATGATATAATAGTCAAAGATATATTTGTATGTATATGTATGTATAAAGTGTAATGAAGATATATTATACATAATATATATAAATATGCTTGTGTCACAAATGTAGGCATGAAAGGCATATATATAATATCACTTATTTTATGAAATTAGTTTCAAGTATATGTATATATACATGAAAATATGATATGCTTAGGAATTGTATGAATTAGGAAATGTGTATATGTTATGAAACGGAATGGAAGAAATTAAATGAAGATACTTATGTGAGCATTTAAATCATATATTCACATAAACATATTACTCAATTAAGCATGTAAAGGAATTCTAACTCTTTAACTCACACGTGTGGCACGTGTACCTGTATGACGAAAACACGGGGCGTTACAACCACTCCCCCTTAAGAAGGACCTGTCCTCAGGTCTAATGCCTCGAGTTCTGGACTCTAAGCACAACTTCTCCGTGTTCATCCCATGCGGGTTCGTGACTCCCCGTCAAGAATTAGTTCGGAAAGCTCTTCAAGCAATAGGGTTCTTGACTCGTTGCGGAGAAAGCTTGTCCTCTAACTAGATCCGGTGTTAAGCGAGTGGTTCGGTAGGACTTGTATAACAAGAGGGTCCAACGGATTCATCTCCTATCACTCAAGTCCATTACGACCTAACTCTTGGGGCTCGGTTTGAAATGAGTATGGTGCCTTAGACCTCCACTAACTCACAACCATGAGCCTAACCGAACTCTTCATGCTTCCAAGCTCGGGTTCGATGTTGAGAAGATCGAACCATCCTCAATATATTACTCCGGTACGATCGTTGAAACTCATCTCTTGAATCATCCACGACCCTTAACTCACCGAGTAGCCTAAACACTCGCAAAACTAAACTGCCGCCACAATAGCTAAATATGTAGAAAGCAACAACGAGAGAGCCCCGTCTCTCAACCAAGCAATGAGAGAGCCCCGTCTCTCAAACAACAACGAGAGAACCCCGTCCCTCAAACACAAAAAGGGAAAACCCCCAAAACAAAATTAAATAAGCAATCACACAAGGAACAGGTAAGAACACCAAAAACACCGACTATCAAACAAAAGTAATTAATACAATTAGTGATTAAGGCATATAACATCATGAAATTGTTCAAATTAAAGTTGCATGTATGCATATGCCATGAATGTTCGATGTACCGTTCACCGAAATAATAAAATTGATGGTTATGCTCTCATTGCCCGTGCCAATGCATCCGTTGGGTTATTTTCTTGAGTTCCTTCTTTTTATCCTTATACACATGCCCGGTCATCAGTCCATCCCATCTTTCAAGTAACTCGGTCTCGATTCCTTTTCCTCTCTTTACACTTCCAAATTCTTAAGTGTTCTCATTGTCTAACCCGATCAACTCGTTTTTCCTAACGAGTCATGTTGGTCGTTCCCAGTTGTTCGAACCACTCTTGAAGGAAATTCAAATTACAATCTCTAACTCTCCATGGCGAGTTGTGTAGCACCCACACGTAGGGCCACATCCCCCGCACCATAATCCAAACCCGAATACGAAATGGGATGTCCGTACCCGAATCCGAATCATAGCGAACGGGAGACCAAACACACCCTCTAGGCTAGGCGGAGCTAAACCAAACCAAATCAGAGTATGCGGAAGCGAATAATTAAATCCACAAGTATAATACCATCACATATATACGTATAGGTACCAACACATAACTATCCATATAATATTTACATATAGGTACCAACATGTAATCCTGTACAAAAGCCATCACGGCTCGAGCAAAATATCAAGGAAGTATCTATCAGTCAAACTATACAAATACAAAACAATAAAGTGCAAGTATGTAAATGCACCTAACGAGACCTAGACCGACAAGTGCATAAAGAAGACACACTTCTCCGCCTAGCTCACGCTCCAAAACCTGCAACTAAAAGAGTAAACGAGGAGTCAGTCAACTGACTGAGTGAGGGGGCTAACGCACACCCACACCCTATATATATAAAGCAAAGCACATAGCAAAGGGTGGAATTATGAACCGGAATAGGTTTTACAAACTAAAGCTTTCAAAACAAATACATATACTTTAAAACCTTTTCACAAACACTATCCCGATTCATACTTACCAAACATAAAACAACATAGAATAATGCTCGGCGAGAACGAGCTTCCAACCTTTACTCCTCAGAACAGACAAAATAGAAATCATAACACATCAACCTCTACTTCGTTGATGGAAGAGCCACCGGCGGCCCTAACCATCCATACGTATACAGACTCACGAGGGGTAGCGAGCCCACATCGTGCCCTCCCCGGTTTTTACGCCGAAGGCATCGAAATACCACACCTTCCCTAACTCCCGGGGGTCGCGTGTGATATATCGGATGGAGACTACGCACAGGCTTAACCTCGACGGCCCAACCGTCCCGAGGGCTCCTTACCCGTAGCTCATTGGATCCACAAACACAAATCATATCATATGTCAAATCTTTCATGGCAATCTCGCTAACTTGAAACATAAAGACTTTTCCAAAACTTAGCTTACATATGCTTATATAGTACCTTTCCAAAGCAAGAGTATTCATAAGGTCATAAACATATTCTAATCCACACATACATATCTATATATATACCATATATATATCTACATGCGAGGGTTCGAAAACATCACATAAGGTTTTAGGTCACTTAACTAACAAAAGTCCTAAACCTCACCTTGTGCGTGACCAAAAATACGAGCAGACGTGAACAACCTACGCCTCGGGCTCGTCAACTGAAACTTCCTCTGAAAAGAAAACACGAAAGCCCAAGACTTAGACTCTATATGAACCAAATAGGACGCTCGGCAAAATGCATGATTCATGATCACATATAAAATATTACAAATAGGTCACCTAATTCACAAATTATACGACAACATATTTATTTAAAATTTATTAAGCAACAAAAATCAAGTTATAACAACTAACATGCAAAAGAATAGCAATTAAAGTCATACAAAAGCATAACTTAAGCAAAAAGAAGAAGTGGCAGCTCCCAGGTTTCGGGAAGGGGTGGGAACGACCCTTTCACTATAGGGAACGGTCGTTCCCACACTCGCTTAAAGTTTCTGGAGGATGGGAACGGCCGTTCCCAGTTTGTACTGGGGACGGGAAGGGCCGTTCCCCAAAAATCCCGAACTCTCCCCGCGCGTCTGTAATGTTGAACTAAAAATGGGTTTTGGCCATGGGAACGACCCTTCCCATTCCCAGTACAAACTGGGAAGGGCCGTTCCCACTCTCGGCAATGAACAGTAAATGGCCCGGAAGGGCCGTTCCCAGTTTATAACTGGGACGGGAACGGCTGTTCCGGCCTGGTTCGAAAAGCTGAAGCAGAATCAGCCATTACAGAAGCAGGGGAGCTTTAAATTTTGCCAAAAATGGCCAAAATCCCAAACCTCAAAGTTGCCACAACTTCCCAAAATGCACGATTAAATCACATAAATCATGCTTGACGTATAAACACTCAAATAACTCGAAAAAAACGGAATCAAAAGATATGATCAAATGATGCAAGAATCAAGGTAAAATCATGAATTCAATAAATGCTCAACTACTAAGGGTTGTTATACAATAAATACAACATATTTATCTTAAACAACTCATATATAAAGCTACAAATCCATTACATCAAGCAAATAGCACATATTCAAAAAAACACCAAACCCTGACTATTCACGTAAGAAAGCCAATGCATATAAAACTCACTCGAAACTCAGAAATTAAAACATAGAAACGACATGCACGACGAGAGGATTCCGAAACATACTTAAGTTCGAGAGAAGATGAAGAAACGAGGGAGATCTTGGCTTGAGAAGGTTGAAGATCAACTTGGGGTTTTTCTTCTTGGCTTCTTGGACAAGAGCTGCTGTTGTTACGTGAAGTGAGGGAGGAGAAAAATGGTTCAGCCTTTAAGGCTGGACCGGTCGGTTCACGGGTTCGGTTCAGGGTTTCCGGTTCAAGTTGGTTCGGTTCAACAAATACGGGTTCAAACAAGGCCAACCCAATTAAAACAAGTAATTCACATACGAAATTAATTCCAGTAAATTCATATAAGTTCAAATAATTCATAAAAGTCATATACAATTAATCTAAAACGCAAATAATATTAAATCACATAATTTACCTGTATCGATTGTGAGTCGGGGTGTCACAACCTCCCCCCCTTTGGAGAACCTGGTCCCCAGGTTCACTGTCTGACCTGAGAACAACTCCGGGTACAACTGTCTCATCTTCTCCTCGGTCTCCCAAGTAGACTCTTCGGATTTCTGATCTCTCCACAGAACTCGGACCAAGGGAATCTGTTTATTCCTCAACACTTGCATCTTCCGGTCTTGAGTCTCAACCGGGTGCCTTACTATCGTCAAATCTGTCTCAACTTGTACCTCTTCAACAGGGAGAATAGTTGATTCTTCGGGATAATATTTCCTCTGCTGCGAAACATGAAACACATTATGTATCCCGGTCAATCTAGGCGGTAGGTCCAACCTATACGCCACTTCTCCAACTCTCTCAAGGACTTCAAAAGGTCCAAGGTATCTCGTGTTAAGCTTCCCACCTCGACCTATCCTAGAAAAGCCCTTTCTTGGAGATGCTTTCAAGAAAACCTTATCTCCGACTTCAAACTCGAGCGGCCTTCTCCTCTTGTCTGCATAGCTCTTGTGACGGTCCTGAGCTGCCTTCATTCTCTGCTGAATCAACTTGACCTTGGCAGTGGTCTTATCCAGTCTCTCTCGAGGTGTTGCTCTTTCGAGCTTATTCTCTTCTGTCCACTGCCAATCCTCCATATCCCAAAAGAGAGGCGATCTACACTTCCTTCCATAGAGTGCCTCGTAGGGAGCCATACCAATAGAGGCCTGATAACTGTTGTTATAGGCAAACTCAACCAGAGCTAAATGTTTGTCCCACTTTTCCTTGAAATCCAAAGCACACGCTCGTAACAAATCCTCCAAATACTTAATCAATCTCTCTGACTGTCCATCCGTCTGAGGATAAAAAGCGGTGCTGAAATTAAGCCTGGTGCCCAATCTACTCTGAAGATCCTGCCAGAACTTAGCTGTGAACCTCGGATCACGATCAGAAACAATACTAGCAGGCGCTCCATGAAGTCTCACAATCTCATCACAATACAATTCTGCCAACTTCGGGGTCTTGTAGGACATCTTCACCTTGAGAAAATGAGCAGACTTGGTCAATCGGTCGACTATCACCCAAATTCCATCATAACCTCCTCTTGATCTCGGCAAGCCGGACACGAAGTCCATAGTCACTTGCTCCCACTTCCACTCAGGAATCAGAAGTGGGTGGAGGGTTCCTCCCGGTTTCTGGTGTTCCGCCTTCACCGCTTGGCACGTGAGACATCGCTTCACAAAGTTCGCGACATCTCTCTTCATGCCATTCCACCAGAAGAATTCCTTCAAATCTCGGTACATCTTAGTACCACCGGGGTGAATGGAATATCCAGAACGGTGTCCTTCGTCAAGTATTAACCTCTTGAGGTCTTCCGGGACACAAACTCTGGTCTTGAACCTGAACAAACCGGAATCATCAAACCCAAACTTCGTCTCGGGGTCTATCCTAGACCGAACCACTAATCTCTGAATCTCTATATCTGAAGCCTGAGAATCCAATAACCTCTGCTTCAAATCCGGCTGAACTGTGATGTTAGCTAACCGAGCTACTGAAACCACAACTGTCGAATCCTGTCCTGAAGACTCTGTACTCAAACCTGAAACACTTGCTTTCCTGCTCAAAGCATCTGCCACGATATTAGCCTTGCCCGGATGATACTGAATCGTGCAGTCATAATCCTCTAAGAATTCCATCCAATGCCTCTGTCTATTATTAAGCTCCTTCTGAGTGAAAAGATACTTGAGGCTCTTGTGATCCGTGAATATCTCAAAAGTCGTCCCATAGAGGTAATGACGCCACTTCCTCAAAGCAAACACAACCGCTGCAAGCTCAAGATCATGAGTGGGGTAGTTCTTCTCGTGTTCCTTCAACTTCCTAGAAGCATAGGCCACCACTCGGCTATTTTGCATCAACACACATCCTAGTCCTTCCTTAGAAGCATCTGCAAAAACTGAATAATCCTCGGATCCCTCGGGTAGGGTAAGAACTGGTGCCGAAGTTAGTCTTTCCTTCAAAGCTTGGAAACTCCTCTCGCACCCATCATCCCACTCATATTTCACCTCCTTTTTGGTTAACCGAGTCAACGGGCAGGCAATCTTGGAGAAATCCTTCACAAATCTCCTATAGTAACCCGCTAACCCGAGAAAACTTCTTATCTCGAAGGCATTCTTCGGTCGTTCCCACTGAGCCACGGTCTCAATCGTGGAGGGATCAACTTCAATTCCCTCACCTGAAATTATGTGCCCCAGAAAAGCCAATCTGTCGAGCCAGAACTCACACTTGCTAAACTTGGCATAAAGCTTGTGCTCTCTAAGTGTCTCTAAGACAATCCTGAGGTGAGATGCGTGCTCTTCTGCAGACTTAGAATACACCAAAATGTCGTCTATGAAAATCACCACAAACTTGTCAAGAAACTGTCTAAACACTCGGTACATCATATCCATGAACACGGCTGGAGCGTTAGTCAACCCAAACGGCATCACCACAAACTCGAAGTGTCCATATAGGGTGTTGAACGCAGTCTTAGAGATATCCTCCTCCCGGATACGAAGTTGGTAATATCCCTGCCTCAAATCTAACTGAGAGTACACCTGCGATCCTTGCAAGATATCAAACAACTCTTCGATGTGAGGTAATGGATACTTATTCTTCACTGTCATTCGGTTCAACTCGCGGTAGTCTATACATATCCTCAAAGTCCCGTCCTTCTTCTTCACAAATAACACGGGAGCACCCCATGGGGATGTACTCGGACGGATGTAACCGCAAGTCAAAAGCTCATCCAGTTGAGTTTTCAACTCCTTCAACTCAGCAGGAGCCATCCGATACGGTGTCTTAGAGAAAGGCTCAGCTCCAGGATAAAGGTCGACCACAAACTCGATGTCCCTATCAGGTGGTAAAGAACCCAAACTCTCAGGGAACACATCGGGAAACTCACTCACGACCTCTGTCTCCTCAAGTTTGGCCTGATCCTTCGGTTTATTCAGAAGGTAAGCCACAAACCTGTCGTGCCGTCCCGGAGGAGCTTACTTGCTTCCATAAAAGACACAAACGGGCTGGACTTCAACCTCTCACCCGTAAAAACCACAGACCCCAACGAAACCTTCTTCTCATGACAATCCAATTGAGCTCGGTATCTGAAGAGAAAATCCATGCCAAGGATAACCTCATACTTCTTCAACAGTAGAACTATCAAATCTGCAGGAAAAACTCGACCCTCAAACACCAGCGGACACTTCCGAAACACCCTGTCAGCTTCCAGAGACCCTCCCAAAGGAGTATTCACCACATACACATGCGCAGATAATTCATTAAGTAAAGGCAAAGAAGCAACAATATCCCGGGAAATAAATGAATGCGTAGCCCCGGGATCAAACAATGCATGTAGTGATATGCCATGAATGATTATTGTACCTTCTATCACGGCAGTTGGGTCGACATCAGCTGCTTCTTCCTCTCCTTCCAAAGCATATACACGAGCCTGCACAACTGGCCTCCTATTCGGGCAAGCGTCAATTAAGTGATCCGAAGACCCGCACGCATAGCATTTACCCAGAAGCTTCCAACACCTCTCCACTGGATGTCTTCCCTGGCAATGAGCACAAACAGGTGGTCCCTGAGCTGGAGCCGGTCGAGCTGGAATAACAGGAGGTGCCACAGGTCTGGTAATACGGGGCTTTTTGTTCCCTAAGCCCTGGGGACGAAAAGCCGGTGGAATAGGAGCTCGTGGAGCATAAGAAACGGGCCTCTTACCCGATCCAGATCCGGATCCCGATCCCTATCCTCGAGTAGAAGAGAAAGGTGGAGGCTTCAACCGAGCCATTTGGGCCTCAACTTGAATTACCCTCTTTGTAACTTTGGCCCAAGTACTCACATTGGCGGCTTGTAGAGCTTCTTGAATATCCCGGCGAAGTTCATGAAGAAACATCCGGGCCTTATGATCATCATGGTCGGTAATGTGACTGGCATAAGGAGCTAACCTCTCAAACTCCAATAAATAATCCTCCACCATCCGATTGCCTTGCCTCAAATTGGAGAACTCTTGGAGGCGACGCTCTTGTGCACTATGAGGGATATACTTCTCATGGAATTCCTGCACAAACGTCTCCCAATTAAACTCCACACCCGTTCTCTCAAGCCTGGATCTCACACTTCTAAGCCAAATAGCCTCTGGCCCTTGAATAATACGCCCTGTGCAAACGGCCTTGTCTTGGGAACTCCCCGGTCATATCTCCCATATTCCTCGAATCTCGGACAACCACTCTTCAGCCTTAATATCATCACCTCCATACCACTTTGGAGGGTTGTTGTTCCGGAAGTCCTTATACACGGCGGTTATATCTTGTCCTTCACCCGGATTTGCATTACCCCTTTGATTTTGTTGGATCTGATTGAGTAGGGCTTGGACAATATTCTCCACATTCAGAGGTGGTGGCGGAGGTACATTCGGTACAGCCGGCTCATTTAAATCAGGGGTTCGTTCACGGTTATTTTGTCTCCTTGGAGGCATCCTAAAATTAACAAATTCAAGCAATATGGATGCATGTAAATTAGTGTATGAATATGTATACAATTAAGAAAAGAATCAAGTATTCAAGTAATCAATTAGTCAAGTAATCATATATTCAAATCATGTAGGCACACTTACACACAATCACACAATCACATTGTCCTAAGCCGTACGACCTAGACAGACCCACACGACACTAGAGCCCGGTTTTGCAACCGCGCTCTGATACCACTTAAGGATGTAGCACCCACAAGTAGGGCCACATCCCCCGCACCATAATTTAAACCTGAATACGAAATGGGATGTCCGTACCCGAATCCGAATCATAGCGAACGGGAGACCAACCACACCCTCTAGGCTAGGCGGAGCTAAACCAAACCAAATCAGAGTATGCGGAAGGGAATAATTAAATCCACAACTAGAATACCATCACATATTTACGTATAGGTACCAACACATAACTATCCATATAATATTTACATATAGGTACCAACATGTAATCTTGTACAAAAGCCATCACGGCTCGAGCAAAATATCAAGGAAGTATCTATCAGCCAAACTATACAAATACAAAACAATAAAGTGCAAGTATGTAAATGCACCTAACGAGACCTAGACCGACAAGTACATAAAGAAGACACACTTCTCCGCCTAGCTCACACTCCAAAACCTGCAACTAAAAGAGTAAACGAGGAGTCAGTCAACTGACTGAGTGAGGGGGCTAACGCACACCCACACCCTATATTTATAAAGCAAAGCACATAGCAAAGGGTGGAATTATGAACCGGAATAGGTTTTACAAACTAAAGCTTTCAAAACAAATACATATACTTTAAAACCTTTTCACAAACACTATCCCGATTCATACTTCCCAAACATAACACAACATAGAATAATGCTCGGCGAGAACGAGCTTCCAACCTTTACTCCTCATAACAGACAAAACAGAAATCATAACACATCAACCTCTACTCTGTTGATGGAAGAGCCACCGACGGCCCTAACCATCCATACATATACAGACTCACGAGGGGTAGCGAGCCCACATCGTGCCCTCTCCGGTTTTTACGCCGAAGGCATCGAAATACCACACCTTCCCTAACTCCCGGGGATCGCGTGTCATATATCGGATGGAGACTACGCACAGGCTTAACCTCGACGGCCCAACCGTCACGAGGGCTTCTTACCGTAGCTCATTGGATCCACAAACACAAATCATATCATATGTCAAATCTTTCATGGCAATCTCGCTAACTTGAAACATAAAGACTTTTCCAAAACTTAGCTTACATATGCTTATATAGTACCTTTCCAAAGCAAGAGTATTCACAAGGTCATAAACATATTCTAATCCACACATACATATCTATATATATACCATATATATATCTACATGCGAGGGTTCGAAAACATCACATAAGGTTTTAGGTCACTTAACTAACAAAAGTCCTAAACCTCACCTTGTGCGTGACAAAAAATACGAGCAGACGTGAACAACCTATGCCTCGGGCTCGTCAACTGGAACTTCCTCTGAAAAGAAAACACGAAAGCCCAAGACTTAGACTCTATATAAACCAAATAGGACGCTCGGCAAAATGCATGATTCATGATCACATATAAAATATTACAAATAGGTCACCTATTTCACAAATTATAGCACAACATATTTATTTACAATTTATTAAGCAACAAAAATCAAGTTATAACAACTAACATGCAAAAGAATAGCAATTAAAGTCATACAAAAGCATAACTTAAGCAAAAAGAAGAAGTGGCAGCTCCCAGGTTTCGGGAAGGGGTGGGAACGGTCCTTTCACTGTAAGGAACGGTCGTTCCCACACTCGCTTAAAGTTTCTGGAGGATGGGAACGGCCGTTCCCCAAAAATCCCGAACTCTCCCCGCGCGTCTGTAATGTTGAACTAAAACTGGGTTTTGGCCATGGGAACGACCCTTCCCATTCGCAGTGCAAACTGGGAACGGCCATTCCCACTCTCGGTAATGAACAGTAAATAGCCCGGAAGGGTCGTTCCCAGTTTATAACGGGGACGGGAACGGCCGTTCCGGCCTGGTTCGAAAAGCTGAAGCAGAATCAGCCGTTACAGAAGCAGGGGAGCTTCAAATTTTGCCAAAAATGGCCAAAATCCCAAACCTCAAAGTTGCCATAACTTCCCAAAATGCACGATTAAATCACATAAATCATGTTTGACTTATAAACACTCAAATAACTCGAGAAAACGGAATCAAAAGGTATGATCAAAGGATGCAAGAATCAAGCTAAAATCATAAATTCAATAAATGCTCAACTACCAAGGGTTGTTATACAATAAATACAACATATATATCTTAAACAACTCATATATAAAGCTACAAATCCATTACATAAAGCAAAGAGCAGATATTCAACAAAAACACCAAACCCTTACTATTCACGTAGGAAAGCCAATGCATACAAAACTCACTCCAAACTCAGAAATTAAAACATAGAAATGACAAGCACGACGAGAGGATTCCGAAACATACTTAAGTTCGAGAAAAGATGAAGAAACGAGGGAGATCTTGGCTTGAGAAGGTTGAAGATCAACTTGGGGTTTTTCTTCTTGGCTTCTTGGACAAGAGCTGCTGTTGTTATGTGAAGTGAGGGAGGAGAAAAATAGTTCAGCCTTTAAGGCTGGACCGGTCGGTTCACGGGTTCGGTTCAGGGTTTTCGGTTCAAGTTGGTTCGGTTCAACAAATACGGGTTCAAACAAGGCCAACCCAATTAAAACAAGTAATTCACATACGAAATTAATTCCAGTAAATTCATATAAGTTCAAATAATTCATAAAAGTCATATACAATTAATCTAAAACGTAAATAATATTAAATCACATAATTTACCTGTACCGATTGTGAGTCGGGGTGTCACAAGTTGTATCCCCTCTATCTCAGAAACTTGAGCTCATTTCTACTAACCCAAGTTACGGTTTATTTCATTGGAAGGTCTTCGGTTCTTCATGAAGAAATGACCAACGAATCGGAACCCGACTCATTTACGTTATCTGACCTCGTAGACATCTACTTTTCAACGCTCGGTTGAATTGACTCTCACTTTCTATCACGGAATATGGTGATCCGATCGGCTTCTTTATCCACTCCTCTTCATCATTTCCATAATTCCTTCGTCTCCATTAACTCGGAAATTGAAATTCACAATATAACTCATCCTTTTCCACCCTTGGGAGATTGAGTTCGTACGCCATCAACATAAGAGATTGATGACTTTGGTTTGTTCCCATCGATCACATTTTTCCTTCTTAACAACACGGCCTCCAACAACTCTTGAAGCTTTAATTCTCTCGGCCTTATTCGTTCCTTGATTACTAAAATTTCCAAATTATCCCCTGCAACTTTGATAGGATTCCATAATTATTAATTCTTGCATTTTTGTTATTCTCGCTAGATGTACTCCTTCATCCTGAACCGGAGATTTAGACTTACTCCTTTGTCATTCTCTCCCCCTTAAGAATTTCTTTCCTGGCTCGCTAAACTTGGTATATCATTTCTTTAACCCGAAATTCCTGACTTCTTAAATTCCTCTTTTCACAGAATGATTGATTCTCGTTATGTGGTGTCCTCGGTACTCTTGCTCACATTCACTTTGAAGGGATTTGGTTAGGGTGGCACCCATAGTTCTTGCTTTTCCAGTTTCTACTTTGATCTCCCCAACTTTCAAATTTTCTTTACACCCTCGTTTGGTTCACAATCCGAGATCCATTCTTGACCCAAATATAACTCGTACGAAATGGCACATGAAGCTTAAAGGGAAGAAGACTGATAACTCGTTATTTCATCATCTTTGTGATTGAGTATTTTCCCGAATTGTGCTTGAATTGATAATATCTTAGAAGAAATTGATGCTTTATTGTTTATGTTGTAGATTTGGGGCTTGAATGCTAAACTGGTACAAATATGATCATTTTATGAAGATATTCTCGCATAGGGGACGAAACCGTGGCTGGACTTACCGTGGTTGTTACTGACTTTGCTGCGTCTGGAATTTAGTCGGAATATTACACGAAAATTGTGGATTTAATCTTGGGTCAATTGGTGATGATTTGGTGGGAAGCTGGGGTGATTTATGGGTCATGCATGCATTAGAAGTTTTGGGCTACTCGCGTAAATCTAGTTGGAGAAGTCCAATTACATTTTGGAGCTTTGGAATTTAATAGAACGTGGGCTTTGTGTGACTTTTGTGATGTAATGGGTTGATTTTGCAAACATATAATTAATTGAAGGAGGCCCATATTGCTTTTGTTATTGGGCAGCACTACTTGGAATATGTTGGGAGATCACATTGAGGATTTGTTTTGGGCTTTGAAGTTGTAGGCTTAGTAATGGGCTGACAGAATATTGGGAATTAATGTGAGTAGGCCGGGAGTGTTGATTCTTGGGGTGCAAGATTGAAGTCCTATTTGTATGAGGATTCGGATAGTGGGAAGGTTGATATATTTGCAGCAGTTTTGGGAGAAAAGGAGGACGCAACAATTGGAGGCAGCTTTTGGGGGAGTGGAGACGCGAGCAACACGAAGCAACTTTGGGAGTTTTTTTTGTTTTTAATTTCTTTCTTCTTTAGACAATTTAGTTTATTTATGTTAAAGAATTCCTCTATTGTTTTTATGGATTTTATTAGCTAAGTTTTTAATTATCTAGCTAGGGATTATAGATTCGAATTGGATATTGTGAGACCTAAACGTTTTTATTAATTCATGTTTATTTAGGCATTTATCTTATCTCCGTGTTTCGTGTTTATTATGATTAGGCAATTTCGGGATAGTGCACGATCTCTAGGTTGTTTAAATTGCATATAGCCAATCATGATGCTTGAAGTGTAGTAAAGTTGATTGATAAATTGTGGTAAATTAGTGACAGGGTTTTAGCGATAAAATTCCTCGTTCACTAAGGGATTTGATAATCTAATTTAAATCTTGCGTGTGTCACGACTTGGTTAATTAGGATTGGTGTTTTTATGGTTCTTAATGCTACGAATTCATTAAATCCTGTCGAGTGTCTCTAGGGGTTGTGAATTTGTTAGGGAAGATAAATGTCCAGTGTCTCTAGGTTATCCGATTAATTAAGTAAAAACGAGGTTGAGTCGAGTGTCTCTATCAACTATAGCCAATCTGTCTGAATAACTTGAATCCATCTTTGAGTCGATGATCAATATAACAATTCGAATCGAATATCCCTGGCTAGGTAATTCTCCCTCTGATTGAATTAATCCTACGTGATCTTACTTGTTTAATTTTAGTTAGTTTTTAATTCTTGTTATTTATTTTAATTGCATACTTATGTTAGAATAATCTAAAAACCCCCCTTTTTACTTGTTACTTTTCGTGAATCCTTGGAATTGTTAGAAGTAAATCAACCAGTCTCTGTGGATCGACCCTGTTTGCACTATACTTTGTGTTTAGTTGTTAAATAGGTATTTTAATTATTTTTGACGGATTCGACACCTGTCAAAGACCTCCTATCAGGCAAATACTAAACTATGTATATCGGGTAAGAATGTTCGATGCATGTAGCATAATTCCAACAATCAAAGTATGCATCACATTTGAGCAATTACTTCAATTAAACAAATATAAGACAAAATTAAAATAATTAATATATTGTATGATGCGCGTGCTATGAATGCAAGTACCGTTCACCGTAGAGGAAAACCTTTAGCTAGATGACTTGATCTTCGGTCATCAAATTCATCGACCACTTCTTGTATACCCGCCATCTTCTAACTTCTTTAATTCTTCTTGCATCCTCCCGTATTCCCAAAATCGAACAACTCTACTTTACTTACAACCTTGAACCTTGAACCTCAAAGCTCTCAAACTTTTCCTTCTCTTAGAACTTGAAGTGTCTCCAACTATTTCTTTCTTCCCGACCTCGCTCATTCCAAATTTTAAAAATCTCCTTACTTCGAATTTGATTCTTAGTTTCCGACTAACTTGAGGGATAAGATTCCCTCAATCCAAAGTTGTCACTTAAACCTAATCCTTCCACATTCCCGAAACCGGCCCTTTGAGTCTTTTCCCTACTGATTCCTTTGTTAAAATCTTCTTCAATGTCCGAAATTTTCGTGATTCTTGAACCCGAATTCTTGTTGATCAAGTCCTCTTGACTTATCTCTTAGGAATTCAAATTGGTTAAACGGCTCATCCCCAATTGCTTACACTTGAGCACATAATTTCCTTCCAAAGGCCCTTTGCCTTTCTTTATCGTTTCCCTTGGTTGCTCTATATCTTCCCTGAAGTTGTATCATATCTACCGCATTAACGGGCTTTCTCTAACTCTTCCAAATTCAACTTCCAAAGGCTTGATTTATTCGAAAGTCCTTCTTCGATAATTTACCTTGCTTACCATCCATTGACCCTATTATATATGGAGTCTCCTTGAGGGCTTCATCCTTTCCTACCGAACTAAACTTGGAACCGTAATGTCTTCAAGATTTTCCTCGCTTCATTTTTGAGTTAGACGATCCCGTTGCATCTGGTTATATATTCTTCATAGAGTAGGAGTGTATGTTGATATAGTGATTTGCATACATCACACGCCCCACCATCATCTCATCAAGTACCCATCAACAACAATTAAAACCCATAAGTTACCACCACATATGGAGTCTGGTAATCCGGATCTTAACCTTCAATTCCCCCAAAAATGTAGTTTCCATCTCAAGCCCAAGCTCCCAACCTAGAGTGTTGGTATGAAAATCATCAATCACCCGAATCCTTCTAAATCCCCAAAGTCTTCTTCAATTTCTCATACTTGGAAGAAAAACTTGTGATAAGTTGTTGTGACCATAAAGATTGGTCATGGCTCGTTGTGGTGATATTATCCTATAGTCACAACTAAACTTAAATATAAATACATGCCGGTTAGTAAATGCAAATGACACATATTTCGCACGAAAGCACATATTGATGCAAAATGCAATAACTAATTCAACAAAATTTAAATTTCAAAATATAATTCATCAAAATTTCCAATAATACATGCTCATAATCAATACGGTGCGCACGTTGACAAGTTCTTCCTACGCCGTTCAACCTATACTTGACATGACACGACGCTAGAGACCTGTAATGCTCCATATTCTTGAAGGGCGTCCTGACGATATTAACAAGTAAGTCTCTACACTTGTGTGTGTTTAATTTAAGAGTTCTTGAATTATGTGATTTAATGTAAATCCAATTTAATATGTGATCATTCGAATTATTCTAAGATTAATTGTCAACTTGATTAATTACGCGCATATGTAACCCTAACCGTCTAATTTGCTTTAATTCGAATTTATTCCATGAAATAATTGTCAAGTTGATTTTAAATCCATCATGTTACTTAACTTGTTTAATTTCGGTTTACTTGAATTCCTTGAGATTAATTGTCAATCATATGTTTACGAAGTGTCGTTAAATTGTACGAAAGGTTTCTAAAATTTAATTGAATTAAACTCTATTTGGTAAATCTCTCTTTCATTTTAATTTATAAAATTTATGCGGAACTTGAATGTTTAGTCGTGACATTTCCAATTTTATTTACGATTATTTGTACGCGCTATTTCACTTTGATACGCGATAAGGACACCCAGTTGTATGTAGCTTGTGCACAAGACACATTTCTCCCAATCTCCTCTTCTCTCTCTTGGTTCTCTCTCTCTCTCTCTCTCATTTCCGCATACACACTACACCTAAAACATACACTAGTCGTAACTTGGCCGTTTCTCGACGGAATTCGACGACTGAGTAGTCCAGTTCGAAGAGCTCGACGAGAGGATCATGATGGTACAAAGATCTCAATCAAACAATGAACAGTGGAGGAGATATCTGCGATTTTCAGACATGGCTGCTCAAAAATTCGGAAAATCACGACTGGATTGCGACAGCAACTTCGACAGCCTCGTTCGGCTTCCTCCGACATTGGAATCTAGCAAAATTAGTATGCAAATCGAATGTCTAGACGAGATCTACAACCTGGAAGTGGTGGCGCAGTCATTGGGTCAGCGGTGAAGCTCATGCCGCTAGTGGTGGATCTGGGCGAACTTCGCTGGCAGTTTCCGGCGGTTCCGGTGGCGGTTTTGGGCAGATGAGGTACCGATCTGAAGCATCTCGGGATGGCGTACCGATCTGTGTTGGTGGTGCAACCATCGGAGTGGAGGTGTCGGCGGCTTGTCACTGTAGCGGTCGATTTCGAGACTTTCCGGCCACTTTTTTCGACGACCGACTTGGGGGTTTCGAAGAACTCGTCATGGGTAAGTCAATGCCTTTTACGGATTTCCTTTTCGTTCACCGGATTGGAAGTAATTTGATTTTGAAGTTTTTGGGGTTCTCGTATTCTTGGATTTAAGATCTAGAACGATTGGCTTAGAATTTTCAGAAATTGATCAAGGATTTGGAACGAGCACAAGGATTACTTTCTCAGGTAATTTTTAGGGATTTTTTCCGGCGACTTTCGGCGGCGGCCCGGTAGCGGGCCGGCGACTTTCCGGCGGCTCCGGTGGCGGCATTCCGGCGAATTTTGGACAGAATATCGGTCTCGACGCGGTGAGTCCAACCCCGCTTTTTGTTCGTCAATCGAACACTCGGTTTATTTATTACGAATTCTTTTACATAATTATAATTATTTGAATTAATTGTTTTAAGTGCAAATAAATTGTTTATTGTTGGTTTGTTGATCGAGATGTATTCCAATCGTATACGAAAATATGTATTGAATGAATTGTGATATGCATGAATATTTTGATTTACAATTTGAATTCCGATGTGATGAATTTACACTATTTGTTAAGTACGACGGGGTGTTAGTGTAATATTTACAAACTAATCTTTTATGTGACTAAATGAACTTGAATGATATTTTAGAAGAACGAACATGTTGTGATTTCTCTATATGAATTTGTGACGTTCTCAATGCTATGTTTGTTGTAAATTGTGTTTCAAATATGAAATTGAGATATATGAAGGTTGCTTGAACAACTTGAGACTTGATGTACGATAGGAGTTAGAATTGTAATATCTTGATTTACACTTACTACTCAAAAATAGTATATTATGAACTAAGATAAATTGATAATTGTCATGTTTGTAAGTAATTAATTCCTAGTTGAATAATTGTATAAACATTTTAAATGAACAATTATGTTTAGGAGATGTATGTGTAATAATTCTAAACTTTTATAAATGACTTAGGGGATGTAAGTGTAATATTTATGAAACTATGAATGTGACTTGAGCTTGTGTAACAATCATGTTGTGAAGTTGTAAAGTATGATCTTAAGTGAATCAAATGCACTTTTTATTTGTATCAAGGATGCCATCTACGTACAACAACCTTGTATGTTTATATGATCAAGTTGCTCTTACTTATGCACTTTATAACTCGACATGAACTTGATGCTTAATTGTAATATTATAATTGAACCCTGTGACATTGGATGATTTAATATGCATTTTGTGAATACATTGACTTCCTAAATTGATCTTGCATCTTTGGATATGGAATTGCATGATGGTTGCTTGTAAATATGACCTTGTTGAGCATTGATATGTCTTGAATGACCACGACACCCTATCAAAGCACAACATGAACACTTATGCATAACCACGACCATGTTGAGCAACGCCGTGCATCTTGTTTGGTTCATATAGAGTCTAAGTCCGGGCTTCTGTACGTTCTATTTCAGAGTTTGGTGGCGATGGTGTGCCCGAGGTTTAGGAGTGTTTGTCCTTCACACTCTCAGACTCTACTTTCACGAGGTGAGGTTTAGGATTTTGTATAGTTATGCGACCTATGGCCTTAATATACTGATTTCAACCTCTGCATGCGAGTATATCTTATTATAAATACGTATGTGTTGGATATGATATGTTCATGACCTTGTGAATCAACTCTATCTTTAGAAATTTAGATATGAAAGCATATGTAAGCTGTTTTGAAAAGTTTTGTTATATTATGATCAGTTCTGTTGCGAGTTAGCCATGATATATGGTATCTGTTCTGTTCTGTTCTGTCTGTGGATCCGAGGAGCTATGGGTAAGGAATTCCTGGGACGGTATAGGGCCGTCAGGGCTCGGCCTGTGCATAGTCTCCATTTGAGATATCATCGCGCGACTCAGGGAGATTGGGGAGGCGTGATATCTTGAGCCTTCGGTGTACAGCCGGGGAGGACTCTTGTGGATTCGCTACCCCTTAAGGGTTTGTCTGTTCTGGATGGTTTGGGGACGGTACATCTCCTCCATCATTGGTGTAACGGTTGGATTTGATTTTGTATTCTATGTTTTGATATGTTCTAAGGAGTAAAGGTTGGAAGCTCGTACTCGCCGAGCATGTGATCTGTTCTGTCTGGGAATCATGAATCGAGATAGAGTTTCTAAAATGTTTTCTAAAAACTTACATATCTATATTTTGGGGTACTTTGGAAATGTCTTTGGTATGCAACACCTATCTCCGGTTCATGAGTCCACCCTTCTGATATGTGTTGTGCTTTATATATATATAGTGGGTGTGCGTTAACCCCCTCACTCAGTCAGTTGACTGACCCCCTCATTTTATCTTTTAGTTTGCAGATTTCCTTTTGGCTTGAGCTAGGCGGAAGTGAGTCTTCTGAGTCACACTTGTCGGTTTAGTTGATGTTAAGATGCATTTGTCATATACTCTATTTATGTTATGTATTCTTATTTCGCTTTCAGAGATTATGTTTTACGCTCTACTTAGACTTAAACCCGTGTGGGGTTAGTATGCTAGCATTTGGATGTAATTAGCTATTCTGCTGATACTTATGTTGGTTTATTACGTTGTGATGATTTGAGATTCGGGAATAGGTATCTATGCTAGTTGAACCCGTCACCTGTTATGTATGTTGAGATTCGGGACTAGGTATCTACGCTAGTTGAACCCGTCACTTATTTTGTACGTTGATTTAATTGCTTCCGCTATCTGATGATAATTGTTTAAATTGCTTCTGCGTTCTGAGTCTGTCGAGTTAGATCCGCCTAGCCTAGTGTGTGAGTTGGTCTCCCGTTCGCTTTGATTCGGATCCGGGCATGGACTTTCCATTTCGTGATTGGGTCTGGGTCTGGGTCTTAGTGCGGGGGATGTGGCATCCTCCGTTTGGGGTGTTACATCCTTAAGTGGTATCAGAGCTCTAGGTTGCAAAACCAAGCTCTAGAGTCGTGTTGAGTCTGTTTAGGTCGTACGGCATAGGAATAATTGTGCATTGCATTTGTTTGACTTGATATTTTGACCCTTCGACATGAATTATTTCGTGATTATATGATTGTGTGCACATTATGACTTTGATTATGCAACATCTTATTTTATGTGCTTTATAAATTGCAACTAATTATTGCATTTACGTGATATACGTGTTGCATTTCATTTGCATCTTTAACCCGCATGCATCGAATTTAGTGTTTGAATTTCAGGGTGTCCTAGGAGTCAACACTGAGGTTTCCCTCCGTCAACACTATCTATTGGCACTACAACAAAAACATACCATAATTTGAAGATGAAAGGATTCTTTACCAAGATTAATGTTCATGAAAAGGTTCAGAGTTGAAGGAATGAGATTTGCTATATTGACTTACTATCTTAAAGTCAATTGAAAGATGAAGTTTGACGAATTTTAACCTTGATGATTCGTTTATTTGGAAGTAGTCACCTTGTTGAGGAAATGAGTCAATGGAAGAGAATCTGATCAGGTAGAACCGTTTTGAAGGAGTTTGATGAGCTTTCGCCTTGATGATTCGTTTATTTGGAAGTAGTCACCTTGTTGATTGCAACGAGTTAATGTAGAAGAATCCGATCAAATAAGATCCGATCAAGTTCAAGGGATGTAGATAGGTAATCATGTTACTTAAGCAACGAGCTATAAACCATCGGTGAATGTTGAAGGTTTTGGTGTCGTTTAGAGTTAACAAACGACAAGAGAAGATTGGTTGTTAGCTCTTTGGGTGTTTCTTCAAGATGAGATGGAAGACACTGTTGAGGTGGGAATAGAACACTTACATGCCGAAAGACTTTATCCAAGTTTCAAGATCATATACCGTGGATTGCTTTGGGAAGTGCTTAGCACCACGATCATCCAACGAAACTCTGAGGTAAATATCTGATTGACAAACGAATCATAGACAACTCCTTGAAGATGAGCAGACTAAGATTTAACCCATAAATCAAAATTCTTGGGAGAAACTGAGGATGATTCTAGTTGAGCAAGGATTATGGTCTAGTAAGGGGTTTGGTGATAAACAAGCTTTGATGAGTTACCACTTTACGAAAAGACTCAAGACAAAGAGGTTCAGATGATGAGGGTTGCATCATTGTTGGCTTAAACAACTCCTACTGCTTTATCTCGACTTTCTTGTCAAGATTTTTACACGTCGGTTAACGGTATGCAAGTATTCATGGCATTTGCATACATGCATCACTTAAATACTCTTACCTTGTTTTGCTTGATGTGGGTGACGACCATTGTTGTTTCAATTGTGATAACTTGGATACCTGATTTAGTATTTGTAACTTGAAATTTTTACTCGTTATGAACCGTTGCTGAAATGAATGAGTTATGTACTTATGTGAACTATTCATACCTATGTGATTTAAAACTCTCTTGGTTGCTAACTAACTTCTCATATAACATACATACATACCGTAACCATGTTTCACAGGGACTCCATCGCGATATCCCCCTTGAGTTGAGGTATGAGCGTCGAGTCTATACTTAAGGGACACCGATATCAGTTGTATAAGGTACACTAAACATGCATCGCATACTTTTTGTCAAGTGTTACTATCACTACAAGAAAACAGGCGATTTCCGAGGGAAATTTCCGAGGGAATTCCGAGGGAAACTATTCCCTCAGAAAAAGCCTCCTCGAAATTGGTTCCGAGGGAAAATTTTCCGAGGGAATTCCCTCGAAATGTACCCAATGATGATATTCCCTCGGAAAATTTTCCGAGAAATATATTTCCGAGGGAATTCCCTCGAAAATTCCCTCGGAAAATAAAATTAAAAAAAATATTGAACAAAAAGATTTCCTAGGGAATTCCCTCGGAAATTCCCTCGGAAAATAGAATTGAAAAGAATTAGATTTTTCCGAATTGAAAAGAATTAGACAAAAATAATTCCGAGGGAATTCCCTCGGAAAATAGAATTGAAAAGAATTGGACAAAAATATTTCCGAGGGAATTCCCTCGAAAATTCCCTCGGAAAATAGAATTAAAAAGGATTGTATAAAAATATTTCCGAGGGAATTCCCTCGGAAATTCCCTCAGAAAATTTAAAATATTTCTTTTTTTTTTAATTATTAGGCCTTTTTTGAATATGAAATTTTGAGATACAATCTAATTCTAAATACATTCTGTATATGAGTAATCAAATTCTGAAAATCTTCAAACATTCTTAGCATTGAAGTCATTCCATACTACAAATCATGTAATAAAAGTAAGAAAATCTATATTATATAATCATAATCCAACAAACTTATGCAAAACCATACAATTTCATCTAATTCATCACTCCAATCAACCATGCTACAACGCAAGCTTATAAAGCCATAATTCAGAACCATACAGTTTCATCTTATCACCACTCCATCAGCCTTTTGCCCTCTTATAAGCATCCCTCCTAAAAATAGCAAAGACTCGAGTTCAGTTAAAATGTTCTACATTCAGCAAACATTAACCCTGAAAAACAAATTAAGGGTAAGGAGAGATTATCACCCACTCCAATTAATTTGAGAATTTCCTATAAATCAGAGAATACATTTATCCCAAAAATATTTAACAATATATGAAAGCATAATAATGCTGATTGTGTATGAGATTGAAGGAATATTACCTTTCTTAATTACACCATTCCTTTCTTCCATGGCAACGATCATGTGGCCAAAATAAAGAAAATTTCAATTAGAGAAGCTGATTGTGTATGAGATTGAAGGAATATTACAAATTCCCTAATTAGAGAAGCTGATTGTGTATGGATATACTTTAATCCAAATCCATTTTTACAAAACACTATACAACTGTATTAAGCCTTTCTCAATGGATCTGTAACAATTGCAACAAAAAGCTCAAAACTTGCATTCTTATCACTTCCAAAACTATCAACACCTCAGCATCACCTCCTTCAACATCCATTAGCTATTTGTTCTCTTCATATACCTATAGCATTAAAAAGAAACATATATATGCAGTAAGCAATCAATCTTGATTGAAAACTACTATGTACCGTGGAGCGAGTATAATGCGTATGAACTAAAATAGCAGAGTAAGATATTTACTTCACAGAGGATTAGGACCCCTTTGTTGGAGTCTTGGCATGCCATAAACTCATAGCTGACGAGATTCATGCTTTGGCCCTAAAAGTAAAGGAGCACTAAAAAATCTAGCTTTGTTTATTCCAAGTCATCTTCAACTAAAAATTACCAAGTCTAGCTTAAAAATGTGGTAATGCAGATTTTAACTACGTCTTGTTCCATAAACAAACATATTACATAAGCTGTCATTCAAATCGCTCTTAAGAACAATGTTAGATCATCCACTTGAACTTCATCAGCCTCCTACAGTAAGGTAATTTGAAATTCAAAACAAATAAAAAGTGAAAGATGAAAACGATGTAGCAACTAAAACTGATATACTTCAAATTAATAGCTGACTCACATTAAACTTTAATTAATATGTTGAAAAATAAAAGGAAAAGTGGGCAGTAAGGGAGCAACAAAAGATTCGGATCACCGGATTCTTGATGTTATCAGCCACCTGTTAAAAAGAAAAAAGAAAAGAAACAGGTCCAATTTACTAATTTTCAGGAAAGTATCAAGATTCGGATCACCGGATTAAAAGTAGAACTCAAACTCATCCAATCTTCTCGGAAAGAAGCATGTAGATTAAACTATTATAAATTTCACAAAATAGCTCACGTAGACTAACTGAGAATCGCATAGAACAAAATTAAAATACAGACTTGAGAGCACAATCACATATATGAAAGGGCAAAAGGAGTGAACATTTTCTAAAATATAGATCTGGACAACTGCGCTCAAAATCCAAAAGATTTTGAGTGGAAATCCCATAACAACATTCATTAACATCAAACCTGTTCAATATGTCATTGGCATCGAAATTCTTCCTTCACTCTCCCACATCCCATATCCCAAATCCTATTCATGCTTGCTCAGAGCCACGAAATTGTTTATCCCAAATAAAATTAGCTGGGTTCTTTTCACTAGTAACATTTTCATTTCATTGCACTCAAAAGTATACTTGGATTGGGAAAATTCGGGTTAAATCCCCAATATATACCGATTGAAACTTCTAATTTGGAATTATCAATTGATTTTTTGCACGAGAGAATGGAAGTGGATAAGAACCTGTTTGCGATTGTTGGAGAAGATGCAGTAATCCTGCTTTTACACTTGACGGAACTTGCAAGAGAAGACCAGGTGTGAGTCGCTTGTTGAAGCGGCGAGGGTTGGGAAACACCACTACCAGGCGTGACTGAGTGTAGACTGTAGAGCGTTGAGCTAGGGTTCTTCCATTTGAAAAGTGCAGCGGAATTGATTTTGTGAAAAATTTTGTTGAGAAATTTGAGAAGTGAGATCTTAAAACACGTTTTAGACCTTCAGCAAAATTATTTTAAATGAATGAAGAACGTTTTTCGAGACAAGGAAATAAGTAGTTAAAAATAAACAATGAGAAATGTTTTTTCATAAGGTTTAATAACATTATTACATATAGTGCATATAATTAATTTTATAGATACAATAAAGTTTTAATTTTTAATGAATTAAATATAAAAAATCTCATCTTAAATAAAACGAATGTACTTAACGTTATAATCTCGTTCGAAATACTTACCGAACGTCTGATTACATATGTATAACCAATTAACCATCAATTCACTCATTTAATATTTTACTTTATTCACTAATTATACATATAATTGTCATGGATTGTATTTAAACTCAACAAATTATTATATAGTATTTAATTTTAAAAATATCTATTATTTTCCCTCGGAAATCCCTCGGAATTCCCTCGGAATTTTGAAAAAACTAAATATTAAAAAAAGAGAAAAATATATTTTTAAATATTAAATGTAATAACATGATGTTTTCTTTGTTAGTTAATTAAATAAAAAAAAAATCGTTTCCAAAAATATGTGAAAACGAAATCCGATTTCAATTTAAAATAAAACGAATGTCCTTAACGTTATGATCTCGTTCGAAATACTTACCGAATGTTTGATTACATATGTATAACCATCAATTCACTCATTTAACAACTCAAATTATCTTACTTTATTCACTAATTATACATATAATTGTCATGGATTGTATTTAAACTCAACAAATATTATATAGCGCTTAATTTTAAAAATATCAATTGCAAATTCGGAGGGAATTCCGAGGGATTTCCGAGGGAAAACCATTTTCCCTCGGAAATCCCTCGGAATTTCGGGAAAAAAAATATTAAAAAAAAAGAAAAAATTATTTTTAAATATTAAATGTAATAACATGATGTTTTCTTGTTAGTTAATTAAATTAAAAAAAAAAAATCGCTTCCAAAAATATGTGAAAACGAAATCCGATTTCAATTTAAAATAAAACGAATGTCCTTAACGTTATGTTCTCGTTCGAAATACTTACTCGTTCGAAATACTTACCGAATGTTTGATTACACATGTATAACCATCAATTCACTCATTTAACAACCCAAATTATCTTACTTTATTCACTAATTATACATATAATTGTCATGGATTGTATTTAAACTCAACAATTTATTATGTAGTGCTTAATTTTAAAAATATCTATTGCAAATTCCGAGGGATTTCCGAGGGAAAATGGTTTTCCCTCGGAAATTCCTCGGAATTCCCTCGGAATTTCGGGAAAAAAAATATTAAAAAAAGAGCAAAAGTTGCTTTTAAATATTAAATGTAATAACATGATGATTTCTTTGTTAGTTAATTAAATAAAAAAAAAATCGCTTCCAAAAATATGTGAAAACGAAATCCGATTTCAATTTAAAATAAAACGAATGTCCTTAACGTTATGATCTCGTTCGAAATACTTACCGAATATTTGATTACATATGTATAACCATCAATTCACTCATTTAACAACTCAAATTATCTTACTTTATTCACTAATTATACATATAATTGTCATGGATTGTATTTAAACTCAACAAATTATTATATAGCGCTTAATTTTAAAAATATCAATTGCAAATTCCGAGGGAATTCCGAGGGAAAACCATTTTCCCTCGGAATTCCCTCGGAATTTCGGGAAAAAAAAATTAAAAAAAGAGAAAAAATTATTTTTAAATATTAAATGTAATAACATGATGTTTTCTTTGTTAGTTAATTAAATAAAAAAAAAAATCGCTAACATATTGCTTGAAAAATCTACTATAGTCGAAAGTTAGACTATATATATATAGATATATGTAACTAGCAATTACAAATTTAATAGATATCATTATAGCTCTTGATTCACAAATGATATTTATAATTGTCATGGATTTTACCTAAGTTCAATAAATTATTATATAATTAATAAAAAATAACTATTCAAAATTCCGAGGGAATGGCGAGGGAATTTATCAAATGAATTTCCCAGGGAATATTTCCCTCGGAATTCCCTCGGAAAGTAGTTTTATTTTAATAATTAAATAAGTTTCAATTTTCCGAGGGAATTTTCCCTCGGAAATTCCCTCGGAAAATACTAAATTGAATTATGCGAACATTTCCGAGGGAATATTTCCCTCGGAAAGCCCTCGGAAAATAATTTTAATTTAGAAATTATAAGTTTTAATTTTCCGAGGGAATTTTCCCTCGGAAATTCCCTCGAAAAATACTAAGTCGAATTATGCGAACTTTCCGAGGGAATATTTCCCTCGGACATCCCTCGGAAAATAATTTTAATTTAGAAATTAAATAAGTTTCAATTTTCCGAGGGAAATTTTCCCTCGGAAATCCCTCAGAAAATAATTTTAATTTAAAAATTAATTAAGTTTTAGATTTCCAAGGGAATTTCCCTCGGAAAATCCCTCGGAATATTATTTGAATTTAATAAATAAATAATTTTTATTTTTCCGAGGGAATTGCCCTCGGAATTCCCTCGGAATACTTGGCGGCTAACCTTGGCGCTAATATTTCCGAGGGATTTCTGAGGGAATATTCCCTCGGAAATTAATTTGGCGAATTCCGAGTTTTCTTATAGTGTATGATGTGTGTATGTATGAATAACTGATCAGTGGATTTAAGTGCAAGAGAGACCTTAGGTTCCCTCTTTTTATGTGTTGGAGAGATGTAAATTCTCTCTATTTATGTGGTAGAAAGATGTTGGATTCTTTCTAAGTTTTGTGCATAAGAGATGTTGGATTCTCTTGTACTTAGATATTCAGAGATGCTGGATTCTCTTAAATTTAGGGGGTTTGAGGAATGCTGGATTTTCTCAAACTAGAATGTTGGGAGATGTTGGAATCTGCCCGACTTAGGTTGAGAGACGGGGTTCTCTCAATTATGTGCTTGAGAGACGGGGTTCTCTCTTTTGTATGGGCTCGAGAGATGGGGTTCTCTCTCTTGTGGGTGCTGAGGGACGGGGCTGCACTTACGTGTTGAGAGTTGGGATTCTCTCTTGTTTGTTGTGGTTGCGTTACGCGTTGATCTGACTACGGGTAGCAAGTGGTGCATCTGAGACGACATCGAGGTTGGGTGCAGTTGCAGCTATCCGATCATGAGAATGACCGACCGAGTTCGAAACAACTAACGGATCAGGTACTCGTACGGACCTCGACGATAACAAGACATTCTAAAGGAGGTTCGGTGTAGATGACAGGAGTGAGCCTCACCATTGGAGTTATGATCTCACGCGAGTTCGGGAGAAGGGTTGGAACACTACAACTCGAGGATCTACATTTTAGCAGTGGAACCTGGGGACCAGGTTCTCTTAAGGGGGGAAGGTTGTGACGCCCCGTATTCTCGAAGGGCGTCCTGGCGATATTAACAAGTAAGTCTCTACACTTGTGTGTGTTTAATTTAAGAGTTCTTGAATTATGTGATTTAATGTAAATCCAATTTAATATGTGATCATTCGAATTATTCTAAGATTAATTGTCAACTTGATTAATTACGTGCATATGTAACCCTAACCGTCTAATTTTGATTTAATTCGAATTTATTCCATGAAATAATTGTCAAGTTGATTTTAAATCCATCATGTTACTTAACTTGTTTAATTTCGGTTTACTTGAATTCCTTGAGATTAATTGTCAATCATCTGTTTACGAAGTGTCGTTAAATTGTACGAAAGATTTCTAAAATTTAATTTAATTAAACTCTATTTGGTAAATCTTTCTTTCATTTTAATTTATAAAATTTATGCGGAGCTTGAATGTTTAGTCGTGACATTTCCAATTTTATTTACGATTATTTGTACGCGCTATTTCACTTTGATATGCGATAAGGACACCCGGTTGTATATAGCTTGTGCACAAGACACATTTCTCCCAATCTCCTCTTCTCTCTCTTGGTTCTCTCTCTCTCTCTCTCATTCCCGCACACACACTACACCTAAAACATACACTAGTTGTAACTTGGTCGTTTCTCGACGAAATTCGACGAATGAGTAGTCCATTTCGAAGAGCTCGACAAGAGGATCACGATGGTACAAAGATCTCAGTCAAAAAATGAATGGTGGAGGAGATATCTATGATTTTCAGGCATGGCTGCTCAAAAATTCGGAAAATCGCGACTGGATTGCAACAACAACTTCGACAGCCTCGTTCGGCTTCCTCCGACATCGGAATCTAGTAAAATTAGTATACAAATCGAATGTCTCGACGAGATCTACAACATGAGTGGTGGCGCAGTCATTGGGTCAGCGGTGGCGTCACACGCACCGGCCGAAGCTCATGCCGCTGGTGGTGGATCTGGGCGAACTTCGCTGGCAGTTTCCGGTAATTCCGGCGGCGGTTTTGGGTGGATGAGGTACCGATCTGAAGCATCTCGGGATGGCGCACCGATCTGGGTTGGTGGCACAACCATTGGAGTGGAGGTGGCGGCACTTCGGCGAATTTCGGACAGAATGTCGGTCTCGACGCGGTGAGTCCAACGCCGCTTTTCGTTCATCAATCGGACACTCGGTTTATTTATTACGAATTATTTTGTATAATTATAATTATTTGAATAATTGTATAAACACTTTAAATGAACAATTATGCTTAGGAGATGTATGTGTAATAATTCTAAACTTTTACAAATGACTTAGGGGATGCAATTGTAATATTTATGAAACTATGAATGTGACTTGAGCTTGTGTACCAAACATGTTGTGAAGTTGTAAAGTATGATCTGAAGTGAATCAAATGCACTCTTTATTTGTATCAAGCATGCCATCTACGTACAACAACCTTGTATGTTTATATGATCAAGTTGCTCTTACTTATGCACTTTATAACTCGACATGAACTTGATGCTTAATTGTAATATTTTAATTGAACCCTGTGACATTAGATGATTTAATATGCATTTTGTGAATACATTGACTTTCTAAATTGATCTCGCATCTTTGGATATGGAATTGCATGATGGTTGCTTGTAAATATGACCTTGTTGAGCATTGATATGGCTTGAATGACTACGACACCCTATCAAAGCACAACATGAACACTTATGCATAACCACAACCATGTTGAGCAACACCGTGCGTCTTGTTCTGTTTAGGAGTTTGGTGGCGGTGGTGTGCCCGAGGTTTAAGAGTGTTTGTCCTTCACACTCTCAGACTCTACTTTCACTAGGTGAGGTTTAGGATTTTCTATAGTTATGCGACCTATGGCCTTAATATGCTGATTTCAACCATTGCATGCGAGTATATCTTTTTATAAATACGTATGTATTGGATATGATATGTTCATGACCTTGTGAATCAACTCTGTCTTTGGAAAATTAGATATGAAAGCATATGTAAGCTATTTTGAAAAGTTATGTTATGTTATGATCTGTTCTGTAGCGAGTTAGCCATGATATATGGTATCTGTTCTGTTCTGTTCTGTCTGTGGATCCGAGGAGCTATGGGTAAGGAATCCCTGGGACGGTATAGGGCCGTCAGAGCTCGGACTGTGTATAGTCTGCATTTGAGATATCATCGTGCGACTCAGGGAGATAGGGGGCGTGATATCTTGAGTCGTCGGTGTACAGCCGGAGAGGACTCTTGTGGGTTCGCTACCCCTTGATGGTTTGTCTATTCTGGATGGTTTGGGGTTGGTACATCTCCTCCGTCATTGGTGTGACGGTTGGATTTGATTTCGTATTCTATGTTTTGATATGTTCTGCGGAGTAAAGGTTGGAAGCTCGTACTCGCCGAGCATGTGATCTGTTCTGTCTGGGAATTATGAATCGAGATAGAGTTTCTGAAATGTTTTCTAAAAACTTACATATCTATATTTTGGGGTACTTTGGAAATGTCTTTGGTATGCAACACCTATCTCCGGTTCATGAGTCCACCCTTCTGATATGTGCTGTGCTTTATATCTATATAGTGGGTGTGCGTTAACCCCCTCACTCAGTCAGTTGACTTAACCCCTCATTTTATCGTTTAGTTTGCACGTTTCCTTTTGGCTTGAGCTAGGCGGAAGTGTGTCTTCTGAGTCACACTTATCGGTTTAGTTAGTGTTAAGATGCATTTGTCACATACTCTATTTATGTTATGTATTCTTATTTCGCTTTTGGAGATTATGTTTTACGCTCTACTTAGACTTAAACCCGTGTGGGGTTAGTATGCTAGCATTTGGATGTAATTAGCTATTCTGCTGATACTTATGTTGATTTATTATGTTGTGATGATTTAAGATTCAGGAATAGGTATCTATGCTAGTTGAACCCGTCACGTGTTATGTATGCTGAGATTCCGGACTAGATGTCGATGCTAGTTGAACCCGTCACTTATTTTGTATGTTGATTTAATTGCTTCTATCTGATGATAATTGTTTAAATTGCTTCCGCGCTCTGAGTCTGTCGAGTTAGATCCGCCTAGCCTAGTGTGTGAGTTGGTCTCCCGTTCGCTTTGATTCAGATTCGGGCATGGACTTTCCATTTTGTGACTGGGTCTGGGTCTTAGTGCGGGGGATGTGGCATCCTCTGTTTTGGGTGTTACAAGACCCCGGTTTTGCAATCAGGCTATGATACCACCTTAGGATGTAGCACCCACAACGATAGGCACCACATCCCCCGCACTATAAGTCTAGTCCACACATGAAATTGATGATCCAGTATGAACCAGACTCATAGCGAACGGGTGACAAAATAAAAACTTTCCTAGCTAGGCGGAATCTAACCCTGTACCAAATAACCAAAAACAGTACGAGTGCAATGCGGAAGCAATCATGCCAACAATAAAATTCCATTAATGACTACAAGCCCAAACAATTCATAAATATAATTAAATTGAACATGCACCTAATAACGGGTTCAGCTAAACATGCAACCTATCCCGAATCAATAATCAATAATTCATAAATCATACGTTGGCACGTAGGCCTATAAAATACATGATACAGATAAACATAATAAATGTAGAATTTGACTCGAGTGTACAAGTGAGACTCGAGACAATCCCTAAGACTTGACTCCCCCCTAGCAAAACCTGCAAAGACTGAGAAAGTGGGAAAAAGAGGGGTAAGTCTCTAGAAGACTGAGTGAGCAGGAGCTGTACGTATATATATATATAAAAACAAGCACATACAAGTCACAAATCCCGAGCAAGGTTTTATTAAAGTTAGTTTCCATGAAGGGCATGAAGCCTTTACCAATGCTCGATCTTTAGTACTAATCCATATTAAAATTCATTAGATTCGTAATGCATGAATAATCGTTATGGCTCGACGAGTGAGTGTGCGCTATCTCCAACCAAACTCCGACTGTGTACAATGAACATGATTTAATACTTTGAATACGTGATCACACAATACATAATAATACATGCGAGCATAAAACATAATCGTTTGGGTAATCCGTGACTCGGCCTTCCCGTACGGTGCGTAACGTAAACATGAACATGATCATAAAACATTTCCAACCTCCTTCCTTCGGAATGGTCGGGCCTGCAGATCCAACCATTTAACGTTACGTTGTGAGACGGGGGCTCATGACTCCTACCCGCTCCTTCGATGGATTAACCACCGACTCAAGAATATCCTGCCTTCTTGCCACCAAAGTCGCGCGAGGATAATCTCAAAGGGTACTACGTGATAAGGGATTACCCGATGACCCGATGCCGTGTCAGTATCCAAGACCACGTTTCCCCGGGCCCAATAACATGAACGTGAAGTGCGTTATCTCGCCAAAACGTTTCAATTCGTTAGCACATTTCAATACATTTCATTGCAAATGATTCATTCCTTGAAAATATTTACTCGATAAAGATTTACTTGATGGCTTTACTTTGAAATCAATATATATATATATATATATATATATACGTTAGGTTTTTAGCCAAAGCTTATCACATAAAGGTTATATGGTTTGATACTTATCTAGAACGAAAACACCCTCACCTGGAATACCATGAGACAAGGAACATGCGTAATATGGGTCCCTATTCGATCCAGAAGTCTCCACCCTGGAGAAGAACTGTACAAGAGAAGGCATAACGTGTACTCGTGAGAAAAGACTCGATATGATACCAAATAGAACGCACGACAATGCTTATGAAGTGGAGTAACATGTCATAACATAATTCAATATGTAATGAAGCATAAGAATGTCATGGAATGGCGTGATCGTGTTCGTATGCTCAATTACTCAAACAAATTCAATTCATATATCAAACACGGATTCAAACAATCAAACTTAAGCAAGTAAAGACCAAGGAGTGTCAAATAAGAGCATAATTATCAATTAATCAAGCATATAATTCATATAAGTCACATACGGGTGCTAAGGAAGTGAAAGGATTGCAATATGAGTGGTTTTGGTGAAGTTTGGCAAAAATGGACAATTTTAAAAAATGCACATGCTGTGGTAAAACAAGAATATCTTAAGTTCTAGAAGTTGAAATTGGGCTTTGTTTGTTGGATATGAAAGTAGACAATTAGACCTTTGAAATGATATATGGTTCGTATTCTAGTTCCAATCGAGGAGGAAATGGCGTAAGCCCGAAGTTGAAGGAGTGCAGACTTTTGGTAAAGTGGCGACACCAAAAAGAATTGATTATATCTCACAAATTAGAAATGATAATAAGGATATTCCAATTGGAGAGTATTCTAGACTTCAATAGGTTTCCGTGGGTTCCAAAATCATTTCAATCAGAGTTCGTCTGAGGTAGAAACGCCCATTTGAAAAATGTACTGAAAGTAGAAACGGGCGTTTGAAAAGGTGTGGATGAGGCAGTAGCTTTCTACAGGGGCGTTTGGTGAATGAACTGAGAACCTAAACGCCCGTTTGGGTGTGTTCTGTCCAAAAAAAGAGCAAGGGATCAAATATGGCTCGAATGGAAGGCTCCAAATGTTGGAATTCGTTGGCCCCAACGTTGCGGAAATTAAAATTTTTGGGGATAATAAAACAGGTTTTATCCGAATTCCAAACAAGATCACCTTTGATTCAAGATTTATGATTTAAACAAAAGAAGAATCAAATACCTCTTTCGCTTCCAATTGATGATGATGACAAGAAGGTTTTTCAAAACCTACCCGCTTCTCTTCTATCCGATCTTCTTCCAAGAATCCCACGAGGAATTCCTCTAAGGTAGTCCACGACAAGTAATTGAACAACTATTCAATTAGCACACTAGAACACTAATTAGATATTGATTATCTAATAGCATTCTCAATACAATATTGAGAGATGAGAGAGAAGAGAGACTTGGAGAGAAAGCAAAAAAGAAGAAAACAACGATGTCTGATTTCTCTCCCTTATCTTGCTTAAATACTTAGCCCTAGGTCAAAAACCCTATGGGCCAGTCTTGGGCTTATATTTAATTACTACTGTGATGCCCCGTCCGATAAATCGTACAGGTATGCGCCACGAGAGAGTTTATCTTATGCACGTATGTGATTTAATTTCCTTTTTATGTGTTTAATTCCAACTTTGATTGAAAATGTGACTTAATTGACTAAAATCCAAAATAGTAAAATATGAATTCTTGCATGACAACTTGAGAATGGAACTTGGATGAATTTAAATTAATTGTTTGAACTTGAATTAAATAGGACTTGGACCTATTTGTGTGTTTTGGGTCTAACTTGAATTAGGTGAGTTCGGGTCATTCGGGACCAATATGGGCTCGGGAATTCGAATTCGAATTCCGACACCACCATTGGACTTGAATCGGTGATTCGGGTCCAACGGAATTTATTTTATATTTTTCGGAAACCATTTATACTTTAAACCTTTTTTAATTGTAACTTATTGGGCCGAAGGTCATTTATTTGAGCCCAAATCCTATTCAAGCCTTTAGCCCCACATTTTATCTTGGAAACCCTAACCTTGACCTAAAACTATTAGCCACCATATAAATAGCTTTATCCCCTTTTCATTTCATTTCAAACCAAACAAGTTAGCTTCCAAGAGATTCATGGAGGAATTTCAAGAGAAGATCAAGACTTGAACCATCTTTCATTATAAGAGCCCATATTCCTTAATTTCTCACTCCTTCACAAGACAAGGTAAGCTTTGGATCTCTTTTAATGAGTATTTCATTTCTATTCTTGGATTGGAGCATGAAATTTGTTGGTATGAACTTAAATGATGAGATCTTGAATTACTTGAGCAAGCTTTGATGGTATATATGTTAATTAATTAATTTAGGCTGGAAAATTACGCCCTGTTCGTCCGTCATTTTATTTTTCCGCTGGAATCGAGAGCAGCAACTGCGCTGGAAATGAACTATAAATGAAAATTCATGATTCTCAAATTATGTCAAACTTTGTAATGCTTACACTTGGATACCGTGATGATTACTTGGAGATCTGGACAAAATACCACAATTTCAACCTTCAATTCTTGTGCTTTTGAATTTAATATACTTGATAAGTGTACTAAAGTTGAAATTAATTGCTGCGTGAGGTGCCTAGGGAACCGTGACTTTTGCTTGGAAATTATTTAAGCTTGGCTTGTGTATTGTGTCGGTTTGTGGCACAAATTGAGTAACAAAAGTTGGGATTAAAAGTCAAACATTCCCTCAAATTAATTAAGAGATGCATTGGTTGTTTGAATGAAATTTTGGATAACCTGGACCCACCCCTGCGTCTTTGTCCGAATTGCTACGTTCCATTTATTTAAATTGGATATTAATAAAAGCTTGGGAATTCAAGTCAACATTCCTCTAATTTTTTTTAAGAGATGTAATGTCCGCCACCATGCTGCCCTTCATTTCATTTAAATTGAGCATTTGAGATTCTTGTATTTCAAATGTCTTTGCACGCCTCTAGCTAATACTAACATTTATGGGATTCAATCTGTGTGTGCATTAATTTTTAGGCGTGAGTTTATGTATTGAAAAGGGTAATGAAATTCGATCCCTTCTTTTGTTATTAAATTTATTTCGTTCTTCAAATATAAATATTAATTTTTAATATTAAAATGCATTATTTTAAATATTAATGATGCATATATATTTAAGTGATAGTGTAATTATAAGTTCTAAATATGAAATGAGAATTCAAGATAACCCCGCTTTCTTTCTTTGACGACATTAATGTGTTGTATCCATTTCCTATTTTAGAGTAATTGCTATTATAGTCTGACTTGGTTAATTATCGAAAGTGTTAGAATATCTTTATATGTTATAAATGCGCTTTTAACCTTAAGAATGATAGGAACTGAGATTATTTATCTTAGTCTTTGGATTGCTTGGTATATTATATGTTATGATATCACTTTAGTACTTCATTTTAATTATGCAATTTATTATTAAATACATGTCTCATGCTATGTTACGTGACCTATGTGATACATATCATTCCATAATGCATTTCATACATGATGTTCTATGTTGCCGTGCGTCTTACTTGGTTCATATAGAGTTTAAGTCTGGGCTTCTGTATGTCTCGTTACAGAGTTTGGTGGTGCCGGTGAGCCCGAGGTTTAGAGTGTTTGGCCCTTCACACTCTCAGACTCTACTACTACGAGGTGAGGTTTAGGATTTTGTATAGTTATGTGACCTATGGCCTTAATATGCTGATTTCAACCCCTGCATGCGAGTATATCTATTATATACGTATGTGTTGGATATGATATGTTTATGACCTTGTGAAACAACTCTGATTTTGGAAAATTAGATATGAAAGCATATGTAAGCTGTTTTGAAAAGTATGTTACGTTATGTTCTGTAGCGAGTTGGCCATGAAATATTGGCATCTGTATGTATGTATGTTTGCATGTGGATCCGAGGAGCTATGGGTAAGGAGCCCCCGGGACGGTTAGGGCCATCGGGGATATACCTGTGCGTAGTTCCAAGGAGCTATGGGTAAGGAGCCCCCGAGACTATTAAGACCATCGGGGATATACCTGTGCGTAGTTCCATTTGAGATATCATTGCGCGACCTTAGGGTGATGAGGGAGACGTGGTATCTTGAGCCTTCGGCTAAGGCCGGGGAGGACTCTTGTGGGTTTGCTACCCCTTGAGGGTGTGTATGTTCTAGATGGTTTGGGGATGACACATCCCCTCCATTATTGCTGTAAAGGTTGGATTTGATTCTGTATTTTATGTTTTGCTATGTTCTGAGGAGTAAAGGTTGGAAGCTCGTACTCGTCGAGCATGTGATTTCTTTTGTCTAGGAATCATGAATCGAGATAGAGTTTCTGAAATGTTTTCTAAAACTTATATAACTATCTTTTGGGTATTTTTGGAAACGTCTTTGGTATGCAACACCTATCTCTGGTTCATGAGTCCACCCTTCTGATATGTGCTATGCTCTATATATATATAGTGGGTGTGCGTTAGCCCCCTCACTCGGTCAAGTTGACTGACCCCTCATTTGCACTTTTAGTTGCAGGTATGTTGGCGTTTGCTAGGCGGGAGTGAGTCTTTTGGGTTTCACTTCGTCGGTCTAGTCTCTCTAGTTGCATTTGTCTTTCATACACTCTACTTATGTTTTGACATGTAGACTTGAGATTACTTTACTATTCTGTAGCCCTGCGTGGTATTCGTATTAGGCTCTGCTTGGCACTTGATGATTATTACTTCATGTTATTATTCGGGAATAGGTATCAATGCTAGTTGAACCCGTCACCTGTTACTTTATGCTGATCTATTATTCGGGACTAGGTATCTATGCTAGTTAAACCCGTCACTTATTTTGAATGTTTATTTAAATGCTTCCGCTATCTTGCTTGAATGTTTCTTTTGCTTCCGCACTCTGAGTTTGCTAAGTTAGATCCGCCTAGCATAGCGTGTGCGTTTGTCTCCCATTCGCTCTGATTCGGATTCGGGCATGTAACATCCCGACTGATTGGACTCTTCAGGTAAACTATTATGTGCGCTATTCAATTATTTCCTTATGTGATATTTCATTGCTATCGTGAGTTATTGAAGTTATTTGAACTTATTTGCTTTAATATGAATTTGGTTATCTTTGAACGTTTAATTTTCCTTACTTTGCAATTGTGCGTTTTGGATCCGTATTGAATTCTGATTTTCGTGAATTTGTGATATGTGTTAATTATATGCTTTATGAACTCGATTATGTGCTCGTACATGTTTTGGTATTTGTTTTGTTTGCCTTTTTGGGTTCGTTTTGGAGTCGGGACCTAAAGGAGTCTAAAGAGCATTTAGCGCACCTTGGGTTCCGAGACGCGTATTTTGAGCTCGGGAATTCGGATTCGAATTCCGTCACCTCCATTGAACTTGTTTCGACGATTCGGGTTCGATGAGACAAGCCTCACCTTTTTCTAAGTTCATTAAGACCTTCGAATTTCACCCGTAACGAGCCCCTTATGCTTGAGAGACACCTTTTGACCTAATAAGACCTTGTGGACCCCACTTAAACTCAACCAAGCCTTAACCATGAGATATAACTTGAGTTAAGCTCTCCCTCAGCTTTTTCCCAAGAGAAACCGAGCCCTTCCCTCTCTCTTTCATCTATATCGATCAGCAACCAAGGAAGCAAGAGGAAGAGAAAACCTCATTGTCCAACTTTGTGTTTTCAAGCTCAAATCTTCATCTAAGCTTCTCCAATTTGAAAGGTAAGATCATGGTTGATATCTACACTCTTTCTTCTCTCTTCTATGTGATCTTGAGCTCAATCCTTTGGTTGATTTTGGTAATATAGCAAGCATGTGAATAGTAAGTGTTGAGAGAATTTGTTTGATTCTTGCTCATTCCTTGTTTCTCTGAGTTTGGATGATGATTTATGATTTATATGACTTGATTCTTGACATTTATTGCATCTTCTTTCATGGTTGTTGAGATATGATCATTTGCCATTAATGAGTTTTGAGAATTGGATGATACATGGTGCATTCCTTTCCCCTTTGCTTGCCTTGATTACTTGCAATTTTGGAGCTGAGTTTGTGGCTACTTGTTGGGCATGAAATGTTGAGGTATTGGTGTTATTTTGATGTATGTTGTGTGTTTGTTGGATGGCCTAAGAGTCCCCTTGGAGCAAGAACCCGAAAACCCCTGTTTTGCTTCCATTTTCAGCAAATTTTCGCCAAAACTTGCTCAGGCCGAAGGCCTGACACGGCCGCGTCAAGTTTCAAAGGAAAATGGACAAGGCCGTGTTGAGCCCTCGACCTTTATTTTTCTGAATTTTTTCGCCTGACACGGCCGCGTCAGTTTACAAAGGAAAATGGACACGGCCGTGTCAAGCCCTCGGAAATGTTTTTTTTCGAATTATTTCGTCTGACACGGTCGTGTCCGTTCCCTTTTGTTTTCTGACACGACCGTGTCAAGAAGGGTGGCATCCGGGGAGATTTCTTTCGCCTTTTCGTTGCTTCTTATTGGTTCTTCTTGCCTCATTTTTGGTATGTATACATGAGTGACTTGTCATATGATGTGCTAAGCCTTATGTTATGAATTTGTACTTTGATTTACATCCTCGTTTATGATATATGCTCTTATATGAATTATTTGCTCGTAAAGGGCCTTAATGTGAATTCATTTCATATCATTGGCATCATAAGCATACATACGCATGTACCGAGTGTCAATGTGGTTCATATTGAGTCTAAGAGTGTTCCTTGTTGTTTGTCTTGTTCAGCGGATCTTCCTGTAGAGGACGAGCTTGCTCCGTAGGTGTCCGGTTATCACACTTTTGGTCTCCACTACGTCCGTTGATAAGGTGAGGTTTTGTTCTTTTAGTTATTTGACCTACGACCCTAATTGGTTTCAAACCTCGCATGCGAATACGTATAATATATGGTAAATAAGTGCATGATACGTATGTTGCGGGATTTTTTTCCCATTTGTTATCTGAGTTTGGAAAACGTTTTGTATAAGAATATATGCTATTTTGCTTTTGTTTGGAAAAGTTTAGTTTTGTGCAAGTGTGTGTGTGTAAGCGAGATTTGGCTTTGAAAGATAAGCTTTGAGATATGTTTGTGTGATTTTCGTGATATGTTTGGGCCCCGGAGTGTGGTATGGTAATCTCGGGTCGGCCGAGGGGTCGCCGAGCTCTTCCATCAACACCTCCATTTGAGAGTCTCACCCAACCTTAGGAGGTTGAGGAAGGGTGTTTCTCTTGAGCCGGCGGAGGCAACCGCCGAAGGTTTCAAGGTAGTAATTAAACCTTGTCTCGTTTCTGTGTGTGGATAGTTAGGGCCGATCAACCCTTCTATCAGCCAGTGTTGGGGATGGATGGATGATTTGTTTTGTTTTGCTTTGATCTTCGTATATGGGAGTTTGGTGTGAGACTCGTACTCGCCGAGTTGGTTTAGTTTTGTATGATCTGTGAAACGAGAGTGGATTTCTAAGTACTTAAAGTTCGGCAATTTCTTCTTTTGCCTTCTTTTTACTTTATTTATATATTTATAACACAGGAACTACTTTGGCTTGCAAAAACCACTCTCGGTTCAAGGATCCTTCCGTTTTAATAATTGCTTTGCTCTATATATGTATATCGGGTGCGTGAGTAGCCCCTTCACTAGTCACTAGGACTAACCCTCGTTGTTGTTTTCCCCTTTTTCCTTTCTTTTGGAGTTGCAGGTTCTTCCGAGTCAAGCTAGGCGGCAAGTGTCTTTTGGAGTTTACTTGTGGTTTAGCTTGAGTTTTCATGCATCCGTAGTGGTTTACTTCCTCTTTTGCTTATGTACTTGGAGATTATGTATTCTGATTACACCTTTGCTATTTTGGCCAAGATGGCATTGTATATATTGTATATGTTCTAGCATGATAGTTGGAGTACTTGACCCTACTCTCATTTTGATTATGTATATGTGATGATCTTGGGGTATATGTTTAGCTTGTGATTTGCTTTAATTGCTTCCGCTACTCTGATTTTATTTTGCGCAGTTCTTGAGGGTCTAGGCCGCCTAGCGAGGGTGTGAGTTTTGTGTGTCTCCCGTTCGCTACGGTTTGATACGGGTGCGAACTTCCATTTCGTTACTTGTGTTGGACCCTAGTGCGGGGGATGTGGCACCCTTCGCTCCGGGGGTGTTACAGGGCATGGGTTCCCATTTCCTGACCGGGTCTGGGTCACAGTGCGGGGGATGTGGCACTCCTTCGTTTGGGGTGTTACAACTACTTAATTAAATTAAAAACCCAATATTCATTGTAATTAGTGGACTTAATTTAATTACATTAATTAAATGGCAAGTCCAATATCTAATTAAATTTGTGGACTTACAAATTAATTACTCCTAATTAAATTTCAAGTCCAATTAATTTAAATACACTTATTTAAATTAATGCTAACTCTTTAACATCTATTTTCAATAGCTTAACAATTAAGCATAAATTAATTAATAAAATTATTAATTAATTACTCTATTATAAATTAAACTCTTTTAATTTATCAATCAATCTCTATTGATCTTTAGATAATCTTGTTGTTCAATTCGAGTCATTGTGTGACCCCTTAGGTTCACCAATGAATAGTAGTAGGCCTACATTCTTAACGTGGTATTTCAGATAACAATTTATCTTATTGATTCAATTGAACCCTTTCAATTAATCACTGTTTAATTAAAACTCCTTTTAATTAATCAGTACCTACAGATCATGATCGATGTCTAGTGACAAGCTCATGACCACCCATCCAATAGGTGAAGATTGTGCTGTGAACCTTTCAGTCTCATGGATACCGTGAGATAAGATCCTTTTATCGCCTAATCCCCGATTAGGACCTAGGGCATAGGAATGATAGAATCCTATCAATCCTTATGCTATGAATTAATTCTAATAGCAATTCCATTTGATCTAACACTCTAAGAAACTCATTTCCTAATTTAGATCTCACTACCTTGCGCAAGGATTTAAGTGGAATGTACTACAATAGAATTCATGGGTGATTCACTCGTTCTTCTAGACGAGCAATAGATTCTATGTTGGCATCTCATAGACCCCCATACATGATTCGAACAATACCAACATACAACCATAACGAGATTCATGGAACCTATGAATCTCTAGGTGTATATCAAACATTGCCCTTGTCATGCATAGAGCATCAATGGAGCCTGAAGTGTAAGGACCATTTAGACACTACCATAACTAGGGAACCAACCTCATCATTAAGGCATAAAAGCCTTACCCCATTGAGGTGTTCCTGTCGGGATCCTCAGTGTACTTATTCCCTAAAAAGCACCCCCATACGCGTGTGAATGTCTCTACATTCAATACTTATGAAACAAAGTAACCTTTCTTAAAGGCACGTCGTATCAGCAAGTCTCAAACGAGTCAAGTCAGCATCCCCGTGCTTATTAGACTCTCCGACTTGGAGTTGATTTAGGTCATGCCATAGACACTTGTTTCATAACCTCCATCCCTATGCGAGTTCAAATCTCCCATGTATAGTATCAAATCCATCCATTAATTCCGAACAAAGAGCATAACACATATTTCAACAAGTATACAATTCATATGAATCATAAAAGAAAAGATAAATACACAAGTAGGGTTCATATTGATAGCAAAGATCCATATATGCACGTACTTGGAGCATTTATGACATATTAAATCATAACTCGTAAAATATTCCACGAAAAATCATGAAAATTTATAATAAATAAGATAACACATTATAAAACATGTTAGTATAGCATAGAAGTCAAAAAAGAGGTGGAGGAAGATCAAACAAGCGACGAAAAATGGAACCGGAGTCATGAGGATAGGCTGGACAAAATCCACCCCCATAGATTTTTCCAAAGGGAAAAATCCACCCCCATGGATCTGGTCCAGAAGCCCACTGACCCAAATCACCCCATTGGAAAAATCCACCCTCGTGGATTTACGTCAGTGGCGAAAAACACACAACAAGCAGGGCAAAACTCATGCAAAACCATATAAACATCAAACTAACACATATAAGTAAGTTAAGGTAGCAAGAATTCATGCATTTCAAGCTAATTAATGGTCCAAAGTTGCAACAACTCATGCTAGGAAAGAAGAAAGAACAAGTTAATGCAAAACCTCCAAATTTCATTAATGGTAAAATCATGAATCCTACCAAATCCACCAGCTAAACCAAGTTCATACATATCACAAATGATGTCTTAGGAACAAAATACATGCTTCATACCAAAAGAATTCACAAGATCTCATGCAAGAATCAACAAAATTTCGCAAACCCTTACTATTCATCATCTTCTCTAATCCTAACTCAAAACATGGTAAAATCATGCAATATGGGACTTAAAATAACTACAAGAAGATACACAACATAAAAATAAGCTTACCTTTCAAATCGGAGAAGAAATGGATGTGAGATGAGCTCAAAATCTCAAAAGGGGCAAAAAAGGGTTCTTCTTTCTCTTCCTTTCTCTCATTTCTTCCTACTCTTCTTTCTTTTGGCTGAAAATATCTTGTTTTGGGGGGTGGGATTTCGTGTGAGGGCTGATAGGGAGAGAAAGGGAGTGTGCAAGTGGGGTTAGGGTCAATGGGTAGGTTATAGGTGTGTTAATTTAGGTCCGTAGCTTAGGTAGAGTCATGAATGGTCGTTTTAGACGCGAGGTGCTCATGTTGGTTGAAATTTGGGGGTCCAAATGGTATTAGAAAAATATGATGCTCAATCCATTGTCTCCGAATCGTTGATACGAATCCAATGGAGGTGACATAACTTGATTCCGAGTTCCTGAGCTCAAGATATGCCGCCCGGAACACAAGGTACGATAAATGCTCTTTAGCTCACTTTTCGGTTCCGATCACATAAACGAACACAAAACTCAAACATGCGAGAACGAAAACATGAAACAAGCAAATAAACATGATCATAAGACACATAATTCACTCATGCCATGTTTTCACGAAAAACGAAAATCAAATCGAATAAGAACGATACTTAAACATAAGCATATACGCATAAACGTTCAAGAATTCATATTTAAACAATAAAACTAATAAAAGAATCCATAATAAAATCATATATAATTAATTTAATAGCACATATTGGTAAACACATACGTCCTGCTTAAACCACTGAAAAACTGGGGCATTACAGATCATCTTCTTGCCACTAGAGAGTTGTTTCCCTCTCATTGGCTGCCATGTCATCAGGTATGACATCGGGAGGAGACTGTGTCAATACACAAGTCCTCTTTTCAAAATCTAAGACAATCTTGAGATTGCGGAGCCAATCAACATAATTCGAGCCAGTCAATTTATTGGCCTCAAGGATAGTACTAAGTGGATTTTTAGACATCACGATTTTAGCAGAAAATCTACATGTAAGCAGAAAACGTAGTATGAGTGACGGATATGAAATAATAACAATTACAAATGATATGGACTTTTATCAAATGTAGTCTCCCACTATTTTAATCAAACTCCTTTGACCCCCTTATAGATTTTAGAAAAATCATAATTTTCAAATAGTGGGTATTAAGATCCTCAAGCACTTATCATCGGACCCACGACTCGTGAGACATCCGACTTTAAGCCTTAAGGTAGTCGATCTTATCATCAATTGTATCTCTATACAACTCCTAATATTATTTTGCACTACCTTTCATATAGACCCACGACTCGTGCGACATCTATACTAATCAATATTTAAATCCGACCCGTCCCTAAGATTTCTCCATCGCCATTATGAATATCCCACGCCTCGTGGCCAATACCATAATTTTGACTTTAAAAAATTGCATCTTTTATGCAAAGAATTATTTTAGTTCAATTAATCTCGTCATTTCGTATCCCACGCCTTGTGGCCAATACTTAATGATTCGATTAATTCTAAAACAAATAATTCTATTGACGGAATGCTTGGAAATTTATAAAATTGAATTTCATCCTTCAATTTACGTTTGGATTTAATATTTGTTTTGTCTGAGATAATCTAAGACGATTTAGGGGTTAAAGAATTTCAAAAATTCCACCAAGACTCATCAATTGTAATCATTATCTTATTTTATCTTATTTAATGCATGAACACATTTATGCACATAAAGATAACATTCATAACAAGATAATAAAAGCCTAGCATGCTTCTATAAAAAAATGGATAATCATGGGCTTCCTCTGCATGGTCCATAATAGCCATTTTATGGACCATGGTTCTAATCATGCATCAAACGGAATTAAACACATAAAGAGAGCACTCAAATAGACTCCTATTCTATTACATCAAAATAATTGCACGCAAATATTTTTGGGGCCTTGATGGGCTTCTTATTCCGTTGCTTGCTCCGTCTCGTTTCTCCATCTCCTAATCTACTTAGAGATCTCACCCTAAAACTACTCTCTTTACAAAATAAAGGGGGAATACATTTTAAGGGGGAGAAAATGAAAAACAATGCTTACAACAATTGAATAAGAGGCTCGCAGGCTCTCGTTTAAAATCAATATCAAAATGCATAAATAAAATAAAACCATACAAAGCACAAATAAAGCCCATGATTGATCCAAACATATATCCAATGCATTGCATAAAATAAATTTACCAAGTAAATAATAATTATGCGATTTAAAGTACAAAGGATTATCTTTTGATTCCACTAATTAAATTAATCCTTTAATTTTAATTAAATTGAATTCTCTAATCCAATTTAATTCCCATTAGATCTCTATCTAATAAATCATGTTTCTATTTTAACAATTCGAATTTGGGCAAAAAATAATTAATTTTCAAGTAAAACAATTTTACAAAATTAATTGTAAAAATTTAGTTTTAAAACAATTTTAAAACTATCAATAAATTTTACCAACAAATACGCAACAGTTGGGACTTTCCAGTTGGTAAAACATTCAACCTGTACACATGGGGTCCTAGGTTCAAACCCCATCTTTTCCATTTTGCAGAAATTAAATGTTTCAAGGGAGCTTTGGGCCATGGCCCAAATCGGGTCGGTCCAGTTGCGGTTCAAATCCCGTGGGCCTTCTGAAACCCAATCAGGGGCTGTTCCAGCCAAGATTGCGCAGCCCAAAGCCTGACGAGGCAGGCGACTTGGGCTTCTGGCAAGCCCAGCCAATTACTGCCCTTGGGATAGAGTTGTGTGCGGCCCAATCCAAGAAAAGGCTAGAGATTTGGCTTTCAAACAAAGTCCAATCATGCAGCCCTAATGCCGCGCCGCACACCCGTTCACGCACACCGTGTGCACGACTGCTATGCAGTTTCGAAAATTTTAATTTTATTTTAAAACACTTTCAAAATAAAATATAGATAAAAATTATAATTTTATAAAATAATGAAAAACAGTTTTTCGATTTTCACAAAATCTCATAATTTTTCTATAAGTTTTAAAACAAGAACTTTTCTTCAAATTTTAAAATTTTGCCCAAATGAACATCAAATTAAAACAAAGCATGACACGCATCAATATATCAATCAAATTAATACAAGGAATTAAAAATCGTAAATCAATCAAAGTATGGCTCTGATACCACTGCTGGAATTCGTTGGCCCCAATGCAGCGAAAATTTAAACTTTTGGGGATAATAAAAGAGGTTTTATCGAAATTCCAAACAAGATCACCTTTGATTCAAGATTTACGATTTAAACAAAAGAAGAATCAAATACCTCTTTCGCTTCCAATTGATGACGATGACAAGAAGGTTTTCCAAAACCTACCCGCTTCTCTTCTATCCGAACTTCTTCCAAGAATCCCATGCGGAATTCCTCTAAGGTAGTCCACGATAAGTAATTGAACAACTATTCAATTAGCACACTAGAACACTAATTAGATATTGATTATCTAATAGCATTCTCAATACAATATTGAGAGATGAGAGAGAAGAGAGACTTGGAGAGAAAGCAAAAAAGAAGAAAACAACGATATCTGATTTCTCTCCCTTATCTTGCTTAAATACTTAGCCCTAGGTCAAAAACCTTATGGGCCAGTCTTGGGCTTATATTTTATTACTACTTAATTAAATTAAAAACCCAATATTCATTTTAATCAGTGGACTTAATTTAATTACATTAATTAAATCACAAGTCCAATATCTAATTAAATTTGTGGACTTAAAAATTAATTACTCCTAATTAAATTTCAAGTCCAATTAATTTAGATACACTTATTTAAATTAATACTAACTCTTTAACATCTATTCTCAATAGCTTAACAATTAAGCATAAATTAATTAATACAATTATTAATTAATTACTCTATTATAAATTAAACTTTTTTAATTTATCAATCAATCTCTATTGATCTTTAGATAATCTTGTTGTTCAATTTGAGTAATTGTGTGACCCCTTAGGTTCACCAATGAATAGTAGTAGGCCCACATTCTTAACGTGGTATTTCAGATAACAATTTATCTTATTGATTCAATTGAACCCTTTCAATTAATCACTGTTTAATTAAAACTCCTTTTAATTAATCAGTAACTACAGATCATGATCGATGTCTAGTGACAAGCTCATGACCACCCATCCAATAGGTGAAGATTGTGCTGTGAACCTTTCAGTCTCATGGATACCGTGAGATAAGATCCTTCTATCACCTAATCCCCGATTAGGACCTAGGGCATGGGAATGATAGAATCCTATCAATCCTTATGCTATGAATTAATTCTAATAGCAATTCCATTTTATCTAACACTCTAGGAAACTCATTTCCTAATTTAGATCTCACTACCTTGCGCAAGGATTTAAGTGGAATGTACTACAACAGAATTCATGGGTGATTCACTCGTTCTTCTAGACGAGCGATAGATTCTATGTTGGCATCTCATATGCCCCTATACATGATTCGAACAATACCAACATACAACCATAACGAGATTCATGGAACCCATGAATCTCTAGGTGTATATCAAACATTGCCCTTGTCATGCATAAAGCATCAATGGAGCCGCAAGTCTAAGGACCATTTAGACACTACCATAACTAGGGAACCAACCTCATCATTAAGGCATAAAAGCCTTACCCCATTGAGGTGTTCCTATCGGGATCCTCAGTGTACTTGTTCCCTAACAAGCACCCCATACGCGTGTGAATGTCTCTACATTCAATACTTATGAAACAAAGTAACCTTTCTTAAAGGCACGTCGTATCAGCAAGTCTCAAACGAGTCAAGTCAACATCCCCGTGCTTATTAGACTCTCCGACTTGGAGTTGATTTAGGTCACGCCATAGACACTTGTTTCATAACCTCCATCCCTATGCGAGGTCAAGTCCCGTAGCTTAAGGTGACCTTGGGGTTTCATCCATACACAAACAGTTATAATATGCAATTAATAAACTTTAATGAGATATGATGAAGTGGCCACATAGAATTAAACGACTATGAAACATTACATTTATTATTTCATTAATGTTACAAATTGCTGCTAATAAGAGTAGTTTACAAAAAGAGGCCTAAACTATTTGGCTCTTCTAGGGCACTACTCTAACAATCTCCCACTTGCCCTCAGAGCCAATTGCCCATAGCCTTAAGGCCCATCTCCTGGAGATGTCCTTCAAAGATCTTTTGGCTAAGAGGTTTAGTAAGTGGGTCTGCTACGTTTTCTGCAGAGGGTACACATTCCACAATAACGTCGCCTCTTTCTACGATTTCTCTAATTAGATGAAATCTTCTTAGGATGTGCTTTGACCGTTGATGAGCTCTTGGTTCCTTTTATTGTGCAATCGCTCTGTTATTGTCGCAGAAGACAACGACCGGGTCAGCAATGCTAGGCACTACATCCAACTCTTGGATGAAGTTTTCCATCCACACACCTTCTTTCGCTGCCTCTGATGTAGCTATATACTCCGCTTCATAAGTGGAGTCGGCAGTAGTTTCCTATTTGGAACTTTTCCAACTTACTGCACCACCATTTAACCGGAATATGAATCCAAACGTGAATTTAAAGTTGATTACATCCAACTGGAAGCTTGAGTCGTTGTATCCTTCTAATTTCAGTTCTCCCTTTTCTCTGTATACAAGAAATAAATCCTTAGTCCTTTTCAAGTACTTAAGGATAGATTTCACGGCAGACCAGTGACTCTCACCAAAGTTTGATTGAAATCGACTTGTAACGCTCAAAGCGTATGCGACATCAGGTCTAGTACATAACATAGCATACATTATGCTCCCTATTGCAGATGCATAGGGTATACGAGACATCTTATCCTTCTCTTCTTCAGTGTTAGGATACATTGATTGAGAGAGGATCAACCTATGTCTCATTGGCAGGAATTCTTTCTTAGATTCCTCCATACTGAACCGTTTCAGTACTTTGTCTATGTACTGAACTTGGGACATACCTATTAATCTCTGTGATCTATCTCTATAGATCTTTATACCGAGAATAAAGGAAGCTTCTCCCAAGTCCTTCATGGAAAACTGAGTAGACAACCAAGTCTTTGTTGTTTGCAGCACGTCTTTCTCATTCCCAATGAGTAAGATATCATCTACATACAACACCAAAAAATTGTACGACTCGCCCACTGATTTTCTTGTAAACACATGGTTTATACTCGTTCTTGATAAAGCCAAACGATTTGACTGCCTCATCAAAGCGGATGTTCTAACTTCTAGACGCCTGTTTGAGTCCATATATGGATCTCTGGAGTTTGCAGACTTTCTGTTCGCTCCCACTGGATATGAAACCTTCCGGTTGTTCCATATAAATGTCTTTATCTAAATCTCCATTTAGAAAAGCCGTTTTCACATCCATTTCCCACATTTCGTAATCGTAGTACGCAGCTATGGCTAGAAGTATCCGAATGGATTTAGGCATTGCTACAGGGGAATATGTTTCCTCAAAGTCAACACCTGGCCTTTGAGTGTATCCCTTAGCAACCAACCTAGCCTTGTAGGTTGCCACTTCTCCATCAGCTCCAAGCTTTCGCTTGTAGATCCATTTACATCCTATAGCTTTCTCGCCTTCAGGAAGATCTACCAAGGTCCATGCCTTGTTGGAGTACATAGAGTCCATTTCGGAATTCATGGCTTGCTACCATTTTATCGAATCTCTATCCGATATTGCATCATTATATGATCTCGGATCGCTATCCGATTGACCGGTTTCAGTTAGTAAATTGAGTCGGTCTGGCGGTCTAAGTGTTCTCGCAGATCTGCGAGGGCTTGCATTTACTTCTTGTTGTGGGAAAGATGGAGGTTCCATTGCTTGATCATTTGTAGGTTCATCTTGAACTTCACTAAGTTCTGCTATCTTACCTGACTTTTCAACTAGAAACTCCTTTTCTAGAAAAGTGGCATTCCTCGAAACAAACACCTTTTGTTCCGAGGGATCATAAAAATAGTAACCCACAGACTCTCTAGGGTATCCTACAAATTTAAACAAACTGGATCTGGAATCCAATTTGTCTCCCACTAGTCTTTTGACGTATGTAGGACATCCCCAAACTCTAAGGTATGAATAAGTAAGGGGTTTTGAAAACCACATCTTATATGGTATTTCGGGTACAGATTTGGAAAGAACTAAATTAATTATCTTCATGTCCGTTTCAAAGGCATAACCCCAAAACGATATAGGAAGATCCGTGAAACTCATCATGGATCGGACCATATCCAATAAAGTCCGATTTCGTCGCTCAGACACCCCATTTAACTGAGGAGTCCCGGGCGGAGTCCATTGTGAGATAATCCCATTATCTTTCAAATAACCAAGAAAGAGATCACTTAAATACTCGCCACCTCGATCTGATCGAAGAGCCTTAATTTTGCGATCCGTTTGGTTCTCAACCTTCGTCTTATACTCTATAAACTTTTCAAAGGCCTCAGACTTATGGTTCATCAGGTACACATACACATATCTACTGAAATCATCAGTAAATGTGATGAAGTAATTACAGCCGTTTCGGGTACTAACATTTAGTGGTTCACAAATGTCTGTATGGATCAAATCTAAAAGATTTTGGCTTCGCTCTACATGTCCCTTTAAAAGGGGACTTAGTCATCTTTCCCTTTAAACAGGATTCACAAGTGGTTAACTCGTTTAGATCAATCGTACTGAATGATCCTAAGTTACCCATCTTTAAAAGCCTATTCTTAGAGATATGTCCAAGTCTAGCATGCCAAATCTTCGCTGAAGTTTGGTCATTTGATTTTCGTTTGTTTTCTCGTTCGATATTTAGGAGATTCAAATTAGTATTAGTTAAATACAAACCATTTTGTAAAGACCCTAATACATGTGAAGAACCATTCTTCAAAATGTAAAACATAACATTAGTAATAGAGAAGGAAAAACCTTCCAAGTCTAGTACAGGAATGGAAATAATGTTTTTAACTAACTCAGGAGCAAATAAAACATTGTTCAAGACCAAAATAAAACCATCTCCTAACATTAACCTAACATGTCCTATGGCTTTTGCTGCAACTCTTGCTCCATTGCCTACTCGAAGAACATGTTCTCTTTCATCAACCTCACGGACGTTGCACATTCCCTGTAACGTATTACAGATGTGAGAAGCTCATCCAGAGTCTAATATCAAATTATTAGAATTGAATGAAAGGTTAATTTCGATGAGATTTATACCTTTTGTAAGAGCAGCTAAGTACTCCTTACAGTTCCTTTTCCAATGCCCTTGTTTCTTGTAATGGAAGCACTGATCCTCAGCTTGATTGGTCTTTTTCTTAGTGTTCGCTTTCTTAACCCCACCGATGGGCTTAAGAGTCTTTTTCTTCTTTTCGAAACTCTTTCCTTTGCCCTTCTTAGGCTTTGCAGCCTTAGTCTGGGATGAAGATGAACCTACTAAGAAATCAACCTTGTCCTTCTGCATAGTTCGTTCAGCAGTTACGAGCATGTTCATTAGTTCCTCAACTGAAACTTTAGCTCCATGCATATTGAAGTTTATTATGAACTGTTTGAACAAAGGTGGCAGAGAGGTTAAGATCAATTCTACATAAAGCTCATTATCCATGATCACCTCGAGATTTGTAAGCTTTTCAATAAGACCGCCTTAATGCAGTATTCATGAACGCTCGACTCCTCAGTCATCTTAAGTGAGAATAACTCATTAGATGCTACGAATCAATCAATCCTATTGATCAGCTTGTAAATCTATTCCAAGTGAAGATAGATCTCAGCCGAGTGGCGCATCTCAGCATGCTGCCTCTGTTAGGAATAGTGCCCTAGAAAGCCGATTCGACGTAATCTGCTTTGGGACTTTTCTTGTATCACAGACAATCTTTGAATAATATACGATTGATCATAGGCAAACACTTCTTTATATGCTCTTGTTTGGTATGCGTTTACTTTATCTGTGCATGTATGAGAACTCCCCTAATCCTGATGACTTTAGGACTCTACCATTTAGGTGAAATGGTTCATGAAACGAGCCCTATATCACATAAGTCATGATTAGTAAAATACTCCAAGCCGATGAGTCCTACAGACAGTGGGAGTGTCAACCTGACTCCTCTAAGGCTTGCTTGTGGGATCACACCCTTAAGAAGGACCACCTTGTTTCATGGAGGTGCAAAGTGTATAGTTGATACGTGCGTGATACATGAGGGTGCTTACTTTAATAAGTAAGTTCACTGAGGTGCCCCGTGTGAGAACATTCCTAAATGGGAAAGGAAGTTTCTATTTTAGGAAATGGAAACTTCCAGATTAGGAAATATCTCACGAGTCATTGATGTGATTAATTGATCCTTAGACTTGAGGTTCCTTCTCACTTTATGAGTTAACTCTGTAGTCTTAGGTATAAGCTTTAAAGGGTGTCGCCTTAGACAACTGATTCAAGGCTTATGCTGGGGCTGCACAAGTGATTCATGAAAGTGAATGAGAATCAAGAAAGGACCTACACTTGCATTTGCAAGGTGATCTCTTATTGTGTAAGTCATTCATATGCCATATGGAGTCCTTGGCCAAGGCAGTAGATCAAGACATCAAGAAAAGGGTTTCTTGGATTGAGATCAAATGGATATGAAATGCACTTAGCTTTAAGACCGGATTATTAGGGTTCTGATTATTCCCTAGCCCTAGATCTTGGTTGAGAGATAGTAAGTAGGAGGATTGTATCTCACATGAATCAATGACTTAAAGGTTCTGTCGAATCCGAACATTCCAATTCAGCTAGGGGTTAAACACCTGTTGCTAGACTATGGTCGTTTAATCTGTGGACTGATTAATTAATTAGTGAATTAATTAATTAGGGTCACTGCTAATTGAATTGAGAACCTAGAGGGTCACACACAACAACTTGGTTACATGAGTTGAGGCTTGAAAATGATTAAACGAGTTAATCGGGCCAAGAGGGTTCCACACGTGTGAAGTCACACGTGTGGCTCACGTGAGTGACACGTGTCACTGTGACACGTGTCACACACGTGTGTATATATATGTATTAAATAATTAATTAGTTAATTATTTAATAGACTTTGGTTTAATTTTGAATTAAAAAGAAAGTCTAATTTTGGAGAAAATAATCTAGTTAATTAATTACGAATTAATTAATTAGATAAAAATAAGTTATTTATTTTATAATAAATAAAGTATAAAATTATCCAAAAATAGTTTGGATATTTTTAGCTCTCTTAGAAGTTGACTTGAATTAGAATTCAAAGTCAAAGTTGGAAAATACTTGATGATCAAGTAATAGGAGAGAGAGGGACCAAATCCTTTGTCCATTAGGACTAGGTTCGGCCGCCCCTCCCCTTTCCTATATATAGGGGAGCTCATGCTCCCCTTTAGAGCTAATTGACAATTCTTGGTTCATGTGTTGAACACCTTCCTTTCTCCAAGATTAAATTAAACCCTAGGTTAAGCCTAAACACTAACTAGAGAACTAGCATCCTTACTAGTTAGATTGTGATCAAGTTGGTGGACTTTCTCTAGAGACTTCAAGTTAGAAGTTTGAAGATTCGAGCTTTACCAAGGAGAGGGGATCAAGCCGCGTGAAGAGCGTTCTTGGGTGGCTTGAAACGCTTCAAGAAAGAATAAAAGAAAAGTAAGTTTTCTATCTTTACGAATTTGGTTACACGATTGCGAGTTCAAGGTCCTTTTGTTGGAAAAATTTTTTAAATTCCGCTGCTTTCTGATTCGTGTTTTCCAACAAGTGGTATCAGAGCCACCTCGTTAATCGTGTTTCTGATTCGTCTCAATTATACTGAATTTGGTAGAAATTCTTAGGCTTGATGCGATTGAGTATTTGTAATTGTTTTAGAAAGCCTGAATACGAAACTGTATTTTTTCCTGAAAGTTTCTGAAAATTGGTTTTTATAAAATTTAATTCTGAAAAACAATTTTAGATTTGAAACTGTATAAACTGTTTTTGGATTTCTTGGATTGGTTTTGCTTTTGAACGAAAACACGAAACGAAAGCCCGGATCGCGATGAACACGCGAAACCCCGCGCGCGAAGGAGTCGCGCGCGCGGGCTTCGCGCGCCACCCTCCCGCAACCGCGCTGGAGGCCCTCCCGGGCGTGCCGCCCGTCGTCGCCCAGGCCTGGCCGGGACAGACCGGCCAGTCGCCCAGCACCTCCCGCACGGCTGTGCGGGAGCCTTCCGGCGCGCCCGCCCAGGGCGGCCGAGACTGGCCGCCCACCCCGCCCGCATGCTTGCGGGAAAGCCGCGCCCAGCAGCGTGCAGCTTGCGCGCTGTGCGCGCGCACTCGCGCGGCCTTTGCAGCGCGCTGTGCGCGCCTGTCGCGCGAGCGCGCGCGCCGCGTGCGTGCGGTCTTCTCCGCGTACGGGTCCCGTTTTCGCGATCCGGCCTTTTCGTGTTTCGTGCAATCCAGTCCCAATTTTATTTAAATTTTAAAATTTTATTTTTGAATATTTATTTTAATTTTGAATAAAACTTAAAATTGGGATTTTTTGAGAAATTGAAACGGTTTATATTTTGGGAAAATACATCTTGATAAAATTGTTAATTTTCAGAAATTAATTGGAATTTTATTTGTTTTGGTAATTTGGGATTTATTGAAAACTTTTATAAATAAGACTCGCATCAAGTCGTGTTTTAAGTCATTAGGACTTGAAACGGGAATTTTAATTTATTGGCTAAATTTAAATTCTCGCAAAAGCATGTTAGGTGATCATGGGTTTATATCTATGTATGGTTTTAATTTATGCACATGGATGGTTTAAATTGGGGTTGGAGCCCTATAGTTGCATTTTTCAATTGAGGTTGGAGCCTCACTTATGTGCGTACTGTTATGTGATTTATTATGTGGCTTTCCATATTACTGTTTTTGAGGCCGGGGTATGCCCCGTGTAATTGTCTAAGGCCAATATGAAGATTGAGCCTTATTACTTTATGTCTTTTTCTTTTTATTGTAATTTGAGAGTAGAGATAGGTGGTGAGGTTTTATTTTCATTTTGGAGACAATGCACCCATGGAGTAAGATGGACCACATTCAAGTAACAAGGAGGCCATAAGTGAAGACCCCTCAAAATGTTAGGGAGGGGAATCTCAATTGTTAAATGTAATAGAGATAGGGCTCGTATTTTGTTACCGCTTTCCCTTATGTGATTTAAGCTGTTTATGTGGCATGTATGTTAGAACTTGTGATTGTGGAGTGGCTCCCACATATCACGCATAAGATAGGTAGAACCCATGATCATTACATGTTAGTATCATGCTAGGACATGTTATCTGTTTATGTGCTTGTTTGATATGCATTTTAGTGTACTTGCATTAATCAAGACTAATAAAATTGGATAACATATATGTTGGTGAGGTCGAACCGGACAACTCTCCGGTTGATTCGAAAATTCCCATTAAATATTAAGCTCATTTCGAATAATAGGTATTTAATTCGAGATGCAAATTTTGAATTAAATTCCTAGCATTCCATCAATAGGTTTTAAGTTTAGTAAGTAAAGCTAGTTATTATCCGCAAGTCGTGGGATAGCTAGTGGAGCTTATTAGTTCTTAGTTACCTAATTGATCATTTTAAATGATCAATATTTCGTGGTTAATTTTGGCAAGGGCGATGTCCGCGAGTCGTGGGTCGTTCAAACTAAGTTTTGGTCATGATCTTATGATTGATGGGTCTGGCTTAACGCCTAAGTAAATATGGATGTCGCACGAGTTGTGGGTCCATATTGAAAGATAGGTGATGCAAAAACAATTACTAAGAGTTCTAAAGGTATTAGAATTTGTAAGTTGTACCTACCTAGGATTTTACTTAGAATGTCCGCGAGTCGTGGGTTCGAGGTAAAATGCTTAGGATCTTAGTACCCGTTGGGAAACGTGTTCCTCTTAGATCTTTGGGAATTATAGATCTTTGAAAAACAGTGGGAGCTACATTAGATTAAAGACCTTATCTTTTGTATATCGTTATAATTCAGCATTCTCACATTTTCTCTGCTTAGCATTTAGGTTGTAGTTCTGTGATTCTCTACAATATGAAATGCAAACCCATTCGTATCCATCCTTAAGTCAAACAAGTTGACTAAGTCCTAACTAACTCTAAAATGGCTTCGGATCCTAAAATTCATTTTAGAATCCGAAAAGAGAAATTGTTCTCTATAAGGCGAGATTTTCATTTATTTGAAAATTCGACCCGGGCCAAAAGAGAAGCAATCTGAGGTGAATGGATTTCTCCAAACCACTTAAGAGCAATTGAACCACCTCATAAAATGTTACAAGGTATAACATTATGGAATTATTCAATATTCCAAATGAGGAAACAAGTGCACACGAACAAGGTCTAAAGATCTTATTTGAAGATCTTATGGTCTCGATCATCAACCGAGAAAAGAGTTCTCTATGCACTGATTGCTTACATTGCTTCCACCATCATTCAAACCCTTTATGCTCAACTAGAATGATGCTAATGTAGCATAGTTAATCATTTAGTTGATCATGGTTGAGAGCATCCTTAAGAAGGAATAAAAGGTTGAGATGGTTAATTCTTCTTCTAAACTCCCTAAGTTAAAGGCTTGAACGCCTAAAGAAGAAGAAACCCTTAAGAGCCCAATGGAGGGGCATGTAAGGGGTGCGCCCAAAAGACACTAGAGATCAAATAGGACGTTTGCTTCTATGGTAGCAAATAAGGACTTTGAAAGGGAACTGCAAAGAGTATAAGTACTCTGAAATGTTACCTCGTTTAGTAATTCTACTAGGAATAGAATTCACTAGTCTTGAGTCAATTCTGCATAATCCGTTGTGCAAAGACTCAAGGCACTAATGTTCTGAACATAAAACGAGATAACAAAAGTAAGTGAGATGACAAAGCTTCGAATTACTTTGGAACGTTGAGATATAAAAGGATTAGCAAGTCAGACACCTTAGGATCATTCTATGAAAATGAACCTATAGAGTTGACTTCCTGTGAATCCTATCCCAAAAGGAAAACGTTCCCGGAACATTGTTTAGGTGAAACATGGAACGTTCCAAAATTATAGTGGATTTCGATCCATGCTGATGAGTGTAAGATGCTTAATGTAAGCACTAGATACAGTCGTCAGTTTAATCATTATGAATGAATATACTTGTTAAAGTACAAATTCGAAACTTATATGAAATTCTTAGAATTTCAAAAGGAGGTTAGGAACCGAAGTAGTTATAAGTTATAGGCAAATCGATATGATCGAGATAGCCATTATCTTATCAACTAATTTCTTGGTCATCTTAGAAATAATAGGATTATCTCTCAGTAAACTAATTCGAGAACACCTTAGTGTTTCCGAATGAGGGAATGAAACCTTATAGGATATGGTCCATTCCATAGCAAACATTACTGACTTATAATCATTCTAGGAATAAACTCCCAGAATATGCAGTTAGAGATTTTGAATTTTGCACCTTCCAAAATCAGTCCTTTAGATGCACTATGCAATGTGGCACACTAAATTCCCTAATTATTCTTGTCCAAGAATTTAGTGGAATCCTCTTAAGTAAAGAGGATAGTGGGAGATAGGCATGAAATGAGTTCAAGTTTATACAAACAATATTGGATATCATTTCTGCGATTCCCTTAGACAAAGGTTGTTTGTTTCAAGGAATGTATCTTTCTTAAGGAATCGTTCCTATAGAAGAAGAAAGGCAAGCAAGCAGACCTTAAAGAAATTTGAGGAAAAATATCCATGCCACATATAGAAGAAACGAGCCCATCTGATAAAACTTAGCCAAATTTTAGAGTATGTACACGTGTGAAACCCTTCTCTTAAGATGCGTTTAGAACGCTTTCCTAGATAGCCAAGGAATTACTTGAAGAGGAGACACTGTCAGATTTGGAATCTGAGTAGTGTAAGCAAGCCTTGAAATCCAATATGGATTCCATATACTTAAACCAAGTTTTGACCTTGGTTGATCCACCTGATAGGATCAAGCTCCTAGAGCTTCGAGTAAATGGAAAACATTACAACCTTCTTGACGGTTGAAATGCAAAAGTCCATTTGGGTTGTGTTTACCATATCCTCATATTCTGACTATGAGATATGATAAATGAATATGAGAACTATCTTGTTCAATATGAGATTGAAAGAGACTGAAATAAGGTATTTCTATAAATCTCATATTCAGTGGGAGTATGCATAAGGTATGCAAATCCCTAAAGTCAATCTGTGGATTGATAAAGGCTTCTAGGATTAGACAATTCGATTCCATAGGATAGTCAAATCGTTTGACATAGATGGAAGTCGAATAAGTCTCAAAAGTGTACATAGGAAAGTTAGTGATGTAAGAGTCAATTTTGGTTCTTTAGAAAACGACATCCTTCTCATTAGGAATGTCAAGGACGACGTGAAAGTTACCAATTCTTGTTTAAGAAACAATTTGACATGAAAGATCTTAGTGATTATCCTATATTCTCGACATTCAGATCTATAGAAGATAGATCTAAGAGAATAAAAGGATTATCACAAAATGAGTACATAACCACGGTACTAAAAGGAGTTTAGTATGGACAATGGAACATCTCTTTTGAAGAGTATGTGTCCTAAGATAACTTTGAGAAAGTTAGAATGTCCAAAATCCCTTTAAGTGAAAGGGTGCATAATGTATGAAAAGTTATGTACTAAATTAGATATGGCGCAACACTAAGCGTAGTAGGCCGAATCTAATATGACCTCAGAGAAGGTCATTAGATCTCTGTAAAGGATGTCCTCAGAGTACTTGAGAAGAAATGAGGACACGTATTAGTTTACAGAGCCCAAAAGATCTTATTGTTAGAAGGATATTTGATGTAACCGTTCATCAAACATAGATGATTATGAAATCATTGAAAGGATACAACTTCTACCAGAATGGTAATGCAATGTGTTGGAAAGGGGTTCCAAGGACGGACATTGCAAAAACTCAACTATCGTAGTTGAGAACTTAGTCGTATTATATAATACTAAGTTAAGTGTTTGGGTAAGAAACTCCATCTAACTTGTTAGATGAAGTTCCTAGCATGAAAACAACTCCTTGATCATATTGTATGATAAAAAGGATGGTTGCTCAAGTAAGAGAACCAAGACCTCACCAAGAGACTGAACACGTGATTACGAATCACTTTATAAGGAAAAGGTGTTTCCTAAGAGATGTGTAAACAAGAGGGTCACATCAGCAGAGAATATAGCAGATCCACTTTGGAAACGCCCAAAGTCAATAGGGTCTCTAAGTGCATCTTGAGAAGATGGGACATAGAGTACCTAAATGGCTTCGACGTAATCTGCTTTGGGACTTTTCTTGTATCACAGACAATCTTTGAATAATATACGATTGATCATAGGCAAACACTTCTTTATATGCTCTTGTTTGGTATGCGTTTACTTTATCTGTGCATGTATGAGAACTCCCCTAATCCTGATGACTTTAGGACTCTACCATTTAGGTGAAATGGTTCATGAAACGAGCCCTATATCACATAAGTCATGATTAGTAAAATACTCCAAGCCGATGAGTCCTACAGACAGTGGGAGTGTCAACCTGAGTCCTCTAAGGCTTGCTTGTGGGATCACGCCCTTAAGAAGGACCACCTTGTTTCATGGAGGTGCAAAGTGTATAGTTGATACGTGCGTGATACATGAGGGTGCTTACTTTAATAAGTAAGTTCACTGAGGTGCCCCGTGTGAGAACATTCCTAAATGGGAAAGGAAGTTTCTATTTCAGGAAATGGAAACTTCCAGATTAGGAAATATCTCACGAGTCATTGATGTGATTAATTGATCCTTAGACTTGAGGTTCCTTCTCACTTTATGAGTTAACTCTGTAGTCTTAGGTATAAGCTTTAAAGGATGTCGCCTTAGACAACTGATTCAAGGCTTATGCTGGGGCTGCACAAGTGATTCATGAAAGTGAATGAGAATCAAGAAAGGACCTACACTTGCATTTGCAAGGTGATCTCTTATTGTGTAAGTCATTCATATGCCATATGGAGTCCTTGGCCAAGGCAGTAGATCAAGACATCAAGAAAAGGGTTTCTTGGATTGAGATCAAATGGATATGAAATGCACTTAGCTTTAAGACCGGATTATTAGGGTTCTGATTATTCCCTAGCCCTAGATCTTGGTTGAGAGATAGTAAGTAGGAGGATTGTATCTCACATGAATCAATGACTTAAAGGTTCTGTCGAATCCGAACATTCCAATTCAGCTAGGGGTTAAACACCTGTTGCTAGACTATGGTCGTTTAATCTGTGGACTGATTAATTAATTAGTGAATTAATTAATTAGGGTCACTGCTAATTGAATTGAGAACCTAGAGGGTCACACACAACAACTTGGTTACATGAGTTGAGGCTTGAAAATGATTAAACGAGTTAATCGGGCCAAGAGGGTTCCACATGTGTGAAGTCACACGTGTGGCTCACGTGAGTGACACGTGTCATTGTGACACATGTCACACACGTGTGTATATATATGTATTAAATAATTAATTAGTTAATTATTTAATAGACTTTGGTTTAATTTTGAATTAAAAAGAAAGTCTAATTTTGGAGAAAATAATCTAGTTAATTAATTACGAATTAATTAATTAGATAAAAATAAGTTATTTATTTTATAATAAATAAAGTTTAAAATTATCCAAAAATAGTTTGGATATTTTTAGCTCTCTTAGAAGTTGACTTGAATTAGAATTCAAAGTCAAAGTTGGAAAATACTTGATGATCAAGTAATAGGAGAGAGAGGGACCAAATCCTTTGTCCATTAGGACTAGGTTCGGCCGCCCCTCCCCTTTCCTATATATAGGGGAGCTCATGCTCCCCTTTAGAGCTAATTGACAATTCTTGGTTCATGTGTTGAACACCTTCCTTTCTCCAAGATTAAATTAAACCCTAGGTTAAGCCTAAACACTAACTAGAGAACTAGCATCCTTACTAGTTAGATTGTGATCAAGTTGGTGGACTTTCTCTAGAGACTTCAAGTTAGAAGTTTGAAGATTCGAGCTTTACCAAGGAGAGGGGATCAAGCCGCGTGAAGAACGTTCTTGGGTGGCTTGAAACGCTTCAAGAAAGAATAAAAGAAAAGTAAGTTTTCTATCTTTACGAATTTGGTTACACGATTGCGAGTTCAAGGTCCTTTTGTTGGAAATTTTTTTTAAATTCCGCTGCTTTCTGATTCGTGTTTTCCAACAGCCTCTGCAACTCGGGAGATATAGTGGCAAGCATTAGACATCTAGCCTGTAGATCATGTAGCGCCCCAAACGAAGAACACCACATCCCCCGCACTATGACCCAAACCCGTTTACGAAATGGGAAGTCCGTACCCGAATCTGAATCATAGCGAACGGGAGACCACTCACACACTATACTAGGCGGGAGTTAGAACCTCGAAACCAAACAAGCAGTACAATAAGATAAAATGCACGTCCGGAAGCATATCATGTAATCAAATAAAATTACCAGTATCAAGTAACGGGTTTAACTAACATAATACCTAGTCCCGAATATCATAAACGTAAATCATAATATTCATACATTCAATACATAACTAAATCAATTTACAATATGCGTGTGGTGTGACTCAGACCTAACCATAGGACTCGACAGAGCCAAAAATCCCGCCTAGCACTCCAAAACCAGCAAGAAACTGAAAACAATCCGGGTTCAGTCTATAGGAGACTGGTGGGTATAAAACAGGGCATAACATAAATAATATTACAGAATTTAAACACGCCCACATGTAAGCTATAATCCCATGTGAGGTTTGTTTAAATATTTCCCAAGTGGGTGAAAACAAAGTAAAACAACACTTGGGATTACAACAATCAATTTCATTTATTCATTCAATCATGTGGTCATTACGTGAGCCCGGCGAGAGGGCGAATTCTCCAACCGTCTCCTCGTGTGTGCATTAATTCATTCATTCAATTATCCACTAGTAATCATATCATATTCATTCATTCGTTCATGCATTTGTTCATTAGCATACATTCATAATCATATCATAAAATAAGTTCCAACCTTCTTCCTCCGGGTGGTGGACGGGTTAGCAAGACCCGACCACCTCATACATAGTAGTGACGTTCATGAGTCCTCAAGAGCCCGATTCCCCTTTCTCGCTAAAACTCCTAACGAGGTCGGTTGCGTCGTCATTATTTGTTGGGACTAGTGCACGGGGATCACCGTCCGCCCGAGCTTCCTCGGATAGCCACGTACACATTATCCCGGGCCCCATTAACCATTGTGTTCACTGATCTCGCCAGAACATTGGGTAGGGGTTCATAAAAGAAAAGGGCTTACATTGAAAAGCATAGACTCTTTTTGAAAAGACTCGATATATATATATATATATATATATATATATATATATATATATATATTTAAATACATACTTGGCTTGAAACCTTCACATAAGGGATATATCGAGTCGTCATAACTAATAGAAGAGAAACCCACCTTTACACCTTACCGACCAATACCAAAAGAAAGAAAGACTTGAGGTGTCCTATGAACCCGACATATCACCGCCCTGGAGAAAACTGTACACAAGACGATACAATGCATTCGTGATACTCAAGACTCTAAATAAACCATATATGACGCACAACAATGCAATGAATGTCTTATGATATGAATAAGAGAGGAAGTCATGGCATGGAGATGCATTAAGGTACATAATCAATCATTTCATTCATTCTTGGAGCTTTCATAGTCACTCGAGTTCATATCTCCCATGTATAGTATCAAATACATCCATTAATTCCGAACAAAGATCATAACACATATTTCAACAAGTATACAATTCATATGAATCATAAAAGAAAAGATAAATACGCAAGTAGGGTTCATATTGATAGCAAAGATCCATATATGCACGTACATGGAGCATTGATGACATATTAAATCATAACTCGTAAAATATTCCACGAAAAATCATGAAAATTTATAATGAATAAGATAACACATTATAAAACATGTTAGTATAGCATAGAAGTCATAAAAGAGGTGGAGGAAGATCAAACAAGCGACGAAAAATGGAACCGGAGTCATGAGGATAGGCTGGACAAAATCCACCCCCATGGATTTTTCCAAAGGGAAAACCATATAAACATCAAACTAACACATATAGGTAAGTTAAGGTAGCAAGAATTCATGCATTTCAAGCCAATTAATGGTCCAAAGTTGCAACAACTCATGCTAGGAAAGAAGAAAGAACAAGTTCATGCAAAACCTCCAAATTTCATTAATGGTAAAATCATGAATCCTAATCCACCACCTAAACCAAGTTCATACATATCACAAATGATGTCTTAGGAACAAAATACAAGCTTCATACTAAAAGAATTCACAAGATCTCATGCAAGAATCAACAAAATTTCACAAACCCTTACTATTCATCATCTTCTTCAATCCTAACTCAAAACATGGTAAAATCATGCAATATGGGACTTGAAATAACTACAAGAAGATACACAACATAAAAATAAGCTTACCTTTCAAATCGGAGAAGAAATGGATGTGAGATGAGCTCAAAATCTAAAAAGGGGCAAAAGGGTTCTTCTTTCTCTTCCTTTCTCTCCTTTCTTCCTTCTCTTCTTTCTTTTGGCTGAAAATATCTTGTTTTGGGGGGTGGGATTTCGTGTGAGGGCTAATAGGGAGAGAGAGGGAGTGTGCAAGTGGGGTTAGGGTCAATGGGTAGGTCATAGGTGTGTTAATTTAGGTCTGTAGCTTAGGTAGAGTCATGAATGGTCGTTTTAGACGCGAGTTGCTCATTTCGGTTGAAATTTGGGGGTCCAAATGGTATTAGAAAAATATGATGCTCAACCCATTGTCTCCGAATCGTCGATATATGAAACATACTTCAATCTTGGAGCATATAATTCACATTTGAAGACATTAGAAGCAAATTTCAAAATTTTCACACTAATCATATTCTTCATCAAAGCAATGGAAACAAGAAAGTAAAATGACATTCAATGGGAGGAAAAGAAGTACTCAAAGAGAGGAATTCAATGCTTACCTTGGATGGTTGATCGGGCGAGAAATGGAGTCGGAATCTCGAGCTCAAAGATTGGGGTGAATAGTACTAATCTTCTACTCTTCTCTCCTCTTAGGACCGATGTGAAGCAAATGGAAGAAAGGGGTGGGGGGTTCGGTCAATATAGCCAAGAAAACCGGTTCAGTTCGGTTCACAACGTGTTCGGTTCAAACAGTTGGAAATTAAAAATCGGTAGGAAGGTCAAACGACTTCAGAAAAAGGCAAGGCTAGTTCCATCGGACCCAAATCATCGAAACCAATCCAATGGCGAAGTTGGAATTAGAATTCGAATCCCCGAGCTCAAGTTAGCCAAGAAACGACTCAAACACCCTAATCTCAATTAGGTCCCTAATCTTTCAAGTATTGGACAATCGAGTCCAAGTACATTTAAATAAAATCTAATGCGCACAACTTAAATAAAATTTACATTATGTTAGGCATGAAACGCCACATAGTTAAATAATCAAAACACATAACATTAGGTCTGACCTCACTCGAGACGTTATACCTAATTAGCCTTGAAAACACTGGAGCGTCACAAATACAACATGAACCAACACATATTTTCTTCATAATTATATTATCGGAGTTCCATCTCTCTCTCTCTCTTTCTCTCCCTCTCTCTCTCTCTCTCTCTCCCTCTCTCTCTCTCTCACACACACACACACACACACATACACACGCATATATATATATATAGCACCCTAAGCGTTGGGCACCACATCTCCGACACTAGAACCTGACATGTGTACGAAATAGAAAGTCCGTACATGTACCGAGTCATAGCTGACGGGAGATAAATAAAATCTAATTAAATTAAAAACCCAATATTCATTTTAATCAGTGGACTTAATTTAATTACATTAATTAAATGGCAAGTCCAATATCTAATTAAATTTGTGGACTTACAAATTAATTACTCCTAATTAAATTTCAAGTCCAATTAATTTAAATACACTTATTTAAATTAATGCTAACTCTTTAACATCTATTTTCAATAGCTTAACAATTAAGCATAAATTAATTAATAAAATTATTAATTAATTACTCTATTATAAATTAAACTCTTTTAATTTATCAATCAATCTCTATTGATCTTTAGATAATTTTGTTGTTCAATTCGAGTCATTGTGTGACCCCTTAGGTTCACCAATGAATAGTAGTAGGCCCACATTCTTAACGTGGTATTTCAGATAACAATTTATCTTATTGATTCAATTGAACCCTTTCAATTAATCACTGTTTAATTAAAACTCCTTTTAATTAATCAGTACCTACAGATCATGATCGATGTCTAGTGACAAGCTCATGACCACCCATCCAATAGGTGAAGATTGTGCTGTGAACCTTTCAGTCTCATGGATACCGTGAGATAAGATCCTTTTATCGCCTAATCCCCGATTAGGACCTAGGGCATAGGAATGATAGAATCCTATCAATCCTTATGCTATGAATTAATTCTAATAGCAATTCCATTTGATCTAACACTCTAAGAAACTCATTTCCTAATTTAGATCTCACTACCTTGCGCAAGGATTTAAGTGGAATGTACTACAATAGAATTCATGGGTGATTCACTCGTTCTTCTAGACGAGCAATAGATTCTATGTTGGCATCTCATAGACCCCCATACATGATTCAAACAATACCAACATACAACCATAACGAGATTCATGGAACCTATGAATCTCTAGGTGTATATCAAACATTGCCCTTGTCATGCATAGAGCATCAATGGAGCCTGAAGTGTAAGGACCATTTAGACACTACCATAACTAGGGAACCAACCTCATCATTAAGGCATAAAAGCCTTACCCCATTGAGGTGTTCCTGTCGGGATCCTCAGTGTACTTATTCCCTAAAAAGCACCCCCATTCGCGTGTGAATGTCTCTACATTCAATACTTATGAAACAAAGTAACCTTTCTTAAAGGCACGTCGTATCAGCAAGTCTCAAACGAGTCAAGTCAGTATCCCCGTGCTTATTAGACTCTCCGACTTGGAGTTGATTTAGGTCATGCCATAGACACTTGTTTCATAACCTCCATCCCTATGCGAGTTCAAATCTCCCATGTATAGTATCAAATCCATCCATTAATTCCGAACAAAGAGCATAACACATATTTCAACAAGTATACAATTCATATGAATCATAAAAGAAAAGATAAATACGCAAGTAGGGTTCATATTGATAGCAAAGATCCATATATGCACGTACTTGGAGCATTGATGACATATTAAATCATAACTCGTAAAATATTCCACGAAAAATCATGAAAATTTATAATAAATAAGATAACACATTATAAAACATGTTAGTATAGCATAGAAGTCAAAAAAGAGGTGGAGGAAGATCAAACAAGCGACGAAAAATGGAACCAGAGTCATGAGGATAGGCTGGACAAAATCCACCCCCATAGATTTTTCCAAAGGGAAAAATCCACCCCCATGGATCTGGTCCAGAAGCCCACTGACCCAAATCACCCCATTGGAAAAATCCACCCTCGTGGATTTACGTCAGTGGCGAAAAACACACAACAAGCAGGGCAAAACTCATGCAAAACCATATAAACATCAAACTAACACATATAGGTAAGTTAAGGTAGCAAGAATTCATGCATTTCAAGCCAATTAATGGTCCAAAGTTGCAACAACTCATGCTAGGAAAGAAGAAAGAACAAGTTAATGCAAAACCTCCAAATTTCATTAATGGTAAAATCATGAATCCTACCTAATCCACCAGCTAAACCAAGTTCATACATATCACAAATGATGTCTTAGGAACAAAATACATGCTTCATACCAAAAGAATTCACAAGATCTCATGCAAGAATCAACAAAATTTCGCAAACCCTTACTATTCATCATCTTCTCTAATCCTAACTCAAAACATGGTAAAATCATGCAATATGGGACTTAAAATAACTACAAGAAGATACACAACATAAAAATAAGCTTACCTTTCAAATCGGAGAAGAAATGGATGTGAGATGAGCTCAAAATCTCAAAAGGGGCAAAAAAGGGTTCTTCTTTCTCTTCCTTTCTCTCATTTCTTCCTTCTCTTCTTTCTTTTGGCTGAAAATATCTTGTTTTGGGGGGTGGGATTTCGTGTGAGGGCTGATAGGGAGAGAAAGGGAGTGTGCAAGTGGGGTTAGGGTCAATGGGTAGGTCATAGGTGTGTTAATTTAGGTCCGTAGCTTAGGTAGAGTCATGAATGGTCGTTTTAGACGCGAGGTGCTCATGTTGGTTGAAATTTGGGGGTCCAAATGGTATTAGAAAAATATGATGCTCAATCCATTGTCTCCGAATCGTTGATACGAATCCAATGGAGGTGACAGAACTTGATTCCGAGTTCCTGAGCTCAAGATATGCCGCCCGGAACACAAGGTACGATAAATGCTCTTTAGCTCCCTTTTCGGTTCCGATCACATAAACGAACACAAAACTCAAACATGCGAGAACGAAAACATGAAACAAGCAAATAAACATGATCATAAGACACATAATTCACTCATGCCATGTTTTCACGAAAAACGAAAATCAAATCGAATAAGAACGATACTTAAACATAAGCATATACGCATAAACGTTCAAGAATTCATATTTAAACAATAAAACTAATAAAAGAATCCATAATAAAATCATATATAATTAATTTAATAGCACATATTGGTAAACACATACGTCCTACTTAAACCACTGAAAAACTGGGGCATTACAGATCATCTTCTTGCCACTAGAGAGTTGTTTCCCTCTCATTGGCTGCCATGTCATCAGGTATGACATCGGGAGGAGACTGTGTCAATACACAAGTCCTCTTTTCAAAATCTAAGACAATCTTGAGATTGCGGAGCCAATCAACATAATTCGAGCCAGTCAATTTATTGGCCTCAAGGATAGTACTAAGTGGATTTTTAGACATCACGATTTTAGCAGAAAATCTACATGTAAGCAGAAAACGTAGTATGAGTGACGGATATGAAATAATAACAATTACAAATGATATGGACTTTTATCAAATGTAGTCTCCCACTATTTTAATCAAACTCCTTTGACCCCCTTATAGATTTTAGAAAAATCATAATTTTCAAATAGTGGGTATTAAGATCCTCAAGCACTTATCATCGGACCCACGACTTGTGAGACATCCGACTTTAAGCCTTAAGATAGTCGATCTTATCATCAATTGTATCTCTATACAACTCCTAATATTATTTTGCACTACCTTTCATATAGACCCACGACTCGTGTGACATCTATACTAATCAGTATTTAAATCCGACCCGTCCCTAAGATTTCTCCATCGCCATTATGAATATCCCACGCCTCGTGGCCAATACCATAATTTTGACTTTAAAAAATTGCATCTTTTATGCAAAGAATTATTTTAGTTCAATTCATCTCGTCATTTCGTATCCCACGCCTTGTGGCCAATACTTAATGATTCGATTAATTCTAAAACAAATAATTCTATTGACGGAATGCTTGGAAATTTATAAAATTGAATTTTATCCTTCAATTTCCGTTTGGATTTAATATTTGTTTTGTCTGAGATAATCTAAGACGATTTAGGGGTTAAAGAATTTCAAAAATTCCACCAAGACTCATCAATTGTAATTATTATCTTATTTTATCTTATTTAATGCATGAACACATTTATGCACATAAAGATAACATTCATAACAAGATAATAAAAGCCTAGCATGCTTCTATAAAAAAATGGATAATCATGGGCTTCCTCTGCATGGTCCATAATAGCCATTTTATGGACCATGGTTCTAATCATGCATCAAACGGAATTAAACACATAAAGAGAGCACTCAAATGGACTCCTATTCTATTACATCAAAATAATTGCACCCAAATATTTTTGGGGCCTTGATGGGCTTCTTATTCCGTTGCTTGCTCCGTCTCGTTTCTCCATCTTCTAATCTACTTAGAGATCTCACCCTAAAACTACTCTCTTTACAAAATAAAGGGGGAATACATTTTAAGGGGGAGAAAACGAAAAACAATGCTTACAACAATTGAATAAGAGGCTCGCAGGCTCTCGTTTAAAATCAATATCAAAATGCATAAATAAAATAAAACCATACAAAGCACAAATAAAGCCCATGATTGATCCAAACATATATCCAATGCATTGCAGAAAATAAATTTACCAAGTAAATAATAATTATGCGATTTAAAGTACAAAGGATTATCTTTTGATTCCACTAATTAAATTAATCCTTTAATTTTAATTAAATTGAATTCTCTAATCCAATTTAATTCCCATTAGATCTCTATCTAATAAATCATGTTTCTATTTTAACAATTCGAATTTGGGCAAAAAATAATTAATTTTCAAGTAAAACAATTTTACAAAATTAATTGTAAAAATTTAGTCTTAAAACAATTTTAAAACTATCAATAAATTTTACCAACAAATACGCAACAGTTGGGACTTTCCAGTTGGTAAAACATTCAACCTGTACACATGGGGTCCTAGGTTCAAACCCCATCTTTTCCATTTTGCAGAAATTAAATGTTTCAAGGGAGCTTTGGGCCATGGCCCAAATCGGGTCGGTCCAGTTGCGGTTCAAATCCCGTGGGCCTTCTGAAACCCAATCAGGGGCTGTTCCAGCCAAGATTGCGCAGCCCAAAGCCTGACGAGGCAGGCGACTTGGGCTTCTGGCAAGCCCAGCCAATTACTGCCCTTGGGATAGAGTTGTGTGCGGCCCAATCCAAGAAGAGGCTAGAGATTTGGCTTTCAAACAAAGTCCAATCATGCAGCCCTAATGCCGCGCCGCACACTCGTTCACGCACACCGTGTGCACTACTGCTATGCAGTTTCGAAAATTTTAATTTTATTTTAAAACACTTTCAAAATAAAATATAGATAAAAATTATAATTTTATAAAATAATGAAAAACAGTTTTTCGATTTTCACAAAATCTCATAATTTTTCTATAAGTTTTAAAACAAGAACTTTTCTTCAAATTTTAAAATTTTGCCCAAACGAACATCAAATTAAAACAAAGCATGACACGCATCAATATATCAATCAAATTAATACAAGGAATTAAAAATCGTAAATCAATCAAAGTATGGCTCTGATACCACTGCTGGAATTCGTTGGCCCCAATGCAGCGAAAATTTAAATTTTTGGGGATAATAAAAGAGGTTTTATCGAAATTCCAAACAAGATCACCTTTGATTCAAGATTTACGATTTAAACAAAAGAAGAATCAAATACCTCTTTCGCTTCCAATTGATGACGATGACAAGAAGGTTTTCCAAAACCTACCCGCTTCTCTTCTATCCGAACTTCTTCCAAGAATCCCATGCGGAATTCCTCTAAGGTAGTCCACGACAAGTAATTGAACAACTATTCAATTAGCACACTAGAACACTAATTAGATATTGATTATCTAATAGCATTCTCAATACAATATTGAGAGATGAGAGAGAAGAGAGACTTGGAGAGAAAGCAAAAAAGAAGAAAACAACGATGTCTGATTTCTCTCCCTTATCTTGCTTAAATACTTAGCCCTAGGTCAAAAACCTTATGGGCCAGTCTTGGGCTTATATTTAATTACTACTTAATTAAATTAAAAACCCAATATTCATTTTAATCAGTGGACTTAATTTAATTACATTAATTAAATGGCAAGTCCAATATCTAATTAAATTTGTGGACTTACAAATTAATTACTCCTAATTAAATTTCAAGTCCAATTAATTTAAATACACTTATTTAAATTAATGCTAACTCTTTAACATCTATTTTCAATAGCTTAACAATTAAGCATAAATTAATTAATAAAATTATTAATTAATTACTCTATTATAAATTAAACTCTTTTAATTTATCAATCAATCTCTATTGATCTTTAGATAATTTTGTTGTTCAATTCGAGTCATTGTGTGACCCCTTAGGTTCACCAATGAATAGTAGTAGGCCCACATTCTTAACGTGGTATTTCAGATAACAATTTATCTTATTGATTCAATTGAACCCTTTCAATTAATCACTGTTTAATTAAAACTCCTTTTAATTAATCAGTAACTACAGATCATGATCGATGTCTAGTGACAAGCTCATGACCACCCATCCAATAGGTGAAGATTGTGCTGTGAACCTTTCAGTCTCATGGATACCGTGAGATAACATCCTTCTATCACCTAATCCCCGATTAGGACCTAGGGCATGGGAATGATAGAATCCTATCAATCCTTATGCTATGACTTAATTCTAATAGCAATTCCATTTTATCTAACACTCTAGGAAACTCATTTCCTAATTTAGATCTCACTACCTTGCGCAAGGATTTAAGTGGAATGTACTACAATAGAATTCATGGGTGATTCACTCGTTCTTCTAGACGAGCGATAGATTCTATGTTGGCATCTCATATGCCCCTATACATGATTCGAACAATACCAACATACAACCATAACGAGATTCATGGAACCCATGAATCTCTAGGTGTATATCAAACATTGCCCTTGTCATGCATAGAACATCAATGGAGCCGCAAGTCTAAGGACCATTTAGACACTACCATAACTAGGGAACCAACCTCATCATTAAGGCATAAAAGCCTTACCCCATTGAGGTGTTCCTATCGGGATCCTCAGTGTACTTGTTCCCTAACAAGCACCCCCATACGCGTGTGAATGTCTCTACATTCAATACTTATGAAACAAAGTAACCTTTCTTAAAGGCATGTCGTATCAGCAAGTCTCAAACGAGTCAAGTCAACATCCCCGTGCTTATTAGACTCTCCGACTTGGAGTTGAATTAGGTCACGCCATAGACACTTGTTTCATAACCTCCATCCCTATGCGAGGTCAAGTCCCGTAGCTTAAGGTGACCTTGGGGTTTCATCCATACACAAACAGTTATAATATGCAATTAATAAACTTTAATGAGATATGATGAAGTGGCCACATAGAATTAAACGACTATGAAACATTACATTTATTATTTCATTAATGTCACAAATTGCTGCTAATAAGAGTAGTTTACAAAAAGAGGCCTAAACTATTTGGCTCTTCTAGGGCACTACTCTAACAATCTCCCACTTGCCCTTAGAGCCAATTGCCCATAGCCTTAAGGCCCATCTCCTGGAGATGTCCTTCAAAGATCTTTTGGCTAAGAGGTTTAGTAAGTGGGTCTGCTACGTTTTCTGCAGAGGGTACACATTCCACAATAACGTCGCCTCTTTCTACGATTTCTCTAATTAGATGAAATCTTCTTAGGATGTGCTTTGACCGTTGATGAGCTCTTGGTTCCTTTTATTGTGCAATCGCTCTGTTATTGTCGCAGAAGACAACGACCGGGTCAGCAATGCTAGGCACTACATCCAACTCTTGGATGAAGTTTTCCATCCACACACCTTCTTTCACTGCCTCTGATGCAGCTATATACTCCGCTTCATAAGTGGAGTCGACAGTAGTTTTCTATTTGGAACTTTTCCAACTTACTGCACCACCATTTAACCGGAATATGAATCCAAACGTGAATTTAAAGTTGATTATATCCAACTGGAAGCTTGAGTCGTTGTATCCTTCTAATTTCAGTTCTCCCTTTTCTCCGTATACAAGAAATAAATCCTTAGTCCTTTTCAAGTACTTAAGGATAGATTTCACGGCAGACCAGTGACTCTCACCAAAGTTTGATTGAAATCGACTTGTAACGCTCAAAGCGTATGCGACATCAGGTCTAGTACATAACATAGCATACATTATGCTCCCTATTGCAGATGCATAGGGTATACGAGACATCTTATCCTTCTCTTCTTCAGTGTTAGGACACATTGATTGAGAGAGGATCAACCTATGTCTCATTGGCAGGAATTCTTTCTTAGATTCCTCCATACTGAACCGTTTCAGTACTTTGTCTATGTACTGAACTTGGGACATACCTATTAATCTCTGTGATCTATCTCTATAGATCTTTATACCGAGAATAAAGGAAGCTTCTCCCAAGTCCTTCATGGAAAACTGAGTAGACAACCAAGTCTTTGTTGTTTGCAGCACGTCTTTCTCATTCCCAATGAGTAAGATATCATCTACATACAACACCAAAAAATTGTACGACTCGCCCACTGATTTTCTTGTAAACACATGGTTTATACTCGTTCTTGATAAAGCCAAACGATTTGACTGCCTCATCAAAGCGGATGTTTCAACTTCTAGACGCCTGTTTGAGTCCATATATGGATCTCTGGAGTTTGCAGACTTTCTGTTCGCTCCCACTGGATATGAAACCTTCCGGTTGTTCCATATAAATGTCTTTATCTAAATCTCCATTTAGAAAAGCCGTTTTCACATCCATTTCCCATATTTCGTAATCGTAGTACGCAGCTATGGCTAGAAGTATCCGAATGGATTTAGGCATTGCTACAGGGGAATATGTTTCCTCAAAGTCAACACCTGGCCTTTGAGTGTATCCCTTAGCAACCAACCTAGCCTTGTAGGTTGCCACTTCTCCATCAGCTCCAAGCTTTCGCTTGTAGATCCATTTACATCCTATAGCTTTCTCGCCTTCAGGAAGATCTACCAAGGTCCATGCCTTGTTGGAGTACATAGAGTCCATTTCAGAATTCATGGCTTGCTACCATTTTATCAAATCTCTATCCAATATTGCATCATTATATGATCTCGGATCGCTATCCGATTGACCGGTTTCAGTTAGTAAATTGAGTCGGTCTGGCGGTCTAAGTGTTCTCGCAGATCTGCGAGGGCTTGCATTTACTTCTTGTTGTGGGAAAGATGGAGGTTCCATTGCTTGATCATTTGTAGGTTCATCTTGAACTTCACTAAGTTCTGCTATCTTACCTGACTTTTCAACTAGAAACTCCTTTTCTAGAAAAGTGGCATTCCTCGAAACAAACACCTTTTGTTCCGAGGGATCATAAAAATAGTAACCCACAGACTCTCTAGGGTATCCTACAAATTTAAACAAACTGGATCTGGAATCTAATTTGTCTCCCACTAGTCTTTTGACGTATGTAGGACATCCCCAAACTCTAAGGTATGAATAAGTAAGGGGTTTTGAAAACCACATCTTATATGGTATTTCGGGCACAGATTTGGAAAGAACTAAATTAATTATCTTCATGTCCGTTTCAAAGGCATAACCCCAAAACGATATAGGAAGATCCGTGAAACTCATCATGGATCGGACCATATCCAATAAAGTCCGATTTCGTCGCTCAGACACCCCATTTAACTGAGGAGTCCCGGGCGGAGTCCATTGTGAGATAATCCCATTATCTTTCAAATAACCAAGAAAGAGATCACTTAAATACTCGCCACCTCGATCTGATCGAAGAGCCTTAATTTTGCGATCCGTTTGGTTGTCAACCTTCGTCTTATACTCTATAAACTTTTCAAAGGCCTCAAACTTATGGTTCATCAGGTACACATACACATATCTACTGAAATCATCAGTAAATGTGATGAAGTAATTACAGCCGTTTCGGGTACTAACATTTAGTGGTTCGCAAATGTCTGTATGGATCAAATCTAAAAGATTTTGGCTTCGCTCTACATGTCCCTTTAAAAGGGGACTTAGTCATCTTTCCCTTTAAACAGGATTCACAAGTGGTTAACTCGTTTAGATCAATCGTACTGAATGATCCTAAGTTACCCATCTTTAAAAGCCTATTCTTAGAGATATGTCCAAGTCTAGCATGCCAAATCTTCGCTGAAGTTTGGTCATTTGATTTTCGTTTGTTTTCTCATTCGATATTTAGGAGATTCAAATTAGTATTAGTTAAATACAAACCATTTTGTAAAGACCCTAATACATGTGAAGAACCATTCTTCAAAATGTAAAACATAACATTAGTAATAGAGAAGGAAAAACCTTCCAAGTCTAGTACAGGAATGGAAATAATGTTTTTAACTAACTCAGGAGCAAATAAAACATTGTTCAAGACCAAAATAAAACCATCTCCTAACATTAACCTAACATGTCCTATGGCTTTTGCTGCAACTATTGCTCCATTGCCTACTCGAAGAACATGTTCTCTTTCATCAACCTCACGGACGTTGCACATTCCCTGTAACGTATTACAGATGTGAGAAGCTCATCCAGAGTCTAATATCCAATTATTAGAATTGAATGAAAGGTTAATTTCGATGAGATTTATACCTTTTGTAAGAGCAGCTAAGTACTCCTTACAGTTCCTTTTCCAATGCCCTTGTTTCTTGCAATGGAAGCACTGATCCTCAGCTTGATTGGTCTTTTTCTTAGTGTTCGCTTTCTTAACCCCACCGATGGGCTTAAGAGTCTTTTTCTTCTTTTCGAAACTCTTTCCTTTGCCCTTCTTAGGCTTTGCAGCCTTAGTCTGGGATGAAGATGAACCTACTAAGAAAACAGCCTTGTCCTTCTGCATAGTTCGTTCAGCAGTTACGAGCATGTTCATTAGTTCCTCAACTGAAACTTTAGCTCCATGCATATTGAAGTTTATTATGACTGTTTGAACGAAGGTGGCAGAGAGGTTAAGATCAATTCTACATAAAGCTCATTATCCATGATCACCTCGAGATTTGTAAGCTTTTCAATAAGACCGCCTTAATGCAGTATTCATGAACGCTCGACCCCTCAGTCATCTTAAGTGAGAATAACTCATTAGATGCTACGAATCAATCAATCCTATTGATCAGCTTGTAAATCTATTCCAAGTGAAGATAGATCTCAGCCGAGTGGCGCATCTCAGCATGCTGCCTCTGCAACTCGGGAGATATAGTGGCAAGCATTAGACATCTAGCCTGTAGATCATGTAGCGCCCCAAACGAAGAGCACCACATCCCCCGCACTATGACCCAAACCCGTTTACGAAATGGGAAGTCCGTACCCGAATCTGAATCATAGCGAACGGGAGACCACTCACACACTATACTAGGCGGGAGTTAGAACCTCGAAACCAAACAAGCAGTACAATAAGATAAAATGCACGTGCGGAAGCATATTATGTAATCAAATAAAATTACCAGTATCAAGTAACGGGTTCAACTAACATAATACCTAGTCCTGAATATCATAAACGTAAATCATAATATTCATACATTCAATACATAACTAAATCAATTTACAATATGCATGTGGTGTGACTCAGACCTAACCATAGGACTCGACAGAGCCAAAAATCCCGCCTAGCACTCCAAAACCAGCAAGAAACTGAAAACAATCCGGGTTCAGTCTATAGGAGACTGTGGGTATAAAACAGGGCATAACATAAATAATATTACAGAATTTAAACACGCCCACATGTAAGCTATAATCCCAAGCGAGGTTTGTTTAAATATTTCCCAAGTGGGTGAAAACAAAGTAAAACAACACTTGGGATTACAACAATCAATTTCATTTATTCATTCAATCATGTGGTCATTACGTGAGCCCGGCGAGAGGGCGAATTCTCCAACCTTCTCCTCGTGTGTGCATTAATTCATTCATTCAATTATCCACTAGTAATCATATCATATTCATTCATTCGTTCATGCATTCGTTCATTAGCATACATTCATAATCATATCATAAAATAAGTTCCAACCTTCTTCCTCCGGGTGGTGGACGGGTTAGCAAGACCCGACCACCTCATACATAGTAGTGACGTTCATGAGTCCTCAAGAGCCCGATTCCCCTTTCTCGCTAAAACTCCTAACGAGGTCGGTTGCGTCGTCATTATTTGTTGGGACTAGTGCACGGGGATCACCGTCCGCCCGAGCTTCCTCGGATAGCCACGTACACATTATCCCGGGCCCCATTAACCATTGTGTTCACTGATCTCGCCAGAACATTGGGTAGGGGTTCATAAAAGAAAAGGGCTTACATTGAAAAGCATAGACTCTTTTTGAAAAGACTCGATATATATATATATATATATATATATATATATATATATATATATATATATATATTTAAATACATACTTGGCTTGAAACCTTCACATAAGGGATATATCGAGTCGTCATAACTAATAGAAGAGAAACCCACCTTTACACCTTACCGACCAATACCAAAAGAAAGAAAGACTTGAGGTGTCCTATGAACCCGACATATCACCGCCCTGGAGAAAACTGTACACAAGACGATACAATGCATTCGTGATACTCAAGACTCTAAATAAACCATATATGACGCACAACAATGCAATGAATGTCTTATGATATGAATAAGAGAGGAAGTCATGGCATGGAGATGCATTAAGGTACATAATCAATCATTTCATTCATTCTTGGAGCTTTCATAGTCACTCGAGTTCATATCTCCCATGTATAGTATCAAATCCATCCATTAATTCCGAACAAAGATCATAACACATATTTCAAAAAGTATACAATTCATATGAATCATAAAAGAAAAGATAAATACGCAAGTAGGGTTCATATTGATAGCAAAGATCCATATATGCACGTACATGGAGCATTGATGACATATTAAATCATAACTCGTAAAATATTCCACGAAAAATCATGAAAATTTATAATGAATAAGATAACACATTATAAAACATGTTAGTATAGCATAGAAGTCATAAAAGAGGTGGAGGAAGATCAAACAAGCGACGAAAAATGGAACCGGAGTCATGAGGATAGGCTGGACAAAATCCACCCCCATGGATTTTTCCAAAGGGAAAACCATATAAACATCAAACTAACACATATAGGTAAGTTAAGGTAGCAAGAATTCATGCATTTCAAGCCAATTAATGGTCCAAAGTTGCAACAACTCATGCTAGGAAAGAAGAAAGAACAAGTTCATGCAAAACCTCCAAATTTCATTAATGGTAAAATCATGAATCCTAATCCACCACCTAAACCAAGTTCATACATATCACAAATGATGTCTTAGGAACAAAATACACGCTTCATACTAAAAGAATTCACAAGATCTCATGCAAGAATCAACAAAATTTCACAAACCCTTACTATTCATCATCTTCTTCAATCCTAACTCAAAACATGGTAAAATCATGCAATATGGGACTTGAAATAACTACAAGAAGATACACAACATAAAAATAAGCTTACCTTTCAAATCGGAGAAGAAATGGATGTGAGATGAGCTCAAAATCTAAAAAGGGGCAAAAGGGTTCTTCTTTCTCTTCCTTTCTCTCCTTTCTTCCTTCTCTTCTTTCTTTTGGCTGAAAATATCTTGTTTTGGGGGGTGGGATTTCGTGTGAGGGCTAATAGGGAGAGAGAGAGAGGGAGTGTGCAAGTGGGGTTAGGGTCAATGGGTAGGTCATAGGTGTGTTAATTTAGGTCCGTAGCTTAGGTAGAGTCATGAATGGTCGTTTTAGACGCGAGTTGCTCATTTCGGTTGAAATTTGGGGCAAAATGGTATTAGAAAAATATGATGCTCAACCCATTGTCTCCGAATCGTCGATATATGAAACATACTTCAATCTTGGAGCATATAATTCACATTTGAAGACATTAGAAGCAAATTTCAAAATTTTCACACTAATCATATTCTTCATCAAAGCAATGGAAACAAGAAAGTAAAATGACATTCAATGGGAGGAAAAGAAGTACTCAAAGAGAGGAATTCAATGCTTACCTTGGATGGTTGATCGGGCGAGAAATGGAGTCGGAATCTCGAGCTCAAAGATTGGGGTGAATAGTACTAATCTTCTACTCTTCTCTCCTCTTAGGACCGATGTGAAGCAAATGGAAGAAAGGGGTGGGGGGTTCGGTCAATATAGCCTAGAAAACCGGTTCAGTTCGGTTCACAACGTGTTCGGTTCAAACAGTTGGAAATTAAAAATCGGTAGGAAGGTCAAACGACTTCAGAAAAAGGCAAGGCGAGTTCCATCGGACCCAAATCATCGAAACCAATCCAATGGCGAAGTTGGAATTAGAATTCGAATCCCCGAGCTCAAGTTAGCCAAGAAACGACTCAAACACCCTAATCTCAATTAGGTCCCTAATCTTTCAAGTATTGGACAATCGAGTCCAAGTACATTTAAATAAAATCTAATGCGCACAGCTTAAATAAAATTTACATTATGTTAGGCATGAAACGCCACATAGTTAAATAATCAAAACACATAACATTAGGTCTGACCTCACTCGAGACGTTATACCTAATTAGCCTTGAAAACACTGGAGCGTCACAAATACAACATGAACCAACACATATTTTCTTCATAATTATATTATCGGAGTTCCATCTCTCTCTCTCTCTCTTTCTCTCCCTCTCTCTCTCTCTCTCTCTCCCTCTCTCTCTCTCTCTCTCACACACACACACACACATATACACACGCATATATATATATATATATATATATATATATCACCCTAAGCGTTGGGCACCACATCTCCGACACTAGAACCTGACATGTGTACGAAATAGAAAGTCCGTACATGTACCGAGTCATAGCTGACGGGAGATAAATAAAATCTCACATAAGCTAGGCGATCTATACTGTGACACCCTGTCCATTCGTACGTACAGATTCGTGCCACGTGTGAGTTTATTTTTCGTAATTGTATTTATTTTCAGATCTTATTTGATTTATATCTACTCCTTTTTTAATACTTATATGAAATTATATGAATTATTTGCCCTAAATGTCAAGAATATGCCCTAAGTGCATATATGTTATGAAATCTTATGATTTATGAATTAAATATGATATGAATTTTATTCCCAGCATGCTAATTTCATGAATTATGTGATATAAATGATTTAAGGGTATTTTTGTATGAATTTTATATGATTTGGACTTGTTTGAAACCATTGTGGACTCAATTGCACTTTTTCACAAGTTTAGGGCCTATTTGCAAATAGGCCATTCTTGAGTCCTTTTTGGTAAACTATGAGCTCGAGAATTCGAATTCTAATTCCAAATTTTCCATTGGACTCATTTCTACGATTCAAATCCAAGGTAAGTATGGATTTTTGTTCTCCATCTTCTTATGCATATTTTGAACCATATATCTCATGTTTTAAGTTCAAGATTCATGTTATATGGAGAAGGTAATGAATAGTAAGGGCTTCATTAATTTTTTGAAGAACATGCACCTTTTTTGAAGGCCTGATCAAACTCATGGGAGTGACACCTTTCACACTAAAAGGGTGTAACTCCCTTGACACCTACCTCTCTTTGCATACATGCATGTGACTGTTGTTCTTTCGTTTGATTTGTTATACCCCCCATTTCCCCTAATTTATGACTCTTAAGTGTTATTAACATGTAATATTATGTGTTATAATTCTTGTATTAAGTTTATGGAATGATTTGATACGATCTATACTAGTTTTGAACTTGAATGACTTAAGTGTTACCTTATAGCACCTCATATGCATCCATTGCAATCATATGCATCGCTAGGCGTCTAATTAGTACATAATCGAGTCTAAGTCTCGGGTATTATGTTTGTTTGTTACAAAACCACTTCTGAACGACATTGTGCCCAAGGCATAGGTGTTGGTTTGTCCGTTTCGGTCCTCCTTTCGCTATGCTTTTGCCTTAAGGTGAGGTTTAGGATCTTTTCATTTAGTTAAGCATTCTATTGCCTAATACCTATTGGTTTCTCACCTTGAATGCAACTATATATCTATTATATAGTAGATACGTATTTATAAGCTATGTCAGTTCTCTTACGGAAACGTTTAAGTTTGTGAAATTAGTATATGTATGAGCATACGTAAGCTTATATTTTCAACGCTTTATATACATTTATGATGTGGCATGTGCGAGATAAGCCTTGAAACATAGGTATATGATAAGGTAAGTTATGTTGGGCCCCTAGAATTGTGGGTACTGTGCACAATTCCCCTTTGAAGTACTTACGCGCGACTCTTGGTGGTTGAGGAGGCGTGGTGCTTTGAGCCTTCGGTGAATAACCGGGGAAGACACAATGTGGGACAGCTACCCCGTGTGTATAAGTAAGTAGGTGGAGAGGGTTTGATTCCGAAAACACCATGGAGATTTTGGAGGATATGAATTTATGATTTCAGTTTTTATGCTTATGTTTTGAAGTAAGGTTCGTGGTCCGTACTCGCAGGGCATATGTTTACGTTTATCTTTTGATGGATTATGAATCGGGTTAGGCTTTCTTTTACGTAAATTATGCTATGTTTTGAAAAGGTTTTGGTATGCAAAACCCTAGCACTGATTCATAACCTTCCCTTTAGTATATGCTTTTCTCTGTACGTATACGTGTGTAGGTGTGTGTTAGCCCTCTCACTCATTCAGGTTTTGACTGACTCCTCTCTTATACCACTTTTAGTTGCAGGTCAGCTCGAGCTAGGCGAGAAAGTCTGTCGTGGAGTTGCACTAGCTGGTTTTGGTCGAGTCTGCATACATATTTACATCTTTTGGACACTTTGTGTGATTCAATACGTTCTTGACAAGGATTATCTTACGTCACTTATTTAGGATACTTGATGTGTATTTTTGGCCTTGATGGCATTGTAGATATCTTTGTATGCTAATGTTGAACTTTCTTGTGGATCCTGTTTGTTCCTTTCGTATTTTGTTAATTCTTTTTCGTGTGCTCTGTCCGTGTTTAGCCCCACTTAGCCTAATGTGTGTGTGTAGGTCCCCTTTCACTTAGACTTGGGCTCATGTACGGATTTCTATTTCATATGTGGGTTCGGGTTTAGTGGGGGAGATATGTTGTCCCATGACTCCGGGCGCTACATATACCCTAATACAAAGTACGCAACAAACAAAAACATAAGTGCGGAGAAGAAAGGATCTCATACAATCAACCATCAAACATAATATACAAGTTATACAAAGACAAGCCCACCACGGGCAAAAATAATCGAATTAAGTATTCAAAGTCATAACTACAAGAGCAATCATAATTATAAGAACAAAAATCAAAGATGCGAATGTATGCTGGACTCGAGCTACAAAACAAAAACGACTCTAAAGACACACCGCTGCCTAGCTTAAACCTCAACCTGTACCTGCAACTCAAGAAAAACAAAGGGGAAAAAGATATAATGAGGAGGGGTCAATCCTAACGACTGGTGAGGGGGCTAACATGCACACCCATACATATACATACGAGCAAAACATATATCAAATTCAAAACCTCATGGACCGGGGCATGATTTCTGCACGCAAAAGCATTTTTTTCAGTGATACTAGATATATAGAAAAGAAGTTAAGCCCTATAGGCAAAATCAACCAATTTTAGTAATTGTGAATCTGCTCCCATTTCAAGAACTAAATCAAAGTCAAACAAACTAGGCGAGTACGAGATTCTCCATCCAAACTCCTCAAAGTCAAACATATTCAGAGCAAAGTCAAAGTTAACAAACCAACCTTCACACCAATAGTGGAAGAGAGTTGCAATCCCTGAACCACCGGTTCAAAGTTCACACGAGTTAGGGTTTAATTACTTTCCTGCACCTTCCCTGGGGTTACCGTCGGCACAAGAAAACACACCTTCCTTCGACCTCTCGAGGTTGGGCGAATTCTCTCAAAATAGAAATATGTACAGGAGGTGTGCCCGGTGACCCCATGACCATCTCGGTGCTCTTTACCTGCATCTCTGGGGCCCAATTAGATTTAAATTCAAATGGACAAACCTTTTTTTCAAGCCAAAGCTTCCTACAGAACTCACACCAACCCTTTTCAAAATCAAACGAAAAACATAGCCTACATATAAATAAAACATTTTTCCATGGTTTTCCTAGAAAATGGGATAAATCCCCCAAACCACATATCCAACGGGTATCTAAATACATTATATATGTAGGTAGCATGCGGGCTCAAAACACATTTATGGTTTTTGATCGAATTAACTAAAAAGAAAGTAAACCTCACCTGAGCAAACTAGACAAACAAAAGCAACCCAACAAACACTTACGGAGTGGCACGACACCAATGGGATGCTCTTCTAAACAAACCAAACACAAGAGACATGTAACAGCCCAAAACAGGGCCTGGATGAAAACAGTAAGTTAAGGGCATTGGTAAAGTGTTTATAGACCGTGATCCAACTTTTTGAATCATCATGCATTGCATTCTTACATGAACTTTGTGCTCGTATATGATTTGACATGTTTTAAGGGGGAATTCTTGACCTTTGATACAATTTACTATTCATAACCCGAGCCTACCTTGTTCATATTGTTACTCGAACCCTAGAGGTTCATCACATATGTTTCCCTATCGTTTGAACTTGTTTCCCGAGCTCAGAGAGTCTTTCTTGAACCCTAAAGGTACTTTTGAAACTTACCGACCAAAGTTACTATTCATCTGAAAATGAGCATTTGATTCTGATACCTTTCCTACCCAAGTTTACAGTCGAATCGATCCTTGAGTCGAGACAAGTCTTTTGAAATCATTCTTGACTTGGAAATCTATTTTGAGCATTGGTTTTATTGAAAATGTTTACGAAAACCCTAGTTCACTATTTCTTCTACGAACGGTTTTCATTCGGAAAATGTTTTCTCTTCGGATTTGCACTACTTGAGCTATTTCAAGATTTTTGAAATGTTTTACAACTCTTGATTCAAACCCTAGCTTGAAATTTTGAAGCGTATGTTCGTACGTGAGGATTCACTATTCACTCTACGTTTTCAACTTTTTAACGGTAAAACGTTTTATAGTCGATATTGGATTCAAAACGCTTCTCGATTTATTTCTTGAATTTTGGAAACAATCCGGACTTGAAAATCATTCTAGAAAGTCGTTTTTCACTCGTGTTGAGTTTCGAGCTCAAAACTTTTATTCACTAAAACTAATGTATCTTTCAAACGGTAAATCCGATTTCGACGAATGAATACACGTTTCGAAGCTAATTTTTGCCCGGACGGAATGGTTATACTTCCAGCCACTTATCCTTGAGTCTTGGCCATGAAATTAATGAAATACCCCCCAGCAGTCCCAAATTTGGTTCATGATTGATGAAGCTTCCAAGAGAAGCTATATACTTTTGCTCTCATACCCTTACCTCAAGTTTATTTCCAATGTGAGGGGCTTCCCAACACCTATAAATACCCCTCTCATGGCATTTGAATCCTTGCTCAAATGTTGTGTTAACAACACCCTTTCTTCTCTCCCTCTTCCCCTCTTGCCGTCTCCCCCTTTTGAGTCTAGGTTAGTTGTTTTATTTTTATGCTTTAGTTTATGTTTTTATGTTATGGTATGTTTATATTATGTTTAGGTTGGGTCTTAGGGTCTTCCCTAAGCCATATAGGATTTTATTTTATGCATTTATTACATAGTTTTCATGATATGTTTGAATGTATGTTTATATGTTTTAATTGTTTAGTATATGCTTGAATATGTTATGAATTGCTCTAGTATATGCTATGATCATGTGATATGGTTGTTATATTATGATAATTGATGCAAGATTATGGAATTTGAATTATGTTCATGCATGCTAGCTAATGGAATAGTGATTTACAATTTATTATGTCACAACTTGTTACATGTTGGTATTGAATTAAATTGTTACATGTTACATGCCTAAAGGTTCATGATATGATATGATATATAATGTGACATGTTGTCACATAGTTATATGATTCTTGAATTATGAATTGAGCTTATGATATGATATGGATTAATGGATTAAAGCCTTGATTATATGTTATACACTTTAATAGTGTCACATGTTATAACCTAAGATAGAATAGTGTTTCATAACTTGATCTTATGCCTTAATTGGATCTATTAACCATAGGTTATACCTTTAACCTAGATCACACTTGATTATATTAACATAAACTTGAAACTATAGGTTATAATCAAGATCATAATTTAATTAGGTTGTGTGTGTGTGTGCATGTCGTGTGTGTGTGTGTGTTCGTGCATGGGGTGTGTGTGTGCCGTGTGTGTGGGTGTGTGTGTATAGTAAGGGTTTGACACGACCCTTTGACCCGGCATGTCAATAGTAACTTGTGAATAGTAATCTTTAATAGTACTTTTGAATAATGCTTTTGAATAGTAAAAGTGAAATAAAACTTGTGCTTTCTTAATAGACATTTGCACCTAGGGTTTCCATATCCAGGGTCTAAAATGTGTTTTCAAAATGATTTTTCTATCGTGGACTTCTTTTATAACTTAAGGTTTGCGATAGGATTCATAATTTGACTAAAGCTAACTCGGTTATAGTAAGATCATAGTCTAACGTTAAGAGTAACTCACTTTAACGTATTCCTTTGTGTGTTACCTTTCTTGAATACCTTAAATGGTATTACTCTCTTGTGTTACATGTTCTTTACATGTTCCTTGTTCATTGTTTCATGCATTTCATATGCATCTTGGTTAGTAGTGGGTCTTAGTTCTTAAGCTCACTCTAGTACACCACCTACAGGAGTTAAAGTTGAGCACTGGGATCCCCAGGGCACCGCATAATCTGTCTACCTGCCTTTTGTTACTATTAGGTGAGGTGAAGTTATAAATGTTTTCCAACTGGGACCATGATTATACTATCGTATCATATGTTTTGAAATTCAAAGCTAAACCTCGTTTTGAACTATCCCTTTTATCGGGACATTCTTTTGAAAGGATCATTCATACTTTAAGAGTATACCTTGATCTACAGCACATGTTTTCCAAAGTTCTGCATTCTTGTTCAAAGACAGTTACATGTTCTGCATATGTTTTCAAAGTACAGTTTCATATGTTTTACAGACAGAATCATATGTTTTACAGACAGCATCATATGTTTTACAGACAGAATCATATGTTTTACAGACAACATCACATGTTTTACAGACAGAATCATATGTTTTACAGACATAATCATATGTTTACAGACAGTTTCACATGTTGTTGTTAGCATACTGGAGTGTTACTCTGGTCACTGCTAATCTTGAAATGCAAGCATACAGTTTACAGTTTGGGCTCGGCGGTTATGTGTGGAGGTGATGTTCGGGAGGTGTGCGCCAACGACATCACCAATACCGGCCGCCACAATTAGACAATTGACACCGACTTTTAACAGGAGGTTTGTTAAGTTAGGACAATCTGTCTGGGAACGGACAGCAAATCTGTTCCCATTACATGTTTACAGGTCGCCTAGGGCTAGCTACCCGAAGTGACAACCGGTGGAGGATGGTGCATGTTTGTATGTGTTAGTGGGGTATTGTTGACCTTGGTCTGATACTCTACTGTGTGTGGAGTTATTGTTGACCTCGGTCCGATACTCTACGAAATCATGTTTTTCTGGAGTAAGGATGGAGAAGCCTAGCTTGCGGGCAAAATTCTGTTTCATAAAGGATGGTTCATACTTGGAAAATTTCACTTTACCCGGATCCCGTTTTATGAAAGAACTATGAACCATCTACAGCATTTGTGTGCGCGTGTGATAGCATTCATGAAAGTGTTTTAAAACGTGCATTCTTTTACAGCATTGCATTCAAAAGAGTTTTATCAATCGAACTTGTTTTGAGTTCTTCTTTAAAGCTTTGCATTAACAGTTCTGAACTTTACTTCAAATTCTTTATCACTCAGTACTTTCTTTTAAGTATTCCCTCACTTAGTCCTTTTGACTAATACCTCTCCAGTTTTCTTGCCTCGTGGTTTCAGGTCTTGCAGCCGCAGTCTAGAGGTATCTTGAAGCTCTAGATTGTCATTTTTGTTTCAGTCAGGACTTAGTATTACTTTCTTTTGTGTCCTGCATATGTTTTATGGCTGCATTACTTTATGTTTCTGAATACTTGGGTATCTTTGTTATACTCTTTCTGTTACTCTGCTTCCGATATTTTGAACTCTGCTATATCGGTACTTATTTGTGAATATGTTACATGTTCTGATATGCCGAGTCTCTCTTACACGATCGATATGTTCTTGCTTGTTACATGCCATCACGCACATGTTTTCAAAAGTTTTAAAATACTCTGATTTTCCGCTGCATAGCCACATGGTTGTACATGTATAGTTCTGAGATAGACAGCCGTTCGCTGGAGTATTTCTTGAGTGATGGCTCACACTATTACTTGAGAGGTGCTTCAGTGCGGGGGTTGAGACGCCGCTCTCCTCTTGTTCCAGTACGGGTGGGGGCGTTACAAGACAACACTTAGACTCAAAATGAACCACATAGATGCTCGGCAAATGCATATCAATGCAAATGATGCAATGCAAGCAACAAACGTTAACAAATTAAACAATCACGTACACCTAACACGTCTTCAAATCAATATCATACCAAGATAACAATTAACATGTTTCTATTAGAAATAGTTCCCTTAAAGCAGCTTTTATGCTTTACTATTTCGTTGTAAAATCACAAACAGTCTTTGAATAATAAATGTGATGATTTTGTTCATAGGAAATCACTTCTTCATGTGCTTATTTTTGTCTGTTTGAGTTAACTGTGTTTTGCATGTTTCGAAGTCCCCTAATCCGATGAGGCCGTTAAGAACTTTGCCCTTATGGAAACAGCACATGAAACAAGTTCTTAATTCCAAAGGCGAGGATTAGAAACTTCTCCAAGTCGATGAGTCCAACAGATAGTGGGAGTGTCGACCTTGCCTTCGTTGAGACTTGCTTATGTGATTATGTCCTTTTGAAGGATCATTCAATTTCATGGAATGATAAGTGCATACGATGATGCGTTCATAATACATAAGGGTGATACAAGAACTTCATCACTAAGATGTCCCGCGTGAGGACATTCCTAAATGGGAAAGGAAGTCTCCTACAAACTTCCATATTAGGAAATATCTCACAGGTCAATGACGTGATTAATAATCCTTAGAATTGAGATTCTGTAATATCTCATATGATCTAACTCTGTAATCTTTGATATAGGCTCAAAAGGGTGTCTCCATATAGACACCTGAACCACGGCCTATGTTGGGATTACACAAGTGGCATATATAGAATTAGTAGAATCGATAAAGGACCTACACTTGTTAAGAGCAAGAATGATCTCTTACTGATTGAGTTGTTCGTAGTCCATTAAATATTACACCCTTGGCCAAGGTGGATGAAAGATCAAGATATCAAGAAAATGGGATTTTCGTAGATTGAGATCTAAATGGATATGAAACGAAACTTTAAAGATAAAAAATATTGAGGCTATAAGAATATTCCCATGCCTTAGTTCTTAATTGAGAGATGGAGTTGTAGGAGGATCGTATTTCACTGATTATCATTGACTGAAAGGTTCTTCGATTCATTTCGTTATTCGGCCAGGGGTCACACACCCATTGCTAGATTACGGTAGTGTGATCTGTGAAGTAATTAATTAATTATGGGAATTAATTAATTACTGTCACTGCTAATTGAATAATGAACCTAAAGGGTCACACATAAATGCCAGAATACCAGGGTTATGATAGGATGTTAATTGGATTAACGAAGGATCAAATCTTTGATCGAAAAGGAGCTGGAACACATGGGCATAGCCACGTGTCAAGGACACGTGGTTACCACGTGTCATGTAGCCTACGTGGCTATCACGTGTCATGGACACGTGGCTCGTACGTGGCTCCAAATGTGTAATTATATTACACGTGAATTCTTTTATAGAATTAATTGATTAAATTGTAATTAATTAATTTTGGTCTTTTAATTAATTATTGAATTAATTGTTAAGACTATTCTCAAATTACTTAACCTAATGAATAATTAATTGGGATTTAAATTATTTATTGAATATTGACTTTTGACTTTAATTAGTAAAGGTTGAAAAGTCAAAACTTCCTATTGTAGGAGAGAGAAGACATCTCTTGCAAGACTTGGAGAATTTGTTAAGACCTTATTATTCTAATTGAATTAATAATTAAATTAGTTAATTAGTGAGCAAGAAAACTAATCCCATTGGGTCTTGGAAAATATAAGGGGTTCGAACCACCCCACTATAAATAAAGGGATTGGGGCTTCTCTTATTTTTCAGACCAACGTTTTTGAAGCGTTATGTTTTTGAGAAAAATAAAAGAAAAGTTTTCAAAGAAAATTATCCTAGCCAAAAACAAGGCATAGAACTAGCATTCTCACTCGCTTGATCGTGTTCTTGGACTGGTGTGGATACACTTTGGAGGATTGCCTACTTTGGGATCTAATCGAAAGAAGTTTGAGGGACTTTCCGCTTGAAGGGAATTTGTTAGGCTGTAACAACATCACAAGAAAGCTTCAATTAACGTGAGTTTCTTGATACACCCTACGAATATAATACAAACATTACAAGTCTTTTAGATCTTCTTGTGGAAAATTTTTAAACTTCCTCTGCGCATACGCTACCGTTTTCCAAAAGTTTCATGTTAATAACATACAATAAGAACACATAACACATCATATCATATCAATTCATATTCATTCATAAGCGTAAAACATGTTAGGATGAAGATCGGGGAGGAAAAAAGCGAAAGAAAGGAACTAACGGAATAAAACAACCACAAATACAAAGCAGGGGGTGAACGACTGTTCAAAGGCCCCCCTGTAACGCCCCCACCCGTACCAGAACAAGAGGAGAGCGGCGTCTCAACCCCCGCACTGAAGCACCTCTCAAGTAATGGTGTGAGCCATCACTCAAGAAATACTCTAGCGAACGCTGTCTATCTCAGAACTATACATGTATAACGATGTGGCTATGCAGCGGAAAATCAGAGTATTTTAAAACTTTTCAAAACATGTGCGTGATGGCATGTAACAAGCAAGAACATATTGATGGTGTAAGAGAGACTCTGCTCATCAGAACATGTAACATAATCACATATAAATACTGATACAGTAGAGTTTAAAATATCGGAAGCAGAGTAACAGAAAGTGTATAACAAAGATACCCAAGTATTCAGAAACATAAAGTAATGCAGCCATAAAACATATGCAGGACACAAAAGAAAGTAATACTAAGTCCTGACTGAAACAAAAATGACAATCTAGAGCTTCAAGATACCTCTAGACTGCGGCTGCAAGACCTGAAACCACGAGGCAAGAAAACGGGAGAGGTATTAGTCAAAAGGACTAAATGAGGGAATACTTAAAAGAAAGTACTGAGTGATAAAGAACTTGAAGCAAAGTTCAGAACTGTTAAATGCAATGTTTTAAAGAAGAACTTGAAACAAGTTCGCTTGATAAAACTGTTTGAATGCAATGCTGTAAAAGTATGCACGTTTTAAAACACTTTCATGAATGCTATCACACGCGCACACATATGTTGTTGATGGTTCATAGTTCTTTCATAAAACGGGATAAGGGTAAAGTGAACTTTTCCAGATATGAACCATCCTTTATGAAACAGAATTATGCCCGCAAGCTAGGCTCCTCCATCCTTACTCTAGAAAAACATGATTTGGTAGAGCATCGGACCAAGATCAACAATAATTCCACGTATAGTAGAGTATCGGACCAAGATCAACAATAACCCCACATATAGTAGAGCATCGGATCAAGGTCAACAACAACTCCGCACACAGTAGGCTATCGGACCAAGGTCAACAACAACTCTCACCAACACATACAAACATGCACCATCCTCCACCGGTTGTCACTTCGGGTAGCTAGCCCTAGGCGACCTGTAAACATGTAATGGGAACAGATTTGCTGTCCGTTCCCAGACAGATTGTCCTGACTTAACAAACCTCTTGTTAAAAGTCAGTGTCAATTGTCTAATTGTGGCGGTCGGTATTGGTGATGTCGTTGGCGTACACCTCCCGAACATCACCTCCACACATAACCGCCGGGCCCAAACTGTAAACTGTATGCTTGCATTTCAAGATTAGCAGTGACCAGAGTACCACTCCAATATGCTAACTATAACATGTGAAACTGTAACTGTAACATATGATGCTGTCTGTAAAACATATGATTCTGTCTGTAAAATATATGATTCTGTACTTTGAAAACATATGCAGATCATGTAATTGTCTTTGAACAAGAATGCAGAACTTTGGAAAACATGTGCTGTAGATCAAGGTATACTATTAAAGTATGAATGATCCTTTCAAAAGAATGTCCCGATAAAAGGTATAGTTCAAAACGAGGTTTAGCTTTGAATTTCAAAACATATGATACGATAGTATAATCGTGGTCCCAGTTGGAAAACATTTATAACTTCACCTCACCTAATAGTAACAAAAGGCAGGTAGACAGATTATGCGGTGCCCTGGGGATCCCAGTGCTCAACTTTAACTCCTGTAGGTGGTGTACTAGAGTGAGCTTAAGAACTAAGACCCACTACTGACCAAGATGCATATGAAATGCATGAAACAATGAACAAGGAACATGTAAAGAACATGTAACACAAGAGAGTAATACCATTTAAGGTATTCAAGAAAGGTAACACATAAAAGAATACGTTAAAGTGAGTTACTCTTAACATTAGACTATGATCTTACTATAACCGAGTAAGCTTTAGTCAAATTATGAATCCTATCGCAAACCTTAGGTTAAGAAACAAGTCCACGAAAGAAAACACATTTTGAAAACAAATTTTAGACCCTGGATATGGAAACCCTAGGTGTAAATGTCTATTAGGAAAGCACAAGTTTTATTTCACATGTCGGGTCAAAGGGTCGGGTCAAAGGGTCGGGTCAAACCCTTTCTATACACACACACCCACACACACGGTACACACACACACCATGCACGTACACACACACACACACACCTTAATTAAATTATGATCTTGATTATAACCTATAGTTTCAAGTTCATGTTAATATAATCAATGTGATCTAGGTTAAAGGTATAACCTATGGTTAAGAGATCCAATTAAGGCATAAGATCAAGTTATGGTACACTATTCTATCTTAGGTTATAACATGTGACACTATTAAAGTGTATAACATATGATCAAGGCTTTAATCCATTAATCCATATCATATCATAAGCTCAATTCATAATTCAAGAATCATATAACAATGTGACAACATGTCACAACATATATCATATCATATCATATCATATATCATGAACCTTTAGGCATGTAACATGTAACAATTAAATTCAATACCAATATGTAACAAGTTGTGACATAATTAATTGTAAATCACTATTCCATTAGCTAGCATGCATGAACATAATTCAAATTCCATAATCATGCATCAATTCTCATAATATAACAATCATATCACATGATCATAGCATATACTAGAGCAATTCATAACATATTCAAGCATATACTAAACAATTAAAACATATAAACAACTATTCAAACATATCATGAAAACTATATAATAAATGCATAAAATAAAATCCTATATGGCTTAGGGAAGACCCTAAGACCCAACCTAAACATAATATAAACATACCATAACATAAAAACATAAACTAAACTAAAACATAACATAAACTAAAGCATAAAAATAAAACAACTAACCTATGCTCACAAGGGGGGGGGGGGGGGGGGGAGACGGCAAGAGAGGGAGAGAAGAAAGGGTGTTGTTAACAAAACATATGAGAAAGGATTCAAATGGCATGAGGGGGGTAATTATAGGTGTTGGGAAGCCCCTCACCTTGGAAATAAAATGTAAGGAAGGGTATGAGAGTGTAACATCCCGATCGTTCGGATTTCCAGGTACGCCGTAACGAGAGGGTTTTATGTGCTTTAAATTATTTAATTACGTATTTGAATGTTATTTTAATTCTTATATGATTATTTGAATTAATATGAAATTAATTGTTTATATTCTTGAACTTTGAATTTTTAAACGTTTTAGTTTGCATGCTCGTAGATTGCTCGTTATGTGTCGGAATTCAATTCCGATTTTTGTCAAATTTTGGTATGCGTGATATATGTAGGTTATGAATGTGTTTGCATGCTCATTTTAAGTTTCGTGTTCGTTTGTCGAGGTTTTAAACCTTAAGTATTTGACGAGGGACATGAGGGCCTAACTAGTTTTAGCGCGCCTCTTGTTCCGGAGGCCATAACTTGAGCTAGGGAATTCGGATTCGAATTCTGGAAGATGCGTTGGACTCGTAACGAAGAGATGAAGCCAAGGAACCTGATTTGGTATTTTTCTATGCCCATTTGGACCCTCGTTTTTTGCCCGGAAAGAACAGCTTGCGCCAAAGCCACCTTCTTTGACTAGTCTTGTACTTGTGGGCCCATTTTAACCATACTCAAGCCTTTAACCTTGGTTTACATGACCTTGATTCATCCCTATCTCTCCCTATCAGCAGCATTTCGTGGTCCTCACCCCCAAGAGAAGGAAAAAGCTGCTGAAATGAAGAAAGAAAGAAGAAGAAAAAAACCCCTTCCCATGGCTTGTGATTTTTGGAGCTAAACTCTTCCATACTTCATCAACTCTTAAAGGTAAGTATATTTATGTATTCTCCTCTCTTCTATGCTTCATTTGATCCTTGAAATTCATGAAATGCATCAGATTTATTAAGGGTTTGAAAGCTTGCATGAATAGTTAGGGTTAGCTCATATTTTTGAATCCCTGGTTTAGCTTAAGTTTGTGGCTGATTTGGTGCTTCCTTGTTGATTATATGAGCTTCTTTGCTTCCATTCTTGATCTATAATTCATGATAGATGTGTTAGGGTTGATTTTCCATTGATAACATGATTGAAACCTTGACTTTTTGGCCATGAAACTTGAAAACCGAACTGCTGCAAATCTGCTCATTTTCACCAAACTGCTGTCACGTTTTTTAGATCAAATGGATGAATTCTTGCCTCCAATTTCGTATGCTAATGCTTGGTAATGTAGTATACATGTTGGTCTATGAATGTGCTTCGTTTTGCCCTGAATTCATGCTTTAATATGGCTGCAAACTTGAGTTCTTGAACCTTAAAAACTGCTCCCCTGTTTTGGGACTGCTGTGACTTTTTGTGCTTTGTTGCTTGAGTTAATGGCTTCCAATTCGTGTCAATTTGCATGGAGATGTTCTATACTAATTGCTTTACATGTTAGCCCTGCTCTTGCAAGTTTTGAGATCCATTTTCAGCTCCTAAACCGCAACATGAAGCCTGTTTGTATGCTATGTCCAAACCTAACTGTTGCTGTTACATTTTTGTGATCATTTGATGGTTCTAATGTGCTCCAATTCGTGTCAATTTGCATATACATGGAGTATATTAGTTGCTTAACATGTTAGCATTTAGTTCCCAAGCTTTTAACTCCTAACTCAGCCCCTAAGTTGGTGATCATGGCATGAATGCATGGTATGCTCTTCTTTGTCCGATTTTCGTTGCTTGATTTAAATGATCTTTGTTGCTGCATTCTTTGGCCTTTTAATGTGATTCTTTTGTGTGTATTTCATGCATGTTATGTGTGTATTTGAGGACTTGGAGTCCCTCTCTTTCAGCCCTTGTTTTGCTCTTTGGTTTCTTCCCCTTTTTAACCACAGCTGTCAGCCCTTTTCGCCCATTTTCACCTATGTACCGAGACACCCCCGTGTCTCGGTTTGTTCGCCCGTGTCACCCCCTTTTTTTTGTAGCTTTATTTCCCGACTGTACTGAGACACGGGGGTGTCTCAGTTTAGGCTTCTGGGATGACACGGGCGTGTCATTCCCCTCAGTTTGATTTGTAAGTTTTACTCTTTTACGTTACCTTGCTTTTCGTTGCTTTTCTTGTCCCGTTTGTGGCCTATATGCATTGTTAGCTTAACGTATTATGTGTTAACTTATGTTATATGAATTTATGATTTGATTTATGTGCTCGTTTTTTAATTATGGCTTCATATGTGCGATATGCTCTTTTAACGTGCGTTTATGACCTTCTGTCTCATTTATATGCCTTGTATGATCATTCTTTTCTCTTTGTATGCTATGAATGCTCTGATAACATGTTGTATAGTATGGTATGATCGTTATATGAAATATGTGAATCCGTTTGATTGGATTTATGAGACTTATGCATTAATATGAACTCGTATGCACTATTGGTCAATTTGTTAAGCTTCATAAGCATCACTCGCATTCATATGCATTTTCCGAGCGTCAATATGGTTCATTTTGAGTCTAAGTTGGCCTCTTGCTCTTTGCTTTGTTCTTAGGTTCGTTCCATTGTGAGGAAGTGGTTCGTCTGACTCCTTGTGGTCCATTTTGTTCGGATTGGTCGCCCAGGTGAGGTTTCTTTCTTTTTAGCTATTATGACCTACAACCCAATATGTAATTTAAGCCCGCATGCGAACTATATATACGTATAAATAAGTGTTTGATATGTATTTTGCGGGAATTGGCCCATTTGCTATGAAATCCATTGAAAATGCTTTTATATGTATGTAAGCTATGTTTTGTTTATTCGTTTTCGAAAAGGGTTGGTGTGTGTACGTGTTAAGTTTTGGCAAGAAAGCTTTTGTGATAAGTATATGCTTTGTGGGATATGTGTGTGTGAGTTCTGTGATCTGTGTGTGGGCCCCGGAGAAGTGGTATGTGATCTCGGGTCGACCATGGGGTCACCGGACTCTCTCATCAACACGACTCCACAAAAGGGAGACTTTGCCCATCCTCGGGAGGTCGAGGGGAAGGCGGGTCTTCTTGAGTCGGCGGTGTGCTTAGTGACCCGTCGAAGGAGCGGGCGGATCCCCCGTCTCATTCAGTGTATCAGTGGGGGTTGAGAGGGGCACCTCTCTCCCCAAAACGGTGTTGGGGTGGAGTTGGGTTATGATTTGTTTTGTTTTCGTTTCGCCTTGGTGTACGGAGTAAGTAAGGGTGATGGATTTAAGCTTTTAGTTCGTTATGTCTTCGTTTATGGTCGTGAAACGGGGACGAATTTCTAAACTCTAAAACCTGACTGAATTTGGCCTTCGGCCCCAAACTTCTTTCTTTATATATATTACCACGGGTTAAATGTCTTAGAATGCATATTCATACGTCAAAATCGGATTTACCGTTTGAAAGATATATTAGTTTTAGTGAATAAAAGTTTTGAGTTCGAAACTCAACACGAGTGAAAAACGACTTTCTAGAATGATTTTCAAGTCCGAAACATTTTGAAAAAATCATAAAATAAATCGAGAAGCATTTTGAATCCAATATCGACTATAAAACGTTTTACCGTTAAAAAGTTGAAAACGTAGAATGAATAGTGAATTCTCACGTACGAACGTACGCTTCAAAATTTCAAGCTAGGGTTTGAATCAAGAGTTGTAAAACATTTCAAAAATCTTGAAATACCTCAAGTAGTGCAAATCCGAAGAGAAAACATTTTTCGAATGAAAACCGTTCGTAGAAGGAATAGTGAACTAGGGTTTTCGAAAACATTTTCAATAAAATAAAGATCCAGAATAGCTTTCCAAGCCAAGAATGATTTCAAAAGACTCGTCTCGACTCAAGGATCGATTCGACTATAAACTTGGGTAGGAAAGGTATCAGAATCAAAAGCTCATTTTCTGATGAATAGTAACTTTGGTCGGTAAGTTCCAAAAATACCCTTAAGGTTCAAGAAAGACTCTCTGAGCTCGGGAAACAAGTTCAAACTATAGGGAAACATGTGTGATGAACCTCTAGGGTTCGAGTAAAAATATGAACAAGGTAGGCTCGGGTTATAAATAGTAAACTGTATCAAAGGTCAAGAATTCCCCCTTAAAACATGTCAGATCATATACGAGCACAAAGTTCATGTAAGAATGCAATGCATGATGATTCAAAAAGTTGGATCATGGTCTATAAACGCTTTACCAATGCCCTTAACTTAATGTTTTCATCCAGGCCCTGTTTTGGGCTGTTGCAATCACCCCTCCTTAAAGAGAATCTTGTTAGGAATAGTGCCCTAGAAAGCCAATTAGTCATAATCCGTTTTGGGACTTACCTAGTATCACAGACAATCTTTGAATAATATACGAATGATTAATATCACAGGCAAACACTTCTTTATATGCTCTTGTTTGGTATGCGTTTACTTTAGCTATGCATGTATGAGAACTCCCCTAATCCTGATGACTTTAGGACTCTACCATTTAGGTGAAATGGTTCATGAAACGAGCCCTATTTCACATAAGTCATGATTAGTAAAATACTCCAAGCCGATGAGTCCTACAGATAGTGGGAGTGTCAACCTGACTCCTCTAAGGCTTGCTTGTGGGATCACGCCCTTAAGAAGGACCACCTTGTTTCATGGAGGTGCAAAGTGTATAGTTGATACGTGCGTGATACATGAGGGTGCTTATTTCAATAAGTAAGTTCACTGAGGTGCCCCGTGTGAGAAGATTCCTAAATGGGAAAGGAAGTTTCTATTTCAGGAAATGGAAACTTCCAGATTAGGAAATATCTCACGAGTCATTGATGTGATTAATTGATCCTTAGACTTGAGGTTCCATGTGACTTTATGAGTTAACTCTGTAGTCTTTGGTATAAGCTTTAAAGGGTGTCGCCTTAGAAAACTGATTCAAGGCTTATGCTGGGGCTGCACAAGTGACTCATGAAAGTGAATGAGAATCAAGAAAGGACCTACACTTGCATATGCAAGGTGATCTCTTATTGTGTAAGTCATTCATATGCCATATGGAGTCCTTGGCCAAGGCAGTAGATCAAGACATCAAGAAAAGGGTTTCTTGGATTGAGATCAAATGGATATGAAATGTACTTAGCTTTAAGACCAGATTATTAGGGTTCTAATTATTCCCTTGCCCTAGATCTTGGTTGAGAGATAGTAAGTAAGAGGATTGTATCTCACATGAATCAATGACTTAAAGGTTCTGTCGAATCCGAACATTCCAATTCAGCTAGGGGTTAAACACCTGTTGCTAGACTATGGTCGTTTAATCTGTGGACTAATTAATTAATTGGGGTCACTGCTAAGTGAATTGAGAACCTCGAGGGTCACACACAACAACTTGGTTACATGAGTTGAGGCTTGAAAATGATTAAATGAGTTAATCGGGCCTAAGGGGTTCCACACGTGTGAAATCACACGTGTGGGTCACGTGCGTGACACGTGTCCTTCATGGACACGTGTTCATGTGCGTGAATAATTATATATATATTAAATAATTAAATGTGTTAATTATTTAATAGACTTTGGTTTAATTTTGAATTAAAAAGAAAGTCTAATTTTGGAGAAAAATAATCTAGTTAGTTATTTATGAATTAATTAATTAGATAAAAATAAGTTATTTATTTTATAATAAATAAAGTATAAAATTATCCAAAAATAGTTTGGATATTTTTTTGCTCTCTTAAAAGTTGATTTGAATTAGAATTCAAAGTCAAAGTTGATAGTTACTTGAAGATCAAGTAATAGGAGAGAGGGACCAAAACCCTAGCCTATGAGGACAAGGATTTCGGCCGCCCCTCCCCTTTCCTATATATAGGGGAGGTTATGCTCCCCTTAGAGAGTAATTGGCAATTCTGTTGGTTCATGTGTTGAACACCATCCTTTCTCCAAGATAAACGAAACCCTAGGTTACGCCTAAACACTAACTAGAGAACTAGCATCCTTACTAGTTAGATTGTGATCAAGTTGGTGGACTATCTCTAGAGAGCTTCAAGTTAGAAGTTTGAAGATTCGAGCTTTACCAAGGAGAGGGGATCAAGCCGCGAGAAGAGCGTTCTTGGGTGGCTTGAAACGCTTCAAGAAAGAATAAAAGAAAAGTAAGTTTCTTAACTCTACGAATTTGGATACACGATTGTGAGTCCAAGATCCTTTTGTTGGAAAATTATTAAATTCCTCTACTTTCTGATTCGTGTTTTCCAACAAGTGGTATCAGAGCCACCTCGTTAATCGTGTTTCTGATTCATCTCAATTAAACTGAATTTTGAGTATTCTTGAATCTGAGTTACAATTAGGTATTCTTGAATTTGTATCGTAATCTGAGCTTTTGAATCTGAGAGGTTTCCTGATAAATTGAGAAAATCGTTTTTTGAAAAAAAAAGGGTTTTATTTTAGATTTATTAAAATCGCGATTTTGATTCCCGAATCGAGACGAAAATTTTTCTGAAAATTTTGTACGGAAAACGGTGCGGGACGACGAGGACCAAGCGAGTTTGTCGCTCGTCATCGCCGCACGAGGAGGGGTCCGGACAAGGCCGGAATAGCCTGTGCGGGACTGCTCGCACGCGTCCGGAACAGCCTGTGCGGGATCGCCCGCACACCCCTATGCGGGACTGCCCGAACGCGCCCGGAACAGCCTGTGCGGGATCGCCCTCACACTCCTGTGCGGGACTGCCCGCACGCGTCCACCCAGCCCTGTGCGGGACTGCCCGCACGCGTCCGGTACAGCCTGTGCGGGATCGCCCGCACACTCCTGTGCGGGACTGCCCGCACGCGTCCGCCCAGCCCTATGCGGGATCACCCGCACACCCCTGTGCGGGACTGCTCGCACACGCCCGCAAGCGTCCGCCCAGTCTGTGCGATCTCCCGCACGCTTGCAGGCGGATGTGACGCGATGCGACTTTTCGTGTTTTTTGGCCCAATTTTGATTTAAAAAAAAATAAATAAAAAAAAAAAATTTTTTTTTACTGAAAAAATTTTAATTTTGAAATAAAATTATAATTTGGGAATTTCGGGAATCAAAGTCAATTTTAATTTTTCGGGAAATGTAATTATTATTTTTGAAATAATGATTTTAATAAAATTGTTAATTTTTGAATTAACTTGAATTTTATCAGATTCTAGCTTTTGATTTTGAAATTATTCTTGAACAAGGAACTGATTTTTCAGATTACTTTGAGTTAGTCGAACTTAAAGTTAAAGGAATTTTAAATTTATTGGTAAATTTAAATTCTTGCAATTTATGCATGTTAGGTGATCATGGGTTTAGACTTATGTATGGTTTTAATTTATGCACATGGATGGTTTAAATTGGGGTTGGAGCCCTATAGTTGCGTTTTTCAATTGAGGTTGGAGCCTCACTTATGTGCGTACTATTATGTGATTTATTATGTGGCTTTCCATATTACTGTTTTTGAGGCCGGGGTATGCCCCGTGTAATTGTCTAAGGCCAATATGAAGATTGAGCCTTATTACTTTATGTCTTTTTCTTTTTATTATAATTTGAGAGTAGAGATAGGTGGTGAGGTTTTATTTTCATTTTGGAGACAATGCACCCATGGAGTAAGATGGACCACATTCAAGTAACAAGGAGGCCATAAGTGAAGACCCCTCAAAATGTTAGGGAGGGGAATCTCAATTGTAAAAATGTAATAGAGATAGGGCTCGTATTTTGTTACTGCTTTCCCTTATGTGATTTAAACTGTTTATGTGGCAAGTATGTTAGAACTTGTGATTGTGGAGTGGCTCCCACATATCACGCATAAGATAGGTAGAACCCATGATCATCACATGTTAGTATCATGCTAGGACATGTTATCTGTTTATGTGCTTGTTTGAAATGCATTTAAGTTGTACTTGCATTAATCAAGACTAATAAAATCGGATAACATATATGTTGGTGAGGTCGAACCGAACAAATCTTCAGTTGATTCGAAAATTCCCATTAAATATTAAGCTCATTTCGAATAATAGGTATTTAATTCGAGATGCAAATTTTGAATTAAATTCCTAGCATTCCATCAATATGTTTTAAGTTTAGTAAGTAAAGCTAGTTATTGTCCGCGAGTCGTGGGATAGCTAGTGGAGCTTATTAGTTCCAAGTTACCTAATTGATCATTTTAAATGATCAATATTTCGTGGTTAGTTTTGGCAAGGGCGATGTCCGCGAGTCGTGGGTCGTTCGAATTAAGTTTTGATCATGATCTTATGATTGATGGGTCTAGCTTAACGCCTAAGTAAATATGGATGTCGCACGAGTCGTGGGTCCATATTGAAAGATAGGTGATGCAAAAACAATTACTAAGAGTTCTAAAGGTGTTAGAATTGGTAAGTTGTACCTACCTAGGATTTTACTTAGAATGTCCGCGAATCGTGGGTTTGAGGTAAAATGCTTAGGATCTTAGTACCCGTTGGGAAACGTGTTCCTCTTAGATCTTTGGGAATTGTAGATCTTTGAAAAACAGTGGGAGCTACATTAGATTAAAGACCTTATCTTATGTATATCGTTATTATTCAGCATGCTCACCTAGTTATCTGCTTAGCATTTAGGTTGTAGTTCTGTGATTCTCTACAATATGAAATGCAAACCCATTCTATATCCATCCTTAAGTCAAACAAGTTGACTAAGTCCTAACTAACTCTAAAATGGCTTCGGATCCTAAAATTCATTTTAGAATCCGAAAAGAGAAATTGTTCTCTATAAGGCGAGATTTTCATTTATTTGAAAAATTCGACCCGGGCCAAAAGAGAAGCAATCTGAGGTGAATGGATTTTTCTAAACCACTTAAGAGCAATTGAACCACCTCATAAAAATGTTACAAGGTATAACATTATGGAATTATTCAATATTCCAAATGAGGAAACAAGTGCACACGAACAAGGTCTAAAGATCTTATTTGAAGATCTTATGGTCTCGATCATCAACTGAGAAAAGAGTTCTCAATGCACTGATTGCTTACATTACTTCCACCATCATTCAAACCCTTTGTGCTCAACTAAAATGATGCTAATGTAGCATAGTTAATCATTTAGTTGATAATGGTTGAAAGTATCCTTAAGAAGGAATAAAAGGTCGTGATGGTTAATTCTTCTTCTAAACTCACTAAGTTAAAGGCTTGAAGGCCTAAAGAAGAAGAAACCCTTAAGAACCTAATGGAGAGACATGTAAGGGGTACGCCCAAAAGACACTAGAGATCAAATTGGGCGTTTGCTTCTATGGTAGCAAATAAGGACTTTGAAAGGGAACTGCAAAGAGTATGAGTACTCTGAAATGTTACCTCATTTAGTAATTCTACTAGGAATAGAATTCACAAGTCTTGAGTTGATTCTGCATAATCTGTTATGCAAAGACTCAAAGCACTAATGTTCTGAACATACAACGAGATAACAAAAGTAAGTGAGATGACAAAGCTTCGAATTACTTTGGAACGTTGAGACTTAAAAGGATTAGCAAGTTAGACATCTTAGGATCATTTTACGAAAATGAACCTAGAGAGTTAAATTCCTATGAATCCTATCTTAAAGGGAAACGTTCCCGAAACATGGTTTAGGTGAAACGTGGAACGTGCCAAAATTCTAGTGGATTTTGATCCATGATGATGAGTGTAAGATGCTTAATGTAAGCACTAGATACAATTGTCAGTTTAATCATTATGAATGAATGTACTTGTTGAAGTACAAATTCGAAACTTATATGAAATTCTTAGAATTTCAAAAGGAGATTAGGAACCGAAGTAGTCATAAGTTATAGGTAAATCGATATGATCGAAATAGCCAATATCTTAGCAACTAATTCCTTAGTCATCTTAGAGATAATAGGATTATCTCTCAGTAAACTAATTCGAGAACACCTTAGTGTTTTCAAATGAGGGAATGAAACCTAATAGGATATGGTCCATTCCATAGAAAGCTTTACTGACTTATAATCATTCTAGGAATAAACTCCTAGAATATGCAGTTAGAGATTTTGAATTTAGTGCCTTCCAAAATCAGTCCTGTAGTTGCACTATGTATTGTGGCATACTAAATTCCCTAATTATTCTTGTCCAAGAATATAGTGGAATCCTCTTAAGTGAAGAGGATAGCGGGAGATAAGCTTGAAACGAGTTCAAGTTTATACAACAATATAGGATATCGTTTCTGCGATTCCCTTAAACAAAGGTTGTTTTTCTCAAGGAATGTACCTTTCTTAAGGAATCGTTCCTATAGAAGAAGAAAGGCAAGCAAGCAGACCTCAAAGAAATTCGAGGATAAATATCCACGCCACATACAGAAGAAACGAGCCCATCTGATAAAATTTAGCCAAATTTTAGAGTATGCACATGTATGAAACCCTTCTCTTAAGACACGTTTAGAACGCGTTCCTAAATAGCCAAGGAATTACTTGAAGAGGAGACACTGTCAGATTTGGAATCTGAGTAGTGTAAGCAAGCCTTGAAATCCAATATGGATTCCGTATACTCAAACCAAGTTTTGACCTTGGTTGATCCATCTGATAGGATCAAGCTCGTGGAGCTTCGAGTGAATGAAAGCATTACAACCTTCTTGACGGTTGAAATGCAAAAGTCCATTTGGATTATGTTTACCACATCCTCATATTCTGACTATGAGACATGATAAATGAATATGAGAACTATCTTGCTCAATATGAGATTGAAAGAGACTGAAATAAGGTATTTCTATAAGTCTCATATTCAGTGGGAGTATGCATAAGGTATGCAAATCCCTAAGTCAATCTGTGGATTGATAAAGGCTTCTAGGAGTTAGACAATTCGATTCCACAGTCAAATCATTTGACACAGATGGAAGTCGAATAGGTCTTAAAAGTGTACATATGATAGTTAGTGATGTAAGAGTCAATTTTGGTTCTTTAGAAGACGATGTCCTTCTCATTAAGAATGTCAAGGATAATGTGAAAGTTACCAATTCTTGTTTAAGAAACAATTTGACATGAAAGATCTTAGTGATTATTCTTGATTATCGACATAGAGATCTATGAAAGATAGATCTAAGAGAATAAAAGGATTATCACAAAAACGAATACATAACTATAATACTAAAAGGAGTTTAGTATGGACAATCGAACATCTCTTTTGAAGAGTATGTGTCCTAAGATAACTTTGAGAAAGTTAGAATATCCAAAATCCCTTTAAGTGAAAGGGTGCATAATGTATGGAATGTCATGTACTAGACTTGATATGGTGCAACACTAAGCGTAGTGGGTCGAATCGGATATGACCTCTGAGAAGGTCATTAGATTTCAGTAAAGGATGTCCTCAGAGTACTTGAGAAGAAATGAGGATATGTATTAGTTTACAGAGCCCAAAAGATCTTGTTGTTAAAAGGATATTTGATGTAACCGTTCATCAAACATAGATGATTATGAAAACATTGAAAGGATATAACTTCTACTAGAATGGTAATGCAATGTGTTGGAAAGGGGTTCCAAGGACGGACATTGCAAAACTCGACTATCGTAGTTGAGAACTTAGTCGTATTATATAACGCTAAGTTAAGTGTTTGGGTAAGAAACTCCATCTAACTTGTTAGATGAAGTTCCTAGCATGAAACAACTCCTTTATCATATTATATGATAAAATGGATGGTTGCTCAAGTAAGAGAACCAAGACCTCACCAAGAGACTGAACACGTGATTACGAATCACTTTATAAGGAAAAGGTGTTTCCTAAGAGATGTGTAAACAAGAGGGTCACATCAGCAGAGAATATAGCAGATCCACTTTGGAAACGCCCAAAGTCAATAGGCTCTCAAAGTGCATCTTGAGAAGATGGGACTTAGAGTACCTAAATGGCTTTTACGGGCAAGTGGGAGATTGTTAGGAATAGTGCCCTAGAAAGCCGATTAGTCATAATCCGTTTTGGGACTTACCTAGTATCACAGACAATCTTTGAATAATATACGAATGATTAATATCACAGGCAAACACTTCTTTATATGCTCTTGTTTGGTATGCGTTTACTTTAGCTATGCATGTATGAGAACTCCCCTAATCCTGATGACTTTAGGACTCTACCATTTAGGTGAAATGGTTCATGAAACGAGCCCTATTTCACATAAGTCATGATTAGTAAAATACTCCAAGCCGATGAGTCTTACAGACAGTGGGAGTGTCAACCTGACTCCTCTAAGGCTTGCTTGTGGGATCACGCCCTTAAGAAGGACCACCTTGTTTCATGGAGGTGCAAAGTGTATAGTTGATACGTGCGTGATACATGAGGGTGCTTACTTCAATAAGTAAGTTCACTGAGGTGCCCCGTGTGAGAAGATTCCTAAATGGGAAAGGAAGTTTCTATTTCAGGAAATGGAAACTTCCAGATTAGGAAATATCTCACGAGTCATTGATGTGATTAATTGATCCTTAGACTTGAGGTTCCATGTGACTTTATGAGTTAACTCTGTAGTCTTTGGTATAAGCTTTAAAGGGTGTCGCCTTAGAAAACTGATTCAAGGCTTATGCTGGGGCTGCACAAGTGACTCATGAAAGTGAATGAGAATCAAGAAAGGACCTACACTTGCATATGCAAGGTGATCTCTTATTGTGTAAGTCATTCATATGCCATATGGAGTCCTTGGCCAAGGCAGTAGATCAAGACATCAACAAAAGGGTTTCTTGGATTGAGATCAAATGGATATGAAATGTACTTAGCTTTAAGACCAGATTATTAGGGTTCTAATTATTCCCTTGCCCTAGATCTTGGTTGAGAGATAGTAAGTAGGAGGATTGTATCTCACATGAATCAATGACTTAAAGGTTCTGTCGAATCCGAACATTCCAATTCAGCTAGGGGTTAAACACCTGTTGCTAGACTATGGTCGTTTAATATATGGACTAATTAATTAATTGGGTTCACTGCTAATTGAATTGAGAACCTAGAGGGTCACACAGAACAACTTGGTTACATGAGTTGAGGCTTGAAAATGATTAAACGAGTTAATCGGGCCTAAGGGGTTCCACACGTGTGAAATCACACGTGTGGGTCACGTGCGTGACACGTGTCCTTCATGGATACGTGTGCATGTGCGTGAATAATTATATATATATTAAATAATTAAATGTGTTAATTATTTAATAGACTTTGGTTTAATTTTGAATTAAAAAGAAAGTCTAATTTTGGAGAAAAATAATCTAGTTAATTAATTATGAATTAATTAATTAGATAAAAATAAGTTATTTATTTTATAATAAATAAAGTATAAAATTATCCAAAAATAGTTTTGATATTTTTTTGCTCTCTTAAAAGTTGATTTGAATTAGAATTCAAAGTCAAAGTTGATAGTTACTTGAAGATCAAGTAATAGGAGAGAGGGACCAAAACCCTAGCCTATGAGGACAAGGATTTCGGCCGCCCCTCCCTACAGTAATTAGCAATTCTTTTGGTTCATGTGTTGAACACCATCCTTTCTCCAAGATAAACGAAACCCTAGGTTAAGCCTAAACACTAACTAGAGAACTAGCATCCTTACTAATTAGATTGTGATCAAGTTGGTGGACTATCTCTAGAGAGCTTCAAGTTAGAAGTTTGAAGATTCGAGCTTTACCAAGGAGAGGGGATCAAGCCGCGAGAAGAGCGTTCTTGGGTGGCTTGAAACGCTTCAAGAAAGAATAAAAGAAAAGTAAGTTTCTTAACTCTACGAATTTGGATACACGATTGCGAGTCCAAGATCCTTTTGTTGGAAAATTTTTAAATTCCGCTGCTTTCTGATTCGTGTTTTCCAACAAATCTGTCCTCAGATTCTTCCGCTGTAATTGCGAACAACTCAGGGTGATGCTTCTGCATTTTCTCTTCTTTCTCTCACGTTGCCTCTTCTGTCCCATGTCCTTTCCAAAGGACTTTAACCAAAGGAATTTTCCTATTCCTCAGCTCTTGAAACTTCCTCTCTAGAATCTTAGCGGGCTTCAAAACATAAGTCAGATCCGGTTCTAACGATATCTCCTCTACCGGCACAACCTTTGTCTCATCTGAGAAACACTTGCGAAGCTGAGATACATGAAATACGTTGTGGATTCCTGTTAGACCTACAGGTAAATCGAATCTTTAAGTAGTCGATCCGACTCTCTCCAGTATCTTATACGGTCCAACATATCTCGGGTTTAACTTTCCACCTTTCCCAATTCGGGAAAACCCTTTCCTTGGCGATGCCTTCAGAAATACCTTTTCGCCCACTGCGAATTCCAAATCCCTTCTACGTCGATCAGCATAACTCTTCTGCCTGTCCTCGGCAGCTTTCATTCTCTGGCGAATGATCTGAATCTTCTCCGTCGCTTCTCTTATCCATTTAGCTGAATTCACTCTGATTGGTCCTTCCTCAGTACATCTTGCTTTATCCAAATCCCAGTATAACGGGGATCTACATTTTCTTCCATACAAGGCTTCATATGGAGCAGCTTTAATAGAAGCTTGATAACTATTGTTGTATGCAAACTCCACAAGAGGAAAACACTCTTTCCAACTTTCCTGGAAGTCCAAAGCGCAAGCTCTTAGCATATCTTCCAAGTATTTGATCATCCTTTCGGATTGTCCATCCGTCTGAGGATGCACTGCAGTACTGAAGTTCAACTTCGTTCCCATCAAAGTCTGAATTTCCTTCCATAATTGTGACGTGAATTTCGGATCTCTGTCCGACACTATACTATTTGGAACTCCATGTAATCTGACAATCTCTTGCTGATACAGCTTTGCCAACGTGCTGACCAAATCCGTTGTCTTTACTGGCAAAAAGTGTGCTGCGTTTGTCAATCGATCAATGATCACCCAGATACTATCTTGTTCTCCTCTGACTTTGGGTAATCCGGTGACAAAATCCATCGTGATTTGCTCCCATTTCCATATCGGAATCGGTAACGGTTGCAACTTCCCACTCGGCTTCTGGTGCTCAGCTTTAACTTTCTGATAAGTTAAGCACTTCTTGACGTAGTTGGCTATGTCTCTCTTCATTCCGTTCCACCAGAAATGCGTCTTAACATCTTGATACATCTTAGTGCCTCCAGGATGTATCGTGTACTTAGTCTTGTGCGCTTCGTTGAGAATCTCTTTCCTCAAAACAGTCGGCATGCATACTCGACTTTTGTACCTCAATATTCCTTGTTCATCGATCCTGAACTTGGTCTCATCATCTTTCTCCTTAGATTCGAGACATTTCTTGATCCACTCATCGTTCTTCTGAGCTTCCAGCACTTGTTCTTTCAAAGGTGATATCATCACAATGTTCGCGATTCGAGCTTTAGTTATCACCTCCATTCTCTCTCTTCGATCAATCTCGGGATTGGTAGAAATCTGTGCCAAACTAACTTTCCTGCTCAATGCATTGGCTACAACATTCTCCTTTCCTGGATGGTACTGAATAATGCAATCGTAGTCCTCCATAAATTCCATCCATCTCCTCTGTCGCATATTCAACTCCTTCTGAGTGAATAGATATCGTAGGCTCTTATGATCAGTAAAGATCTCAAACGTAACTCCATACAGGTAATGTCTCCACTTTCCAAGAGCAAAAATTATCGCTTCTAATTCCAAATCATGTGTCGGGTAGTTGACTTCATGTGTTTTGAGTTTCCTTGATGCATACGCAATCACTTTTCCATTCTGCATCAAAACTCCTCCTAGTCCTTCTTTCGAAGCATCGGTGTAGACAGTGTATCCATCTTTTCCTTCTGGTAAACCTAATACGGGTGCAGTTGTTAGCATCTCTTTCAATCTTTGAAAACTTTGCTCACACTTCTCAGTCCATTCGAATTTCCCTTCTTTCTTTGTCAACTTAGTGAGAGGTGTAGCTATCTTCGAGAAATCTTTGACAAACCTTCGGTAGTAGCCAGCTAATCCCAGAAAACTCCTCACTTCTGAGGGATTCCTCAGTGACTTCCAATCCATAATAGTTTCGATCTTCGAGGGATCTACTTCGATTCCATATCCTGATATGATGTGTCTAAGAAACGTAACACTCTCAAGCCAGAACTCACATTTGCTGAACTTTGCATATAGCTTGTGATCCAGCAAAGTGCATAACATGATTCGAAGATGTTCAGCATGTTCCTCCGGTGTCTTCGAAAATACCAAAATATCGTCGATGAAGATTACTACAAACTTGTCGAGAAACATCTTGAATATACGGTGCATCATATCCATGAATGCAGCTGGTGAGTTCGTGAAACCAAACAACATTACTACAAACTCAAAATGTCCGTATCGGCTGTTGAAAGCAGTCTTCGGAATATTTGCTCCCCTGAGCTTCAATTGATAATACCCTTGTCTTAGATCTAACTTAGAGTAGACCTTCGATCCTTGAAGTATATCGAACAGCTCTTCAATATGAGGGAGAGGATACTTATTCTTGATCGTCATCCTGTTCAGCTCCCGATAGTTAATGCATAAACGCAATGATCCATCCTTCTTCTTAAAGAAAAGAACAGGCGCTCCCTACGGCGACGTGCTCGGTCGAACATATCCAGACTTAATCAGTTCGTCCAATTGCTTCCTCAGTTCTTCCAATTCAACTGGAGCCATTCTATAAGGTGTCTTTGAGTACGGCTCAGCTCCTGATATCGTCTCGATCGTAAACTCCAACTCTCGGTCAGGAGGTAACGAATCCAAATGCTCAGGAAACACATCTAGGAACTCGTTCACCACTTCCACTTCTTCGATCTTAAGTTGATCTTTCGGTCTATTCAGAAGATAAGCCACAAATCCACTAGCTCCTTTCTGAATCAACTTCTTAGCTTCCATTGAAGAAATCACTGATAACTTCTCAACTTTCCCTTCTGATGTCCCACTTTCATCTTCTTCCAAGATGATCTCTTTCTTGTAACAATCCAACTTAGCTCGGTACTTAGATAACCAATCCATACCAAGTATAACATCGTATCTTGTCATCGGTAACCCAATAAGATCCATCAGGTAACAACGGGTACCAATATATATAGGGCAGTGTTTATATACTTTATCCGTAACAAGGCAAGTTCCCAAAGGAGAACTCACTTCAAATTTATATGGCAAGTATTCAAGTGGAAACTGTAAATGCGCACATAATTTAGATGCAACAAATGAATGCGTAGCACCAGGGTCATACAAGACCTTAACTGGCGTGTTAAGAATGTGCACAATACCGTCCACAATAGACGAAGGATCAACCTCCTCCTTACCATTCAAAGCATAAGCTCTGCCTTTGACCACCGGTTTGTTCGTCGTACCCACCACTACTTTTCCTTTATCCTGGACCCCAAATCTCCTGATCTTGTGCGGGCAACTATCCATCTGGTGCTCAGGGGAACCACACACGAAACACTGTCCAGCTTTCTTGCGACAGTTCTTCTCAGTGTGTCCTGTTCGGCGATAATATCGATAAACAATTTCCTCTGGACCTGGCTGAGGTGCTCTCTGCTGTTGTGGCGCCCTCTGGTACTGCTGTGGCGCTTTCTGCTTCTGTGCTTGTTGTTTCGGTGGAGCCTTCTGCTGTTGATGTTGTGGTGCTACCCTTGGCTTCTTTCCGGTTCCTTGGGGAAAATATCCGGATGGTCGCTTGTTCCCTTGATAAGGCTTATGGTTAGAAAGTCCTTGACGTGCGGTAGTTATCTTGATCTCCTTGTGTGCAGCCTCAACCCTTAGCACTCTATCAACAGCCCAGTTCTAGGTCTCAATGTCCAAAGAAGCAAGTGCCAACCGAACTTCGGGCTTCAGTCCATCAATAAACCTCTTTATCTTGCGACGCTCATCATTCAGAATATGAGGCGTATACTTGATCAGCCTCACAAACCTAGCCTCATACTCCATCACATTCATAGTTCCCTGAACCAAACTCATAAACTCAGCCTCTCGTGCATCACGAGTCACTTGAGGCATATACTTCTGCTGAAACTTTCTAATAAACTCGTCGCAACTTCCCTTCAACGTTGTTCTCAATCCACATGTGCTGAACGTGCTTCCACCAATTGTATGCAGCTCCTTCCATAAGAAAAGTAGCATACCGAACTCGTTCACGATCCTCTGGGTAGATCTCCATAGCCTCGAAAATCTTCTCAAGACTAGTAATCGAATTCTCAGCCTTTATGTCGTTCGGTTCTCCATAGAACTTAGGTGGATTCATCCTCAGAAATTTTTCCAGTGACCTTTCATTAGGAGGATTATCTCTCTGATTACAAGCTCTTGCGAATTGTCGTAGCACATCCCTTAACTCTGGAGTTCCCTCTCGTTCAGGGGGTGGCGTGACATCTCTTTGGGGTGGCAGTGGTGGTACACGATTCCGGGGTGCTCTTCTTGGTGGCATGTTGTTACTGAATTCATAAGCATTCAGATACATATATTCGATGCATGACATATAATGATTCACAGAATCCGTAACCACGTATTCACATTCCCACGTGGTCACATATAAGTATGAGAACAACACATTCCCATAACAACATATCAGTAAAGATTCCAACATATCATGTAATCAGAAACAACTATCAGACAACATGTAAACGGGAACAAAAGCTCGTGTAACATATCAACATATTAGAAACATGTATAACATATCCCAAAGCATGATCAACATGTAAACGGGAATAGAACGTGTACTGTCATATCCACAAGAACTGTAACATGATCAGAAGTATGATCAACATATCTAGAAGCGTATTCAACATATCAAGAATAATAGCATGCTATAAATAAATGAAATGCCATGATCCTATCAACGGTCCTAATGGTATCTTGAAGCAACTCTAAGACTCATGCAATGACAGTTATGGAAAGCAATAAACAGATATCCATCATAAAGCCGAAAGTGTTATAACTGTGTAAGGTTTGGTAAAATTTACTATAGGCTACATGTTAACAGTATTAATTCAAAATGGGGAGGACCCAATACTATCGTGTTGACTCCCTTACAGGCCTTACCAATCCGTCCAACCCTACTGAAAATAACCTAGTAGGTACCAAGTCATCTGAACCATGGTGCCAAAAGTCGGGGATCATCTATCATAGCTATACATCCTGTAGCACCCGAGCGTAAGGAACTACATCCCCCGCACCGAGACCCGACCCGTATATGAAATGGAAGTCCATACACGTGCCAAATCCATGACGATCGGGGACACAACACACACGCTACGCTAGGCGGGACTAACCCTTAAACCATTCAACTCAAGACAAAATAAAATCAGAGTTATAATGAAACACGGAAGCAAGATCAACATATATTATGTACAATGAGCCGCCAAGCTCCAAAATAGATTACAAACCCAGTCAAGTATCCAAGGCCACACGGCCTACAAAATCATAACGCTCCATACTATGATCATATACAAAATAACAATAAGAGTATGAGTGTATGAGACTAAAAAGACGTGCTAAACAACAATGCAAAACCTAGACGACTTGTATCCCGCCTAGCACTCCTATACCTACACAAAACAACTGAAAACAAACCGGGTTCAGTCTAAAAGAGACTGGTGGGTATAAAACGAGGCATAGAATATAATATTGCATAATTTAAACACATTCATGCAAGCCCTAATCCCGTGTGAAGTTTGATGAGAATTTCCCAAGTGGTTAAAACAAAAGAAAACATCAACGGGATTACGACGTTCATATTCATTCATAATTGTTCATAAGGGTTTATGGCCCGGCGAGTGGGCGTGCACAATCTCCAACCTACACCTCGTGTAATCATAATCAATTATTCATTCATTATCATACATATCTTTTGTGCTCATACATATCATGATCATAATCATTCATATACACCTTCTTCCTCCGGGTGGTGGACGGGTTTGCAAGGCCCGACCACCTAATCATATCAATGTGGCTATGAGTTTCATGAGTCCTCAAAGCCCGGTAAGCGTTTTCTCGTCAAAAACTCCTTGACGAGGTCCGTTTCGCCGTAATTGGTTGGAACTAGTATATGGGATCACTGTCGGCCCTTGCCTCCTCGGATAGCCACATACACTAATTCCCTGGGCCCATGTTCAATACATATCATGCACTCGCCAAAATCATAAGGTAGGGTTTTATAACTAAAAGGGGTCAAACGTTTGAAATCATTTACCCAAATTGACTCGATATATATAAATATAATATTTTGGCTTAAAACCTTGCACATAAGGGATATATCGGGTCGTTGTAGCTAGTAGAAGAAAAACCCACCTTTTCAAAGCAAAAGAAAGGCACAAGCGTCTCAATGCTCGCCCTCGTCTCCGACCAAACCCGAATCTGTACAAAAGAAAGGTATGAGACTCAAAATAACCATATATGACGCTCGACAATGAAGTGAATATGACATGAATGCTTAAAAGATCATATTATATCATGGAAATGTTCATGTGCACTATTAAGGAATTTAAAACACATAATCAAACCATTCGTTCATTTATATCATCCAAATTCATAAATTCGTATTTCATATCAATTAACCTAAGAATTCATTTAATATCCATAACAAGTAATATTCGTATATACAATTAGAAAATAGACAATTAATTACTTTCGATTGAAGATCGAAATTAAATAAAACATGAAATAAATAACAATTAAATTCTATAAAAAATAATCATTTAATACTTAAAATATATAATAAATACATAATAAATATATAATGAATATATAATAAACATATATATATATATATGCACGTAGGGCAATATGCTTGCACAAATTCATTAAACATATATAAGACATATATATATGTATATATAACCATGCATGCATTTATACACCAAAGTATAAATTATAGACACAACAATATAATGCATGCAACACCTCCCATGTACACACAATTACCCCTAATAGATATATGTATACACTCATGCACACACTCTGAACAATTAGGAAACAACAGTAGCAGTTTAAATGAAGGAAAAACATACACACACATGCATGCAAATGTAGGCTTAAGTTTGGATTTAACAAGGTCACACCCCCGTGTCACAAGCATAGAACAAACCGAGACACCCCCTTGTCTCGGTACAGAAATATCAGACCAAATTTGCACCCCCGTTTCACGCTGGAAAGAAAAAGAATGACACCTCCCGTGCCAAAAGCCTGCAACAGCCCCTGTTTTAAGCTTAAACGCAGCAGTAGCCCAAGTGATATGCAAGCAAGATAAGAAGTAACTAATGGCATGAAATTCAACAACAAACCAAGCCTAACAATACACAAAACTAACAGCAACAACAAGAATCAGAGCAGTAGTTTGACAGCAACATTCCAGTCCAGAAAACAGAGCAAAAAGTCACGAAAACAGGGCATGAATGATCTCCAATAATCCCAACAAGTTCAGGTCAGTTTAGGTTATCAAAACATAGCAAAACAACACAAATTCAACATATAATTCAGTTCCAAAAGAGCTCAACCGTGTAAAGCAGTCATACGTGACATTCATGAGAATTTTCTCAAAGTGCCATAAATGATATCTCATTAATACATCAACCACCATGAAATCAATAATCATAAATGAGAAGAGGGTGTCAAAAAATTATTCTCAAGCTTGGAATCAATCAAAACCATCAAGAATTGAATAAGATCATCAAAATTCCTCATACCTAACTATTTCGAACTCAGCCCAAAAACCTCATGAAACCATGCTCAAATTTGGGGATGAAAAGATGAAAATGATCAGAAATGAACATATATTACAACCCTAAGATTACCTTGTTGATTGGATGAAGTTTGGATGAGATTTGAGCTCCAAAATCTCCAAGGAATGTAGGGTTACGGGAATGACTGAAATTTCAGAGACATTGGCTGAGATTTGTGGATTGTGTGAGGGTTGGTTTGGTTAGGTCATGATATATCAGGTTAGATGGTTGAGTTGGGGTTTAATAGAATCAAACCGTGGTTAATTTGGTTAAGGTTTGGGTGAGATATGGCCATTTTAGTGCAGCAAGGTCAGTTTGGTCTCCGTTTCGTTTTTCGGTTGGATTTCGGAGGTTCAAATGACTTTGGAAAAATATAAGGCTAAGTTTACTAAACTCGAATTTTCGTTACGAGTTCAGCGGAGTTGACTGAACTTGAATCCGAGTTCCCGAGCTCAAGATATTAAATACGGAACCAAGGGTACGCTAAGTGCTCGTCAGCCCCCGATTTGGTTCCACGATTCAAATTAAATTTGTTAACATATCAAATGAATTCGAAAATATAAACCGAGCATATAGGCATGTTCATAACACATATATTTACGACATACTACAATTTCACGACATTTCGATATCATTTCATATAAGAACGATGCACAAATTAAACGACCATGCACATTTTCATAAAATTCCATGCATAATAAAAATTAAACCAAATAAATTATATTTTAATATTAAATAAAATTTTAAAGTCAATGGATATATTTGAATAAATTAATTAATATGGTTAAGCATGATTAATTAGCATAACACTTAATTAACAACATAATTAACATTAATCATTAAATTAACAGTAATTAAAGAAATATATATATATATATATATATATATATATATATATATACTTAAAATATGAATTATTTTAAAATAATATTGAATTAAAATAAAATATAATAAAATAAAATAATAACAATTTATAATAAAATTAAATATAAAACACTTAAAAACAATTAATTCGCGTAAGTTTGTAAACACATACGTCGTACCTTTACACGTTGTACAACGGCGGCGGCGAACCGGGGCTGGACCGGTGGTCCAGTTTTTCGATGATTTTTCCGGGGTTTGGCTTTGGGGCTTTTGTAGGGCTCGTTATGGGCTTTCCAACGGTATGTCCGGATTTTATTTTCGTTTAGCGGTTTGTATTTAATTTCAGTTTTCGTATTAGGATTTTAGTTCGGTTTTTCGTCAACGAAGTCCGGCGTGTTAGTTATTTTCTGAAATTGGTTGAGGGCTTTTGTCAAGCAGGCCGAGGCGTACGTTTCTGTCCTTCCGGGGAATTTTCCGACCACCGGGCGTGGCGGTCCGGCGGGTTCCGGAGGCGGCGTTCCGACGCCCTTCGTACAGAGAGTTCCTTTCGTCGTGGTGAGTCCAACGCCACTTTCCGTTCGTCAATCGGATGTCCGGTTGATTTGTTGTGATTTATTTTGTACAAGTTGAATATTTGAAATTAATTGTTTAATTGCTAATTGCTTGATTTGTCGATCGAATTGTATTTCAATGTGTACGAAATTATGTATTAAATGAATTATGGATTATATTGATGCTTTGATATGCCATTTGAATTTCGATATATCGAATTGAGCTATTTGCCTATGTTGAAAGGGGGTGTACGTGTAATTTCGCTAAACATATAAATTGTATGACTTCAATTAATTAATCCTTGTCGATTGGTAAACAAATATGCTAATTATGATTTCGATTAAGAGAAATTATTACACCTAAGCTTGAAGCTTTTAATTAGTCTAATCACTTAAATTGAATTGGAACTTATTATATGATATAAGAATTTGTTTTGTAATTTATGATTTGGCAAGAATGGAATTAGTATGTCTTGGATGATTTAATTTGAAACTTTGTAATGTAGGTTTAATTGTTTAATTTAAAATAATCCTATTATGCGATATATGAATTGTATGAAGCTTATATGATTAAATTAGAAACTTTTGTACGTAAGAAATAAGTTATTCGTACGAATATGAATTGGTTATTTGATATGTGAGTTTATATGAAATAATGTGAATTCCATTGCCTTTCAAGTTCCCTTAATTGCATTAATTGTGCTTATGGACATACCTTAATGTTTAGTTTTGCTTGAAATTAATATGAATTTGAATCCTGCTTATGTGATTGCATTTGCAGTGCATCCCTGTGTGGTTGTCTGTCTGAGTCTGAGCTTTGTGGTCTGTTCTGTGTGTTCAGTTGGTTCAGGTGCACCCGGGGTGGTGACAAGTGAGTCGTGCAGGTTCCGGGGTGAACCATCTGCTGTGTCTTCGGCTGTGTTTGGTGCCAGGTGAGGTTAGGTTATAGTTAAACCCTAACGATATGTGCCGATATGTATGTGAATATAAGCCCTATGGATACGCCTGATATGATTTATGTTCAAGAAACTGATTATGCTAGGATCTGATATGATAGGATTATGAATATGCTATGGTTATGCCTATGCTTTGACTACTGATATGATATGCCTCCGGATATGATTTGCGCTTGCCTTGGACCTTGTTGATCTGCTTTGTTTGGGGGCCCGGTGATTATGGGTAAGGAGCCTCGGGGCGTCGAGTATTACTCCTGTGCATGATCATCGGGATGTGGGTAAGGAGCCTCGGAGCGTCGAGTATTACTCCTGTGCACATTTCCCCTCTGATTTGATGGTTTGACTCTGCTTTGTTTGGAGCCCGGTGATTATGGGTAAGGAGCCTCGGGGCGTCGAGTATTACTCCTGTGCATGATCATCGGGATGTGGGTAAGGAGCCTCGGAGCGTCGAGTATTACTCCTGTATACATTTCCCCTCTGATGGTTTGACTCTGCTTTGTTTGGGGCCCGGTGATTATGGGTAAGGAGCCTCGGGGCGTCGAGTATTACTCCTGTGCATGATCATCGGGATGTGGGTAAGGAGCCTCGGAGCGTCGAGTATTACTCCTGTGCACATTTTCCCCTTTTGTCTGAACGTTTGCTTGGTGTGTTTGTTTTCGTTAAGTTAGTTTGTTAGGAAATTGTTCGGGAAACGGGAGTGGATTTCTAATTAATAAAATTGGGATTGTTTTGGCCTTTGGCCCAACTCTTTTACTCTCCTATATCTAGTATCACGTGAGAAATATTTTAGAATGCAAAAACCACGCCCTGGTTCACGAACTCCCCTTTTATGATATGTGCTGTGCTCTGTATATGTATATACGCGTGTGTGTGTAGCCCCTCGCTCAGTCTTTGGACTGACCCCTCCCCTTTTATGTTTTTAGTTTGTAGGCTTTGCTTTGGTGATCGTTGGAGTTCGTGCTAGGCGGTGGTGTGTCGTGTCTTTTGAGTCTGTGTCTGCACGTTTCAGTTTGTTAAGTATTTTGTTCTGATTTATAATTTGTAAATTTCGTATAAGATATGTTTTGTACAGGTTTGAAATTATGAGTTGAATGTTTGGAAATTCGGGACAGGTTAGGACAAGTGCTCAGATTAGTTGAACCCGTTTTGATGTGTGATTATTCGGGACAGGTTAGGACAGGTTTGCTGAACTAGTTGAACCCATATATTTGATTCTAATCTATGTACTGCGTTGTATGCTTGGTGTGTAAAAGTTTTTGAAAGTTGGCATTTCGTACTACTTCCGCTGTCATGCTTCGCATATTTTCTTTTGTACAGGGTTAGGTACCGCCTAGCTAGTGTGTGCGTTTTCGTTTGTCACCCGTTCGCTGTGACTTGGTGCGTGTGCTGACTCTTCATTTCGTACACGTGTCTGGTCATAGTGCGGGGGATGTGGTGCCTCCCGTGCGGGGTGTTACAATACACGTGCCAAATCCACGGCGAACGGGGATACAACACACACGCTATGCTAGGCGGGACTAACCCTTAAACCATTCAACTCAAGACAAAATAAAATCAGAGTTATAATGAAACGCGGAAGCAAGATCAACATATATTATGTACAATGAGCCGCCAAGCTCCAAAATAGTTTACAAACCCAGTCAAGTATCCAAGGCTACATGGCCTACAAAATCATAACGCTCCATACTATGATCATATACAAAATAACAATAAGAGTATGAGTGTATGAGACTGAAAAGAAGTGCTAAACAACAATGCAAAACCTAGACGACTTGTATTCCCGCCTAGCACTCCTATACCTGCACAAAACAACTGAAAACAAACCGGGTTCAGTCTAAAAGAGACTAGTGGGTATAAAACGAGGCATAAAATATAATATCGCATAATTTAAACACATTCATGCAAGCCCTAATCCCGTGTGAAGTTTGATAAGAATTTCCCAAGTGGTTAAAACAAAAGAAAACATCAACGGGATTACGACGTTCATATTCATTCATAATTGTTCATAAGGGTTTATGGCCCGGCGAGTGGGCGTGCACAATCTCCAACCTACACCTCGTGTAATCATAATCAATTATTCATTCATTATCATACATATCTTTTGTGCTCATACATATCATGATCATAATCATTCATATACACCTTCTTCCTCCGGGTGGTGGATGGGTTTGCAAGGCCCGACCACCTAATCATATCAATGTGGCTATGAGGCTCATGAGTCCTCAAAGCCCGGTTAGCGTTTCCTCGTCAAAAACTCCTTGACGAGGTCCGTTTCGCCGTAAATTGGTTGGAACTAGTATATGGGATCACCGTCGGCCCTTGCCTCCCCGGATAGCCACATACACTAAGTGCCTGGGCCCGTGTTCAATACATATCATGCACTCGCCAAAATCATAAGGTAGGGTTTCATAACTAAAAGGGGTCAAACGTTTGAAATCATTTACCCAAATTGACTCGATATATATAAATATACTATTTTGGCTTAAAACCTTGCACATAAGGGATATATCGGGTCATTTTAGCTAGTAGAAGAAAAACCCACCTTTTCAATGCAAAAGAAAGGCACAAGCATCTCAATGCTTGCCCTCGTCTCCGGCCAAACCCGAATCTGTACAAAAGAAAGGTATGAGACTCAAAATAACCATATATGACGCTCGACAATGAAGTGAATATGACATGAATGCATAAAAGATCATATTATATCATGGAAATGTTCATGTGCACTATTAAGGAATTTAAAACACATAATCAAACCATTCGTTCATTCATATCATCCAAATTCATAAATTCGTATTTCATATCAATTAACCTAAGAATTCATTTAATATCCATAACAAGTAATATTCGTATATACAATTAGAAAATAGACAATTAATTACTTTCGATTGAAGATCGAAATTAAATAAAACATGAAATAAATAACAATTAAATTCTATAAAAAATAATCATTTAATACTTAAAATATATAATAAATACATAATAAATATATAATGAATATATAATAAACATATATATATATATATATATATATATATATATATATATATATATATATATATATATATATGCATGTAGGGCAACATGCATGCACAAATTCATTAAACATATATAAGACATATATATGTATATATAACCATGCATGCATTTATACACCAAAGTATAAATTATAGACACAACAATATAATGCATGCAACACCTCCCATGCACACACAATTACCCCTAATAGATATATGTATACACTCATGCACACACTCTGAACAATTAGGAAACAACAGTAGCAGTTTAAATGAAGGAAAAACATACACACACATGCATGCAAATGTAGGCTTAAGTTTGGATTTAACAAGGTCATACCCCCGTGTCACAAGCATAGAACAAACCGAGACACCCCCTTGTCTCGGTACAGAAATATCAGACCAAATTTGCACCCCCGTTTCACGCTGGAAAGAAAAAGAATGACACCCCCGTGCCAAAAGCCTGCAACAACCCCTGTTTAAGCTTAAACGCAGCAGTAGCCCAAGTGATATGCAAGCAAGATAAGCAGTAACTAATGGCATGAAATGCTACAACAAACTAAGCCTAACAATACACAAAACTGACAGCAACAACAAGAATCAGCGCAGCAGTTTGACAGCAACATTCCAGTCCCAAAAACAGAGTAAAAAGTCACGAAAACAGGGCATGAATGATCTCCAATAATCCCAACAAGTTCAGGTCAGTTTAGGCTATCAAAACATAGCAAAACAACACAAATTCAACATATAATTCAGTTCCAAAAGAGCTCAACCGTGTAAAGCAGTCATGCGTGACATTCATGAGAATTTTCTCAAAGTGCCATAAATGATATCTCATTAATACATCAACCACCATGAAATCAATGATCATAAATGAGAAGAGGGTGTCAAAACAATTATTCTCAAGCTTGGAATCAATCAAAACCATCAAGAATTTAATAAGATCATCAAAATTGCTCATACCTAACTATTTCGAACTCAGCCCAAAAACCTCATGAAACCATGCTCAAATTTGGGGATGAAAAGATGAAAATGATCAGAAATGAACATATATTACAGCCCTAAGCTTACCTTGTTGATTGGATGAAGTTTGGATGAGATTTGAGCTCCAAAATCTCCAAGGAATGTAGGGTTACGGGAATGACTAAAATTTCAGAGACTTTGGCTGAGATTTGTGGATTGTGTGAGGGTTGGTTTGGTTAGGTCATGATATATCAGGTTAGGTGGTTGAGTTAGGGTTCAATAGAATCAAACCATGGTGAATTTGGTTAAGGTTTGGGTGAGATATGGCTATTTTAGTGCAGCAAGGTCAGTTTGGTCGCCGTTTCGTTTTTTGGTTGGATTTTGGAGGTTCAAATGACTTTGGAAAAATATAAGGCTAAGTTTACTAAACTCGAATTTTTGTTACGAGTTCAGCGGAGTTGACGGAACTCGAATCCGAGTTCCCGAGCTCAAGATATTAAATACGGAACCAAGGGTACGCTAAGTGCTCGTTAGCCCCCTATTTGGTTCCACGAGTGAAATTAAATTCGTTAACATATCAAATGAATTCGAAAACATAAACCAAGCATATAGGCATGTTCATAACACATATATTTACGACATGCTACAATTTCACGATATTTCGATATCATTTCATATAAGAATGATGCACAAATTAAACGACCATGCACATTTTCATAAAATTCCATGCATAATAAAAATTAAACCAAATAAATTACTTTTTAATATTAAATAAAATTTTAAAGTCAACGGATATATTTGAATAAATTAATTAATATGGTTAAGCATGATTAATTAGCATAACACTTAATTAACAACATAATTAACATTAATCATTAAATTAACAATAATTAAAGATATATATATATATATATATATTTATTGTTAAAATACGAATTATTTTAAAATAATATTGAATTAAAATAAAATAAAATAATAACAATTTATAATAAAATTAAATATAAAACACGTAAAAACAATTAATTCGCGCAAGTTTGTAAACACATACGTCGTACCTTTACATCTGAAAAGTCTGGGCGTTACACATCCCCTCATCCAAAAGTCAGTCCTAAACTATCCCGGCTATACGTCCGCCATCTATAGATAGATATATATGTATCAGTACTATATACAGAAAACCTCCCATCAGTGATCAACCCTGATAACTGTGGTCCAAAGAACCCCTGGTGGTGTCATAAAAAACAAGAACGACCTCACCCTGTCCGTGTCCTGCTGGCTCATCTCCGCCATCATCATCATCAGATCCTCCATCGCCTCCATCAGACTGCTCCTGCATAGGCTCGGGCTCCTGAGAGGCCTGACTGACATCCTGACCCTCGACCTCCTCAACTGCCTACTCATCGGATAAGTGATAGGTATCATACAGGCGAGCTCTCACGCGTGCACGGTAGTGCTGGTGACGCTCCATAGAAGTGTCGCGATCAATAGTCATCTGCATAAGATCTGCCTCCAGCTCAGCAATACGAGCAGCCCTCTGATCAGCAATATGAGTCATCTCTGCAGCATGCTCACGAGTGATGTCCCTATCAATCTGGTACTGCAGTGACTGGTCCTGATGGGGCATAGACTCCAACCTGACCTCACGGGTCCTCTGATACTCCTGAAAGTAACCATCTCTCTCAGACTCGAGATAGTGCACAACTCTATTAGGATAGGAATACCCAGTCCTGCCACTGTTCGTAGACCTACGCCAAGTATAGAAACGAGTGCCTCAACGGCGAGAAACTGCCACAGTACTCGGGGCCTCAAACTGCTCAAAGAAAGCCTCATCCATCAGCTGATTAGGATCCTGGTGTGGTTGAACTGCCATAACTATACAGAAGATACCACAGATATGAAATCCAGATAACAGAACCATGCAATCCCCAAATATCCTGTCTCGATGCAATATGAGAATGATCCTGGATGCAATGCGTGAACAATCCATGATGCAACATGAGAGCAATCTAGGTTAAGTCTCTTCTTAGTTAACCCGATGCTCTGATACCACCTCAGGCTGTAACGCCCCCACCCGTACCAGAACAAGAGGAGAGCGGCATCTCAACCCCCATACTGAAGCACCTCTCAAGTAATGGTGTGAGCCATCACTTAAGAAATACTCCAGCGAATGGCTGTCTATCTCAGAACTATACATGTATAACGATGTGGCTATGCAGCGGAAAATCAGATTATTTTAAAACTTTTCAAAACATGTGCGTGATGGCATGTAACAAGCAAGAACATATTGATCGTGTAAGAGAGACTCGGCATATCAGAACATGTAACATAATCACATATAAATACCGATACAGAAGAGTTCAAAATATCGGTAGTAGAGTAACAGAAAGAGTAAAACAAAGATACCCAAGTATTCAGAAACATAAAGTAATGCAACCATAAAACATATGCAAGATACAAAAGAAAGTAATACTAAGTCCTGACTGAAACAAAAATGACAATCTAGAGCTTCAAGATACCTCTAGACTGCGGCTGCAAGACCTGAAACCACGAGGCAAGAAAACGGGATACGTATTAGTCAAAAAGACTAAGTGAGGGAATACTTAAAAGAAAGTACTGAGTGATAAAGAACTTGAAGCAAAGTTCAGAACTGTTAAATGCAATGCTTTAAAGAAGAACTTGAAACAAGTTCGCTTGATAAAACTGTTTGAATGCAACGCTATAAAAGTATGCATGTTTTAAAACACTTTCATGAATGCTATCACACGCGTACACATATGTTGTTGATGGTTCATAGTTCTTTCATAAAACGGGATAAGGGTAAAGTGAACTTTTCCAGATATGAACCATCCTTTATGAAACAGAATTTTGTCCGCAAGCTAGGCTCCTCCATCTTTACTCCAGAAAAACATGATTTGGTAGAGCATCGGACCAGGATCAACAATAATTCCACGTATAGTAGAGTATCGGACCAAGATCAACAATAACCCCACATATAGTAGAGCATCGGACCAAGGTCAACAACAACTCCGCACACAGTAGACTATCGGACCAAGGTCAACAACAACTCTCACCAACACATACAAACATGCACCATCCTCCACCGGTTGTCACTTCGGGTAGCTAGCCGTAGGCGACCTGTAAACATGTAATGGGAATAGATTTGTTGTCCGTTCCCAGATAGATTGTCCTGACTTAACAAACCTCCTATTAAAAGTCGGTGTCACTTGACTAATTGTGATGACCGGTATTGGTGATGTCGTTGGCACACACCTCCCGAACATCACCTCCACACATAACCGCCGGGCCCAAACTGTAAACTCTATGCTTGCATTTCAAGATTAGTAGTGACCAGAGTACCACTCCAGTATGCTAACTATAACATGTGAAACTGTAACTGTAACATATGATGTTGTCTGTAAAACATATGATTCTGTCTGTAAAACATATGATTCTGTACTTTGAAAACATATGCAGATCATGTAACTGTCTTTGAACAAGAATGCAGAACTTTGGAAAACATGTGCTGTAGATCAAGGTATACTATTAAAGTATGAATGATCCTTTCAAAAGAATGTCCCGATAAAAGGGATAGTTCAAAACGAGGTTTAGCTTTGAATTTCAAAACATATGATACGATAGTATAATCATGGTCCCAGTTGGAAAACATTTATAACTTCACCTCACCTAATAGTAACAAAAGGCAGGTAGACAGATTATGCGGTGCCCTGGGGATCCCAGTGCTCAACTTTAACTCCTGTAGGTGGTGTACTAGAGTGAGCTTAAGAACTAAGACCCACTACTAACCAAGATGCATATGAAATGCATGAAACAATGAACAAGGAACATGTAAAGAACATGTAACACAAGAGAGTAATACCATTTAAGGTATTCAAGAAAGGTAACACACAAAGGAATACGTTAAAGTGAGTTACTCTTAACGTTAGACTATGATCTTACTATAACCGAGTTAGCTTTAGTCAAATTATGAATCCTATCGCAAACCTTAGGTTAAGAAACATGTCCACAGAAGAAAACACATTTTGAAAACACATTTTAGACCCTGGATATGGAAACCCTAGGTGCAAATGTCTATTAGGAAAGCACAAGTTTTATTTCACTTTTACTATTCAAAAGCACTATTCAAAAGTACTATTCAAGATTACTATTCATAGTTACTATTCACATGTCGGGTCAAAGGGTCGGGTCAAACCCTTACTATACACTCACACCCACACACACGGTACACACACACACCATGCACGTACACACACACACACACACCCTAATTAAATTATGATCTTGATTATAACATATAGTTTCAAGTTCATGTTAATATAATCAAGTGTGATCTAGGTTAAAGGTATAACCTATGGTTAAGAGATCCAATTAAGGCATAAGATCAAGTTATGGAACACTATTCTATCTTAGGTTATAACATGTGACACTATTAAAGTGTATAACATATGATCAAGGCTTTAATCCATTAATCCATATCATATCATATGCTCAATTCATAATTCAAGAATCATAAAACAATGTGACAACATGTCACAACATATATCATATCATATCATATCATATATCATGAACCTTTAGGCATGTAACATGTAACAATTAAATTCAATACCAATATGTAACAAGTTGTGACATAATTAATTGTAAATCACTATTCCATTAGCTAGCATACATGAACATAATTCAAATTCCATAATCATGCATCAATTCTCATAATATAACAATCATATCACATGATCATAGCATATACTAGAGCAATTCATAACATATTCAAGCATATACTAAACAATTAAAACATATAAACAACTATTCAAACATATCATGAAAACTATATAATAAATGCATAAAATAAAATCCTGTTTGGCTTAGGGAAGACCCTAAGACCCAACCTAAACATAATATAAACATACCATAACATAAAAACATAAACTAAACTAAAACATAACATAAACTAAAGCACAAAAATAAAACAACTAACCTATGCTCACAAGGGGGGGGGGGGGGGGGGGAGACGGCAAGAGGGGGAGAGGGAGAGAAGAAAGGGTGTTGTTAACACAACATATGAGCAAGGATTCAAATGGCATGAGGGGGGTATTTATAGGTGTTGGGAAGCCCCTCACCTTGGAAATAAAATGTAAGGAAGGGTATGAGAGCAAAATGGAATAGCTTCTCTTGGAAGCTTCATCATCTTGAAGCTAAAAATGGGGCTGCTGGGGGTATTTCTGTAATTTAGTTTCCCAAGACTCGAGGATAAGTGGATGGAAGTATAACCATTCCAACGGCAAGAAAATTAGCTTCGAAACGCATATTCATACGTCAAAATCGGATTTACCGTTTGAAAGATACATTAGTTTTAGTGAATAAAAGTTTTGAGCTCGAAACTCAACACGAGTGTAAAACGACTTTCTAGAATGATTTTCAAGTCCGGAACATTTTGAAAAAATCATAAAATAAATCGAGAAGCGTTTTGAATCCAATATCGACTATAAAACGTTTTACCGTTAAAAAGTTGAAAACGTAGAATGAATAGTAAATTCTCACGTACGAACGTACGCTTCAAAATTTCAAGCTAGGGTTTGAATCAAGAGTTGTAAAACATCTAAAAAATCTTGAAATAGCTCAAGTAGTGCAAATCCAAAGAGAAAACATTTTTCGAATGAAAACCGTTCGTAGAAGGAATAGCGAACTAGGGTTTTCGAAAACATTTTCAATAAAATAAAGTTCCAGAATAGATTTCCAAGCCAAGAATGATTTCAAAGGACTCGTCTCGACTCAAGGATCGATTCGACTGTAAACTTGGGTAGGAAAGGTATCAGAATCAAAAGCTCATTTTCTGATGAATAGTAACTTTGGTCGGTAAGTTCCAAAAATACCCTTAAGGTTCAAGAAAGACTCTCTGAGCTCGGGAAACAAGTTCAAACGATAGGGAAACATGTGTGATGAACCTCTAGGGTTCGAGTAACAATATGAACAAGGTAAGCTCGGGTTATGAATAGTAAACTGTATCAAAGGTCAAGAATTCCCCCTTAAAACATATCAGATCATATACGAGCACAAAGTTCATATAAGAATGCATTGCATGATGATTCAAAAAGTAGGATCACGGTCTATAAACGCTTTACCAATGCCCTTAACTTACTGTTTTCATCCAGGCCCTGTTTTGTTGTTACACCCCCTTTATTGTAGCACCCGAGCGCAAGGTACCACATCCCACGTACCGAAACCCGACCCGTATATGAAATGGAAGTCCATACACGTGCCAAGTCACGACGAACGGGGACAAACATACACACAACATGCTAGGCGGGAGCTAACCCTTAAACCATTCGATAACCATACATAATAAAAATCAGAGTAATAATATTATGCGGAAGCAAGAACTAATATATATTATAGACAATGAGCTATGAAGCTCCAAAATAGATATACAACTTCATTTTAAGTAATCCATGGCCCGCACGGCTAACAAAACATAAACGCTCCATAACATAAGCATAATATAAAATGTGATGAGTGTATGTAAACCCAAAAGAAAGGAGCTAGACATGAATATAAGACTCAAGTACATGACTCGAATTCCCGCCAAGCTCCTCCTATCACCTGCACAAACCAACTGAATACAAACCGGGTTCAGTCTATAGGAGATTGGTGGGTATAAAACAGGGCATAGAATATAATTATCGCATAATTTAAACACATTTATGCAAGCCCTAATCCCGTTTGAAGTATTGGTAAGAATTTCCCATGTGGGCAAAACAAAGAAGACATCAATGGAATTATTGTAGCACCTTAACCCCAAAGCACTACATCCCCCGCACTATAGCCTCGATCCACTTACGAAATGGACAATCCGTACATAAACCAAAACTATAGCGAACGGGTGACAATCAAAATAAACGAGCTAGCCGGGACACTCCCCAACATAAATAAACCAAAACATGAAGTTAAAAGCGGAAGCAATTCAATGAATACGTATAGGTACCATGTTTACCAATATATGTAATAGATACCACATTAACTATCAATACATTATCATCTCTTTATATTATATACATGCTTGAGTATTTAAAAGGTAGCATCAACTATCATGACATGATATACCAAAAGTTCTATACATGAAAGGTACAATGCAAGACCCGAGAAAATGCAAGACCTGATCGGACTCCCGCCTAGCACGACCATGCTCACAAGTACCTGAAAAGTGAAGTATCAGTCTACCGAAGACTGAGTGAGGGGCAATATATATATAAAGCAAACGACACATGCAAGCCATAGCCTCGGGTGAAGACTTGGAAATGAAACATATATGTATAGTTGAATAATAACTTGTTCTTTTCCCGAGATTACGACTAATCATTTTAACATGTTAACTTGATCATTTCATGAACATGTGGCCCCGACGAGTAGGGCTATTCTCCAACCTTTTCACCAATCGTGATCAATACGCACTTGCATGATTAATTCAATACATGATCATACATTCCAATTAGTGCTCAAATAGACAATTTCATGCTTGAAAACATGCAATAACCCGAGGGCAACCCGCGGTGCCGGATCCGTCCCCAGTCTCCTTCTTCCTCCGGGTGATAGTGGGTTTGCAAGGCCCAACTATCCACGACATGGTGTGCATAGGGAACATGACTCCCTACACACGGAACTCTTTCCACCACTAATCTCCTAGTGGATTCGGGGGTGATCCCAATGAGGTGAGTATAATTCAGGAGTTACCCGTCAGCCCTTGGTTTCCCGATTGGCTCAAGAATTACCCTCGGGCCCAAGTGCAATCATGACTCACTAAAACATGCTTGAAATCATGAACAAACGTGGCTTGCTTGCTTGAAAATGTTTGTAGTTTGGAAAATGTTTATAATTATAATAGGTTTTGGCCGAAAACAACACATAAGGGTTGTAAGGTTCTAAATACCTAGAACAAAACCTCACCTTTTCTTACAAAATGAAACAAGGATATGCTCTAAGGAGCCTGCTCCTCGTCCACGACCTCGTGACCTGTGCAAACACGACGTGTATACGTGAGACATGACTCAAAATGGACCAAATATGACGAACGGCGAAAATGCCACGAGATGACAAGCAATGAACAATGCGGCATGAAAATATCTTATTTCGGCACATAATCAATCATATAATAGCAATTCGGTGTCAAAGAAATCATTGGATCATGGTGCTAAAATTTTAATTTTATGCTGAATATTTTGTTCTGTCAGTCGTGCGGGAACGGCCGTTCCGGCTTCCCTTTGAAAATGGGAAGGGCCGTTCTCGTGGCCCTTAAAACGCGCCAACGTTTTTCATTTTGGAAATGTGCTAAAGCTGGGAACGGCCCTTCCGGCACGCAGGCCAAAATGGGAGCGGCCGTTCCCCGGCTCGGCCGCCTAATTTCATTTGAAAGAATGGGAACGACCGTTCCCATAATGCCTTGAGGCGGGAATGGCCGTTCCCAGTTCCTGCAACTGAAAAACATAGCAGAAACAGGGGATGACTACGGGAAACAACAAACCAAGCAACCAAGTCCCAAGTTTGATCAATAAAGCTATTGATTTCTGGAAATATGATGCATACATGTTCAAAGGATAATAATATAACACTTAAACTCATAAACCATTGGAAATCATCAAGAAATCAAAGTTGCAACCTCAACCTTATTTTGATCATTCAAGCTAAATATTCAAGGATTCATGCTCCAAATCATGCTATAATTCAGAATATAGTCATATAATCATACTTCCATCTATAAATAATCCATTTAGCATATAATTCTCAAACCCTAGATATCATTTATATGATCAAGAATCATCAATTCATGCAAAACACCCACCTTAAGCTAAAGAAATGAAGAGGAAAGATGATGAAGATGATCAACTTCCAAAACTGGGATTAATTCTTGAAATTCTTAAGGAAATGGAAGAAAATCACTTCTTTCTTTTTCCTTGAAGAACCGAGAGTGAAAGGGCAAGTATGTTGGAAGATTTTTTTGGGATGAAAATGATCAAGGAAGATCATGGAAGCAATATACCGTGATTCATTTCTTGGAAATGTGTGAAATATTCAAATTACCAATTAATCCTTCAACTTATGAAGTTATGCAATTAAGGATGTATAGTTTTGAAATATGAGCAATTAAGTCCTTAGAAGATTATGCAATTAAGTCCCCAAATTTAAGAAATAATTATCTGGGGACAATTTCATAATTTCAAACACTCTCGGTTATTGTTTTATGTGATAAATATTTTCTAATGATATGCATTCACATAATTCATATAAATAATGTTTCATGAATTTTATAAAAATATGAGATGTCACTTAGGAAAATAGAAATTTAAAAGAATTAAAATAAATCCTACGCTCGAAACCTCACACGTGGCGTGCTTACCTGTGTTAGGAATAGTGCCCTAGAAAGCCGATTGAATATCCGCTTTGTACTTTTCCTTATTGTAATCACAGACAATCTTTGAATGAAATTACGAATTGAGGCAACACTTCTTTATATGCTCTTGTTTGGTATGCACTTTATCTGTGCATGTATGAGAACTCCCCTAATCCTGATGACTTTAGGACTCTACCATTTAGGTGAAATGGTTCATGAAGCGAGCCCTATATCACATAAGTCATGATTAGTAAAATACTCCAAGCCGATGAGTCCTACCGACAGTGGGAGTGTCAACCTGACTCCTCTAAGGCTTGCTTGTGGGATCACGCCCTTAAGAAGGACCATCTTGTTTCATGTAGGTGCAAAGTGTATAGTTGATACGTGCGTGATACATGAGGGTAATTACTTTAATAAGTAAGTTCACTGAGGTGCCCCATGTGAGAACATTCCTAAATGGGAAAGGAAGTTTCTATTTCAGGAAATGGAAACTACCAGATTAGGAAATATCTCACGAGTCATTGATTTGATTAATTGATCCTTAGACTTGAGGTTCCATGTCAGTTTATGAGTTAACTCTGTAGTCTTAGGTACAAGCTTTAAAGGGTGTTGCCTTAGACAACTGATTCAAGGCTTATGCTGGGGCTGCACAGGTGATTCATGGAAGTGAATGAGAATCAAGAAAGGACCTACACCTGCCTTTGCAAGGCGATCTCTTATTTTGTAAGTCATTCATATGCCATATGGAGTCCTTGGCCAAGGCAGTAGATCAAGACATCAAGAAAAGGGTTTCTTGGATTGAGATCAAATGGATATGAAATGCACTTAGCTTTAAGACCGGATTATTAGGGATCTGATTATTCCCTTACCCTAGATCATGGTTGAGAGATAGTAAGTAGGAGGATTGTATCTCACATTAATCAATGACTTAAAGGTTCTGTCGAATCCGAACATTCCAATTCAGCTAGGGGTTAAACACCTGTTGCTAGACTATGATCGTTTAATCTGTGGACTGATTAATTAATTAGTGAATTAATTAATTAGGGTCACTGTTAATTGAATTGAGAACCTAGAGGGTCACACACAACAACTTGGTTACATGAGTTGAGGCTTTAAAATGATTAAACGAGTTAATCGGGCCTAGAGGGTTCCATACGTGTGAAACCACACGTGTGGGTCACGTGTGCCACACGTGATTATTTAATTTTATATTAAATAATTAATTTGTTAATTATTTAATAGACTTTGGTTTAATTTTGAATTAAAAAGAAAGTCTTATTTTGGAGAAAAATAATCTAGTTAATTAATTACGAATTAATTAATTAGATAAAATAAGTTATTTATTTTAAATAAATAAAGTATAAATTATCCAAAAATAGTTTGGATATTTTAACTCTCTTGAAAGTTGATTTGAATTTGAATTCAAAGTCAAAGTCAAAATTACTTGATGACCAAGTAATAGGAGAGAGGGACCAAATCCTTAGTCCATAAGGACTAGGAATTTTGGCCACTCCCCTCCTGTATATAGGGGAGCTCGAGCTCCCCTTAGAGAGTAATTGGCAATTCTTTTGGTTCATGTGTTGAACACCATCCTTTCTCCAAGATAAATTAAACCCTAGGTTAAGCCTAAACACTAACTAGGGAACTAGCATCCTTACTAGTTAGATTGTAGTCAAGTTGGTGGACTTTCTCTAGAGAGCTTCAAGTTAGAAGTTTGAAGATTCGAGCTTTACCAAGGAGAGGGGATCAAGCAACGAGAAGAGCGTTCTTGGGTGGCTTGAAACGCTTCAAGAAAGTTAATTAAGATAGTAAGTTTCTAATTCCTACGAATTTGGATACACGAGTGCGAGTTCAAGATCCTTTTGTTTGAAAAATTTTAAATTTTCGCTGCTTTCTGATTCGTGTTTTCCAACAAGTGGTATCAGAGCCACATCGTTAATCATGTTTCTGATTCGTCTCAATTATTCTAAATTTGGTAGAAATTCTTAGGCTTGATGCGATTGAGTATTTGTAATTGTTTTAGAAAGCCTGAATTACGAAGCTGTATTTTTTCCTGAAAGTTTCTGAAAATTGGTTTTTACAAAATTTAATTTTTGAAAACTATTTTAGATTTGAAACTGTATAAACTTTTTTTGGATTTCTTGGATTGGTTTTGCTTTTGAACGAAAACACGAAATGAAAAGCCCGAATTACGATGAACACACGAAACCCCGTGCGCTAAGGCATCACCGCCATCGCCCTCCCGCAAACGTGCGGGAGGCCTTAGGCGTTCCCGCCCAGGGCTACCGGGAGTGACCGCCCGCCGTCTTGCCCAGGTTGGGTGAGGATCCCGCAAGGCGTGCTGGATCTCTTGCCCAGGCCGCCCGCTCACCGCCCGCCATCCTGCGAGAAGGGCCGCGCGCAGGAGCGCGCGGCGTGCACGCCTAGCGCTCGAGCACGCCTGCGACGTGCAACCCTTTTTCGTGCAAGGGCCCCGTTTTTCATAATTCGTTTTCGTTTATCGTGCAATCCAGTCCCAATTTTTATTTTAAATTTTAAAATTTTATTTTTGGAATATTTATTTTAATTTTTGAATAAAACTTGAAATTGGGATTTTTGAGAAATAGAAACGGTTTATATTTTGGGAAAATACATATTTAATAAAATAATTAATTTTCAGAAATTAATTGGAATTTTATTTGTTTTGGTGGTTTGGGATTTATTGAAAACTTTTATAAATAAGACTCGCATCAAGTCGTGTTTAAAGTTATTAGGACTTGAAACGGGAATTTTAATTTATTGGGTAAATTTAAATTCTCGCAAAAACATGTTAGGTGATCATGGGTTTAGACTTATGTATGGTTTTAATTTATGCACATGGATGGTTTAAATTGGGGTTGGAGCCCTATAGTTGCGTTTTTCAATTGAGGTTGGAGCCTCACTTATGTGCGTACTGTTATGTGATTTATTATGTGGCTTTCCATATTACTGTTTTTGAGGCCGGGGTATGCCCCGTGTAATTGTCTAAGGCCAATATGAAGATTGAGCCTTATTACTTTATGTCTTTTTCTTTTTATTGTAATTGAGAGTAGAGATAGGTGGTGAAGTTTTTATTTTCATTTTGGAGACAATGCACCCATGGAGTAAGATGGACCACATTCAAGTAACAAGGATGCCATAAGTGAAGACCTCTCAAAATGTTAGGGAGGGGAATCTCAATTACAAAAATGTAATAGAGATAGGGCTCGTATTTTGTTACCGCTTTCCCTTATGTGATTTAAACTGTTTATGTGGCATGTATGTTAGAACTTGTGATTGTGGAGTGGCTCCCACATATCACGCATAAGATAGGTAGAACCCATGATCATTATATGTTAGTATCATGCTAGGACATTTTATCTGTTTATGTGCTTGTTTGAAATGCATTTAAGTTGTAGTTGCATTAATCAAGACTAATAAAATTGGATAACATATATGTTGATGAGGTCGAACCGGACAACTCTCCGGTTGATTCGAAAATTCCCATTAAATATTAAGCTAATTTCGAACAAATAGGTGTTTAATTCGAGATGCAAATTTTGAATGAAATTCCTAGCATTCCATCAATAGGTTTTAAGTTTTGTAAGTAAAGCTAGTTATTGTCCGCGAGTCGTGGGATAGCTAGTGGAGCTTATTAGTTCTTAGTTACCTAATTGATCATTTTAAATGGTCAATATTTCGTGGTCAATTTTGGCAAGGGCGATGTCCGCGAGTCATAGGCCGTTCGAACTAAGTTTTGGTCATGATCTTATGATTGATGGGTCTAGCTTAACGCCTAAGTAAATATGGAAGTCGCACGAGTCGTGGGTCCATATTGAAAGATAGGTGATGCAAAAACAATTACTAAGAGTTCTAAAGGTGTTAGAATTGGTCAGTTGTACCTACCTAGGGTTCTTACTTAGAATGTCCGCGAGTTGTGGGTTCGAGGTAAAATGCTTAGGATCTTAGTACCCATTAGGAAACGTGTTCATCTTAGATCTTTGGTAATTATCGATCTTTGAAAAACAGTGGGAGCTACATTAGATTAAAGACCTTTTCTTTTGTATATCGTTACAATTCAGCATGCTCACTAGTTCTCTGTTTTACCATTTAGGTCGTAGATTCTGTGATTCTCTACGTGTTTTGAAATGGCAACCAAAAACCCTCTTGTATCGATCCTCGAGTCAAACAAGTTGACTGGTCCCAACTATTCTGATTAGCTGAGGAATCTAAAAAACATTTTAGATTCTGAGAAGAGAACTTATGTTCTCTTCGAAGGGGAGCCTAGTCCCGAAGGGGACGCTCCCACTCGGGCCGAGCGGGACGCGATCCAGAAGTGGAAGGATGATAATCTCCAAACCCGTTGCCTTATTTTGGCTAACATATCTCCGGACTTGCAAAGGCAACATGAGGCCATGGAATTCGCTTGGGAGATTTACGACCACTTAGAGCAACTTTACCGCCCTCATGAACGTGTTAGAAGGTATAACACTTCAAAGGAATTGTTCCACTTGAGAATGAGGGAAGGTTCAAGTGTCCATAAATATAGAATCAAGTTTCTCTCCCTTACTGAGAAACTTGCTTCCATGGACATGCCACTGAAAGATTAGCTTTCAGTGGATTTGTTGCTAGCTTTGCTCCCACCATCATTCAACCCATATGTCCTGAACTTCAATATGAATCATGCTGGTGCTACTGTAGCTGAGCTGATTAGTCAGCTTGTGACTGCTGAAAGCACGATCAAGAAGGACAATAAGGTTTTGATGGTGAATGCTCCATCTTCCTCTTCTGGGCCTTCTAAAGGTAAGGGCAAGAAAGCCCAAAAGAAGAAGAAGAAACCCCTTAGGCCCACTAGTGGCGTTTCGAAGGGGAAGACCCAAAAGAAGAAGCGTGATCAGAAAGAGGATGTTTGCTTCCATTGTGGCAAAGCGGGACATTGGAGGAGAAACTGCCCAGAGTACAAGGCTACTCTAAAGAAAGGTACGTTTCTCGTTGAAATAAATCTTTCTATTAATTCTAGTTCTTGGGTACTTGATACCGGTTTTGGAACTCATATCTGTAATGATGTACAGATGCTAAGTGAAGTCCAACAACTCAAAGAAGGAGAATGTGTCTTGAAGATCGGCGATGGCTCAAATGTTGAAGCTCGAGCTTTAGGCACAATTAGATTAGATTTAGGTAGTTTTGAGTTAGTTTTAAACGAAGTCCTTTATGTACCGAGTATTATTCGTAATATAATTTCAGTTCCAATTTTAGATTGTGAAGGTTATGAAACTTATATTAAGAATGGTAAATACTTTATCAAACGGAACAACTCTTCTGTTCACATCGGTGCTCTAAGTAATGGACTTTATCTAACTCAGAATATCAATATTATGAATATACAACGAGAAACTAAACATAAGAGAGATGACAAAGTTTCAGCTCCCTTATGGCACACTAGATTAGGACACATTTCCAGGAACAGAATTAGCAAGATAAACACTTTAGGATCATTCTCTGAAAATGATCTCAAAGAGTTGACTTCTTGCAAATCTTGTCTCAAAGGAAAAATGTCCAAAGTTCCTTTTAAAGGAACTGTGGAACGTGCCACTAAGGTTTTAGATCTGATCCATTCTGATGTTTGTGGACCGCTTAGTGTAAGCACTAGAAACAATCATCAGTATTTCATAACCTTTACTGATTATTTTAGTCGGTATGGTTATGTATACTTAAAGAAGTATAAATCTGAAGCTTTTGAGAAATTCTTAGAATTTCAAAAGGAGGTTGAGAACCAAACTGGTCACAAGATCAAAGCACGTCGATCTGATCGAGGAGGCGAATATCTTAGTGAAGAATTCCTTAATCATCTCAAAGATAATGGGATTATCTGTCAATGGACTCCGGGAACTCCTCAGCTTAATGGAGTTTCTGAGAGAAGGAATCGAACTCTACTTGATATGGTTCGTTCCATGATGAGTTTCACTGACTTACCACCTTCTTTCTGGGGTTATGCCCTAGAAAGTGCCACAAAGATTTTGAATTTAGTTCCCTCTAAGTCAGTCCCTAAAACGCCCTATGAAATGTGGCATGGTAAAATCCCTAGTTATTCTTACTTAAGAATTTTAGGTTGTCCTGCTTACGTGAAGAGGACAGTGGGAGATAAGTTAGAATCTCGTTCTAACTTATGCTACTTTGTAGGTTATCCTAAGGAATCCATAGGATACTACTTCTATGATCAATCTGACCAAAAGGTGTTTGTTTCCAGAAATGCCACTTTTCTGGAGGAACCGTTCCTTAAAGAAAAGAAAGGCAAGATCATAGAATTAGAAGAAGTACAAAGTGATCCCACACCACCCACTGAAGAAACGTCCCCTTCTGGCCAACCGCAATAAATCACGAATTTTGATACACACGTAAATCCTCCTCTAAGGCGTTCTGAACGCACTCCTAGACAGCCGGAGAGGTGGTATGGATTCTTCCATGAAATCTCTCAAAAGGATAATGATCCTTCAACATATGAGGAGGCACTTTCAGATTCTGACTCTGAACAGTGGATAGAAGCCATGAAATCCGAAATGGATTCCATGAACTCCAACCAAGTTTGGACCTTGGTAGATTTGCCTGATGGGGTCAAACCCATAGGTTGCAAATGGATCTTTAAGAGAAAGCTTGGAGTTGATGGAAGCATTGCAGCCTACAAAGCAAGACTGGTTGCAAAAGGATTCACTCAAAGACCCGGCGTGGACTTTGATGAAACCATTTCACCAGTTGCAATGCAAAAGTCTATTCGGATCATGCTTGCCGTTGTAGCATATTATGACTATGAGATATGGAAAATGGATGTGAAAACTGCCTTTCTCAATGGTGACATTGATAAAGACATTTATATCGAGCAACCCGTAGGTTTCACATTCAGTGGGAGTGAGCAAAAGGTTTGCAAACTCCAAAGATCAATCTATGGATTGAAATAGGCTTCTAGGAATTGGAACATTCGATTTGATGAATCGGTCAAAGCATTTGGCTTCATTCAAATTTCGAATGAATCTTGTGTGTATAGAAAGGAACTGGAGACCTCAGTACAATTCTTAATACTTTATGTTGATGATATCCTTCTTATTGGGAATTCGAAGGATGACATGAAAGTGACTAAGTTATGGTTATCGAACCAATTCGAGATGAAAGATCTTGGTGATGCGTCCTATATCCTTGGAATTAAAATCTATCGAGATAGATCTAGAAGGTTAATAGGACTATCTCAGTCGATGTACATTGACAAAGTATTGAAGAGATTCAATATGGAGTCAGCAAAGGTTAAGAACCTTCCTATGAGTGTAGGAACATGTCTTTCTAAGAAGATGTGTCCTAAGACTAACCTTGAGAAGGAAAGAATGACTCATACACCTTATGCATCAGCAATAGGTAGCATAATGTATGCAATGTTACGTACTCGACCGGATGTGGCTTATGCACTTAGTGTAACAAGTCATTTCCAATCTAACCCTGGAGATGGTCACTGGGCTGCCGTGAAGAATATTCTTAAGTACTTGAAAAGTACTAAAGACTTATTCTTAGTTTACGGAAGTCAGAAAGATCGTACTGTCGAAGGATACTATGATGTAAGCTTTGCATCTGACTTAGATGATTTTAAGTCAATGTCAGGATACATTTTTTGCCTAAACGGCGGAGCAGTGAGTTGCAAGAGTTCCAAGCAAAATACCACTCCTAGCATGAAAGACCCCATTTCTGTGTTTTGTGACAACACTGGGGCGGTTGCTCAAGCAAGAGAACCAAGATCTCACCAACGGACCAAGCACATTATGAGGAAGTATCACCTAATCCGTGATATTATCAAAAGAGGAGATGTGCAAATTGAGAGGGTCACATCAGCAGAGAACGTGGTAGATCCACTTACTAAACCCCTTAGTCGAGAAGCTTTCCAAGGCCATCTTCAGAAGATGGGACTTAGAGTAGCTTTAGAATGGCTTTGACGGGCAAGTGGGAGATTGTTAGGAATAGTGCCCTAGAAAGCCGATTGAATATCCGCTTTGTACTTTTCCTTATTGTAATCACAGACAATCTTTGAATGAAATAACGAATTGAGGCAACACTTCTTTATATGCTCTTGTTTGGTATGCGTTTACTTTATCTGTGCATGCATGAGAACTCCCCTAATCCTGATGACTTTAGGACTCTACCATTTAGGTGAAATGGTTCATGAAGTGAGCCCTATATCACTTAAGTCATGATTAGTAAAATACTCCAAGCCGATGAGTCCTACGGACAGTGGGAGTGTCAACCTGACTCCTCTAAGGCTTGCTTGTGGGATCACGCCCTTAAGAAGGACCACCTTGTTTCATGTAGGTTCAAAGTGTATAGTTGATACGTGCGTGATACATGAGGGTAATTACTTTAATAAGTAAGTTCACTGAGGTGCCCCGTGTGAGAACATTCCTAAATGGGAAAGGAAGTTTCTATTTCAGGAAATGGAAACTCCCAGATTAGGAAATATCTCACGAGTCATTGATTTGATTAATTGATCCTTAGACTTGAGGTTCCATGTCAGTTTATGAGTTAACTCTGTAGTCTTAGGTACAAGCTTTAAAGGGTGTTGCCTTAGACAACTGATTCAAGGCTTATGCTGGGGCTGCACAGGTGATTCACGAAAGTGAATGAGAATCAAGAAAGGACCTACACCTGCATTTGCAAGGCGATCTCTTATTGTGTAAGTCATTCATATGCCATATGGAGTCCTTGGCCAAGGCAGTAGATCAAGACATCAAGAAAAAGGTTTCTTGGATTGAGATCAAATGGATATAAATGCACTTAGCTTTAAGACCGGATTATTAGGGTTCTGATTATTCACTTACACTAGATCATGGTTGAGAGATAGTAAGTAGGAGGATTGTATCTCACATTAATCAATGACTTAAAGGTTCTGTCGAATCCGAACATTCCAATTCAGCTAGGGGTTAAACACCTATTGCTAGACTATGGTCGTTTAATCTGTGGACTGATTAATTAATTAGTGAATTAATTAATTAGGGTCACTGCTAATATAATTGAGAACCTAGAGGGTCACACACAACAACTTGGTTAAAGGAGTTGAGGCTTTAAAATGATTAAACGAGTTAATCGGGCCTAGAGGGTTCCATACGTGTGAAACCACACGTGTGGGTCACGTGACTGGACACGTGTCATTGGGACACGTATGCCACACGTGATTATTTAATTATATATTAAATAATTAATTTGTTAATTATTTAATAGACTTTGGTTTAATTTTGAATTGAAAAGAAAGTCTTATTTTGGAGAAAAATAATCTAGTTAACTAATTACGAATTAATTAATTAGATAAAATAAGTTATTTATTTTAAATAAATAAAGTATAAAATTATCCAAAAATAGTTTGGATATTTTAGCTCTCTTGAGAGTTGATTTGAATTTGAATTCAAAGTCAAAGTCAAAATTACTTGATGATTAAGTAATAGGAGAGAGGGACCAAATCCTTAGTCCATAAGGAGTAGGAATTTCGGCCACTCACCTCCTATATATAGGGGAGCTCGAGCTCCCCTTAGAGAGTAATTGGCAATTCTTTTGGTTCATGTGTTGAACACCATCCTTTCTCCAAGATAAATTAAACCCTGGGTTAAGCCTAAGCACTAACTAGAGAACTAGCATCCTTACTAGTTAGATTATAGTCAAGTTGGTGGACTTTCTCTAGAGAGCTTCAAGTTAGAAGTTCGAAGATTCGAGCTTCACCAAGGAGAGGGGATCAAGCCGTGAGAAGAGCGTTCTTGGGTGGCTTGAAACGCTTCAAGAAAGTTAATTAAGATAGTAAGTTTTAAATTCCTACGAATTTGGATACACGATTGCGAGTTCAAGATCCTTTTGTTGGAAAAATTTTAAATTTCCGCTGCTTTTTTTATTCGTGTTTTCCAACAACCTATTCATCCGGAACCGGGGCGTTACAACTCTCCCCCCCCCCCCCCCCCCCCTTAGAAGAATCTCGTCCCCATATTCTCTAGTCTTGCGTTAATAACTCCGGGTGGAACCGTTTCATTTTATCTTCGGTTTCCCACGTAGCTTCCTCGGTTTTATCACTTCTCTACAAAACTTTAACCATGGGAATCCTCCGGTTTCTCAATTCCTGAAATTTCCGATCCAAGATTCTAATCGGCCTCTGAACAAATTTTGTGACGCCCCGTTTCTCGAATAAGGTAAGTTTTGGTTACGAGAGTGAACGATTTATCCTTGAAGCTTGAGTTATGTGAATTTATGCCTTAATTCATTTATCATGTTCGTGCTTTTGTGAAATATATGATTTGCATGCGATATGTGGCTATTTGACCTGATAATTATATGCTCGTGTTTACTGGGTTTTGAAAGCATGCTTCGTGATTAAAAGAAACAATGTGCTTATATGAACATTAAAGCATAAGTTACGGACTGAATGGTAAATTTATTTTCCAAGCCTGGAACTGGATAGAACTTAATGAAATTGAGTAGATAATTCGATTATGAGTTCGTGGGTTTTTTAATCGCTCGATTTGGAGTTCGGACGAAGAAGTTATGGCCATTTTACAAAAGTCAACCTTTTAAGCCTTTAATTGTTGACCTTCGACCCAATTTCGAAATCAACCCAATTTGAGACCCAATTTCACTCCTAACCCGCTCCAATTGACCCGGTTCGTGACCCATATGGCTGACCCATATGGCCAATTCAGATTTTAACACCCTAAGGCTCATTTTACGTTATTTCACAATAATCAAATGCAAACTCTCTCAAACCTACTCATATTCTCTCAAGAACACCAAGAACGCCTTCCAGCCATCTTCAAGAGACAAGAGTGAAGACTAAACCTGGAGATTCAAGACTAGAGAACAAGATTCCCTCTTCGATTTTCAACTCTTACGGTAAGAAATGCTTGAATGCTTATGTGGGTCTTCTCCTTTGAACTTGAAGCTTGAATCTGAAATCTAGGGTTCATGTTAGATAAATTAAATCTGAATTTACTGATGGAAATGTGTTTCTTATGTTACTAGGAATGATTTGGTGTAAGAATTTCTCATTTTCATGCTTGTTTGAAGAAACCACCATTGTTGATCTTTGAAGCTTTTATGCAGATTTTTGCATGTTCCTGTTCCACCTTGTTTTAGGTTGATTTGTTGATGGATTCTTGTTCCTTATGTGTTTTTATGAAGAATGTGATTAATTTCCTTAAGTTTCTTGTATGATTGGAGAATTCACCATTGCTGAGTTTGAGCTTTGAATACATGAAGAAGATGAAGTTCATAAGTGCAAATTGTTGGAATTCTTGATGCATATTCTTGCCTAAATGTTCTGGGCATATTATTTGGTGTTAATAATTTCGTTTTGGTACAGTAGCATGTGACACCCCCGTGTTACTTTTGTTCTTGGAGGTGACATTACCGAGTCAAGGCCCTCGGGTCAAAAATTGGATTTTTGTGATCTTGTTCGTTTTGCTTCATTTTCACCTCCTTTGCACTTCTTACACCCCTAATATGATATATATGACTTGGAATCATGTTTTCACATGTTATTTGCTTACCTTATGACTTGAACGCTTATTATATTGAACTTACGATATACTGGGGCATTCAGTTGCATACCATGAGCATGTGTACTCTTTCTTGAAGTCGTGCGTCGTCTTAATTGGTTTTGAGTCGTGTCTTACCTTTGTTAGTATGTTGTCTTGTTAGGTGGTGAGTCTCCGGTCGAGTAGCTTGTTGCTCGTGGTTGGCCTTCGAAGTTCTTGGTGAAGGTGAGGAGCTATTATGTGAAAATGTTTCCAAAACTGTGGACACCTAAAGCCTTTCATGTTTGATGGTTTTAATCTCTGTTTTCAAAATGTATATATAGGCTCTATAAGCCAAGTTTGTGAGCTTTGCTCGTAGTATTGATATTTGCTTAAGATCAGCGGTTTACAAGTAAAGTATGAGTTTTGGTATATGGGATAGATATCCAAAATGCATTTGGAACTTTATTGGATATTATGTATACGCGTGTGTAGCGAGATGTTTTGGCTCATGATATGAAAGTGGCATAGAGATCTGGTACCTTGCAGGGACGCTTGCATGGTTGGATTTGGATTTAAGAGCTTGGGGATGGAGTAAGTAGGAATACCGGGAAGACAAGGGCCGACTGTTACCTCTTACGAAGTTCCCACTTGGAAGAGATATTTTTGGTTCCAACGGAGTGTTGGGGCTGAGGTATACTCGAGGGTGGAATGTGGAGTTTCATGGACTCACTTCCCAATGTTTTGGACCGATGTTCGGGGGCTGCATCCCTCGACATCACGACGTTGAGGATGGATTGGTTTGGATTCAGAAGTTTGGTTGTAGTGCTCGTTCTCGCCGAGCCGGGTGTTTTGTAGTTTATGATCCGTATATTTTGAAAACTTGCATTGTTTTGGAAAACTCATTCGGATCATGAACAATCCTTGGTTTAGCATGCATTGAACCCTTTTAATGTATTATGTATACTTCTCCTCACCGGTTCCCTTTAAACTGATCTCCTTTACCTTTCGTGTCCGCAGGTCGCGTTTTGGAGTCGAGCTAGGCGAGGTCTTTTGAGAGTCTTGTCTTGAGTCTAGCTTGTTCTTGTTTACGCTTGTAGCGTACTTTACTTTATGACTTATGTTATGTTCCGAGATTTATGGTTTTATTCCGTATGATGATTTTATATTAGTTTGGGCCGTGATGGTCATTAGGAGGGATTTACATTTCCGTATTTTGAGCATTTCTTGCTGGACCGTGATGGTCAATACTTGTTGGATATTACTTTTATGATTATGAATGCAATTTGATTTAAGCTTCCGCATTACTTGTGTTTGTTACTCGCTTTGTGAGTCTAGCACCGCCTAGCTAGGATGTCCGTTTGTCACCGCTTGCTTCGCGCTTGGCGGGTATATGGATAGCCATTCTATATACAAGCTAGGTACGTAGCGCGGGATAGCCGTGGATGCCCTCGTCCGGGCGTTACACCCCTATTTGGTTGGTATCAGAGCCGCAGGTTCAGAACCGGGCTCTTGAGTCGCCTCGAGTCGTCTAGGTTGTACGGCATAGGGACAATGTGCTTTGCGTTTGTTTAATTCGCTTTATATATACATTCTCATGTTATTTGTATCCTGTTAATTATTGCATTGCTTGATATTATGTGACATGTGTATGTGACTAATCAACATGCATACATGATTGAAATTGTGTAGGATGCCTCCACGTCGTCGTGCCCGTGCTCCGGCTCGTAGAAATCAGCAAGATCCTATGGAGAATGACCAGAATCCACCTCCACCACCACCGTTAGCGAATCCCGCAGATCTTATGGCTTTTATTACTCAGTTTGTGCAAGCCGTTCATGCACAACAAGCCGCGCAAGCACCTCCTCCGGCACCTCCTCCGCCGGCACCAATGGAGTGTGTTTATGACCGGTTTAGTAGGCGTCATCCATCGATCTTTCCGGGTACTACGGACGATTTGAAGGCTGAATATTGGATTACCACCATTGAAAGGATCTTTCGGGTTGTTACTTGCACCGAGATTGAGAAAGCGATGTGTGCCATTGACCTTCTTCGATATGAGGCATACAATTGGTGGCGTAGCACCATATCCCGTCTTGGGGTAGGTGAGGACAATGTCACTTGGGAGATTTTTGCTAGAGAATTTCGGGCACACTATATCCCGAAGCAAGCAAGGAAGCACCGTGAAAGAGAATTTATGAATTTGGAGCAAGGAAGCATGTCCGTGACCGAGTACATAGCCGAATTCAACCGATTGTCTCCTTATGCACCTCATATCACCGAGGAGGAAGACCGCAAGTGTGAGAAGTTTGTAGAGGGACTTCGAGTGGAGCTAGCAAGATCCTTAGCTCCGGTACACATTGATACTTGGGCCGATGCTACAGGATTAGCTTTGAAAGTGGAAGCGGAAGAGCAAAGACTTGGGGCTAAGAAGAGTGTTGTTGGTTCCGGTTCGGGGTTCAAGAGGACAACTCCACAATCGTTCTCTAAGTCGCCACAACCATCTTCTGGTGGCCGTATGATGGGCGATAAAGGGAAAGGAAAGCAAGTTCCACAAGTTACCAAGAAACGTGATCCGTGTGATCATTGTGGGAGTCTATCACACTTTGGGAATAATTGTTGGAAGTAACAAGGAAAGTGTTTCAATTGTGGCAACCCTAAGCATTTGGTTAAGGATTGTGATCAACCAAAACCAAAACGATCGGGTGATGAGACAAGACCCGTGGCTTATGCTCGAGCATATGCTTTGGATGGGGAGCAAGAGAACACCGAGCTCGACCCTACTGCCGTGTTGGAAGGTACACTCCACATACATGACATCCCCATACATGCAATATATGATCCGGGTGCACCTTATTCGTTTATTACTCCTTCCATGGCTACTATGTTGAATTTGAGTGTTGCTAGTGATTCTATGCTTTATATTGTACGATCTCCTTTGGGTGGTGTGATTAGAACCGATTGTTTTTACCGTAATTGTCCGGTGAGTATTGAGGGACGCGTTTACCCGGCAAACTTGATTGCTATCCCGATGAAGAAGTATGATGTGATAGTCGGTATGGATTGGTTATTTGCACATCGGGCGAAGATGGATTGCTTTGGTAAGAAGGTCGAGTTAGGTACCGGTGTTATTACGGGTTCGGGGTGTTCGAGGGAGTCCATTTGTTTGTTTGATGGAAGCTAAGAAGCTTATTCGAGATGGAGCTACCGGGTATGTGGCATATGTGTTGAACCGGCTTAAAGATCAGGTTAAGCTTGAAGAGACTAAAGTCGCAAATGAGTTCCCCGATGTCTTTCCGGAAAGTTTGGGGACTTTGCCACCAGAAAGAGAGATCGAATTCGTTATTGATCTATTCCAAGAGGCCGAGCCGTTCTCGAAGACACCGTATAGAATGGCTCCCGCGGAACTCAAAGAACTTAAGATACAACTTGATGAGTTATTGGCGTGCGGGTTTGTACGGCCGAGCACTTCACCTTGGGGTGCTCCGGTGTTGTTCGTGAAGAAGAAGGATGGGACACTTCGTATGTGCATAGACTATCGGGAGTTGAATAGGATGACGGTGAAGAACAAGTATCCCCTCCCGCACATCGAAGAGTTGTTCAATTTGTTGCAAGGTTCGAGAGTGTATTCGAAGCTCGATCTCCTACAAGGGTACTATCAGCTACGGATTAAGGAGTTGGATATACTGAAGACGGGCTTTAACACGAGATACGGACACTATGAGTTCGTTGTGATGCCCTTCGGATTGACTAACGCACCCGCCGCATTTATGGATTTGATGCATCAAGTTTTCAAGGAGTTCTTGGATAAGTATGTGGTTATATTCATTGACGACATCTTGGTTATCTCTAAATCGGTTGAGGATCATGCGTTGCACCTTCGTTTGGTTCTTGAGAAGCTTCGTGAGCACAAGTTGTATGCTAAGTATAGCAAGTGTGACTTCTGGATGGATCGGGTATCATTCTTGGGACATATTATTTCCGGTGATGGAATTTCAGTGGATCCTTCTAAGATAGAAACCGGTTCTCTTTGGGAGCAACCGAAGAATGTGTCAGAAGTAAAGAGTTTTCTCGGCTTAGCAAGTTATTATCGCCGATTCGTGTAGGATTTCTCTAAGATCGCAGCACCTCTCACTCGTTTGACAAAGAAGGAAACAACGTTTGTGTGGGATGAAGCTTGTGAAGAGAGCTTCCATGTGCTTAAAGAGAAATTGACAACGGCTCCGGTGTTGACACTACCGGAAGGTCCGGATGGATTTTCAGTTTATACCGACGCATCTAAGGAAGGTTTGGGTGTGTGCTTATGCAAAATGGTCGGGTGATTACTTATGCTTCGAGGAAATTGAAGGAGCACGAGTAGAATTACCCAACACATGATCTTGAGTTGGCCGCGGTGATATTTGCCTTAGCGAAATGGCGACACTATCTCTATGGGATTAAGTTTGAAGTGTTCACCGATCACAAGAATCTCCGTTACTTGTTCACCCAGAAGGAATTGAACATGAGACAACGTCGGTGGATGGAATTTCTAGAAGACTACGATTGTGTCATACAATATCACCCGGGGAAGACGAATGTAGTAGCGGATGCCTTGAGCCGGAAAGCAAAGATTGCTAATCTTGAGGTTGATTCTGGTAAGAGTGAAGCCGAGATCCTTATTTCACAATCGAGGTTGGCTAGCATCACTATAAGACCGGATTTGAGGCAACGAATCCTAGATGATCAATCAAAGGATGAGTGGATTCAAAAACAAGTGGTTCGAGCAAGTGCTAATCCGAAGTCCAAGTTTGGATTCGATGATTTGGGGATCTTTAGGTACAAGGGCCGAGTATGTATACCGGGTGGATTCCAAAGGTTAGTGCTTGAAGAAGCACATAGGACCGTTTATACGATGCATCCGGGTGGCAACAAGATGTACCGGGATCTTAAGAAGTACTTTTGGTGGCATGGTATGAAACGCGATGTGGCTAATTTTATTAAGAGATGTGGGGTTTGTCAATGGGTTAAGGCCGAACATCAACTACCGTCGGGAAAGTTACAACCGATACCTATACTCGAATGGAAATGGGAACAAGTCACCATGGATTTCGTGACCGGACTTCCGAGAGTTCGAAAGGGATTTGATGGAATTAGGGTTGTCGTGGATCATCTCATCAAATCTACACACTTTCTACCGATTCGATCAACCGATAAAGTGGAGAAATTAGCAGAGTTGTATCACCGAGAAATTGTAAGATTACATGGGATACCCGCTAGTATCATTTTGGATAGAGATCCTCGTTTCACTTCGAAGTTGTGGAAGTCTCTCAATAGATTGTGGGGTACTAAGTTGAAGTTTAGTACCACATTTCATCCGCAAACCGATGGACAATCCGAGCGAGTAATTAAGTTTCTTGAAGATTTATTAAGGGCTTGTGTAATGGATTTTTCGGATGAGTGGGATAAGCAATTGGCTTTGATCGAATTCGCCTACAATAGCAACTACCAATCTTCGATCAAGATGGCACCGTATGAAGCATTGTATGGTCGCAAGTGTTGATCACCTCTTTATTGGGATCTTGAGGAATGGAAATGGACCGAGGAAGACGGTCTGGAAAGAGGAACCGAGCCCGATCTAATTAAGGGAGCAATTGAGAAAGTTGAAAAGATTGAGCAATATATGAAAGTGGTACAAGACTGGCAAAAGAGTTATACCGATTGGAGAAGGAAAAATCTGGAATTCGAAGTGGGTGATCAGGTCTTCTTGAAGGCAACACCTAGGAAAGGCTTCTCACGAATTGGAAAGGGTGGTAAGTTGAATCCGAGATTCATTGGTCCGTTTGAGATTGTGGAACGTATTGGAGAAGTTGCTTATTGCTTGGATTTACCTCCGAATCTCACGGGAATTCATAATGTGTTCCATGTATCGCAATTGAGGAAGTACTTTCGAGATGAGATGGAAACTTTGCCGATTGATGATGTACAATTGGATTCAGACTTGACGTTTAAGCAACAACCGGTGAAGATCTTGGATAGAAAGGTACAAGAGTTAAGGAATCGACAAATACCATTGGTTAAGGTACTTTGGAAAGATCTTAAGTCCGAAGAAGCAACATGGGAGACGGAAGAGAAGATGCGAAGATTTCATCCTAAGTTGTTTTCCGATGGTGAATCTGGGGACCAGATTTCTTTAAGGAGGGGAGGTTGTGACGCCCTGTTTCTCGAATAAGGTAAGTTTTGGTTACGAGAGTGAACGATTTATCCTTCAAGCTTGAGTTATGTGAATTTATGCCTTAATTCATTTATCATGTTGGTGCTTTTGTGAAATATATGATTTGCATGCTATATGTGGCTATTTGACCTGATAATTATATGCTCGTATTGTGTTTACGGGGTTTTGAAAGCATGCTTCGTGATTAAAAGAAACAATGTGCTTATATGGACATTAAAGCATAAGTTAGGGACTGAATGGTAAATTTATTTTCCAAGCCTGGAACTGGATAGAACTTAATGAAATTGAGTAGATAATTCGATTATGAGTTCGTGGGTTTTTGAATCGCTCGATTTGGAGTTCGGACGAAGAAGTTATGGCCATTTTACGAAAGTCAACCTTTTAAGCCTTTAATTGTTGACCTTCGACCCAATTTCGAAATCAACCCAATTTGAGACCCAATTTCACTCCTAACCCGCTCCAATTGACCCGGTTCGTGAACCATATGGCTGCCCCAATTGGCCAATTCAGATTTTAACACCCTAAGCCTTATTTTACGTTATTTCACAATAATCAAACACAAACTCTCTCAAACCTATTCATATTCTCTCAAGAACACCAAGAACACCTTCCAGCCATCTTCAAGAGACAAGAGTGAAGACTAAACCTGGAGATTCAAGACTAAAGAACAAGATTCCCTCTTCGATTTTCAACTCTTAAGGTAAGAAATGCTTGAATGCTTAAGAAATGCTTGAATGCTTATGTGAGTCTTCTCCTTTGAACTTGAAGCTTGAATCTGAAATCTAGGGTTCATGTTAGATAAACTAAATCTGAATTTACTGATGGAAATGTGTTTCTTATGTTACTAGGAATGATTTGGTGTAAGAATTTCTCATTTTCATGCTTGTTTGAAGAAACCACCATTGTTGATCTTTGAAGCTTTTATGCAGATTTTTGCATGTTCTTGTTCCAGCTTGTTTTAGGTTGATTTGTTGATGGATTCCTGTTCCTTATGTGTTTTTATGAAGAATGTGATTAATTTCCTTAAGTTTCTTGCATGATAGGAGATTTCACCATTGCTGAGTTTGAGCTTTGAATACATGAAGAAGATGAAGTTCATATGTGCAACTTGTTGGAATTCTTGATGCATATTCTTGCCTAAATGTTCTGGGCATATTATTTGGTGTTAATAATTTCGTTTTGCTATAGTAGCATGTGACACCCCCGTGTTACTTTTGTTCTTGGAGGTGACATTCCCGCGTCAAGGCCCTCGGGTCAAAAATTGGATTTTTGTGATCTTGTTGGTTTTGCTTCGTTTTCACCTCGTTTGAACTTCTTAGACCCCTAATATGATATATATGGCTTGGAATCATGTTTCATGCATTGTAATGTCTTACATGCCTCGATTACGTGTGAAATTGTGCTAAGTATGGTTCACATGTTGCTATTTGCTTACCTTATGACTTGAACGCTTATTATATGACTTATATTATATGACTTATATGATGTTGTTGATCATCATTATTGAACTACGATATACTGGGGCATTCAGTTGCATACCATGAGCATGTTTACTCATTCTTGAAGCCGTTCGTCGTCTTAATTGGTTTTGAGTCGTGTCTTACCTTTGTTAGTATGTTGTCTTGTTAGGTGGTGAGTCTCCGGTCGAGTAGCTTGTTGCTCGTGGTTGGCCTTCGAAGTTCTTGGTGAAGGTGAGGAGCTATTATGTGAAAATGTTTCCAAAACTATGGACACCTAAAGCCTTTCATGTTTGATGGTTTTAATCTCTGTTTTCAAAATGTATATATAGGCTCTATAAGCCAAGTTTGTGAGCTTTGCTCGTAGTATTGATATTTGCTTAAGATCAGCGGTTTACAAGTAAAGTATGAGTTTTGGTATATGTGATAGATACCCAAAATGCATTTGGAACTTTATTGGATATTATGTATACGCGTGTGTAGCGAGATGTTTTGGCTCATGCTATGAAAGAGGCATGGAGATTTGGTACCTTGCAGGGACGCTTGCATGGTTGGATTTGGATTTGAGAGCTCGGGGATGGAGTAAGTAGGAATACCGGGAAGGCAAGGGCCGACGGTTACCTCTTACGAAGTTCCCACTTGGAAGAGATAGTTTTGGTTCCAACGGAGTGTTGGGGCTGAGGTATACTCGAGGGTGGAATGTGGAGTTTCATGGACTCACTTCCCAATGTTTTGGACCGATGTTTGGGGGCTGCATCCCTCGACATCACGGCGTTGAGGATGGATTGGTTTGGATTTAGAAGTTTGGTTGTAGTGCTCGTTCTCGCCGAGCCGGGTGTTTTGTAGTTTATGATCCGTATATTTTGAAAACTTGCATTGTTTTGGAAAACTCATTCGGATCATGAACAATCCTTGGTTGAGTATGCATTGAACCCTTTTAATGTATTATGTAAACTTCTCCTCACCGGTTCCCTTTAAACTGATCTCCTTTACCTTTCGTGTCCGCAGGTCGCGTTTTGGAGTCGAGCTAGGCGGGGTCTTTTGAGAGTCTTGTCTTGATTCTAGCTTGTACTTGTTTACGCTTGTAGCGTACTTTACTTTATGACTTATGTTATGTTTCGAGATTTATGGTTTTATTCCGTATGATGATTTTATGTTAGTTTGGGCCGTGATGGTCATTAGGAGGGATTTACATTTCCACATTTTGAGCATTTCTTGCTGGACCGTGATGGTCAATACTTGTTGGATATTACTTTTATGATTATGAACGCAATTTGATTTAAGCTTCCACATTACTTGTGTTTGTTACTCGCTTTGTGAGTCTAGTCACCGCTTGCTTCGCGCTTGGCGGGTATATGGATAGCCATTCTATATACAAGCTAGGTACATAGCGTAGGATAGGCGTGGATGCCCTCGTCCGGGCGTTACAAATGTCAAATTCGGTTCCAATTCAACTTCTTCCACGGGGAGAATCGTGGTCTCATCGGGATAATATTTCCTTAACTGAGAAACATGAAACACATTGTGAATCCCGGTACGACTCGGTGGCAGGTCCAATCTATAGGCTACTTCACCTATTCTTTCAAGAATCTCAAAAGGACCTAAATAACGAGGATTAAGCTTTCCTCCTTTCCCGATCCGGGTGAAACCTTTCCTTGGTGACACCTTCAAGAATACCAGGTCACCAACTTCAAATTTAAGATCTCATCGGCAGGTATCCGCATAGCTTTTCTACCTATCTTGCGCGGCTTTCATCCGTTGTTGAATTATTTGAACTTTCTCAATCATCGCTTGAATGACTTTGGAAGGTTTCTCGAATCTTTCACCTTTCTTTACTCCTTCCTGTCTCGACCATTCCTACTCTTCCAAGTCGAAGAACAATGGAGATCGGCACTTCCTTCCATAAATGAGTTCATAGGGAGCCATCCCGATCGAAGCCTCAAAGCTGTTATTATAGGCAAATTCAATCATGGGAAACTGTTCTTGCCACGAATTCTGAAAATCCATCGCGTAAGCCCGAAGTAGATCTTCCAAATATCTGATTAACCTTTCTGTCTGGCCGTCTGTTTGTGGGTGGAATGCGGTACTAAACTTGAGCCTTGTTCCCAACATAGCCTGTAGCTCTTTCCACAACTTAGATGTGAACCTCGGGTCCCGATCTGAAACTATGCTCATCGGAATTCCATGAAGTCGGATAATTTCTCTGTTATAAATCTCGGCCAACTTTGGAATTTTATAAGACGTCTGGACCGGTAGAAAGTGAGCAGACTTCGTAAATCTATCCACGATTACCCAAATTCCATCAAATCCACCTTTTACCTTCGGTAATCCGGAAATAAAGTCCATCGTTACTTGTTCCCACTTCCATTCGGGAATAGGTAACGGTTGTAGAAGTCCTACGGGCTTCTGATGCTCAGCTTTCACTCTCTGACAAGTCAGACAATGTTTCACACACTCGGCAACATCTCTCTTCATTCCATTCCACCAATAATATTGTTTTAGATCCTTATACATTTTATTTCCTCCTGGGTGGATCGAATAAGCTGACTTGTGAGCTTCTTCAAGTAGAACCCGTTTCAATTCTTCAGGCACTATTACTATATTTTTAAATCAAAGTAAACCGGTCTCGTCAAACCCGAAAGGGCTCTCCGGATTAGCTCTTGCTTTACTTACAAGCTTCTGAACTTCCGGGTCCTTATTCTGAGCCTCAAATAACTGATACTTTAATTCCAGCTGAATTGTGATATTGGAAACCTGAGCTTTTAACACAATCGGACCCACTTCATCACTTTCCTTTATTTCCAAACTAGACACACTCACCTTCCTGCTAAGTGCATCGGCGAGCACGTTGGCTTTTCCCGGATGATACTTGATTGTACAATCATAATCCTCTAACTTTTCCATCAACCGCCGTTGCCTCATGTTCAAATCTTTCTGCGTGAATAAATACTGAAGGCTCTTGTGATCGGTGAAAATCTCAAAGGAAGTCCCGTAAAGATAATGTCTCCATTTCCCGAGAGCAAAGATCACGGCTGCAAGCTCCAAGTCGTGTGTAGGATAATTCTTTTCATATTCCTTTAACTGTCGGGAAGCATAAGCGATCACCTTTCCCTTCTGATTCAATACACAACCTAGACCTTCCTTAGAAGCATCTGTATACACTGCATACTCCTCTGAACCCTCGGGAAGTGCTAACACCGGAGCTGAGACTAACTTTTCTTTCAAAAAGTTGAAACTTTGATCACACTTCTCGTCCCAGACAAACTTGACATCTTTCTTTGTCAATCGGGTCAACGGTGCAGTGATCTTAGAGAAATCCTAAACGAACCTCCTGTAGTAGCCGGCAAATCCAAAGAAGCTCCTAACTTCCGAAGCATTCTTTGGTTTTTCCCATTTAAGCACGGCCTCAATTTTCGAGGGATCGACTTCCAAACCTATACCCGAAATCACATGTCCCAAGAAAGCAACCCGATCGATCCAAAATTCACAGTTGCTGAATTTAGCAAACAACTGATGCTCTTTCAAAGTCTGTAGAACGAGCTTAAGATGCCTCGCATGCTCCTCGGCTGACTTTCAGAATACCAAAATATCATCGATGAAAATTACCACAAACTTGTCGAGGAATGGCCTGAAAATCCGGTGCATCATATCCATGAAAGCTGCAGGGGCATTAGTTAACCTAAATGACATAACCAAGAACTCATAGTGCCCGTACCGAGTATTGAATCCCGTCTTAGGAATATCCTCTGCTCGGATCCACAGCTGATAGTATCCTTGTCTTAAATCCAACTTCGAATATACCTTGGAACCCTGAAGTATGTCGAATAACTCCTCGATGTGTGGAAGGGGATACTTGTTCTTAATAGTCATCCGGTTTAACTCCCGATGATCAATGCACATCTTCAGAGTCCCGTCCTTTTTGTTTACAAATAAAACTGGTGCTCCCCAAGGTGAAGAACTCGGCCGAATGTACCCAACTTCCAATAATGCCTCAAGCTGAACCTTTAATTCTTTTAGTTCTGTTGGAGCCATCCGATATGGAGTCTTTGAATACGGCTATGCATTCGGATAAAGATCAATCACGAACTCGATCTCTCGTTCAGGAGGCAAAGAATCTAACTTCTCTGGAAATACCTCGGGAAACTCTTTTACCACTTCCGTATCTTCCAATTTCACCTGATCTTTAGATTTATTCAGAATATAGGCAATGAACCCTGTGGCCCCATCTTTAACCAATTTCTGAGCCTCTGAGAATGATAATAGAGGTACGGTCTTCGAAGTCCAACCCGTGGTGACCTCTGAACCCAACTGCACTTTCTTTGTCCGGCAATCTACTGTCGCACAGTGCCTGTACAACCAATCCATCCCCAAAATAGACCCGTATCTATCCATCGGCATAAAAATAAAATCTGCCAAGAACTCCCGGCCTTCAATCACCACTGGAACATCCCTGTAAACCTGATCCGTCTCTCGCCTACTACCGAAAGGAGTACTAACTAGATAGCACACAGAAGAGCACATAGCAGGCAAGGATAATGTAATAGCAATAGAATACGCAAGAAAGGAGTGTGTAGCTCCTGGATCAAATAATGTATGGATGCTCGTGCTATGGATGCAAATAGTACCTTCCACTACCGCTGCAAGGAGCATCCTGCTCCTCTCCGGCTAATGCATAGGCTCGAGCTCTCACAAGTGGCCTCCGGCCTGCAGGTGGCGGATCCTGACGATCCGGACAACCATCAACCCGGTGCTCGTCACTCCCGCAGATCAAACATAACCCCAACCGTCGCCTGCAATTGTCATAAGTATGGGTAGGAAGTCCACAGAATCTGCAGCCCGGTTTCTGAGGTGGCTGTGGTGGTGCTGGAGCTCTTGGAGCCTTCTGTGACGGTCCTGCGGCTTTAAACTTCTTCCCGGAGTCTTTTGGTGCTGGAGGTGCTGAGTAAGCCATAGGTCTCTTTCCTGCACTCGACCCCTGTCCCGATCTCGAACGCGAAGCCTCTCCTGTACGAGGAATAGACCTCCTAGCAATGTCTGAATCCTCTACTTTCAAAGCTTTACCGGTAGCTTTGGCCCAGGTGCTCGTGTTAGCTGCTTTCAAGACATCCTGAATGTCTGGCCTGAGTCCCACAAACTGCATCGCCTTGTGAAAGTCGTCATTCGCTATGTTAGGTGCATAGCGAGATAGTCTCTCGAACTCGGCGATATACTGGCCAACGGACCTCCCTCATTGTTTCAGCTCTGTAAACTCCCTCAACCTGCGGGTACGGGAAGCTGGAGGAATAAACTTGTTTGTGAACTTCCGTAAGAAGACCTCCCAGGTAATATCTGTACCAGCGGCCTCCAAAACTCTCTGTGTGCTCTCCCACCAGGAGTAAGCCTCACCCTGAATCAAAGTGAGAGTACAACGGGCTTTCTCCTGAGTATCACAAGGTATGAGCTGCCAAATCCTTTCAATCTCTTTCAGCCACATTTCAGCTTGTATATCAGCGCCTTTATAGAACTTCGGGGGACGCTGATTCTGAAACTCCCACAGTATAGCCGAAATGGGGTTCTCCCGGGGTGCTACTGGCGCTGGTGGAGTTGGAGGGACCCTTTCTTTCAATCTCTGATCAATCAGCCCCACTACTGCGTTCATAAAATCCTGAGGCTGTGCCTGAGCAGGTGGAGGAGGAGGTGATCTCTCGTGACGATGGTGGCGACGATGATGATGCCGATATCTCGGAGATCGATCACGGTGATGTCTATCACGTTCCATCCTGAAATTAAATCACTACACATGCGTGGTTTGATTAATAAATGCAAATGTGTGCATATAATTTCATAATGTCAATAAGCACACACAACAAAGAAGATCAATTAGCTCAAGTAATACAAGAATTCAGGTAAATCAAGTAATTCAATTAAATGCAGACTCTCAAGTAACAAGTAATCCTATGCCGTGCGACCTAGACTCACTTGACACGACTCGAGAACCTTGGTTTTGCAACCGGGCTCTGATACCACCTGTAGATGTAGCACCCTAACCCCAAGGAAACTCGATCCAACCAGAACTCGCACTTACTGAACTTGGCAAACAATCTGTGCTCCCGAAGTGTAGACAAGACAATACTCAAATGTCGCGCGTGCTCTTCCTCAGACTTCGAATACACCAGAATATCATCTATAAAGATGACCACAAATTTATCGAGGTAAGGCCGAAATATTCGGTGCATCATATCCATAAACGCGGCTGGGGCATTGGTGAGACCAAAAGGCATGACCACAAACTCGAAATGCCCATATCTCGTGTTGAAACCCGTCTTCGGTATATCTCCCTCCCGGATACGCAATTGGTAATACCCTTGCCTTAAATCCAACTTGGAATAAACACTCGAGCCTTGCAGGAGATCGAACAACTCTTCAATGTGAGGGAGCGGGTATTTGTTCTTAACCGTTAACCGGTTCAGCTCACGGTAGTCAATACACATTCGCAAAGTCCCGTCTTTCTTCTTTACAAACAGGATCGGGGCACCCCACGGAGAAGTGCTCGGGCAAATGTAACCACATTCTAAGAGCTCGTCCAATTGCGTCTTCAACTCCTTCTACTCGGCTGGAGCCATCTCATAGAGAGATTTCGCATACGGTTCTGCTCCAGGATAGAGATCTATTACAAACTCGACGTCCCGATCCGGAGGTAAAGATCCCAAATTCTCCGGAAACACATCGGGGAATTCCTTCACGATCTCCGTCTCTTCGAGCTTGGCCTGATCCTTTGGCTTATTCAAAAGGTAGGCCACATAGCCCGTCGCACCGTCCCGGAACAATCTACTTGCTTCCATGAAGGAAATAAACGGGTAGGTCTTCAACCTCGGACCCGCAAAGACCGTAAAACCCAAAGTCACTCTCTTAGAAAAACAATCCATCATGGCTCGGTAACGGTACAACCAGTCCATTCCCAGAATCACCCCATACTTCTTGATCGGCATCTTGATCAAATCTGCCGGATACTCTTGATCTTCCACAACCACCGGACAACCACGGTAAACACAATTCGTAGCCAAAGTAGTACCAAGGGGAGAAGAAACAATAAAGGAATCATCTAGGCAAGCAACAAGCAATGGAAGAATAGAAGCAAGCTGGGAAGCAATAAATGAATGCGTTGCTCCCGGATCAAACAATGCATGCAATGGAATGCCATGAATGTGGATAGTACCTTCAACAACGGCATTGGCATCCACCTCTACATTCTCTTCCTCGCCCTCCAAAGCATAGGCTCTCGCTTGGATCGGTGCTCTAGGAGGCATCACATTCAACGGCTGAGGAGCTCGAGGCTGAGGTGCTCTCACTTGAGGACAAGTGCTAATCAAATGGCCGGGCTCTCCACACTTATAACATCTTATCAGTTTCTTCTGGTAATTCTCCTCGGTGTGATTGGGACCCTTGCAATAACAACATTGAATCGGGGCCGGTAGAGCTGGTGCCGCCGGTACCGGAGGTCGAGCTTTCTTGACTGAAGTAGTAGGACCTTGGGGTTTGAAGACTGGAGGCCCACCATAGGATGCAGGCCTCTTCCCTAATTAGAGCTCGAACCTTGGCCCGAAGAGTAAGTCGGTCTCAATCTTGTGTTGTTAGCTTCCACCTTGATCGCCTTCCTCGTAGCCTTTTCCCACGTATCCACGGTAGCAGCCTTAAGAGCATTTTGGATATCGTATCTCAAGCCATGAACGAAATTACGGGCTTTCTGGGTGTCGTCATTGGTGATGTGTGGAGCATACGGTGCAAGTCTCTCAAATTCCAAAATATACTCTTCAACCGAACGGTTCCCTTGTCTCAATTCTGTAAATTGCTGAAGTCTTCTCTCACGAGCACTTGGTGGAACATACTTATGACGAAACTCTCTCACAAAGCTTTCCCAATCAAACTCTTCTCCACTCCTTTCCAATCGGGCTCTTGTAGCTTTGAGCCAATTGGATGCGGGACCTTGAACAAACCGGGCCGTGCAAACAGCTTTCTCATACGAAGGAGCAGGGCAAATTTCCCAAATTCCCGCAACTTCTGACAACCACTCTTCGGCTTGGATATCATCTCCTCCATACCATTTAGGTGGATTGTTGTTTCTGAACTCCTTAAAGGCCGGAGTTACTTGCCCACCTTGTCCTTCCCAATGTGGATTATCTCTTTGATTCTGCTGAAGCTGATTCAAAAGAGCCTGCACAATATTCTCAGCATTCATCGGAGGAGGTGGAGGTGCTTGTGAAGGGGGTTGATTGAGATCAGGAGTCTGCTCCCTATCTGCTCTCCTTCTTGGAGGCATCCTGAAAATTCACAAATCAAGAAGATATCGATGCATGGCGTTCAGTTCATGATCATGAAATCAATTATCGAGAATTTAAACAATTAAGTCACATAGAGATGTAAATGAATGCAAATAATCACATACTCCTATACCGAACGACCTAGACAGAATCAACACGACTCCAGAGCTCTGGTTTTGCAACCGAGAGCTCTGATACCACGCAAGGATGTAACACCCCCAGAGCGAAGGGTGCCACATCCCCCGCACTAAGGTCTAACACGAGTAACGAAATGGAAGTTCGCACCCGTATCAAACCATAGCGAACTGGAGACACACAAAACTCACACCCTCGCTAGGCGGCATAGACCCTCAAGAACTGCGAGAATTAAAATCAGAGTAGCGGAAGCAATTCATATACCAAACATGATTCCCAAGATCACATATATACATATCAAAATGGGGAAGCGTCAAGTATTCCAATCAACAAGCTAGCTTATATACAAATGTACAATGCCATCACGGCCAAAATAGCATAAGTGTACCGAATACATAATCTTAAAATACATAAGCAAAAGAAGAGGAAATCCACTACGATACATGAAGACTCAAGCTATACCACAAGTAAACCCAAAAGACACTTGCTGCCTAGCTTGACTCGGGAGAACCTGCAAACTCAAAAGAAAGGGAAAAGGGGAAAAACAACAACGAGGGTTAGTCCTAGCGACTAGTGAGGGGGCTAACTCACGCACCCGATATATATGTATATAGAGCACAACATTTAATCAAAACGGAAGAATCCTTGAACCGAGAGTAGTTTTTGCAAGCCAAATTAATTCCCGTGATATAGATATACATAGGTTAAAGCAAAGGAAAAAGGCCAAAAGCCAAACTCCAAGTTTTAGGTAAATTAAGAATCCACTCTCGTTCCATAGATCATACGGAGCTAAACCAACTCGGCGAGTACGAGTCATACACATCCCAACTTCCATAAACAAAGGTCAAAGCAAAACAAAACAAATCAGAATCCATCCCCAACACCGGTTGATAGAAGGGTTGATCGGCCCTAACTATCCACATACACAGATGAGACAAGGTTTAATTACTACCTTGAAACCTTCGGCGGTTGCCTCCGCCGGCTCAAGAGAAACACCCTTCCTCAACCTCCCAAGGTTGGGCGAGACTCTCAAATGGAGGTGTTGATGGAAGAGCTCGGCGACCCCTCGGTCGTCCCGAGATTACCATACCACACTCCGGGGCCCAAACATATCACGAAAGTCACACAAACATATCTCAAAGCTTATCTTTCAAAGCCACATCTCGCTTACACACACACTTACGAAAGACTAAACTTTTCAAACAAAAGCAAAATAGCTTATATACTTATACAAAACGTTTGAAACTCTTATAACAAATGGGGCAAATCCCGCAACATAAGTATCATACACTTATTTACCATATATTATACGTATCCACATGCGAGGCCTCAAATCAAGTAGGGTTATAGGTCGAATAACTAAAAGAACAAAACCTCCCCTTGTCAACGAACGAAGTGGAGACAAAAGTGTGACAACCGGACACCTACGGTGCAAGCTCGTCCTCTACAGGGAGATCCTCTGAACAAGACAAACAACAAGAAACACTCTTAGACTCAATATGAACCACATTGACGCTCAGTACATGCGTATGTATGTTTATGATGCAAATGATATGAAATGAATCCACTTTTAGATCATTTATGAGCATTCAATGCATATTCGGACATACAGGATAAACAAGGAGATAAAACAAAGCACAAATTCATAACATAAGGCTTAACACAAAATATAACAAGTTGTTCATGCATACACACCAAAACGAGGCAAGAAGGAACAACAAGAAACAACGGAAAGGAAACAAAACCAAGCAAAGACGGACGGAAACTAGAGTTCCTAGGGGACACGCCCGTGCCCCCCTGGAAGGGCAAGCCGAGACACCCCCGTGTCACGGTACAGAAAAAGAAACAACAGAAACCCGGAGGTGACACGCCCGTGTCACCAAAAAAAAAGGCAAACCGAGACACCCCCGTGTCTTGGTACAGAAAAACGAACAACGAAAAGAAGAGGTGACACGCCCGTGTCACCAACAAAAGGCAAACCGAGACACCCCCGTGTCTCGGTACAGAAAAACGAAGACGGCTCAAACAGCAAACTCAACAATCCCCAACAAAACTAAACACTCATACTCCAACTACCAAGCAAGGAAATGAAATAAATGCTAAGAATCAAATCCTAGGAGCATAATATTAATATCAAAACTCAAGAAAACAAGAAAGGTGCAAGAATCAACAATTCACCCAACATCTACTATTCACAAGCTTGCCAAACTCACCAATCAACCATGGAAATGAAATCAAGAGCACATAAAAGAGAGAAGAGAGTGTGAAGAAGACAACCATGAACTCACCTTTCAAATTTGAGAAGCTTGGGTGAAGATTTGAGCTCAAAATTAAGAAAATAGACAAAGGGGTTTTCTTCTTCCTTCTTGCTTCCTTGGCTGATCGGTTCTTGGTGGGAGAGAGAGATATGGCTCAGTTTCAGCAGCAAAAAGGGGATAAGAGAGGCTCAACTCTAGGTACAACCCATGGTTAAGGCTTGGTTAAGGTTTAGGTGGGGTCCACAAAGACTTACTAGGTCAAAAAGGTGTCTCTCAAGCATAAGGGGTTCGTTACGGGTGAAATTCGAAGGTCTTAACGAGCTTAGAAAAATGTGAGGCTTGTCCCATTAAACCCGAATCGTCGAAATGAGTTCAACGGAGGTGACGGAATTCGAATCCGAATTCCCGAGCTCAAGATACGCGTCCCAGAACCCAAGGTGCGCTAAATGCTCTTTAGCCTCCTTTAGGTCCCGTCTCCAAAACGAACCCAAAAGGCAATCAAAACAAATACCAAAACATGTAACGGGCACATAACCGAGTCCATAAAGCATATAATTAACACATATCGCGAATTCACAAAAATCAGAATTAAATACGAACCCGAAACGAATCAAATACCAAACAAGAAAAGTTAAACGTTCAAGGGTAACCAAATTCATATTAAAGCAAATAAGTTCAATTAACTTCAATAATCCACGTTAGAAATTAAATATCACATAAGGAAATAATTGAATAGCGCACATAATAGTTTACCTGAAAAGTCCGATCAGTCGGGATGTTACAGGCTTCGGGGGTGATCCCAATGAGGTGAGGATAATTCAGGAGTTACCCGTCAGCCCTTGCTTTCCCGGTTGGCTCAAGAATTACCCTCGGGCCCAAGTGCATCATGACTCACCAAAACATGCTTCAAATCATGAACAAACGTGGCTTGCTTGCTTGCTTGAAAATGTTTATAGTTTGGAAAACGTTTATAATTATAATAGGTTTTGGCCAAAAGCAACACATAAGGGTTGTATGGTTCTAAATACCTAGAACAAAACCTTACCTTTTCTTACAAAATGAAACAAGGATATGCTCTAAGGAGCCTGCTCCTCATCCACGACCTCGTGACCTGTGCAAACACGACGTGTATACGTGAGACATGACTCAAAATGGACCAAATATGACGAACGACGAAAATGCCACGAGATGACGAGCAATGAACAATGCGCCATGAAAATATCTTGTTTCGGCACATAATCAATCATATAATAGCGATTCGGGGTCAAATAAATCATTGGATCATGGTGCTAAAAATTTAATTTTATGTAGAATATTTTGTTCTGTCAGTCGTGCGGGAACTGCCTTTCCGGCTTCCCTTTGAAAATTGGAAGGGCCGTTCCCGTGGCCCTTAAAACGCGCCAACGTTTTTCATTTTGGAAATGCGCTGAAGCTAGGAACGGCCCTTCCGGTACGCAGGCCAAAATGGGAACGGCCATTCCCAGGCTCGGCCACCTAATTTCATTTGAAAGAGTGGGAACGACCGTTCCCATAATGCCTTGAGGCGGGAATGGCCGTTCCCAGTTCCTGCAACTGAAAAATAGAGCAGAAACAGGGGATGGCTACGGGAAACAACAAACCAAGCAACCAAGTCCCAAGTTTGATCAATAAAGCTATTAATTTCTAGAAATATGATGCATACATGTTCAAAGGATAATAATATAACACTTAAACTCATAAACCATGGGAAATCATCAAGAAATCAAAGTTGCAACCTCAAGCTTATTTTGATCATTCAAGCTAAATATTCAAGGATTCATGCTCCAAATCATGCTATAATTTAGAATATAGTCATATAATCATACTTCCATCTATAAATAATCCATTTAGCATATAATTGTCAAACCCTAGATATCATTTATATGAACAAGAATCATCAATTCATGCAAAACACCCACCTTAAGCTAAAGAAATGAAGAGGAAAGATGATGAAGATGATCAACTTCCAAAACTGGGATTATTTCTTGAAATTCTTAATGAAATGGAAGAAAATCTATTCTTTCTTTTTCCTTGAAGAACCGAGAGTGAAAGGGCAAGTATGTTGGAAAATATTTTTGGGATGAAAATGATCAAGGAAGATCATGGAAGCAATATACCGTGATTCATTTCTTGGAAATGTGTGAAATATTCAAATTGCCAATTAATCCTTCAACTTATGAAGTCATGCAATTAAGGATGTGTAGTTTTGAAATATGAGCAATTAAGTCCTTAGAAGATTATGCAATTAAGTCCCCAAATTTAAGAAATAATTATCTAGGGACAATTTCATAATTTGAAACACTCTCGGTTATTGTTTTATGTGATAAATGTTTTCCAATGATATGAATTCACATAATTCATATAAATAATGTTTCATGAATTTTATAAAAATATGAGATGTCACGTAGGAAAATAGAAACTTAAAAGAATTAAAATAAATCCTACGCTCAAAACCTCACACGTGGCGTGCTTACCTGTTCATCCGGAACCGGGGCATTACAATTATGACTATCATATTCATTCATAATTAATCATAGGGTTTCATGGCCCAGCGAGTGGGTGTGCATAGTCTCCATTGAACACCTCGTGTAATCATAACATTAATTACTCATTATCACACATAAATCTTTCGTGCGCATAAATATCATGATCATAATCATACATATATACCTTTTTCCTCCGGGTGGTGGACGGGTTTGCAGGGCCCGGTCACCTGAACATATCATTGTGGCTAGTGAGGTACATGAATCCTCAAAAGCCCGATTAACCTTTCCTCGTCAAAACTCCTTAACGAGGTTGGTTTCACCGTAATTTAGTTGGAACTAGTGTATGGGATCACCGTCGGCCCTTGCCTCCCCAGATGGCCACATAAACTAAGTCCCTGGGCCCGTGTTCATAACATGCTCTCGCCAAATCCTAGGTAGAGTTCATAAACAAAGGCTTACATTTGAAAATCATTTACTCAAGAAAAGACTCTATATACGTATAATATACATTTTGGTTTAAACTTTACACATTCGATGTATATAGGGTCATTTTAGCTAATAGAAGAGAAACCCACCTTTTCAAATCAAAAGAGAGGCACAAGTAACTCAAGGCTCGCCTCCGTCTCCGACCGTACCCAAATATGTGCAAAAGAAAAGGTATGAGACTCAAAATGACCAATTATGATGCACGACATGCTATGTTCATGATATGTGGTGCATAACAAATAAAATGATGCTATGAAGTCATAAGATCACTCAATTTAATTGACAAGTGCAAGTATAGGCATTACATGAAGATTTCATATTCATAGAAATTTATATTTCATACATTTCGTACCAAAACAAGTCATAAAGTTCATACAAAGATCATATTACATACATTAACGTTTAAATAATTCATATGAACCAAATAATTAGGAAAGAATAGTCATTTAGGGTTCACAAGTCAAGCAACAAAGTGTTCATGTACGTTATGAAGAAATAAGGATACATTCATGCATAACTCGGAAAATATTTATCCAAAAATCATGAATTTTCATAACACACAAGATGACACCTTATATGACATCTTAATAAAGTGTATGAACCGAAAACGAGTCGAGAAATCCATGCAAAATAAGTTTGAATTTTGAAATCATGCATGCAAGAGGTCTTCATGAAATGGTAGTGGCCGCAACATCAATTATTTCCAAAAGTTTTGCTGAATTTTCAAGATCTCTAAACAAGGCCAAATTTGGGTAGTATCCTTGTCGTAAATCCAATTTCGAATATACCCCCGAACCTTGTATCATGTAAAATAATTCCTCGATGTGAGGTAAATGATACTTGTTCTTAATTGTCATCCGATTCAATTCCCGATAATCTATGCACATTCTTAAAGTTCCATCATTTTTCATGATGAAAAGAATCGGTGCACCCCAAGGTGATGAACTTGGACGGATATACCCAACCTTAAGCAACTCTTCAAGCTGAATCTTTAATTCCTTCAACTCAGCTGGTGCCATTCTATCAGGGGTCTTAGAATAAGGTTCAGATCCTGAATACAAATCTATTACAAATTCAATCTCATGATCCGGTGGTAGAGAACCCAAATTTTCTGGAAAGACATCGGTAAAATCCTTTACCACGGCGGTATCCTCAAACTTAACTTGATCCTTCGGCTTATTGAGAAGATAGGCAATGAATCCCTTAACTCCTTCTCTCATCAACTTATGAGCTTTCATGAATGACAAAAAAGGCACCGATTTCGATCCACTACTAATCACCAACTCTTCACCCAAAATAACCTTCTTGGCGAAACAATCACCCTTGGCCCGATACCAAAATAACCAATCCATTCCAAAAATAACCCCGTACTTCCTCATGGGTATACCAATAAATTCAACTGGATAATCTTTCCCTTCTAACAAAACTGAACAATCTCGAACCATCTGATTTGTCTGAAGGCTTCCACCGAGAGGGGAACTCACCAAATAACAAGAAGATAAAGAAATAACAGGCAGGCACATAGAAGCAACAAGGTCACAAGAAATAAAGGAATGCGTGGCACCCGGATCAAATAATGCATGCATGTTCATGGTATAAATGCATATGGTACCTTCCACCACCACGGCCGGGTCAACCTCCACGTCCTGCACCTCGTCCTCAAGGGCATAAGCACGTGCCTGTATCATAGGTCTTGGAGCTCCTCTTTGAAAATCGGGGTTCTTGTCAGGACAAGTATCAGCCATATGGTCGCCTTCCCTACATATGAGACATAATCCCAATCTCCTTCAGGAATCGTAGTAATTGTGGGTTGGCCCCCCACAATATATACAAGGAAATTGAGCCAACCGAGCTACACTTGGAGCTTGTCGATCCGAAGATGCCACGGGTAAAGCTTTTGGGGCTTGTGGGGCTTGCCCTCCAATTCGTGGTTTCTTGAAGGGACCCTTAGGTGGGGCTGCTGGAATTATGGGTCTCTTCCCCGAACTTGACACGGAACCTTGACCCATTAGCGCTCTAAAAACTGGATCTTTCTTTTTATACTCCTCTTCTTGTTCCAAAGATCTTTGTACCGTATCTGCAAAGGACAAGTAGTTATGCCCGGCCTGGGCATGTCTCAAATCCTATCTTAGTCCTACAATAAATTTCTTAGCCTTCCTCTTCTCATCCCGTGTAATATGAGGAGCATACTTCCTAAGCCCGTTAATGGTTGCAAGATATTGGGCCACTGAATGGTTGCCCTGCTTCAAATCCATGAATTCTTGCTCCTTTCGTTCCCTTACAACCTCGGGTACAAAACACTCCCGGAATTCCCTCTTGAAAACCTCCCATGTAATCTGCTCTTCATCAAACTCTAACTTTTCCCTTTTCCTCTACCACCAATCATACGCCTCGCCATCAAGTTGGAATATAGCAAATTGAGCCCTCTCCTGCGTAGTAAATTATCGGACTCCATAAATTCTCTCCAACCTAGTCAACTATCCCTCGGAAACGGCATCATCAAGAGAACCAGAAAACCGATGGGGATTATAGCTTAGAAACACCCTATGTGGATCCCGGTTATTGTTGGGTGGAGGAACCGGTTGCTCTGCTTGTTGGGGTGGGGGAGCTTGAGCTCTTCAATGCTCAACATAATTAAAAACAGCTTCCATAAAATTTCCCATACCCATTGGAGGAAGCTATGGTTCAATACATAAGGGTGATTGTTACAAGAACTTCATCACTAAGATGTCCCACGTGAGGACATTCCTAAATGGGAAAGGAAGTCTCCTTGAAACTTCCAGATTAGGAAATATCTCACAGGTCAATGACATGATTAATAATCCTTAGACTTGAGATTCTGTAATGTCTCATATGAGCTAACTCTGTAATCTTTGATATAGGCTCAAAAGGGTGTCGCCATATAGACACCTGAACCACGGACTATGTTGGGATTACACAAGTGGCATATATAGAATTAGTAGAATCGATAAAGGACCTACACTTGTTAAGAGCAAGAATGATCTCTTACTGATTGAGTTGTTCGTAGTCCATTAAATATTACACCCTTGACCAAGGTGGATGAAAGATCAAGATATCAAGAAAATGGGATTTTCGTAGATTGAGATCTAAATGGATATGAAACGAAACTTTAAAGATCAAAAATATTGAGGCTCTGAGAATATTCCCATGCCTTGGTTCTTCATTGAGAGATGGAGTTGTAGGAGGATCGTATTTCACTGATTGTCATTGACTGAAAGGTTCTTCGATTCATTTCGTTATTCGGCTAGGGGTCACACACCCATTGCTATATTACGATAGTGTGATCTGTGATGTAATTAATTAATTATGGGAATTAATTAATTACTGTCACTGCTAATTGAATAATGAACCTAAAGGGTCACACATAAATGCCAGAATACCAGGGTTATGATAGGATGTTAATTGGATTAACGAAGGATCAAATCGTTGATCGAAAAGGAGCTAGAACACATGGGCATAGCCACGTGTCACGTAGCCTACTTGGCTATCACGTGTCATGGACACATGGCTCATACGTGGCTCCAAATGTGTAATTATATTACACGTGAATTCTTTTCTAGAATTAATTGATTAAATTCTAATTAATTAATTTTGGTCTTTTAATTAATTATTGAATTAATTGTGAAGACTATTCTCAAATTACTTAACCTAATGAATAATTAATTGGGATTTAAATTATTTATTGAATATTGACTTTTGACTTTAATTAGTAAAGGTTGAAAAGTCAAAACTTCCTATTGTAGGAGAGAGAAGGCCTCTCTTGCAAGACTTGGAGAATATGTTAAGACCTTATTATTCCAATTGAATTAATAATTAAATTAGTTCATTAGTGAGCAAGAAAACTAATCCCATTGGGTCTTGGAAAATATAAGGGGTTCAAACCACCCCACTATAAATAAAGGGGTTGGGGCTTCTCTTATTTTTCAGACCAACGTTTTTGAAGTGTTATGTTTTTGAGAAAAATAAAAGAAAAGTTTTCAAAGAAAATTATCCTAGCCAAACACAAGGCATAGAACTAGCATTCTCACTCGCTTGATCGTGTTCTTGGACTGGTGTGGATACACTTTGGAGGATTGCCTACTTTGGGATCTAATCGAAGGAAGTTCGAGGGACTTTCCGCTTGAAGGGAATTTGTTAGGCGGTAACAACATCACAAGAAAGCTTCAATTAACGAGAGTTTCTTGATACACCCTACGATACAATACAAACATTACAAGTCTTTTAGATCTTCTTGTGGAAAATTTTTAAACTTCCTCTGCGCATACGCTACCGTTTTCCAGCAGTTTCATGTTAATAACATACAATAAGAACATATAACATATCATATCATATCAATTCATATTCATTCATAAGCATAAAACATGTTAGGATGAAGACCGGGGAGGAAAACAAGCGAAAGAAAGGAACTAACGGAACAAAAGAACATATAACATATCATATCATATCAATTCATATTCATTCATAAGCATAAAACATGTTAGGATGAAGACCGGGGAGGAAAACAAGCGAAAGAAAGGAACTAACGGAACAAAACAACCACAAATACAAAGCAGGGGGTGAACGACTGTTCAAAGGCCCCCCCTTTACTGTAGCACCCGAGCGCAAGGTACCACATCCCACGTACCGAAACCCGACCCGTATATGAAATGGAAGTCCATACACATGCCAAGTCACGGCGAACAGGGACAAACATACACACACTATGCTAGGCGGGAGCTAACCCTTAAACCATTCGATAACCATACATAATAAAAATAAGAGGAATAATATTATGCGGAAGCAAGAACTAACATATATTATATACAATGAGCTATGAAGCTCCAAAATAGGTATACAAGTTCAATTTAAGTAATCCATGGCCCGCACGGCCTAACAAAACATAAATGCTCCATAACATAAGCATAATATAAAATGTGATGAGTGTATGTAAACCCAAAATAAATGAGCTAGACATGAATAAAAGACTCAAGTACACGACTCGAATTCCCGCCTAGCTCCTCCTATCACCTGCACAAAACAACTGAAGACAAACCGGGTTCAGTCTATCGAATACTGGTGGGTATAAAATAGGGCGTAGAATATAATTATCACAGAATTTAAACACATTGATGCAAGCCCTAATCCCGTTTGAAGTTTTGGTAAGAATTTCCCAAGTGGGCAAAATAAAGAAGACATCAACGGAATTATGACTATCATATTCATTCATAATTAATCATAGGGTTTCATGGCTCGACGAGTGGGTATACATAATCTCCATCCAACAACTCATGTAATCATAACGTTAATTATTCATTATCACACATAAATATTTTGTGCGCATACATATCATGATCATAATTATACATATACACCTTTTTTCTCCGGGTGGTGGACGGGTTTGCAGGGCCTGACCACCTAAACAAATCATTGTGGCTAATGAGGTACATGAATCCTTAAAAGCCCAGATAGCCGTTCCTCGTCAAAACTCCTTAACGAGGTCAGTTTCTTCGTAATTAGGTTAGAACTAGTGTATGGGATCACTGTCGGCCCTTGCCTCCCCGGATGGCCACATACACTAAGTCCCTGGGCCCGTGTTCATAACATGCTCTCGCCAAATCATAGGTAGAGTTCATAAACAAAGGCTTACGTTTGAAAATCATTTACTCAAGAAAAGACTCTATATGCGTATAATATACATTTTGGTTTAAAATTTTAAACATTGGATGTATATACGGTCATTTTAGCTAATAGAAGAGAAACCCACCTTTTCGAATCAAAAGAGAGGCACAAGTAACTCAAGGCTCGCCTCCGCCTCCGACCGTACCCAAATCTATGCAAAAGAAAATGTATGAGACTCAAAATGACCAATTATGACGCACGACATGCTATGTTCATGATATGTGGTGCATAACGAATAAAATGATGCCATGAAGTCATAAGATCGCTCAATTCAATTGACAATTGCAAGTATAGGCATTACATGAAGATTTCATATTCATTGAAATTGATATTTCATTCATTTCGTACCAAAACAAGTCAAAAAGTTCATACAACGATCATATTACATACATTAACGTGTAAATAATTCATATAAGCCAAATTATTAGGAAATAATAGTCATTTAGGGTTCACAAGTCAAGCAGCAAAGTGTTCATGTACGTTATAAAGGAATAAGGATACATTCATGAATTTTCATCACACACAAGATAACACCTTATATGACATGTTAATGAAGTATATGAACCGAAAATGAGTTGATAAATCCATGCAAAATAAGTTTGATTTTCGAAATCATGCATGCCAGAGGTGAGGGTCGCGGCCGCGACCCATTTTCTTCATGAAATGGTAGCGGCCGCTACCTCATTTATTTTCGGAATTTTTTCTGAATTTTCAAGATCTCGAAACAAGGCTAAATTTGGGTAGAGACCATGACTGAAAATCAACGTGAAGGGGTCGCGGGCGCGACCCCACGCATGCGGAGCAAATATGAGAGTAAGTCGCGGTTGCAACCAAGATTGCTCTTGTCATGATCCGAAGTTCGATATTGAATAAATTCTTGAATACTGAACTAATAATCAAATTACTTAAGTTAGTTGTAACTTGAATTCAAGGGAATTTTAAATTTAATTAGTAAATTTAAATTTAAACGGAAGCATGCTAGTTTAGGTGATCATGGGTTAGTCTTATATATGTTTTAAATTCTGCACATAGATGATTTCAATTGGGGTCGGAGCCCCATAGTTACGTTATTTCAATTGCGGTTGGAGCCCTACTTATGTGTGTACTGTTATGTGTGTATTATGTGGCTTTCCTCATTATTGTTTTTGGTCCGGGGTGTGCCCCATGTATTTGTCTATGGCCAATATGAAGATTGAGCCATATTACTTTATGTTAAGAGAGTAGAACTTAGGAAGTGAGGATTTTTCTTTTCATTTTGGAGACAAGCACCCAAGGAGCAAGAAGGATCCACAAGGAACACTTGAAGAACGGTGGGTATAAGAGAAGACCCTTCAAAATGTTTACGAAGATTTCTATTAATGTAATAGATAGGGTTTTCCATTAAATTCTGCACCCCTATGTGATATGAACTGTCTTATATTGCATGAATGTTAGAACTAAAGATTATGGAGTGGCTCCAATAATCGCATATAAGATAGGATACCCATGATCATCTCATAATTAGTATCATGCTAGGACATGTTATTTGCTAATAGCTTCTGTGATGCACTTTATGTGAAACAACATTAATCAAGACAATTAAAATTTAGATAACACTGTATGTTGGTGAGGTCATTCCGGATAACCCTCCGAAAATTCGAAAATCCCATTTAAATATTGAGCAACTTAAATAAATAGGTGTTTTATCACGGTAATAAAATTTCTAGCAGTCCATCAATAGGATTTAGGACTTAATAAGTGAAACTAATTGCTGTCTCACGAGTCGTGAGGTAATTAGTGTAGATTATTAATTCTAGTTTCCTGATTAATCACTTTAAGTAATTAATATTTCTTGACCATTTTAGAACGGGCGATGTCTCATGAGTCGTGGGTCGTTCCGGACTAAGTTTGGTTGAGATCTTATGATTGATGGGTCCTGCTCAACACTAAAGTATATATGGATGTCTCATGAGTCGTTGGTCCATGATTGAAAGATTAGTGATGCAAAATATTACTAGGAATTCCATGGGGATAGAATCGGCAAGTAGTACCTACCTAAAGATTCTTAGTCCTTTGGATGTCTCACGAGTCGTGGGTCCAAAACTGAGAATTCTTGGTATCGTAGTACCCATTGAAAAAATAAGTTTCATCTAAGGTCGTTAGGGATTTATAGACATTCTTAAAACAGTGGGAGAACATGTTTTTAAAGACCTTGATAATATGTATAATCGTTATTATTCAGCATGCTCATGATTTCTCTGTTTTTCATTTAGGTTGTAGTTCTGTGATTCTCTACAATTGAAATGGCAACTAAAAACCCTCTAGTATCCATCCTCGAATCAAACAAGTTGACGGGGCCCAATTACTCTGATTGGCTTTGGAATTAAATATCGTTTTAGATTCTGAAAGGAGAAGATATGTTCTCTTCGAAGGAGAGCCTGTCACTTAAGGAGAGGCTTCGACTCGGGCCAAAAGAGAGGCGATTTTGAAATGGTCTGAAGACAATCTTCAAGCCTGTTGCTTCATGTTAGCGAACATGTCTTAGGACATGCAAAGGCAACACGAGTCAATGGAAAACGCTTGGGAGATTTATGACCATCTCGAGCTATTGTACCGCCCCAAAGAGCGTGTTTTAAGGTACAACACCTATAAGGAGCTCTTTCATCGCAGAATGAAAGAAGGTACAAGTGCCCATGAGCACGGTCTCATCTTTCTTGCTTTGAACGAGAAACTGACCTCCATGGAAATGCCACTGAGTGAAGAACTCGTTGTGGAATTGTTGCTCGCATCACTTCCACCATCATTCAATCCTTTCGTGCTGAACTTCAACATTAATCATCCTCTTGCTACTGTAGCTGAGCTGATTAGTCAACTTGTGACTGCTGAAGACATGATCAAGTAGGATCACAAAATAATGATGGTCACTTCCTCTTCTAAGCCTTCTAAAGGCAAAGGGAAGAAAGTTCCCAGGAAGAAGGGATCTCTTAAACCCAATGGAGGGGTTAAAAAGAGAAAGGCCAAGAACAAAAGAGATCAGAGAGAGGACGTTTGCCACCATTGTGGCAAGAAAAGGCACTGGAAGAGGAACTGCCAAGAGTACAAGGATACTCTAAAGAAAGGTGCGTTTATTGTTGAAGTAAATCTATCTATTGATTCTAATTCTTCGGTACTAGATGCCAGCTGTGGAGCTCATGTGTAATAATCTACAGATGTTAAATGAGGTTTGGTAACTTGAAGAAAGAGAATGCTTCTTGAAGGTTGGGAATGGATCCAGCGTTCAAGCTCAAGCCATTGGGACGTGTAGATTAGATTTAGGTGCCTTTACTTTAGTTTTGAACAAAGTCCTTTATATACCTTCTATTATTTGTAATATCATTTCCATTCCAATACTTGATTGTGAAGGTTTTGAGACTTTTTCTAGAAATGAAAACTTTTAGCTTAAGAAGAATAAAACTTCCGTTTTACTTGGTACATTATCTAATGGACTTTATACAACTAAAGACACTAATATTTTGAATATACAACAACTAAACAAACACAAAAGAGATGACAAGATCTCGGCTTCTTTATGGCACGCGCGTTTAGGGCATATTTCCAAAGATAGGATTGCTATGTTAACTAATTTAGGATCATTCTATGATAATGGACTGAAAGAGTTAACTCATTGTGAATGATGTCTTAAAGGAAAAATGGCCAAAACTCCCTTTAATGGTAAAGTGGAATGTGCCACTAAAGTATTGGATTTAATCCATACTGATGTTTGTGGACCACTTAGTGTAAGTACGAGAAACAATCATCAGTATTTTATAACCTTTATAGAAATTCGTTTTGGTTATGTGTACTATAAATCAGAAGCCTTTGAGAAATTCTTGGAATTTCAAAAGGAGGTCACAAGATTAAGACACTTGGATCTAATCGAGGTGGCGAATATCTGTACCCAAAACCCCATTTGAAATGTGGTTTGGCAAAATCCCTAATTATTCTTACTTAAGAATTTGGGGTTGTCCTACTTGCGTGAAGAGGATAGTGGGAGATAAGCTTGAAGCTAGATCAAGCTTGTGCAACTTCGTGGGATATCCTAAAGAGTCAATAGGATATTATTTCTAAGATCCTCTTGAAAAAAAGGTCTTTGTGTCAAGAAATGCTACTTTTCTTGAGGACTGGTTCCTTAAAGAAACGAAGGGCAAGATCACAGAACTTGAAAAGGTTCGAGACCAAGGTCCCATGCCAAGTTTGGAGACTAATGTCCCTCAGCCAATCGCAGAGAGTGATACACGCGAAAATCCTCCTCTAGTAAGACATTCTGAATGCATTCCTAGACAACCAGAGAGATGGCATGGTTTTCTCCACTAAACATCTCAAATGGATAACGATCCATTAACTTATGAGGAGGCACTATTAGATTCGGATTCTAAACTGTGGAAAAAAGCAATGAAATCCAATTTGGGTAGTATCCTTGTCGTAAATCCAATTTCGAATATACCCCCGAACCTTGTATCATGTAAAATAAGTCCTCGATGTGAGGTAAATGATACTTGTTCTTAATTGTCATCCGATTCAATTCCCGATAATCTATGCACATTCTTAAAGTTCCATCATTTTTCTTGATGAAAAGAATCGGTGCACCCCAAGGTGATGAACTTGGACGGATATACCCAACCTTAAGCAACTCTTCAAGCTGAATCTTTAATTCCTTCAACTCAGCTGGTGCCATTCTATCAGGGGTCTTAGAATAAAGTTCAGATCCCGAATACAAATCTATTACAAATTCAATCTCATGATCCGGTGGTAGAGAACCCAAATTTTCCGGAAAGACATCGGTAAAATCCTTTACCACGGCGGTATCCTCAAACTTAACTTGATCCTTCGGCTTATTGAGAAGATAGGCAATGAATCCCTTAACTCCTTCTCTCATCAACTTATGAGCTTTCATGAATGACAAAAAAGGCACCGATTTTGATCCACTACTAATCACCAACTCTTCACCCAAAATAACCTTCTTGGCGAAACAATCACCCTTGGCCCGATACCAAAATAACCAATCCATTCCAAAAATAACCCCGTACTTCCTCATGGGTATACCAATAAATTCAACTGGATAATCTTTCCCTTCTAACAAAACTGAACAATCTCGAACCATCTGATTTGTCTGAAGGCTTCCATCGAGAGGGGAACTCACCAAATAACAAGAAGATAAAGAAATAACAGGCAGGCACATAGAAGCAACAAGGTCACAAGAAATAAAGGAATGCGTGGCACCCGGATCAAATAATGCATGCATGTTCATGGTATAAATGCATATGGTACCTTCCACCACCACGGCCGGGTCAACCTCCACGTCCTGTGCCTCGTCCTCAAGGGCATAAGCACGTGCCTGTATCATAGGTCTTGGAGCTCCTCTTTGAAAATCGGGGTTCTTGTCAGGACAAGTATCAACCATATGGTCGCCTTCCCTACATATGAGACATAATCCCAATCTCCTTCAGGAATCGTAGTAATTGTGGGTTGGCCCCCCACAATATGTACAAGGAAATTGAGCCAACCGAGCTACACTTGGAGCTTGTCGATCCGAAGATGCCACGGGTAAAGCTTTTGGGGCTTGTGGGGCTTGCCCTCCAATTCGTGGTTTCTTGAAGGGACCCTTAGGTGGGGCTGCTGGAATTATGGGTCTCTTCCCCGAACTTGACACGGAACCTTGACCCATTAGCGCTCTAAAAACTGGATCTTTCTTTTTATACTCCTCTTCTTGTTCCAAAGATCTTTGTACCGTATCTGCAAAGGACAAGTAGTTATGCCCGGCCTGGGCATGTCTCAAATCCTATCTTAGTCCTACAATAAATTTCTTAGCCTTCCTCTTCTCATCCCGTGTAATATGAGGAGCATACTTCCCAAGCCCGTTAATGGTTGCAAGATATTGGGCCACTGAATGGTTGCCCTGCTTCAAATCCATGAATTCTTGCTCCTTTCCTTCCCTTACAACCTCGGGTACAAAACACTCCCAGAATTCCCTCTTGAAAACCTCCCATGTAATCTGCTCTTCATCAAACTCTAACTTTTCCCTTTTCCTCTCGCACCAATCATACGCCTCGCCATCAAGTTGGAATATAGCAAATTGAGCCCTCTCCTGCGTAGTAAATTATCGGACTCCATAAATTCTCTCCAACCTAGTCAACTATCCCTCGGAAACGGCATCATCAAGAGAACCAGAAAACCGATGGGGATTATAACTTAGAAACACCCCATGTGGATCCCGGTTATTGTTGGGTGGAGGAACCGGTTGCTCTGCTTGTTGGGGTGGGGGAGCTTGAGCTCTTCAATGCTCAACATAATTAAAAACAGCTTCCATAAAATTTCCCATACCCATTGGAGGAAGCTGTGGTTGAATACATAAGGGTGATTGTTACAAGAACTTCATCACTAAGATGTCCCACGTGAGGACATTCCTAAATGGGAAAGGAAGTCTCCTTGAAACTTCCAGATTAGGAAATATCTCACAGGTCAATGACATAATTAATAATCCTTAGACTTGAGATTCTGTAATGTCTCATATGAGCTAACTCTGTAATCTTTGATATAGGCTCAAAAGGGTGTCGCCATATAGACACCTGAACCACGGCCTATGTTGGGATTACACAAGTGGCATATATAGAATTAGTAGAATCGATAAAGGACCTGCACTTGTTAAGAGCAAGAATGATCTCTTACTGATTGAGTTGTTCGTAGTCCATTAAATATTACACCCTTGACCAAGGTGGATGAAAGATCAAGATATCAAGAAAATGGGATTTTCGTAGATTGAGATCTAAATGGATATGAAACGAAACTTTAAAGATCAAAAATATTGAGGCTCTGAGAATATTCCCATGCCTTGGTTCTTCATTGAGAGATGGAGTTGTAGGAGGATCGTATTTCACTGATTGCCGTTGACTGAAAGGTTCTTCGATTCATTTCGTTATTCGGCTAGGGGTCACACACCCATTGCTATATTACGGTAGTGTGATCTGTGAAGTAATTAATTAATTATGGGAATTAATTAATTACTGTCACTACTAATTGAATAATGAACCTAAAGGGTCACACATAAATGCCAGAATACCAGGGTTATGATAGGATGTTAATTGGATTAACGAAGGATCAAATCCTTGATCGAAAAGGAGCTAGAACACATGGGCATAGCCACGTGTCACGTAGCCTACTTGGCTATCACGTGTCATGGACACATGGCTCATACGTGGCTCCAAATGTGTAATTATATTACACGTGAATTCTTTTCTAGAATTAATTGATTAAATTCTAATTAATTAATTTTGGTCTTTTAATTAATTATTGAATTAATTGTGAAGACTATTCTCAAATTACTTAACCTAATGAATAATTAATTGGGATTTAAATTATTTATTGAATATTGACTTTTGACTTTAATTAGTAATGGTTGAAAAGTCAAAACTTCCTATTTTCAGAGAGAGAAGGCCTCTCTTGCATGACTTGGAGAATATGTTAAGACCTTATTATTCCAATTGAATTAATAATTAAATTAGTTCATTAGTGAGCAAGAAAACTATCCCATTGGGTCTTGGAAAATATAAGGGGTTCGAACCACCCCACTATAAATAAAGGGGTTGGGGCTTCTCTTATTTTTCAGACCAACGTTTTTGAAGTGTTATGTTTTTGAGAAAAATAAAAGAAAAGTTTTCAAAGAAAATTATCCTAGCCAAACACAAGGCATAGAACTAGCATTCTCACTCGCTTGATCGTGTTCTTGGACTGGTGTGGATACACTTTGGAGGATTGCCTACTTTGGGATCTAATCGAAGGAAGTTCGAGGGACTTTCCGCTTGAAGGGAATTTGTTAGGCTGTAACAACATCACAAGAAAGCTTCAATTAACGAGAGTTTCTTGATACACCCTACGATACAATACAAACATTACAAGTCTTTTAGATCTTCTTGTGGAAAATTTTTAAACTTCCTCTGCGCATACGGTACCGTTTTCCAGCAGTTTCATGTTAATAACATACCATAACAGCATATAACATATCATATCATATCAATTCATATTCATTCATAAGCGTAAAACATGTTAGGATGAAGACCGGGGAGGAAAACAAGCGAAAGAAAGGAACTAACGGAACAAAACAGCCACAAATACAAAGCAGGGGGTGAACGACTATTCAAAGGCCCCCCCTTTACTGTAGCACCCGAGCGCAAGGTACCACATCCCACGTACCGAAACCCGACCCGTATATGAAATGGAAGTCCATACACATGCCAAGTCACGGCGAACAGGGACAAACATACACACACTATGCTAGGCGGGAGCTAACCCTTAAACCATTCGATAACCATACATAATAAAAATAAGAGTAATAATATTATGCGGAAGCAAGAACTAACATATATTATATACAATGAGCTATGAAGCTCCAAAATAGGTATACAAGTTCAATTTAAGTAATCCATGGCCCGCACGGCCTAACAAAACATAAACGCTCCATAACATAAGCATAATATAAAATGTGATGAGTGTATGTAAACCCAAAATAAATGAGCTAGACATGAATACAAGACTCAAGTACACGACTCGAATTCCCGCCTAGCTCCTCCTATCACCTGCACAAAACAACTGAAGACAAACCGGGTTCAGTCTATCGAATACTGGTGGGTATAAAATAGGGTGTAGAATATAATTATCACAGAATTTAAACACATTGATGCAAGCCCTAATCCCGTTTGAAGTTTTGGTAAGAATTTCCCAAGTGGGCAAAATAAAGAAGACATCAACGGAATTATGACTATCATATTCATTCATAATTAATCATAGGGTTTCATGGCTCGACGAGTGGGTGTACATAATCTCCATCCAACAACTCATGTAATCATAACGTTAATTATTCATTATCACACATAAATCTTTTGTGCGCATACATATCATGATCATAATCGTACATATACACCTTTTTTCTCCGGGTGGTGGACGGGTTTGCAGGGCCCGACCACCTAAACAAATCATTGTGGCTAATGAGGTACATGAGTCCTTAAAAGCCCAGATAGCCGTTCCTCGTCAAAACTCCTTAACGAGGTCAGTTTCTTCGTAATTAGGTTAGAACTAGTGTATGGGATCACTGTCGGCCCTTGCCTCCCCGGATGGCCACATACACTAAGTCCCTGGGCCCGTGCTCATAACATGCTCTCGCCAAATCATAGGTAGAGTTCATAAACAAAGGCTTACGTTTGAAAATCATTTACTCAAGAAAAGACTCTATATGAGTATAATATACATTTTGGTTTAAAATTTTAAACATTGGATGTATATACGGTCATTTTAGCTAATAGAAGAGAAACCCACCTTTTCGAATCAAAAGAGAGGCACAAGTAACTCAAGGCTCGCCTCCGCCTCCGACCGTACCCAAATCTGTGCAAAAGAAAATGTATGAGACTCAAAATGACCAATTATGACGCACGACATGCTATGTTCATGATATGTGGTGCATAACGAATAAAATGATGCCATGAAGTCATAAGATCGCTCAATTCAATTGACAAGTGCAAGTATAGGCATTACATGAAGATTTCATATTCATTGAAATTGATATTTCATTCATTTCGTACCAAAACAAGTCAAAAAGTTCATACAACGATCATATTACATACATTAACGTGTAAATAATTCATATAAGCCAAATTATTAGGAAAGAATAGTCATTTAGGGTTCACAAGTCAAGCAGCAAAGTGTTCATGTACGTTATAAAGGAATAAGGATACATTCATGAATTTTTATCACACACAAGATAACACCTTATATGACATGTTAATGAAGTGTATGAACCGAAAATGAGTTGATAAATCCATGCAAAATAAGTTTGATTTTCGAAATCATGCATGCCAGAGGTGAGGGTCGCGGCCGCGACCCATTTTCTTCATGAAATGGTAGCGGCCGCTACCTCATTTATTTTCGGAATTTTTTTTGAATTTTCAAGATCTCGAAACAAGGCTAAATTTGGGTAGAGACCATGACTGAAAATCAACGTGACGCATGCGGAGCAAATATGAGAGTAAGTCGCGGTTGCAACCAAGATTGCTCTTGGCGCAATCGCGGCCGCGACACACATTTCCAGTAACAATTTCACGGCCAAAACAGGGGAAAAAAGTATAATGCTTCAACCAATTCATGACCAACAAACTAAGGCAAGTTAAGGCAACAAAAACTCAGCAAATACCCCTCAATTCAAGCATAAAACCGAAGCAACAAGTTCATACATGATCAAGGAAGGAATAAGTTCAAAGTCATCCATTTTCTTGCAAAGTTCATTAATGAAAACCAACTAAATCCTCAACTACCCAACTAATTCGGTCCTTACAAATAATAATGTATATAAAATGTTCATTTATAATGCATCAAACTCAAGGAAAACACATGGATTCATCCACAACTTCAAAATATGATCAAACCCTTTCTATTCACATATCTCATCAATGCATGCTCTTCAATCCATCAAATTCAGAGATTAAGCACTCCAAATAAAGAGTGAAAAACATAATCCTGGACTTACCTTTCAAGTATGGGAAGAGATGATGTAGGATTGAGCTCAAATGGTTAAAGAGGAATAGTATTTTTCTTTTCCTTCAAGGGTGTCTCGGTTTCCAGCAGTTTTTGGTTAAGTGTGGGAGTGAAAAGTCTAATGAGAGTTAGGATATCTGATCAAGAGTTAAGAGAGGGTTAAGTAGGAAAAAGTTTTACCTAATTTGGATAACTATAGTTCAAGTTATGGTTAAATAAGTGAAGGGTGGTCATTTTGGGAGAGATTGCAAGTTCCTGGTGAAATTCAAAGGTCCAAACGAAGTCCGAAAAATATGAGGCTTGGCTCATCGAACCCCAATCGTCGATATGAGTCGAACGAAGTTGACGGAACTCAAATCTGAGTTCCCGAGCTCAAGATATCACATACAGAACCAAGGGTGCGCTAATTGCTCATTTGCCCCCATTTTGGATTCCAAAATTAAAATAAATTCAAAACTCAATCAAATAAATCCGAAACGTAAAATGAGCATATATTTACACGTTCATAACACGCATACCTTCAACATATCAAATTTACACAAAATTCAAAATTCAATTCATATAGAAACGGCGCACAATCAATTTATGTATAAACCATAACATTAAAGAATTCATGATATTCATTTCAAATAATTTCATATAATTAAAGAATTTAACTATTAAAAATAAGAACAAAATATATGAATGTATAATTAAATGAATTTAAAAGCGTAAATAATTATCACACAACTCATACCTGTGCGACTGAAAAGTCGGGGCGTTATATTTACACACCACACACGTCCGTTCAGGGAGGCAGAAGCCTACCCCAACGCTGAACGGCGTTGCAAGGAAAAAAATACTCCCCACAAACAACCGTTTGTTACGTACGCTTGCTTGCGGGCGTCTCCCGCAATCTCTCCGGCACCCTTGCGGGTTATGTGCGGGTGACGGCTGCGCTTCTCACCTAGGGTTTTCGGGCCCCGTTTATCGTTTCGTGTTTTCCAAGTTTCGTGAAATCCTTAATTTTGAAAATTTGATTTTAGAATTATAAAATTATTTATTTGAAATAATTATAAAATTTGGGATTTTTGGGAATTAAAGTCAAGTTCTTATTTTTCGAGAAAATTGAATATCACTTTGAATGATATTTTGACAAAAATTTAATTTTGAATTAAATGAGGTTTTGTCATGATCCGAAGTTCGATATTGAATAAATTCTTGAATACTGAACTAATAATCAAATTACTTAAGTTAGTTGTAACTTGAAGTCAAGGGAATTTTAAATTTAATTAGTAAATTTAAATTTAAACGGAAGCATGCTAGTTTAGGTGATCATGGGTTAGTCTTATATATGTTTTAAATTCTGCACATAGATGATTTCAATTGGGGTCGGAGCCCCATAGTTACGTTATTTCAATTGCGGTTGGAGCCCTACTTATGTGCGTACTGTTATGTGTGTATTATGTGGCTTTCCTCATTATTGTTTTTGGTCCGGGGTGTGCCCCATGTATTTGTCTATGGCCAATATGAAGATTGAGCCATATTACTTTATGTTAAGAGAGTAGAACTTAGGAAGTGAGGATTTTTCTTTTCATTTTGGAGACAAGCACCCAAGGAGCAAGAAGGATCCACAAGGAACACTTGAAGAACGGTGGGTATAAGAGAAGACCCTTCAAAATGTTTACGAAGATTTCTATTAATGTAATAGATAGGGTTTTCCATTAAATTCTGCACCCCTATGTGATATGAACTGTCTTATATTGCATGAATGTTAGAACTAGAGATTATGGAGTGGCTCCAATAATCGCATATAAGATAGGATACCCATGATCATCTCATAATTAGTATCATGCTAGGACATGTTATTTGCTAATAGCTTCTGTGATGCACTTTATGTGAAACAACATTAATCAAGACAATTAAAATTTAGATAACATTGTATGTTGGTGAGGTCATTCCGGATAACCCTCCGAAAATTCGAAAATCCCATTTAAATATTGAGCAACTTAAATAAATAGGTGTTTTATCACGGTAATAAAATTTCTAGCAGTCCATCAACAGGATTTAGGACTTAATAAGTGAAACTAATTGCTGTCTCACGAGTCGTGAGGTAATTAGTGTAGATTATTAATTCTAGTTTCCTGATTAATCACTTTAAGTAATTAATATTTCTTGACCATTTTAGAACGGGCGATGTCTCATGAGTCGTGGGTCGTTCCGGACTAAGTTTGGTTGAGATCTTATGATTGATAGGTCCTGCTCAACACTAAAGTATATATGGATGTCTCATGAGTCGTTGGTCCATGATTGAAAGATTAGTGATGCAAAATATTACTAGGAATTCCATGGGGATAGAATCGGCAAGTAGTACCTACCTAAAGATTCTTAGACCTTTGGATGTCTCACGAGTCGTGGGTCTAAAACTGAGAACTCTTGGGATCATAGTACCCATTGAAAAAATAAGTTTCATCTAAGGTCGTTAGGGATTTATAGACCTTCTTAAAACAGTGGGAGAACATGTTTTTAAAGACCTTGATAATATGTATAATCGTTATTATTCAGCATGCTCATGATTTCTCTGTTTTTCATTTAGGTTGTAGTTCTGTGATTCTCTATAATTGAAATGGCAACTAAAAACCCTCTAGTATCCATCCTCGAATCAAACAAGTTGACGGGGCCCAATTACTCTGATTGGCTTTGGAATCTAAAGATCGTTTTAGATTCTGAAAGGAGAAGATATGTTCTCTTCGAAGGAGAGCCTGTCACTTAAGGAGAGGCTTCGACTCGGGCCAAAAGAGAGGTGATTTTGAAATGGTCTGAAGACAATCTTCAAGCCTGTTGCTTCATGTTAGCAAACATGTCTCAGGACATGCAAAGGCAACACGAGTCAATGGAAAACGCTTGGGAGATTTATGACCATCTCGAGCTATTGTACCGCCCCAAAGAGCGTGTTTTAAGGTACAACACCTATAAGGAGCTCTTTCATCGCAGAATGAAAGAAGGTACAAGTGCCCATGAGCACGGTCTCATCTTTCTTGCTTTGAACGAGAAACTGACCTCCATGGAAATGCCACTGAGTGAAGAACTCGTTGTGGAATTGTTGCTCGCATCACTTCCACCATCATTCAATCCTTTCGTGCTGAACTTTAACATTAATCATCCTCTTGCTACTGTAGCTGAGCTGATTAGTCAACTTGTGACTGTTGAAGACATGATCAAGTAGGATCACAAAGTAATGATGGTCACTTCCTCTTCTAAGCCTTCTAAAGGCAAAGGGAAGAAAGTTCCCAGGAAGAAGGGATCTCTTAAACCCAATGGAGGGCTTAAAAAGAGAAAGGCCAAGAACAAAAGAGATCAGAGAGAGGACGTTTGCCACCATTGTGGCAAGAAAAGGCATTGGAAGAGGAACTGCCAAGAGTACAAGGATACTCTAAAGAAAGGTGCGTTTATTGTTGAAGTAAATCTATCTATTGATTCTAATTCTTCGGTACTAGATGCCAGCTGTGGAGCTCATATGTGTAATAATCTACAGATGTTAAATGAGGTTTGGTAACTTGAAGAAAGAGAATGCTTCTTGAAGGTTGGGAATGGATCCAGCGTTCAAGCTCAAGCCATTGGGACGTGTAGATTAGATTTAGGTGCCTTTACTTTAGTTTTGAACAAAGTCCTTTATATACCCTCTATTATTTGTAATATCATTTCCATTCCAATACTTGATTGTGAAGGTTTTGAGACTTTTTCTAGAAATGAAAACTTTTAGCTTAAGAAGAATAAAACTTCCGTTTTACTTGGTACATTATCTAATGGACTTTATACAACTAAAGACACTAATATTTTGAATATACAACAATTAAACAAACACAAAAGAGATGACAAGATCTCGGCTTCTTTATGGCACGCGCGTTTAGGGCATATTTCCAAAGATAGGATTGCTATGTTAACTAATTTAGGATCATTCTATGATAATGGACTGAAAGAGTTAACTCATTGTGAATGATGTCTTAAAGGAAAAATGGCCAAAACTCCCTTTAATGGTAAAGTGGAATGTGCCACTAAAGTATTGGATTTAATCCATACTGATGTTTGTGGACCACTTAGTGTAAGTACGAGAAACAATCATCAGTATTTTATAACCTTTATAGAAATTCGTTTTGGTTATGTGTACTATAAATCAGAAGCCTTTTGAGAAATTCTTGGAATTTCAAAAGGAGGTCACAAGATTAAGACACTTGGATCTAATCGAGGTGGCGAATATCTGTACCCAAAACCCCATTTGAAATGTGGTTTGGCAAAATCCCTAATTATTCTTACTTAAGAATTTGGGGTTGTCCTACTTGCGTGAAGAGGACAGTGGGAGATAAGCTTGAAGCTAGATCAAGCTTGTGCAACTTCGTGGGATATCCTAAAGAGTCAATAGGATATTATTTCTAAGATCCTCTTGAAAAAAAGGTCTTTGTGTCAAGAAATGCTACTTTTCTTGAGGACTGGTTCCTTAAAGAAACGAAGGGCAAGATCACAGAACTTGAAAAGGTTCGAGACCAAGGTCCCATGCAAAGTTTGAAGACTAATGTCCCTCAGCCAATCGCAGAGAGTGATACACGCGAAAATCCTCCTCTAGTAAGATATTCTAAATGCATTCCTAGACAACCAGAGAGATGGTATGGTTTTCTCCACTAAACATCTCAAATGGATAACGATCCATTAACTTATGAGGAGGCACTATTAGATTCGGATTCTAAACTGTGAAAAAAGGCAATGAAATCCGAAATGGATTCCATGTACTTGAATCAAGTTTGGACCTTGGTTGATCCACCTGATGGGATCAAGCCCATAGGGTGTAAATGGATATATAAGCGCAAGTTTAGAGTAGATGGAAGTGTGGCAGCCTTTAAAGCAAAATTAGTTGCTAAGGGCTTTACTCAAAGACCAGGTGTAGTCTTTGATGAAACCTTCTCACCGGTTGTAATGCAGAAATACATTCGAATCTTGCTTGCCATTGCAACATATTATGACTATGACATATGGCAAATGGATGTGAAAACTGCCTTTCTCAATGGAGATGTTGACAAAGACATTTAAATGGAGTAACCTATGGGTTTCACATTCAGTGGGAGCGAACAAAAGGTTTGTAAGCTCCAATGATCAATCTACGGATTGAAACAAGCTTCTAGGAATTGGAACATTCAATTTGATGAAGCGGTCAAATTATTTGGCTTTATTCAAAATCTAAATGAGACCTGCTTGTACAAGAAAGAATTGGAAACCTCGGTTCAATTTCTGATACTTTATGTAGATGACATCCTCCTCATTCGGAATGCGAAGGATGACATGAAAGTAACCAAATCTTGGTTATCGAACAAATTTGAGATGAAGGATCTTGGTGATGCATCCTACATTCTCGGGATAAAGATCTATCAGGATAGATCTAGGAGATTGTTAGTATTATCACAGTCGGTTTACATAGACAAAATACTAAAGCGATTTAGTATGGAAGATTCCAAGCGTGGGAAACTTCCAATGGGCCCGGGAACTGTTCTTTCGAAGACGCTGTCTCCCAAGACTGAACTTGAAAAGTCCAGGATATCCAAAATTCCTTATGCATCAGCAATAAGAAGCATAATGTATGCAATGCTATGTACTCGACCGGATGTGGCATATGCACTCAGCGTGATTAGCCGATTCCAATCTGACTCTGGTGAAGGTCACTGAACGGCTATAAAGAACATCCTTAAGTACTTAAGAAGAACTAAGGATTTATTCTTGGTTTACGGAGTCCAACAAGATCTTGTCATTAGAGGATACTGTGATGCAAGCTTTGCATCGGACATGGATGACTTTAAATCCATTTTAGGATATATATTCTGCCTGAATGGCAGAGCAGTGAGTTGGAAAAGTTCCAAGCAAGCGACCAGTGCAGATTCGACCACTGAGGCCGAATACTTAGCGGCAAACGATGCAGCTAAGGAAGGTGTTTGGGTAAGAAACTTCATCCACGAGCTGGGTGTAGTTCCTAACATTAAAGACCCCATTACAGTGTTTTGTGACAACACAGGGGCGGTTGCTCAAGCAAGAGAACCAAGATCAAACCAAAGGACCAAGCACATTTTGAGGAAGTATCACTTAATCCGTGATATAATCAAGAGAGGAGATGTGCAAATTCAAAGGGTCACATCGACAGAGAACATGGCGGATCCACTTACAAAAGCCCTTAGTCAACAAGCTTTCGAAGGACATCTTCAGAAGATGGGACTTAGATTAGCACCTGAATGGCTTTGACGGACAAGTGGGAGATTATTAGGAATAGTACCCTTAAAGCAGCTTTTATGCTTTACTATCTCCTTGTAAAATCACAAAGAGTCTTTGAATAAAGAACGAGATGATTTTGTTCATAGGCAATCACTTCTTTATGTGCTTATTTATGTCTGTTCGGGTTGACTATGATTTGCATGTTTTGAACTCCCCTAATCCGATGAGGCCATTAAGAACTTTGCCCTTATGGGAACGGCACATGAAACAAGTTCTTAACTCCAAAGGTAAGGATTAGAAACTTTTCTACATCGACGAGTCGGACAGACAGTGGGAGTGTCGACCAGACTCCGTTGAGACTTCCTTATGTGATTATGTGCTTTTGAAGGATCATTCAGTTTCATGGAATGATAAGTGCATACGATGATGCGTTCATAATACATAAGGGTGATTATTACAAGAACTTCATCACTAAGATGTCCCGCGTGAGGACATTCCTAAATGGGAAAGGAAGTCTCCTAGAAACTTCCAGATTAGGAAATATCTCACAGGTCAATGACGTGATTAATAATCCTTAGACTTGAGATTCTTTAATTTCCCATATGAGCTAACTCTGTAATCTTTGATATAGGCTCAAAAGGGTATCGCCATATAGACACCTGAACCACGGCCTATGTTGGGATTATACAAGTGGTATATGTAGAATTAGTAGAATCGATAAATGACTTACACTTGTTAAGAACAAGAATGATCTCTTACTGATTGAGTTGTTTGTAGTCCATTAAATATTACACCCTTGGCCAAGGTGGATGAAAGATCAAGATAGCAAGAAATTGGGGTTTTTGTGGATTGAGATCTAAATGGATATGAAACGAACTTAACTTTAAAGATCAAGAATATTGAGACTCTGAGCATATTCCCATGCCTTAGTTCTTGATTGAGAGATGGAGTTGTAGGAGGATCGTATTTCACTGATTGTCATTGACTGAAAGATTTTTCGATTCATTTCGTTATTCGGCTAGGGGTCACACACCCATTGCTAGATTACGGAAGTATGATATGTGAAGTGATTAATTAATTATGGGAATTAATTAATTACTATCACTGATAATCGAATAATGAACCTAAAGGGTCACACACAAATGCCAAAATCCGAGGGTTATGGTAGGATGTTAATTGGATTAACGAAGGATCAAATCGTTGATCGAAAAGGAGATGGAACACGTGGGCATTGCCACGTGTCACGCACAGGTGGCTCGTACGTGGCTCCAAACGTATAATTATATTTCACGTGAATTCTTTTCTAGAATTAATTTATTAAATTGAAATTAATTAATTTTTGTTTTTTAATTAATTATTTAATTAATTGTTAAGACTATTCTCAAATTACTTAACCCAATAAATAATTAATTGGGAATTAAATTATTTATTGAATATTAACTTTTGACATTAATTAGTAATGGTCGAATAGTAAAAACTCCCTATTGTAGGAGAGATAAAGCATCTCTTGCTAGACTTGGAGAATAAGGTAAGACCTTATTATTCCAATTAAATTAATAATTAAACTAGTTAATTAGTGAGCAAGAAAACAAATCCCATTGGGACTTGGAAAATATAAGGGGTTCGAACCACCCCACTGTAAATAAAGGGGTTGGGGCTTCTCTTATTTTTCAGACCAACATTTTTTAAGCGTTATGTTTTTGAAAAAAATAAAAGAAAAGTTTTCAAAGAAAATTATCCTAGCCAAACACAAGCTATAGAACTAGCATTCTCACTCGCTTGATCGTGTTCTAGGACTGGTGTGGATACACTTTGGAGGAATGCCTTCTTTGGGATCTAATCGAAGGACGTTCGAGGGACTTTCCACTTGAAGGTTGTTTGTTAGGCGGTAACAAAATCAAAAGAACGCTTCAATTAACATGAGTTTCTTGATACACCTTACGATACGATACAAACACTGCAAGTCTTTTAGATCTTCTTGTGGAAAATTTTTAAACTTCCTCTGCACATACTCTACTGTTTTCCAATAGTTTCATGTTAATAACATATAATAAGAACACATAACACATCATATCATATCAACTCATATTCATTCATAAGCGTAAAACATGTTAGGATGAAGATTGGGGAGGAAAAAGGCAAAAGAAAGGAACTAACGGAACAAAAGACCACAAATACAGAGCAGGGGGTGAATGACTGTTCAAAGGCCCCCCATTTACACACCACACACGTCCATTCAGGGAGGCAGAAGCCTACCCCAACGCTGAACGACCTTACAAGGAAAAATAATACTTCCCACGAATAGTAGTTTGTGGCGGCAGCTCCTAAACTTAGAGCTACACCAAACGGCCATGCATAGCAGCCCCCTTTAAGCCCTGAACGGGCATGCATAGGGGCAGGAGAGAAGCACCAAATTCAGCCATTTTCATGGTTGAACGAAAGGAAAAACGCAGGGGTAGCAGTGGCAGCAACAAAGGACAACAAATCCCATCTCAAAAACTCACCTAAATGTATGAAATAATCCTTTAAAACATGAATACATACTTAGGGTCAACAATTAGGCATGAAACAAGGTATTGAACATGTTGCCATTAACATATTTTCAAGCTCCATTCATGGTGATTCATGCAAGCTTCAAGCAACAACTAAAATTCCACCAAAAACATATCATACATGACACATACACCACATCTAGGGCAAATTATTCAAGATTCATGTCGTGGATTCAAATTTCATATAGAAGGCACTATTTATCATCTTACTCATAAGAGTACACACTCATGGATTTAAGATGCGAGTGTGGTAGCCAACAGGGGTTGGTCAAGTGGTTTGAGGGTTCTTTCTCGAAGGCAAGGTCCCGGAATCGAATCCCTTGGACCACGTGGGTGTGTGTGTTAAAAAAAAAAAAACAAAAAAAAAAGATGCGAGTGTGGTATTAAAAGAAAGTTCATACCACGAGGAGTCGGAATCTTACCTTGGATTGTCGGAGAAGTGAAAGATGGAGATAAACTTGAGCTTTGAAGGTGGAATGGGGCTAGTGCTTGGAGCTTCCTTCTCTCTTCTCTTGAAAGGGGATGAATGTTTTGTTAAAATAGGGAGAAGAGGGTTTAGTTTCAGCCCTAAAAGGGGCTGAAATGGGTCGGGTTCAAGTAATTTGATCCATTTGGATCGGATTTTAAAGCAAGGAGGGTTCAAACGGCTTCAGAAAAATACGAGGCTAGATCCGTTGGACTCGAATCGTCGAAACGAACCCATATGTGGAGTCAAAATTTGAATCTGAATTCTTGAGCTCAAGTTATCTGAAAAGGACGTCAAAATACCCTAATTGTAATTTGGGCCCTAAACTGTTAAAAAGAACCGAATAGGGCTTGGGCCTATTTTCAAATCCACCCGAAAACATCATATATCACATAACTAAGTGCAAACAACCATTACTTCAAGTATATCATATATTCATCATATATGACATGCGTATTCAAAGCTAAACGAGTTAAATTCAAAAACATATTTCAAATAGGTCAAACTCACGTAATTTAATCAAACACGTAAGTCATGTAGCACAAGGTATTCGTATAAGAACATAAATAAATAATAAAAATGAGCATTTAGCTCACTCGTGACGTCATACCTGTACGAACGGATGTGCAAGGGGTCATATATAACTGAGTGAGAGGCTAAAACACGCACACTACATATGTATAAGGAGCACAACACATTTAAAGAGTTAATATTCATGAACCGGGGATAGTTTTTTCACACCAAAACATTTTACCCATGATAATACATATAGGGATTTTATAAACAAAACATATCTTAACCGAAACAAAGCATATCAAAACATAATATCCAAAACGTATCATATTATAACTTATCATAATGTATCTTATCTTAATTTATCTTATCAAAACGTATTCCAAATTTTATCTTAATTAATGAGTCTTTCCCCGTTTCACAAACCATAGCAAACATATCATAAAGCTCAACTGTAGCACCCCGGAGCGCAGAGCACTACACCCCCCGCACCATAACCTGACACGTGTAACGAAATAGAGACTCCGCCCACGCATCAAGCTACGGCGAACGGGTGACAAACAAAATCACACCTAAGCTAGGCGGTCTAGACCCTTATTCTGAGTGCGCAACAAAATCATAATACATGCGGAAGCAACAGGATTATAAACATACCTACATAAAATCCAACTAATTGAAATAAATACATGATATACAAACAAGCCCATCCCGGGCCAAATAAATTTTACAAATTCATAAGTTAGAAATCATATACGTATTCATACTTTATACGTAGTACCTAAGCGGAAAGTAAAGATGCGGTATGCAAAAGACTCGAACTAAGACTCAAATAACTCAAACGAAAGCCGCCTAGCTCGAACCAACCCTGCACTTGCAAACTCAAAGAAACAAAAGGGGAAAAAGAAGATAACGAGGAGGGGGTCAGTCCTAAAGACTGGTGAGGAGGCTAACACACTCACACGTACATATACATAAAGCAGAGCATATTGAAAGTTAGAAGGTTCATGAACCGGGGCGTGGTTTTTGCATTCTAAAACATTTTAGCCCGTGATACTAGGTATAAAGAAAAGAGTTATGGCCAAAGGCTAAAAACAACCAAAATTTAGTAATTAATAGTCCAATCCCGTTTCATGAACAAGTTCGCAATCAAAATCCCACAACTCAGCGAGTACGAGTCTCAGACCACCTAACTCCTTCCATAAGAAAATTGGGAATCGTAATACAAACACACATACCTCTTCTCCGGGTGATGGAAGGGCGGCCCACCCTAACCATCGATCTTATGTCAGGGTCGTAAGTTTCATGACACTCACACCCGAGGATTCCATCCCCCACTAACCTACTAGGGGGTTCCGGGTTGATCCTATAAGTTGGAGACCGCACTCGGGAGTTACCCGACGGCCCGACACCGTCCCGGGGCTCCTTTGCACAAATCTCCGGGCCCTTCTGATTGTTAAAATTGTTCTAAATTTTCAAAATCAGACTTATCTTTTAGAGTCATAACTCGCTAGTTTCCAATACACACACACCAACCCTTTTTCAAAATAAATAAACAAAAAAATATAACTTACGTATACATAAAAGCGTTTTTCAAAGGTCCATAACAAATGGGCCAATTCCCACAAAATACGTATCAAACACATATCTAAATACATATATACATATCTAGGTCTCTTGTGGGCTTAAAACACATTTAGGGTCATAGGTCATAATAACTAAAAGAAAGACCTCACCTTGTCGACCAAACCGAACGAAGCAACTCGAAAGAAACCTAAAGGGCCTCCTCGACTCCCACGGGACAAAGCTCTGAACAAAACAAACGCCAAAACATACTTAGACTCAAAATGTACCACGTAGACGCTCAGTAAATGCATATGGATGAAAATGATGCAATGCACTTCATAAAATTCATACTTAGGCACATTGGAGCAAATAACGAAATATCCCACAATTAATCCAAGGAACAAACTTTTCATACGTCAAATGAATCCATATTAAGTAATAATTTACACAATTCAGGTCAAATAAATTCATAAATTTCATGCATACACGTAGGAAGGCATAACAAATGTATTCTTGCCATGTATCACGTAAAATCCGTATCAAATAAATCCATAAAATTAATTCAATATTTATAACATAGAATATAACATGTCTACATTCTCATGAATCAAAATAAACAAATAAGAGGCATAGGAAAGTAACTAAAGAAGTAAGAGAGCCATACACGCGCAATCGAATCATTAAGACCCTATCAAGTAAAATATTCAAATTGAATTACATAAAATTCATATTAATTAATTAATAACTAAATACATGTCATATATATACTAAATATATATACATACACATGTAACTTACAAGGTTTACAAATAATAATATATATATACACACGTACTTACTACAATAATTCAAACAAAATTGCTTGCATGCATTCCTAATCCAACCATTAAATACATATAATATATATATATATATATACAATATATACACATGCAGCTACATAAACGAGATGAAAAAACATTGCATGGAAATAAATAAAAGTTTCAGGTCGAAGTATGGGGAAAAAAGGGTAGCGGGCGCGACCCAAAATGACCTTCCCGTGGTCGCGCCCGCGACTGCGTGCAACAGTCGCAGAAATGGAGCAGAACAGCCCCTATTTTCATCCTATCTTCAAGCAGCAGCAGCGGGACACGAAAGGCAAAGAAGGCAACAATAAAACAACAGCTAAAACAAGGAAAATGAAGCAGTAAACAAGGCACAACAGTAGCAACAAAAGGCACGCACCAGCAAGAAGCAATTCAGTCCCAAAGCTCCAAAAGAAATCAAGTTGCAGCCATGGTATGTAACACCCCAAGCGGTGGGGCATCACACCCCCGCACTATGACCCAACACGTGTACGAAATGGAGAGTCCGTACACGTACTAAGTCACAGCGAACGGGTGACAGCCAAAAACGCACCCACTGGCTAGGCGGTATCTAACCCTGTACAAGTGAAAGAATGCAAAACATGACAGCGGAAGCGATACAAAATGGCAACTTTCAAAACCTTAAATCAGCAATCATAAATTCATATATCCAGAAAGTTAAACAACATCAACCTAAACGGGTTCAACTAAACAAGGCAACCTGTCCTACCCTACCCCCGAATAACTATACAACAAAACGGGTTCAACTGGCCCTAGAAACCTGTCCCGATCAAACATATAAACAAACGGGTTCGACTAATCTAAGTACCTGTCCTAACCTGTCCCGAATTCTAAACATTTAAATTATAAATGCAACCTGCACGAAACACATCTTATACAAAATTTACAAACATATTTCAAAACAAATTGCTTAACAAACTAAACGAACAGACCCAAACATGACAGACATGACACACTGCCGCCTAACACGAACTCCAACGCGAACCCATACCAAAACCTGCACACTAGAAATATAAACGGGGAGGGGTCAGTCCAAAGACTGAGCGAGGGGTTAACACACGCACGCTATACATATATATAGAGCACAGTACAAAGTAGAAGCAATATTCGTGAACCCAGGGGTTAGTTTTTGCACGCCAAAATATTTTCCTATGATAGTATACTTATAGGGGCTTAAAATCAAACAAACAAATCTTAACTCAAACGTTCTTAAAACATAAGTTCAGATTCATGCAGACTTAACACACATATCAGAGCATATCTTATTAGTTTAAAATTATATCCATTTTTATCTTAATTTAAGAATCTACCCCCGTTTCACGAACTTATGACAGATGGACAGACAGAACACACTTACTCATATCAGAACAAAACTCATAAAACAATCCCACTTGCACACCATTGGGGAAGAGAGGTGCCCCTGTCAACCCACCACAGAACGAAACATGTGAACCGGAGGATCCCGCCCGGTTCCTTTGACGGCCATGCCAAAATGCGCTCCGTCGGCATAGGAGAACTAAGTCTCCCGTTGGTGGAGAAGTGCACAGGGGTCGTAACCGGGGACCCCATGGTCGTCCTGGGTCTCCCTTACCCACAATCTCCGAGGACCATCACACAGATAAATAGACATATATCGGAAACTTAACTTGCCACACACAGACAGACAGACATATCTCATGCATAACGTGCTTATTATATCACACGTACATATCACACACACTGACCTCGGAATCATAACAGAACTGAAACAAAGCATACATAGGCTCATACATAGCGTTTCGTATTTTCAAATCAAATCGTATGACAAAACCAGCAAAATACGTACTTCGCACATATCTACATATACATAAGGCTTATAAACCGCATGCATTCGAAAACGAGCACGTTGCAATAGGGTATAACTATATCCTAACCTCACCAGGTACCAAACACAGCCGAACACAAAGCAGATGGTCCAACCCGGAACCTGCACGACTCACTTGTCACCACCCCGGGTGCACCTGAACCAACTGAACACACAAACACAACACAGGGCTCAGACTCAACTTAGACAACCACACAGAGACGCACGACAATGTTCAAGCACTTACGAAATGCAATCTCATAAGCAGACTTTACATATTACATTTCATACAAATTCACACGTATTACAAAACTAAACAAATCGTGATAGCATGCTTCGAGTTTTAAATAAATCCCACGAGGTTTCAAAAATTACACAAACACCCCCTCTAATCTAATCAATTAGCATAAATTCAGTAAATCGGGATTCAATTTACAAATTACAAAGTCCATACTTGTCATATTTCATATCATACATGATTTCATACACATAGGAGTACATTTCGATCGACGATTCAAGCAATTAGCAATTAAAACAATTAATTCCAAATATTCAAGTTATACAAAATAAATCACAACAAATCAACCGGACATCCGATTGACGAACGGAAAGTGGCGTTGGACTTACCACGACAAAAGGAACTCGCTGTACGAAGGGCGTCGAAATGCCGCCTCCGGAACCCACCGGACCTCCATGTACAGCCTCCGGACCACCACCACCGGTGGTCGGAAAATTCCCCGGAAGGACAGAAACGTACGCCTCGGCCTGCTTGACAAAAGCCCTCAACCAATTTCAGAAAATACCAAGCACACCGGATTTCGTTGACGAAAAACCGAACTAAAATCCTAGTACGAAAACTGAAATTAAATACAAACCGTTGAACGAATATAAAATCTGGACATACGGTTGGAAAGCCCATAATGAGCCCTACGAAAGCCCCATAGCCAAACCCCGGAAAAATCATCGGAAAACTGGACCACCGGTCCAGCCCCGGTTCGCCACCGGTTCACCGCCGCCGGCCGGTTCTCGAGTCGGGGCCAATGCCATCCGCTAGTTTTCGTCGTTCTAAGCAACTTTTGTAAAGGCTCCACCACCAAAACCGGTCGGAAAAGGGCCCTACGCCGCCGTCGAAGGATTTCCGCCGCGCCACCACCGATTCCGCCTCGCCACCACCGATTCCGCCATCTACAGCCCCCGGTTGCTCGATCTGAGGTCGGAAATGGAACGGGAAGGGTAAAAAACGTAGGGTAGGGTAGAGATTGGCCGGCGAAAGCCGCCGGAACGTCGCCGACGAAATGGTGGCGCCACCCGCCAATTTCAGGCCGCCTTTGCACCCCTGTCGGTCTTCGATTGGCCATGATCTTGGTACGGTTATGACGGGCTCGTCGAATAGATAAATTTAAACTATTGAGTCGTCGAATTCCGTCGAGAAACGAGGGAGAACGGGCATGTGTGTGAAATCATACCTTCATTGTATGAACAGTACCTCCGCGAGAGGAAGACGATGCAGGAAGGCTGAGTCTGATCGTTTGGCACGAATTACGAGGATTCGGGGTATATATCTCGGGTCCTCGTACACAAAAACGGTCGGAAGAACGGGCTAACGAAGTCAGAATTGGGCAAACTCAGAGTCTACGGACTCGTCTCGATGCCCTGAACACGTTGAATGGGTCAAAAGGTCGAAAACTCGATCGAACGAGAAATGACCAAAAGACCTCTAAAAAGAGAAATTACAAAGGGGCCCCTAAACTCTAAAAGAGTTCAAAATAGGGCCACGAAAAATATAAAATCACATAATTAAACACATTAAAAGGTTGGAACGTGGCGTACCTTATAAATCGGATGAACGGGATGTTACATGGTAGATCCATATAGACATCATATAATTCAAATTCAAGTCCATAAGTGTCTAAAGGGAGCTAGAGTGATCATATTTCATGCATTAAACCTCAAGAAATCTGAAAATAAAAGCATGAATTCAAGAACTGAGATTAAACCTAACTATTCATCATCTTCTTCATATCATGCTCAAAACTCAATGAAAATCAGCAAAATGGGACTTAAATGAAAGGCAAGAAGATGGAGAATAAGAATTCGTTCATACCCTTTCGAATCGGAGAAGAATCGGAGAAGGAACAAGCTCAAAATCCTTCAAGTAAGAATAGTGTCGAGAATCCCCTTCTTTTCCTCTTTTCCTCCAGCTCTCTTGGTTTCCTTGGGGTTTGGGCCAAAATTACTGAGGTTGGGAGATAATTTTATTAGTTGGGGCTATTTAGGTTCAAGAATCGGGTTATTTGGTCAAGAAACGAATAAGTTATGGCCAAAACCGTAAAAGGTGGCGAATCTGCGCGAGGTTCACGTTTCGGGCAAGTTTCGAAGGTTCAAACGGGTTTAGAAAAATTCAAGGTTAGGTTCCTTAGCTCTCAAATCTTGTTACCAGTCCGACGCCTCTTCCATAATTCGTATCCAAGTTCCCGAGCTTAAGATGTAAATTTCGGAACACAAGACGCGCTAAAACAAGCTAGGCCCTCGAGTCCCCAACAAATAAAATATGGTGCGTTGCCATATCAAACAAGTCCAAAATTGTAAAACGAGCACATAGACAAATTTATAACAGATATAATTCATGCGTGGTAAGTTATCACAAAAATCAGAAATAAATTCGAACTTAAACGAATTAAAAACTAGTTTTAAAAGGTTAAAACATTCAAATATTTAATCATATAATTATCAAATAATTAAATTAATTCAAGAATAACATTTAAACATTAAAATAAACATATAATTACATAAATAAATAATTTAAATACGCACGTAGCACTCTTGAAACAGTGTACCTGTACGGCCGAAAAACCGGGATGTTGCAACCTCCCCCCTTAAAAAGGACCTGTCCTCAGGTCCAAAGCGGGGTCTTGATCGACTCTAAACTCTGTCGAGCCAAAACCCTAGCTCACGAGCAACGAACCGCTTATAGGAGAAGCTTCCAAGAAGTCTCGATCCTCCACTTCGAATTTTGGGGTCTTCATTCCCGAACCACGAAGTTCTCGAACTGTGGTCGAACAACGAAACCATGAGAAAATAGATCAACTCATTAAAACGAGCGACCACTCAAATCTCATTGAAAACTCCTTAATCTCAGCAAACCGGACACAAAGTCCTTAGCCATTTGCTCCTACTTTCAAATAGAATTCGGAAGTAGTTGGAGAATCCTTCTGGTTCTTGATGTTCGGTCTTCAACCGATGCATATTAGACATCGCTACACTAAGTTCACAATATCCTTTCTCATGCCAACACATCATTACCGGTTCTTCAAGTCCTCAAACCATGAGTGGGATAGCTTTGTGACCCTGCACTTGTCGAGGTGTAGACCACACTCTCCCGCTGGCAACCCAAAACCAAAGTCTTCCTTTGTTCCTCTATCGTAAATGGAGTAGTCTTGAGTACCTTTGGGTCGACAAAAGTCGACGCTGAAGGCAACTTTCTTCAACCGCCTTTTCCTCTGAAACTGTGCCTCTTTCTTATCATTCGTGTTAGTGGGTTGGCAACTCTTGAGAAAGATTCACCTAGTATACCCCAGCGGCACGAGAGACTTGTTACTCTGAGGTAATTCTTGGTTCTTCTACCCGGATGCGTAGTCGGTCATACCCTTGTTAAAATCCAACTCGGCTCGTCCACGGAACTCTGAAGAAGACGAACAACTCCTCAAAGTGAGCAAAAGGGTATTTTCTTCATCAGTCAACCTCTGTAGCTCATGGTAGTCGATATTCATCCTAAAGTCCCGTTTCTTCTCCCCAGGTAGGACTAAGCACTCCATGAAGAAGTACTCAAGCGGATGAAACTACATTCTAAGAGCTCATCAACTACGTCTTAAACTCCAACATTCTAGTAAAAGCCATCCGGTAGGGAGTCCTCGAAAAGGTTAAATTTCGGCATAAAGATCACGACAACCTCAATGTCCCTATCAAGTGGTAACGAATTCCAACCTTCAAAGAAACATCAAGAGAGCCTTACTCCGATCCTTGTCTCTTCAAGCTTGGCTCGACCCTTTGGTTACCCTAAAGATGAGCCACAAAGCTTGTCGTACCGTCCCGGAATAACCAACCGCCTCAACAAAGCATACAAACGGTGTAGTCTTCGATCTCATACCCGAGAATATTGTTGAGCCCCAAAAAGGACCTCCAAAAGCAACCACCAACGCCTACGATAACACCGTACCTCACTAGGCACCTTGAGGAAAAACCACCGAGCAACCTCGGCCCTCACAACTCACAAAGCACTCCCGAACACTCAATCTTAGCCAACTCTCTGCAAGAAGAGAGTCTACACGAAAGGAAAAAGCCACAAGCAAGCAACAAGCAAGAACACACAAGTACCAAGAAACAACAACAAAGAAAAGTAGCACGAAATTAAGATAGAAGATGCATGTATGAAGTGCCATGTATACATTAGTGTACCGTGTACCATGGTGGAAGTGTCGAGTTTGGTATTAACTTCTTGTCTTCCAAAGGGTCATCTTGTGCTTGAACCGGGATCTTGAAGTCTCGATATTTGAAGTCTTCGAATTCTTGTTATTCTTCGAACAAACTCTCATCGTGTACTAAAATTCTCCACGCTCAAAACATTTCTTCATTTTCTTTTTATAAATCCCTTCCATTTGATTCGAACCTTGGCATTTTGAGTATTAAATCGGTTCCGGTGGGGAGACTTCTAATTCCTTTTTTTGAATCAAATCTTCTCCTTCTTCAGGATATTGTTGATACTTGGAATTCTTGAAGATTTTCTTGTAATTCGGATCTTCTTCTTGTACTTGATCTCAAACCGAGTCTTCATCTCACAATAGAAGAGTGAGATTCAACCCGTTATTTATCCATACCTATTAGAACCGTATCCCTTATTTCCTCGAACCAAGTATACACCGTTGGGACTTGAAGAGCGTGTTGAATTCCACCTCTATTCCCTTGAAATAACTTCGAACGTTAGAGCGATCTTCATCGCCAACCGATCTCCCAAACTCCAACCTACAATCATCCATTCTCTTCAATCATTACTCGAAATCTAAGAATTTCTTAAAGTCTTCTTATCGTTGATCTATAAGGAATGTACTTATATCAAGATTCCCTAATAACCCCCCCCCCCCCCCCCCCCAAGTTAACTCTTCCAGAAATCTTCAAATTTCAACTCCATTATGTAGAAATACTTTGAAACTCGACCTCAACCTGAATGGAAGGTATACTCCGCCTTTTCTTGGAATATCCCCGAACAAATCTTCCAAAGCCATATCATCTAGGATATCTCTTTCTCGATCTTGACATCATCACCATTAAACAATTTCGAAGGGCCAAAACTCTCTAACCCCCTCGTAGAGGAAAGATACTTGCCTTCCTTGTCATTTCCCCGGTGATATTCGTAGATATTGTGATGATATCCTGAAATAAAACACAATTTCCAAAATATCGATGCATGCAGGGTTTTGGTGCATGTCCATGTGCACAATTAATACAAACAATATCAAATAATTCACATAAATGATGTAGTCAATGCAAACAAGCACATAATCCTAAGCCGAATAACCTAGACAGACCCAACACAATGCTAGAGCTCCGGTTTTGCAACCAAGAGCTCTGATACCACTTTAGATGTAGCACCCCGGAGCGCAGAGCACTACATCCCCCGCACTATAACCTGACACGTGTAACTAAATAGAGACTTCGCCTACTCATCAAGCTACAGCGAACGGGTAATAAACAAAATCACACCTAAGCTAGGCGGTCTAGACCCTAATTCAGAGTGCGCAAAAAAATCATAACACATACGGAAGCAACAGGATCATAAACATACCTATATAAAATCCAACTAATTCAAATAAATACATGATATACAAACATGCCCATCCCGGGCCAGATAAATTTTACAAATTCCAAAGTTCGAAATCATATACATATTCATACTTTATACGTAGTACCCAAGCGGAAAGTAAAGATGCGGTATGTAAAAGACTCAAACTAAGACTCAAATAACTCAAACGAAAGTCGCCTAGCTCGAACCAACCCTGCACATGCAAACTCAAAGAAACAAAAGGGGAAAAAGAAGACAACGAGGATGGGTCAATCCTAAAGACTGGTGAGAGGGCTAACACACTCAGACGTACATATACATAAAGCAGAGCATATTCAAAGTTAGAAAGTTTATGAACAGGGCGTGGTTTTTGCATCCTAAAACATTTTAGCCCGTGATACTAGGTATAAAGAAAAGAGTTATGGCCGAAGGCCAAAAATAACCAAATTTTAGTAATTAATAGTCCACTCCCATTTCACAAACAAGTTCGCAATCAAAATCACACAACTCAGCGAGTACGAGTCTCAGACCACCTAACTCCTTTCATAAGAAAAATGGGAATCATAATTCAAACGAAAACATAATTCAAACACACATACCTCTTCTCCAGGTGATGGAAGGGCGGCCTACCCTAACCATCGATCTTATGTCAGGGTCGCGAGTTTCATGACACTCACACCGAAGGATTCCATCCCCCACTAACCTCCTAGTGGGTTCTGGGTTGATCCTATAAGTTGGAGACCATACTCGGGAGTTACCCGACGACCCGACACCGTCCCAGGGTTCCTTTGCAAAAATCTCCGGGCCCTTCTAATTGTTCAAATTGTTCTAAATTTTCAAAATCAGACTTATCTTTCAGAGTCATGACTCGCTAGTTTCCTATACACACACACCAACCCTTTTTCAAAATAAATAAACGAAAAAATATAACTTACGTATACATAAAAGCGTTCTTCAGAGGTTCCATAACAAATGGGCCAATTTCCCACAAAATACGTATCAAACACATATCTAAATACATATATACATATGTAGGTCGCATGCGGTCTTAAAACACATTTAGGGTCGTAGGTCATATTAACTAAAAGAAAGAAACCTCACCTTGTCGTCCAAACCGAACGAAGCAACTCGAAAGAAACCTAAAGGGCCTCCTCGACACCCACGGGTCGAAGCTCTAAAAAAAACAAATGATAAAACATACTGAGACTCAAAATGTACCACTTAGACACTCAGTAAATGCATATGGATGTAATGCACTTCATAAAATTCATATTTAGGCTCATTGGAGCAAATAACGAAATATCCCACAATTAATCCAAGGAACAAACTTGTCACACGTCAAATGAATCCATATTAAGTCATAAGTTACACAATTCACGTCAAATAAATTCATAAATTTGATGCATACACGTAGGAAGGCATAACAAACGTATTTTTGCCATGTATCACGTAAAATCCGTATCAAATAAATCCATAAAATTAATTCAATATTTATAACATAGAATATAATATGTCTAAATAGCTCATGAATCAAAATGAACAAATAAGAGGCATAGGAAAGTAACTAAAGAAGTACGAGAGCTATACACACGAAATCGAATTATTAAGACCATATCAAGTAAAATATTCAAATTAAATTACATAAAATTCATATTAATTAATTAATAACTAAATACATGTCATATATGCCAGAACAAGAGGAGAGCGGCGTCTCAACCCCCACACTGAAGCACCTCTCAAGTAATGGTGTGGGCCATCACTCAAGAAATACTCCAGCGAACGGCTATCTATCAGAACTATACATATACAACGATGTGGCTATGCAGCGGAAAATCAGAGTATTTTAAAACTTTTCAAAACATGTGCGTGATGGCATGTAACAAGCAAGAACATATTGATCGTGTAAGAGAGACTCGGCATATTAGAACATATAACATATTCACATATAAGTACCGATACAGCAGAGTTCAAAATATCGGTAACAGAGTAGCAGAAAGAGTATAACAAAGATACTCAAGTATTCAGAAACAAAAGTAATGCAGCCATAAAACATATGCAGGACGCAAAAGAAAGTAATACTAAGTCCTGACTGAAACAAAAATGACAATCTAGAGCTTCAAGATACCTCTAGACTGCGGCTGCAAGACCTGAAACCACGAGGCAAGAAAATGGGAGAGGTATTAGTCAAAAGGACTAAGTGAGGGAATACTTTAAAGAAAGTACTGAATGATAAAGAACTTGAACTAAAGTTCGAAACTGTTAAATGCAAAGCTTTAAAGAAGAACTCGAAACAAGTTCGGTTGATAAAACTCTTTGAATGTAATGCTGTAAAAGAATGCACGTTAAAAACATTTTCATGAATGCTATCACACGCGCACACATATGCTGTTGATGGTTCATAGTTCTTTCATGAAACGGGATAAGGGTAAAGTGAACTTTTTCAGATATGAACCACCCTTTATGAAACAGAATTTTGCCCGCAAGCTAGGCTCCTCCAACCTTACTCCAGAAAAACATGATTCGGTAGAGCATCGGACAAGGATCAACGATAATTCCACGTTTAGTAGAGTATCGGACCAAGATCAACAATAACCCCACATATAGTAGAGCATCGGACCAAGGTCAACAACAACTCCGCACATAGTAGACTATCGGACCAAGGTCAACAACAACTCTTACCAACGCATACAAACATGCACCATCCTCCACCGGTTGTCACTTCGGGTAGCTAGCCCTAGGCGACCTGTAAACATGTAATGGGAACAGATTTGCTTTCCGTTCCCATATAGATTGTCCTGACTTAACAAACCTCCTGTTAAAAGTCGGTGTCAATTGTCTAAGTGTGGCGGCCGGTATTGGTGATGTCGTTGGCGCTCACCTCCCGAGCATCACCTCCACACATAACCGCCGGGCCCAAACTGTAAACTATATGCTTGCATTTAAGATTTAGCAGTGACCAGAGTACCATTCCAGTATGCTAACAATAACATGTGAAACTGTAACTGTAACATATGATGCTAGATGTAAAACATATGATTCTGTCTGAAAACATGTGATTCTGTCTGTAAACATGTGATTCTGTCTGTAAACTGTACTTTGAAAACATATGTAAAACATGTAACTGTCTTTGAACAAGAATGCAGAACTTTGGAAAACATGTACTGTTGATCAAGGTATACTATTAAAGTATGAATGATCCTTTCAAGAGAATGTCCCGATAAAAGGGATAATTCAAAACGAGGTTTAGCTTTGAATTTCAAAACATATGATACGATAGTATAATCGTGGTTCCAGTTGGAAAACATTTATAACTTCACCTCACCTAATAGTAACAAAAGGCAGGTAGACAGATTATGCGGTGCCCTGGGGATCCCAGTGCTCAACTTTAACTCCTGTAGGTGGTGTACTAGAGTGAGCTTAAGAACTAAGACCCACTACTAACCAAGATGCATACGAAATGCATGAAACAAATGAACAAGGAACATGTAAAGAACATGTAACACAAGAGAGTAATACCATTTAAGGTATTCAAGAAAGGTAACACACAAAGGAATACGTCAAAGTGAGTTACTCTTAACGTTAGACTATGATCTTACTATAACCGAGTAAGCTTTAGTCAAATTATGAATCCTATCGCAAACCTTAGGTTAAGAAACAAGTCCACGAAAGAAAACACATTTTAGACCCTGGATATGGAAACCCTAGGTGCAAATGTCTATTAAGAAAGCACAAGTTTTAATTCATTTTTACTATTCAAAAGCACTATTCAAAAGTACTATTCTAGATTACTATTCACAGGTTACTATTCACATGTCGGGTCAAAGGGTCGGGTCAAACCCTTACTATACACACACCCACACACATACGGTACACACACACACCATGCACGAACACACACACACACGGCATGCACACACACACACCCCCTAATCAAATTATGATCTTGATTATAACCTATAGTCTCAAGTTCATGTTAATATAATGAAATGTGATCTAGGTTAAAGGTATAACCTATAGTTAAGAGATCCAATTAAGGCATAAGATCAAGTTATGAAACACTATTCTATCTTAGGTTATAACATGTGACACTATTAAAGTGTATAACATGATCAAGGCACTAATCCAATAATCCATAACATACCATAAGCTCAAATCATAATTCAAGAGTCATATAACAATGTGACAACATGTCACAACATATCTCATATCATATCATATCATATATCATGAACCTTTGGGCATGTAAAATGTAACAATTTAATTCCAATATCAACATGTAACAAGTTGTGACATAATTAATTGTAAATCACTAATCCATTAGCTAGCATGCATGAACATAATTTAAATTCCATAATCATGCATCAATTCTCATAATATAACAATCATATCACATGATCATAGCATATACTAGAGCAATTCATAACATATTCAAGCATATACTAAACAATTAAAACATATAAACAACTATCAAAACATATCACGAAAACTATATAATAAATGCATAAAATAAAATCCTATATGGCTTAGGGAAGACCCTAAGACCCAACCTAAACATAATATAAACGTACCATAACATAAAAACATAAACTAAACTAACATAACATAAACTAAAGCATAAAATAAAACAAACCTAGCTCTAGAGGGGGGGAGTGCCGACGGCAAGAGGGAGAGAAAGGGTGTTGTTAACACAACATTGAGCAAGGATTCAAATGCCTCTTGGCCTCTATTTATAGTTGAAGATAAGCCCCTCACCTTGGAAATAAAATGTGGAGAAGGGTAGGAGAGCAAAATTTGGATAGATTCTCTTGGAAGCTTTAGGCATGTTGAAGCTAAAATGGGACTGCTAGGGGTATTTCTGTAATTTCGTCCCCCAAGACTCAAGGATAAGTGGCTGAAAGTTTAACCATTCCGACGGCAAGAAAATTAGCTTCGAAACGCATATTCATTCGTCGAAATCGGATTTACCGTTTGAAAGATATATTAGTTTTAGTGAATAAAAGTTTTGAGCTCGAAACTCAACACGAGTGAAAAACTACTTTCAAGAATGATTTTCAAGTCCGGATTGTTTCCAAAATTCAAGAAATAAATCGAGAAGCGTTTTGAGTCCAAAATCGACTATAAAACGTTTTACCGTTAAAAAACTGAAAACGTAGAGTGAATAGTGAATTCTCACGTACGAACGTACGGTTCAAAATTTCAAGCTAGGGTTCGAATCAAGAGTTATAAAACATCTCAAAAATCTTGAAATAGCTCAAGTAGTGTAAATCTAGAGAGAAAACATTTTCCGAATGAAAACCGTTCGAAAAAGGAATAGTGAACTAGGGTTTTCGAAAACGTTTTCAATAAAACAAAGTTCCGGAATAGATTTCCAAGCCAAGAATGATTTCAAAAGACTCGTCTCGATTCAAGGATCGATTCGACTGTAAACTTGGGTAGAAAAGGCATCAGAATCAAAAGCTCATTTTTTGATGAATAGTAACTTTGGTCGGTGGTTCAAGAAAGACTCTCTGAGCTCGGGAAACAAGTTCAAACAATTGGGAAACATGTGTGATGAACCTCTAGGGTTCGAGTAGCAATATGAACAAGGTAGGCTCGGGTTATGAATAGTAAACTGTATCAAAGGTCAAGAATTCCCCCTTAAAACATGTCAGATCATATACCAGCACCAAGTTCATGTAAGAATGCAATGCATGATGATTCAAAAAGTTGGATCACGGTCTATAAACGCTTTAGCACTGCCTTAACTTACTGTTTTCATCCAGGCCCTGTTTTGGGCTGTTACAATCATCCCTCCTTAAAGAGAATCTGTCCTCAGATTCTTCCGCTGTAACTGCAAACAACTCAGGGTGATGCTTCTGCATTTTCTCTTCTGTCTCCCAGGTTGCCTCTTCTGTCCCATGTCCCTTCCAAAGGACTTTAACTAAAGGAATTTTCCTATTCCTCAGCTCTTGAAACTTCCTGTCTAGAATCTTAGCGGGCTTCAAAACATAAGTCAGATCCGGTTCCAACGGTATCTCCTCTAACGGCACAACCTCTGTCTCATCCGAGAAACACTTGCGAAGCTGAGATACATGAAATACGTTGTGGATTCCTGTTAGACCTATAGGCAAATCCAATCTATAAGCAGTCGGTCCGACTCTCTCTAGTATCTCATACGGTCCAACATATCTCGGGTTTAACTTTCCTCCTTTCCCAATTCGGGAAAACCCTTTTCTTGGCGATGCCTTCAGAAATACCTTTTCGCCCACTGCGAATTCCAAATCCCTTCTTCGTTGATCAGCATAACTCTTCTGCCTGTCCTGGGCAGCTTTCATTCTTTGGCGAATGATCTGAATCTTCTCCGTCGCTTCTCTTATCCATTTAGCTGAATTCACTCTGATCGGTCCTTCCTCAGTACATCTTGCTTCATCCAAATCCCAGTATAACGGGGATCTACATTTCCTTCCATACAGAGCTTCATATGGAGCAGCTTTAATAGAAGCTTGATAACTATTGTTGTATGCAAACTCCACAAGAGGTAAACAATCTTTCCAACTTTCCTGGAAGTCTAAAGCGCAAGCTCTTAGCATATCTTCCAAGTATTTGATCATCCTTTCTGATTGTCCATCCGTCTGAGGATGCGCTGCAGTACTGAAGTTCAACTTTATTCCCATCAAAGTCAGAATTTCTTTCCACAAGTGCGACGTGAATTTCGGATCTCTGTCCGAGACTATACTGTTCGGAACTCCATGTAGTCTAACAATCTCTTGTTGATACAGATTTGCCAACGTGTTGACCTTATCTGTCGTCTTTACTGGCAAAAAGTGCGCTGACTTTGTCAATCGATCAATGACCACCCAGATACTATCTTGTCCTCCTCTAACTTTGGGTAATCCAGTGACAAAATCCATCGTGATTTGCTCCCATTTCCATGTCGGGATCGGTAATGGTTGTAACTTCCCACTCGGCTTCTGGTGCTCAGCTTTAACTTTCTGACAAGTTAAGCACTTCTTGACATAGTTGGCTATGTCTCTCTTCATTCCGTTCCACCAGAAATGCGTTTTAACATCTTGATACATCTTACTACCTCCGGGATGTATCGTGTACTTAGTCTTATGCGCTTCGTCGAGAATCTCTTTCCTCAAAACAGTTGGTACGCATACATGACCTTTGTACCTCAATATTCCATGTTCATCAACCTTGAACTTGGTCTCATCATCTTTCTCCTTAGATTCGAGACATTTCTTGATCCACTCGTCGTTCTTCTGTGCCTGCAGCACTTGTTCTTTCAAAGGTGATATCATCACAATGTTCGCGACTCGAGCTTTAGTTATCACCTCCATTCTCTCTCTTTTATCAGTCTCGGGGTTGGCAGAAATCTGTGCCAAAAGAACTTTCCTGCTTAGAGCATCTGCTACAACATTTGCCTTTCCTGGATGGTACTGGATAATGCAATCGTAGTCCTCCAGAAATTCCATCCATCTCCTTTGTCGCATATTCAACTCCTTCTGAGTGAATAGATATCGCAGGCTCTTATGATCAGTAAAGATCTCAAACGTAACTCCATACAGGTAATGTCTCCACTTTCCAAGAGCAAATCATGTGTCGGGTAGTTCACTTCATGCGTTTTGAGTTTCCTTGATGCATACGCAATCACCTTTCCATTCTGCATCAAAACTCCTCCTAGTCCTTCTTTCGAAGCATCGGTGTAGACTGTGTATCCTTCTTTTCCTTCTGGTAATGCTAACACGGGTGCAGTTGTTAGCATCTCCTTCAATCTTTGAAAACTTTGCTCACACTTCTCCGTCCATTAAAACTTCCCTTCTTTCTTTGTCAACTTTGTGAGAGGTGTAGCTATCTTCGAGAAATCTTGGATAAACCTCCGGTAGTAACCAGCTAATCCCAGAAAACTCCTCACTTCTGAAGGATTCTTCGGTGACTTCCAATCCATGATTGTTTCGATCTTTGAGGGATCTACTTCGATTCCAGATCCTGATATGATGTGTCCGAGAAACGTAACTCTCTCAAGCCAGAACTCACATTTACTGAACTTTGCATATAGCTTGTGATCCAGCAAAGTGCGTAACACGATTCGAAGATGTTCAGCATGTTCCTCCGGTGTCTTTGAAAATACCAAAATATCATCGATGAAGATCACTACAAACTTGTTGAGAAATGGCTTGAATATACGGTGCATCATATCCATGAATGCAGCTGGTGCGTTCGTCAAACCAAACGGCATTACTATAAACTCATAATGTCCATATCGGCTGTTGAAAGCAGTCTTCGGAATATCAGCTTCCGTCATCTTGAACTGATAATACCCTTGTCTAAGATCTAACTTGGAGTAGACCTTTGATCCTTGTAGTATGTCGAACAGCTCTTCGATATGAGGGAGAGGATATTTATTCTTGATTGTCATCCTGTTCAGCTCCCGATAGTCAATGCATAAACGCAATGATCCATCCTTCTTCTTAACGAAAAGCACAGGCGCTCCCCACGGCGATGTGCTCGGTCGAACATATCCTGACTCAATCAACTCGTCCAATTGCTTTCTCAGTTCATCTAATTCAGCTGGAGCCATTCTATAAGGTGTCTTCGAGTACGGTTCAGCTCCTGATATCGTCTCGATCGTAAACTCCAACTCTCGGTTAGGGGGTAACGAATCCAAATGCTCAGGAAACACATCTAGGAATTCGTTCACCACTTCCACTTCTTCAATCTTAAGTTGATCTTTCGGTCTATTCAAAAGATAAGCCAAAAATCCACTAGCTCCTTTCTAAATCAACTTCTTAGCTTCCATCGAAGAAATCACTGATAACTTCTCAACTTTCCCTTCTGATGTCCGACTTTCATCTTCTTCCAAGATGATCTCTTTCTTGTAACAATCCAACTTAGCTCGGTACTTAGACAACCAATCCATACCAAGTATAACATCGTATCTTGTCATCGGTAACTCAATAAGATCCGTCGGGTAACAACGGGTACCAATACATATAGGGCAGCGTTTATATACTTGATCCGTAACAAGGCAAGTTCCCAAAGGAGAACTCACTTCAAATTTATATGGCAAGTATTCAAGCGGAAACTGTAAATGCGCACATAATTTAGAAGCAACAAATGAATGCGTGGCACCAGGGTCATATAAGACCTTAACTGGCGTGTTAAGAATGTGCACAATACCTTCCACCACAGACGAAGGATCAACCTCCTCCTTACCATCCAAAGCGTAAGCTCTACCTTTGACCACCGGTTTGTTCGTCGTACCCACCTCTCCTTTTCCTTTATCCTGGACCCCAAATCTCCTGATCTTGTGCGGGCAACTATCCATCTGGTGCTCAGGGGAACCACACGCGAAACACTATCCAGCTTTCTTGCGACAGTTCTCCTCAGTGTGTCCCGTTCGGTGATAATATCGGCAAATAATTTCCTCTGGACCTGGCTGAGGTGCTCTCTGCTGTTGTGGCGCCCTCTGGTACTGCTGTGGCACTTTCTGTTTCTATGCTTGCTGTTTCGGTGGAGCGTTCTGCTGCTGACGCTGTGGTGTTACCATTGGCCTCTTTCCAGTTCCTTGGGGAAAAGATCCGGAAGGTCGCTTATTCCCTTGATAAAGCTTAGGGTTAGAAGGTCCTTGACAGGCAGTAGTTATCTTGATCTCCTTGTGTGCAGCTTCAACCCTTAGCGCTCTATCAACCGCCTGGTTGTAGGTCTCAATAACCAAAGAAGCAAGTGCCAACCGAAGTTCGCGCTTCAGTCCATCGAGAAACCTCTTCGTCTTGTGACGCTCATCATTCAGAATATGAGACGCATACTTGATTAGCCTCACAAACCTAGCCTCATACTCCATCACATTCATAGTTCCCTGAACCAGATTAATAAACTCAGCCTCTCGTGCATCACGAGTCACTTGAGGCGTATACTTCTGCTGAAACTCTCTGATAAACTCATCCCAACTTCCTTCAATGTTATTCTCAATCCACATGTGCTGAACGTGCTTCCACCAATTGTATGCAACTCCTTCCATAAGAAAAGTTGCATATCGAACTCGTTCACGATCCTCTGGGTAGATCTCCATAGCCTCGAAAATCTTCTCAAGACTAGTAATCCAATTCTCAGCCTTTAGGTCGTTCGGTTCTCCATAGAACTTAGGCGGATTCATCCTCAGAAACTTCTCCTGTAACGCCCCGACTTTTCGGACGTAAAGGTAGAGCGTATGTGTTTACCAAATTGCGCGAATTAATTGTTTTTACGTGTGTTATATTTAATTTTATTATAATTGTTATCATTTTATTATATTATATTATATTATTTTATTTTAATATTATTAATTTTATATATATGTCTCGTATATATATATATGTATAATTATATATGTTTAATTATTATTATTATTTGTTAATGATTATGCTAATTATATAAGTAATTGATTATTAATATATATACATATATATATTTTACGTACTATACTTAAACATGCATGAGGATTTTATATATATGCATGCAAAGTAATATTTTGCATGAAGATTATATATTTTTGCATGAAAAATTATATATTGCATGGAGTTAATATTGCATGGGAATTCTATGTAATTATGCATGAATTGTTGGAATATGCATGTTGTTCATTTTGGTGCTTCGTTCTCTTATGATATGATATCAAATTGCCGCGATTTTTTAATATGTTGTACATATATGTGTTATGAACATGATTCTATGCTCAAATTATGTTTTCGAATTCATTTGTTTAGTTAACGAATTTAATTTTATTTGAGGAACCAAAACGGGAGCTAACGAGCACTTAGCGTACCCTTGGTTCCGAATTTAATATCTTGAGCTCGGGAACTCGGATTCGAGTTCCGTCAACTTCGCTGAACTCGTAACGAAAATTCGAGTTTAGTAAACTTAGCCTTACATTTTTCCTAATTCATTTGAAACTCCGAAATCCAACCGAAAAACGAAACGGAGACCTAAATGACCTTGTTGCACTAATTCAGCCATAACTTGGCCAAACCACAACCAAATTAACCATGGTTTGATTCCTTTTAACCCTAACTCAACCATTTATCAGTACATATCAAGCCCTAACCGAGATTATCCTCACACCATCCCCAAACTTCATCCAAAGCTACTGCTCTACAGTCCTGACCCGTAACCCTTCTTTCCTTGGAGATTTTGGAGCTCAATCTCATCCAAACTTCAACCAATCATCAAGGTAAGTTAAGGGTTGTATTATATGTTCATTTCTGATCATTTCCATCCTTTCATTCACGAGTTTGAGCATGATTTCATTATTCTGGGCCGTTTTTCCGAAAATGAGAAATTTTGGGCAATATGTTGATCTCTTTCGATTCTCTATGGTTTTGAGTGATTCCAAGCCTGAGATTAATTTTTTTGACTTCCTCATATCATTTCTGATCTTTGAGTTCGTGCTTGTTGAGTTATATATGAGATAGCATTTACGTAAGTTTCAGAAAATTTCACATAAGGTCACGTATGCTTCCATGCTTTGAATGATCACTTTTGGAACTGAATTCTTTGTTGAAGTTGTGAGGTTTTGCTGCGTATTTGATGGCCTTTTTGGACCTGAACTGAATCGGAATTATGGAATGCGAGCTTGCCCTGTTTTTCATCAAACTTTGCTCTGTTTTTCTGGATTGTTTTGCTGTCAAAAACTGCCCATTTCCTTCCTTCTTCTTGCTGCCATTTTCGTGATCTTGTTGTATGTGTTTTTGTTGAAACTTTGCTGCCTTTCGTGCCTTGTATTGCTGCCTTGGTTCCTTGCTTTTCCCGTGTATGAGTTTGCCCTGTTTCTGCACTTTTCTGCTGCTGTTCGAGGCTGCTGCTGTCTCGCGTCACGGGCGTGCCATTTTTGGCAGTTCAGGCGAGGCACGGGGGTGCAGACTTGGCCGGGATCTCTGTACCGAGACACGGGGGTGTCTCGGTCAAGGCTGGGAGGGTGACACGGGGGTGTCACCCTGTTTTTCTGAATTCTTTAGCCTGCATTTTTTCTTCTTCTTCCTTGCGTAAATGGTTGCTGCTGTTGTTGTTCTTTGTTTGCATGGCTGTGTGCGTGAGTGCATGCATGGTTAGAGTATAACATATATTTCATGCATGTTTGTGTATAATATATATAGTATATAATATGTATATAATATATAGTATATATATAATTATGCATGTAATATATATGTAATATATATATGCATGCATGTTGTGTGTGTGTGTACGTGAGTGTGTTTATATATGTATATATATGGTGTATATATGTTATTATATATTATATTATATGATTATATGTATATATTATATTATATGTATATTTATTATATATTCTAAATATTATTTGATTTAATTTAATTATTGAAATTAATTGATTTTATTTCGCGTATTTATTCTACTGACTTTTGATTGAACGTTTTATTTATTTTATTCCTGAATGTGAATATGAATATTATATATGTTATGTTTATTAGATGAATGTTAGGTTAATTGATATACATTATGAATTATGAACACTATGAATTTATGAATATTATGAATGTTTATGAATTTATGAATTTATGTAATTTATATGAATGTTATGAATTTATGAAATTGAATGAATGTTATGAATTTATGGAAATTATATGAATTTATGAATTTATGGATTTATGAAATTATGAAAAATATGAACGAATGAATGATTATATGATTTAAATTCCTTAATCGTGCACATGAACATTTTTATAATATAACATGATCATCTATGCATTCACGTCATATGCACTTCATTGCCGAGCGTCACATGTGGTCATTGAGTCTCATACTTTTTCCTTTGCACAGATTCGGGTTTGGTCGGAGACGAGGGCGAGCATTGAGACGCTTGTGCCTTTATTTTGCTTTGGAAAAAGGTGGGTTTTTCTTCTATTAGTTAAAACAACCCTATAAATCCCTTATGTGCAAAGTTTTAAGCCAAAATAATATATTTATATAAATCGAGTCATTTTGAGTAAATGGTTTCAAACGTATGACCCTTTTTATTTATGAAACCCTACCTTATGTTTTGGCGAGATTGTATGGATGTTATGTTCACGGGCCCCGGGACTTAGTATATGTGGCTAACCGAGGAAGCAAGGGCTGACGGGGATCCCATATACTAGTTCCAACCAAACTACGGTGATACCGGCCCTCGCTAGGAGGTTTAGCGGGGAATGGGAGCTGCGTGCCCTTGGGGGATTCATGTACCCCCATTGGCCTATGTATTTATCGGTGGTCAGGTCTAGCTAACTTGTCCACCACCCGGAGGAAGAAGGTGTATATGTATGATTATGATCATTTTTGTATGTGCACGAAAGATATGTGTGATAACCAATAATTATGATATGATTACACGAGGAGAAGGTTGGAGATTGTGCACGCTCACTCGCCGAGCTTAAACCCTTATGAACAATTATGAATGAATATGAACGTCGTAATCCCGTTGATGTTTTCTATTGTTTTAACCACTTGGTAAATTCCTTTCAAACTTCACACGGGATTAGGGCTTGCATGTATGTGTTTAATTTATGCGATATTATATATCTTATGCCCCGATTTTATACCCACCAGTCTCTTTTAGACTGAACCCGGTTGTTTTTCAGCTGTTTTGTGCAGGTATAGGAGTGCTAGGCGGGAATACAAGTCGTCTAGGTCGTGCATTCGTGTTTAGCACTTCCTTTTGTCTCATATTCATACTCTTGTTGATATTTTGCTTATGATTATAATTTTAGTTTGGAGCGTTATGATTTTTGTAGGCCATGAGCGCCGTTGATTAAGGAATGCTTTTGTATATCTATTTTTGGAGCTTGTTAGCTCATTGTATACATGTTATGTAGTTCTTGCTTCCGCATTCTATTTTAGCTCTGATTTTATGATTCCTGCACTGATTGGTTCAAGGGTTAGTCCCGCCTAGCATAGCGTGTGTGTTGTGTCCCCGTTCGCCGCGGATTCGGCACGTGTATGGACTTCCATTTCATATACGGGTCGGGTCTCGGTGCGGGGGATGTGGTACCTTACGCTCGGGTGCTACATCCTTAAGTGGTATCAGAGCTTAGGGTTGCAAAACCCGGGCTCTAGTGTCGTGATTGAGTCAGTTAGGTCGTTCGGCTTTAGGAACAACTTGTCAATGTGTTACATATGCATTGTTTACGTGCTTGTGTGCTCTAAATCTTGAATTTTGATTGAATTAATTGCACTTGCATGCATGGACTAAAGATAGCATGCATATTAGTGTTTCTTGAACAGGATGCCTCCACGTAGACACCGTGAGAGATCTCCAGGACGCCGTCGTCATCATGATCGATCTCCTACGCCTCCACCTCAACAACAAGCACCACCGATGGATATGGGGAATTTTATGGAAGCGGTTTTCAACTACGTAGAGCATAGAAGGGCTCAAGCTCCCCCACCACAACCAGCAGGACAACAAGCTCCTCCACTAAACCATAACAATAGAGATCCTCATGGGGTGTTTCTAAGTTACAACCCCCCTCGATTTTCTGGGTCTATCGATGATGCGATCTCGGAGGGTTGGTTGATTCGACTAGAGAGGATATTTGGGGTCCGACAGTTCACTACGCAAGAGAAGGCCCAATTTGCTATATTCCAACTGGATGGAGATGCGTATGAATGGTGGGAACGAACTAGAGAAAAACTTGAAGTGGATGAAGAGGAAGTGACTTGGGAGGTCTTTAAAAGAGAATTCAGAGAATGTTTTGTGCCGGAGGTAGTGAGAGAGAGAAAGGAGCAAGAGTTTATGGATCTAAAGCAAGGAGCGCGTACAGTGACCCAATATCTCACAGTATTCAATAGGCTTGGGAAATATGCTCCTCACGTCACCCGGGATGAGAAGAGAAAGTCAAGGAAATTTATTGTGGGATTAAGACAGGATTTGAGACACGGTCAGGCAGGTCACAATTTCGAGTCTTTTGCCGATACGATACAGAGGGCTCTAGTTCAAGAAGAGGAGTATAAGAAGAAAGATCCGATTTTTAGACCACTGATGGAGCGAGGTTCTGGAGCAAGTTCGGGAAAGCGACCTATGGTTCAAGCTACTTCCCCTCCTAAGATTCCATCTAAGAAGCCAAGAATGGGAGGACAAACTCCACCGGCTCTCAAAGCTTTGCCTGCACCAACAAGGGATCGACAAGGTCCGAATGAAGCACGATTCTCCAAGCCACCATGCACATATTGTGGAGGGCCAACTCACAACTATCACAACTGCTGGAAGAGGTTGGGTTTATGCTTAATATGTGGAAAAGCTGATCATAGGGCGGATATATGCCCCGACAAGACTCCGGGATTTAAAAAGGGAGTTCAAAGGCCAATGATCCAGGCTCGTGCTTACGCCCTTGAAGGTGAAGAGCAAGATGCAGAGATCGATCCCCCAGCAGCGGTAGAAGGTACCCTATGCATACATAACATGAGCATTCATGCACTCTTTCATGCACTTTTCGATTCGAATGTTACGCATTTCTTTTATTTCTTGTGACTTAATTGCTATTCTGTGCTTGCCTGTTATTTGCTTTTTCTTCTTGTTGTTTGGTGAGTTCGCCACTGGGTGGTAGTCTTCAGACAGATTAGTTGGGTTGGGAGTGTTCAGTTTTGATTGAAGGAAAGAATATCCGGCTGATTTGGAAGAGGTTAAGGATTCAATTAGAGGTATTACTTAAAGTTGGATATATACGGTCAAAATCGTCCCATTGGGGTGCTCCGGCTGCTTTAGGGTATTAGGATAAGTTGTGGTAATCTTCTTCGATGACATTTGGGTTTATTCGAGAACTCCAGAGGATCATGCAAGGCACCTCAGAATTTTGTTGGAGACCTTAAGAGAGCATCGGATTGTATGCTAAGTTCAGCAAAGGCGAGTTTTGGATTGATCAGGTAGCATTTCTGGGTCATATTATTTCAAGGAAAGGTTTGGAGGTAGACCCTTCTAAGACTGAGACGGTTATTCAATGGCAAAGCCCGAAAACTGTTTCAAAAATAAAGCGTTTCTGGGGTTTGGCAGATTACTATCGAAGCTTTGTACAGGATTTTCGAAGATTACAGCTCCTTTAACCCGATTGACTAAGAAAGGTGGTTAAGTTTGAGTGGGACGAGGTATGAGGATAGCTTTCAACTTTTAAAGGAAAAGTTGACCACCGCTCCTGTATTAGCACTTCCTGAAGGTACAGAAAGATATACAGTTTATACGGACGCCTCAAAAGGAAGTTTGGGATGTGTGGCGATGCAAAATGGAAGAGTGATCGCCTAGGCCTCAAGGAAACTGAAAGAGCATGATTAGAACTACCCCACTCACGATTCGGAATTAGTGACAGTGATCTTCGCTTTGAGTAATGAAGGGGACTTGGAAGTATTAAATACAGTGGATTTGCTGCTCAAGGCATTTAGAAACAAGGAAGTGGTTAAAATTAATGACAGAGAACAGGCAGTAATAAATGAAGACGATGAGAGATGGGAGACCTGAAGGAGAATTACGGTAAGGAAATTTTCGAAGCCGTGACATTAACTCTGTTTGAGGTAAACGAATACAACCCGAGTAGACGTTACATTATTTTAGAAATGTGGAACTACAAGGAAGGTAGAAGAGCTAACCTGAAAGAAGGTGTTGAGGTTTTATTGAAGCAATTCTATTGATGGGATTTGGGTTATCGTGGACAAGTGGACAAAATCCGCTCATTTTCTTACAACCAGAATGTCCGATAAATGAGTAATTTGGCTAAGAGATACAATGAGGAGATTATCAGGCTCCATGGTGTACTTGTTAGTATTGTCTCGGATTGGGATCCCAGATTTATTTCAAGGTTATGGCAAGAATTGCAGAAGTATTTGGGAATAAGGCTTCAATTCAGCACAGCTTTCCATCCTCAGGCCGACGGACAATCAGAAAGATTGATTAAGTATCTGCAGGATCTGTTGAGAGCATGTGCATTGGACTTGTCTCCGAATTTAACTAGAATTCATAACATGTTTCATGGTTCCCAGCTCCGAGAATATCATTGAGATGAGTCCGAGGTTCTACCAGTGGAAGAAGTGGAATTAGGACCGGATCTCACCTTCGTTTAGAAGCCGATTAAGATATTGGATCGGAAGTTTCAGGAACTTCGAAATCGGCGTATTCCATTAGTCAAGGTTCTCCGGAGAAGTAATAAACCGAAGAGGCTACGTGGGAGACGGAGGATAAGTTGTAAAGGTTTCACCCGAGTGGTTTTCGAGCGAGCAATGAATCCGAGGACAGATTCTTTTAAGGGGGAGAGATTGTAACGCCCCGACTTTTCGGACGTAAAGGTAGAGCGTATGTGTTTACCAAATTGCGCGAATTAATTGTTTTTACGTGTGTTATATTTAATTTTATTATAATTGTTATCATTTTATTATATTATATTATATTATTTTATTTTAATATTATTAATTTTATATATATGTCTCGTATATATATATATGTATAATTATATATGTTTAATTATTATTATTATTTGTTAATGATTATGCTAATTATATAAGTAATTGATTATTAATATATATACATATATATATTTTACGTACTATACTTAAACATGCATGAGGATTTTATATATATGCATGCAAAGTAATATTTTGCATGAAGATTATATATTTTTGCATGAAAAATTATATATTGCATGGAGTTAATATTGCATGGGAATTCTATGTAATTATGCATGAATTGTTGGAATATGCATGTTGTTCATTTTGGTGCTTCGTTCTCTTATGATATGATATCAAATTGCCGCGATTTTTTAATATGTTGTACATATATGTGTTATGAACATGATTCTATGCTCAAATTATGTTTTCGAATTCATTTGTTTAGTTAACGAATTTAATTTTATTTGAGGAACCAAAACGGGAGCTAACGAGCACTTAGCGTACCCTTGGTTCCGAATTTAATATCTTGAGCTCGGGAACTCGGATTCGAGTTCCGTCAACTTCGCTGAACTCGTAACGAAAATTCGAGTTTAGTAAACTTAGCCTTACATTTTTCCTAATTCATTTGAAACTCCGAAATCCAACCGAAAAACGAAACGGAGACCTAAATGACCTTGTTGCACTAATTCAGCCATAACTTGGCCAAACCACAACCAAATTAACCATGGTTTGATTCCTTTTAACCCTAACTCAACCATTTATCAGTACATATCAAGCCCTAACCGAGATTATCCTCACACCATCCCCAAACTTCATCCAAAGCTACTGCTCTACAGTCCTGACCCGTAACCCTTCTTTCCTTGGAGATTTTGGAGCTCAATCTCATCCAAACTTCAACCAATCATCAAGGTAAGTTAAGGGTTGTATTATATGTTCATTTCTGATCATTTCCATCCTTTCATTCACGAGTTTGAGCATGATTTCATTATTCTGGGCCGTTTTTCCGAAAATGAGAAATTTTGGGCAATATGTTGATCTCTTTCGATTCTCTATGGTTTTGAGTGATTCCAAGCCTGAGATCAATTTTTTTGACTTCCTCATATCATTTCTGATCTTTGAGTTCGTGCTTGTTGAGTTATATATGAGATAGCATTTACGTAAGTTTCAGAAAATTTCACATAAGGTCACGTATGCTTCCATGCTTTGAATGATCACTTTTGGAACTGAATTCTTTGTTGAAGTTGTGAGGTTTTGCTGCGTATTTGATGGCCTTTTTGGACCTGAACTGAATCGGAATTATGGAATGCGAGCTTGCCCTGTTTTTCATCAAACTTTGCTCTGTTTTTCTGGATTGTTTTGCTGTCAAAAACTGCCCATTTCCTTCCTTCTTCTTGCTGCCATTTTCGTGATCTTGTTGTATGTGTTTTTGTTGAAACTTTGCTGCCTTTCGTGCCTTGTATTGCTGCCTTGGTTCCTTGCTTTTCCCGTGTATGAGTTTGCCCTGTTTCTGCACTTTTCTGCTGCTGTTCGAGGCTGCTGCTGTCTCGCGTCACGGGCGTGCCATTTTTGGCAGTTCAGGCGAGGCACGGGGGTGCAGACTTGGCCGGGATCTCTGTACCGAGACACGGGGGTGTCTCGGTCAAGGCTGGGAGGGTGACACGGGGGTGTCACCCTGTTTTTCTGAATTCTTTAGCCTGCATTTTTTCTTCTTCTTCCTTGCGTAAATGGTTGCTGCTGTTGTTGTTCTTTGTTTGCATGGCTGTGTGCGTGAGTGCATGCATGGTTAGAGTATAACATATATTTCATGCATGTTTGTGTATAATATATATAGTATATAATATGTATATAATATATAGTATATATATAATTATGCATGTAATATATATGTAATATATATATGCATGCATGTTGTGTGTGTGTATACGTGAGTGTGTTTATATATGTATATATATGGTGTATATATGTTATTATATATTATATTATATGATTATATGTATATATTATATTATATGTATATTTATTATATATTCTAAATATTATTTGATTTAATTTAATTATTGAAATTAATTGATTTTATTTCGCGTATTTATTCTACTGACTTTTGATTGAACGTTTTATTTATTTTATTCCTGAATGTGAATATGAATATTATATATGTTATGTTTATTAGATGAATGTTAGGTTAATTGATATACATTATGAATTATGAACACTATGAATTTATGAATATTATGAATGTTTATGAATTTATGAATTTATGTAATTTATATGAATGTTATGAATTTATGAAATTGAATGAATGTTATGAATTTATGGAAATTATATGAATTTATGAATTTATGGATTTATGAAATTATGAAAAATATGAACGAATGAATGATTATATGATTTAAATTCCTTAATCGTGCACATGAACATTTTTATAATATAACATGATCATCTATGCATTCACGTCATATGCACTTCATTGCCGAGCGTCACATGTGGTCATTGAGTCTCATACTTTTTCCTTTGCACAGATTCGGGTTTGGTCGGAGACGAGGGCGAGCATTGAGACGCTTGTGCCTTTATTTTGCTTTGGAAAAAGGTGGGGTTTTCTTCTATTAGTTAAAACAACCCTATAAATCCCTTATGTGCAAAGTTTTAAGCCAAAATAATATATTTATATAAATCGAGTCATTTTGAGTAAATGGTTTCAAACGTATGACCCTTTTTATTTATGAAACCCTACCTTATGTTTTGGCGAGATTGTATGGATGTTATGTTCACGGGCCCCGGGACTTAGTATATGTGGCTAACCGAGGAAGCAAGGGCTGACGGGGATCCCATATACTAGTTCCAACCAAACTACAGTGATACCGGCCCTCGCTAGGAGGTTTAGCGGGGAATGGGAGCTGCGTGCCCTTGGGGGATTCATGTACCCCCATTGGCCTATGTATTTATCGGTGGTCAGGTCTAGCTAACTTGTCCACCACCCGGAGGAAGAAGGTGTATATGTATGATTATGATCATTTTTGTATGTGCACGAAAGATATGTGTGATAACCAATAATTATGATATGATTACACGAGGAGAAGGTTGGAGATTGTGCACGCTCACTCGCCGAGCTTAAACCCTTATGAACAATTATGAATGAATATGAACGTCGTAATCCCGTTGATGTTTTCTATTGTTTTAACCACTTGGTAAATTCCTTTCAAACTTCACACGGGATTAGGGCTTGCATGTATGTGTTTAATTTATGCGATATTATATATCTTATGCCCCGATTTTATACCCACCAGTCTCTTTTAGACTGAACCCGGTTGTTTTTCAGCTGTTTTGTGCAGGTATAGGAGTGCTAGGCGGGAATACAAATCGTCTAGGTCGTGCATTCGTGTTTAGCACTTCCTTTTGTCTCATATTCATACTCTTGTTGATATTTTGCTTATGATTATAATTTTAGTTTAGAGCGTTATGATTTTTGTAGGCCATGAGCGCCGTTGATTAAGGAATGCTTTTGTATATCTATTTTTGGAGCTTGTTAGCTCATTGTATACATGTTATGTAGTTCTTGCTTCCGCATTCTATTTTAGCTCTGATTTTATGATTCCTGCACTGATTGGTTCAAGGGTTAGTCCCGCCTAGCATAGCGTGTGTGTTGTGTCCCCGTTCGCCGCGGATTCGGCACGTGTATGGACTTCCATTTCATATACGGGTCGGGTCTCGGTGCGGGGGATGTGGTACCTTACGCTCGGGTGCTACATCCTCAATGACCTTTCATTAGGAGGGTTATCTCTCGGTGCACAAGCCCTCATAAATTGTCATAGCACATCCCTTAATTCTGGAGTTCCTTCCCGTTCAGGGGGTGGCGTGACATCTCTTTGGGGTGGCAGTGGTGGTACACGATTCCGGGGTGCTCTTCTCGGTGGCATGTTGTTACTGAATTCATAAGCATTCAGATACATATATTCGATGCATGACATATAATGATTCACAGAATCCGTAACCACGTATTCACATTCTCACGTAGTCACACATAAGTATGAGAACAACACATTCCCATAACAACATGTCAGCAAAGATTCAAGATCTCCAAACGTATCATATAATCAGAAACAATTGTCAGATAACATGTAAACGGGAACAGAAGCTCGGGTAACATATCAACATATCAGAAACATGTATAACATATCCCAAAACATGATCAACATGTAAAACGGGAACAGAACGTGTACTGTCATAACAACAAGAACTGTAACATGATCAGAAGTATGATCAACTTATCCAGAAGCGTATTCAACATATCAAGAATAATAGCATGCTAACAATAAATGAAATGGCATGATCCTATCAACTGTCCTAATGGTATCTTGAAGCAACTCTAAGACTCATGCAATGACAGTTATGGAAAGCAGTAAACAGATATTCAACATAAAGCCAAAAGTGTTATAACTGTGCAAGGTTTGGTAAAATTTACTACAGGACACATGTTAACAGTATTAATTCAAAATGGGGAGGACCCGATACTATCGAGTTGACTCCCTTACAGGCCTTACCAATCCGTCCAACCCTGCTGAAAATAACCTAGTAGGTACCAAGTCATCTGAACCGTCATCCGTGGTGCCAGAAGTCGGGGATCATCTACCAGAGCTATACATCCCCTCATCCAAAAGTCAGTCCTGAACTGTCCCGGTTATACGTCCGCCATCCATAGATAGATATATATGCATCAGTACTATATACAGAAATCTCCCATCAGCAATCAACCCTGATAACTGTGGTCCAAAGAACCCCTGGTGGTGTCATCAGAAACAGCAATGACCTCACCCTGTCCGTGTCCTGTTGGCTCATCTCCGCCATCATCATCATCATCAGACCCTCCATCGCCTCCATCAGACTGATCCTGCATAGGCTCGGGCTCCTGAGAGGCCTGACTGACATCCTGACCTTCGACCTCCTCAACTGCCTACTCATCGGATAAGTGATAGGTATCATACAGGCGAGCTCTCACACGGGCACGGTAGTGCTGGTGATGCTCCATAGAGGTGTCGCGATCGATAGTCATCTGCATAAGATCTGCCTCCAGGTCAGCAATACGGGCAGCCCTCTGATCAGCAATATGAGTCATCTCTGCAGCATGCTCACGAGCGATGTCCCTATCAATCTGGTACTGTAGTGACCGATCCTGATGGCGCATAGACTCCAACCTGACCTCACGGGTCCTCTGATACTCCTGAAAGTAACCATCTCTCTCAGACTCGAGATAGTGCACAACTCTGTTAGGATAGGAATACCCAGGTCTGCCACTGTTCCTAGACCTACGCCAAGTGTAGAAACGAGTGCCTCTACGGTGAGAAACTGCCACAGTACGCGGGGCCTCAAACTGCTCAAAGAAAGCCTCATCCATCTGCTGATTAGGATCCTGGTGTGGCTGAACTGCCATAGCTATACAGAAGATACCACAGATATGAAATCCAGATAACAGAACCATGCAATCCCCAAATATCCTGTCTCGATGCAATATGAGAATGATCCTGGATGCAATGCGTGAACAATCCATGATGCAACATGAGAGCAATCTAGGTTAAGTCTCTTCTTACTTAACCCGATGCTCTGATACCACCTCAGGCTGTAACGCCCCCGCCCGTACCAGAACAAGAGGAGAGCGGCGTCTCAACCCCCGCACTGAAGCACCTCTCAAGTAATGGTGTGGGCCATCACTCAAGAAATACTCCAGCGAACGGCTATCTATCAGAACTATACATGTACAACGATGTGGCTATGCAGCGGAAAATCAGAGTATTTTAAAACTTTTCAAAACATGTGCGTGATGGCATGTAACAAGCAAGAACATATTGATCGTGTAAGAGAGACTCGGCATATCAGAACATATAACATATTCACATATAAGTACCGATACAACAGAGTTCAAAATATCGGTAACAGAGTAGCAGAAAGAGTATAACAAAGATACTCAAGTATTCAGAAACAAAAGTAATGCAGCCATAAAACATATGCAGGACGCAAAAGAAAGTAATACTAAGTCCTGACTGAAACAAAAATGACAATCTAGACCTTCAAGATACCTCTAGACTGCGGCTGCAAGACCTGAAACCACGAGGCAAGAAAACGGGAGAGGTATTAGTCAAAAGGACTAAGTGAGGGAATACTTTAAAGAAAGTACTGAATGATAAAGAACTTGAAGTAAAGTTCGAAACTGTTAAATGCAAAGCTTTAAAGAAGAACTCGAAACAAGTTCGGTTGATAAAACTCTTTGAATGTGATGCTGTAAAAGAATGCACGTTAAAAACATTTTCATGAATGCTATCACACGTGCACACATATGTTGTTGATGGTTCATAGTTCTTTCATAAAACGGGATAAGGGTAAAGTGAACTTTTTCAGATATGAACCATCCTTTATGAAACAGAATTTTGCCCGCAAGCTAGGCTCCTCCAACCTTACTCCAGAAAAACATGATTCGGTAGAGCATCGGACCAGGATCAACGATAATTCCACGTTTAGTAGAGTATCGGACCAAGATCAACAATAACCCCACATATAGTAGAGCATCGGACCAAGGTCAACAACAACTCCGCACATAGTAGACTATTGGACCAAGGTCAACAACAACTCTTACCAACGAATACAAACATGCACCATCCTCCACCGGTTGTCACTTCGGGTAGCTAACCCTAGGCGACCTGTAAACATGTAATGGGAACAGATTTGCTGTCCGTTCCCAGACAGATTGTCCTGACTTAACAAACCTCCTGTTAAAAGTCGGTGTCAATTGTCTAAGTGTGGCGGCCGGTATTGGTGATGTCGTTGGCGCTCACCTCCCGAGCATCACCTCCACACATAACCGTCGGGCCCAAACTGTAAACTGTATGCTTGCATTTAAGATTTAGCAGTGACCAGAGTACCACTCCAGTATGCTAACAATAACATGTGAAACTGTAACTGTAACATATGATGCTATCTGTAAAACATATGATTCTGTCTGAAAACATGTGATTCTGTCTGTAAACATGTGATTCTATCTGTAAACTGTACTTCGAAAACATATGCAAAACATGTAACTGTCTTTGAACAAGAATGTAGAACTTTGGAAAACATGTACTGTTGATCAAGGTATACTATTAAAGTATGAATGATCCTTTCAAGAGAATGTCCCGATAAAAGGGATAGTTCAAAACGAGGTTTAGCTTTGAATTTCAGAACATATGATACGATCGTATAATCGTGGTTCCAGTTGGAAAACATTTATAACTTCACCTCACCTAATAGTAACAAAAGGCAGGTAGACAGATTATACGGTGCCCTGGGGATCCCAGTGCTCAACTTTAACTCCTGTAGGTGGTGTACTAGAGTGAGCTTAAGAACTAAGACCCACTACTAACCAAGATGCATATGAAATGCATGAAACAAATGAACAAGGAACATGTAAAGAACATGTAACACAAGAGAGTAATACCATTTAAGGTATTCAAGAAAGGTAACACACGAAGGAATACGTCAAAGTGAGTTACTCTTAACGTTAGACTATGATCTTACTATAACCGAGTAAGCTTTAGTCAAATTATGAATCCTATCGCAAACCTTAGGTTAAGAAACAAGTCCACGAAAGAAAACACATTTTGAAAACACATTTTAGACCCTGGATATGGAAACCCTAGGTGCAAATGTCTATTAAGAAAGCACAAGTTTTAATTCATTTCTACTATTCAAAAGCACTATTCAAAAGTACTTTTTAAGATTACTATTCTAGATTACTATTCACAGGTTACTATTCACATGTCGGGTCAAAGGGTCGGGTCAAACCCTTACTATACACACACCCACACACACACGGTACACACACCATGCACGAACACACACACACACACGGCATGCACACACACACACACCCTAATCAAATTATGATCTTGATTATAACCTATAGTTTCAAGTTCATGTTAATATAATCAAGTGTGATCTAGGTTAAAGGTATAACCTATAGTTAAGAGATCCAATTAAGGCATAAGATCAAGTTATGAAACACTATTCTATCTTTGGTTAGAACATGTGACACTATTAAAGTGTATAACATGATCAAGGCACTAATCCAATAATCCATAACATACCATAAGCTCAAATCATAATTCAAGAGTCATATAACAATGTGACAACATGTCACAACATATCTCATATCATATCATATCATATATCATGAACCTTTGGGCATGTAACATGTAACAATTTAATTCCAATATCAACATGTAACAAGTTGTGACATAATTAATTGTAAATCACTAATCCATTAGCTAGCATGCATGAACATAATTCAAATTCCATAATCATGCATCAATTCTCATAATATAACAATCATATCACATGATCATAGCATATACTAGAGCAATTCATAACATATTCAAGCATATACTAAACAATTAAAACATATAAACAACTATCAAAACATATCATGAAAACTATATAATAAATGCATAAAATAAAATCCTATATGGCTTAGGGAAGACCCTAAGACCCAACCTAAACATAATATAAACATACCATAACATAAAAACATAAACTAAACTAACATAACATAAACTAAAGCATAAAATAAAACAAACCTAGCTCTATAGGGGGGGGGAGTGCCGACGGCAAGAGGGAGAGAAAGGGTGTTGTTAATACAACATTGAGCAAGGATTCAAATGCCTCTTGGCCTCTATTTATAGTTGAAGAGAAGCCCCTCACCTTGGAAATAAAATGTGGAGAAGGGTAGGAGAGCAAAATTTGGAAAGATTCTCTTGGAAGCTTTAGGCATGTTGAAGCTAAAATGGGACTGCTGGGGGTATTTCTGTAATTTCGTCCCCCAAGACTCAAGGATAAGTGGCTGGAAGTTCAACCATTCCGACGGCAAGAAAATTAGCTTCGAAACGCATATTCATTCGTCGAAATCGGATTTACCGTTTGAAAGATACATTAGTTTTAGTGAATAAAAGTTTTGAGCTCGAAACTCAACACGAGTGAAAAACGACTTTCTAGAATGATTTTCAAGTCCGGATTGTTTCCAAAATTCAAGAAATAAATCGAGAAGCGTTTTGAGTCCAAAATCGACTATAAAACGTTTTACCGTTAAAAAGTTGAAAACGTAGAGTGAATAGTGAATTCTCACGTACGAACGTACGCTTCAAAATTTCAAGCTAGGGTTTGAATCAAGAGTTATAAAACATCTCAAAAATCTTGAAATAGCTCAAGTAGTGTAAATCCAGAGAGAAAACATTTTCCGAATGAAAACCGTTCGAAAAAGGAATAGTGAACTAGGGTTTTCGAAAACGTTTTCAATAAAACAAAGTTCCGGAATAGATTTCAAGCCAAGAATGATTTCAAAAGACTCGTCTTGATTCATGGATCGATTCGACTGTAAACTTGGGTAGAAAAGGCATCAGAATCAAAAGCTCATTTTCTGATGAATAGTAACTTTGGTCGGTGGATCAAGAAAGACTCTCTGAGCTCGGGAAACAAGTTCAAACAATTGGGAAACACGTGTGATGAACCTCTAGGGTTCGAGTAGCAATATGAACAAGGTAGGCTCGGGTTATGAATAGTAAACTGTATCAAAGATCAAGAATTCCCCCTTAAAACATGTCAGATCATATACGAGCACCAAGTTCATGTAAGAATGCAATGCATGATGATTCAAAAAGTTGGATCACGGTCTATAAACGCTTTAGCACTGCCTTAACTTACTGTTTTCATCCAGGCCCTATTTTGGGCTGTTACAATCACCCCTCCTTAAAGAGAATCTGTCCTCAGATTCTTCCGCTGTAACTGCAAACAACTCAGGGTGATGCTTCTGCATTTTCTCTTCTGTCTTCCAGGTTGCCTCTTTTGTCCCATGTCCCTTCCAAAGGACTTTAACTAAAGGAATTTTCCTATTCCTCAGCTCTTGAAACTTCCTGTCTAGAATCTTAGCGGGCTTCAAAACATAAGTCAGATCCGGTTCCAACGGTATCTCCTCTACCGGCACAACCTCTGTCTCATCCGAGAAACACTTGCGAAGCTGAGATACATGAAATACGTTGTGGATTCCTGTTAGACCTACAGGCAAATCCAATCTATAAGCAGTCGGTCCGACTCTCTCTAGTATCTCATACGGTCCAACATATCTCGGGTTTAACTTTCCACCTTTCCCAATTCGGGAAAACCCTTTTCTTGGCGATGCCTTCAGAAATACCTTTTCGCCCACTGCGAATTCCAAATCCCTTCTTCGTTGATCAGCATAACTCTTCTGCCTATCCTGGGCAGCTTTCATTCTTTGGCGAATGATCTGAATCTTCTCCGTCGCTTCTCTTATCCATTTAGCTGAATTCACTCTGATCGGTCCTTCCTCAGTACATCTTGCTTCATCCAAATCCCAGTATAACGGGGATCTACATTTCCTTCCATACAGAGTTTCATATGCAGCAGCTTTAATAGAAGCTTGATAACTATTGTTGTATGCAAACTCCACAAGAGGTAAACAATCTTTCCAACTTTCCTGGAAGTCTAAAGCGCAAGCTCTTAGCATATCTTCCAAGTATTTGATCATCCTTTCTGATTGTCCATCCGTCTGAGGATGCGCTGCAGTACTGAAGTTCAACTTTGTTCCCATCAAAGTCTGAATTTCTTTCCACAAGTGCGACGTGAATTTCGGATCTCTGTCCGGGACTATACTGTTCGGAACTCCATGTAGTCTAACAATCTCTTGTTGATACAGATTTGCCAACGTGTTGACCTTATCTGTCGTCTTTACTGGCAAAAAGTGCGCTGACTTTGTCAATCGATCAATGACCACCCAGATACTATCTTGTCCTCCTCTGACTTTGGGTAATCCAGTGACAAAATCCATCATGATTTGCTCCCATTTCCATGTCGGGATCGGTAATGGTTGTAACTTCCCACTCGGCTTCTGGTGCTCAGCTTTAACTTTCTGACAAGTTAAGCACTTCTTGACTTAGTTGCCTATGTCTCTCTTCATTCCGTTCCACAAGAAATGCGTTTTAACATCTTGATACATCTTACTACCTCCGGGATGTATCGTGCACTTAGTCTTATGCTCTTCGTCGAGAATCTCTTTCCTCAAAACAGTTGGTACGCATACATAACCTTTGTACCTCAATATTCCATGTTCATCAACCTTGAACTTGGTCTCATCATCTTTCTCCTTAGATTCGAGACATTTCTTGATCCACTCGTCGTTCTTCTGTGCCTGCAGCACTTGTTCTTTCAAAGGTGATATCATCACAACGTTCGCGACTCGAGCTTTAGTTATCACCTCCATTCTCTCTCTTTTATCAGTCTCGGGGTTGGCAGAAATCTGTGTCAAACGAACTTTCCTGCTTAGAGCATCTGCTACAACATTTGCCTTTCCTGGATGGTACTGGATAATGCAATCGTAGTCCTCCAGAAATTCCATCCATCTCCTTTGTCGCATATTCAACTCCTTCTGAGTGAATAGATATCGCAGGCTCTTATGATTAGTAAAGATCTCAAACGTAACTCCATACAGGTAATATCTCCACTTTCCAAGAGCAAAAATTATCGCGGCTAACTCCAAATCATGTGTCGGGTAGTTGACTTCATGCGTTTTGAGTTTCCTTGATGCATACGCAATCACCTTTCCATTCTGCATCAAAACTCCTCCTAGTCCTTCTTTCGAAGCATCGGTGTAGACTGTGTATCCTTCTTTTCCTTCTGGTAATGCTAACACGGGTGCAGTTGTTAGCATCTCCTTCAATCTTTGAAAACTTTGTTCATACTTCTCCGTCCATTCAAACTTCCCTGCTTTCTTTGTCAACTTTGTGAGAGGTGTAGCTATCTTCGAGAAATCTTAGACAAACCTCCGGTAGTAACCAGCTAATCCCAGAAAACTCCTCACTTCTGAAGGATTCTTCGCTGACTTCCAATCCATGATTGTTTCGATCTTTGAGGGATCTACTTCTATTCTAGATCCTGATATGATGTGTCCGAGAAACGTAACTCTCTCAAGCCAGAACTCACATTTACTGAACTTTGCATATAGCTTGTGATCCAGCAAAGTGCGTAACACGATTCGAAGATGTTCAGCATGTTCCTCCGGTGTCTTTCAAAATACCAAAATATCGTCGATGAAGATCACTACAAACTTGTCGAGAAACGGCTTTAATATACGGTGCATCATATCCATGAATGCAGCTGGTGCGTTCGTCAAACCGAACGGCATTACTACAAACTCATAATGTCCATATCGGCTGTTGAAAGCAGTCTTCGGAATATCTGCTACCCTGATCTTCAACTGATAATACCCTTGTCTAAGATCTAACTTGGAGTAGACCTTTGATCCTTGTAGTATGTCGAACAGCTCTTCGATATGAGGGAGAGGATATTTATTCTTGATTGTCATCCTGTTCAGCTCCCGATAGTCAATGCATAAACGCAATGATCCATCCTTCTTCTTAACGAAAAGCACAGGCGCTCCCCACGGCGATGTGCTCGGTCGAACATATCCTGACTCAATCAACTCGTCCAATTGCTTTCTCAGTTCATCTAATTCAGCTGGAGTCATTCTATAAGGTGTCTTCGAGTACGGTTCAGCTCCTGATATCGTCTCGATCGTAAACTCCAACTCTCGGTCAGGGGGTAACGAATCCAAATGCTCAGGAAACACATCTAGGAATTCGTTCACCACTTCCACTTCTTCAATCTTAAGTTGATCTTTCGGTCTATTCAAAAGATAAGCCAAAAATCCACTAGCTCCTTTCTGAATCAACTTCTTAGCTTCCATCGAAGAAATCACTGATAACTTCTCAACCTTCCCTTCTGATGTCCGACTTTCATCTTCTTCCAAGATGATCTCTTTCTTGTAACAATCCAACTTAGCTCGGTACTTAGACAACCAATCCATACCAAGTATAACATCGTGTCTTGTCATCGGTAACTCAATAAGATCCGTCGGGTAACAACGGGTACCAATACATATAGGGCAGCGTTTATATACTTGATCCGTAACAAGGTAAGTTCCCAAAGGAGAACTCATTTCAAATTTATATGGCAAGTATTCAAGCCGAAACTGTAAATGCGCACATAATTTAGAAGCAACAAATGAATGCGTGGCACCAGGGTCATACAAGACCTTAACTGGCGTGTTAAGAATGTGCACAATACCTTCCACCACAGACGAAGGATCAACCTCCTCCTTACCATCCAAAGCATAAGCTCTACCTTTGACCACCGGTTTGTTCATCGTACCCACCACTCCTTTTCCTTTATCCTGGACCCCAAATCTCCTGATCTTGTGAGGGCAACTATCCATCTGGTGCTCAGGGGAACCACACGCGAAACACTGTCCAGCTTTCTTTCGACAGTTCTCCTCAGTGTGTCCCGTTCGGTGACAATATCGGCAAACAATTTCCTCTGGACCTGGTTGAGGTGCTCTCTGCTGTTGTGGCGCCCTCTGGTACTACTGTGGCGCTTTCTGCTTCTGTGCTTGCTGTTTCGGTGGAGCTTTCTGCTGCTGACGCTGTGGTGTTACCATTGGCCTCTTTCCAGTTCCTTGGGGAAAAGATCCGGAAGGTCGCTTATTCCCTTGATAAGACTTAGGGTTAGAAGGTCCTTGACGGGCAGTAGTTATCTTGATCTCCTTGTGTGCAGCTTCAATCCTTAGCGCTCTATCAACCGCCTGGTTGTAGATCTCAATAACCAAAGAAGCAAGTGCCAACCGAAGTTCGGGCTTTAGTCCATCGATAAACCTCTTCGTCTTGTGACGCTCATCATTCAGAATATGAGACGCATACTTGATTAGCCTCACAAACCTAGCCTCATACTCCATCACATTCATAGTTCCCTGAACCAGATTCATAAACTCAGCCTCTCGTGCATCACGAGTCACTTGAGGCGTATACTTCTGCTGAAAGTCTCTGATAAACTCATCCCAACTTCCTTCAACGTTATTCTCAATCCACATGTGTTGAACGTGCTTCCACCAATTGTATGCAGCTCCTTCCATAAGAAAAGTAGCATATCGAACTCGTTCATGATCCTCTGGGTAGATCTCCATAGCCTCGAAAATCTTCTCAAGACTAGTAATCCAATTCTCAGCCTTTAGGTCGTTCGGTTCTCCATAGAACTTAGGCGGATTCATCCTCAGAAACTTCTCCAAGGACCTTTCATTAGGAGGGTTATCTCTCGGTGCACAAGCCCTCATAAATTGTCATAGCACATCCCTTAATTCCGGAGTTCCTTCCCGTTCAGGGGGTGGCGTGACATCTCTTTGGGGTAGCAGTGGTGGTACACGATTCCGGGGTGCTCTTCTCGGTGGCATATTGTTACTGAATTCATAAGCATTCAGATACATATATTCGATGCATGACATATAATGATTCACAGAATCCGTAACCACGTATTCACATTCTCACGTAGTCACACATAAGTATGAGAACAACACATTCCCATAACAACATGTCAGCAAAGATTCAAGATCTCCAAACGTATCATATAATCAGAAACAATTGTCAGATAACATGTAAACGGGAACAGAAGCTCGGGTAACATATCAACATATCAGAAACATGTATAACATATCCCAAAACATGATCAACATGTAAAACGGGAACAGAACGTGTACTGTCATAACAACAAGAACTGTAACATGATCAGAAGTATGATCAACATATCCAGAAGCGTATTCAACATATCAAGAATAATAGCATGCTAACAACAAATGAAATGGCATGATCCTATCAACTGGCCTAATGGTATCTTGAAGCAACTCTAAGACTCATGCAATGACAGTTATGGAAAGCAGTAAACAGATATTCAACATAAAGCCGAAAGTGTTATAACTGTGCAAGGTTTGGTAAAATTTACTACAGGCCACATGTTAACAGTATTAATTCAAAATGGGGAGGACCCGATACTATCGAGTTGACTCCCTTACAGGCCTTACCAATCCGTCCAACCCTGCTGAAAATAACCTAGTAGGTACCAAGTCATCTGAACCGTCATCCGTGGTGCCAGAAGTCGGGGATCATCTACCAGAGCTATACATCCCCTCATCCAAAAGTCAGTCCTGAACTGTCCCGGTTATACGTCCGCCATCCATAGATAGATATATATGCATCAGTACTATATACAGAAATCTCCCATCAGCAATCAACCCTGATAACTGTGGTCCAAAGAACCCCTGGTGGTGTCATCAGAAACAGCAATGACCTCACCCTGTCCGTGTCCTGTTGGCTCATCTCCGCCATCATCATCATCATCAGACCCTCCATCGCCTCCATCAGACTGATCCTGCATAGGCTCGGGCTCCTGAGAGGCCTGACTGACATCCTGACCTTCGACCTCCTCAACTGCCTACTCATCGGATAAGTGATAGGTATCATACAGGCGAGCTCTCACACGGGCACGGTAGTGCTGGTGATGCTCCATAGAGGTGTCGCGATCGATAGTCATCTGCATAAGATCTGCCTCCAGGTCAGCAATACGGGCAGCCCTCTGATCAGCAATATGAGTCATCTCTGCAGCATGCTCACGAGCGATGTCCCTATCAATCTGGTACTGTAGTGACCGATCCTGATGGCGCATAGACTCCAACCTGACCTCACGGGTCCTCTGATACTCCTGAAAGTAACCATCTCTCTCAGACTCGAGATAGTGCACAACTCTGTTAGGATAGGAATACCCAGGTCTGCCACTGTTCCTAGACCTACGCCAAGTGTAGAAACGAGTGCCTCTACGGTGAGAAACTGCCACAGTACGCGGGGCCTCAAACTGCTCAAAGAAAGCCTCATCCATCTGCTGATTAGGATCCTGGTGTGGCTGAACTGCCATAGCTATACAGAAGATACCACAGATATGAAATCCAGATAACAGAACCATGCAATCCCCAAATATCCTGTCTCGATGCAATATGAGAATGATCCTGGATGCAATGCGTGAACAATCCATGATGCAACATGAGAGCAATCTAGGTTAAGTCTCTTCTTACTTAACCCGATGCTCTGATACCACCTCAGGCTGTAACGCCCCCGCCCGTACCAGAACAAGAGGAGAGCGGCATCACAACCCCCGCACTGAAGCACCTCTCAAGTAATGGTGTGGGCCATCACTCAAGAAATACTCCAGCGAACGGCTATCTATCAGAACTATACATGTACAACGATGTGGCTATGCAGCGGAAAATCAGAGTATTTTAAAACTTTTCAAAACATGTGCGTGATGGCATGTAACAAGCAAGAACATATTGATCGTGTAAGAGAGACTCGGCATATCAGAACATATAACATATTCACATATAAGTACCGATACAGTAGAGTCCAAAATATCGGTAACAGAGTAGCAGAAAGAGTATAACAAAGATACTCAAGTATTCAGAAACAAAAGTAATGCAGCCATAAAACATATGCAGGACGCAAAAGAAAGTATTACTAAGTCCTGACTGAAACAAGTATGACAATCTAGAGCTTCAAGATACCTCTAGACTGCAGCTGCAAGACCTGAAACGGGAGAGGTATTAGTCAAAAGGACTAAGTGAGGGAATACTTTAAAGAAAGTACTGAATGATAAAGAACTTGAAGTAAAGTTCGAAACTGTTAAATGCAAAGCTTTAAAGAAGAACTCGAAACAAGTTCGGTTGATAAAACTCTTTGAATGTGATGCTGTAAAAGAATGCACGTTAAAAACAAATGCTATCACACGCGCACACATATGTTGTTGATGGTTCATAGTTCTTTCATAAAACGGGATAAGGCTAAAGTGAACTTTTTCAGATATGAACCATCCTTTATGAAACAGAATTTTGCCCGCAAGCTAGGCTCCTCCAACCTTACTCCAGAAAAACATGATTCGGTAGAGCATCGGACCATGATCAACGATAATTCCACGTTTAGTAGAGTATCGGACCAAGATCAACAATAACCCCAAATATAGTAGAGCATCGGACCAAGGTCAACAACAACTCCGCACATAGTAGACTATCGGACCAAGGTCAACAACAACTCTTACCAACGCATACAAACATGCACCATCCTCCACTGGTTGTCACTTCGGGTAACTAGCCCTAGGCGACCTGTAAACATGTAATGGGAACAGATTTGCTGTCCGTTCCCAGACAGATTGTCCTGACTTAACAAACCTCCTGTTAAAAGTCGGTGTCAATTGTCTAAGTGTGGCGGCCGGTATTGGTGATGTAATTGGCGCTCACCTCCCGAGCATCACCTCCACACATAACCGTCGGGCCCAAACTGTAAACTGTATGCTTGCATTTAAGATTTAGCAGTGACCAGAGTACCACTCCAGTATGCTAACAATAACATGTGAAACTGTAACTGTAACATATGATGCTATCTGTAAAACATAGGATTCTATCTGAAAACATGTGATTCTGTCTGTAAACATGTGATTCTGTCTGTAAACTGTACTTCGAAAACATATGCAAAACATGTAACTGTCTTTGAACAAGAATGTAGAACTTTGGAAAACATGTACTGTTGATAAAGGTATACTATTAAAGTATGAATGATCCTTTCAAGAGAATGTCCCGATAAAAGGGATAGCTCAAAACGAGGTTTAGCTTTGAATTTCAGAACATATGATACGATAGTATAATCGTGGTTCCAGTTGGAAAACATTTATAACTTCACCTCACCTAATAGTAACAAAAGGCAGGTAGACAGATTATGAGGTGCCCTGGGGATCCCAGTGCTCAACTTTAACTCCTGTAGGTGGTGTACTAGAGTGAGCTTAAGAACTAAGACCCACTACTAACCAAGATGCATATGAAATGCATGAAACAAATGAACAAGGAACATGTAAAGAACATGTAACACAAGAGAGTAATACCATTTAAGGTATTCAAGAAAGGTAACACACAAAGGAATACGACAAAGTGAGTTACTCTTAACGTTAGACTATGATCTTACTATAACCGAGTAAGCTTTAGTCAAATTATGAATCCTATCGCAAACCTTAGGTTAAGAAACAAGTCCACGAAAGAAAACACATTTTGAAAACACATTTTAGACCCTGGATATGGAAACCCTAGGTGCAAATGTCTATTAAGAAAGCACAAGTTTTAATTCATTTTTACTATTCAAAAGCACTATTCAAAAGTACTATTTAAGATTACTATTCTAGATTACTATTCATAGGTTACTATTCACATGTCGGGTCAAAGGGTCGGGTCAAACCCTTACTATACACACACCCACACACACACGGTACACACACCATGCACGAACACACACACACACACGGCATGCACACACACACACACCCTAATCAAATTATGATATTGATTATAACCTATAGTTTCAAGTTCATGTTAATATAATCAAGTGTGATCTAGGTTAAAGGTATAACCTATAGTTAAGAGATCCAATTAAGGCATAAGATCAAGTTATGAAACACTATTCTATCTTAGGTTAGAACATGTGACACTATTAAAGTGTATAACATGATCAAGGCACTAATCCAATAATCCATAACATACCATAAGCTCAAATCATAATTCAAGAGTCATATAACAATGTGACAACATGTCACAACATATCTCATATCATATCATATCATATATCATGAACCTTTGGGCATGTAACATGTAACAATTTAATTCCAATATCAACATGTAACAAGTTGTGACATAATTAATTGTAAATCACTAATCCATTAGCTAGCATGCATGAACATAATTCAAATTCCATAATCATGCATCAATTCTCATAATATAACAATCATATCACATGATCATAGCATATACTAGAGCAATTCATAACATATTCAAGTATATACTAAACAATTAAAACATATAAACAACTATCAAAACATATCATGAAAACTATATAATAAATGCATAAAATAAAATCCTATATGGCTTAGGGAAGACCCTAAGACCCAACCTAAACATAATATAAACATACCATAACATAAAAACATAAACTAAACTAACATAACATAAACTAAAGCATAAAATAAAACAAACCTAGCTCTATAGGGGGGGAGTGCCGACGGCAAGAGGGAGAGAAAGGGTGTTGTTAACACAACATTGAGCAAGGATTCAAATGCCTCTTGGCCTCTATTTATAGTTGAAGAGAAGCCCCTCACCTTGGAAATAAAATGTGGAGAAGGGTAGGAGAGCAAAATTTGGATAGATTCTCTTGGAAGCTTTAGGCATGTTGAAGCTAAAATGGGACTGCTGGGGGTATTTCTGTAATTTCGTCCCCCAAGACTCAAGGATAAGTGGCTGGAAGTTTAACTATTCCGACGGGAAGAAAATTAGCTTCGAAACGCATATTCATTCGTCGAAATCGGATTTACCGTCTGAAAGCTACATTAGTTTTAGTGAATAAAAGTTTTGAGCTCGAAACTCAACACGAGTGAAAAACGACTTTCTAGAATGATTTTCAAGTCCGGATTGTTTCCAAAATTCAAGAAATAAATCGAGAAGCGTTTTGAGTCCAAAATCGACTATAAAACGTTTTACCGTTAAAAAGTTGAAAACGTAGAGTGAATAGTGAATTCTCACGTACGAACGTACGCTTCAAAATTTCAAGCTAGGGTTTGAATCAAGAGTTATAAAACATCTCAAAAATCTTGAAATAGCTCAAGTAGTGTAAATCCAGAGAGAAAATATTTTCCGAATGAAAACCGTTCGAAAAAGGAATAGTGAACTAGGGTTTTCGAAAATGTTTTCAATAAAACAAAGTTTCGGAATAGATTTCCAAGCCAAGAATGATTTCAAAAGACTCATCTCGATTCAATGATCGATTCGACTGTAAACTTGGGTAGAAAAGGTATCAGAATCAAAAGCTCATTTTCTGATGAATAGTAACTTTGGTCGGTAAGTTCCAAAAATACCCTTATGGTTCAAGAAAGACTCTCTGAGCTCGGGAAACAAGTTCAAACAATTGGGAAACATGTGTGATGAACCTCTAGGGTTCGAGTAGCAATATGAACAAGGTAGGCTCGGGTTATGAATAGTAAATTGTATCAAAGGTCAAGAATTCCCCCTTAAAACATGTCAGATCATATACGAGCACCAAGTTCATGTAAGAATGCAATGCATGATGATTCAAAAAGTTGGATCACGGTCTATAAACGCTTTACCACTGCCTTAACTTACTGTTTTCATCCAGGCCCTGTTTTGGGCTGTTACAATATATATACTATATATATACATACACATGCAGCTTACAAGGTTTACAAATAATAATATATATATACACACGTACTTTGTAACGCCCCAGCTTTCGGCAATTCAGGTATGATCGACACGTGAGCGTTTGAGAGTTAGATTTTAATTATTAATTGTTCATTTCTTTAATTTTTCATAGCATGACATAATTTTATAAAATTATATTCTTGATATTTTATTGAAAATTCATATCATATCATATTTATCGGATATATTGAACGTGATTGCAATGTGAATTATTTTCCCAAATGTGATTTATTTCTTTTATGGCCTTAATTGCTCATTTTCATGAATATGGGATCTAATTGCATTGGACCACATTAATCATTTAATTTTGGAAATGGACTTGATTGCATAACTTAACAAGTGAAAGGATTTAATTGCAAAATTGGCCCTCTCTTCCCTTCTTCATAGCAGCATTCACGTACCTTTGGCTTCTCATTCATACAAAACATTTCATCCCTTATTCTTGCTTCCTTCTTCAACCTAGACAAACCCTACCAAGTTAAGAGGGAGATTTCATCTTGCAAGCATCAATTTTTGTGGGATTTCTGATCATAGAAGCTTCATCAACATCATATCTTCATCTTGTCTCTCATTTCTCCCATTTGAGGTATTTTTGGAGATTGGATGATTTTCTTGAAATATGTGATATATAGGGCTTGGTATTGGCTTGAGTGAATTGTGTATTTATTGTTGGAAATATGTTTGTGATCATTAAGCTTGAGTTTGATGCATATATCTTGAGTTTTATGGACTTGGAGCATGAATGAGTATATGGGTTTTGAATGATGGATTATTGATGATCTAGCATTGAAATGAGTGTTTAAATGAATTGTTATTGATTATATGTAAGCTAGTATGTTTGTTGCATCAAATATGTGCATTACATCTTGAGTTTGATCCATTTTTGGTGGTTGATTCTTGTTGCTTCGTGTTGCTCTGTTCTGTTCTGCATATTCAGCTGCTCATGTATTTTGGGAACGGCCCTTCCCAAGCCCAGTTTAAAACTGGAACGGCCGTTCCCATGATGTTGAGACAGTAGGCCAGCGAGACTGGGAATGGCCGTTCCCATTTTGGCCTTTGAGCCGGAAGGGCCGTTCCCAGCTAAAACGTTTTCCCTTTTAAGAAAACACTGGCGCGTTTTCTGTAGGCCATGGAAACGGCCCTTCCCATTTTCAACGGGAAGCCGGAACGGCCGTTCCCATAGTCCAGAAAGTGCCTAAAATTCACTGCATAAAATTGCATTTTTAGCACCTCGATCCGACGGCTTCTTTGACCTCTAATTGCTGTTATATGACTGATTACATGTTGAAATGCAATATTTTCATGGTACATTGTATTTTTCCCGTCGTCTCGTTGCATTTCCGCCGTTCGTCATATTTGGTACATTTTGAGTCGTGTTTCACGGACAATTGTCTTTCTTGCACAGACCAGCTTCCTGGTGACGAGGAGCAGGCCCCGTGAGCTGTTTCCTTGGATATTTTTGGGTCTTTCAGGTGAGGTTTAATTTTAGATACATAGGACCCAACCCTATGTGAAGTTTTAAGCCAAAACCTATCTTTATACTTATAGTTTTCAAATGAGATTGGTTTTCAAATGTTTTACCGAACTATTGAAGGGATTAATTGATTGATTGATTTGGCGAGTATTGTATTGCACTGTGGGCCCGAGGGTAGTGACTCGAGCCAACCGGGAAAGCATGGGCTGACGGGTAACTCGAGAGCTATCCTCACCAAACTGGGATGAACCCTGAACCCTCTAGGAGATTAGGGGAGGAAGGATTTCCGGGCTTAGGGATTCATGTACCCTCTGCCCAGATTGATTGGATGGTGGGGCCTTGCAATCCCACCATCACCCGGAGGAAGAAGGCATTATTGAACTTGCTAATTGTGCACCGTAATGAATTGCTCGATCACCTAATAATTGATTGATTGATTGATTGTACACAGTCGGTGTAAGGTTGGAGAATTGCCCCACTCGCCGGGCCACAATTGATTGTATTGAATTGATTAAATTGCAAATTAATTAGTTATAACCTCGGGCGATAGAATCTTTTACTTTACTAAATTGTATTGTTTTCCCAGAAATTATTACCCGAGATTATGACTTGCATGTATGTGCGCTTATATTTATTTATACCCCTCGCTCAGTCTGTGTTGGACTGACACCTCAACTTTTTAGTGTTTTGCAGGGCGTGCTAGGCGGGAATTTAGAGTCTAGTGGTCTTTAAATTTGGGTCTACCACACTTCATTCCCACATTTTGTTTATGTATAGCTTGGGGATATTTTGTATCATGCCTTGTTATCTATTTTGTTGGAAGATGATATTGTATTGATAGTGTGAATGTTGGTACCTATAAGTAAATAAATAAATATGGTACCTATACATATCGAATGAATGTTATTGCTTCCGCTTTTTAATACTCTGACTTGATTGTTGGTTGGTTTTAAATTGAGGGTACCCGCCTAGCCTTGAGTCATTTTATTGTTTCCCGTTCGCTATAGCTTTGATTTATGTATGGATTGTCCATTTCATATGTGAGTTGGGGCTATAGTGCGGGGGATGTGGTGCCTAGCGTTTCGGGTGCTACATACTTACTACAATAATTCAAGAAAAATTGCATGCATGCATTCCAAATCCAACCATTGAATACATATAATATATACACATGTAGTTACGTAAACGGGTTGAACAAACATTGCATGGAAACGAATAAAAGTTGCAGGTCAAAACATAGGGAAAAAAGGGTCGCGGGTGCGACCCAAAGTGACCTTCCTGCGGTCGCACCCGCGACTGCGTGCAACAGTCGCAGAAATGGAGCAAAACAGCCCCTGTTTTCATCCTATCATCAAGCAGCAGCAGTAGGACATGAAAGGCAAAGAAGGCAACAATAAAACAACAGCTAAAACAAGGAAAATCAAGCAGCAAACAAGGAACAACAGCAACAACAAAAGGCACGCAGCAGTAAGAAGCAATTCAGTCCCAAAGCTCCAAAAGATATCAAGTTACAGCCATGGTGGATCCATATACACATCATATAATTCAAATTCAAGTCCATAAATGTCTAAAGGGAGCTAGAGTGATCATATTTCATTTATTAAACCTCAAGAAATCTAAAAATAAATGCATGAATTCAAGAAATGAGATTAAACCTAACTATTCATCATCTTGTTCATATCATGCTCAAAACTCAATGAAAATCAACAAAATAGGACTTAAATGAAAGGCAAGAAGATGGAAAACAAGAATTCATTCATAGCCTTTCGAATCGGAGAAGGAACAAGCTCAAAATCCTTCAAGTGTGAATAGTGCCGAGAATCCCCTTCTTCTCCTCTTTTCCTCCAGCTCTCTCAGTTTACTTGGGGTCTGGCAGAAATGGCTGAGGCTGGGTGATAGGTTTATGAGTTGGGGCCATTTAGGTTCAAGAATCGGGTCATTTGGTCAAGAAACGAATAAGTTATGGCCAAAACCGTAAAAGGTGGTATATCTGCACGAGGTCCATGTTTCGGGCAAGTTTCGGAGGTTCAAACGGGTTTAGAAAAATTCAAAGTTAGGTTCCTTAGCTCCCAAATCTTGTTACGAGTCCGACGCCTCTTCCATAATTCAAATCCAAATTCTCGAGCTTAAGATATAAATTCCGGAACACAAGGCGCGCTAAAACAAGTTAGGCCCTCGAGTCCCCACAAAATAAAATATGGTGCGTTACCATATCAAACAAGTCCAAAATTGAAAAACAAGCACGTAGACAAATTCATAACAGGTATAATTCATGCTTGGCACGTTATCACAAAAATCGGAAATAAATTCGAACTTAAACGGATTAAAAACGAGTTTTAAAAGGTTAAAACATTTAAATATTTAATCATACAATTATCAAATAATTCAATAAATGCAAGAATAACATTTAAACATTAAAATAAACATATAATTACATAAATAAATAATTTAAATACGCACGTAGCACTCTCGAGACAGCGTACCTGTACGGCCAAAAAATCAGGATGTTACATCAGCGGGTACGAGCACCAAACCAACCTTACTCCCAAAGTTATACAAAACCAAATTCAAACATACCATAACAAATCCAGCCTTCACAGTGGGTGATGGAAGGGTGTATACCCCCAAACCATCTATACATATCGGCCGAGTTCGTGAGTCCACGACTTTGATGCCTTAGGGTTCCATCTCCTACTAAAACTCCTACTGGGTTTCGAGTTGATCCTCTTAACATATGAAGACTATGCACAAGAGTGAAACCCGACGGTCCGACACCATCCCGAGGGTCCTTACCCATAGTCGCCGGGGCCCAAACATATCATAACAGAGCATAACATATCATAACCCACTACATACATATCATACATATATCATACCATACCTTGCAACAAGCTATGCTTTTCTTACCTCTTCGTATCATTCCGTAACCTATCCTTTTATCGTGGTGCTTAGATAATGGGAGACACGATTTGATGTATAACGCTTCACTTACCTCCCCGTGTCATTCCATAGCTTGTGCGCCGAAAGTGGGGATTGGCTCATCGGAGACACATAGTTTGGAGCATAGCTTAGCATTGCAAAACTTGATAAAATAAAACAAGCTTACTGTAACACCCCCGGAGCGAAGGGTGCCACATCCCCCGCACTAGGGTCCAACACGGGTAACGAAATGGAAGTTCGCACCCGTATCAAACCGTAGCGAACGGGAGACACACAAAACTCACACCCTTGCTAGGCGGCCTAGACCCTCAAGAACTGCGCAAAATAAAATCAGAGTAGCGGAGGCAATTAAAACAACTCCTGAACTAAACAAATATCCCAAGATCATCACATATATACATAATCAAAATGAGAGTAGGGTCAAGTAATCCAACTATCATGCTAGCTCATGTACAATATATACAATGCCATCTCGGCCAAAAACAAAAGTGTAATCAGAATACATAATCTCCAAGTACATAAGCAAAAGAGAAAGTAACCCACTACGAACGCATGAAGACTCAAGCTAAACCACAAGTAAACTCCAAAAGACACTTGCCGCCTAGCTTGACTCGGAAGAACCTGCAACTCAAAAGAAAGGAAAAAGGGGAAAACAACAACGAGGGTTAGTCCTAGTGACTAGCGAGGGGGCTACTCACGCACCCGATATACATATATAGAGCAAAGCAATTATTAAAACGGATGGATCCTTGAACCAAGAGTGGTTTTTGCAAGCCAAATTAATTCCCGTGATATATATATATATATATATATATATATATATATATATATATATATATATATATATATACATAAAGTAAAGGGAAGGAAAAAGGAGAAATTGCCAAATTTTAAGTAATTAGAAATCCACTCTCGTTTCACAGATCATACAAAACTAAACCAACTCGGCGAGTACGAGTCACACACCAAACTCCCATATACGAAGATCAAAGCAAAACAAAACAAATCATCATCCATCCCCAACACCGGTTGATAGAAGGGTTGATCGGCCATAACTATCCACACATAGAAACGAGACAAGGTTTAATTACTACCTTGAAACCTTCGGCGGTTGCCTCCGCCGGCTCAAGAGAACCACCCTTCCTCAACCTCCTAAGGTTGGGTGAGACTCTCAAAGGGAGGTGTTGATGGAAGAGCTCGGCGACCCCTCGGCCGTCCCGAGATTACCATACCACACTCCGGGGCCCAAACATATCACGAAAATCACACAAACATATCTCAAAGCTTATCTTTCAAAGCCAAATCTCGCTTACACACACACACTTACACAAAACTAAACTTTTGTAAACAAAAGCAAAATAGCATATATTCTTATACAAAACGTTTTCCAAACTTTTATAACAAATGGGAAGAATCCCGCAACATACGTATCATGCACTTATTTACCATATATTATACGTATTCGCATGCGAGGTTTGAAACCAATTAGGGTCGTAGGTCAAATAACTAAAAGAACAAAACCTCACCTTGTCAACGGACGTAGTGGAGACCAAAAGAGGAAACCGGACACCTACGGAGCAAGCTCGTCCTCTACAGGAAGATCCGCTGAACAAGACAACAACAAGGAACACCCTTAGACTCAAAATGAACCACATTGACGCTCGGTACATGCGTACGTATGCTTATGATGCTAATGATATGAAATGAATTCACATTAAGGCCATTTACGAGCAAATAATTCATATAAGAACATAGATCACAAACGAGGAGGTAAATCAAAGCACAATTCATAACATAAGGCTTAGTACCTCCTAAGGCAAGTCACTCATGCATACACATCACAAACGGGGCAAGAAATACCAACAAGAAGCAAAGAAAAGGCGAAAGAAATCTCCCCGGATGCCACCCTGCTTGACACGGCCGTGTCAGAAAACAAAGGGGAACGGACACGGCCGTGTCAGGCGAAATAATTCGAAAAAAAAAATTTTCGAGGGCCTGACACGGTCGTGTCCATTTTCCTTTGAAAACTGACGCGGCCGTGTCAGGCGAAAAAATTCAGAAAATTAAGGGTCGAGGGCTCAACACGGCCGTGTCCATTTTCCTTTGAAACTTGACGCGGCCGTGTCAGGCCTTCGGCCTGAGCAAGTTTTAACGAAAATTTGCTGAAAATTGAACCAAAACAGGGGTTTTCGGGTTCTTGCTCCAAGGGGACTCTTAGGCCATCCAACAAACACACAACATACATCAAAATAACACCAATACCTCAATATTTCATGCCCAACAAGTAGCCACAATCTCAGCTCCAAAAATGCAAGTAATCAAGGCAAGCAAAGGGGAAAGGAATGCATCATGTATATCTCATCCAATTCTCCAAAACTCATTATTGGCAAATGATCATATCTCAACAACCAAGAGAGAAGAAGCAATAAATATCAACAAGCATGCTTTAGGAGTCATAAATCATCATTCAAGTCTCAAGGAAACAAGAAAGGAGCAAGAATCAAACCAATTCTCCCAACTACAACTATACACATGCTTCCTCAATCTCCTTATCCCACCAAGAAATTAAACTCAAAAGCATATAAAAGAGAGAAGAGAGAGAGAAGATTGCAACCATGAACTCACCTTTCAATTTGGAGAAGCCTTGATGAAGATTTGAGCTCAAAATCAAAGATATGGCCAAAAGGTTTTCTCCTTCTTCCTTGCTTTGCTTGGCTGATCGGTATTGATGAGAGAGGGAGGGAATGGATCGGTATCAAGGGATTAAGGGGCTGAAATGGTTAGCTAACTCAAGTCACAATTCATGGTTAAGGCTTGGTTGAGTTTAAGTGGGGTCCACAAGACCTTATTAGGTCAAAAGGTAGCTTCCAAGCGTAAGGGGCTCGTTACGGGTGAAATACGGAGGTCTTAATGAACTAAGAAAAATGTGAGGCTTGTCCCATCGAACCCGAATCGTCGAAACAAGTTCAATGGAGGTGACGGAATTCGAATCCGAATTCTTGAGCTCAAGATACCTAACCCGGAACCCAAGGTGCGCTAAATGCTCTTTAGCCTCCTTTAGGTCCCGTCTCCACAACGAACCCAAAAAGGCGAACAAAACAAATACCAAAACATATAACGAGCACATAATCGAGTTCATAAAGCATATAATTAATACATATCACAAATTCACAGAAATCAGAATCAAATTCGGATCCAAAGCGAACAAATACAAAGCAAGGAAAATTAAACGTTCAAAGATAACCAAATTCATGTTAAAGCAAATATGTTCAAATAACTTCAATAATTCACGTTAGCAATGAAATATCACATAAGGAAATAATTGAATAGCGCACATAATAGTTTACCTGAAGAGTCTGATCTGTCGGGATGTTACAAACCTCCCTCCTTCAAAAGGACCTGTCCTCAGGTCCGAGGCGAGGTCTTGAAAAGCTCCGGATACAACTGTTTCATCTTACTCTCAGTCTCCCAAGTGGCTTCCTCGGATTCTTGATCACGCCACAAGACTTTCACAAGAGGGATTTGCCTATTCCTCAACTCTTGCATTTTCCTGTCCAACACCTGAACTGGATACTTCTTAAAGGTTAAAACCGGTTCCAATTGAACTTTCTCGACAGGAAGAACAGAAGACTCATCGGGATAATATTTCCGAAGCTGCGAGACATGAAACACATTATGAATCCCGGTTAAGCTCGACGGTAAATCAAGTCTGTAGGCTACTTCCCCAACTCGATCAAGGATCTCAAAGGGGCCTAAGTAGCGAGGGTTAAGCTTCCCGCCTTTACCAATTCGAGCATACCCTTTTCTAGGAGATGACTTTAAAAAGACCTTATCTCCTTTCTCAAACTCTAAGGGTCGTCTTCTCTTATCTGCATAACTTTTCTGCCGGTCTTGTGCTGCTTTCAACCTCTGTCTAATTATTTTCACCCTCTCGATGGTGTCCTGGATCTCCTTAGGTTTCTTAGCCCTTTCGAGCTTTCCATCTTTAGTCCATCTCCACTCGTCAATATCCCAAAAGAGAGGGGATCGGCACTTCCTTCCATACAAAGCCTCATACGGTGCCATGCCAATAGAAGATTGAAAGCTGTTATTGTAGGCATACTCAATCAAATCCAACTGTTCATCCCACGAATTCGGATAATCCAAGGCACAAGCACGAAGCATGTCCACGAGATACCTTATTAGCCTTTATGACTGGCCATCCGTCTGTGGGTGAAATGCGGTACTAAACTGAAGCTCCGTACCCAAACACTTTTGTAACTCCTGCCAAAAACTGGACGTGAACCGAGGATCCCTATCCGAAACAATGCTGACCAGGCAACCATGTAATCTGACAATCTCTTTCCGATATAGCCGGGCCAACTTAGGAACCTTATCGGACATCTTCACCTTAAGAAAATGTGCTGACTTCGTCAACCGATCAATAATCACCCAAATCCCATCGGAACCTCCTTTGGTCCTAGGCAAGCCGGACACAAAGTCCATTGTCACTTGCTCCCACTTCCACTCGGGTATCGGAAGTGGTTGGAGAGTTCCTCCCGGTTTCTGGTGTTCTGGTTTAACCACTTGGCATGTTTGACATCTTCTAACATAGTTAGCCACGTCTCTCTTCATGCCGTTCCACCAATATGAAGTCCTTAAATCCTTATACATTTTGGTGGTACCGGGATGTACTGCATATGCTGACTTGTGAGCTTCATCAAGTACCAACTGCTTAAATCCTTCAGGGATACAAACCCGAGCCTTAAATCTAAACAATCCTGAGTCATCAAATCCAAACTTGGTTTCCGGATCGACCCTTGACTTAGCTACCAATTTCTGAATCTCGGGATCTACAGACTGAGCCTCAATCAATCTCTGTTTCAAAACTGGCTGAACCGAGATATTAGCCAAACGAGTCTCTGAATCTAAAACCACTGAATTCTGCCTACTAGAACCTGCTTCCAAGCCTGAGACACTAGCCTTCCTACCCAAAGCATCCGCCACCACATTGGCTTTACCCGGATGGTACTGAATCTTACAATCATAGTCCTCGAGTAGCTCCATCCACCTTCTATGTCTTACATTCAAATCCTTCTGGGTAAACAGATACTTAAGACTCTGGTGGTCGGTGAACACTTCAAAAGTGACTCTATAAAGATAATGTCGCCATTTCAACAAAGCAAACACCACTGCCGCGAGTTCCAAGTCATGAGTGGGATAGTTTTTCTCGTGATCCTTTAATTTCCTTGAGGCGTAGGCTACCACCTTACAATTCTGCATCAACACACAACCGAAACCTTCCTTCGAAGCATCGGTATAAACTGAGTAGCCTTCTGAACCCTCGGGTAGGGTTAAAACCGGTGCAGTAGTCAACCTCTCCTTAAGAGTTTGGAAACTGTTCCACACGCCTCATCCCACTCGAATTTCACCTCTTTCTTAGTTAACCGGGTCAACGGGGAAGCAATCTTCGAGAAATCTTTCACAAAGCGCCTATAATACCCTGCTAACCCGAGAAAACTTCTCACTTCCGAGGCATTCTTAGGCTGCTTCCAAAGCATTACCGTCTCAATCTTCGCCGGGTCCACCTCAATTCCATTCCCAGAAATGAAGTGACCTAAAAAGGAAACTCGATCCAACCAGAACTCACACTTACTGAACTTGGTGAACAATCGGTGCTCCCGAAGTGTAGACAAAATAATACTTAAATGCCGCGCGTGTTCTTCCTCGGACCTCGAATACACCAGAATATCATCTATAAAGATGACCACGAATTTATCGAGGTAAGGCCGGAATATTCGGTGCATCATATCCATAAACGCGGCTGGGGCATTGGTAACACCAAAAGGCATGACCACAAACTTGAAATGCCCATATCTTGTGTTGAAACCCGTCTTCGATATATCTCCCTCCCGGATACGCAACTGGTAATACCCTTGCCTTAGATCCAACTTGGAATAAACACTTGAACCTTGTAGGAGATCAAACAACTCTTCAATGTGAGGGAGTGGGTATTTGTTCTTAACCGTTAACCGGTTCAGCTCACGGTAGTCAATACACATCCGCAAAGTCCCGTCTTTCTTCTTGACAAACAGGACCGGAGCACCCCACGGAGAAGTGCTGGGGCGAATGTAACCACACTCTAAGAGCTCATCCAATTGCGTCTTCAGCTCCTTCAACTCGGCTGGAGCCATCCTATAGGGAGATTTCGCATACGGTTCTGCTCCGGGATAGAGATCTATCACAAACTCGATGTCCCGATCCGGAGGTAAAGATCCCAAGTTCTCCGGAAACACATCGGGAAATTCCTTCACGATCTCCGTCTCCTCGAGCTTGGCCTGATCCTTTGACTTATTCAAAAGGTAGGCCACATAGCCCGTCGCACCGTCCCGGAACATTCTGCTTGCTTCCACAAAGGAAATAAACGGGCAGGTCTTCAACCTCTGACCCGCAAAGGCCGTAGAACTCAAAGTCACCTTCTTAGCAAAACAGTCCATCATAACCCAATATCGAAACAACCAGTCCATGCCCAAAATTACCCCATACTTCCTGATTGGCATCTTGATCAAATCTTCCAGGTACTCTTGATCTTCCACAACCACCGGACAACCATGGTAAACACAATTCGTAGCCAAAGCACCACCAAGGGGAGAAGAGACAATAAAAGAATCATCGAAACAAGCAACAGGCAATTGAAGAGTAGAAACAAGCCGGGAAGCAATAAATGAATGCGTTGCCCCCGGATCAAACAATGCATGCAATGGAATGCCATGAATGTGGATAGTACCTTCAACAACGGCGTTGGCATCCACTTCCACATTCTCTTCCTCACCCTCCAAAGCATAAGCTCTCGCCTGGATTGGTGCTCTCGGAGGCATCACATTCAACGGCTGAGGAGCTCGAGGTTGAGGTGCTCTCGCTTGAGGACAAGTGCTAATCAGATGGCCGGGCTCTCCACACTTAAAGCATCTTCTCAATTTCTTCCGGCAATTCTCCTCGGTGTGATTGGGACCCTTGCAATAGCCACATTGAATCGGAGCAGGTAGAGCTGGTACCGTGGGGACCGGAGGTCGAGCTTTCTTGACTGAAGTGTTAGAACCTTGGGGTTTGAAAACCGGAGGCCCACCATAGGATGCAGGCCTCTTCCCCAAATTTGAGCTCGAACCTTGGCCCGAAGAGTAAGTCGGCCTCAATCTCGTATTGTTAGCTTCCACTTTGATCGCTTTCCTCGTAGCCTTCTCCCACGTATCCACGGTAGCCGCCTTAAGAGCACTCTGAATATCATATCGCAAACCAAATAAAGTTTCGTGCCTTCTGGGTGTCATCATTGGAAATATGTGGAGCATACGGTGCAAGTCTCTCAAATTCCATGATATATTCTTCAACCGAGCGGTTCCCTTGTTTCGATTCTGTGAATTGCTGTAGTCTCCTCTCACGAGCGCTTGGAGGAACATACTTGTGATGAAATTCTCTTACGAAATTTTCCCAATCAAACTCTTCTCGACACCTTTCCAATCGAGCTCTTGTAGCCTTGAGCCAATTGGAAGTGGGGCCTTGCACAAACCGAGCCGTGCAAACCGCTTTCTCATGTGAAGGTGCGGGGCAAATTTCCCAAATTCCGGCAATCTCTGACAGCCATTCTTCTGCTTGGATGTCGTCTCCTCCATACCACTTAGGCGGGTTGTTATTTCGGAACTCCTTGAAAACCGGAGTTACATGTCCACCTTGTCCTTCACCCAAATGATTATCCCTCTGGTTCTGCTGAAGTTGATTCATAAGGGCCTGCACTATATTCTCAGCATTCATTGCTGGAGGTGGAGGTGCTTGTGGAGGGGGTTGATTAAGGTCAGGAGTCTGCTCCCTTTCTGCTCTCCTTCTTGGAGGCATCATGAAAATACACAAATCAAAAAAAAAATATATCGATGCATGGGATTCAATTCATGATCATGTAGTTAATTATCATGTAAGTAAAACAATTGCATCACATAATTATGTAAATGAATGCAAATAATCACATATTCCTATACCGAAGGACCTAGACAGGCTCAACACGACCCCAGAGCTCTGGTTTTGCAATCGAGAGCTCTGATACCACGCAAGGATGTAACACCCCCGGAGCGAAGGGTGCCACATCCCCCGCACTAGGGTCCAACACGGGTAACAAAATGGAAGTTCGCACCCGTATCAAACCGTAGCGAACGGGAGACACACAAAACTCACACCCTCGCTAGGCGGCCTAGACCCTCAAGAACTGCGCAAAATAAAATCAGAGTAGCGGAGGCAATTAAAACAATTCCTGAACTAAACAAATATCCCAAGATCATCACATATATGCATAATCAAAATGAGAGTAGGGTCAAGTAATCCAACTATCATGCTAGCTCATGTACAATATATACAATACCATCTCGGCCAAAAACAAAAGTGTAATCAGAATACATAATCTCCAAGTACATAAGCAAAAGAGAAAGTAACCCACTACGAACGCATGAAGACTCAAGCTAAACCACAAGTAAACTCCAAAAGACACTTGCCGCCTAGCTTGACTCGAAAGAACCTGCAACTCAAAAGAAAGGAAAAAGGGGAAAACAACAACGAGGGTTAGTCCTAGTGACTAGCGAGGGGGCTACTCACGCACCTGATATACATATATAGAGCAAAGTAATTATTAAAACGGATGGATCCTTGAACCAAGAGTGGTTTTTGCAAGCCAAATTAATTCCCGTGATATATATATATATATATATATATATATATATATATATATATATATATATATATATATATATATATACATAAAGTAAAGGGAAGGAAAAAGGAGAAATTGCCAAATTTTAAGTAATTAGAAATCCACTCTCGTTTCACAGATCATACAAAACTAAACCAACTCGGCGAGTACGAGTCACACACCAAACTCCCATATACGAAGATCAAAGCAAAACAAAACAAATCATCATCCATCCCCAACACCGGTTGATAGAAGGGTTGATCGGCCCTAACTATCCACACACAGAAACGAGACAAGGTTTAATTACTACCTTGAAACCTTCAGCGGTTGCCTCCGCCGGCTCAAGAGAACCACCCTTCCTCAACCTCCTAAGGTTGGGTGAGACTCTCAAAGGAAGGTGTTGATGGAAGAGCTCGGCGACCCCTCGGCCGTCCCGAGATTACCATACCACACTCCGGGGCCCAAACATATCACGAAAATCACACAAACATATCTCAAAGCTTATCTTTCAAAGCCAAATCTCGCTTACACACACACACTTGCACAAAACTAAACTTTTGCAAACAAAAGCAAAATAGCATATATTCTTATACAAAACGTTTTCCAAACTCTTATAACAAATGGGAAGAATCCCGCAACATACGTATCATGCACTTATTTACCATATATTATACGTATTCGCATGCGAGGTTTGAAACCAATTAGGGTCGTAGGTCAAATAACTAAAAGAACAAAACCTCACCTTGTTAACGGACGTAGTGGAGACCAAAAGAGGAAACCGGACACCTACGGAGCAAGCTCGTCCTCTACAGGAAGATCCGCTGAACAAGACAACAACAAGGAACACCCTTAGACTCAAAATGAACCACATTGACGCTCGGTACATGCGTACGTATGCTTATGATGCCAATGATATGAAATGAATTCACATTAAGGCCATTTACGAGCAAATAATTCATATAAGAACATAGATCACAAACGAGGAGGTAAATCAAAGCACAATTCATAACATAAGGCTTAGTACCTCCTAAGGCAAGTCACTCATGCATACACATCACAAACGGGGCAAGAAAGACCAACAAGAAGCAACGAAAAGGAGAAAGAAATCTCCCCGGATGCCACCCTGCTTGACACGACCGTGTCAGAAAACATAGGGGAACGGACACGGCCGTGTCAGGCGAAATAATTCGAAAAAAAACATTTTCGAGGGCTTGACACGGCCGTGTCCATTTTCCTTTGAAAACTGACGCGGCCGCGTCAGGCGAAAAAATTTAGAAAATTAAGGGTCGAGGGCTCAACATGGCCGTGTCCATTTTCCTTTGAAACTTGACGCGGCCGTGTCAGGCCTTCGGCCTGAGCAAGTTTTAACGAAAATTTGCTGAAAATGGAAGCAAAATAGGGGTTTTCGGGTTCTTGCTCCAAGGGGACTCTTAGGCCATCCAACAAACACACAACATACATCAAAATAACACCAATACCTCAATATTTCATGCCCAACAAGTAGCCACAAACTCAGCTCCAAAAATGCAAGTAATCAAGGCAAGCAAAGGGGAAAGGAATGCATCATGTATATCTCATCCAATTCTCCAAAACTCATTAATGGCAAATGATCATATCTCAAAAACCAAGAGAGAAGAAGCAATAAATATCAACAAGCATGCATTAGGAGTCATAAATCATCATTCAAGTCTGAAGGAAACAAGAAAGGAGCAAGAATCAAACCAATTCTCCCAACTATAACTATTCACATGCTTCCTCAATCTCCTAATCCCACCAAGAAATTAAACTCAAAAGCATATAAAAGAGAGAAGAGAGAGAGAAGATTGCAACCATGAACTCACCTTTCAATTTGGAGAAGCCTTGATGAAGATTTGAGCTCAAAATCAAAGATATGGCCAAAAGGTTTTCTCCTTCTTCCTTGCTTTGCTTGGCTGATCGGTATTGATGAGAGAGGGAGGGAATGGATCAGTATCAAGGGGTTAAGGGGCTAAAATGGTTAGCTAACTCAAGTCACAAATCATGGTTAAGGCTTGGTTGAGTTTAAGTGGGGTCCACAAGACCTTATTAGGTCAAAAGGTAGCTTCCAAGCGTAAGGGGCTCGTTACGGGTGAAATACGGAGGTCTTAATGAACTAAGAAAAATGTGAGGCTTGTCCCATCGAACCCGAATCGTCGAAACAAGTTCAATGGAGGTGACGAAATTCGAATCCGAATTCCCGAGCTCAAGATACCTAACCCGGAACCCAAGGTGGGCTAAATGCTCTTTAGCCTCCTTTAGGTCCCGTCTCCACAACGAACCCAAAAAGGCAAACAAAACAAATACCAAAACATATAACGAGCACACAATCGAGTTCATAAAGCATATAATTAATACATATCACAAATTCACAGAAATCAGAATCAAATTCGGATCCAAAGCGAACAAATACAAAGCAAGGAAAATTAAACGTTCAAAGATAACCAAATTCATGTTAAAGCAAATAAGTTCAAATAACTTCAATAATTCACGTTAGCAATGAAATATCACATAAGGAAATAATTGAATAGCGCACATAATAGTTTACCTGAAGAGTCTGATCAGTCGGGATGTTACACTTACATAGGCTCATACACAGCTTATCATACTTAAAAGCGTATGGCAAAATCATAAAATACATACCTCTCACGTATTTATTTAAGGCTTGTTAAATTGCATGCATTTTCAAAATGAACACATAGTTTAGGGTCATAAATATAATCCTAACCTCACCTATTTTCGAACAATGTTGTAGACAAGACGAATGGTTCACCTCGGAACCTACACAGCTAACAAGCCACCACCCTGGGTGCACCTGTACAAACTGAACACTAAACGAAAGACTTAGACTCAAGGATGAACCACATAGATGCAAGACAATGCATATAGATGCTAAGGATGTATGCATGTGAGCAACAAACGTGATCCGCGATGTGTGTTAGGCCTAAAATGGTTAATGTTTTTAGCCTATATTTCATACGTCTTCATGCCATTTTCGTGCCTAATTTTGTCTAATTTGCTCCATTTCAGTTCATTTTTCATTTTGGAGGCAAAAATAGAAGAAATGGTAAAAATAATGCATAAAACAGAGCTTAGAAGACAAAATGAGCCAAAACAGCCAAAGGACTAGTCTCTGTACCTGATCAAGGGTGTGATGATTTTGTGAAGAAATCCATCATAGCCGTGATGGCCAGTCAACCACGAATTCAAAGTCAACACACCGTCACAGGCATGATGGCATCATGGCTAATGGGCGTGACGGCTGTCCAGATACATATTTTTTGGCCTGAACTCATTATTTCACCATCGGGCTCATCCAAACCCATTGGGAACACGTTTTTGGTGTAGTAAAAGAGTTATTCTAATGCTCTTAACCCTAACTTTACATTATTCTAACCTAGAAAAGGAGAGGAGAAAAAATAACGCAGATTTGGGGACGAATGGATGATCTTTCCGAAAGGCTAGTTTCCATCTTCCATGAAGGAATCACGTCAGCTTCCAGAGAAGACAATAATAAGCTTTTTCTTTTCCTTTTTATTGAGTTGTTGAGTCGTAAACTAATGTCTCATATTTTGGATGATTGTTAATGACTCTTTAATTATGAATATTAGTGGTTTTATTATTGTTATTGTTCTTGTGTATATGTTTCGTTAGTTTCGTAGCTATGGGAATAATGATTTTGTAGATTAGGTATTCGATGATTTGCTTGAATTAATTCTTATGATTATTATGTGATGGAATTATGTTTTGATTACATCTTGAAGCCTACGCAACTTTAGCATGAAACTTAGAATTGGCTTTCTAATCGAAAGATTGTCAGTTAATTTGGATTATTAATTCATAAGCACTTAGGGTTAAAGAGATGAAGAAATTTGGTCTTTCTCTAAGCAATCTGTGATTGAATAATGCATGACAAACCATTGTTATTTAATTGCCTTAATCCTGTTCATATGGTTTAAAATATTTTTGTATGTCTGACCACGAGAGTAACTTACACAAACAATTAAACACGTGTGCTTGACCTCGAGAGAAGCTGGCATAAACATTCGTGATTAGGATTGTGATAATCTAAGTATTTGTTGGCATTGATTTGATTCCTAAGCTACTATATTGTTATCTTCCTGGGCTATTTGTTGTCTTATTTGTTGAGTCTTTATTTTTTGGTGTGTTCAGTGTCGTGTAGTTAATTAAATGCTTGTTGAGTCTTGATCCGATTTATCGATTGGAGAATATACGAGGTGATTGATTGGTTTTCCATTCCCTATGGTTTTGACACCTTATATGCTACACCTGACAAGTGTACGTGTAATGTCCCACATCGGAGGAAGAGGAGAACTAAGCCTTCCTTATAAGGGGGTGGATACCTCTTCCCTGTAGAGGCCTTTTCCTAGGTGGGCGCCTTTGGCTTAAATTCCATTGGGAAGAACAAAACCGTGAGGCTATGCCGAATTATGGATAGCAAAGCGGACAATATCTACAGGTGGGTTTTCGAGCTGTCACAGTACGCTTGCACACATATGAGGTTTTAAATAAAACTTCCCAACAAGTTTTCGGTGCCGTTGTTGGGGAAGGTGTTAAAATCACTCTCACTTTTGTATTAGTATCTAGTGTTTTAGACCATTTTTCTTTATTTTTGTTTGTCGTTGTTTGATATTAGTTGGTATGCTGCAAGTAACTAAAGTGATCGGAACAGTGAAAATGGATGTGCTTGTAAAGAAAATTTATCAATTGGAAGCTTTGAAAGAAGAGATTAATCAACTCTCAGCAAATGCTCAGACGACACCCATTTTTCTTTCTAATCAATTATATTGTGAATTATGTGGCAGTTGTCATTTATCTAATATTTGTCCTTTTTCTTTTGCAGGCGGTTGCTCAAGCGAGAGAACCAGGATCTCACCAAAGGACCAAACATATTTTTAGGAAATATCATATAACAGCCCGTATCATGTAGCACCCGAGCGCAAGGTACCACATCCCCCGCACCGAGACCCGCCCCGAATATAAAATGGACAATCCATACCCGAGCTAGATCACGGCGAACGGGGACATACACACTCGCTAAGCTAGGCGGGAGCTAACTTTCACAACCACAGAGGCAATAAAACAGAAAGAATACCAATGCGGAAGCAACATACATACATATAAAACAAGATAAACAAAGAGCAATGGGTTCAACTAGCATAGGTACCTAATCCCGAAAATCAATAAAATCATAAAACTTCAAATCCAGATTCTTTCTATTCCTGTAAGCTTATCCTGATTTCACGATAATAGTAATGATCAATACAAGTCATACATTCTCCACAGCTTAAACAAATCATGATTTATTATTCACATGGACCGACTCTGACCTAACCGAACAACAGAATAAATAAAAATTCCCGCCTAGCACACCAAACCTGCAAGAACACTGAAAACAATCCGGGTTCAGTCTATACGAGACTGGTGGGTATAAAATGAGGCGTAAATAGCATATACAATAATATTTAACATTCACATGCAAGTTATAATCCCAAATGAGGTTTTTTGAGCATTTTCCCAAGTGGGCAAGATAAAGAGGTCATCAAAGGGGATTATAAGGTTCATTTCCATTCTTTAGGTCTTTTGTGGCCCCGCGAGTAGGAGTGTATTATCTCCAACCAACACCTCGTGTAGTTCATTAAACATTCTTTCTTTCTTTCATTCATTCATGCATAACATTCTTTTGTGCACAATCATGAACATTTACACCTTCTTCCTCCGGGTGATGGCAGGGTGATCGGCCCGAACCATCCATTCATTAACCAAAGGGGGAACATGACTTCCCAGATGGCACTCAGCGTCCATTCCTCGCTAACTCCTAACGAGGTCCGGTTACGCCGCTCATTGGTGGGACTAGTGTGAGGGTTCACCGTCAGCCCATGCCTCCTCGGGTCACCACTCACACAAAGTCCCTGGGCCCCATTCTGTGCATAACATTCATTATTTTCTCGCCAAAACATTTGGTAGGTTCATAAAAGAAAGGCTTTACTTTTAAAATCGTTGACCCTTGAAAACGACTCTATATACATATATACTTTTGGCTGAAATCTTTACACATTGGGAGTATAGAGGGTCATTTAACTAAATAGAAGAGAAACCCACCTGTACGCCTCTTACCAACAATACCAAGAAGAAAGGAGACTCGAAAGTGTCCTATGAACCCGGCTTCTCCGCCCTAAAGAAACTGTAAAAGAATTGACACAGTGCAAACGTGAGACTCAAGACGCCATATGAACCATATATGACGCACGACATGCAATGAACATGATATGAAAGCATAAGAGATGATGTTACATCATGAACACGTTCATGTGCACGATTAACATATTTAAATCAAATAAATGAGCCACTCATTCGCTCATGGAAGCGTTCATATTCATTAAGTTCAATCCCTACACACTTTCATAACAATTCAATCCACGGATTCAAATAACGGTCATATCACGTACTATAACCCGTTGGCAATTATAGAATAGACAAATAATTACATTCAATTTAAAATTGGAAATTAGAAAGGAACATGAAATAGATAACAATTTAATTTCCATAATTCAATTAAATCAAATAATATTTAATATAATATAAACATATATATACATAAATATATATATACGTACCATTACATTTCATGCACAATTCCTATCACACATATATATCATTTCATGCATAATTTATATCACAAGCACGTAACACACATGCATGCATTTATACCAACAAAATCCATGCACAATTTCTTTGTATATAACCATGCATGCAAATTCTACTAAATATAAACTATGCATGCACCATTATATAAATAAACATGCACACACACAAAACAATTTAGCCATGCATGTGATATATATATACATGTTACATTACATAAACATGCAGATGAATTCATACACCAACCAAGGCCAAAAACATTAAATCAAAATGCATGCACAAAATGAAAGAAAGATGCAGTAGCTTCTGCATAACAGCTACCCGGCCGGGCCTTTTTCATGCATAAAATCTCCCCGGCCGGGGAGTTGCAGTACAGACGCAAGGCAGCAGCACAACGAAGCTTAACTCTGTTTTTAATTGCAAGAAAAATGCAGCAGCAAGTAGCAGCAACCAATGCTACCATATAGCAGCAAAACATACCCTACACTCCCACCATTTAACTGGAAAACTGACAACAATTAAGCACGAAAAAGAGCAGCAGCTGACAACAACAATTTACAGCAGAAACAGGGCACAAACGGAAGAAAAACAGGGCAACAATCATTCCATTCTTTAAGCAACAAGATCAGCTATATATATATGCTATAAACAATGCAAAAGGTGCAGCAAATGACAGCAAAATGACCCCCAAACGCAGCAGCATCAGCACATCGAGAGAGAGAGGAAGAATTCAGTCTCATTTCATGTAATTTTTCAAAGTTCCAACAATGGAATCTCCTAAAATCTTTAACTACCATATAATCACTGATCATAAATGAGAAGAGGGAGTTAAGATAACCATATTCGGGCTTTGAATCAACCAAATCCATGAAGGAATGAGAGAGATCCACAAAATGGCACCAAACCTAACTATTCACTTATGTCTTCAAAATCCCATGCTCACATGCTCACATGCTCAAAATTGGGGATGCATAGCTTAAAATGACACATATTGAATGCATATCACAACCCTAAGCTTACCTTGTCGATTGGATGGAAGATGGAAGAGATTTGAGCTTGAATCTCCAAGGTTGCCATGAGTTACGGGAATGACAGGAAGCAGGGGATTTTGGCTGAGTTTTCTCCAAGTGATGAGGGTTATCTCGGTTTGGGGTTAATTAAGAATGATAGAGGGTTGAGTTAGGGTTCCAAGTAATCAAACCATGGTTAATTTGGTCAAGGTTTGAGTAAGATATGATCATTTTAGTAAACTGTGGAAGTTTTGGCATCCGTTACATGTTTCGGTTGAATTTCGGAGGTTCAAATTGTCTTAGAAGATATGAGGCTAAGTTCATTAAACTCGAATATTCGTTGTGAGTTCAGTGAAGTTGATGAAACTCGAATCCGAGTTTCCTAGCTCAAGATATCAAATACGGAACCAAGGGTGCGCTAATTGCTAGTTAGCCCCCGATTTGGTTCCACAAATCAAAATAAATTCGTTACCACGTCAAACGAAGTCAAAAACATAAAACGAGCATATAGACATGTTCATAACACATAAATCTACAACATATTAAATTTTCATGAATTTTCGATATCAAATCATATAAGAACGACGCACGTTTATGACACTCATGAGCAATACATAAACAAATTCAAAGAATTCATAAGAGATAACAAAAAAATTAAATTAAATTCATAATACACCACGAAACTCAAATTCATATTTAAATAAATGTAAAGTGCACGATTATGGAATATACATTTAATATTACTAACATTAAAATTAAATATCAACTAACTCATATATAATTAATATTAATTAACTTAAAGTATGAATAATTAACATTAATTCTTAATTATCAATTAAATGAATTAATTAACAAAATAAAATTATAAAATAAAATAAAATAAACTAATAGCAATTTATATTAAAATTTAAATATTTAAAACACTTATAAACAATTAATCACATAATTAAATAATTAAATTTGCACAATTTATAAACACATACGACATATTCGAACGAATAAAAAACCGGGGCGTTACATATCAGGACCTAGCTGGAAACAGTAAATCAAAGAGGACAAGAATGTGTTTATATACCTTGGTTCACCTTTACAAATGTTCATGCATTGCATTCTTATGTGAACAATGTGCATTCATTAATCGTATTGTGTTTTAAGGGGGATTTCCTTACCCCGAACCAAATTTACTATTCAATTCCCGAGTCTACCTCGTCCTAGCATCTTATTGGAATCCTAGAGGTTCATAACTCATGTTCCCCAGTCATACGAGCATGTTTTCTAAGCTTCGAAATCCTTTCTTGATCATTAGGGGTATTTTGGGAAAGTTTGTAAAAAGTACTATTCATTTTCCGAACCAGCACTATGCCATTTTATTGGAGAGACCTCAAAGAACCTATACCTACTTTCTTAGAATTTTTCAACAATCTTTTCAATGCTTTGAGGTTTCGTTTATGTGTCCAGAGCAATTTAAGAATTTATTTTCAAATAAAAATTTCCGTCGGTAGAATATATTTCCTTCAATAGAATGATTTAACCCTTGAGATCATCACCATAACGTTCCTCGATTTTTTCTACATTTTTGGAAAGCCTTTCGGACCTTCAAATTTTATCCTAGTATTTATTTCATAATTAAATCAATTTTCGAAATTCAAGAAAATCCTATCTTCCGGAGCTTATAACTTTTAAACCGTACGTCCGATTTTGACCTGTGAGTAACCCGTTTCGAAGCTAATTTTATTTCCTAGATCTTGGGAACTTTTTAAGCTCCTAAAACACACAATGTGAAAGTGAAATTACCAGAATACCCCTGCTGTGACAATTATGTAAAGAAAGAAACCTATTTTTGGAAATTTCATAAAATACCCCACCTCAAGTCCCTATTTATTGCACTTTGGTCCTTCCCAACAACTATAAATAAGTGTGTTGGGGTCTCATTTTGTGCTCACTCCATTATCTTCCTCTCCCCCTAGTGGCCGGACCCCCCCCCCCACCCCACGTAAGGTTAGTTTGCTTATTTTTTTTATGTTTTAATTAGTTTCATTTTTGTTTTAATATATGTTTTATTTTATGTTTTAATTTATTTATTAATTATGCTAGGTTTATGTTTTAATATATGTTTTATTTTATGCATGAATTATGTGATTGAATTTATGCTTTAAATATTTCATGAATTTATGAATTATGTTTCCTATAGTATAGTTTATTATGAAATGTGTTACATAATTTAATTATGTGATAATTATTATGACATGCTACATGTTACATTTTATTTATTTTATGATCATACTTAGGTAATTTAATTTGTTACCTAATTTAATTTAATGTTGCATGTTATTTAATGATATATAATTAAAGTATAACCTATAGTTTAACATGTTACATGTTTAATTACTTGTTACATATTTATACTTGACCAATTGATATACGTTATGGTATACATGTATAATATACGTATACGTATTTGATTCCAATATGTATAAATACGTGTATACTTCCGTATAAATACTAAGTGTATTTCCTAAATAAATACGTATGTACTTTTGTATAGATACCGTATGTATTCTAGTATAAGTACCGCTTGTATTCTTGTATAATTATAGCATGTACCATGTATAAATACTATAGAAATACGGTAGGTATCCCCGTATAAATCTCGTAAACATACAGTATAAATACCGTATACAAACCGTATAAATACACATATACATACAATATAACTACCGTATACATACAGTATATATACCACATATAAGTGACCATTGACCATTGACCTTGATCTTTGACCATTGACTGTGACCATTGACTTTGACCTTGACCAAGAATTTTGACTTTTAACCTAAATGATCGTTTCAAAGAGACGAATTCAACGGTCAAAGCCTTTTTCGAAAATTCTCAAAAATAGGGGATCAAAGTAGGTTTCAAAGTTCAAATTCCTTTTCTAAATGAGATTGTTTTAAGACACTAAGAATATATACCCTTGAGTTCTTGACACGAGCTTTCAACGGAGACTAATCGTTTACTTGAATCCTTTCTTCGAAAAGATTATCCCTTGTTGAAATGTTCCGCATTCTTGTTGATCTTATACTTCAATACTTGGATATCCTCACTCAATCATGAATCATTAATATAGTTTGGAACTTAGTTCCGTAAGGCTCATGTCTATGATCATAAATTGATTAAAGATTGTTCGATTTGCATTGATCTATTAACCCAAGTTTAAGGATAACTCGCAATCAATGTTCCATTCTTAGTTAAATGGTTCTCCTGCATTAAATGGTATTACTCTCCTATGTACTGCATTACATGAATCCAATTATGCCTTTATGCTTTGGTGATTATTGAATAATTATCATGAAATCTCGCTATATGATGTGATATGCTTTGATGATATTTTGTCCTGTACATGTGATATCGTTATGAGCTATTGAATGACATGAAGGCATCCCTACTTGTTTATGTGACTACATGGTTTGTGGATAGAAACTTAATCATTCACCACTCACAGGTGAAGTCCGGATTTACTGCGGCTCTGCTATTATTGCATAATACTGTTTCTGTAGGTGAGGTTTAAACTATTTCAACTGGAACCATGAATATTCATACCTATTCAAATGATTTCGAAATCAACGCCTTCGGGTGCAAAGATTCTTATCTTTCAAGCTAAACGCTTTCCCATTTTGGTATAATTCTTCAAGTTTAAAGTCAATGATTTGATACACATCCTGTACACTATTTTGAATAAAGCTTCAGTCTTCTGAACTCTGTGTGCTTATGCACTTCTGTTATTCTGAATGCAAGCTTTGGAAATCTTGTTATGTTGGGCCCTGGCGGCATGGTTAAGTAGTAGACCGGGAGGCGTGCGCCAATGGCTACTATGATACTGGCCGCCGTACTGACCTTGGTGATGGTTTAATCGAAGGTTAGTTACTCCACATCAAAGGTCGGGAGAGGTGGTAAATTCCTCCCGTTTCGTACGTCACGTAGGGGTAGCTCACTGGGCGCGACAATAAGAGGAGAAGGGGTGGTGTATGTGTATGTGGGTGTCGGGGTCCTAATGGATCTTGATGCCAATCTTGTAAATGTTTTTGAGGAGTAAATGATGGATATGGCCTAGCTTGCGGGCAACTTTGGTTTTAAAGTCTGGTTCATACTTTTGGAAAATATCCCGTACCCTGTTCCCCGTTTATAAAGTACATATGAACCAGAACCTCTGATGTGTGTGCATATGTGTGCTTGCTTGGAAATCTTGTTTCAAAGTAATGTTTTAAAGTACGATCCTGAAATAAACATTCCGAACTTCAGTTTTAAAGTACAGTTTCAAAGTAAATCCTTTTATGAAAACCTAAAGTTTTAAGAACTTATATTGTTTCAAAAGTCCTGCCTCACTTAGTCCTTTTGACTAATGCCTCTACCCTGTTTTCTGACCTCATGGTTTCAGGTTCAGTGATCGCTGGGTGGCTGGTATCTTGAAGTATAGGAAATCCTTTGTTGTGCTCTTGTGGTCAGGTTCTTTTGAACCATCTTGGACACCACCCCCTGGATGATCATGTAGTGTTCAATTAGGTACTTATCGGTCCAGCCTTCGGTGTCCTTTGTTACTTGTTTTCACTAGTCATATTTTTCCCTGACACTCTATCGAAATATCTCCTTCAATACTCCATTCCTGTACAGTCCTTGTACTTGGCTACTAGCCTCTTTTGTCACCTGATTTATGTTTTGAAAGTTTTAAATTTCTCATATTTTCGCTGCAATGTTCCCTTTTAGTACTCTGATCTTATAATGTTTTATCCATTCGCCGGCGTGCTTCTTGGGTGCTAGGTCTCCTAGTCACTTGAGAGGTACGACGGTGCGGGGTTGTGGCCTCTTCGGGGTGCTACAACTAAGGTGGTATCAGAGCCCCAGGTTACTGAAATTTGGGGTTCTTAGAGTCTCACAAGTATTCTCGTGTCTTTAGTCCTTAAATTGTGATTGATCACTATATGGAGCGGCCGACTAACATGTGATTTGTTACAATCGTAGTACTAAAACCCTTTTTCAATCGAGTCAACCGTCTAGTTTTATCAACATCAAAACTCTTGACTTCTATTGGGTCTTTCAGTAATTTTGGAAACCCATTCACTTATTAGAGGTTACGATTTTTAGATTTTTAGTTCCTTCATCGTCTTACTTGCATCTCCAACTTGTGGAAATTTCCTATTTACACTTCTAGCCCGATCGTGCTTCCAGTCCTTGAGTCACTTCAAGATACCGACAAGGCCCATATACAATGTGTTTTCTGTGCTAATTGGATACTGATTACTTGAATACTGAACTTTGATGACTTGTTGATCCCTGTGTAGACAAGTACTAACTAATTGATAATTGATGATTCCTGATATATAATTGTTACTTGAATATCGCTGATGGAATAATGGATGCTGATTGGCTTTGGTTCTCCACTTTGATATGTACTTAATATTTGTTAATAAGAGCTCTGTGACATGTATACGTGTTTCATGAATATTGGCTCTGTGACATGCTGTGCACCATTCCTGACCCACATGCATTGTATTTTAATTGTTGTTCCTGACTTCCAAAAGTACCTGCTTTGCAACGAAGTGGGAACTTGGATTTCGTTGATATGGCCAGAAGTACGGTACACGCTCTTAACACGCCAGTTAAGGTTATATAACCCTGGTGCCATGCATTCATTACATCAAAGTTATATGTGTGCGTACTTGCTCCTATTAAGTACTTGGTCATGCAAACATCACATTAAATCTCTTTTGAGATTTGCTTTGTTGCATCATTGGTATATAAACGCATAACTTTATCGTATGTTAATCACTACTATTCGTCGAATTCTGTTATGCTACTGGAATGAGATATGGGATCATCCAAGGAAAGGACAAAGGTTAGGAAGTAGAAGAAACAAAGTATGTGTTATGGGAAGTTAAACAGTAATCTTCGTGGGACGATGTAGCCTGTTCTTTGAATAAGAAATAAAGATCAATTCTTGTAAGAGAAATGGAGGTGGTATATGAGTTCTTAACGGAGTCCTTGGACACCGAAACTTATTACCTCCGGAGCATAAGTGTGTTAGGACTATATCAACCATAAGGGAAGTGAGACCACTTTTGAGGAAAACCATAATGAACAACTCCGACTGAGTACAAGAGGATGGAAGAAGTAACCTATTGAAGTTATAAAATTGAGGTACGACTACCATAACACGTTGTTGTAGGAAACACTCGCGTTATGTGAAACATCCAATCGGTGTAATGATACGAACAGAACTGAATTTCCTGATAGTAAGAAAAATATGATATCCCCTACCGCTGATCGAGAAGTTATTTGGAAAACCATGCGATTCCCAATAATGCTTCAAGTTAGATTTGAATAGGGGCAGCGTGTCCCCAATTGAAGGTCAAAGAAGGATGTTCCAGGGCCGTTTTCCATACAAAATTAAGAGCACTCCAATTTCACAAAGATATCACGGAATTGACTATTATACCTACAATAATTGAGAATGTGTTGGATTTTCAGAGGGTATCCTTACAAGTTATCCTCGTTGGCAACATCGTGATGTACTTAATGACTAAAGATGCATGATTCATATGACAACTAGTATTGGGCACTTCGCTGGAGCACAAGTCAACTACTAAGTTCAATGAATACAATTTTAGGTAGAAAAGAGAAACACTCTTTGATCCTATCACTTCTGGCTCAGGAAGTTGCAGACAAACCTTCAAGGATAGAAACAGTGATGGATTTGATATTATCCCAGAATACATCTAAAGTAAAGGCTTCTTGCCAGATCGAATATTATAAAGTGTCTCCAAAGAAATTAAGTAAAGATCGGCTTATATACCCATAACAACCTTATTGAAAGAGTAGAAAGGACCTCCTTGATTTAGTGATGGACACTTTGTTGGATCACAAGCCATAAGCCAAGTTCAGACAATGCAAATTTTGGCTGGAGAAAGAGTCACAATTCTCGGGCGTATCGCAACTGTGTAGGGATGAGTGTGGATCTCTCAAATTTCGAAACAATTGTGAAGTGGTAACCGTCAAGGAATTTCTTTGAAGGAATGGAGGTTATACAACCTATACAGATGCGTCGAAAGGAGGATGAGATAGCATTTTGACACGATATAGAGAAATAACAGTGCATACTTCAAGAAAGCTTAAACCACATGAGATCAATTACCTTACACATGACTTGGAATTACCAGGAATCGTTTTCGCTCTTATCAAGTGGAAGCATTACCTTTATTGGGTTATGTTTTAATTTTTCACAAATCGAAAGAGTTTATTCTATCTGTTCAGTCAGGAGGACTATGACTGCATAATTTGTTACCATCTTAAGAAGCTAATGTGGTAGCTGATGCGCTTGGTCGGAAAGCTAGACCAGCTAACTCGATGTATTAACACCACTGAAATAAGAAGGAATGAAGGCACAGTCTAATGATAAGTGGATCAAGGAATGTTCACCTTTTCAAGGGAAAAGATGACGAGACTGAAATCCAGAGTTAATGAGACGGGATCTTTGAGGTATAAAGGCAGAGTTTGCATGCCGTCAGTAATTCAAGAAGAGGTACAAGACGAGGCACATGAGACATATTGGTCGATACATCTTGGAGGGACGAAGATGTAGCAGGATCTCAAGAAACACTTCTGGTGGAATTGAATGTAAAGATACATAGCTGAAAATGTCAAGAAATGCTTAGCTTTGTAAGAGGCTAAAGCAAAATATCCAAAGCCAGGCGAAAAGTAGTAAACCCGGCCAACCCATACTTGGAGATAGATCAAATAACTATGGACTTTGTCACCAGTTTACTGTAAGACAGAGAAAGACATAATAGTATATGGGTCATAATCTACAGATTGATTAAATCAGCACATTTTTTATCAGTTAAGATAGCAAACAAGGATAACTCTTGGGCAAAACGGTATCGAGAGGAAATTGTGAGATCTCATGGAGCACCGACTAATATAGCGGCTGATAGAGATCCAAAGTTTACATCATAATTTCGGCAGAGTATTCCATAGTTATGGGAAGAAACTTAGACTTCATTATAATAGCCCATCCTCAGACATATGGATAGTCACTGGGGATGATAAAGAGTCTAGAGGACATGATGAAGGCATGTGCATTAGATGTCGAGTACTTTGCTAAGTCGTCCTATATTTTAGTAATGAAGGAAGTACCGTGAGGATCAAGCTCAACCAATGGTTTAATCAATATAAAGATTTTTGGAAATAAAGTTCCTTGGATTGAGATATTGGAAAACCACCTAACAACAACTCCTGAGAAAAGACACGAAATTTGGAAAGTAATGTGGTAACCAAAGAAGGATACAAGAATATCACCCTAAGTTGTCCCTAGAACGGTTGTGGAATCTGAGGACAGATTCCTTTTAAGGGGGGAAGATTATAACAGCCCGTATCAGGACCTAGCTGGAAACAATAAATCAAAGAGGACAAGAATGTGTTTATATATCTTGGTTCACCTTTACAAATGTTCATGCATTGCATTCTTATGTGAACAATGTGCATTCATTAGTCGTATTATGTTTTAAGGGGGATTTCCTTACCACGAACCAAATTTACTATTCATTTCCCGAGTCTACCTCTTCCTAGCATCTTATTGGATCCCTAGAGGTTCATAACTCATGTTCCCCAGTCATATGAACATGTTTTCCAAGCTTCGAAATCCTTTCTTGATCATTAGGGGTATTTTGGGAAATTTTGTCAAAAGTACTATTCATTTTGTCAAAAGTACTATTCATTTTCAAATAAAAATTTTCGTCGGTAGAATATATTTCCTTCGATAGAATGATTTAACCCTTGAGATCATCACCATAACGTTCCTCTATTTTTTCTTCATTTTTGTAAAGCCTTTCGGAACTTCAAATTTTATCCGGGTATTTATTTCATAATTAAATCAATTTTTGAAATTCAAGAAAATCCTATCTTCCGGAGCTTATAACTTTTAAACCGTACCCCCGATTTTGACCCGTGAGTAACCGTTTTGAAGATAATTTTATTTCCTAGCTCTTGGGAACTTTTTCAGCTCCTAAAACACACAGTTTAAAAGTGAAATTACCAGAATACCCCTGCTATGACAATTATGTAAAGAAAGAAACCTATTTTTGGAAATTTCATAAAATACCCCACCTCAAGTCCCTATTTATTGCACTTTGGTCCTTCCCAACAACTATAAATAAGTGTGTTGGGGTCTCATTTTGTGCTCACTCCATTCTCTTCCTGTCCCCCTAGTGGCCGAACCTCCCCTTCCCCCCCCCCCCCCCCCCCCCCCCCCCGGCCCCCGCGTAAGGTTAGTTTTCTTATTTTTTTTTTATGTTTTAATATATGTTTTATTTTATGTTTTAATTTATTTAGTAATTATGCTAGGTTTAGGTTTTAATATATGTTTTATTTAATGCATGAATTATGTGATTTAATTTATGCTTTAAATATTTCATGAATGTATGAATTATGTTTCCTATAGTATAGTTTATTATGAAATGTGTTACATAATTTAATTATGTGATAATTATTATGACATGCTACATGTTACATTTTATTTATTTTATGATCATACTTAGGTAATTTAATTTGTTACCTAATTTAATTTAATGTTGCATGTTATTTAATGATATATAATTAAAGTATAACCTATAGTTTAACATGTTACATGTTTAATTACTTGTTACATATTTATACTTGACCAATTGATATATGTTATGGTATACATGTATAATATACGTATACGTATTTGATCCCAATATGTATAAATACGTGTATGCTTTCGTATAAATACTAAGTGTATTTCCTAAATAAATATGTATGTACTTTTGTATAGATACCGTATGTATTCTAGTATAAGTACCGCCTGTATTCTTGTATAAATACTGTATGTACCATGTATAAATACTGTAGAAATACGGTAGGTATTGTAGCACCCCGCACGTGAGGCACCACATCCCCCGCACTATGGCTCAACACGAGTAACGAAACAGTAAATCCGCACCCGTATCAAACCATAGCGAACGGGAGACAATCATAAAAAAAAACCTTCCTAAGCTAGGCGGAACTAGACCCTGCAATGATAATCAATCAACAAAATATAATGCATCAACATGCTTAATTCAAACATATGAATCATAAGTATAATTGGGTACTTCAGGCCTCTTTAAAAAAAATCATAGCAAAACTCAGTAAAGCCAATTTCATAATAAATACATAGGTATCCAATTTCTTGATATAACTGAAATGAATTATACATAATTCCAATACAGATGAGAATGCAGAGACTCTCCTAGCCTAACTCGACCCACTTAAAGACTCCAGACACCTCCGCCTAGCCCAAAACTCCAAAGCCAAACCTGCACACTAAAGTGTTGGGGAGGGAGAGGGTCAGTCTCTAGAAGACTGAGTGAGCAGGAGCGATATACATATATAGAAACATGCACATGCAAATCATAAATTCCGAACAAGGTTTTGGTTGCGATTAGTTCCCTAAAAGGGTAAGAGAATGATTAATCAATGCTCGGATTTTATGACTAATCATATTAATTCATTACATTCATAAATCATACATAAATATAAGGCTCGGCGAGTGAGCGTGCACAATCTCCAACCAAACTCCGACCGTGTACGACAAATATCAATAATAAGTTGATTAGGTGTTCATGCGATATATCATAATACACACAATTCATATATCAAATCCTAAATCATATTCGTTTGGGCAATCCGTTTCCCGGCCTTCCCGCACGGTGCCTATTAATCATAACATATTCATAATCATAAGTATAAATCATATCATAACCAACCTTCTTCCTCCGGGTGGTGGACGGGCTTGCAAGACCCGACCACCTCAATAATAGGCCAATGGGGTTTCATGACTCCCCCAAGGGCACTCAGCTCCCATTCCCCGCTAAACCTCCTAGCGAGGGCCGGTATCACCGTAGTTTGGTTGGGACTAGTATATGAGATCCCCGTCAGCCCTTGCTTCCTCGGTTAGCCACATATACCAAGTCCCGGGGCCCGATAAGTAATAAGTAATAAATGTGTCTCGCCAAAACATAACAATCATAAGTACATACCATAATTCATAAATCATTTGAAAAGGGTTTACTCGATCAATACATACTATAAGAAATCATACCTTACCGTGTAATTCGGCATATGCTATATACGTACCTCTCCGTGTCATCCGAATCCGTAGCTAGCATGAAGACACACGGTTTGGAGCATAGCCTCATTACAAAACCATTTTAAGCTCATGTACGCTCATACATATAACTCAGAAGGATTTACTCGATAACTTCATTTGAAAACCATATATATATATAATCATAAGGTTTTGGCCAAAGCTTTTCACATAAGGGTTGTAGGGTTTGTTACATAGCTAAAACGAAAACCACCCTCACCTTAACCGAGAAGTTACAAGGATCGAGCACCAAGTGCCTGAACGATCAAAAGCTCTCCACCCTGGAGACAAACTGTACAAAAGACCACAAGACGTGCTCGTGAGACTCAAGACTCTAAATGAACCATATATGACGCACGGCAATGCTCAAGCATGATATGAAGGCATAAGGATCATATTAAGTCATGAAATGTTCATGTGCATTGTTAAGGCATTTAACTTATAGATCCAAGTCATTCACTCATTCATTCATTATCATTCAATTCATATTCCCAATCAATTTATTGAAACTCAAATAGGAGCATAGAACATGTTCAAGCTCTTCCCTAACATTACCACATACTTCATTTTGCATAACATAGCATATATTCAAGGTTTGACAACAAGAAGAAGTCTTATTCTATAGAAAATAAGTGATGCTATTCATAAGCGACATATAAACACACATAAACGGCATTAAGTAAAAGCATGCCTATAGCACATCCAAATGCCATGAAATTAAACCATAATGCTCCCAACATATAGTAAAACAAGTTCATAGTTCAACACAAAAGGAGATAAAGTCATTCAAGAGGTGAAACAAATCAAAAACCGAAAAGGAAGCAACAAAGACTGCACATGGGAAGTGACACGGGGGTGTCACCAACCCTAGCCCAACTGAGCCACGGGCGTGGCTCAGTACAGAGTTTCCCAGGAGGTGTGACACGCCCGTGTCTCCCTCTTATGAGTAAATGAGACACGGGGGTGTCACGGTACAGAACTTGAGGCGCATGCAAGACCTAACCGGCAAAACTGAACTCGAACAAACTCAATCCAAAGGCATACCAAATGAACTCCAAATGCTCTGAAACTTAATATGAAACATATTTGGCATGTTATGAACATTTTTCATTTAGAGTGAAAAAGCTAAATCACATGTTAAGATCATCGAAACCGCGAAACAAAACTGGGTCGCTACAATCGGACATATGAGCCCTAATGATTCTATCATGCCTTGATCAAGTACTTAGGGCTTGAATTTGGATCTGAAACTTTGGGGAATGTATGCTAACATACCAAACAACTAATATACATCATATATATACAAAATGGTACAATTTAAAGCACATTAGAAGGACCAACAAGTTACCAAACTCAACAGCAACAATTCTGTCAAAGATCATGCATAAGAACAGGCCATGTCTTGCGGTTTTGAGGCTTCAAATGGAACCAAATACTTAAAGCATGAATGCTAACATATAGAACAATGAGTGTACATCAACTCCATGCATTTTCACACGAAATGGAGGCCATATGATCATGCAACAACACCAAATCTCACACAGCAGTTCGAAAACAGGGGAAACAGTTTGAACATCAAGTTTGGAGCTCCATCTCTCATAATTTCATAAAAGGGTCAAGAGATGAAATCCTCCTAACATCATATACTATCAGTTAGGAAAGAAATAAGCCAAGAAACAAGTTCATATGATCACATATAAGCAAGAAATTCAGTCACACAAACATATAGGTCACAATAGCAAAAATCCCTAAAAGTTCATACCAATCTCATAATTCAAACCCTAATCAAATCTGATCCAAATCATGCACTAAGTAGATAAAATCAAGCATAATGGAGTAGAGAAGACATAAATATTCATACCTTGAAGTTTTGGTGAAGGAAGATGGTGATTTGAGCTCAAAATCACAAAAGGCCAAGGTTTTCTTCTTCCTTCTCCTCTCTCTTTCTCTCTCGATCAGTTCCAGCTGCAAGAGGAGATGTATGGTTCGGTTTTTGCAGCTAAAAGGATAAGAGAAGGGTTTAACTCAAGTATACAAGCCATGGTTAAGGTATGGTTAGGTTAAGGAGTGTTATGGGGTCCCACCATGAAGACTAGTCAACCAAAGGAGCTCTTCTTGCACGAGTTGTCCGTTACGGTTGGATTTCGGAGGTCTTAATGATTTCAAAAAGGTATGAGGCTTGTTCCATTGTCTCCGAATCGTCGATACGAAGGCAACGGAGGTGTCGGAATTCGAATCCGAATTCCCGAGCTCAAGATATCACGTACGGAACCAAGGGTGCGCTAATTGCTCGTTAGCCCCCGACTTGGTTCCATAAATCAAATTAAATTCATAAACACGTCCAATAAATCCGAAAACGTAAACCTAGCACATAGGCATATTCATATCACACATATTTACAACATACTAAATTTTCACGACATTTCGGTATCAATACATATATAAACAAAGCACAAATAGAACACTCATGCGCATGAACGAATTCATATTGTTATAAATGAATTACTAAAACTTAAATTCCATATTAAATAAATTAAACAAACTAATAACATGTTGTAATTAATTAAAGAAATTACCGAAACAGTTAAGGTACGTGAAACCTCAATTAAGAAATTAAACACCAAATATCAAAGTAAAATAAAATGAATTAAATTAAAATAGAAATAGTTTATAGTTTGAATCAAATATAAGCATTTATAAACAATTAATCATATAATTAAATAATTAAATTGCGCAATTTATAAACAATTACATCACATTATTATTACTGAAAAACTGGGGCGTTACAATCTCTCCCCCTTAAAAAGAATCCGTCCTCGGATTCACACACGCCTGAAAACAAACAATGAGAGATTCCCCGTCTCTCACAAGCAACAAGGAGAGAGCCCCGTCTCTCGAGCAGCAATGAGAGAACCCCGTCTCTCCAACAACAATGAGAGAACCCCGTCTCTCGCAAGCAAAGAGAGTACCCCGTCTCTCAAACAAAAATAAGAGAATCCCCGTCTCTTAACCGAAAATAAAGCAAGGAAGTCTCCAATACTCCCAAGCAACTCACGCGAAACCAAATTTAAAATCACGTAAGGCACTCATAGCAAGTAATAAATATCACTCCTATTGAGTTCAATTACTCCAAGTAATTTACCACAGTACGAGATCAAGGCACCTAATAAAAAAAAATTGGGTAGGTTAAATCTGCATGGATGCATGTATCATGAATGCTATAGGTACCGTTCACCGTAGTTGCATAATTCAGAACGGTAAGTTTCGTTGTCCAAAGCGTGGTCTGCCCCGAAAGTGAATTCAATGCGCGACTCGTCTTTAAGCGCTTCAAGGTACCCCAACCAAGCAATTGATAGATCCTCTAAGGATTTCATTCTTTATTCCCTTCTGACTTGTCCTGCTTCCAATCTTCTTCGATCTTTCGTCATTTCCCATAATCTTCTTTCAATCAAACCAACTCTTAATAATTAACTGAGCTTGACCTCCCTGGATCCCCTTGATCGTCCGTCCCGAACTCAGGTCTGTAGTTATTACCTTTACCATATCGAAGTCCAACATATCCCCGAGGATAACCACTCTGAACAACCTTGATGATTCAATCCCGACCTTAAGATGCATGCTATACAAATCTCTTTCTTTCTTCCATTCGATTGACCCCTTTTCACTCCCTTTACTCCTTAGGGTGAAATTTAGTATTTGGTCCCTAAAATTCCTTGACCGAAGAGAGGATGTTCTTGATGATTTTTGAAGTTTGATTTGAATCCTCCTAATGTTCATCCTTGTCAATTTGTTGCTTCTGAAATCTCTTTCCAAATTCGTTGAACCAAGCTTTATTAACAACATCTCTTTTCTACGGTAACTTGAATCGATTACCTCTTGCCATCGCAACATAGGAGTTTCCTTAAACTCCCTCATAACTCCCTTGTCTTCCTAAATGTATCTCTGTTATTTCTATTCATTATTATTTTTTTTTTCAGCCACGACTTCAAATTTAAGTTCTCCACTCGGTCATCCTCTCCCCCTTAAAATTTTGCCGTTACACCTTGACCCTCATCAGTTCTTCTTTCATCGAAATCCTTGATAAGAGAATCTCATTAGGGGGAGGGGAATTTAACGAACCTAGTAACCCAAAATTTATACCTCTCATTTTCCTTTTAATTCCCTTGGTAATCGAAACCCCCTTCTCTATTCTTGTTCGATCCCAACACCCTCGAAAACAAATCTAATCTCACGTTCCTTCGGAGTTCCTTTTCACCATCTTATCCCTTACTTGAAGTTCTTTATTTACCAAAGTCATCTTCCTGGTTAGGTGTTACCTTATTATTTCTTTTTCCTCTTAACTCAGAGGTGGCCAGTCGAAAAGGTACTTGATAAGTAAGGTGAAAGAATTTCCTACCAAGTAAACACTAAAATGCATGCCGGGTTAAAATGACGATGCATGTGGCACACTTGCGACAATGAAATATGCAACACCTTAGAGAAACGAAATCAAATAGAAATACGCGCACGAACATAAATAAAGAAGAATAAATAATCGATGTGGAGTATGATGCACGTGCTATGAATGTTTTGGAACCTGTCACCGATGTGGTAAGCTATTAGCCCAGTAGTTTTTCTTCATTCTTCCAATCCCGAGGTTACTTTGACTTGGTGATTATGCTTTGTCTTTCCCACGGTCTTCAAGTTTTCCATGAATCTTTTCGCATCACTTGTATCTTTCACTGTCTGAAATTGCAATTTCACAATCTTTCATTTCTTTGCCAACCACTGAATTGACCTCTGCATTTCCACCCCGAGAATCACCCTTTTACACTGCCCAAATTCTCTTACAAAATCGAACCCTAATGAAATTCTGAACCCTGCTTCTCACCATCAACGTGATCAAGACTCCCGTGCTTATCCTTTATGAGTTAAGATTAGTGAAATAAACTCATTTTGCTTATACTTGAGCACCTGATTTCCTTCCAAAGAGTCTTTGCCTTTCTTTACCGTTTCCATTTGTTGCTCCATATTTCCAATTCGACCTCTCCACCCGACAATTCAGCTTGGATTTGGAAAACGAACTCAATCCTGTCCTTAGCATTATCACCCTCCATGAATTGTAGTTATCCTATTGCTTATCTTTCTTTAACTCCTTCTCGACTCGCTTCCCATCTTAGTCAAAATCCCGAGCAGCCGAATCCAACTTCTTCCCAAGCTTGACTTCTAAAACTTGATTTCTAATCACTAGGCTTAGTAAAAAAAAATCCTTCTTTGTCAACCCTTGGTTCATAACTCCTATCGAACCCATTTCATCTTGACTTCTCTTAATTAGTAACACCTCTTCCATGATCCGAATCCGGGACCAAAATACCTTCATGATGTGTTCACTTTATCCCTTAGGTTGAAAGATTCCGTTGAATTCAATTAAAGGTACCTGAAGTAATAGAGCAGTGTATATCGATCGTCTAAGTCATAACCATCTCGCGATCAATCCTTATTTCACCAAGTGTCCTTATACTACCACATCTTTAAATCCGGACCCTCTATTCCGATTCCTAACCCTTGAACTCTAGCGCCATCTAGAAAGTCCCACATCTCAAATTCTCCACATTCTTCCTGGGTGTATCCTTTCTATCTTCCGTGCCTCAGAAAAAGCTTGCGATCGATCGTCTTTATCATAGGACTTGGCCGTGGTTTGATATTATTATCATAACCTGTAATTCAAAACTTATTTCGGAGATATATGCATGCGATTAATACATGCTCATGGCACATTTTCAACACGAAAGGCACAGATTCAATATAGAATGCAACAAGTAATTTGACAAGATTAAAAAGAAAGACAATTTCATGTTCAAAATCGATACAATGCACATATATTAACAAGTTATTCCTATGCCGTGCGACCTAACTGACTCAAACACGACTCAAGAACACCGGTTTTGCAACCGGGCTCTGATACCACTTAAGGATGTAGCACCCCGCACGTGAGGCACCACATCCCCCGCACTATGGCTCAACACGAGTAACGAAACAGTAAATCCGCACCCGTATCAAACCATAGCGAACGGGAGACAATCATAAAAAAAAACCTTCCTAAGCTAGGCGGAACTAGACCCTGCAATGATAATCAATCAACAAAATATAATGCATCAACATGCTTAATTCAAACATATGAATCATAAGTATAATTGGGTACTTCAGGCCTCTTTAAAAAAAATCATAGCAAAACTCAGTAAAGCCAATTTCATAATAAATACATAGGTATCCAATTTCTTGATATAACTGAAATGAATTATACATAATTCCAATATAGATGAGAATGCAGAGACTCTCCTAGCCTAACTCGACCCACTTAAAGACTCCAGACACCTCCGCCTAGCTCGAAACTCCAAAGCCAAACCTGCACACTAAAGTGTTGGGGAGGGAGAGGGTCAGTCTCTAGAAGACTGAGTGAGCAGGAGCGATATACATATATAGAAACATGCACATGCAAATCATAAATTCCGAACAAGGTTTTGGTTGCGATTAGTTCCCTAAAAGGGTAAGAGAATGATTAATCAATGCTCGGATTTTATGACTAATCATATTAATTCATTACATTCATAAATCATACATAAATATAAGGCTCGGCGAGTGAGCGTGCACAATCTCCAACCAAACTCCGACCGTGTACGACAAATATCAATAATAAGTTGATTAGGTGTTCATGCGATATATCATAATACACACAATTCATATATCAAATCCTAAATCATATTCGTTTGGGCAATCCGTTTCCCGGCCTTCCCGCACGGTGCCTATCAATCATAACATATTCATAATCATAAGTATAAATCATATCATAACCAACCTTCTTCCTCCGGGTGGTGGACGGGCTTGCAAGACCCGACCACCTCAATAATAGGCCAATGGGGTTTCATGACTTCCCCAAGGGCACTCAGCTCCCATTCCCCGCTAAACCTCCTAGTGAGGGCCGGTATCACCGTAGTTTGGTTGGGACTAGTATATGAGATCCCCGTCAGCCCTTGCTTCCTCGGTTAGCCACATATACCAAGTCCCGGGGCCCGATAAGTAATAAGTAATAAATGTGTCTCGCCAAAACATAACAATCATAAGTACATACCATAATTCATAAATCATTTGAAAAGGGTTTACTCGATCAATACATACTATAAGAAATCATACCTTACCGTGTAATTCGGCATATGCTATATACGTACCTCTCCGTGTCATCCGAATCCGTAGCTAGCATGAAGACACACGGTTTGGAGCATAGCCTCATTACAAAACCATTTTAAGCTCATGTACGCTCATACGTATAACTCAGAAGGATTTACTCTATAACTTCATTTGAAAACCATATATATATATAATCATAAGGTTTTGGCCAAAGCTTTTCACATAAGGGTTGTAGGGTTTGTTACATAGCTAAAACGAAAACCACCCTCACCTTAACCGAGAAGTTACAAGGATCGAGCACCAAGTGCCTGAACGATCAAAAGCTCTCCACCCTGGAGACAAACTGTACAAAAGACCACAAGACGTGCTCGTGAGACTCAAGACTCTAAATGAACCATATATGACGCACGGCAATGCTCAAGCATGATATGAAGGCATAAGGATCATATTAAGTCATGAAATGTTCATGTGCATTGTTAAGGCATTTAACTTATAGATCCAAGTCATTCACTCATTCATTCATTATCATTCAATTCATATTCCCAATCAATTTATTGAAACTCAAATAGGAGCATAGAACATGTTCAAGCTCTTCCCTAACGTTACCACATACTTCATTTTGCATAACATAGCATATATTCAAGGTTTGACAACAAGAAGAAGTAGAAAATAAGTGATACTATTCATAAGCGACATATAAACACACATAAACGGCATTAAGTAAAAGCATGCCTATAGCACATCCAAATGCCATGAAATTAAACCATAATGCTCCCAACATATAGTAAAACAAGTTCATAGTTCAACACAAAAGGAGATAAAGTCATTCAAGAGGTGAAACAAATCAAAAACCGAAAAGGAAGCAACAAAGACTGCACATGGGAAGTGACACGGGGGTGTCACCAACCCTAGCCCAACTGAGCCACGGGCGTGGCTCAGTACAGAGTTGCCCAGGAGGTGTGACACGCCCGTGTCTCCCTCTTATGAGTAAATGAGACACGGGGGTGTCACGGTACAGAACTTGAGGCGCATGCAAGACCTAACCGGCAAAACTGAACTCGAACAAACTCAATCCAAAGGCATACCAAATGAACTCCAAATGCTCTGAAACTTAATATGAAACATATTTGGCATGTTATGAACATTTTTCATTTAGAGTGAAAAAGCTAAATCACATGTTAAGATCATCGAAACCGCGAAACAAAACTGGGTCGCTACAATCGGACATATGAGCCCTAATGATTCTATCATGCCTTGATCAAGTACTTAGGGCTTGAATTTGGATCTGAAACTTTGGGGAATGTATGCTAACATACCAAACAACTAATATACATCATATATATACAAAATGGTACAATTTAAAGCACATTAGAAGGACCAACAAGTTACCAAACTCAACAGCAACAATTCTGTCAAAGATCATGCATAAGAACAGGCCATGTCTTGCGGTTTTGAGGCTTCAAATGGAACCAAATACTTAAAGCATGAATGCTAACATATAGAACAATGAGTGTACATCAACTCCATGCATTTTCACACGAAATGGAGGCCATATGATCATGCAACAACACCAAATCTCACACAGCAGTTCGAAAACAGGGGAAACAGTTTGAACATCAAGTTTGGAGCTCCATCTCTCATAATTTCATAAAAGGGTCAAGAGATGAAATCCTCCCAACATCATATACTATCAGTTAGGAAAGAAATAAGCCAAGAAACAAGTTCATATGATCACATATAAGCAAGAAATTCAGTCACACAAACATATAGGTCACAATAGCAAAAATCCCTAAAAGTTCATACCAATCTCATAATTCAAACCCTAATCAAATCTGATCCAAATCATGCACTAAGTAGATAAAATCAAGCATAATGGAGTAGAGAAGACATAAATATTCATACCTTGAAGTTTTGGTGAAGGAAGATGGTGATTTGAGCTCAAAATCACAAAAGGCCAAGGTTTTCTTCTTCCTTCTCCTCTCTCTTTCTCTCTCGATCAGTTCCAGCTGCAAGAGGAGATGTATGGTTCGGTTTTTGCAGCTAAAAGGATAAGAGAAGGGTTTAACTCAAGTATACAAGCCATGGTTAAGGTATGGTTAGGTTAAGGAGTGTTATGGGGTCCCACCATGAAGACTAGTCAACCAAAGGAGCTCTTCTTGCACGAGTTGTCCGTTACGGTTGGATTTCGGAGGTCTTAACGATTTCAAAAAGGTATGAGGCTTGTTCCATTGTCTCCGAATCGTCGATACGAAGGCAACGGAGGTGTCGGAATTCGAATCCGAATTCCCGAGCTCAAGATATCACGTACGGAACCAAGGGTGCGCTAATTGCTCGTTAGCCCCCGACTTGGTTCCATAAATCAAATTAAATTCATAAACACGTCCAATAAATCCGAAAACGTAAACCTAGCACATAGGCATATTCATATCACACATATTTACAACATACTAAATTTTCACGACATTTCGGTATCAATACATATATAAACAAAGCACAAATAGAACACTCATGCGCATGAACGAATTCATATTGTTATAAATGAATTACTAAAACTTAAATTCCATATTAAATAAATTAAACAAACTAATAACATGTTGTAATTAATTAAAGAAATTACCGAAACAGTTAAGGTACGTGAAACCTCAATTAAGAAATTAAACACCAAATATCAAAGTAAAATAAAATGAATTAAATTAAAATAGAAATAGTTTATAGTTTGAATCAAATATAAGCATTTATAAACAATTAATCATATAATTAAATAATTAAATTGCGCAATTTATAAACAATTACATCACATTATTATTACTGAAAAACTGGGGCGTTACAGGTATCCCCATATAAGTATCGTATACATACAGTATAAATACCGTATACATACCGTATAAATACACATATACATACAGTATAAGTACCGTATACATACAGTATATATACCGTATATAAGGGACCTTTGACCATTGACCTTGACCTTTGACCATTGACTTTCACCTTGACCAAGAATTTTGACCTTTAACCTAAATGATCGTTTCAAAGAGACGAATTCAACGGTCAAAGCCTTTTTCAAAAATTCTCAAAAATAGGGGATCAAAGTAGGTTTCAAAGTTCACATTCCTTTTCTAAATGAGATTGTTTTAAGACCCTAAGAATATATACCCTTGAGTTCTTGACACGAGCTTTCAACGGAGACTAATCGTTTACTTGAATCCGTTCTTCGAAAAGATTATTCCTTGTTTAAATGTTCCGTATTCTTTTTGATCTTATACTTCAATACTTGGGTATCCTCACTCAATCATGAATCATTAATATAGTTTGGAACTTAGTTCCTTAAGGCTCATGTCTATGATCATAAATTGATTAAAGATTGTTCGATTTGCATTGATATATTAACTCAAGTTTAAGGATAACTCGCAATCAATGTTCCATTCTTAGTTAAATGGTTCTCCTTCATTAAATAGTATTACTCTCCTATGTATTGCATTACATGAATCCAATTATGCCTTCATGCTTTGGTGATTATTGAATAATTATCATGAAATCTCGCTATACGATGTGATATGCTTTGATGATGTTTTGTCCTGTACATGTGATATCGTTATGAGCTATTGAATGACTTGAAGGCGTCCCTACTTGTTTATGTGACTACATGGTTTGTGGATAGAAACTTAATCATTCACCACTCACCGGTGAAGTCCGGATTTACTGTGGCTCTGGTATTATTGCATAATACTATTTCTGTAGGTGAGGTTTAAACTATTTCAACTGGAACCATGAATATTCCTACCTATTCAAATGATTTTGAAATCAACGCCTTGGGGTGAAAAGATTCTTATATTTCAAGTTAAACGCTTTCCCATTTTGGTACAATGCTTCAAGTTTAAAGTCAATGATCTCTGATACACATTTTGTACACTATTTTGAATAAAGGTTCAGTCTTCTGAACTCTGTGTGCTTATGCACTTTTGTTATTCTGAATGCAAGCTTTGGAAATCTTGTTTTGTTGGGCCATGGCGGCCTGGTTAAGTAGTAGACCGGGAGGCGTACGCCAATGGCTACTATGATACTGGCCGCCGTACTGACCTTGGTGATGGTTTAATAGGAGGTTGGTTACTCCACATCGAAGGTCGGGAGAGGTGGTAAATTCCTCCCATTTCGGACGTCACCGCGGGGTAGCTCACTGGGCGCGACAATAAGGGGAGAAGGGGTGGTGCATGTGTATGTGTGGATGTCGGGGTCCTAATGGATCTTGACGCCAATCTTGTAAATGTTTTTGAGGAGTAAAGGATGGATATGGCCTAGCTTGCGGGCAACTTTGGTTTTAATGTCTGGTTCATACTTTTTGAAAATATCCCGTACCCTGTTCCTCGTTTATAAAGTACATATGAACCAGAACCTCTGATGTGTGTGCATGTGTGTGCTTGCTTGGAAATCTTGTTTAAAAGTAATGTTTTAAAGTACGATCCTGAAAGAAAGATTCCGAACTTCAGTTTTAAAGTACAGTTTCAAAGTAAATCCTTTTCTGAAAACCGAAAGTTTTAAGTACTTATATTGTTTCAAAAGTCATGCCTCACTTAGTCCTTTTGACTAATACCTCTACCCTGTTTTCTGACCTCATGGTTTCAGGTTCAGTGATCGCTGGGTGGATGGTATCTTGAAGTGTAGAAAATCCTTTGTTGTGCTCTTATGGTCAGGTTCTTTTGAACCATCTTGGACACCACCCCCTGGATGATCATGTAGTGTTCAATTAGGTACTTATCGGTCTAGCCTCCGGTGTCCTTTGTTACTTGTTTTCACTAATCATATTTTTCCCTGACACTCTATCGAAATATCTCCTTCAATACTCCATTCCTGTACAGTCCTTGTACTTGGCTACTAGCCTCTTTTGTCTCCTGATTTGTGTTTTGAAAGTTTTAAATTTCTCATATTTCCGATGTAATGTTCCCTTTTAGTACTCTGATCTTGTAATGTTTTGTCCGTTCACCGGCATGCTTCTTGGGTGCTAGGTCTCCTAGTCACTTGAGAGGTACGACGGTGCGGGGTTGTGGCCTCTTCGGGGTGCTACATATCACATAATTCGTGATATAATCAGAGAGGAGATGTGCAAATTAAAAGGGTCACATCGACGGAGAACATGGCAGATCCACTGACTAAAACTCTTAGTCAACAGGCTTTCGAGGGGCATCTTCAGAAAATGGGAATTAGGATAGTACCTGAATGGCTTTGACGGGTGAGAAGTGATTGAATAATAAGCAAAATGATTTTGCTCATAGGCAACACTTCTTTATGTGTTTATTTATGTCTGTTTGGGTTTGACTGTGTTTTGCATGTTTGGAACTCCCTAATCCGATGAGGCCGTTAAGAACTTTGTCCTTATGAGAATGACACATGAAATAATGTCTTAACTCCATAGGTGAGGATTAGAAACTTCTCCAAGTTGATGAGTTCGATAGATAGTGGGAGTGTCGACCTTGACTCCATTGAGACTTACTTATGTGATTATGTCCTTAAGAAGGATCACCCGGTTTCATGGGGTGAGAAGTGTAAATGATAATGCATTCGTACTACATAAGGTTAATTGTTACAAGAACTGTATCACTGAGATGTCCCGCATGAGAACATTCCTACATGGGAAAGGATGTTTCCAAAAACTTCCAGATTAGGAAATATGTAGCGCCCCGCATGGGAGGCCCACATCCCCCGCACTATGGCTCAACCCGAGTAACGAAATGGTAAATCCGCACCCATATCAAACCATAGCGAATGGGAGACAACAGAAAAACCCTCCTAAGCCAGGCGGAACTTAGACCCTGCAAATATAACTAATCAACAAGACATAATACAACGGAGAACTAAATCCAAATACATGTATTGGCCACGGCCTGCAGAGATTAAACATTCGAACCACAGGTAGACTTGGGCTCCTCAGGCCTCTTTTAATTCATAACAAAGCCCGACAAGGCAATTCAATAGCAATTACATAAAGATTCAAGTTTATAATAGTACAGAATCGAATCATGCATAATTTAAATACATATATGCGAGTTTAGGGACTCTCCTAACTTAACTTGACCGACTCAAAGACTCCACACAACTCCGCCTAGCTCGAAACTCCAAAGCCAAACCTGCGCACTAAAAGGTTGGGGAGGGAGAGGATCAGTCTCTAGAAGACTGAGTGAGCAGGAGCAATACATAAATATAGAAACATGCGCATGCAAGTCATAAATCGCGAGCAAGGTTTTATTTAAAGGTAGTTCCCACGAAGGGCAAGACAATAACTAAGCAGTGCTCGGACCTTACAACTAATTCATATTAAATTCATTAAGTTCATAAATCATACATAATCGATAAAGCTCGGCGAGTGAGAGTGCACAATCTCCAACCAAACTTCGACCGTGTACGATAAATATGATTATTATATTGAATGCACGATCACACATTACATTATAATACATGCAAACCATAAAACATAACATAAGACATAGTCGTTTGGGCAATCCGTGTCCCTGCCTTCCTGCACGGTGCATAACAATCATACATAAACATAATTATAAAATAAGTTCCAGCCTTCTTCCTCCGGGTGGTGGACGGGTTTGCAAGGTCCGACCACTTAAACATATCAATGTGGCTATGAGGTTCATGAGTCCTCAAAGCCCGGTTAGCGTTTCCTCGTCAAAAACTCGTTGACGAGGTCCGTTTCGCAGTTAAACATAAATGGAATCAGCACATGGGATCACTGTCGGCCCTTGCCTCCCCGGATAGCCACATGTACTGAATTCCTGGGCCCGTGAACATAACATACATACATAATCTCGCCAAAACATTTGAATTCATAAGAAACATAACATATTTCATGATTCATTAGAAAAGGGTTTACTCGATCACTATTTACTCGATGAATCTGCTTGAAAATAACATCAATATACATATGTATATGTATAGTTTTGGGCCAAAGCTTGTTACATGAGGTTGTAGGGTTTAATGCGTAGCTAGAACGAAAACACCCTCACCTGAAACATGACGTTACAAGGATATGAGTTACCGAGTGCCTCGCAGATCAAGATTTCTCCACCCTGGAGATAAACTGTACAAGGACAACGTAACGTGTTCGTGAGACTCAAGACACCAAATGAACCATATATGACACACGACAATGTTTGATCATGATATGAATGCATAAAAGATAATATTATGTCATGAAAATGTTCATGTGCACTATTAAGGAATTTAAATCATATAAACACGCCGTCCAATCATTCGTTCACTTTCATTCAAATTCATAATTCATATCAATTTAATCTAAGAATTCACATAATAATCATAGCACATAATATTTATGTTTGCAATTAGAAATAGGGTAAATAAAACGTTCAATAAATAATCGGTAAATTAAATACGTGAAATAGCTATCAATGAAATTCTAAAATTGAATTAAATCAACTAATATTTAAAATATATAATAAATATATATATATATATATACCCATATATGCATGCAATTCGAATATATTATACATAAGTATTACATATATAATATATACCATGCACCTACGTAATGCATGCAATTACACACAAAATATATAAATATATATACAATAATTATATATGCATGCAAAGCACCTCCCATGCACACACACAAAATATATAAGTATATGCAGTAACACACACATGCATACAACCCTTTCATGCACAACAAACACACACCCATTCATGCACACTTAGCTTACACCATCTCAGCACATATATATATATATATATATATATATATATATATATATATATACGCACACAAACTGCACAGTTAAAGAGCAACAACAGCAACATAACGGGACAACAGACACATCCACACAGCAACAAGAAAGGAAAGAAAAAGAAAGAAGAAACGAAGCAGCAAAAGGAAAAGGAAAAAGAACAGAATAGCAGCGCAGCAGCTACCCGCCCGGGTAGCTATCCCAGTTCAAAACTCTCCGGCCGGGTAGAGGGTACAGAAGGTTTCTGTAATAGGAGTACCCGACCGGATACTCTTCAAGAGCAAACTGTCCCTGGCCGGGGAGAGTGTTACAGCAGCTCCAGACAGTAACAGCAACAATGACGAAATAGGGGAGGAGAAAGGGGAGTTTAAACCAGGCCAAAACAAGCTCAAACTTAGCAACCAACCCAAGCGAACAATTAAGGTTATAAAGGACTACAAATACTTAGCAAAACAGGTCTGAAAGAAATCCCTCAACACGCAGCAATCAACATGAAAATTGACAGCAGCTTCATGAAGAAAAACAGGGCAAAGAATGGATGAAAACATGGTAAGACAAAACATGATCAAACAACCATCAACACAACTGCAAACAAAATAAAAAGAGACAATATTTGACATCAAAATAAATCCTAAAAGCTAGTAGCAGTCCAGTACGCGAGGGGGGGAAATTTCAGTTTGAAGCTCAATCAATACATATCCATTTCATTAATGATATCTCAACCGATCCTTAACTGTAACAGCCCTACTCAGGGCCAAGTCGAGAAAGGTAAGTAAAGGGTAACTCAGGAAGCGTTTATAATCTCGATCCTTATTAATTCTCTTCATGCATTGCATCTTATGTGACTTATGTGTTTTTATGTGTTATACTTTAATTAGATGTTTGTAGATTTAATTCTTTTCTCTATTTACTTGTAACTTGAAACTCTTCTCATAAAATCCTAGAATTCTAGTATCCATTCTCTTCTAGCACCTAAAACCCTTTCATATGCTTCAAAACCCATTTCTACAGTTTTAGGTTAAAAATTATGAAAATACCACTACAGCTCAAAAATATTCCTACATCTCCCGAAGTACTTTCACTATCCAATATTATAACCAAAAGAATCCTCACATTATTTCGAGGATCGTGATACTCTCCGTGAACCATAATTCACATCCTAACTCCAGTAATATAAAAAACCAGTGAAAACCCTAGCTTATGATTCGATCATAAATAAATCTTTACTCGCTTACTTTTTTATATTCAATATTATAACCAAAACGATCCTTGAATTATTTTATGAATTTTCATGCATTTACCAAAAACTCGATTTCACCCATAGCATATTTATAAATATTTTCCCATTTAAAAATCATCATTTTATTTTAAACAATTAGCTTTTATTTAATATTCGAAATTGTACTTAAAACGATTCTTGAATTTGTCTCTAAACAATAATGATTTTTCTAAATTCTAAACTTTATCATAGCTTCGTTTATATAATTTTCTCATGATTTTCATCAACTTTAGTGTTCATAATTTATAAACAAAAACTCTAAATATTCCACATTTATAACCAAAACGAAGCTCATTTTTCACTCGTTCTTTCATTAATTCACTACTGCAAGCTTTTACCTCTCAACTCTTGAATAAATTTTATAATATTTTTACATTTATTTTTATTCAAAATGACATCATCCATGACCACATACTCTTCTAGAAGGATTAATTAAATGAATGTAATTTCTCCACATTACTTAGTTAATTACCTAGCATTTGTTTAACATGTAATTTAACCACATCTCCTAATTAATTACCAAGCATTTGTTGAAATAATAAACAACCACATCTCCCATAAACTCTCATAAATTGCTTAAAGACCCCTCATGACTACCTATAAATACCCCCCTCAAGCCTCATTTATTCCTCACAAATCAACTCACAAAAATCACTCTTTTCCCTCTCATTCTCACGCCACTCCCACTCTCTCTCTCTAAGGTATGCTTTTCTTTTATTATTTCATGCTTTATATAATGTTCTTAGTATAATAATGATAGTAGCATGTCTAGGATTAATTAAATTATTCTTTAGGAATTTATTTTATGAAATATGTGCATAGTTGTTAATTTAAATACAATGTGTGTACATTATGGAATTCTATTTAATTAAATACATGAATTATGATACGATATAATGTGGTTATGTATTTGAATGTTTATGATCTTGTTCATGCCTAGAGTAATTTATTTAGAATTATTTTTCATAGAAAGTTCATATATTTTGTTATATTATGCTTTAATCTTATGTTATGAATATGAATGTGATAGAACATGTTACACACCCTCTTTGAATATTCAAATAAGCTCAAGAACATGTTCATAATGTTCTTAAATGTGTGTGTGTGCATGTGTGTGTCGTGATCAATGTGTGTGTGTGTATGAATTTGATTTTGTGTTATAAAGTGTTTAATTCATATGAAAATTGAATAGTAAATGTTTTCAATAGTAATTTTGACTTTTTGGTCAAAAATTAATCAATTAATTTCGAAATTATTTTAAAAATAATTATAAAATAGGTTTTGAAATTTTTAAAGAAAGATTTTTCCCAAATTTTCCAAAAAACGATAAACTATGTAATATTTTCAAAAGATAACCTACATTGTCAATTAAACCTTGAATTTCATCTCAAATCTTACAAATTAGAATTTTAATATGGTTAATAAATATTTGATTAGTTAAAGATCCCATAAACCCTGAATTTATTAATTAAACGAGTAAATTTAGGGTTTAAAGGGAAATCTTTAACACATTACATGATATGTACCTTCTATAATTACTTTGCTATGATATTATGTGCAATTAGTTAGTCAGAAACTAAGGATCTAGTTCTAAGTCAGTAGTAGTTACTACTTACAGGCGACAATAGGATCGAAGAGTGGAATCCTCACAATTCCACTTAAACCTTGGTACTTGGTGAGGGTTAAATCTTTTCAACTGAAATCATAATAAAATATTTTACTTTATTTTCTTGAATTTCCTTTCAAGTTATTCTTCCCTTTATGGGAAAATAATTCTTGTTAATTATTCCAAAACATATATTTACCCGAAAGTACTTAATACTTTCTTACCGGTAAATATTCTCGTCTTGCAAGTAAAATTATTATTTTTCCTATGGGCCCGGTGGCCTTGGTAGAAGTAGTAGTCCGGGAGGCACGGGCCGAGGTCTACTATTATACCAGCCGCCAACTAGATCTTGATGATGGTCTAACTGGAGGTTAGTTATTCCACATCAAGTGATGGGAAAAGGTACGTCCCTCCCACAATCTTGTTCATCGTCACTAGGGCTTGCAACCCTACGTGACACCGGAGGAAGAAGGATGGTATTCTCGTATCTGTTTTATTATGTACCGACACCTTGATCAGTGTCGTTACTATTTTTCCTGGATTTTAAGGAGTTAAGGTTGGAGAAGCCTAGCTTGCGGGCATCAAAATCATTTTCCCAAAACGGTTCATAAGTTTTCTAAAGTATAGCCTATATTCCCCCTACTCCTATTCCAAACAAATATGAACCGGATATTATTGTCATATATTTATTTGTTATTATATAGTATATATATTTCAAACCAAGACTTTCTTGGTCAAAACATTTTCAAAATCTTACTTATAATCCTAAATCTCAAACCCCCCGTCACTTAGTCATTTTGACTAACCCTCCTACTATTTTAATTCATGATTTCAGGAATCTACACAGCGACGCCTTAGAGGTATCTTGAAGCTTTAAGGTGTCACATTTCAGCTATCTAGAGTGATCACGAGTGCATGTACCTCTTATAATAAGCACTCTTCTGCGAAGATAAACCTATTGTTGTAATTACTTATCCAACTTAATAACATGTGTCTCGTTATATATATTGTCCCCTTTTATTGCTCAAGTTTATTTTTTTTCCGTTGTATTTAAATTTCATACTCTGGTATTGTATAGTCTTGTCCGTTCGTCGGAGTATTTCTCGAGTGCTAGGTCTCACATCCACTCGGGAAGTACAACGGTGCGGGGTTGTAATGTTAAGGGGTGCTACATTAACCACCAAAAAATACCAGCCTACTCAGTCATAAATGAAGTAAAATGATCATATATATAGCATCAAAACAAGTCATAGATCAAGAGAAGTCAAGAAATCAACAAAACACTCAAAAACCTAACTATTCATTCCAATCTTCAAAATTACATGAAATCTAACTCAATTTTGGAAATGAATAGATCAAAATGACCAGAGAAGAATGTATAACATAATCCTAACTCACCTTGTTGATTGGATGAAATTTGATGGAGATTTGAGCTCCAAAATCTCAAGGATTGCACAGTTACGGGAAAACTGGAAGATAAGGGTTTGTGGCTGAATTTCTTGCTAATTTGAGGATTGGTTCGAGATGGGGCAGTTAAGGGATTGTAAAGGGTTGAACTAGGGTTAAAATGACACCAACCATAGTTAATTTGGTTTAAGTTTTGAACAAGTTATGGCCATTTTAGTGAAATGTGGTTGTTTTGATGCCGTTTCGTTTTTCAGTTGGATTTCAGAGGTCCAAATGATTTCGGAAAAATATAAGGCTAAGTTTATTAAACTTGAATCTTCGATACGAGTTCAACGAAGCTGACGGAACTCAAATCCGAGTTCCCGAGCTCAAGATCTCACGTACGGAACCAAGGGTGAGCTAATTGCTCGTTAGCCCCCGATTTGGTTCCAGGATTCGAATTAAATTCGTTAACACGTCAAGCGAGTTCGAAAACATAAACCGAGCATATAGGCATGTTCACAACACATCTATTTATGACATACTACATTTTCATGAAATTTCGATATCATTTCATATATAAACGAAGCACAAATAAACGCTCAAGTGCATAACCTTTAATAATTTCATGCATAATAAAAATTAAAGCTAAATAAATTAAACTCTATTCTTAAATAAAATTCAAGTCAACGGAATTATACAAATTAATTCAGCTAATTAATGTTATGGTTTAATTAACACTAAACATTTAATTAACAATTAATTCACTTAATTAACAAAATAAAATATTAAGTAAAATAAAATAAAATGAAATAATAACAATTTATAATAAAATTAAATATTTAAAACACTTATAACCAATTAATCACATAATTAAATGATTTAATTGTGCAATTTTTAAACAAATACGACACATTAGTTTAAATGAAAAACCGGGGCATTACAAAATATCTCACAGGTCAATGACGTGAGATTTTTTAATGTCTCCTATGAGCTAGCTCTGTAATCTTTGATATCGACTTAAAAGGATGTCGACTTCAGATAGCTGAATTCCGGTCCGTGTTGGGATTATACAAGTGGCATATGTAGAATTAATAGAATCAATAAAAGACCTACACTTGCTAAGAACAAGAATGATCTCTTACTGGTTAAGTTGTTCGTAGTCCATTAAATATTAAATCCTTGGCGAAGGTGGATAAAAGATCAAGACATCAAGAAAATAGGGTTTTCTTGGATTTGGATCTAACTGGATATGAAGCGAACTTAACTTTAAAGATCAAGAATAACAAGGCTCTAAGTTTATTCCCATGCCTTAATGTCTTGATTGAGAGATAGAGTAGTAGGAGGATCGTATTTCACTGATTCTCATTGACTGAAAGGTTCTTCGATTCATTTCGTTATTCAGCTAGGGGTCACACACCCATTTCTAGATTACGGTAGTGAAATCTGTGAACTCATTAATTAAATATGAGAATTAATTAATTAGTGTCACTACTTATCAAATAATAAACCTAAAGGGTCACACACCAATGCTAGGTCACTAGGGTTTTGGTAAGAAGTTAATTGGATTAACGAAATGATCAAAATATTGATCAAATGGGGCCACACGTGCGTGGGCCCCATATCATGCATCATGTACGTGACTGACACGTGTGGCACGTGCCACACGTGTGAAAACTTTTTTAATTAATTTTTGGGCTTTTAATTAATGATCAATTAATTATTTAGTCCAAACTTAAAATAATTAACCCAATAAATATATAATTATGAATTAAATTATTTATTGAATTTGATATTTAATTTGATATTAGATAATGTTGAATAGTCAAACTCCTAAAGTAGGAGAGAGATTTCTTGAGATATCTTGGAGAATAAGATAAGATCTTATTTCACATAAAAGATATTATTTAATTAGTGAATTATTGAGTAGGAAATTAAAACCCACTTGGCATAGGAAACCCACTTGGCATAGGAAAGCTCTTAGGGTGGGACTCTTTCTTGGGTTGGACCAACGTTCTTGAAGCGTTCATTATTTTTGAGAAAAATCAAAAGAAAAGTTTTCAAAGAATTCACTAGTCAAAACAAAAGCTATAGAACTAGCATTCTCAATAGCTTGATCGGAATCTAGGATTTGTGTAGCAACCACGGAGCGTAGGGTCACCACATCCCCCGCACTCTGACCCGACACATATGCAAAATGGGAAATCCGTATACATGCACAAGTCAAAGCGAACGGAAGACAAACAAACACTCCTAAGCTAGGCGGATTCTAACCCTTACAAAATGCACATTCGAATATCAAATTACAACCACATGCAGAAGCGTAATATTTCAGAACGATTCATACACACGAGCCCATCACAGTCCATAACTGAGCAAATATATATCATTTACAAAAGCTATTCCAAAAGTTCAAGTCCGACAGGGGTAATTTAAAACTTAACGTCTAAGCTGGCAAGGCCACAATATATACATGAACAAAATGTAGAGTGTATGCAAGTACAACCCAAAGACTCGACTTAATACTCCGCTTAGCTCGACCAAAGCATACCTGTACCTGCGAAACTAAAAGATGGAAAAAGCGAGGAATCAGTCCACGACTGAGTGAGGGGTTAACCCACGCACGCTATAGATATAACAGAGCAGAGCTAGAATTTTGGAGGATTGTGAAGCTAGAATTATCATCATCATCTCTTCAATACTTCCCATCTTTCTTTCATCTTAAGGTAATATGAGAACTTATTTGAATTCATGAAGCTTTAATTAAGTAGGGTTTGGTGAATTAAGAGGTGATTTCTTGGTTAGTTGAGTTGAGAACCATGAATATGAACTTTGATCTTGAAATTGTTTGTATATTTTGTATAAGTATGAGGTTGGAATTCATTAATAATATGGGGGTTTTAAACGATAATTCTTGATGATTTGAGCAAGCTTGGATGGATTACTTGATGTCTAATTGGTATACATGTGTTATATACATGATATATGTTAGTTTGGAAGTGTTTATTTGATGTAGTATGATGTTGAATGGTTTGGGAGCCATTTCCCGCGACCTCCCCTATTTTTCCCTTGTTTTTTCGGACAGAACACTCCGAAATGCCCGTTTGGCTTTCCAGTTCATGCACCAAACGCCCGTTTGGCACTGTTATAGGAGGTTTTCACACGCCCGTTTCTGCTTTTAGATAAATTTTCAAACGGGCGTTTCTCCCTCATACGAACTCTGATTGACCTGATTTTTGAACTCACGGAAACCTCTTGAATTCTAGAAAAACCTCCAATTGTAATCATCTCAACATCGTTTCTATTTTGTGAGATATAATTAATTCTTTTAGGTGTCGCCACTTTCCCGACAAACTACACTCGCCTAACTTCAAACGTATGCCATTTTCTCCTCGCTTTGTACTAGAAAACGAGCCATATATCATCGGAAAGACTTTGTGTCTAGTTTCATTCCCAGTAAACAAAACTCATTTCCCACTTCTATAATTAAAGATATTCCAGTTTTCCCTCAGCATGTACGTTTCCTAAAATTGTCCATTTTTGCCAAACCTCACCAAAACCTCTCTTATTACATTCCTTTCACTCCCTTGGCTCCCGTGTGTGAAATATATAAGTTATATACTAGTTTAATTGATAATTATGCTCCTAATTGACATTCCTTAATTGTTATTGCATGACATATTGATCATGACTTTGCCGTGCGTCGTAAATGGGCCATGCGAGTCGTGTCTCACGAACACTTGTCCCTTTTTACACAGATCTTCTTTTCGTTGACGAGGAGCAAGCTTAATAATTGTATCCTTGTTATATTGTCGGCCCAGGTGAGGTTTGATTATTAGATATATAGAACCTATACAACCCTTATGTCATGTTTTGGCCAAAACGTAAATATATATATATTATCTTTCTCAAAACCACTCGTGATTGCAAATGATTTCGTGATCTATTGAATAATCGTGATTGATCGTGTTTTGGCGAGTAAAGCATGTTCACTTTGGGCCCGAGGGTAGTGTATTAGTAATCCGGGGAGGCATCGGCCAACGGTGATCTCATGCACTATCCTCACCTATTGTTGGGGTCACCCCTGAATCCACCAGGAGGTTTGGTGGAGGAAGGAGCCCGCCGGGCGTAATGACTCATGAACCCTATACCCAGACTGATTAGGTGGTGGGGCCTTGCAATCCCACCATCACTCGGAGGAAGAAGGAGTTATTGAAACTGCTATTTGTGCACTGTAATTGATTGCTTGATCACATAATCACTTAACAACTAAATTATTGTACACTGTCGGAGAAAGGTTGGAGATTTTCCCTCACTCGTCGGGCCGCTGATTGATTGAATTGAATTGATTGAATTGTTAAATTGATTAGTTGTAATCCCGGGCGAGTTGTATTTTATTATTGAACTCATATTGCCTTCTTTTATAAAACCTTACCTGATATTATGGCTTGCAACGTAATTGCGTTTATAATTATAAACCCCTCACTCAGTCTTTCATAGATTGACACCTCACATTTTCAGTTTTACATGTTGGGTGCTAGGCGGGGTTTGAGTCCTTTTGTTGAGTCTAGCATCTTATTCTCATGCTATTATACGTATTGTTTATGAGTGTTTTGGTACCTATGTATATTATGAAGTGTTCTTGGAAGTTTGGACTTGTAAAGATTGAATTGATGACTAGGGACTCATAAAATGTTAATGGAATGAATGTATATTATTATGCTTTTGTTTTATTGTTTATGCATGATGGTATTAATTGAGGGTTAGTCCCGCTTAGCTAGTGGTGTATTTTCTTTTGTCACCCGTTCGCTATAGTTTGACCCATGTACGGATTATCCATTTCGTATGTAGACTGAGCTATAGTGCAGGGGTGTGGCATCTCGGCGTTTCGGGTGCTACATCTTAGGTGGTATCAGAGCCCGGTTGCAAAACCGCGGTTCTAGCGTCATGTCGTGTCAAGTCTAGGTCGAACGGCATAGAATTATTTGATAACTTGAGAGTCTTGCATCTTATTTGAACTTACTTGAACTTATGTGACCTTACTTGAAGTCTTTGAGCTACTTGGATTATGTGCTTTCTTTTGTGGTCTTATTTATACTCATTTGCATTCATTAATCAAACATGCATATATAGTGTTGTAATTTCAGGATACCTCGAGGTCGTCCTCGTCATGAGCACTCACTCGGCCATAGGAGACATCGCCGAGATCGTTCTCCTCGAGTGTCTCCACATCCACCCCCTCTGGCTCAACCACAAGATTTTCTCAATTCCATAGTTCGACTTGTTGATCAAGGCTAAGAGATTTCGTTCCTCCAGTTCCACCAGCACAACCAAAATAGCTTCCGGTTGTACTTAAGGAGTTACAAAATCAGCAACCTCCAAAGTTCTACAAAGGAAATGATATTCAGGCGGAACAGTGGTTGAAAGAAGTTGAGAGGATTTGGGAGTTGATTCCGTGTGAATCACAAGAGAAAGCCCGATGCACTATCTCACTAATACAGGGCGAAGCTTACTCTTGGTGGGAAAGCACCAAAATTGTTCTAGATACCACCCAGGAAGAAGTCACCTGGGAGGTTTTTGTAAGGGAGTTCAAAAAACAAGTTCATTCCTACATCTTCGCGTATTAGGAGACTTAAGGAGTTCACAGAACTTAAATAAGGAGGAAGGTCTGTAGCAGAGTATATAGCCGAGTTTGAGAGGTTGTCCAAGTATGCACCCAACATTGCAAGTGACGACTTCCATAAAGCTATGCAATTTGTGCAAGGATTGAGGCCAGACATACAAACTACAATTGAAGCCGTCAATACTAGAACTTGGAGGAAGGCCACCTCATAGGCTCTTAAGGTTGAGGATTCGGTGAACGCAAGGAGGCCTCTTTCTTACCCCGTACAGGCTGCAAGTTCAGAATCAGGGTAGGACTTTAACAATGGAAAGGGGTCTATTTCTTATGATACACTGCCACTTCAAGAACGATCTCAGAAGAAGAAGAATCGATCAACTGGATCGGGTTCGGGTGTTTCACATACCTTGGCTTTAACATCACCTTTGGGAAAGCCTCTTTGCACCTATTGTGGAGGCGATAAACATAATTACGACAATTGTAGGTGGCGCTTAGGATTATGCTTGTGGTGTGGGAGTGATGAGCATCAAGTGGATATGTGTCCGAAGTGACGGAAAATAGCTACCGGGGATCAGAGACGGTTTGTTCAGGCTCGTGCATACGCTCTAGAGAGAGAGGTGCAAAATACAAATGGGGACAACGGTGAATGGTACACTTAATCATTCATATCACGTGCATCATGAATTTTATTATTTTGTTTTAATTTCTTGTTAGTTGCTATTTGGTTGTATATAAATGTTAATTATATCATTAATGTGATTCTTCTTACCCTATGTGACACTTATATAAATGTTTCTCTAAGTGTTTTCTTGAATCGTTGTTTTGTGTGTGTATGTGAGAGACGGGGTTCTCTCATTTCTTGTTGAGAGACGGGGTTCTCTCATTTCTTAGGGAGAGACAGGGTGCTCTCATTTCATGTTAGGGAGACGGGGCTCTCTCGTTGCTTGCCTAAGAGACGGGGCTCTCTTATTGCTTCTGCATAATTTTAAAACTCGACAGTGGACCTGGGGACCAGGTCCCTTTAAGGGGGGGAGAGTTGTAACACCCCGTTTTCAATTTATACATTATGTTACATTATATTAAATTTCATAACATTATATGTGGTATATTCTTATGCAATTATATGAATTATCATTAACGTGGAATTTACGTGAATTAATTGATAACGTGCTTAATTGCTATTATGTGACTTTAATTGATCATTTCATAAATATATGAACTAATTGCTGTATGTGACCTAATTGCATTAAAGAAATTGGAGCTACTTGACCTTTTGTGCAGAGATGAAATTTGATTGAATGAATTCTAAAAATTCAAGGACTTAAATGCAAAAAAAGGGTGAGTCATGCTCATTCTTGGGAGAATCAAGCTTATATCACATATTTGTCCCACATTCCATTCATTTCATCACATTTCAAAAAATCTCACACACACACACCCTAAATACCGATCAAAACACCAAGAGAAGGAGGGAAAATTTTATCATAATTCAAGCTAGAATTTTGGAGGATTGTGAAGCTAGAATTATCATCATCATCTCTTCATTACTTCCCATCTTTCTTTCATCTTAAGGTAATATGAGAACTTATTTGAATTCATGAAGCTTTAATTAAGTAGGGTTTGGTGAATTAAGAGGTGATTTCTTGGTTAGTTGAACTGAGAACCATGAATATGAACTTTGATCTTGAAATTGTTTGCATATTTTGTATAAGTATAGAGGTTGGAATTCATGAATATTATGGGGGTTTTGAATGATAATTCTTGATGATTTGAGCAAGCATGGATGGATTACTTGATGTCTAATTGGTATACATGAGTTATATACATGATATATGTTAGTTTGGAAGTGTTTATTTGATGTAGTATGGTGTTGAATGGTTTGGGAGCCATTTCCCACGACCTCCCCTGTTTTTCCCTTGTTTTTTCGGACAGAACACTCCCAAACGCCCGTTTGGCTTTCCAGTTCATGTACCAAACGCCCGTTTGGCACTGTTACAGGACGTTTTCACACGCCCGTTTCAGCTTTTAAACAAATTTTCAAACGGTCGTTTCTCCCTCATACGAACTCCGATTGACCTGATTTTTGAACTCACGGAAACCTCTTGAACTCTAGAACAACCTCCAATTGGAATAATCTTAATATATTCTCTATTTTGTGAGATATAATCTGTAACACCCCAACCGGTGGGGCACCACACCCCCGCACTATGCCCCGACACGTGTACAAAATGGAGAGTCCGCACACGCGCCAAGTCACAGCGAACGGGTGACACACGAAAACACACACACTAGCTAGGCGGTATCTAACCCTGTACAAATGAAAGAATGCAAAACATGACAGCGAAAGTAGTACGTAATGCCAACTTTCAAAAACTTAACACATCAAGCATACAACGTAATACATACATCAGAATCAAATATACGGGTTCAACTAGTTCAGGAACCTGTCCTATCCTGTCCCGAATAATTACACATCAAAACGGGTTCAACTAATCCAAGCACCTGTCCTAACCTGTCCCGAATTCCATACCTTTAAATCATAAGGCCAAACCTGCACAAACATATCTTATATAACATTTACAAATCATAAACTAGAACAAAAACTTAACAAACTTAAACAGGCAGACACAGACTTGACAGACCCGACACACACAGCCGCCTAGCACGAACTCCAACGCGAACCCAAAGCTAAACCTGCACACTAAAACATAAAAGGGGGAGGGGTCAGTCCAAAGACTGAGCGAGGGGTTAACGCACGAACACTATACATATATATACAGAGCACAACACGTTCAAAATCAAACTGTTCGTGAACCCGGGACTAGTTTTTGCACACCAAAACCTTTATCTCGTGATAATATGTATACGGGGTGACTTATCAAAACAGAACGAACAAAGCTTAACTTATACATAACTCATAGCATACGAACAAACCCAAGCAGACTTAGCACACATACCGGAACATAACTTATTAGGTTACTAGCGAATCAAATTTTATCTTAAATTAAGAATCTACCCCCGTTTCACGAACTTATGACAGACGGACAGACAGAACACTCTTACTCATACCAAAGCTAAACTCATAAAACAATCCCACCTTCACACCATTGGGGAAGAGAGGTGCCCCTCTCAACCCACCACAGAATGAAACATGTGAACCGGAGGATCCCGCCCGGTTTCTTCGACGGCCAACCAAAATGCGCTCCGTCGACATAGGAGAACTAAGTCTCCTGTTGGTGGAGAAGTGCATAGGGGTCGTAACCGGTGACCCCATGGTCATCCCGGGTCTCCCTTACCCACAACTCCGGGGCCCATCACACAGATAAATAGACATATATCGGGTACTCAACCCGCCACACACAGACAGACAGACATATCTCATGCATATTGTGCTTATCATATCACACGTACATATCACACACACTAACCTCGAAATCATAACAGAAATGAGACAAAGTATACGTAGGCTCATACATAGCGTTTCGTACTTTTCAAATCAAATCATACGATAAAACCAATAAAATACTTACTTCGCACATATCTACATATACATAAGGCTTATAAACCGCATGCATTCGAAAACGAGCACGTTGCAATAGGGTATAACTATATCCTAACCTCACCTGGTACCAAACACAGCCGAACACAAAGCAGAAGGTCCACCCCGGAACCTGCACGCCTCACTTGTGACCACCCCGGGTGCACCTGAACCAACTGAACACATAAACACAACACAGGGCTCAGACTCAAACTCAGACAACCACACAGAGACGCACGGCAATGCTGAAGCACTTACGAAATGCAATCACATAAGCAGGGTTCAAATTCATATCAATTACTTACAAAATAATTCATTACATAACTAAGAGAAATCATATTAACTCATATATTGCATAACCAATCTACATTCGTGTAATTAAACCATTCTTACATGCAAATGTTTCTAATTTAATCATATAAGTGTCATTCAATTCAAATATCGCATAAAGGATTCATATATGACACCTTTACAAAGCAATCAAATGAACTTAAATTCACCTATTATATTTCATAAAATTGCACGTATTACCAAGCCAAATAAATCATATATTAGCGTGCTACGAATATATTTAAAGATAACGAAGTTACATAACAAGTTCCAACCGAATCATAGAATGTACAAACGAAGGATATTAAGTAATTTAATTATGCAAGGTTTCGTATAATTTTATAATGTATAACGAATTCACAAGTTTCATAATAGATCAAATTTCGATTAACGTGATTAAACCTTATTCAAAGTTTCAAGGTTATAGATGTTAACTTCTTATAACGAAATCATAATTAGCATATTTATTTACCAAGTTACAAGGTTTAATTAATTCAAATCATACAAAATTATTTTCTCCTAAAATTACATAAACGTTCCTCGTCCAATAATCATATTCAAACTGTAGGCATAAAACGAGGCTAATATCAACAACGAATCATAAATTCATTTATTCCATAATTCAATACATATTTTCAGATTTCATACAACACATATTCCTCAAATTGCTAAGCCTACATGAACGAATTACAAATTAGAGCACTTAACAATTGATTCGTAAAACTTCAAAAATTCAAAACAAATCAACCGGACATCCGATTGACGAACGGAAAGTGGCGTTGAACTCACCACGACGAAAGGAACTTGCTGTACGACCGCCGCCGGAACCTGCCGGACCGCCACGTGCAACCGCCGGACCACGACCTCCAGTGGCCGGAAAATTCCCCCGAAGCACAGAAATGTATGTCTCGGCCTGCTCGACTAAAGCCCTCAACCAATTTTAGAAAATAACAAACACGGCGGACTTCGTTGACGAAAAACCGAACTAAATCTCAACGACGAAAATTGAAATTAAATGCAAACCGCAAAACAAAAACAAAATCCGAACATACCTTTGGAAAGCCTGTAACGAGCCCTACGAAAGCCCCTTAGCCAAACGTCGGAAAAATCGCCGAAAAATCAAACCACCGGTCCAGAGCCGGTCCACTGCCAACGGCCGGTTCCTGGGCCCCACCTACATGGAAAAACCGGCCTCGTCATGCTGAGCAATTCTCGTGAAGGGTCCGCTATCAAAAACTCACCGGAAAAGGCCGAACCGCCGCCATCTTCACCCGCGCAACCACCATGCCGGAAAACCTTATCTCCGCCGCGAATCTGACAAAAAGGAGGCCGGAAATGGAACCAGGGCCCTGAAAAACCTTGGAGACCATCGAAGTTCGTCGAAAAAAGTCGCCGGAGGCGGCGGAATCGCGCCACTACAGTAGCACCGCCGCACGCTGCCCGCTTTGGGCGGCGTGTGCGGCCTCCTCGCCGTCCCGATGGTGGCCCCGCCTGCCCATAACGATGCGCCGGGGAGTCTTCTGTCCATCCTTGGGGCGCGTGTCAAAAATGGTGGCCGGAAACCACCGCGGGACACCGGCGAAGTGGCGGCTCCGCCACTCCTCTTCCGCCGTGACTGAAAATCCGCCATATCTCCACCATCGTTCCTTGGTTGGCTGCGATTCTGGTACCATTGTAACGGGCTCGTCGAGATCGTCGAAAAGCACTAAGGGTTCGTCGAGAAACGAGTAAGTTTGTGTATGTGTGTGAAATCACACCTCAAGTGTGTGTATATAACGTAGAGAGAGAGAGAGCGGGAGAAGAGAGAGATAGGAGCTAACCGTTTGCTCGAAAAACGAGGGTCCAGGTGTTTTATCCCGAGTCCTCGCTCAAAAAACGAACGTTAGAAGGGGCAAAATACGTCAGAATAGGGCAAACTCAGAGTCTACGGACTCGTCTCGATGCCCCGAACGCGTTGAAGGGGTGGAAAAGGTCGAAAACTCGATCGAACGAGAAATGACCAAAAAACCCCTAAAAAGAGAAAATTGCAAAGGGGCCCCTAAACTCTAAAAGAGTTCAAAATAGGGCCAAGCAAAACACAAAATCACATAATTAAACACATAAAAAGGTTGGAACGTGGCGTACCTTGTAAGTCGGACGAGCGGGATGTTACAAACTCCCCTCATTCAAAAGGACCTGTCCTCAGGTCCTAAAGTCGAATCTTGAACGATGCTGAAACGAATTCCGCTTCAAGCTTCCGCTGCGCAACTCTGATCTAGGCGAACTGTAGACTCTGTAGGATACTTCTCCCTTAACTGACATCAACTCCCTTCATGGTGACTCGTTGTCACTGAAGTTCCACTGAGCACTTGACCGTTGGTCACTTCAACTCCTTCGATCACCACTAGGCCACTGCACCCGAAGCTCGATACTATCACATCCTTGTTCCTTGCAAATTGTCGTCTGGCCAGAAGTAACGCAACCGCAACAAACAAGAGAGAACCCCGTCCCTCGGTACACAAAAGAGAAAACCCCGTTTCTCAACACACAAAAGAGAGCACCCCGTCTCTCAGGCACACAATTGAGAGAACCCCGTCTCTCAACCTAAGTCTGATTGATTCCACATCTCTCAGACAATCTAGTTTGGGAAAAACCGGCATTTCTCAAACCCTAAATCCAAGGGAATCCAACATCCCTCGAATACCTAACTATAAGAGAATCCAGCATCTCTCGTACACAGAACTCAGAAAGACTCCAGCATCTTTCTGTCACATAATATAGAGAGAATCCAACATCTCTCTAACACACAAGTAGGAAGAATTAACACCCCCCTAGCACATAAATAGAGAGAATCAAATCTCTCTCACTCAAGCACAAAAGCAGAATCAAAATTACAACAATCAGCAAGTATCACAATTGACAGATATACCACATAATAACAAGAATTAATCAAATAAAGAATATATGGATGCTCGTGCCATGAATGCTTAGTGTACCGTTCACCATGGTATTTGAAATCTTGACCATAAAGTTGTAATGATGCCAAGGAAGGTGGTTAAATTGTTGAAGAAGCAGCCCTGCAGTTCCAACACTACAGTTGATGCATGAGGGTTAGGGATGCAAATGAAATGTAGCAATTAAGTCACATAAGTGCAACAATGAAAAGCAATTAAGAGAACATTGATAAAATGTTGCACAATCATAATCACAACGTGCACATAATGGCATAAGCTTCAAACAATTCATGCTTAGAATCAAAATTCCATGACAAACGGATGCAATGCACACATATTCCTATGCCGTACGACCTAGACTGACACAACACGACTCCAGAGCACCGGTTCTGAACCTGGTAGCTCTGATACCACTCAAGATGTAACACCCCAAGTAGTGGGGCACCACACCCCCGCACTATGCCCCGACACGTGTACGAAATGAAGAGTCTGCACACGCGCCAAGTCACAGCGAACGGGTGACACACGATAATACACACACTAGCTAGGCGGTATCTAACCCTGTACGAATGAAAGAATGCAAAACATGACAGCGGAAGTAGTACGTAATGCTAACTTTCAAAAACTTAACACATCAAGCATAAAACGTAATACATACATCAGAATCAAATATCCTGGTTCAACTAGTTCAGCAACCTGTCCGATCCTGTCCCGAATAATTACACATCAAAACGGGTTCAACTAATACAAGCAACTGTCCTAACCTGTCCCGAATTCCATACCTTTAAATCATAAGGGCAAACCTGCACAAACATATCTTATATAACATTTACAAATCATCAACCAGAACCAAAACTTAACAAACTTAAACAGACAGACACAGACTCGACAGACCCGACATACACAGCCGCCTAGCACAAACTCCAACGCGAACCCAAAGCTAAACCTGCACACTAAAACATAAAAGGGGTAGGGGTCAGTCCAAAGAAAGAGCGAGGGGTTAACGCACGCACACTATACATATATATACAGAGCACAGCACGTTCAAAATCAAACAGTTCGTGAACCCGGGACTAGTTTTTGAACACCAAAACCTTTATCTCGCTATAATATGTATACGGGGTGACTTATCAAAACAGAACGAACAAAGCTTAACTTATACATAACTCATAGCATACGAACAAACCCAAGCAGACTTAGCACACATACTGGAACATAACTTATTAGGTTATTAGCGAATCAAATTTTATCTTAAATTAAGAATCTACCCCCGTTTCATGAACTTATGACAGACGGACAGACAGAACAGTCTTACTCATACCAAAGCAAAACTCATAAAACAATCCCACGTTCACACCATTGGGGAAGAGAGGTGCCCCTCTCAACCCACCACAGAACGAAACATGTGAACCGGAGGATCCCGCCCGGTTCCTTCAACGGCCAGCCAAAATGCGCTCCGTCGGCATAAGAGAACTAAGTCTCCCGTTGGTGGAGAAGTGCACAAGGGTCGTAACCAGTGACCCCATGGTCGTCCCAGGTCTCCCTTACCCACAACTCCGGGGCCCATCACACAATTAAATAGACATATATCGGGTACTCAACCCGCCACACATAGACAGACAAACATATCTCATGCATATTGTGCTTATCATATCACACGTACATATCACACACACTAACCTCGAAATCATAACAGAACTGAGACAAAGCATACATAGGCTCATACATAGCGTTTCATACTTTTCAAATCAAATCATATGATAAAACCAACAAAATACGTACTTCGCACATATCTACATATACATAAGGCTTATAAACCGCGTGCATTCGAAAACGAGCACGTTGCAATAGGGTATAACTATATCCTAACCTCACCTGGTACCAAACACAGCCGAACACAAAGCAGAAGGTCCACCCCGGAACCTGCACGACTCACTTGTCACCACCCCGGGTGCACCTGAACCAACTGAACACACAAACACAACACATGGCTCACACTCAAACTCAGACAACCACACAGAGACGCACGACAATGCTGAAGCACTTACGAAATGCAATCACATAAGCCGGGTTCAAATTCATATCAATTACTTACAAAATAATTCATTATATAACTCAGAGAAATCATATTAACTCATATATTGCATAACCAATCTACATTCGTGTAATTAAACCATTCTTACATGCAAATGTTTCTAATTTAATCATATAAGTGTCATTCAATTCAAATATCGCATAAAGGATTCATATATGACACCTTTACAAAGCAATCAAATGAACTTAAATTCACCTATTATATTTCATAAAATTGCACGTATTACCAAGCCAAATAAATCATATATTAGCGTGCTACGAATATATTTAAAGATAACGAAGTTACATAACAAGTTCCAACCGAATCATAGAATGTACAAACGAAGGATATTAAGTAATTTAATTATGCAAGGTTTCGTATAATTTTATAATGTATAACGAATTCACAAGTTTCATAATAGATCAAATTTCGATTAACGTGATTAAACCTTAATTCAAAGTTTCAAGGTTATAGATGTTAACTTCTTATAACGAAATCATAATTAGCATATTTATTTACCAAGTTACAAGATTTAATTAATTCAAATCATACAAAATTATTTTCTCCTAAAATTACATAAACGTTCCTCGTCCAATAATCATATTCAAACCGTAGGCATAAAACGAGGCTAATATCAACAACGAATCATAAATTCATTTATTCCATAATTCAATACATATTTTCAGATTTCATACAACACATATTCCTCAAATTGCTAAGCCTACATGAACGAATTACAAATTAAAGCAATTAACAATTGATTCGTAAAACTTCAAAAACTCAAAACAAATCAACCGGGCATCCGATTGACGAACGGAAAGTGGCGTTGAACTCACCACGACGAAAGGAACTCGCTGTACGACCGCCGTCGGAACCCGCCGGACCGCCACGTGCAGCCGCCGGACCACCACCTCCGGTGGTTGAAAAATTCCCCGGAAGCACAGAAATGTGTGTCTCGGCCTGCTCGACAAAAGCCCTCAACCAATTTCAGAAAATAACAAACACGCCGGACTTCGTTGACGAAAAACCGAACTAAATCTCAACGACGAAAACTGAAATTAAATGCAAACCGCAAAACGAAAACGAAATCCGAACATACCGTTGGAAAGCCCGTAACGAGCCCTACGAAAGCCCCCTAGCCAAACGTCGCAAAAATCACCGGAAAATCGGACCATCGGTCTAGAGCCGGTCCACCGCCAACGGCAGGTTCTTGGGCAGCCACCTACATGGAAAAATCCGGCCTCGTCGTGCTGAGCAATTCTCGTGAAGGGTCCGATATCAAAAACTCGCTGGAAAAGGCCGAACCGCCGTCCTCTTCACCCGCGCAACCACTATGCCGGAAAACCTTATCTCCACCGCGAATCTGACAAAAAGGAGGCCGGAAATGGAACCAGGGCCCCGAAAAACCTTGGAAACCGTCGAAGTTCGCCGAAAAAAGTCACCAGAGGCGGCGGAATCGTGCCGCTAGAGTAGCACCACCGCCCGCTTTGGCCGGCGTGTGCGGCCTCCTCGCCGGCCCGATGGTGGCACCGCCTGCCCAGAACGATGCGCCGGGGAGTCTTCTGTCCATCCTTGGGGCACGTGTTAAAAATAGTGGCCGGAAACCACCGCGGGACACCGACGAAGTGGCAGCTCAGCCACTTCTCTTCCGCCGCGACTGAAAATCCGCCATATCTCCACCATCGTTCATTGGTTGGCCGCGATTCTGGTAACATTGTAATGGGCTCGTCGAGATCGTCGAAAAGCACTAAGGGTTCGTCGAGAAACGAGCAAGTTTGGGCATGTGTGTGACATCACATCTCAAGTGTGTGTGTATAACGTAGAGAGAGAGAGAGCGGGAGAAAAGAGAGATAGGAGCTGACCGTTTGCTCGAAAAACGAGGGCCCGGGTGTTTTATCCCGAGTCTTCGCTCGAAAAACGAACGGTAGAAGGGGCAAACGACATCAGAATAGGACAAACTCAAAATTTACGGACTCGTCTCCATGCCCCGAACGCGTTGAAGGGGTGGAAAAGGTAGAAAACTCGATCGAACGAGAAATGACCAAAAAACCCTTTAAAAGAGAAAATTGCAAAGGGGCCCCTAAACACTAAAAGAGTTCAAAATAGGGCCAAGCAAAACACAAAATCACATAATTAAACACATAAAAAGGTTGGAACGTGGCGTACCTTATAAGTCGGACGAGTGGGATATTACAAACTCCCCTCCTTCAAAAGGACCTGTCCTCAGGTCCTAAAGTCGAATCTTGAACGATGCTGAAACGAATTCCGCTTCAAGCTTCCGCTGCGCAACTCTGATCTAGACGAACTGTAGACTCTGCAGGATACTTCTCCCTTAACTGACATCAACTCCCTTCATGGTGACTCGTTGTCACTGAAGTTCCACTGAGCACTTGACCGTTGGTCACTTCAACTCCTTCGATCACCACTAGGACACTATAACCGAAGTTCGATACTATCACATCCTTGTTCCTTGCAAACTGTCATCTGGCCAAAAGTAACGCAACCGCAACAAACAAGAGAGAACCCCGTCTCTCGGCACACAAAAGAGAAAACCCCGTTTCTCAACACACAAAAGGGAGCACCCCGTCTCTCAGGCACACAATTGAGAGAACCCCGTCTCTCAACCTAAGTCTGATTGATTCCACATCTCTCAGACAATCTAGTCTGGGAAAAACCGGCATTTCTCAAACCCTAAATCCAACGGAATCCAGCATCCCTCGAATACCTAAGTATAAGAGAATCCAGCATCTCTCGTGCACAGAACTCAGAAAGACTCCAGCATCTTTCTGTCACATAATATAGAGAGAATCCAGCATCTCTCTAACACACAAGTGGGAAGAATTAACATCCCCCTAGCACATAAATAGAGAGAATCAAATCTCTCTCACTCAAGCACAAAAGCAGAATCAAAATTACAACAATCAGCAAGTATCACAATTGACAGATATACCACATAATAACAAGAATTAACCAAATAAAGAATGTATGGATGCTCGTGCCATGAATGCTTAGTGTACCGTTCACCGTGGTATTTGAAATCTTGACCATAAAGTTGTAATGATGCCAAGGAAGGTGGTTAAATTGTTGAAGAAGCAGCCCTGCAGTTAAAACACTACAGTTGATGCATGAGGGTTAGGGATGCAAATGAAATGTAGCAATTAAGTCACATAAGTGCAACAATGAAAAGCAATTAAGAGCACATTGATAAAATGTTGCACAATCATAATCACATAAGCTTAAAACAATTCATGCTTAGAGTCAAAATTCCATTTCAAACGGATGCAATGCACACATATTCCTATGCCGTACGACCTAGACTGACACGACACGACTCCAGAGCACCGGTTCTGAACCTGGTAGCTCTGATACCACTCAAGATGTAACACCCCAAGCGGTGGGGCACCACACCCCCGCACTATGCCCCGACACGTGTAAGAAATGGAGAGTCCGCACACGCACCAAGTCATAGCGAACGGGTGACACACGAAAACCCACACACTACCTAGGCTGTATCTAACCCTGTACGAATGAAAGAATGCAAAACATGATAGCGGAAGTAGTACGTAATGCCAACTTTCAAAAACTTAACACATCAAGCATACAACGTAATACATACATCAGAATCAAATATACGGGTTCAACTAGTTCAACAACCTGTCCTATCATGTCCCGAATAATTACACATCAAAACGGGTTCAACTAATCCAAGCACCTGTCCTAACCTGTCCCGAATTCCATACCTTTAAATCATAAGGTCAAACCTGCACAAACATATCTTATATAACATTTACAAATCATAAACCAGAACCAAAACTTAACAAACTTAAACAGGTAGACACAGACTCGACAGACCCGACACATACAGCCGCCTAGCACGAACTCCAACGCGAACCCAAAGCTAAACCTGCACACTAAAACATAAAAGGGGTAGGGGTCAGTCCAAAGACTGAGCGAGGGGTTAACGCACATACACTATACATATATATACAGAGCACAGCACGTTCAAAATCAAACTGTTCGTGAACCCCGGACTAGTTTTTGCACACCAAAACCCTTATCTCGTGATAATATGTACACAGGGTGACTTATCAAAACAGAACGAACAAAGCTTAACTTATACATAACTCATAGCATACGAACAAACCCAAGCAGACTTAGCCCACTTACCGGAACATAACTTATTAGGTTAATAGCGAATCAAATTTTATCTTAAATTAAGAATCTACCCCCGTTTCACGAACTTATGACAGACGGTCAGACAGAACACTCTTACTCATACCGAAGCAAAACTCATAAAACAATCCCACCTTCACACCATTGGGGAAGAGAGGTGCCCCTCTCAACCCACCACAGAACGAAATGTGTGAACTGGAGGATCCCGCCCGGTTCCTTCGACGGCTAGCCAAAATGCGCTCCGTCGGCATAGGAGAACTAAGTCTCCCGTTGGTGGAGAAGTGCACAGGGGTCGTAACCGGCGACCCCATGGTCGTCCCGGGTCTCCCTTACCCACAACTCTGGGGCCCATCACACAGATAAACAGACATATATCGGGTACTCAACCCGCCACACACAGACAGACAGACATATCTCATGCATATTGTGCTTATTATATCACACGTACATATCACACACACTGACCTCGAAATCATAACAAAACTCAGACAAAACATACACAGGCTCATACATAGCGTTTCGTACTTTTCAAATCAAATCATATGATAAAACAAGCAAAATACGTAATTCGCTCATATCTACATATACATAAGGCTTATAAACCGCATGCATTCGAAAACGAGCATGTTGCAATAGGGTATAACTATATCCTAACCTCACCTGTTACCAAACACAGCAGAACACAAAGCAGAAGGTCCACCCCGGAACCTGCACGACTCACTTGTCACCACCCTTGGTGCACCTGAACCAACTCAACACACAAACACAACACAGTGGCTCAGACTTAAACTCAGACAACCACACAGAGACGCACGGCAATGCTGAAGCACTTACGAAATGCAATCACATAAGCAGGGTTCAAATTCATATCAATTACTTACAAAATAATTCATTATATAACTTAGAGAAATCATATTAACTCATATATTGCATAACCAATCTACATTCGTGTAATTAAACCATTTTTACATGCAAAGGTTTCTATTTTAATCATATAAGTCTCATTCAATTCAAATATCGCATAAAGGATTCATATATTACACCTTTACAAAGTAATCAAATGAACTTAAATTCACCTATTATATTTCATAAAATTGCACGTATTACCAAGCCAAATAAATCATATATTAGCATTCTACGAATTTATTTAAAGATAATGAAGTTACATAACAAGTTCCAACCGAATCATAGAATGTACAAACGAAGGATATTATGTAATTTAATTATGCAAGGTTTCGTATAATTTTATAATGTATAACGAATTCACAAGTTTCATAATAGATCAAATTACGATTAACGTGACTAAACCTTAATTCAAAGTTTCAAGGTTATAGATTTTAACTTCTTAAAACGAAATCATAATTAGCATATTTATTTACCAAGTTACAAGGTTTAATTAATTCAAATCATACAAAATTATTTTCTCCTAAAATTACATAAACGTTCCTCGTCCAATAATCATATTCAAACCGTAGGCATAAAATAAGGCTAATATCAACAACGAATCATAAATTCATTTATTCCATAATTCAATACATATTTTCAGATTTCATAAAACACATATTCCTCAAATTGCTAAGCCTACATGAACGAATTACAAATTAGAGCAATTAACAATTGATTCGTAAAACTTCAAAAATTCAAAACAAATCAACCGGAAACCCGATTGACGAACGGAAAGTGGCGTTGAACTCACCACGACGAAAGAAACTCGCTGTACGAAGGGCGTCGGAACGCCACCGCCGGAACCAGCCGGACCACCACGTGCAGTCGCCGGACCACCACCTCCGGTGGTCGGAAAATTCCCCGGAAGCACAGAAATATGTGTCTCGGCGTGCTCGACAAAAGCCCTCAACCAATTTTAGAAAATAACAAACACGCCGGACATGGTTGACAAAAAACCGAACTAAATCTCAACGACGAAAAATGAAATTAAATGCAAACAGGAAAACGAAAACGAAATCTGAACATACCGTTGGAAAGCCCGTAACGAGCCCTACGAAAGCCCCCTAGCCAAACATCGGAAAAATCGCCGAAAAATCGGACCACCGATCCAGAGCATGTCCGCTACCGGTCCGCCGCCAATGGCCGGTTCTTGGGCCACCACCTACGTGGAAAAATCGGCCTCGTCGTGCTGAGCAATTCTCGTGAAGGGTCCGATATCAAAAACTCGCTAGAAAAGGCCGAACCGCGGCCCTATTCGCCTGCGCAACCACCATGCCGGAAAACCTTATCTCCACCGTGAATCTGACAAAAAGGAGGCCGGAAACGGAACCAGGGCCCCGAAAAACCTTGGAGACCGTCGAAGTTTGCCGAAAAAAGTCACCGGAGGCGGCGGAATCGTGCCGCTATAGTAGCACCGCCGCCTGCCATCCTCTTTGGACGGCGCGTGCGGCCTCCTCGCCGACCCGATGGCGGCGTCGCCTGCCCAGAACGATGCGCCGGGGAGTCTTCTGTCCATCCTTGGGGCGCATGTCAAAAATGGTGGTCGGAAACCACCACGGGACGTCGGCGAAGTGGCGGCTCCGCCACTCCTCTTGTGCCCCGACTGAAAATCCGCCATATCTCCACCATCGTTCATCGGTTGGCCGTGATTCTGGTACCATTGTAACGGGCTCGTCGAGATCGTCGAAAAGCACTAAGGGTTCGTCGAATTCCGTAGTGAAACGAGCAAGTTTGGGCATGTATGTGAAATCACACCTCAAGTGTGTGTGTATAACGTAGAGACAGAAAGAGAGCAGCTGACCGTTTGCTCGAAAAACGAGGGTCCGGGTGTTTTATCCCGAGTCCTCGCGCGAAAAACGAAAGGTAGAAGGGGCAAATGACGTCAAAATAGGGCAAACTCAGAGTCTACAGACTCGTCTCGATGCCCTGAACGCGTTGAAGGGGTCGAAAAGGTCGAAAACTCGATCGAACAAGAAATAACCAAAAAATCCCTAAAAAGAGAAAATTACAAAGGGTCCCTAAACTCTAAAAGAGTTCAAAATAGGGCCAAGTAAAACATAAAATCACATAATTAAACACATAAAAAGGTTGGAACGTGGCGTACCTTATAAGTCGGACGAGCGGTATGTTACATAATCAATTCTTTTAGGTGTCGCCACTTTTCCAACAAACTACACTCGCCTAACTTCAAACGTATGCCATTTTCTCCTCGCTTTGAACTAGAAAACGAGCTATATATCATCGGAAAGGACTTTATGTCTACTTTCATTCCCAATAAACAAAACTCAATTCCTAATTCTATAATTAAAGATATTCCAGTTTTCCCTCAGCATGTACGTTTCCTAAAATTGTCCATTTTTGCCAAACCTCACCAAAACCTCTCTTATTGCATTCCTTTCACTCCCTTGGCTCCCGTGTGTGAAATATATGTGTTATGTACTTGTTTAATTGATAATTATGCTCCTAATTGACATTCCTTAATTGTTATTGCATGACATATTGATCATGACTTTGTCGTGCGTCGTAAATGGTTCATGCGAGTCGTGTCTCACGAACACTTGTCCCTTTTTACACAGATCTTCTTTTCGTTGATGAGGAGCAAGTTTCATAATTGTATCCTTGTTGTATTTTCGGCAGAGGTGAGGTCTGATTATTAGATATATAGAACCTATACAACCCTTATGTGATGTTTTGGTCGAAACGTAAAATCTTTCTCAAAACCACTCGTGATTGCAAATGATTTCGTGATCTATTGAATAATCGTGTTATCATGATTGATCGTGTTTTGGTGAGTAAAGCATGTTCACTTTGGGCCCGAGGGTAGTGTATTAGTAATCCGGGGAGGCATTGGGCCGACGGTGATCTCTTACACTATCCTCACCTATTGTTGGGGTCACCCCTGAATCCACCAGGAGGTTTGGTGGAGGAAGGATCCCGCCGGGCGTAAGGACTCATGAACCCTATACCCAGATTGATTGGGTGGTGGGGTCTTGCAATCCCACCATCATCCGGAGGAAGGAGTTATTGAAACTGCTATTTGTGCACTATAATTTATTGCTTGATCACCTAATCACTTAACAACTGAATTATTGTACACTGTCGGAGAAAGTTTGGAGATTTGCCCTCACTCGTCGGGCCACTGATTGATTGAATTGAGTTGATTGAATTGTTAAATTGATTAGTTGTAATCCCGGGCGAGTTGTATTTTATTATTGAACACATATTGCCTTCTTTTATAAAACCTTACCCGAGATTATGGCTTGCATGGTAATTGCGCTTATAATTACAAACCCCTCACTCAGTCTTTCATAGACTGACAACTCACATTTTCAGTTTTGCAGGTTGGGTGCTAGGCGGGGTTTGAGTCCTTTTGTTGAGTCTAGCATCTCATTCTCATGCTATTATACGTATGGCTTATGAGTGTTTTGGTACCTATGTATATTATGAATTGTTCTTGGAAGTTTGGGCTTGTAAAGATTGAATTGATGACTAGGGACTCATCAAATGTTAATGGAATAAATGTATATTATTATGCTTTTGTTTTATTGTTTATGCATGATGGTATTAATTGAGGGTTAGTCCCGCCTAGCTAGTGGTGTATTTTCTTTTATCACCCGTTCGCTATAGTTTGGCCCATGTACGGATTATCCATTTCGTATGTGGACTGAGCTATAGTGTGGGGGTGTGGCATCTCGTCGTTCCGGGTGCTACATAGACAGATTCGATACGACTCTACATCTCCGGTTTTGCAACCCAGAGCTTTGATACCACTTTAGAATGTGGTAGCCCAAGTGAAGGAAATAGTTTATAACGAAATGGAGAGTTCGCACACGCATCAAACAATAGCGAACGGGTGACAAACAAATCACACACCCTAGCTAGGTGGTCTAGACCCTCATTCAGAGTGCATAATAAATCAAGAGTAGAGCGGAAGCGATTAAATAGTTTATAACATAATCCCAAGATCACATGTGTGCCAAAATAGGTTCACAGTAGCATGCTAGAGCCATGTACAAATATACAATACCCATCTGGGGCCAAATGTAGTGATCCAAGTGACAAAGTATTCTTAGTACATATCCTCAAAATTCATAAGTATGTAAAGTAGAAATAAGCCACTACAATGTGAAATGAAGACTGCCACAAGTAAGACACTATGACTGACTTGCCGCCTAGCTCACTCTCCAATTCTACCTACAACTCAAGGAAAAAGGAGAAACAAGAAACAACAGTGAGGGTCAGTCCTAATGACTGCTGAGGGGGATAACTCATGCACCCGAAATACAAATAGAGCAAAGCACTTAACAAAATCATAAGGATCCATGAACCAGGGATGGTTTTTGCAAGCTAAAGTATTTTATGTGATAATAGATATAGGTACCTAAAAGAAGTTAAAGGCCATAGGCCAAAATAACTAATTTTAAGTAATTGTAAATCCATTCTCGTTTCATAGATCATACAAATTTTAAGAACTCACCGAGTACGAGTTATTCCTCCCAACTTCCATAATCAAAGGCATAAACATAATCAAAACAGAATTCATAAACCGTCCTTTCTCCGGGTGATAGAATGGTTGATGGCTCTAAGTATCAGCAAATACACCCGAGATGAGGCTTAATTACGTCCTTGAAACCTTCGGTGGTTGCTTCATCCGGCACAAGAGAAACACCCTTCCTCAATCCTCTTAAGGTTGGGTGAACTCTCAAAGGAAAGTGTTGATGGGAGAGCACGATGACCCCACAGTCGTCCCGAGTTACCATACCACCCTCTGGGCCCAAAAGCAAAGTTCAAAGTTCACATATTCAACAAAGCTTATCTTTCAAAGCCCAAAGCTCGCTTACACACACACACGTTTATCAAGGTTTTAAAATCAAACGAAAAATAGCTTATATAAGTATACAAATCATTTTCAAATTCTTATAGGAAACGGGACAAGCCCTCAAGGTACATCTCATACGCGTATTGATCAAATAATATACATATTTCGCATGCGGGCTTCAAAACATATAGGGTTGTAGGTCATTATAACTAAAAGAACAAAACCTCACCTTGAATACGTGTAGTAATGACAGAAGAGTGTGGATCGAACGCCTAAAGAGCTGGTTGGTCGTCAATGGGAAGGTCGTCTTTGCAAAAAAAACAACAAAGGACACTCTTAGACTCAAAATTAACCAATTAGCCACTCAGCAAATGCATATGATTGCGAATGATAAGTATGAAATGGAACAAGGTAACAAGTAGGGCATAAGAGATCATATCTTGCACGTTTCATATCAATTTGATCCATACATTTAATACAATGCTTATAACACATAATTCAACACATTCATTATACATATAAGTCATATATGGAGCAAGGAAACATGTAAACAAAGCAAAGAAATGAAGAAACAATAAGAACACACCCAAGAGTGGGGCTAACGGTCGTTAGCCGCATCTCTCCTTCTTTGCACTAATGGCCGTTAGCCAGGTCAGAGACTCAGAGCTAGACTAACGGTCGTTACTCCTCTAACATGCAAGTAGGGACCCAAGCCAAGGAACTAATGCCCGTTAGCTTCCATAACAAAGGGGCCTAAGTAGCACGGGTTAAACTTTCAACCTTTATCAATTCGAGCGAACCCCTTTCTAGGAGATGTCTTTAGAAAGACCTTATCTCCCACTTCGAATTCTAAGGGTCGTCTTCTCTTGTCCGCATAACTTTTCTGGCGATCCTGAGCTGCCTTCAACCTTTGTTGAATCAATTTCACCTTCTCGATGGGCCCTTGGATCTCCACTGGTTACTTAGCTCTATCAAGCTAACCATCCTTGGTCCACCTCCATTCATCGATCTCCCCAAAAGAGAGGTGAACGACACTTTATCCCATATGGTGCTTCATAAGGAGCCATACCATCGATGATTGAAAGCTGTTATTGTGGGCGAACTCAACCAAGTCCAAATGTTCATCCCACGCATCTTGATAATCCAAGGCACAAGCACGAAGCATGTCCTCGAGATACTTTATTAACCTCTCGGATTAACCATCCGTTTGTGGGTGAGATGCGGTGCTGAATTAGAGCTTCGTACCCATACAATTATGCAAATCTTGCCAAAAACTTTTTGTAAACCGAGGATCTATGTCTAAAAGAATGCTAACCGGTACACCATGTAACTTCACGATCTCTTTACGGTACAACTTAGCTAACTTAGGCACTTTATTGGATATTCGGACTTTGAGAAAATGGGTCGAATTCGAGAACCGATCAACTATGACCTAAAGCCCATTGAAACCTCCTTTGGTCCTTGGCAAGCCGGACACAAAGTCCATTATCACTTGCTCCCCCTTCCATTCAGGAATCGAAAGTGGTTAGAGAGTTCCTCCCGATTTTTGATGCTCAACCCTCACAAGTTAGCATGTTTGACATCGCCGCACAAAGTTAGCGACGTCTCTCTTCATGTCGTTCCACTAGTACAGGGTTCTCAAATCCTTGTACATCTTCGTGGTACCGGGATGTACCGTGTAACTCGATCTATGTGCCTCATCAAGAATCAACCTCTTAAGCTCTTCCGGTACACAAACCCTCGTCTTGAATCGAAACAGACCTGAATCATCGTACCTAAACTTAGTCTCCGGATCAATCCTTGCTTTCACCACCAATCTCTGGATTTCTGGATCATTAGATTGAGCTTCAATCAATCTTTGCTTCAACTCCGGTTGAACAAAGATATTCGCCAATTGAGCTTCTGAAACCAAAACCATTGAACTCTGCTTGCTCGAACCCACTTCTAAACTCGGAGCAATAGCCTTCCGGCTCAAAGCATCTGCAACCACATTAGTTTTACCCGGGTGGTATTGAATCTTGCAATCATAGTCCTCGAGGAACTCCACCTAGTGCCTCTACCTCACATTCAAATCCTTTTGAGTGAACAAATACTTGTGGCTTTGGTGGTCGGTAAACACATCAAATGTAGCTCCGTAGAGGTAATGGCGCCACTTCAACAAAGCAAACACCACTATAGCAAGCTCCAAATCATGATTGGGATAGTTCTTCACGTGATCTTTTAACTTTCTAGAGGCGTAGGCTACAACCTTACTACTCTGCATCAACACACAACCGAGGCCTTCCTTCGATGCGTCGGTGTAAACTGAGTAGCCTTCAGAACTCTCAGGTAGGGTTAAAACCGGTGCAGTAGTCAACCTTTCCTTAAGAGTTTGAAAACTCCTCTCATACGCCTCATCCCACTCGAACTTAGCCTCTTTCTTTGTTAACGGAGTCAAGGGAGAGGCAATCCTCGAGAAATCTTTTACAAAGCGCCTACAGTACCCCGCTAATGTAACGCCCCAACTTTTCCGTATTCTAAATGACGTATGTGTTTACTAATTTGCGCAAACTAATTTTTTATAATTGTTTTATATATTTAATTTTATATTTTTAAATGTTAAATTGTTAATTAATCATATTTTAAGTTAATTAATATTGAATTTATGTTAAAGCGTTGACATTCACATTTTTTAAGTTTTAAATACTAAATATATATATATATATATATATATATATAATAAATTCGTGTTTTTTGGATTATAATTTATAAATGAATTTAGATTTTGTTTTATTTTATGGAATATAATGGATTTGTTTATGCATTTCTCATGAGTTTATAAGAAACCGTAATTGAAGTGCTATGATTTTATTGATTTTTGAGATTAGGTACCTATGCTAGTTGAACCCGTTAGTCTCTACTTACCTTGTTATTCATTAAAGTACTTTGCTTCCGCATTGGTGATATTTCTGTTTTACTGTCTCTTTGGTTGCGATAGTTAGCTCCCGCCTAGCTTAGCGAGTGTGTATGTCCCCATTCGCCGTGATCTAGCTCGGGTATGGATTGTCCATTTCATACAACTAACCTAAGAAAACTTCTCATTTCTGAGGTATCCTTCGGCTGCTTCCAAAGCATGATTGTCTTAATCTTTGCCGGATCCACTTCTTGTAACGCCCCGCTCATCCGATAAATAAGGTACGTCATCTTTTAACATTTTTATGTGTTTAATTATGTGATTGGTGCGTTGTGTGGCCCTCTTTTGAACTCTTTTAGAGTTAGGGCCCTTTTTGTAATTTTCTCCTTTTATTGGGTTTTTTCGGTCACTTCTCGTTCGGTAGAGATTTTGACTTCTTTGATCCCTTTAACGCGTCCGGGGCAGCGAAACGAGTCCGTAGACTCTAAGTTTGCTCAATTCTGACTTCGTTAGCCTGTTCTTCCGACCCTTTTTGCGTATGAGGACTCGAGATATGTACCCCGAATCCTCATTTTGCGTGCCAAAATCAGATCAGCTCCAGCATCGTCTTCCTCCCCGCGTCAGGCACTGTTCACACAGTGAAGGTGCGATTTCACACACATGCTCGTTCTCCCTCGTTTCTCGACGGACTTCGACGAATCAATAGTGGAAATTCATCAGCTCGACGAGCCCGTCACAACCGTACCAATTTCGTGGCCAACCGAAGACCGACGGCGGCGCATCGACGGCCTGAAGGTGGCGGGTGGTGCCACCACTTCGCCGCCGGCGTTCCGGCGAGTTTCGCGAGCGGAGCTTGACCCTACCCTACGTTTTTGGACCTTCCCGTTCCATTTCCGGCCTCCGTTCAGCACGAAAACCACCGCAAGTGGTGGTTCCGGCGGTGACGCAGCGGCGCGACTTTGGGGCGGCAGTTCAGCCATTTTTCGGCCGGTTTTGGTGGTGGTCGCTTCACAAAAGTTATTCCTGACGACGAGCCCGAGCTATTCGTGGTGGTGGCGGCACGAGAACCGGTCGGCGGCGGTGAACCGGTGGCGAACCGGGGCTGGACAGGTGGTCCGATTTTTCGATGATTTTTTCGGCGATTTGACTTGGGGCTTTCGTAGGGCTCGTTGCAAGCTTTCCAACGGTATATCCGGATTTTATTTTCGTTTAGCGGTTTGTATTTAATTTCAGTTTTCGTACTAGGATTTAAGTTCGGTTTTTCGTCAACGAAGTCCGGTGTGTTTGGTATTTTCTGAAATTGTTTGAGGGCTTTTGTCGAGCAGGCCGAGGCACACGTTTCTGTCCTTCCGGGGATTTTTCCGACCACCGGAGACGGTATTCCGGTGGCGGCCGGTGGCTGTTCCGGCGGCTCCGGTAGCGGCATTCCGGTGACCTTCGGACAGAAGGTTCCTTTCGTTGTGGTGAGTCCAACGCCACTTTTCGTTCGTCAATCGGATGCCCGATTGATTTGTTGTGATTTATTTTGTGTATTTCTATTTATTTGAAATTAATTGTTTTGATTGCGATAAATTGTTAATTGCTTGAATTGTCGATCGAAATGAATTCCAATGTGTACGAAAGCATGTATTAAATGAACTATGATATATGTTGATGCTTTGATTTGCAATTTGAATCCCGTTATACCGAAATCGTATTAATTGTTAATTGTTTTAAAATATAATTTGATCTTGTATGCTTGATAATTCATGAATATGCGTTGTATGGCATTTGAAAACATGTAATAAATTATGAATGTATGAATTCATGTTGTTGTGGATATTAGTTTAGTTTCATGCCATTAAAATGAATATAGCACTTATAGGAGGGATGTATGTGTAATTTTGTAAACAATATGAATAATGTTTGATTTAATTAGGTAACCTTGTTAATTGAATCCGTTTAGTGATACATGAATTGAGTATGCTATGTGTGAATTATATAAAATTGATATAGTTAGAATTGGTATGTGATTTTGTGAGATTTAAATGATTTGAATGTCTCTATTTGTCTATTTTACAATTGTAAAGTTGATATACTTGAATTATAAATGTTATATGAAGTTCATGACTTGATTTGCTATGAATTATGAAAGATATGAAATGATTGGGCTTGAAACCCTCATGTATGGAATGTACTTGAACGAATTACTTGATTATGTAACTCCATAACATCATTTTACTTCTTTTACATCTCATATCATGTGTTTAGCATTGCCGTGCGTCTATGTGGTTTCATATTGAGTCAATTCTCACGAGTACACGTTGTTCCTTCTCTTGTACAGTTTGTTTCCAGGGCGGAGACTTCCAAATTGAATAGGCACCCGTATTGCTCATGTTTCTTGCCTCGTGGTATTCCAGGTGAGGGTGTTTTCGTTCTAGTTACATATCAAACCCTACAACCTTTACGTGATAAGTTTTAGCCCAAAACCCTATGGATATATATATATATATATATATATATATATATATATATATATATATATATATATATATATATATATATCGTTTCAAAATGGAGTCATCGAGTAAATGTTTTTAATAGAGTAAATTATTTTCTAATGAATCGATATGTATTATGTTTCTTATGAATTAAAATGTTTTGGCGAATGCATGATATGATTATGAACCACACGGGCCCCTGGACATAGTGCATGTGGTGATCCGGAGAGGCAAGGGCCAACGGTGATCCCGTATACTAGTTCCACCAAACTAACGGCGACTCCGGACCTCGCTAGGAGATTTGGCGGGGAATGGGTGCCGAGTGCCTTTGAGGGATTCATGTGCCCTCATTGTGCCTATGTATGAACCGGTGTTCAGGTCTAGCTAACCTGTCCACCAACCGGAGGAAGAATGTTGGAACTCATTTTATGATTATGATTATGATTATGATTATGAATATGTTATGATTGATAGGCACCGTGCGGGAAGGCCGGGACACGGATTGCCCAAACGAATATGATTTAGGATATGATATATGATTTGTGTGTATTATGATATATTGCATGATCACCTATTTAATGTATTGATGATATTTGTCGTACACGGTCGGAGTTTGGTTGGAGATAATGCACGCTCACTCGCCGAGCCTTGATGTTTATGTTTGAATTATGAACTTAATGAATTTAATATGAATTAGTCGTAAAGTTCGAGCATTGCTTACTTAATTTCTAGCCCTTCGAGGGAACTAACTTCAAATAAAACTTTACTCGGGATTTATGACTTGCATGCGCATGTTTCTATATTATATGTATAGCCCCTGCTCACTCAGTCTTCTAGAGACTGATCCCTCTTTTCACTCTCTCAGCTCTTGCAGGTTTAGCTAGGCGGGAGTCGAGTCTTATCATGTTTGTTCGAGTCACTTGTTCACTTGAGTCACATTCCACATTATTATGAGCTTCATTGTATCTCTTTATGAATTTAGGCCTCGGTGCCAATTTTGATTATTGGATTTGATTCGGGACAGGTTGCGTGTTTAGTTGAACCCGTTGTTAGGATGCATGTTTGATTTAATTTATGTTCATGATATGTATTGGGCTTGTAGCCATTATTGAAATTCATGTTTGGCTCTGATGCTTCCGCAATATGCTTTGGTATTCTGATTTAATTTGGTTCAGGGTTAGATTCCGCCTAGCCAGGATATTTTGTTTGTCACCCGTTCGCTATGAGTCCGGTCCATGCTTGAACTATCCATTTCTTGTGTGGGCTAGACTTGTAGTGCGGGGGTTGTGGCGCATATCGTGGTGGGTGCTACACTTCTTGTTAGGAATAGTGCCCTTAAAGTAGCTTTTGGCTTTACTATTTCCTTGTAATATCACAAACAGTCTTTGAATAATAAACGAGATGATTTTGTTCGTAGGCATTCACTTCTTTATGTGCTTATTTATGTCTGTTTGGGTTGACTATGTTTTTGAATGTATTGAACTCCTCTAATCAGATGAGGCCATTGAGAACTTTGTTGTTATGGGAATGACACATGAAACAAGTTCTTAACTCCATAGGCGAGGATTAGAAACTTCTCCAAGTCGAGGGTCCGACAGACAGTGGGAGTGTCGACCTTAACTCTATTGAGACTTGCTTATGTGATTATGTCCTTTTGAAGGATCACTCAGTTTCATGGAGTGATAAGTGCATACGATGATACGTTCATAATACATGAGGGTGATTGTTACTAGAACTTCATCACTGAGATGTCCCGCATGAGAACATTCCTAAATGGGAAAGGAAGTCTCTTAGAAACTTCCAGATTAGGAAATATCTCACAGGTCAATAACGTGATTCATTAATCCTTAGACTTGAGATTCTGTAATGTCTCAAATGAGCTAACTCTGTAATCTTTGATATAGGCTCAAAAGGGTGTTGCCATATAGACACCTGAACCACGACTTATGTTGGGATTACACAAGTGGCATATGTAGAATTAGTAGAATCAACAAAGGATCTACACTTGTTGCAAGAACAAGAATGATCTCTTACTGATTGAGTTGTTCGTAGTCCATTAAACTTAAACCCTTGGCCAAGGTGGATGAAAGATCAAGACATCAAGAAAATGGGGTTTTCTTGGATTGAGGTCTAAATGGATATGAAATGAACTTAACTTTAAAGATCAAGAATGTTTAGGCTCTGAGAATATTCTCATGCCTTAGTTCTTGATTGAGGGATGGAGTTGTAGGAGGATCGTATTTCACTATATGTTATTGACCGAAAGGTTCTTCGATTTATTTCGTTATTCGGCTAGGGGTCACACATCCATTGCTAGATTACGATAGTGTGATCTGTGAAGTGATTAATTAATTAGTGAATTAATTAATTACTGTCACTGCTAATCGAATAATGAACCTATAGGGTCATACACAAATGCCAGGACACGAGGGTTATGGTAGGATGTTAATATGATTAACGAAGGATCAAATTGTTGATCGAAACGGAGCAAGGACCGCGTGAGTAGCTGCCACGTGTCACGCAGTCCACGTGGCTGCCACGTGTCACGCACACGTGGCGCGTACGAATCTCCGGCGTGTAATTTTGTTACACGCGAATTCTTTTCTAGAATTAATTAATTAAATTATAATTAATTAATTTAAGTCTTTTAATTAATTTTGAATTAATTACTAAGATTTTATTTCTCAAGCTTAACCCAATAAATAATTAATTAAGAATTAGTTAATTTATTGAATCTTGACTTTTAGCTTTAAGAAAGTTGAAAAGTCTAACTTCCTATTGTAGGAGAGAGAAAGTTATTCTTGCAAGACTTAGAGAATAAGTTAGGAACTTATTTTTCCAATTAAATTAAATAATTAATTAGTTAATTAGTGAGCAAGAAAACTAATCCCATTGGGTTTTGGAAATCCTAAGGGGTTCGAACCCCACATGTATAAATTAGGGGTTTGGGGCTTCTCTTATTCTTTAGACCATTAACACAAGTTATAGAACTAACATTCTCACTTGCTTGATCGTGTTCTACGACTGGTGTGGATACGTTTTAGAGGATCGCTGCTTTGGGATCTATCGAGAACCATTCGAGGGACATTCTGCAAGAAGGGTGTTCAGTAGGCGGTACTGACATCACTAGAAAGCTTCAATCTATGTAAGTTTCTAAACACCCTAAGATACGATACGAGAATTGCAAGTCCATGATCAATCTTTTGGAAAAATTCTAAATTTTCGTTGCGTTTCTGCTCTAGTTTTTCAACAAGTGGTATCAGAGCCACCTTGCAACGCTCGTATTGTATCATTACAGCTTTACGAATTTTGATTGAAAATTCTTGAATTTGAGTATGTGTTGTGTATTCATGATTTTAGTTTGAAATACGAAATTACCGGAACAAAATTATTTCTTGAATATTTTGCAAAAATTATTTCCCGAATAAATCTGGTTTTAAACTGTTGGAATCTAGTTTGTTGAGAACTATTATAATTCGAAACTGAATCTGGATTGCATAGTCGCGTGCGTTTGAAAGCGGCCTGGCACGAACCGATCGCCGCCTCGCCGCGCTTGCAATCCGCGCTGGTGCACCAGCCAGGCACGCCAGGGCCGCGCGCGCCTAGCACGGTTGCCCGCCTGCTTTCCCTCTCGCCCGACAGCCTGTGCGGGCGGTGCGTAGGCAAGCGCGCGCCTTCGCGCGTGAGCTTATGCGCTGCTGCTACTCTCGCCTGGAATGGCCGCGCGGGGCGTGTGCACGAGACGGCCGCACGCGCACTTGCGGGCTGTCCCGCGCGATTGGCGCAGGCTGTTCCGGGCTGTAGTTTTCGTTTCGTGTTTTCAGTTTTCGTAAAATCCCGAATTATGAAAAATTGATTTTATTTTAAAATTTGATTTTAAAGTTATAAAATTATTTATTTGAAATAATTACAAATTTTGGGATTTTATGAATTAAAGTCAATTTCTTATTTTTCGAGAAAATTACGAAAATCACTTTGAATGATTTATTAGAAAAAAAAATTAATTTTGAATTAATTGATGTTTTGCCATAATCCGGTGAATTCAATTTTGAATAAATTCGTGAATAATGAACTATATTCAAATTGCTTAAGTTAATTGTAACTTGAAGTCAAAGGAATTTTAAATTTAGTTGGTAAATTTAAATTTCAGCGGTATCATGCTAGTTTAGGTGATCATGGGTTAGTCTTATGTATGTTTTAAATTCTGCAAATGGATGATTTCAATTGGGGTCGGAGCCCCATAGTTGCGCGTTTTCAATTGGGGTTGGAGCCCTACTTATGTGTGTACAGTTATGTGTTTATTATGTGGCTTTCCTTATTATTGTTTTTGGGCCGGGGTATGCCCCGTGTACTTGTCTATGGCCAATATGAAGATTGAGCCATATTACTTTATGTAAAGAGAGTAAAACTTAGAAAGTGAGGTTTTTATTTTCATTTTGGAGATAAGCACCCATGGAACACGAAGGATCCACAAGGAGCACTTGAAGAACGGTGGCCATAAGAAGACCCCTCAAACTGTTTAGGAGGGTTTCTATTAATGTAATAGATAGGGCTGTTTTCCATTAAATTCTGTACCCATATGTGATATGAATTGTTTTATGTGGCATGAATGTTAGAACTCGTGATTTTGGAGTGTCTCCCGAAATCACATATAAGATAGGATACCCATGATCATCTCATAATTAGTATCATGCTGGGACATGTTATCTGCTAATTGCTTCTGTGATGCACTTTACGTGAAATTGCATTAAACAAGACAATTAAAATTTGGATAACATTATATGGTCGTGAGGTCATTCGAAAACCCCTTTTAAATATTGAGCTAAATTCAAATAAATAGGCATTTTATCACGGTAATAAAATTCCTAGCATTCCATCAATAGGATTTAGGACTTAATAAGTGAACCTAGTTGTTGTCTCACGAGTCGTGGGGTAATTAGTGGATCTTATTAACTCTTAGTTTCCAATTAAATTAAATAATTAATTAGATAATTAATTAGCTAATTAGTGAGCAAGAAAACTAATCCCATTGGGTCTTGGAAACCCTAAGGGGTTCGAACCCCACATGTATAAATAAGGGGTTTGGGGCTTCTCTTATTCTTTAGACCATTAACACAAGTTATAGAACTAGCATTCTTACTTACTTGACCGTGTTCTAGGACTGGTGTGGATACGCTTTAGAGGATCGCTGCTTTGTGATCTATCGAGAACCGTTCGAGGGACATACCGATTGAAGGGTGTTCAGTAGGCGGTACTGACATCACTAGAAAGCTTCAATCTACGTAAGTTTCTAAACACCCTAAGATACGATACGAGAATTGCAAGTCCATGATCAATCTTTTGGAAAAATTTTAAATTTTCGCTGCGTTTCTGCTCTAGTTTTCCAACACTTCTACACCCTTCCCTGAGATGAAGTGACCCAAAAGAAAACCCGATCTATCCAAAACTTGCACTTACTGAACTTGGCAAATAGTCGATGCTCTCGAAGCTTTGTCAATACCGTCCTCAAGTGCTGCGCATGGTCTTCCATGGACCTCGAATACCCCAGAATATCATCTATAAAGAAGACCACGAATTTATCGTGGTAAGGCCGGAATATTCGATGCATTATATCCATAAACGCAGCTGGGTCATTAGTAAGGCCAAAAGGTATGACCATGATCTCAAAATGCCCATAACGACTATTGAAACCCGTCTTCGGTATATCTTCCTCCCGGATACGCAACTGATAATACCCTTACCTCAAATCTAGCTTAAAGTAGACACATGAACCCTGAAGGAGATCAAACAGCTCTTCAATATGAGGAAGTGGGTATTTATTCTTAACCGTTAACCGGTTTAGCTCACGGTAGTCAATACACATCCTCAAAGTCCCATCTTTCTTCTTTACAAATAGGATGGGAGCACCCCACGGGGAAGTGCTCGGGCGGATGTAACCACATTCTAAGAGCTCATCAAGTTGCATCTTCAGCTCCTTCAACTTAGTCGGAGCCATCCTATAGGGAGACTTCGCATAAGGTTTTGCTCTGGGATAGAGATCGATTACAAAGTCAATGTCCCGATCAGGTGGTGGAGATCCAAAACTCTCCGGGAAAACATCGAGAAATTCCTTCACAATCTCTGTCTCCTTGAGTTTGGCCTGATCTTTTGGTTTATTTAAAAGATAAGCCACATAGCCCGTCGAGCCATCCCGGAACAACTTGTTGGCTTCCATGTAGGAAATAAACGGGAAGGTCTTCAACCTCTGGCACAAAAACACCGTAGAACCCAAAGTAACCTTCTTCGCAAAACAATCCATCTTTGCTTTGTGTCGAAACAACCAATCTATTCCCAAGATCGTCCCATACTTCTTCATGGGCATCTCAATCAAGTCCGTCGAGTACTCTTGGCCCTTAATACTCACCGGGCACTCATGGAACACTTGGTTTATCACCAAGCTCCCCCTGAGAGGAGAACTTATCGGAAAAGAGTCATCGAGGCAAGCAACAGTCCAGGAAAGAGTACGAACAAACCGGGAAACAATTAAAGAATGCGTTGCTCCCGGATCAAATAATGTATAAAATGGAATACCATGAATGCTAATAGTACCTTCCACAACGGCGTTAGCATCGACTTCGCCATCCTCTTCTTCTCCTTCCAATGTATAAGCCCTAGCTTGAATAGGAGCTCTCAAAGGAATAGCATTTAGGGGTTGGGGGTCCTTCTTCTTCGTACAAGCATTAACCATATAACCGGGCTCTCCACATCCATAACATCTCCTCAATTTCTTCGGGCACATCTCCTCGGTGTGGTTAGGAGCCTTGTAATAAAACATTGTACCGCCGCCGGTAGAGCTGGTACAACCGGTAGAGCTGGTACAGCCGGTATAGGAGGTTGGGATTTCTTGTTGGAAGCGTTAGAACCTTGGGGCTTGAAGATCGAAGGCCCACCTTGTGGTGTGGGCCTCTTACCCAACTTTGAACCCGATCCTGAACCTTGCCTCCAAGAATAAACTGGGGGCCTCAACCTCAACCTCTGAGCTTCAACTTTTGTTGCCTTCCATGTGGCCTTCTCCCAAGTGTCTACCGTAGCAGCTTGCAGTGCATATTGAATCTCGTTCCTCAATCCACGGACAAAGATTTGGGCTTTCATAGTATCATCATTGGTGATATTGGGAGCATACGGAGCAAGTATCTCGAATTCCAAGTTATAGTCCTCAACAGATCTATTCACTTGCTTCAGCTCTGAGAATTCCTGGAGCCTTCTTTCTCTAGCACTTGGAGGAATATACTTGTGGCAAAATTCTCTTGTAAATCTTTCCCAATTCAACTACTCCCTAAACCTCTCCAATCGGGCCCTCACAGCTTTCAACCAATTTGATGCAGGGCCTTAAACAAAGTGGGCCATACAAACAGCTTTCTCGTGAGAAGGTGCAGGGTTCGTGTAGGCCTGATCTTTTGGTTTATTTAAAGGATAAGCCACATAGCCCTTCGAGCCATCCCGGAACAACCTGTTAGCTTCCATATAGGACATAAATGGGAAGGTCTTCAACCTCTGACACAAAAACACCGTAGAACCCAAACTAACCTTTTTCGCAAAATAATCCATCTTCGCTCTGTGTCGAAACAACCAATCCATTCCCAAGATCGTCCCATACTTCTTCATGGGCATCTCAATCAAGTCCGACGAGTACTCTTGGCCCTTAATACTCACCGGGCACTCTTGGAACACTCGATTTTTCACCAAGCTCCCTCCAAGAGGAGAACTTATAACAAAAGAGTCATCAAGGCAAGCAACAGGCAAGTAAAGAGTACAAACAAGCCGGGAAACAATAAAAGAATGCATTGCTCCCGGATCAAACAATGTATAGCATGGAATACCATGAATGCTAATAGTACCTTCCATAATGGCGTTAGCATCGACTTCGGCATCCTCTTCCTCTCCTTCCAATGTATAAGCATTTGCTTGAATAGGAGATCTCAGAGGAATAGCATTCAGGGGTTGAGGGTCCTTCTTCTTCGTACAAGCATTAACCATAAGATTGGGCTCTCCACATCCATAACATCTCCTCAAATTCTTCCGGCGCATCTCCTCAGTGTGGTTAGGAGCCTTTCAATAAGAACATTGTATCAGCGCTGGTAGAGCTGGTACAGCCGGTATAGGAGGTTGGGATTTCTTGTTGGAAGCGTTAGAACCTTGGGGCTTGAAGATCGGAGACCCACCTTGTGGTGTGGGCCTCTTACCAAGTTTGAACCCGATGCTGAACCTTACCTCCAAGAATAAACTGGGGGCCTCAACCTCAACCTCTGAGCTTCAACTTTTATTGCCTTCCCTGTGGCCTTCTCCCAAGTGTCTACCGTAGCAGCTTACGGGGCATATTGAATCTCGTTCCTCAATCCATGAACAAAGTTTTGGGCTTTTATAGTATCATCATTGGTGATATTGGAAGCATATGGAGCAAGTATCTCGAATTCCAAGTTGTAGTCCACAACAGATCTATTCCCTTGCTTCAGCTCTGAGAATTCCTGGAGCCTTCTTTCTCTAGCACTCGGAGGAATATACTTGTGGCAAAATTCTCTTGTAAATCTTTCCCAATTGAACTCCTCCCCAAACGTCTCCAATCGGGCCCTCGCAGCTTTCAACCAATTTGATGCAGGGCCTTGAACAAAGCAGGACATACAAACAGCTTTCTCGGCTATTTGTATGGCCATACAAACAGCTTGTCTCCCATATTCCTGAAATTTGTGACAACCATTCTGTTGGAAAACACGAATCAGAAAGCAGCGTAATTTAAAAATTTTTCCCAACAAAAGAATCTTGAACTCACAATCGTGTAACCAAATTCGTAAAGATAGAAAACTTACTTTTCTTTTGTTCTTTCTTGAAGCGTTTCAAGCCACCCAAGAACGCTCTTCTCGCGGCTTGATCCCCTCTCCTTGGTAAAGCTCGAATCTTCAAACTTCTAACTTGAAGTCTCTAGAGAAAGTCCACCAACTTGATCACAATCTAACTAGTAAGGATGCTAGTTCTCTAGTTAGTGTTTAGGCTTAACCTAGGGTTTAATTTAATCTTGGAGAAAGGAAGGTGTTCAACACATGAACCAAAAGAATTACCAATTAGCTCTAAAGGGGAGCATGAGCTCCCCTATATATAGGAAAGGGAGAGGGACGGCCGAACCTATTCCTTTTTGGACAAGGATTTGGTTCCTCTCTCTCCTATTACTTGATCATCAAGTATTTTTCCAACTTTGATTTTGAATTCTAATTCAAGTCAACTTTTAAGAGAGCTAAAAATATCCAAACTATTTTTGGATAATTTTAAACTTTATTTATTATAAAATAAATAACTTATTTTTATCTAATTAATTAATTCGCAATTAATTAACTAGATTATTTTCTCCAAAATAAGACTTTCTTTTTAATTCAAAATTAAACCAAAGTCTATTAAATAATTAACACCTTTAATTATTTAATATATATATATATATAATATATATATATTCACACGTGTGTGACACATGTCACAGTGACACGTGTCACTCACGTGAGCCACACGTGTGGAACCCTCTTGGCCCGATTAACTCGTTTAATCATTTTCAAGCCTCAACTCATGTAACCAAGTTGTTGTGCATGACCCTCTAGGTTCTCAATTCAATTAGCAGTGACCCCAATTAATTAATTCACTAATTAATTAATCAGTCCACAGATTAAACGATCATAGTCTAGCAACAGGTGTTTAACCCCTAGCTGAATTGGAATGTTCGGATTCGACAGAACCTTTAAGTTATTGATTCATGCGAGATACAATCCTCCTACTTACTATCTCTCAACCAAGATCTAGGGCAAGGGAATAATCAGAACCCTAATAATCCGGTCTTAAAGCTAAGTGCATTTCATACCCATTTGATCTCATTCCAAGAAACCCTTTTCTTGATGTCTTGATCTACTACCTTGGCCAAGGACTCCATATGGCATATGAATGACTTACACAATAAGAGATCACCTTGCAAATGCAAGTGTAGGTCCTATCTTGATTCTCATTCACTTTCATGAGTCACTTGTGCAGCCCCAGCATAAGCCTTGAATCATTTGTCTAAGGTGACACCCTTTAAAGCTTATACCTAAGACTACAGAGTTAACTCATAAAGTGACAAGGAACCTCAAGTCTAAGGATCAATTAATCACATCAATGACTCGTGAGATATTTCCTAATCTGGAAGTTTCCATTTCCTAAAATAAAAACTTCCTTTCCCATTTAGGAATGTTCTCACACGGGGCACCTCAGTGAACTTACTTATTAAAGTAAGCACCCTCATGTATCACGCACGTATCAACTATACACTTTCCACCTCCATGAAACAAGGTGGTCCTTCTTAAGGGCGCGATCCCACAAGCAAGCCTTAGAGGAGTCAGGTTGACACTCCCACTGTCTGTAGGACTCATCGGCTTGGAGCATTTTACTAATCATGACTTCTGTGATATAGGGCTCGTTTCATGAACCATTTCACCTAAATGGTAGAGTCCTAAAGTCATCAGGATTAGGGGAGTTCTCATACATGCACAGCTAAAGTAAACGCATACCAAACAAGAGCATATAAAGAAGTGTTGCCTCAATTCGTTATTTTATTCAAAGATTGTCTGTGATTACAATAAGGAAAAGCACAAAGCGGATATACAATCGGCTTTTAGGGCACTATTCCTAACAATCTCCCACTTGCCCGTCAAAGCCATTCTAAAGCTACTCTAAGTCCCATCTTCTGAAGATGACCTTGGAAAGCTTCTCGACTAAGGGGTTTAGTAAGTGGATCTGCCACGTTCTCTGCTGATGTGACCCTTTTAATTTGCACATCTCCTCTTTTGATAATATCACGGATTAGGTGATACTTCCTCATAATGTGCTTGGTCCGTTTGTGAGATCTTGGTTCTCTTACTTGGGCAACCGTCCCAGTGTTGTCACAAAACACAATAATGGGGTCTTTCATGCTAGGAACAACATTCAACTCTTGAATGAAGTTTCTAATCCAAACACCTTCCTTAGCTGCATCATTTGCAGCTAAGTATTCGGCCTCAGTGGTCGAATCTGCAGTAGTTGTTTGCTTGGAACTCTTCCAACTCACTGCTCCGCCGTTCAGGCAGAAAATGTATCCTGACATTGACTTAAAATCATCTAAGTCAGATACAAAGCTTGCATCGCAGTATCCTTCGACAGTAAGATCTTTCTGACCTCCGTAAACTAAGAATAAATCTTTAGTACTTTTCAAGTAGTTAAGAATATTCTTCACGGCAGCCCAGCGACCATCTCCAGGGTCAGATTGGAAACGACTTGTCACACTAAGTGCATAAGCCACATCCGGTCGAGTACATAACATTTCATACATTATGCTACCTATTGCTGACGCATAAGGTGTATGAGTCATTCTCTCCTTCTCAAGGTTAGTCTTAGGACACATCATCTTTGAAAGACATGTTCCTACACTCATAGGAAGGTTCTTAACCTTTGCTGACTCCATATTGAATCTCTTCAATGCTTTGTCAATGTACATCGACTGTGATAGTCCTATTAACCTTCTAGATCTATCTCTATAGATTTTAATTCCAAGGATATAGGACGCATCACCAAGATCTTTCATCTCGAATTGGTTCGATAACCATAACTTAGTCACTTTCTATACACACATGATTCATTCGAAATTTGCATGAAGCCAAACGCTTTGACTGATTCATCAAATCGAATGTTCCAATTCCTAGAAGCCTGTTTCAATCCATAGATTGATCTTTGGAGTTTGCAAACCTTTTGCTCACTCCCACTGAATGTGAAACCTATGGGTTGCTCCATATAAATGTCTTTGTCAATGTCACCATTGAGAAAGGCAGTTTTCACATCCATTTGCCATATCTCATAGTCATAATATGCAGCAATGGCAAGCATGATTCGAATGGACTTTTGCATTACAACTGGTGAAAAGGTTTCGTCAAAGTCCACGCCGGGTCTTTGAGTGAATCCTTTTGCAACTAGTCTTGCTTTGTAGGCTGCAATGCTTCCATCAACTCCAAGCTTTCTCTTAAAGATCCATTTGCAACCTATGGGTTTGACCCCATCAGGCAAATCTACCAAGGTCCAAACTTGGTTGGAGTTCATGGAGTCCATTTCGGATTTCATGGCTTCTATCCACTGTTCAGAGTCAGAATCTGAAAGTGCCTCCTCATATGTTGAAGGATCATTATCCTTTTGAGAGATTTCATGGAAGAATCCATACCATCTCTCCGGCTGTCTAGGAGTTCGTTCAGAACGCCTTAGAGGAGGATTTACATGTGTATCGAAATTCGTGATTGGTTGTGGTTGATCAGAGTGGGACGTTTCTTCAGTGGGTGGTATGGGGTCACTTTGTACTTCTTCTAATTCTATGATCTTGCCTTTCTTTCCTTTAAGGAACGGTTCCTCAAGAAAAGTGGCATTTCTGGAAACAAACACCTTTTGCTCAGATTGATCATAGAAGTAGTATCCTATGGATTCCTTAGGATAACCTACAAAGTAGCATAAGTTAGAACGAGATTCTAACTTATCTCCCACTGTCCTCTTCACGTAAGCAGGACAACCCCAAATTCTTAAGTAAGAATAACTAGGGATTTTACCATGCCACATTTCATAGGGCGTCTTGGGGACTGACTTAGAGGGAACTAGATTCAGAATCTTTGCTGCAGTTTCTAGGGCATAACCCCAGAAAGAAGGTGGTAAGTCGGTGAAACTCATCATGGAACGAACCATATCGAGTAAGGTTCGATTCCTTCTCTCAGAAACTCCATTAAGCTGAGGAGTTCCCGGAGGAGTCCACTGAGAGATAATCCCATTATCTTTGAGATGATTAAGGAATTCTTCACTAAGATACTCGCCTCCTCGATCAGATCGAAGTGCTTTGATCTTGTGACCAGTTTGGTTCTCAACCTCCTTTTGAAATTCTAAGAATTTCTCAAAAGCTTCAGATTTATACTTCATTAAGTATACATAACCATATCGACTAAATTCATCGGTAAAGGTTATGAAATACTGATGATTGTTTCTAGTGCTTACACTAAGCGGTCCACAAACATCAGTATGGATCAAATCCAAGACCTCAGTGGCACGTTCCACAGTTCCTTTAAAAGGAACTTTGGACATTTTTCCTTTGAGATAGGATTCGCAAGAAGTTAACTCCTTAAGGTCATTTTTAGAGAATGATCCTAAAGTGTTTATCTTGCTAATTCTGTTTTTGGAAATGTGTCCTAATCTAGCGTGCCATAAGGGAGCTGAAACTTTGTCATCTCTCTTACGCTTTGTTTCTCGTTGTATATTCATAATATTGATATTTTGAGTTAGGTAAAGTCCATTACTTAGAGTACCGATGTGAACGGAAGAGTTGTTCCGTTTGATAAAATATTTACCATTCTTAATATAAGTTTCATAACCTTCACAATCCAATATTGGAACTGAAATTATATTACGAATAATGCTCGGTACATAAAGGACTTTATTTAATACTAACTCAAAACTACCTAAATCTAATCTAATTGTGCCTAATGCTCTAGCTTCAACGTTTGAGCCATCACCGATCTTCAAGACAAATTCTCCTTCTTTAAGTTGTTGGACTTCACTTAGCATCTGTACATCATTACAGATATGAGTTCCACAACCGGTATCAAGTACCCAAGAACTAGAATTAATAGAAAGATTTACTTCAACGAGAAAGATACCTTTCTTTAGAGTAGCCTTGTACTCTGGGCAGTTTCTCCTCCAATGTCCCGCTTTGGCACAATGGAAGCAAACATCCTCTTTCTGATCAGGCTTCTTCTTTTGGGCCTTCCCCTTCGAAATGCCACCAGTGGGCCTAAGGGGTTTCTTCTTCTTCTTTTGGGCTTTCCTGCTCTTACCTTTAGAAGGCCCAGAAGAGGAAGATGGAGCATTCACCATCAAAACCTTATTGTCCTTCTTGATCGTGCTTTCAGCAGTCACAAGCTGACTAATCAGCTCAGCTACAGTAGCACCAGCATGATTCATGTTGAAGTTAAGGACAAATGGGTTGAACGATGGTGGGAGCGAAGCTAGCAACAAGTCCACTGAAAGCTCATCTTTCAGCGGCATGTCCATGGAAGCAAGTTTCTCATTAAGGGCAAGAAACTTGAGTCCATATTCATGAACACTTGAACCTTCCCTCATTCTCAAGTGGAACAATTCCTTTGAAGTGTTATACCTTGTAACACGTTCATGAGGGCGGTAAAGTTGCTCTAAGTGGTCGTAAATCTCCCAAGCAAATTCCGTGGCCTCATGTTGCCTTTGCAAGTCCGGAGACATGTTAGCCAACATAAGGCAACGGGCTTGGAGATTATCATCCTTCCACTTCTGAATCGCGTCCCACTCGGCCCGAGTGGGAGCCTCCCCTTCGGGACTAGGCTCCCCTTCGAAGAGAACATAAGTTCTCTTCTCAGAATCTAAAATGATTTTTAGATTCCTCAGCCAATCAGAATAGTTGGGACCAGTCAACTTGTTTGACTCGAGGATCGATACAAGAGGGTTTTTGGTTGCCATTTCAAAACACATAGAGAATCACAGAATCTACGACCTAAATGGTAAAACAGAGAACTAGTGAGCATGCTGAATTATAACGATATACAAAAGATAAGGTCTTTAATCTAATGTAGCTCCCACTGTTTTTCAAAGATCTAGAATTCCCAAAGATCTAAGAGGAACATGTTTCCCAATGGGTACTAAGATCCTAGGCATTTTACCTCGAACCCACGACTCGCGGACATTCTAAGTAAGAACCCTAGGTAGGTACAACTTACCAATTCTAACACCTTTAGAACTCTTAGTAATTGTTTTTGCATCACCTATCTTTCAATATGGACCCACGACTCGTACGACATCCATATTTACTTAGGCGTTAAGCTAGACCCATCAATCATAAGATCATGACCAAAACTTAGTTCGAACGACCCACGACTCGCGGACATCGCCCTTGCTAAAATTGACCACGAAATATTGATCATTTAAAATGATTAATTAGGTAACTAAGAACTAATAAGCTCCACTAGCTATCCCACGACTCGCGGACAATAACTAGCTTTACTTACTAAACTTAAAACCTATTGATGGAATGCTAGGAATTTAATTCAAATTTTGCATCTCGAATTAAACACCTATTTGTTCGAAATTAGCTTAATATTTAATGGGAATTTTCGAATCAACCGGAGAGTTGTCCGGTTCGACCTCACCAACATATATGTTATCCAATTTTATTAGTCTTGATTAATGCAAGTACACTTAAATGCATATCAAACAAGCACATAAACAGATAACATGTCCTAGCATGATACTAACATGTAATGATCATGGGTTCTACCTATCTTATGCGTGATATGTGGGAGCCACTCCACAATCACAAGTTCTAACATACATGCCACATAAACAGTTTAAATCACATAAGGGAAAGCGGTAACAAAATACGAACCCTATCTCTATTACATTTAACAATTGAGATTCCCCTCCCTAACATTTTGAGGGGTCTTCACTTATGGCCTCCTTGTTACTTGAATGTGGTCCATCTTACTCCATGGGTGCATTGTCTCCAAAATGAAAATAAAACCTCACCACCTATCTCTACTCTCAAATTACAATAAAAAGAAAAAGACATAAAGTAATAAGGCTCAATCTTCATATTGGCCTTAGACAATTACACGGGGCATACCCCGGCCTCAAAAACAGAAATATGGAAAGCCACATAATAAATCACATAACAGTACGCACATCAGTGAGGCTCCAACCTCAATTGAAAAACGCAACTATAGGGCTCCAACCCCAATTTAAACCATCCATGTGCATAAATTAAAACCATACATAGATCTAAACCCATGATCACCTAACATGCTTTTGCGAGAATTTAAATTTAGCCAATAAATTAAAATTCTCGTTTCAAGTCCTAATGACTTAAACCCCAACTTGATGCGAGTCTTATTTATAAAAGTTTTCAATAAATCCCAAATTACCAAAACAAATAAAATTCCAATTAATTTCTGAAAATTAATAATTTTATCAAAGGTGTATTTTCCCAAAATATAAACCGTTTCAATTTCTCAAAAATCCCAATTTCAAGTTTTTATTCAAAAATTAAAATAAATATTTAAAAATAAAATTTTAAAATTAAAAAACAAAATTGGGACTGGATTGCACGAAATACGAAAGTTCGGATCAGAAAACGGGGCCCATACGCGAGACGGGGCGCAATCGTGTAGCGGAATTTAAAAATTTAAAAATCAGAAAGCAGCAGAATTTAAAAATTTTTCCCAACAAAAGAATCTTGAACTCGCAATCGTGTAACCAAATTCGTAAAGATAGAAAACTTACTTTTCTTTTGTTCTTTCTTGAAGCGTTTCAAGCCACCCAAGAACGCTCTTCTCGCGGCTTGACCCCCTCTCCTTGGTAAAGCTCGAATCTTCAAACTTCTAACTTGAAGTCTCTAGAGAAAGTCCACCAACTTGATCACAATCTAACTAGTAAGGATGCTAGTTCTCTAGTTAGTGTTTAGGCTTAACCTAGGGTTTAATTTAATCTTGGAGAAAGGAAGGTGTTCAACACATGAACCAAAAGAATTGCTAATTAGCTCTAAAGGGGAGCATGAGCTCCCCTATATATAGGAAAGGGAGAGGGACGACCGAACCTATTCCTTGTTGGACAAGGATTTGGTTCCTCTCTCTCCTATTACTTGATCATCAAGTATTTTTCCAACTTTGACTTTGAATTCTAATTCAAGTCAACTTTTAAGAGAGCTAAAAATATTCAAACTATTTTTGGATAATTTTATACTTTATTTATTATAAAATAAATAACTTATTTTTATCTAATTAATTAATTTGCAATTAATTAACTAGATTATTTTCTCCAAAATAAGACTTTCTTTTTAATTCAAAATTAAACCAAAGTCTATTAAATAATTAACACCTTTAATTATTTAATACATATATATATAAATAATATATATATATTCACACGTGTGTGACACGTGTCACAGTGACACGTGTCACTCACGTGAGCCACACGTGTGATTTCACACGTGTGGAACCCTCTTGGCCCGATTAACTCGTTTAATCATTTTCAAGCCTCAACTCATGTAACCAAGTTGTTTTGTGTGACCCTCTAGGTTCTCAATTCAATTAGCAGTGACCCCAATTAATTAATTAGTCCATATATTAAACGACCATAGTCTAGCAACAGGTGTTTAACCCCTAGCTGAATTGGAATGTTCGGATTCGACAGAACCTTTAAGTCATTGATTCATGCGAGATACAATCCTCCTACTTACTATCTCTCAACCAAGATCTAGGGCAAGGGAATAATCAGAACCCTAATAATCCGGTCTTAAAGCTAAGTGCATTTCATACCCATTTGATCTCAATCCAAGAAACCCTTTTCTTGATGTCTTGATCTACTGCCTTGGCCAAGGACTCCATATGGCATATGAATGACTTACACAATAAGAGATCACCTTGCAAATGCAAGTGTAGGTCCTATCTTGATTCTCATTCACTTTCATGAGTCACTTGTGCAGCCCCAGCATAAGCCTTGAATCAGTTGTCTAAGGCGACACCCTTTAAAGCTTATACCTAAGACTACAGAGTTAACTCATAAAGTGACAAGGAACCTCAAGTCTAAGGATCAATTAATCACATCAATGACTCGTGAGATATTTCCTAATCTGGAAGTTTCCATTTCATGAAATAGAAACTTCCTTTCCCATTTAGGAATGTTCTCACACGGGGCACCTCAGTGAACTTACTTATTAAAGTAAGCACCCTCATGTATCACGCACGTATCAACTATACACTTTCCACCTCCATGAAACAAGGTGGTCCTTCTTAAGGGCGTGATCCCACAAGCAAGCCTTAGAGGAGTCAGGTTGACACTCCCACTGTCTGTAGGACTCATCGGCTTGGAGCATTTTACTAATCATGACTTCTGTGATATAGGGCTCGTTTCATGAACCATTTCACCTAAATGGTAGAGTCCTAAAGTCATCAGGATTAGGGGAGTTCTCATACATGCACAGCTAAAGTAAACGCATACCAAACAAGAGCATATAAAGAAGTGTTGCCTCAATTCGTTATTTTATTCAAAGATTGTCTGTGATTACAATAAGGAAAAGCACAAAGCGGATATACAATCGGCTTTTAGGGCACTATTCCTAACACATTCCTCCGCTTTGATATCATCACCCCCGTACCAGTTCGGTGGGTTATTGTTTCGAAACTCTCTGAAGGCTGGTGTAACCTATCCCTCTTGTGCTTCCCACAGTGGGTTATTTCTTTGATTCTGTTGGAGTTGATTCAGAAGAGCTAGAACAATATTTTCGGCATTCAGTGGTGGTGGTGGTGGTGCTTGCCGATGGGGTTGATTAAGATCTGGGGTCTGCTCCCGGTCTCTCTTTCATGGAGGTATCCTGAAGGGAGCAAATCAAGAAATATCAATGCATGGGGTTCAGTAACTGTTCATGTGATCGATTAATACGAATTTAAACAAATAAGTCGCATAAAAGTGCAAGTGAATGCAAATAGTCATATAATCCTAAGCCGAACGACCTAGTCAGACTCGACACAACTCTAGAGCTCCAGTTTTATAACCCAGAGCTCTGATATCACTTTAGGATGTAGCACCCCGAGCGAAGGGCACCACATCCCCCAGACTAGAGTCCAACACGGGTAACGAAATGGAGAGTTCGCACATGTATCAAACAATAGCGAACGGGTGATAAACAAAACACACAACCTAGCTAGGCGGTCTAGACCGTCATTCAGAGTGCATAATAAATCAAGAGTAGAGCATAAACGATTAAACAGTTTATAACCTAATCCCAAGATCACATATGTGCCAAAATAGGTTCAAACTAGTATGTTAGAGCCATATACAAATATACAATGCTCATACGTGGCCAAAAGTAGTAATCCAAGTGACAAAGTATTCATAGTACATATCCTCAAAATTCATAAGTATGTAAAGCAGAAATAAGCCACTATAATGTGAAATGAAAGCTCGAGCTATGCCACAAGTAAGACACTAAGACAGACTTGCCCCTAGCTCACTCTTCAACTGTACCTGCAACTCAAGAAAAAAGGGAAAAAGAGAAACAACAGTGAGGATCAGTCCTAACGACTGGTGAGGGGGCTAACTCACGCACCCGAAATACAAATAGAGCAAAGCACTTAAACAAAATCATAAGGATCCATGAGCCAAGGATGGTTTTTGTAAGCTAAAGTATTTCACGTGATAATAGATATAGGTACCTAAAAGAAGTTACAGGCCATAGGCCAAAATAACCAATTTGAAGTACTTGTAAATCCATTCCCGTTTCGTAGATCATACAAAGTTACATAACTCGGCGAGTACGAGTTATTCCTCCCAACTTCCATAATCAAAGGCATAAACATAATCAAAACAGGATTCATAAACCATCAAAACAGGACCGAAAGGTTGACGGTCCTAAATACCAGCAAATGCACGCGAGATAAGGCTTAATTACGTCCTTGAAATGTTCGGCGGTTGCTTCCACCGGCTCAAGAGAAACACCCTTCCTCAATCCTCCTAAGGTTGGGTGAAACTCTCAAAGGAAAGTGTTGATGGGAGAGCTTGGTGACCCCACGGTCGTCCTGAGTTTCCATACCACCCTCCGGGGCCCAAAGCAAAGTTCAAAGTTCACATATTCAAGAAAGCTTATCTTTCAAAGCCCAAAGCTCACTTACATAAACACGGTTATCAAGGTTTCCAAATTAAACAAAAAGTAGCTTATATAAGTATACAAATCATTTTCAAAGTCTCATAGCAAACGGGACAAGCCCTCAAGGTACATGTCATACACGTATTTATCATATAATATACATATTTCGCACGTGGGCTTCAAAACTTATAGGGTTGCAGGTCATTATAACTAAAAGAACGAAACCTCACCTTGAATACGTGTAGTGGTGACAAAAGAGTGTGATTCAGACACCTAAGGAGCAGGCTCATCGTCAACGGGAAGGTCCTCTATGAAAAACAAACAACAAAGGATACTCTTCAACTCAAAATAAACTAAATAGATGCTCAGAAAATGCATATGAATGCGAATGAGAAGTATGAAATGCAATAAGGTAACAAGTACGGCATAAGAGATCATATCTTACACGTTTCATATCAATTTGATCCATAAATTTAATACAATGCTTATAACACATGTTACAACATTTTCATAACACATATAAGTCATATATGGAGCAAGGAAACAAGTAAACAAAGCAAAGAAATGAAGAAACAATAAGAACACACCCAGGTGTGGGGCTAACAGTCGTTAACCCCATCTCTCGTTCTTGGCCCTAATGGCCGTTAGCTAGGTAAGAGACTCTGACCTGGACTAACGGTCATTACTCCTCTAGCACACAAGGGGAGACTAACCCCCGTTATGAGGGTCAGGGACCGAAGACAAGGAACTAACACCCCGTTAGCTTTCATAACAAAGGAATGCCCTAACAGGCTTTAGGGCTACACTGACTGCAAAAACTCGAGAGTTCAGCCATCCAACACCTCAAAACTCAAAGTAAACTAAGCCAACATCATGATAACACATGTATGTAAGTTAGGGTAGCTAGAATTCATGCATTACAATCTAATAAATGGTCCAAAGTTGCAACAACACATGCTTGAAGTGAAAAGAGATCAAGTTCTTACAAAACCTTTAATATGCATTAATGGAAAAGTCATGAATTGTAACATCCCGCTCGTCCGGCCGTACAGGTACGCGGTTCGGGAGTGATAAGTACGCTTTTAAATTAATTTAATTTCGTGATTATTCTTTACATGGAATACTTGAATTATATGATTTAACATTTGAATTTTTATTTGAACCTTATTTGAATTATTTGAACGTTTTTACCTTTTTACTTTGTTTTTAATCCGTTTAAACCCGTTTTTGTTTTAAACTTTCTTGATTATGTGATTTGTACGAATTATACGCGTTTTGAATGTGTTTTTATTTTTGTTGCGTGTTTTTAGGTTCGTTTCATACGGTTTTCGAACCGTTTTTTTTTTTAGGGACTTAAGGGCCTAATTTGATTTAGCGCACCTTGGGTTCCGGAAGGTGTATCTTGGGCTCGGGAATTCGGATTCGAATTCTGGAAGTGAAGTTGGACTCATAACGAAGAATAGAGAACTTGGCCTCATATTTTTCTAAGCACGTTTGATACCCCGTTTTTCGCCCGTAACATGTCTCTTGTGATAGATTTACGACCCTTGCCCGTTTTACCCATATCCGGACCGTTTCTTATCCGATTTGACCCGTTTTTTAACCCATTTTCTCCTCTTTTAACCCTTTATCTTACTTTCTCCCTCACATCTTAGTCTAGCCTAGGAAAAGAAGAAGAAAGAAGCAGAACTGAAGCAGCTGGGGAGAAAAAGAAGAAAAGGGGCAGCAACTATTTACAAGTCCGATTTCTTGCTCGTTCGACCTCCATTTCTCATCAAATTCGAAAGGTATGCCCAGAATTCGAACCTACATCTTCTTTCCTTTCTTTTGAATCTGATTTGGTCCATTTTCATCCATATTTGATCATGTTTTGGGTGAGATATATTAATAGTTAGGTTAGATACATTTTTGGATGAATTCTTGCCAATACTTGCTCCATTTCTTGGTTTTAAGCTATGTATGTGATCGTTATGACTTCTATGTTCAGATTACATCCATGAATACCTTGGAAACCTGTTGAAAATCATACCACCAAGGTAGAATATTTTCTTGAACTTGAAGATATGTGCCCAATTTGCTTCCCTTGCCTTGCCTTGTGATTTAGTGGTGTTTTAGGGTGTGTACAGCTGAGCTTTTGCTGTGTTTTCCTACCACTTTGTTGCTTGTAGCTTCTGCTTTGATGTTGTGTTTGGTTGAGGGAGAAACAGGGGCTGGATTTGAAGATTTTCGTGACTGCACAGTGCAGTTGCGGCCGTGACCGGAAAAGGAAGGGGGCGCGACCCCATTTTGGCCCAGTTTCAAGATGAAACTGCTGTAATTGCTGGAGGAGTTGGTGGTCGCGCCCGCAACCACCTGGAAGCTGTTTTGGGGTCACGCCCGAGACCCCTTTTGGGGCTGTTTTCGTGAACTGTTGCTGCTACCGTTGTGTTTTGCCTACTTTCTTATTTGATCTTGTTGCTGTTGTGGGTGTGAATGTGTTTGTATATATTTTAATATACCTATGCATTGTATTGCTATACTTATATATATATATATATATATATATATACCTATGTGAACGTGGGTGATTATATATATATATATATATATATATATATATATATATATATATATATATATTTTGTGCATGCATGTATATGATATATCATATTTATAACGTATGATGCATGAGTGTGTATATATTATATGTAGTATATTATGTAGGTAGAGTATAGGTATGTATACCTAATAAATATATATTACATGTAAATTGCTAAATGTGGTGATACATTTATATATATATATATATATATATATATATATATATGCTATTTGTGATCTTTGTAAAGTCATGTGTACTTATATGTAATAAGTAATATATTATATATATTTTAAGTGTTGATTTATTTGAAATAGTTTTAGGTAATATGATCTTAATTAATTCGATCTTGCCTACTTGAATTTCGTGTTCGTTTTGTGCTTTCTGTGGCCTTCTTTTTATTTCATTTATGACTTATATGTTTTGTAAACATGTTATAGTATATGTTAATTGTCTTATTTTAATTTATGAATTTATCTTGTGAATTTGATACTTCTACGTGAAATAAATGACCAACGTGCTACATATGTCCTCTAATGTGCATGCATGAATTAATATACTCTAATTGCTCTATAACGCGCATGTATCTTTGAGTTCCTTATTCGTTTTCCTTGCATGGATTTCTCTTGCTCCTTTATTGAAGTATATACATTATGATTTAATATGATTCAATATAATTGAATATGGCATTATATGACCTAGATGGAACATCATTTTGTTCTTTATGCATCATTTGCATCCATATGCATTTGCTGAGCGTCTATTTGGTACATTTTGAGTCTAAGGTTGTCGTTTGTTATTTCTTTTATCCTTAGGTTCGTTCTGTGGGTGATGAGGAGATCTCATAGAGTTGTTTGAGTCCATTTCATTCGGTTTGTTCGACAAGGTGAGGTTTTCTTTCTTTTAGTTAAGTGACATACAACCCTACTTGTATTTAAGCCCGCATGTGATATACGTATATTTATATATTTATGTAAATACGTGTTTGATTAGTATTTTGTGGGATTTATCCCGTTTGCTATGAAATCATTGAAAAATGTTATATATATATACGTAATCTATTTTACGTTTGTTTGATTCTAAAAGGGTTGGTGTGTGTGAACGTTTTTGAAAATAGCGAGAAATACGACTTTCAATTAGAATTTGGAAAATTCTGAAATTTTGAAATTATGAATTATGATTATGAACTTTGAAATGGGCCCCGGAGGTTTGTGCGAAGGAGCCCCAGGACGGTGTCGGGCCGTCGGGTCCACTCCTAAGCATGACCTCCATATGTTGGAAAGGATGTACCGGAACCCACCAGGAGGTTTGGTCGGGGGATGGAGTCCGAGGGTTGGAGAAGCATTGAGCACTCCCCTCAACTGTTAGATGGTTAGGGCCCGCGACCCCTTCCATCGTCGGAGAAATGGTAGGTTTGTGTGATTTGATTTCTTATGAATATGAACGGAGTAAGGATGGTTAGAAACTCGTTCTCGCCGAGTTGTTATGATTTTGATTATGATTATAGTTCGTAAAACGAGAGTGGACTTCTAATTTCTAAAAGTGGTTGATTTTGTCCTCCGACCTTAAACCTTTTTATTTATATATAATATCACGGGTTAAAATGATTTAGAATGCAAAAACCACGCCCCGGTGCATGAACTCTTAATTTTGGATTATGCTATGCTCTTATGTTTATGTAGGTGTAAGTGTGTTCGCCCCCTCACCAGTCTTTAGGACTGACCCTTGTTTTTGTTTCTCTTTTTCCCTTGTTTCTTTGAGTTGTAGGTGTTCGTGGGGAGTTGTGCTAGACGGCGGTCTTTATGTCGAGTCTTGAGTTTCGTAGTTAGTTTCAAGCATCGTTTTAGTTTATTTTGTTCCTTTGAATTTATTGAAATTATGTATATGCCAATATGTACCGAATTTGAGAAATATGTATAAAATGTATTTAAGTTCCAACTTGATTACTTATATATTTTAATAGTTGACGAGCATGTATGTTTAATTATTTGAATCCTGGGGCTTCTGCTTTTGTATTGTTTATTTTTGTGCACTCTGATTTAGGGTCTAGACCTCCTAGCATAGGAGAGATTTTGTTTGTCTCCCGTTCGCTGTAGGTTGACACGTGTGCGGAGTTCCCATTTGGTTACACGTGTTGGGCTATGGTGCGGGGGATGTAGTGCCTTGCGCTCCGGGGTGCTACATCCTAAAGTGGTATCAGAGCTCCTGGTTGCAAAATCGAAGCTCTAGCATCGTGTCGGGTCTGTCTAGGTCGTTCGGCTTAGGATTATGTGTTTGTTTGCTTTTATTTTCATCAATCATGTGAATTAATTGAATTATTTGCATTTTATGTGTTAATAGTTCACATGAACATGCACTAAACCCCGCACATATCGATATTTTGGAATCATTTTTCTTATTCCAGGATGCCACCACGTCGGCAACATTATGGTCAACCTCTTCATCAACCTCCAAACAACCAAGGACAATCTTCAACCTAAGTACCACTTATGAATCCATTGGCAATGATGTACCGGGAGTTCAAGTCTTTTGATCCTCCCCAATTCCGGGAAGGGGATGACACGAGGGCTGAAGAATGGCTATAAAAGATAGAAAGTATATTTGAATTATGGCCGTGTAGTTCTGCAATCATGGTTCATCTCGCCACACAACTTCTTCAAGGTCAACCAAGGCAAAGATGGAAAGAATTTGCCCAACAATTGGAGGCCATAGGCGAAGAATTGACTTGGGAGGTGTTTGTTAGAGAATTTAGGAAAAAGTTCGCACCTGCCATTTTACAAGAATGAAGCCTCAGAGAATTCTTTACACTTACCCAAGGGAATAAAACAGTTATGGAATACATAGAAGATTTCGAGAGATTGGGTGCGTATGTGCCACATATCATGAGCAACGATAGGATGAAGGCTAGATGTTTTATGGAGAGTCTTCGGGATGAATTCAAGGAAGCACTAATTGCGAAGAATAAGCACATGGAATAACGTCACAAAGAGAGGTCTAAAGGTCGAAACATGGGTTCTAGCTAAAGGTAAAGAAAGAAGTGAGTTGGGACTTCAATTTGAATCGGGTTTGTGCTCCAAGGTACAAGTGAAAGGACGACCCTATCAACACGGGAATCGAACCAAGAAGATCCATGGAAAAAAAGAAACAGAAGACCGGAGATTCTTCAAAATCAAAGAAAGAAATTCAACCGTGTACTTATTGTGGAGGAACCAATCATGCCTACGACACGTGTCGGGATAGGTTGAATGGGTGTTAGGCTTGTGGGTCATCGGAGCATCAGGTTTCCAACTGTGATCAATCGAGAGATAAGAAACAACTAATGCAGGAGCAACAGCTTCAAACCGGGAACCAACATGAATCCAAAAATTGAGGTAATTTCATTCATGGAATTTCATACATGCATCTTTATTTTAATTTTGTGTTACCTTTCTTTCTAAGTTGCTTCTCGGTGCTTCCTTTGTTGCTTTTATTGTTTGATGTTGTTTCTTTCGTTGTTCTTTTTGTGGAACTCTCTACTTGAAGTGGGTTGGTGAGTTGAGTGCCCGAGTGTGTTTGGTGAGTTGTGAGGGTCGGGGTTGCTTGGTGGACTTTTGAAGGCGCCTTGTTTTTGTTAAGGTACGGGGTTACCTTAAGGTGTGGGTTGGTTGTTCGAGTCTTCTAGCTTGTTGGTGGTTGCTTTTAGGAGGTCCTTTTTGGGCTCAATGATATTTTCGGGGTCTTAGATTGAAGGCTAACCCCGTTAGTATCCTTCGTCGAGCAGTTGGTTATCCCAAGACGGTGCGACAAGTTTAGTGGCTTACCTTTGGGTTAACCAAGGGATCGGGCCAAGCTTGACGAGACGAAGATCAGAGTAAGCACTTCTTGATGATTCCTAGAAAATTGGGAATTATTACCACCTGATAGGGACATTGAGACGGTCGTGATCTTTATCCTGGAATTGAACCTTGTTTGAAGATTCCCTACCGGATGACTCTAGCGTGGGTGTTGGAGGTTTAGAAGTAGTCGATAAGTTCTTAGAAGGTAGTTTCATCAATTTGAGTACTTCTTCGTGGAGTGCCCTTGTCCTATCTAAAGAAGAAGACGGGACTTTAAGATGAAAATAAACTACCGTGAGCTACACGGGTTAACCGTGGGAGGAGAATACCTTTTTTGCTAGCTTCGAGGAGTGGTGTCTTCGCGTTTCTTCAGAGTTTCGTTGGTGACTCCGAGTGTGGTTTCTGCAAGGGTATTGTCGACTACATAATCTCGTAGAAGAACCGAGAGTTGTCTCAGAGTTTAAGTCTCTAGTGTTATCGGGATTCAACAGGAGATTCGTCTTGTTAGTGACGGCCATCCCGTAACATGAAAGACATAGAAGAGGTACGATTTTGAGTGGGATGAGGCGGTTGAAGTGAGTTGCCTTTGGTACCGGCTTTAGCTTAACCGAGGGTACTCGAGGCTACATCGTATACAATCGAGGCATTAAGGAAGGCTTTGGTTGTGGGTTCTAGCGAGAGAATGTGGCCTGCGCCTCAAGAGTGCAAGGTCACCAGAATATCCCACTCTTGGTTTAGTTTTGTTCGAGGACTTGAAGAGTCGGTTTGATGTAGTAGCACGAGAAAGGATGTTGTAAACTTTGTGTAGCAACGTTTAACATGCCATCGGTTGAAGACTGAGCATCGAGAACCAACAGGATTCTCTAACTACTTTCGAATTCTGTTTGGAAGTGGGAGCAGATAACTAAGGACTTCGTGTCCGGTTTGCTACTCTAAGGAGATTTTGAGAGACTTCAAGGGGTGCTCGTTCGAAACGAGTTAACCTATGCTCTCTCGGAGCAGTTGTTCGAGAAGGGTTCGTGAGATTCGTGGTTTGGCAGAGAAGGTCCTTGGAGTGAAGACTTGTATCGAGTCTTGTGGCGGGATTCAAAATCCGAGGAGCCACTTGAAGACGATCGGAGTAGTGTAGTGGAAGTTGGAGTTGATTCGTCCTAGAGTCGTTCAAAACCTTGTTCCAGACCTGAGGACATGTCCTTTTAAAGGAGGGGAGTTTGTAACATCCCGCTCGTCCGACCGTACAGGTATGCGGTTCGGGAGTGCTAAGTACGCTTTTAAATTAATTTAGTTTCGCGAAATACATGTTTATTTTATTCTTTATGTGAACTACTTGAATTATATGATTTAACATTTGAATTTTTATTTGAACCTTATTTGAATTATTTGAACGTTTTTACGTTTTTACTTCGTTTTTAATCCGTTTAAACCCGTTTTTGTTTCAAATTTTTGTGATTATGTGATATGTATGAATTATACGCGTTTTGAATGTGTTTTTATTTTTTTTGCGTGTTTTTAGGTTCGTTTGATACGGTTTTCGAACCGTTTTAATTTTTAGGGACTTAAGGCCTAATTTGATTTAGCGCACCTTGGGTTCCGTAAGGCGTATCTTGGGCTTGGGAATTCGGATTCGGATTTTGGAAGTGAAGTTGGACTCGTAACGAAGAATGGAAGCTAGAGAACTTGGCCTCATATTTTTCTAAGCACGTTTGATACCCCGTTTTTCGCCCGTAACGCGTCCCTTGTGATAGATTTGCGACCCTCGCCCGTTTTGCCCATATCCGACCCGTTTCTTATCTGATTTGACCGATTTTTGAACCTATTTTCTCCTCTTTTAACCCTATATCTCACTCTCTCCCTCACATCTTAGCAGTCCAGCCCAAGAAAACAAGAAGAAAGAAGCAGAACCGAAGCAACAGGGGAGAAAAGGAAGAGAAGGGGTAGTAACTATTTACAAGTCCGATTTCTTGCTCGTTCGACCTCCATTTCTCGTCAAATTCGAAAGGTATGACCAGAATTCAAACCTACATGTTCTTGCCTTTCTTTTGAATCTGATTTGGTCCATTTTCATCCATATTTGATCATGTTTTGGGTGAGATTTATGAATAGTTAGGTTAGATGCATTTTTGGATGAATTCTTGCCAATACTTGCTCCATTTCTTAGTTTTAAGCTATGTATGTGATCTTTATGACTTCTATGTTAAGATTACATGCATGAATTCCTTGGAAAGCTGCTGAAGATCGGACCACCATGGATGAATATTTTCTTGAACTTGAAGATATGTGCCCAATTTGCTTCCCTTGCCTTGCCATGTGATTTGGTGGTGTTTTAGGGTCTGTACAGCTGAGCTTTTGCTGCGTTTTCCTACGACATTGTTGCTTGTAGCTTCTGCTTTGATGTTGTGTTTGGTTGAGGGAGAAATAGGGGCTGAATTTGCAAATTTTCGTGACTGCACAATGCAGTTGCGACCGCGACCGGAAAAGGAAGAGGGCGCGACCCCATTTTGGCCCAGTTTCAAGATGAAACTGCTGTAATTGCTGGAGAAGCTGGTGGTCGCGCCCGTATCCACCTGGAAACTGTTTTAGGGTCGCGCCAACGACCCCTTTTGGGGCTGTTTTCGTGAACTGTTGCTGCTACAGTTGTGTTTTGCCTACTTTCTTATTTGATTTTGTTGCTGTTGTGGGCATGAATGTGTTTATATATATATATATTTGTAGTGCATGAGATTTATGTTGTGTGTGTGTGCATGTATGTGAACGTGGGTGAGTATATATATATATATATATATATATATATATATATATATATATATATATATATATATATTTTGTGCATGCATGTATATGATATATCATATTTATAATGTATGATGCATGAGTGTGTATATATTATATATAGTATATTATGTAGGTAGAGCATAGGTATGTATATGTAATAAATATATATTACATGTACATTGCTAAATGTGCTGATAGATTTATATATATATATATATATGCTATTTGTGATCTTTGTAAAGTCACGTGTACTTATATATAATAAGTAATATATTATACATATTTTAAGTGTTGATTTATTTGAAATAGTTTTAGGTAATACGATCTTAATTAATTCTATCTTGCCTACATGAATTTCGTGCTTCGTTTTGTGCTTTCTATGGCCTTCTTTTTATTTCTTTTGTGATTTATATATTTTGTGAACATGTTATACTATATGTTAAGTGTCTTATTTTAATTTATGAATTTATCTTGTGAATTCGACACATCTACATGAAATAAATGACCAACGTGCTACATATGTCCTCTAATGTGCATGCATGAATTAATATACTCTAATTTCTCTATAACGCGCATGTATATTTGAGTTCCTTATTCGTTTTCCTTGCATGGATTTCTCTTGCTCCTTTATTGAATTATATGCATTATGATTTAATATGATTCAATATAATTGAATATGGCATATTATGACCTAGATGGAAAATCATTTGATTCTTTATGCATCATTTGCATCCATATGCATTTGCCGAGCGTCTATTTGGTACATTTTGAGTCTATGGTTGTCGCTTGTTATTTGTTTTGTCCTTAGGTTCGTTCCGTGGGCGACTAGGAGGTCTCATAGAGTTGTTTGAGTCCGTTTCGTTCGGTTTGTTCGACAAGCTGAGGTTTTTTTTCTTTTAGTTAAGTGACCTACAACCCTACTTGTATTTAGCCCGCATGTGATATACGTATATTTATATATTTATGTAAATACGTGTTTGATTAGTATTTTGTGGGATTTATCCCGTTTGCTATGAAATCATTGAAAAATGTTATATATATATATATACGTAATCTATTTTACATTTGTTTGATTCCAAAAGGGTTGGTGTGTGTGAAAGTTTTTAAAAATAGCGAGAAATACGACTTTGAATTAGAAGTCATAAAATTCTCAATTTTTGAAATTACGAATTATGATTTTGAACATTGAAATGGGCCCCCGAGGTTTGTGCGAAGGAGCCCCAGGACGCTGTCGGGCCGTCGGGTCCACTCCTAAGCATGAACTCCATATGTTGGAAAGAATGTACCGGAACCCACCAGGAGGTTTGGTCGGGGGATGGAGTCCAAGGGTTGGAGAAGCATTGAGCACTCCCCTCAATTGTTAGATTGTTAGGGGCCCGCGACCCCTTCCATCGCCAGAGAAAAGGTAGGTTTGTTTGATTTGATTTCTTATGAATATGAACGGAGTAAGGATGGTTAGAAACTCGTTCTCGCTGAGTTGTTATGATTTTGATTATGATTATAGTTCGTGAAACGAGAGTGCACTTTTAATTTCTAAAAGTGGTTTATTTATATATAATATCATGGGTTAAAATGATTTAGAATGCAAAAACCACGCCCCGGTTCATGAACTCTTAAGTTTGGATTATGCTATGCTCTTATGTTTACGTAGGTGTGAGTGAGTTCGCCCTCTCACCAGTCTTTAGGACTGACCCTCGTTTTCGTTTCTCTTTTTCCCTTGTTTCTTTGAGTTGTAGGTGCTCGTGGGGAGTTGTACTAGGTGGCGGTCTTTATGTCGAGTCTTGAGTTTCGTAGTTAGTTTCATGCATCGTTTTAGTTTATTTTGTTCCTTTGAATTTATGGAAATTATGTATATGCCAATATGAACCGAATTTGTGAAATGTGTATAAAAAGTATTTAAGTTCCAACTTGATTACTTGTATATTTGAACAATTTACGAGCATGCATATTTGATTATTTGAATCCAGGGGCTTCTACTTTTGTCTTGTTTATTTTTGCGCACTCTGATTTAGGGTCTAGACCGCCTAGTATACGAGAGATTTTGTTTGTCTCCCGTTAGCTGTAGGTTGACACGTGTGCGGAGTTCCTATTTCGTTACACATGCTCGGCTATGGTGTGGGGGATGTAGTGTGTTGCGCTCCGGGGTGCTACATGAATTCTCTACTAACAGTTAAAGAAAGTTCATATAACTCATAAATGATATCTTAGGATCATTATACATGCTTCATATCCAATGATTTCACGAGAGATCATGCTAGATTCATCAAATTATTCCAAACCCTCACTATTCATCACATATGCCATCTAACACTCAAATCATGGTGAAATCTTGCAAAGGTGAAGTTAAAATGATCACAAAGTCGTAGAGAGCACAAATATCAACTTACCTTTTGAATTGGGAGAGAATTGAAGGTGATTTGGGCTAAAAATCACAAACTGTGAATAATGCTTCTATTTCTTCCTTCTTCTTCACTTGGATCACACTTGGAGGCTATTTTTATCTCCCTTTTTGGTGTTTGGCTCAAGATTGGCTGAGGAAGAGAGATACAGAATTGATTTGGTGGATGGTGGTACAAGAATTAGTCAAAAAGGTGCTCATATGAAAAAGTTATGGCTATTTTAGTCAAAGGTGGTACTTCCGGTACGAGATGCTCAGTTCGGTCAAATTTCGGAGGTTCCAACGGGTTTAGACAAATATGAGGTTTGTTCCATTAGCTCCAAATTGTCGAAACAAGGTTAATGGAGGTGACAGAATTCGAATCCGAATTCCCGAGCCCAAGATACGTCGCCCGGAACCCAAGGTGCGCTAAATGCTCTTTAGCCCCCTTTTTGGTTCAGTCAAACAAAAATGAGCCAAAACTAAACCAAATAAATTGAAAATCACATAGCGAGCATAGAATCATGTTCATAACTCATGTATTTCATGCATATCATAATTTCACAAAAAACGGAATTTAATTCGGACACCTATAGCTCAACTTCAAGTCACGTATTCATATACGTTCAAAACTCATATACAAAACCAAAACTCTAATCCATAAAAGTTCATATATCATCAAAACATCAATAATAGCAAATAAGTGCATTATTAAAAAAAATTAAACTACGCTTGTATCACATGTTGAGTATAGAAATCGTATGAAAAGTGGTAACGCCCGTTACCACTAATAAAAGCGTTATTGCGATTTCAGCAGTAATGGGCGTTAGCGATATTAGTGCATGGATGGGTAACGCCCGTTACCTAGGTTGGCGAGAGAGCAATTAGGGTTGCTATTTAAGTGCGTTTTTCAGTCTTTTTGAGTGAGCTTTTCTTCCGTTTGTGACATAACCTGAAGAGAGAAGTTCTGGAGTTTTGAAAAGTTGTTCAAAGAAATTCGAGAAGACGAAAGGATCGAGTTCTTTAGCAATTTTGGTTTTTCTATTTATTTACTGCTTTAATTATCAAACTAATTCCTTTCAGTTTGGCTTTAGTTAGTATGATGCTAGATTAGATTTTTTAGATATTACTGAATGTTTATGAGTTTGCTTTTGAGATTTTGTTTAGATTTGATGAACATGAATTTCTTTAATACAATTTCCTTTAGTTTAATGAGTTTTGCTTTAATTATGAGTAGTTAATTCTCTAGGGCTAGGGGAGTGATGATGAATGCATGATAAGTGTTCGATATGATGCTTGAATGACATGTGTTAGTTCACAGTTTGAAAATGTAGTGCCCCAAGCGGTGGCTACCACATCCCGGCACTATAACCCGACACATGTAACGAAACAAAGACTTCACACACGTACCGAGCCATAGCGAACGGGAGACAAAACAAAAATACTAGGCCTAAACTAGGTACCTAACCCTGTACAAATGAAAGGATGCAAAACATGATAGCGGAAGCAATGCAAAATTCCAACTTTTTAAAAAACATTCATACGTCAATAACACTATACGGGTCAGCTACTCCAGGAACCTGTCCTATCCTGTCCCGAATAACTATACAAGAAAACAGGTTCAACTGGCCCTAGAAACCTATCCCGAATAGTCATTCAATCAAAACAGGTTCATCTAATCCAAGCACCTGTCCTAACCTGTCCCGAAATTTCATACATTCAAATTGTACATGCAAACCTGTATAAAATAAATCTTATACAAAGTTTCCAACATAATTCAAAACAAAATACTTAACGAACTGAAACGAACATACACCGACTCAACAGACATGACACACCACCGCCTAGCACGAACTCCAACGACCTGAACCGAACCTAGAGCTAAAAACATAAAGGGGGGAGGGGTTTGTCCAAAGACTAAACGAGGGGCTACCCATACACACCTATGTATATATAGAGCACAAAACATTCAATCACACAGTTCGTGAACTCAGGGATAGTTTTTGCACGCCAAACTTTACTCGTGATACATACATATAGGGATTCTTATCCAAACGGAATAAAACTTAACTTAGCAAATTCATACGTATCAAATCATTACAAAACATACTTATCGTATCAAATCTTATTAAAACATTTCATATCTCAACTTCTACTTTCAAGAGGATCCATTTTTTTTATCTAAATTTTAAGTCTATCCCCATTTCACGAACTTTAACAGACCATCTACGAGTACTTAGTCCCATCCTGGGCTCCTCCAACTAATCATACAAAACAAATCATATTAAAATGTAGCATACATAACAATCATACCTCCTTCTCCGGTGATGGAAGGGTTGCGCTGTAGCACCCCGCACGTGAGGCACCACATCCCCCGCACTACGGCTCAACACGAGTAACGAAACAGTAAACCCGCACCCGTATCAAACCATAGCGAACGGGAGACAAACATAAAAATCTTCCTAAGCCAGGCGGAGCTAGACAACGGTTACCAATCCACAAAATATAATGCAGAAAAGCCAAAGTTCAATCATACCAATCATAATCGGAATTTGGGCTCTTCAGGCCTCTTTTAAAGAATAACAAACCCCGGTAATACAATTCAATAACAATTACATAATTATTCAAGTTCATGGTATAAAAGAACAAATCATACCTAATCCCACTACATAAATGAGTGCAGAAACTCTCCTAACCTAACCCGACTCACTCAAAACTTCAAACACCTCCGCCTAGCCCGAGACTCCAAAGATCAACCCTGCACACTAAAAGAGTGGGGAGGGAGAGGGGTCAGTCTCTAGAAGACTGAGTGAGCAGGAGCGATACATAAATATAAAAACATGCACATGCAAGTCGTAAATCCCGAGCAAGGGTTTTGTTTACAATTAGTTCCCTAAAAGGGCAAGAGAATAATTAATCAATGCTCGGATTTTATGACTAATTCATATTAAATTCATTACATTCATAAATCATACATAAATATAAGGCTCGGCGAGTGAGCGTGCACAACCTCCATCCAAACTCCGACCGTGTACGACAAATATCCATAATATAGTTTAAATAGGTGATCATGCAATACGTCATAATACACACAGACCATAATTCACATCATAAACATATTCGTTTGGGCGATCCGGATCCCGGCATTCCCGCACGGTGCATAATCATATCATAACCAACCTTCTTCCTCCGGGTTGGTGGTGGGTTTGCAAGACCCGACCACCTCTGTCTTTGACCAAAAGGGGTTACATGACTCCCCAGATGGCACTCAGCTCCCTTTCCCCGCCAATCTCCTGACGAGGTCCAGTACCGCTGTTTAATAGTGGGACTAGTATATGGGATCCCCGTCAGCCCTTGCTTCCTCGGTTAGCCACATATACTAAGTCCCGGGGACCGTGAACATAACAGCTTAGCATAATCTCGCCAAAACGTATCCATACATACATATAATACATACTATAAGAAATCATACCTTACCGTGTAACTCGGCATATGCTATATACGTACCTCTCCGTGTCATCCTAATCCATAGCTAGCATGAAGACACACGGTTTGGAGCATAGCCTCATTACAAAACCATTTTTAAGCTTATATACGCTCATACGTATAATTCAGAAGAATTTACTCGATAACTTCATTTGAAAACTATATATATATAATTATAAGGGTTTTTTTGGCCAAAGCTTTTCACATAAGGGGTTGTAGGGTTTGTTACATAGCTAAAACGAAAACCACCCTCACCTGAACCGTGACGATACAAGGGTACGAATACCAAGTGCCTGAACGATCAAAAGCTCTCCACCCTGGAGATAAACTGTACAAAAGACCACAAGACGTGTTCGTGAGACTCAAGACTCTAATGAACCATATATGACGCACGGCCATGAAGTGAATATGATATGAATGCATAAATGATCATATTATATCAATAAAATGTTCATGTGCACGATTAAGAAATTTAAAACATATAATCAACTCATTCATTCATACGTTTCGTTCAATTTCATAAGTTCATAAATTCATATAAATTTCATAAATTCATAACATTCATAATATTCATAAATTCATAAATTCATAATTCATAATGCTTAATATTCAAATTCATATTTAGGATTAAAATAAATAATTGGAACGTTCAATCAATAGTCGGTAGAATAATTACGCGAAATAGAATTCAATTAATTTCAATAATTAGATTAAATCAAATAATAATTGAAATATATAATAAATATATATAATATATAATATATATATAATATACAATATATAATATATATACATATATTCACGTACACTTACACACACACACCCATGCATGCACAATATATATATTATAAACTAAATACAACCATGCATGCATTATAACACAACACACACCTCATATATATATATATATACATAATTACGTACACACACACAACATGCATGCACATAAACACAAATATATATATATTATATATGATATACACTTGCATGCACAATACAAACACAAACAACACCATTCCCATGCATGCAAGAACCAAAACAGCAGCAGCAACACACATTCACGCAGGCAAAGGATCAACAACAGCAGCAGCAAAACTCAAGGAAGACGCAGGAAAAGAACTCAAGCAAAACGGGGTGACACGGGGGTGTCACCCACAAAGCTTATACCGAGACACCCCCGTGTCTCGGTACAGCAAGTCCGGACCATTCTGCACCCCCGTTCCTCGCTGGAACGAGGAGAATTGACACGCCCGTGACAGCAGCAGCAGCAGCCCAGTTTCGACAGCAAAAACGCAGAAAACAGAGCAAGGAAAAGGCAGGCATATACGAGCAAAATAGGCAACAATACAAGGCACAAATTGCTGCAACAATTCAACCATAATACATGCTAAAAAGCCATGAAAGATGACAGCAATAAGGAGAAGGAAATTACAGCAAAAATGACAGCAACTCTCTGCGTGAAAACAGGGCAAAACGAGAAGAAAAACAGGGCATGCTTGCGTTCAATAAATCCGATTCATTTCAGGTCCATAAGTCCATCAAATATGCAGCAAAACATCATATATTCAACATATAATTCAGTCCCAAACGTGATCAACAAAGAAGAGAAGACATACGTGACCTTCAAGTGAGATTTCCGAAAATTGTCATAAATGATATGTCATAATTTCCTCAACAACCACGAAATCAATGATCATAAATGAGATGAGGATGTCAAAACAATCATTCTCATGCTTGGAATCGATCAAAACCGTTAAGAATCAAAGAAGATCATAAATTGGCTCAAAACCTCCATTTTCGGGAAAATGGGCAGAAATGAATGAAACCATGTGCAAAATCTTGAATGAAAAGATGAAAATGAACAGAATTAATCATATAATACAACCCTTAACTTACCTTGATGATTGGTTGAAGTTTGGATGAGATTTGAGCTCCAAAATCTCTATGGTTTGAAGGGTTACGGGTCTGGGATTCAGAACAGAAACTTTGGCTCAGTTTTGGGGCTTGTGAGAGGATTATCTTGGTTAGGGCTTGTTATGTCATGGTAAAGGGTTGAGTTAGGGTTTCAAAGAATCAAACTATAGTTAATTTGGTTATGGTTTAGCCAAGATATAGTTGAATTAGTGTAACAAGGTCATGTTGGTCGCCGATTCGTTTTTCGGTTGAAATTCGAAGGTTCAAACGACTTAGGAAAAATGTAAGGCTAGGTTTACTAAACTCGAACCTTCGTTACGAGTTCAGCGGATTTGACGAAACTCGAATCCGAGTTCCCGAGCTCAAGATATTAAATTCGGAACAAAGAGTACGCTAAGTGCTCGTTAGCTCCCGTTTTGGTTCCTCAATTAAAATTAAATTCGTTAACCTATCAAATGAATTCAAAAACATAAATTTAGTATAAAATCATGTTCATAACACATATATGTACAACATATTACAAAATCGTGGCAATTTGATATCATTTCATAAGAGAACGAAACACAAAATGAATAACATTCACATTTTATGAAATTCATGCAAAAATTATAAACTCCATGCACATATAAAATTCCCATGCAAATGAATATGATTTCATGCATAAATATATTTTTCAACGTATAAACATATATATTTATATATATATATATATATAGTTTATAAACATGCATGCAAAATAATTTGTAAATATAATATGCATGCATTAATATATTCATGCATACGTACCTCACAACATATATACATATATATTACATAACTATATTTAATATTAGTATTGTTAAAATAAAATAATTAACATTAATCATTAAATTAACAATAATTAAAGAAATATATATATATACTTAATATACGAAATATTTGAAATAATATTGAATTAAAATAAAATTATAACGATTCATAATAAAATTAAATATAAAACACGTAAAAACAATTAATCACATAATTAAATAATTAAATTGCGCAATTTAGAAGCAAATAAAGCATATTAATAAAATTGAAAAACCGGGGCGTTACAATCTCTCCCCCTTAAAAGAATCCGTCCTCGGATTCAAAACACGCTTGAAATTAAACAATGAGAGATTCCCCGTCTCTCGCAACAACAAGGAGAGAGCCCCGTCTCTCGAGCAACAATGAGAGAACCCCGTCTCTCAAACAAAATAAGAGAAGCCCCGTCTCTTAGAAACGACGAGAGCACCCCGTCTCTCAAACAAAATAAATAAAGCAAGGAAGTCTCCAATACTCCCAAGCAGAACACGCAAAACCAAATTCAAAATCACACAAGCCACCTCAAGGTAAATAACAGATATCAACCACGTTAATCATCAATTACTTCACGTAATTTAACTTGGTAAGAAAATAAAGCACATAACAAAGAAATTAATAAATTGAATTTGCATGAATGCATGCTTCATGAATGCTATAAATACCGTTCACCATAGTCACGAAGTTTAAAAATTGCAAGTTGTCATTGTTCAGTGTATCCTCTGTCCCGAAGATAGATTCAGTGCTCAGTTTGTCTTTAACCTCTTCAGGATATCCCGATGAAGCAATTAATGAATCCTTCAGGGATTATACTTCTTAGATCCCTTCTGCCTGGTACTGCTCCCAGTCTCCATCATTCCTCTTAATCCGCATTGAGCCAACTCTTTTTAATTAACCGAATTTGACTTCTCGAATACCCTTAGGCCATCATTCCATCATATGCCAACTTGATTCAACACTCTCTCTTGTCAATTCTGACTTAGGAGTTTCCAGAAGCTTCCTTATAATTCTGTTATCCCCAGATCCATGTTCTATACAGAGGGATATTCTCCAAGCCATTTCCGTTATACCTAATGAGGGACTCCAACCCGAATTGAGTAACTTAACTCTCCTTTTAACAACTTAACCGTTCAAGCCGTCTTGTTTATCTTCGGTCATCCCTAATAAGACTCCCAGGTCTTCCTTAATTTATAATTTCGTTATTCGTATTGAAATATTTCGTCGAGCACCCTTTTAATCGTCCAATTTGTTCCTCGGTCGTGCTCTCCCCCTTAAATTTCTGTTGTTCCGGGTTAAACTCCATCGATTCTTCTCTTATCGAAACTCTTGATGAGTAACCCCCATTTGGTGGAGTTTTAACTGATATAAAAATCAAAGATTTGGCCTTTCAACTCCTTCCCTAGTTCTCTTGATGTCCGAAACTCCTTTCTTAATCTTGTCCGGAACTCTAATCTCACTTCTCCTTCTGAATTCTTGCTTCCGTTAACCTATCCCTTAATAGAAGTTCTTATTTCCCCAACTTCACCTTCCTTCTAAGGTCATCCTATTATTTCTCTTCCTCATAACTCGGATGCGATTCGGTTGAACTGATACTTGATAGTTGGGGCGAAAGGCTTCCTATCAAGTAAACACTAAAATGCATGTTGGGTTAAAATGACAATGCATGGGTCACGTTTACATCACGTAGTTATACAACACCGTAGCATAACAAAACCAATTAGAAATGCACGGATAAACATAAGGTGAAAAGAATAAACAATTAATGCAAAATATGATGCACATGCTATGAATGCTTTGGAACCTGTCACCGATGTGGGAAGTTATTAGCTCGGTAGCTCTTCTCGTTCTTCCGATCCCAAGGTCACTTGACCTGGTAATTATTCCTTGCCTTTCCCACGGTCTTCAAGTTTTCCATGAGTCTTTTGGCATCACTTGTATCTTCCACTATCCAAGGTTGCAATTTCTTAATCCTTAATTCCTCCACGTCCACAGAATTAGTATCCAAACTTCTCCTCGAAATTCGACCTTCACATCTAGTCGTTACCCCGATCAAGAATTCCGCGCTTATCCTTTGGGAATTTAATTCATCTCCAATTGCTTATACTTGACCGTATGATTTCCTCTCTTTACCGTTTCCATTTGTTGCTCCATATCTTCCACTTCAGCCTCACAACATGCCAATTCAGCTTGGATTTGGAAAAATGAACTCAAATCCTGTTCTCCATATCGCCACCTTCCCTCTATTCGTGTTTACCCAAATGCTTGCCTTCTAGAACCCGACTTCTAATCATTAGGCTTAATTCGAAGTCCTTATTTGTAGACCCTTGATGCATAACCTCTACCGGACCCCTGTTATCTCTACTCCTCTTAATTACTAGTACCTCTTCCACGATCCAAATCCGGGACCAATATATCTTCAAGGTTTTGTTCCCTTCATTCCTTAGGTTGCAAGATCCTGTTGAATCCCATTAATGCACTTCAGGCAGTGAATTCACATAAGTTGTTCTTTTGAGTCACAACCATCCCTTGATTAACCCCTAATCCTATACCACCAAATGTTCTTCTGCCATCGCATCGTCAAGGTCGAACCTCCCATTCTAAATCCTAATCGTTAATTGCAACTCAGTCTGTAAGCTACGCGGTTAGCATTCTCCACATTCCTCCTGGGCATCTTTCCTATCTTTCATGCCTCCGAAGGAATGTGCAATAGGTTGTTGTGATCATAAAATTTGGCCGTGGTTTGATATCATCTCTATAACCTGGGGAACCATAACTTATTTCAAGAATAGATGCATGCGATTAGTGCATGCTCATGGCACATATTCAATACGAAAGACAAGAACCCATATAAAATGCAACAAGTAATTCAACAAAATTCCTGAGGAAACCAAATTCCATATTCAAGATCGATGCAATGCACACAATATCACATAGTCCCTATGCCGTTCGACTTAGACTGACTCCGACACGACTCAAGAACACCGGTTTTGCAACCGGGCTCTGATACCACTTAAGGATGTAGCACCCCGCACGTGAGGCACCACATCCCCCGCACTACGGCTCAACACGAGTAACGAAACAGTAAACCCGCACCCGTATCAAACCATAGCGAACGGGAGACAAACATAAAAATCTTCCTAAGCCAGGCGGAGCTAGACAACGGTTACCAATCCACAAAATATAATGCAGAAAAGCCAAAGTTCAATCATACCAATCATAATCGGAATTTGGGCTCTTCAGGCCTCTTTTAAAGAATAACAAACCCCGGTAATACAATTCAATAACAATTACATAATTATTCAAGTTCATGGTATAAAAGAACAAATCATACCTAATCCCACTACATAAATGAGTGCAGAAACTCTCCTAACCTAACCCGACTCACTCAAAACTTCAAACACCTCCGCCTAGCCCGAGACTCCAAAGATCAACCCTGCACACTAAAAGAGTGGGGAGGGAGAGGGGTCAGTCTCTAGAAGACTGAGTGAGCAGGAGCGATACATAAATATAAAAACATGCACATGCAAGTCGTAAATCCCGAGCAAGGGTTTTGTTTACAATTAGTTCCCTAAAAGGGCAAGAGAATAATTAATCAATGCTCGGATTTTATGACTAATTCATATTAAATTCATTACATTCATAAATCATACATAAATATAAGGCTCGGCGAGTGAGCGTGCACAACCTCCATCCAAACTCCGACCGTGTACGACAAATATCCATAATATAGTTTAAATAGGTGATCATGCAATACGTCATAATACACACAGACCATAATTCACATCATAAACATATTCGTTTGGGCGATCCGGATCCCGGCATTCCCGCACGGTGCATAATCATATCATAACCAACCTTCTTCCTCCGGGTTGGTGGTGGGTTTGCAAGACCCGACCACCTCTGTCTTTGACCAAAAGGGGTTACATGACTCCCCAGATGGCACTCAGCTCCCTTTCCCCGCCAATCTCCTGACGAGGTCCAGTACCGCTGTTTAATAGTGGGACTAGTATATGGGATCCCCGTCAGCCCTTGCTTCCTCGGTTAGCCACATATACTAAGTCCCGGGGACCGTGAACATAACAGCTTAGCATAATCTCGCCAAAACGTATCCATACATACATATAATACATACTATAAGAAATCATACCTTACCGTGTAACTCGGCATATGCTATATACGTACCTCTCCATGTCATCCTAATCCATAGCTAGCATGAAGACACACGGTTTGGAGCATAGCCTCATTACAAAACCATTTTTAAGCTTATATACGCTCATACGTATAATTCAGAAGAATTTACTCGATAACTTCATTTGAAAACTATATATATATAATTATAAGGGTTTTTTTGGCCAAAGCTTTTCACATAAGGGGTTGTAGGGTTTGTTACATAGCTAAAACGAAAACCACCCTCACCTGAACCGTGACGATACAAGGGTACGAATACCAAGTGCCTGAACGATCAAAAGCTCTCCACCCTGGAGATAAACTGTACAAAAGACCACAAGACGTGTTCGTGAGACTCAAGACTCTAATGAACCATATATGACGCACGACCATGAAGTGAATATGATATGAATGCATAAATGATCATATTATATCAATAAAATGTTCATGTGCACGATTAAGAAATTTAAAACATATAATCAACTCATTCATTCATACGTTTCGTTCAATTTCATAAGTTCATAAATTCATATAAATTTCATAAATTCATAACATTCATAATATTCATAAATTCATAAATTCATAATTCATAATGCTTAATATTCAAATTCATATTTAGGATTAAAATAAATAATTGGAACGTTCAATCAATAGTCGGTAGAATAATTACGCGAAATAGAATTCAATTAATTTCAATAATTAGATTAAATCAAATAATAATTGAAATATATAATAAATATATATAATATATAATATATATATAATATACAATATATAATATATATACATATATTCACGTACACTTACACACACACACCCATGCATGCACAATATATATATTATAAACTAAATACAACCATGCATGCATTATAACACAACACACACCTCATATATATATATATACATAATTACGTACACACACACAACATGCATGCACATAAACACAAATATATATATATTATATATGATATACACTTGCATGCACAATACAAACACAAACAACACCATTCCCATGCATGCAAGAACCAAAACAGCAGCAGCAACACACATTCACGCAGGCAAAGGATCAACAACAGCAGCAGCAAAACTCAAGGAAGACGCAGGAAAAGAACTCAAGCAAAACGGGGTGACACGGGGGTGTCACCCACAAAGCTTATACCGAGACACCCCCGTGTCTCGGTACAGCAAGTCCGGACCATTCTGCACCCCCGTTCCTCGCTGGAACGAGGAGAATTGACACGCCCGTGACAGCAGCAGCAGCAGCCCAGTTTCGACAGCAAAAACGCAGAAAACAGAGCAAGGAAAAGGCAGGCATATACGAGCAAAATAGGCAACAATACAAGGCACAAATTGCTGCAACAATTCAACCATAATACATGCTAAAAAGCCATGAAAGATGACAGCAATAAGGAGAAGGAAATTACAGCAAAAATGACAGCAACTCTCTGCGTGAAAACAGGGCAAAACGAGAAGAAAAACAGGGCATGCTTGCGTTCAATAAATCCGATTCATTTCAGGTCCATAAGTCCATCAAATATGCAGCAAAACATCATATATTCAACATATAATTCAGTCCCAAACGTGATCAACAAAGAAGAGAAGACATACGTGACCTTCAAGTGAGATTTCCGAAAATTGTCATAAATGATATGTCATAATTTCCTCAACAACCACGAAATCAATGATCATAAATGAGATGAGGATGTCAAAACAATCATTCTCATGCTTGGAATCGATCAAAACCGTTAAGAATCAAAGAAGATCATAAATTGGCTCAAAACCTCCATTTTCGGGAAAATGGGCAGAAATGAATGAAACCATGTGCAAAATCTTGAATGAAAAGATGAAAATGAACAGAATTAATCATATAATACAACCCTTAACTTACCTTGATGATTGGTTGAAGTTTGGATGAGATTTGAGCTCCAAAATCTCTATGGTTTGAAGGGTTACGGGTCTGGGATTCAGAACAGAAACTTTGGCTCAGTTTTGGGGCTTGTGAGAGGATTATCTTGGTTAGGGCTTGTTATGTCATGGTAAAGGGTTGAGTTAGGGTTTCAAAGAATCAAACTATAGTTAATTTGGTTATGGTTTAGCCAAGATATAGTTGAATTAGTGTAACAAGGTCATGTTGGTCGCCGATTCGTTTTTCGGTTGAAATTCGAAGGTTCAAACGACTTAGGAAAAATGTAAGGCTAGGTTTACTAAACTCGAACCTTCGTTACGAGTTCAGCGGATTTGACGAAACTCGAATCCGAGTTCCCGAGCTCAAGATATTAAATTCGGAACCAAGGGTACGCTAAGTGCTCGTTAGCTCCCGTTTTGGTTCCTCAATTAAAATTAAATTCGTTAACCTATCAAATGAATTCAAAAACATAAATTTAGTATAAAATCATGTTCATAACACATATATGTACAACATATTACAAAATCGTGGCAATTTGATATCATTTCATAAGAGAACGAAACACAAAATGAATAACATTCACATTTTATGAAATTCATGCAAAAATTATAAACTCCATGCACATATAAAATTCCCATGCAAATGAATATGATTTCATGCATAAATATATTTTTCAACGTATAAACATATATATATATATATATATATATATAGTTTATAAACATGCATGCAAAATAATTTGTAAATATAATATGCATGCATTAATATATTCATGCATACGTACCTCACAACATATATACATATATATTACATAACTATATTTAATATTAGTATTGTTAAAATAAAATAATTAACATTAATCATTAAATTAACAATAATTAAAGAAATATATATATATACTTAATATACGAAATATTTGAAATAATATTGAATTAAAATAAAATTATAACGATTCATAATAAAATTAAATATAAAACACGTAAAAACAATTAATCACATAATTAAATAATTAAATTGCGCAATTTAGAAGCAAATAAAGCATATTAATAAAATTGAAAAACCGGGGCGTTACATGCGCGACCCTAACCATCCAGATAGTCGAGGGGAGTGCAAGCTACTCCAAATCCTCAGGATCTCCATCACTCACCAAACCTCCTGGTGAGATCAGGGGTAATCCAAATCAAACTGTGGAGATGTGTACAAGGGTCATAACCGGTGACCCCATGGCCGTCCCGGGTCTCCCTTACCCACATCTCTGGGGCCTAACATTACCGTTACATTACATTACTATTACATTACATTCTTAACCCACTACTTATCATTAACAAACTAATCAACCTTACCTTGCAACAACTATGCTATACATACCTCTCCGTGCCAAATCCATAGCTTATAGCTCCCAGCTAATCAGAGGCGCACGGTTTGAAGCATAGTTTAGTGTTGCAAATAGAACGTATCATAATAAATCAAAACAAGTGTACATAGGCTTGTACATAGCATATCATACTTAGAATTACTTAGCTAAGTTATAAATTACGTATCTTGCACATATTTACTTATATATAAGGTTATAGTTCGCATGCATAGAAAACAAGCAGATTTCATAGGGTTTAACTAAAACCTAATCTCACCTGCTACCAAACAAAGCTGAAGACACTGCAAATAGTCCACCCCGGAACCTGCACGACTACAAGTCACCACCCCTGCTGTACCTGTACCAGCTGAACACACAAAACACAATACAAAACTCAGACTAGGACTCAGACAACCACACAGAGACGTACGGCACATGCTCAAACACTTAAGAAATGCAATAACGTAAACAGGGTTCAAATTCATATCAATTATATGAAAAAGAAAACATTAGGACATGTTCATGAATGCACAAAACGAAATTCATATGATGCACATTTACAAAGGAACAAATTAAATTCACATATCACATTTCATACAAAAAGCACGTATTACAAGACCAAATAAATCATATTATAGCATGTTACTGTTGGAAAACACGAATCAGAAAGCAGCGGAATTTAAAAATTTTTTCCAACAAAAGGATCTTGAACTCGCAATCGTGTATCCAAATTCGTAAAGATAGAAAACTTACTTTTCTTTTATTCTTTCTTGAAGCGTTTCAAGCCACCCAAGAATGCTCTTCTCGCGGCTTGACAACCCGTCCCTCGAAAGTCTCTTTCTACTTCAGAATCCATTGTCGGGATAGCAATCCACACCAACCTAGATTCAATTCATGTTAGAGATATTCTTAACAATATAACATAAAGAAAGAAACATGAAACGAGAAAAGCAGGATTGAAACTCCCTTCGAAAACCAGTTTTGCGAAAGTAGAAAACTGCCAGTCACAAAACCCTCGTGAAAAAATTCATCCTTCAGGATATGGACGAACGGTTTTCGCCATCTTCTTTGGTTCGATTTTTTCATTCGCTTCACGTCGGGTTCAGAATCATTACATCACCCCTTCTGATCGTTTTGCTTGATCCCCACTTTTTGGTAAAGCTCGAATATTCAAAACTTCTAACTTGAAGCTCTCTAGAGATAGTCCACCAACTTGGCTACAATCTAACTAGTAAGGATGCTAGTTCTCTAGTTAGTGTTTAGGCTTAACCTAGGGTTTCGTTTATCTTGGAGAAAGGATGGTGTTCAACACATGAACCAAAAGAATTTCATTAGCTCTAAAGGGGAGCATGAGCTCCCCTATATATAGGCAAATGGGAGGGACGCCGAACCTAGTCCTTGTTGGGCAAGGATTTGGTCCCTCTCTCTCCTATTTACTTGATCATCAAGTATTTTCCAACTTTGACTTTAAATTCTAATTCAAATCAACTTTCAAGAGAGCTAAAAATATCCAAACTATTTTTGGATAATTTTATACTTTATTTATTTAAAATAAATAACTTATTTTATCTAATTAATTAATTCATAATTAATTAACTAGATTATTTTCTCCAAAATAAGACTTTCTTTTTAATTCAAAATTAAACCAAAGTCTATTAAATAATTAACAAATTAATTATTTAATATATTATTAAACAATCACGTGTGGCACACGTGTCACAATGACACGTGTCCAGTCACGTGACCCATACGTGTGGTTTCACACGTGTGGAACCCTCTAGGCTTGATTAACTCGTTTAATCATTTTAAAGCCTCAACTCATGTAACCAAGTTGTGGTGTGTGACCCTCTAGGTTCTCAATTCAATTAGCAGTGGCCCTAATTAATTAATTCACTAATTAATTAATGAGTCCACAGATTAAACGACCATAGTCTAGCAACAGGTGTTTAACCCCTAGCTGAATTGGAATATTCGGATTCGACAGAACCTTTAAGTCATTGATTCATGTGAGATACAATCCTCCTACTTACTATCTCTCAACCAAGATCTAGGGCAAGGGAATAATCAGAACCCTAATAATCCGGTCTTAAAGCTAAGTGCATTTCATATCCATTTGATCTCAATCCAAGAAACCCTTTTCTTGATGTCTTGATCTACTGCCTTGGACAAGGACTCCATATGGCATATGAATGACTTACACAATAAGAGATCACCTTGCATATGCAAGTGTAGGTCCTTTCTTGATTCTCATTCACTTTCATGAATCACTTGTGCAGCCCCAGCATAAGCCTTGAATCAGTTGACTAAGGCGACACCCTTTAAAGCTTATACCAAAGACTACAGAGTTAATTCATAAAGTGACAAGGAACCTCAAGTCTAAGGATCAATTAATCACATCAATGACTCGTGAGATATTTCCTAATCTGGAAGTTTCCATTTCCTGAAATAGAAACTTCCTTTCCCATTTAGGAATGTTCTCACACGGGGCACCTCAGTGAACTTACTTATTAAAGTAAGCACCCTCATGTATCACGCACGTATCAAGTATACACTTTGCACCTCCATGAAACAAGGTGGTCCTTCTTAAGGGCGTGATCCCACAAGCAAGCCTTAGAGGAGTCAGGTTGACACTCCCACTGTCTGTAGGACTCATCGGCTTGGAGTATTTTACTAATCATGACTTATGTGATATAGGGCTCGTTTCATGAACCATTTCACCTAAATGGTAGATTCCTAAAGTCATCAGGATTAGGGGAGTTCTCATACATGCACACATAATGGAAACACTCAAAACACGTATTGGCATATAAAGAAGTGTTTGCCTATGATCAATCGTATATTATTCAAAGATTGTCTGTGATACAAGAAAAGTCCCAAAGCAGATTACGTCGAATCGGCTTTCTAGGGCACTATTCCTAACAATCTCCCACTTGCCCGTAAAAGCCATTTAGGTACTCTAAGTCCCATCTTCTCAAGATGCACTTAGAGACCCTATTGACTTTGGGCGTTTCCAAAGTGGATCTGCTATATTCTCTGCTGATGTGACCCTCTTGTTTACACATCTCTTAGGAAACACCTTTTCCTTATAAAGTGATTCGTAATCACGTGTTCAGTCTCTTGGTGAGGTCTTGGTTCTCTTACTTGAGCAACCATCCTTTTTATCATACAATATGATCAAGGAGTTGTTTTCATGCTAGGAACTACATCTAACAAGTTAGATGGAGTTTCTTACCCAAACACTTAACTTAGTGTTATATAATACGACTAAGTTCTCAACTACGATAGTTGAGTTTTGCAATGTCCGTCCTTGGAACCCCTTTCCAACACATTGCATTACCATTCTGGTAGAAGTTGTATCCTTTCAATGATTTCATAATCATCTATGTTTGAAGAACGGTTACATCAAATATCCTTCTAACAATAAGATCTGTTGGGCTCTGTAAACTAATACATATCCTCATTTCTTCTCAAGTACTCTGAGGACATCCTTTACAGAGATCTAATGACCTTCTCTGAGGTCATATTAGATTCGGCCTACTACGCTTAGTGTTGCGCCATATCTAATTTAGTACATAACTTTTCATACATTATGCACCCTTTCACTTAAAGGGATTTTGGACATTTTAACTTTCTCAAAGTTATCTTAGGACACATACTCTTCAAAAGAGATGTTCCATTGTCCATACTAAACTCCTTTTAGTACCGTGGTTATGTACTCATTTTGTGATAATCCTTTTATTCTCTTAAATCTATCTTCTATAGATCTGAATGTCGAGAATATAGGATAATCACTAAGATCTTTCATGTCAAATTGTTTCTTAAACAAGAATTGGTAACTTTCACGTCGTCCTTGACATTCCTAATGAGAAGGATGTCGTTTTCTAAAGAACCAAAAATTGACTCTTACATCACTAACTTTCTTATGTACACTTTGAGACTTATTCGACTTCCATCTGTGTCAAACGATTTGACTATCCTATGGAATCGAATTGTCTAATCCCAGAAGCCTTTATCAATCCACAGATTGACTTTAGGGATTTGCATACCTTATGCATACTCCCACTGAATATGAGATTTATAGAAATACCTTATTTCAGTCTCTTTCAATCTCATATTGAACAAGATAGTTCTCATATTCATTTATCATATCTCATAGTCAGACTATGAGGATATGGTAAACACAACCCAAATGGACTTTTGCATTTCAACCGTCAAGAAGGTTGTAATGCTTTCCATTTACTCGAAGCTCTAGGAGCTTGATCCTATCAGGTGGATCAACCAAGGTCAAAACTCGGTGTAAGTATATGGAATCCATATTGGATTTCAAGGCTTGCTTACACTACTCAGATTCCAAATCTGACAGGGCCTCCTCTTCAAGTAATTCCTTGGCTATCTAGGAACGCGTTCTAAACGCATCTTAAGAGAAGGGTTTCACACGTGTACATACTCTAAAATTTGGCTAAGTTTTATCAGATGGGCTCGTTTCTTCTATATGTGGCATGAATATTTTTCCTCAAATTTCTTTGAGGTCTGCTTGCTTGCCTTTCTTCTTCTATAGGAACGATTCCTTAAGAAAGGTACATTCCTTTGAGACAAACAACCTTTGTACAAGGGAATCGCAAAACTGATATCCAATATCATTGTATAAACTTGAACTCATTTCAAGCTTATCTCCCACTATCCTCTTCAAGTAAGAGGATTCCATTGAATTCTTGGATAAGAATAATTAGGGAATTTAGTATGCCACTTTGCATAGTGCAACTGAAGGACTGATTTTGGAAGGTACTAAATTCAAAATCTCTAACTTCATATTCTAGGAGTTTATTCCTAGAATGATTATAAGTCAGTAAAGCTTGCTATGGAATGGACCATATCCTATAAGGTTTCATTCCCTCATTCAGAAACACTATGGTGTTCTCGAATTAGTTTACTGAGAGATAATCCTATTATCTCTAAGATGAGTAAGGAATTAGTTGCTAAGATATTGGCTATCTCGATCATATCGATTTACCTATAACTTATGACTACTTCGGTTCCTAACCTCCTTTCGAAATTCTAAGAATTTCATATAAGTTTCGAATTTGTACTTTAACAAGTACATTCATTCATAATGATTAAACTGACGATTGTATCTAGTGCTTACATTAAGCATCTTACACTCATCAGCATGGATCGAAATCCACTATAATTTTGGAACGTTTCACGTTTCTTATAAACGGGATTCAGGAACGCTTCCCTCATGACAGGATTCACAGGAAGTCAACACTATAGGTTCATTTTCATAGAATGATCCTAAGGTGTCTGACTTGCTAATCCTTTTATATCTCAACGTTCCAAAGTAATTCGAAGCTTTGTCATCTCACTTACTTTTGTTATCTCGTTGTATGTTCAGAACATTAATGCCTTGAGTCTTTGCACAACGGCTTATGCAGAATTGACTTAAGACTAGTAAATTCTATTCCTAGTAGAATTACTAAACGAGGTAACATTTCAAAGTACTCATACTCTTTGCAGTTCCCTTTCAAAGTCCTTATTTGCTACCATAGAAGCAAACGTCCTATTTGATCTACCCCTTACATGCCCCTCCATTGGGCTCTTAAGGGTTTCTTCTTCTTTAGGCCTTCAAGCCTTTAACTTAGGGAGTTTTAGAAGAAGAATTAACCATCTCAACCTTTTATTCCTTCTTAAGGATGCTCTCAACCATTATCAACTTAAATGATTAACTATGCTACATTAGCATCATTCTAGTTGAGCATAAAGGGTTTGATTGATAGTCGAAGCAATGTAAGCAATCAGTGCATTGAGAACTCTTTTCTCAGTTGATGACCGAGACCATAAGATCTTCAAATAAGATCTTTAGACCTTGTTCGTGTGCACTTGTTTCCTCATTTGGAATATTGAATAATTCCATAATGTTATACCTTGTAACGTTTGTATGAGGTGGTTCAATTGCTTTTAAGTGGCTTGGAAAAATTCATTCACCTCAGATTGCTTCTCTTTTGGCCCGGGTCGACTTTTCACAATTGAAAACTTCGCCCTTTAGAGAACGCCTATCTCTAGTCGGGTTCTAAAATGGATTTTAGGATCCGAAGCCATTTAGAGTTAGTCAGGACTTAGTCAACTTATTTGACTTAAGGATGGATACGAATGGGTTTGCATTTCATATTGTAGAGAATCACAGAACTACAACCTAAATGCTAAGCAGAGAAAATGTGGGCATGCTGAATTATAACGATATACAAAAGATAAGGTCTTTAATCTAATGTAGCTCCCACTGTTTTTCAAAGATCTATAATTCCCAAAGATCTAAGAGGAACACGTTTCCCAATGGGTACTAAGATCCTAAGCATTTTACCTCGAACCCACGACTCGCGGACATTCTAAGCAAAATCCTAGGTAGGTTCAACTTACCAATTCAAACACCTTTAGAACTCTTAGTAATTGTTTTTGCATCACCTACCTTTCAATATGGACCCACGACTCGTGCGACATCCATATTTACTTAGGCGTTTAAGCTAGACCCATCAATCATAAGATCATGATCAAAACTTAGTTCGAACGACCCACGACTCGCGGACATCGCCCTTGCCAAAATTAACCAAGAAATATTGATCATTTAAAATGATCAATTAGGTAACTAAGAACTAATAAGCTCCACTAGCTATCCCACGACTCGAAGACAATAACTAGCTTTACTTACTAAACTTAAAACCTATTGATGGAATGCTAGGAATTTAATTCAAAATTTGCATCTCGAATTAAATACCTATTATTCGAAATGAGCTTAATATTTAATGGGAATTTTCGAATCAACCGAAGAGTTGTTCGGTTCGACCTCACCAACATATATGTTATCCAATTTTATTAGTCTTGATTAATGCAAGTACACTTAAATGCATTTCAAACAAGCACATAAACAGATAACATGTCCTAGCATGATACTAACATGTAATGATCATGGGTTCTACCTATCTTATGCGTGATATGTGGGAGCCAATCCACAATCACAAGTTCTAACATACATGCCACATAAACAGTTTAAATCACATAAGGGAAAGCGGTAACAAAATACGAGCCCTATCTCTATTACATTTAACAATTGAGATTCCCCTCCCTAACATTTTGAGGGGTCTTCACTTATGGCCTCCTTGTTACTTGAATGTGGTCCATCTTACTCCATGGGTGCATAGTCTCCAAAATGAAAATAAAACCTCACCACCTATCTCTACTCTCAAATTACAATAAAAAGAAAAAGACATAAAGTAATAAGGCTCAATCGTCATATTGGCCTTAGACAATTACACGGGGCATACCCCGGCCTCAAAAACAGTAATATGGAAAGCCACATAATAAATCACATAACAGTACGCACATAAGTGAGGCTCCAACCTCAATTGAAAAACGCAACTATAGGTCTCTAACCCCAATTTAAACCATCCATGTGCATAAATTAAAACCATATATAGATCTAAACCCATGATCACCTAACATGCTTTAGCGAGAATTTAAATTTAGCCAATAAATTAAAATTCTCGTTTCAAGTCCTAATGACTTAAAACACGACTTGATGCGAGTCTTATTTTTAAAAGTTTTCAATAAATCCTAAATTACAAAAACAAATAAAATTCCAATTAATTTTTGAAAATTAATAATTTTACCAAAGATTGTATTTTCCCAAAATATAAACAGTTTCAATTTCTCAAAAATTCCAATTTTAAGTTTTATTCAAAAATTAAAAATAAATATTCAAAAATAAAATTTTTAAAATTAAAATAAAAATTGGGACTGGATTGCACGAAACACGAAAAAGCCGGATCACGAAAACGGGGCCCGTACGTGAAAAAGGGTCACGCAGTTGCAAGCGGGCGGGCGTGCGCGGCCAAGGCCGCGCTAGTGCGCGCACTGCGCGCGCATGTTTGCGCGCCTGCTGGGCGTGTCCCTTCCGGGCGTGTGCGGGCGGGCTGGGCGACTGATCCCGCACGCCTTGCGGGATCGTTGCCCAGCCTGGGCGGGACGGCGTCGGCAGTCCTGGGCGGGGCGCCTAGGCGCTCCCGAAACACCTCCCGCGCGGTTGCGGGAGGGAGTAGGCGCACGGCCTGCGCGCGCCTAGGACAAGCGGGCGGTGCTGCGCGAAGCCCGCGGGCGCGACTCCTTCGCGTGCGGGGTTTCGCGTGTTCGTCGTATTACGTATTTTCGTTTCGTGTTTTCGTTCAAAAGCAAAACCAATCCAAGAAATCCAAAAACAGTTTATACAGTTTCAAATCAAAAATAGTTTTCAAAAATTAAATTTTGCAAAAACCAATTTTCAGAAACTTTCAGGAAAAAATACAGTTTCGTAATTCAGGCTTTCTAAAACAATTACAAATACTCAATCGCATCAAGCCTAAGAATTTCTACCAAATTCAGAATAATTGAGACGAATCAGAAACACGATTAACGAGGTGGCTCTGATACCACTTGTTGGAAAACACGAATCAGAAAGCAGTGGAATTTAAAATTTTTTCCAACAAAAGGATCTTGAACTCGCAATCGTGTATCCAAATTCGTAAAGATAGAAAACTTACTTTTCTTTTATTCTTTCTTGAAGCGTTTCAAGCCACCCAAGAACGCTCTTCTCGCGGCTTGACAACCCGTCCCTCGAAAGTCTCTTTCTACTTCAGAATCCATTGTCGGGATAGCAATCCACACCAACCTAGATTCAATTCATGTTAGAGATGTTCTTAACAATATAACATAAAGAAAGAAACATGAAACGAGAAAAGCAGGATTGAAACTCCCTTCGAAAACCAGTTTTGCGAAAGTAGAAAACTACCAGTCACAAAACCCTCGTGAAAAAATTCATCCTTCAGGATATGGACGAACGGTTTTCGCCATCTTCTTTGGTTCGATTTTTTCATTCGCTTCACGTCGGGTTCAGAATCGTTACATCATCCCTTCTGATCATTTTGCTTGATCCCCACTTTTTGGTAAAGCTCGAATCTTCAAAACTTCTAACTTGAAGCTCTCTAGAGATAGTCCACCAACTTGGCTACAATCTAACTAGTAAGGATGCTAGTTCTCTAGTTAGTGTTTAGGCTTAACCTAGGGTTTCGTTTATCTTGGAGAAAGGATGGTGTTCAACACATGAACCAAAAGAATTTCATTAGCTCTAAAGGGGAGCATGAGCTCCCCTATATATAGGCAAAGGGGAGGGACGCCGAACCTAGTCCTTGTTGGGCAAGGATTTGGTCCCTCTCTCTCCTATTTACTTGATCATCAAGTATTTTCCAACTTTGACTTTAAATTCTAATTCAAATCAACTTTCAAGAGAGCTAAAAATATCCAAACTATTTTTGGATAATTTTATACTTTATTTATTTAAAATAAATAACTTATTTTATCTAATTAATTAATTCATAATTAATTAACTAGATTATTTTCTCCAAAATAAGACTTTCTTTTTAATTCAAAATTAAACCAAAGTCTATTAAATAATTAACAAATTAATTATTTAATATATTATTAAACAATCACGTGTGGCACACGTGTCACAATGACACATGTCCAGTCACGTGACCCACACGTGTGGTTTCACACGTGTGGAACCCTCTAGGCTTGATTAACTCGTTTAATCATTTTAAAGCCTCAACTCATGTAATCAAGTTGTTGTGTGTGACCCTCTAGGTTCTCAATTCAATTAGCAGTGACCCTAACTAATTAATTCACTAATTAATTAATCAGTCCACAGATTAAACGACCATAGTCTAGCAACAGGTGTTTAACCCCTAGCTGAATTGGAATATTCGGATTCGACAGAACCTTTAAGTCATTGATTCGTGTGAGATACAATCCTCCTACTTACTATCTCTCAACCAAGATCTAGGGCAAGGGAATAATCAGAACCCTAATAATCCGGTCTTAAAGCTAAGTGCATTTCACATCCTTTTGATCTCAATCCAAGAAATCCTTTTCTTGATGTCTTGATCTACTGCCTTGGCTAAGGACTCCATATGGCATATGAATGACTTACACAATAAGAGATCACCTTGCATATGCAAGTGTAGGTCCTTTCTTGATTCTCATTCACTTTCATGAATCACTTGTGCAGCCCCAGCATAAGCCTTGAATCAATTGTCTAAGGCGACACCCTTTAAAGCTTATACCAAAGACTACAGAGTTAATTCATAAAGTGACAAGGAACCTCAAGTCTAAGGATCAATTAATCACATCAATGACTCGTGAGATATTTCCTAATCTGGAAGTTTCCATTTCCTGAAACAGAAACTTCCTTTCCCATTTAGGAATGTTCTCACACGGGGCACCTCAGTGAACTTACTTATTAAAGTAAGCACCCTCATGTATCACGCACGTATCAACTATACACTTTGCACCTCCATGAAACAAGGTGGTCCTTCTTAAGGGCGTGATCCCACAAGCAAGCCTTAGAGGAGTCAGGTTGACACTCCCACTGTCTGTAGGACTCATCGGCTTGGAGTATTTTACTAATCATGACTTATGTGATATAGGGCTCGTTTCATGAACCATTTCACCTAAATGGTAGAGTCCTAAAGTCATCAGGATTAGGGGAGTTCTCATACATGCACACGTAATGGAAACACTCAAAACACGTATTGGCATATAAAGAAGTGTTTGCCTATGATCAATTGTATATTATTCAAAGATTGTCTGTGATACAAGAAAAGTCCCAAAGCAGATTACGTCGAACCGGCTTTCTAGGGCACTATTCCTAACAGTTACAAATTTGATTTAATTCACAAAGTCACAGGTTAAATTTTAACTAAGTCATGGAACACACAAACGAAGGATAAGTAAGGTATTTAACCATTCAAGATTTCATATAATTCATATAACACATAACCAATTCATATATCATATAATAGATTAAATTCCAATTTACGTGATTAAATCTTAATTGTATTGTTCCAAGTTTAGTTATCTAAGGCATACTAATTTCTCTTAATCGAAAACGTGGCTAGCACATTTATTTATCAATTGATAAGGTCTAATTAATTCAAATCATATAAATGTACATATTTAGGAAAATTACACAAACACCCCTTAAGCTAAACAATTAATTTCAAATATTCAAACTACACGAAATAATTCACAACAAACATGATATTAGGAACATTTCAATTTTATATAGATGAAAACATAACATGCTCGTTCTTCCCAATTATCAATCAAGTTTATTTAATTACATAGGAAATTAGTTTTTCTAAATATTACACTATCACCCCTTCATATTTAAACAAGTTGCACAAATTCAACAAATTGGGATTCAAATTGCAAATTACAACGTCCATACATATCATATTTCATACAATACATGATTTCGTATACATTGGAGTACATTTCCATCGAGAAATCAAACAATTAGCAATTAAATTACATTCAAGTAGTTAAATCAAATAATCGCAATTACATAAAATAATTCAAAACAAATAAACCGAGCGTCAGATTAACGAATGAAAAATGATGTTAGACTCACCACGACGGGGTGGACAAAATGTCCGAAGGTCGTCGGAGCACCGCCGTAGGAGCTGCCGGAACATTGGCCGGCCGCCATCGGAACGTGCCGAAAAAATCCCAAAAATTCACCTGTACAAGAACTCCTCGTGCTTGTTCCAAATACTCGAGCAATTTCTGGAAAATCCAAGCCAGTCTTTTCCAATTTCAGATCTAAGAACACGAAAACCCCTAAATCTTCAAATCCAAATTACTTCCAAACCGGTGAACGAAAATGAGATCCGTAAAAGGCATTGTATTACCCGTGATGAGCTCTTCGAAACCCATATAGTGGTCGCTCGAAAAAAAACCCCGAAGCTAACCTCTGTCGTTGAACCGCCACGAAGCCACTGCCGTTTCGCCACCTATACCACGAATTGAGCCAAACTGAGGCCGAAAATTGAATCAGGAGGGTCGAAAAGGGTAAGAACCACCCCCCAGCTGTCGAAATGGCCGCTGGAACATGGCGGAAAGTGGTGTACAGTAACGCGCCACCACTACGCGAAGCTCAAGCGGCTCGTGTACCGCCGTCGCCGCCTCTCTGGCTACACCGCCAACGCCGTTGGAACCGTAGGGCTGAGCCGCTCCGGGCCCGATCAGCTCCCGCTCAATCCCGTCACCGGAGACCGTCGTACGCCACCCTGAAAGTGGCGGCCCAAATCTGGCCACCTGCAACTTGCCATAACCCCGCCACCATTGGGTTATAGGTCACGATTTTGGTATCATCATGTCGGGCTCGTCGAGCTGATCAACTTTGACTATTCACATGTCGAATTCCATCGAGAAACGAGCAAGTTAGGGACGACTGTGTGTTTTAGGTGTGGTGTGTACGAAAATGCCACGAGATGAGAGAGAGAGATTGCGGGAGAGAGAGCCGAGGTCTGACACATTTAACGAGGATCTGAGTATTTATCCCGGGTCCTCAACGCACGGAAACGGCCGGAAAGAAGGGTTAACGACGTCAGAATTGGGCAAACTTAGAGTCTACGGACTCGTTTCGATACCCCGAACGCGATAAAGGGGTCAAAGAGGTCAAAATCTCAAACGAACGAGTAGTGACCGAAAAACCCTAAAAAGAGAAAATTACAAACAAGCCCCTAAACTCTTAAAGAGTTCAAAATAGGGCCACGTAAAACACAAAATCACACAATTAAACACATAAGAAAGTTGAAACGCAGCGTACCTTGTACATCGGATGAGCCGGATGTTACAGAAAACAGGTTTGAATTGACTTGCGATGGCCTGATCACCCTTAGCATGTTTTATATTTGCCTATAGATCGAGAGATTGATTGTAATTTATATTATTTTCATAACTTGTAAGTTGTAGAATACAAAGAGATTTGGTTCTAGCTTATACAACAGTAATCTTATTCCATGCCGAGCCGCTAGAATATTGAATTGCACTAGTCTTGTTCCTATGGTTTAATTAACTATTGGTGATTGCGAGAGCAACATTGAACACTAATTAAGCACTTGGCTACACCTTGGGAGAGGGTATGTAACAGCCCTACTCAGGGCCAAGTTGAGAAAGGTAAGTAAAGGGCAACTCAGGAAGCATTTATAACCTCGATCCCTACTAACTCACTTCATGATTGCATTTTATGTGATTTATGTGTTTTTATGTGTTACATTTTACTAAATGTTCATAGATTTAATTCTTTTAATTCGTGCCTTGAAACTCTTTTCATAAAATCCTAGAATTCTAGTAATCATTCCTTTGTAGCACCTAAAAACCCCTCATATGCTTCAAAACCCATTCCTACAGTTTTAGGTTGGAAATTACGAAAATACCCCTACAGCTCAAAAATATTCCTACATCTCCCGAAACACTTTCATTACCCAATATTTTAACCAAAATAATCCTCACATTATTTCGAGGATCGTGATACTCTCCTTAAACCATAATTCCTATCCTAACTCCCGTAGTATCAAAAACCGGCGAAAACCCTAGCTTATGATTCGATCATCAATAAATCCTTATTCATCTACCTTTTGATATTCAAAATTATAACCAAAACGACCCTCAAAATATTTCATGAATTTTCACGCATTTACCAAAAACTCGATTTCACCCATAGCATATTTATAAATATTTTCCTATTTAAAAATCATCGTTTTATTTTAAAATAATTAGCTTTTATTCAATAGTCGAAATTATACTTAAAACGATCCTTCAATTTTTCTCTACAATATAGTGATTTTTCCAAACTTTAAACTTTATCATGCCTTCGTTTATATAATTTTTCCTATGATTTTCATCATCTTCAATGTTCATAATTTATAAACAAAAACTCCAAATATTTCATGTTTATAACTAAAACGAAGTTCATTTTTCACTCATTCTTCCATTAATTCAGTACATCAAAATTTTACCTCTCGACTCTTGAATAAATTTATATTATTTTTACATTTATTTTTTATTCCAAATGACATCATCCATGACCTCATGCTCTTCTAGAATAATTGAACAAATGAGCATAATTTCTCCACATTTCTTAGTTATTAACCTAGCATTTGTTCAAATTATAATTAAACCACATCTTCAATTTAATTACCAAGCATTTGTTGAAACCTTAGGCAACCACATCTCCCTTAAACTCTCACTTATTGCTTAGAAACACCTCATGACTACCTATAAATACCCCCCTTAAGCCTCATTTATACCTCACATTCAACACACAAAAATCACTCTCTCCCTCCCCCCATTCTCACGCCACTCTCCCTCTTCTCTCTTTAAGGTATGTTTTCTTCTATTATCTCATGTTTTATATAATGTTCTTAGTATAGAAATAATAGTAGCATGCCTAGGATTAATTAAATAATGCTTTAGGAATTTATTTTATGAAATATGTGCATAGTTGATAGTTTAAATATAATGTGAGCACATTATGAAATTTTATTTAATTATATGCATGAATTATGATATGATATAATGTGATTATGTATTTAAATCTTGTTCATGCTTAGAGAATTTATTTAGAATTATTTTTCATAGAAAGTTCATATATTTTGCTATATTATACTTTAATCTTATGTTATGAATATGAATATGATAGAACATGTTACACACCCTCTTTGAATATTCAAATAAGCTCAAGAACATGTTCATAATGTTCTTGAATATGTGTGTGTGCATGTGTGTGCCGTGATCAATGTGTTTGTGTATGAATTTGATTTTGTGTTATAAAGTGTTTAATTCACATGAAATTGAATAGTAAATGTTTTTAATAGTAATTTTGACTTTTTGGTCAACCAAAATACTTATAATTTCAAAATTATTACAAAAATAATTATAAAATAAGTTTTGGAATTTTTAAAGAAATATTTTTCCTAAATTTTTCCAAAAATAAATAAACTATGTAATATTTTTCAAAAGATAACCTACATTGTCAAATTAAACCTTGAATTTCATTTCAAATCTTACAATTAGAATTATAGTATGGTTGATAAATATTTGATTAGTTAAAGATCGCATAAACCCTAATTTGTTAATCAAATTCCCTTAAACGGGTAAATTTAGGGTTTATCGGGAAATCTTTGACGCATTACACAACGTGTATCTTCTCTAATTATTTCATTGTAGTATTGAGTGTAATTAGTTAGTTAGGAACTAAGAACCTAGTTCTAAGCCAGTAGTAGTTATTACTTTCAGGCGAACATAGGATCGAAGAGTGGAATCCTCACAGTTCCACTTAAATCTTGATACCGGTGAGGGTTTTAAATCTTTTCAGCTGAAATCATGATAAACTACTTTACTTTATTTTCTTGAATCTCCTCTCAAGTTATTCTTCCCTTTATGGGAAAATAATTCTTGTTAATTATTGAAAACATACATTTACCCGAAAAGTACTTAGTACTTTCTTACGGGTAAATATTCTCGTCTTGCAAGCAAAGTTATTGTTTTTCCTATGGGCCCGGTGGTCTTGGTAGAAGTAGTAGTCCGGGAGGCACGGGCCGAGGTCTACTATTATACCAGCCGCCAACTAGATCTTGGTGGTGGTCTAACTGGAGGTTAGTTATTCCACACCAAGTGACGGGAAAAGGTACGTCCCTCCCAAACTCATGTATATCGTCACTAGGGGTAGCTCCCTGAGGTGACACCGGAGGAAGAAGGATGGTATTGTATTGTTGTATTTCTTTTTACTGAGTAACGACATCTTGATCAATGTCGTTACGAATATTCTTGGTTTTAAGGAGTTACGGTTGGAGACGCCTAGCTTGCGGGCATCAAAATCATTTTCAAAATGGTTCATAGATTTTCTAAAGTATAGCCTATATTCCCCCTACTCCTATTGTTTCAAAACAATATGAACCGGATATTATTGTCATATATTTATTTGTTACTATATAGTATATACATTTCAAACCAAGTCTTTCTTGGTCAAAACATTTCAAAAATCTTACTTATAATCCTAAATCCCAAACCCCCCTTCACTTAGTCATTTTGACTAACCCTCCTACTCTTTCCATTCATGATTTCAGGAATCTATGCAGCGACGCCTTAGAGGTATCTTGAAGCTTTAAGGTGTCACATTCCAGTCAATTGCATGTACATCTTATAATAAGCACTCTTCTCTAAAGTCAGAACTTTTGCTGTAAACACTTATCCAACTTAATAATATGTGCTTTGTTATGTATTGTCCCCTTTTTATTTGCTCAAGATTATTTTCCGTTGCATTTAAATTTCATACTCTGGTATTGCATAGTCTTGTCCGTTATTTCTCGAGTGCTAGGTCTCACATCCACTCGGGAAGTACTACGGTGCGGGGTTGTAGTGTTAAGGGGCGCTACAGCTAAGGTGGTATCAGAGCATCAGGTTTAGATAGAGAGAAGCATACTAACCATGATGCATATATATATATATGACACATTTTGATCATCTTACACTGTTATTTCATGTTGCTTTACATTTTTGCATCGTGAGTCTTAGAGTCGCTTCAAGATACCAGCAAGACCGTGAGTATTAATGTTATTTCTTTCTGCACTTTATGTCTGATGATTGACGTTACTTGGTGATTGTTGTCCTGTGATGATCTTTGAAACATTCTTAACCCTGCATGCATTATATTTCCTATATAATTGTGATTTCAGTATTCACAATGCCTCTACGAAGAACACCACGAAATAACTCCCCATCGCCACAAGATCCACCAAGACACCCCGAACTTGTAGAAGCTTTAAGGCAGTTCGTTCGAACATGTACACCTGGGAATAACCCCACCAACAAGCGATCTTTAGAGAGGTTTCTCCGAATGAATCCCCCAAAATTCTTTGGAGAACCTAACGACCTGAAGGCTGAAAATTGGATAGCTAGTTTAGAAAAGATTTACGAGGCTATGGATATATTTCCCGAGGAACAGGAACGAATACAGTATGCAGCCTTTCTCCTAGAAGGACCTGCTTTGAGTTGGTGGAAGCACGTTAAGTTAACCTGGATAGAAGATCGAACTGATTACAGTTGGGTGGAGTTTGTGAAGGAATTTTAGAATAAATATATTCCTCAAGTGGTAAGAGATACTCGAGAGGCTGAGTTTATGACTTTAACTCAGGGTTATATATCAGTAGCTGAGTACGAGGCCAAGTTCGTGAGACTTATTCAGTATGCTCCACACATTCTGAATGATGAACGAAGAAAGACCAAGCGATTCATTGATGGATTAAAGCCAGACCTTCGATGGGCTTTAGCTTCATTAAATATTGAAACTTATAACAAGGCAGTCGATAAAGCCTTAAAGACCGAAGCAGCTCACAACAATATTCGCCAGGCAGCTAATCGCCCTGTTCCCCCTCAAAATAAGCCCTCTCAAGGAATGAAACGTCCCGCTGGACCATCTAACCAGAAATTTGGGAAGAAACCCACACCATCCCAGGAAAAGCCTAAGTCAGTCCCGTCTAATTCACAAGAAGAGATCACTTGTGAATATTGTCACAAACCGGGACATACTGAACAAGACTGTCGCAAGAAAGCTGGCACTTGTTTATGGTGTGGAGATCCTAACCATCAGTTTAATACATGCCCAAAGAGACTGGGATTTAAGGAAAAGGAGAAAGCCGTGGGAAAGTCCGGAAAACCACTTGTCAAGGGAGAAGCTTACGCGTTGGAAGGAAACGAGGATCCAGACCCTTCGGATGTTTTCGAAGGTACGGTACACATTCTAAACACGCCAGTTAAGGTCCTATATGACCCTGGTGCCACGCATTCATTCATTGCATCAAATTTATGTGCGCGTTTAAATTTTCCCCTTGAATGTTCATCATATAATTTCGAGATAAGTTCCCCTTTGGGAGCTTGTTTAATAACGGATCGAGTATATAAACGCTGCCCTATACAAATCGGTGACCGTTACTACCCAATGGACCTCATCGAACTTCCGATAACAAGATATGGAATCATTCTGGGAATGGATTGGCTCTACAAATACCATGCTAAGTTGGATTGTTTCAAGAAAGAAATCATCTTGGATTCCTGAAGATAAAAGATCAGTAGCAATGATTTCTATGACAGAAGCTAAGAAGTTGATTCAGAAGGGAGCCATAGGATTCATTGCCTATCTCTTAAATAGGCCAAAGGACCAACTTAAGGTTGAGGAAGTAGAAGTGGTAAATGAGTTTCTCGACGTTTTCCCAGAACATCTAAACTCGTTACCTCCAGACCGCGAGTTGGAATTTGTAATCGATACAATCCCTGGGGCAGAGCCTTTCTCTAAAACTCCTTATCGGATGGCCCCAGCTGAACTTCAGGAGTTGAGAAAACAACTTGATGACTTGCTCGAATCAAGATATATCCGTCCCAGTACATCACCTTGGGGAGCACCAGTACTGTTTGTAAAGAAGAAAGATGGGTCATTACGAATGTGCATCGACTACCGAGAACTTAACCGAATGACCATAAAGAACAAATACCCTCTACCCCATATAGAGGAGTTATTTGATGTCCTTCAAGGATCCCGAGTCTATTCAAAGTTAGACTTAAGGCAAGGGTACTATCAATTAAAGATTATGGAGGAGGATATCCCTAAAACAGCTTTCAATACCCGCTATGGACACTTTGAGTTCATAGTAATGCCTTTTGGATTGACCAATGCACCTGCTGCATTCATGGGCATGATGCATCGGATATTCCGACCATGTCTGGATAAATTTGTGGTCATTTTCATCGATGACATACTGGTATTTTCCAAAACGCCTGAGGAACATGCTGAATATCTCCGTATAGTGTTGAGTACTTTGCAAAATCATAAGCTATATGCTAAGTTCAGCAAATGTGAGTTCTGGATAGAAAAAGTTGCATTCCTTGGACACATAATTTCGGGATCAGGTGTTGAAGTAGATCCTTCAAAGATTGAAGCAATTACAAATTGGAAAGTACCAAGGAACCCATCAGAGGTGAGAAGTTTCCTAGGACTTGCAGGCTATTATCGCAGGTTCGTAAAGGACTTCTCCAAGATAGCTACACCTCTCACAAAGCTAACAAAGAAGGAAAGAAAATTTGAATGGACCAAACAGTGCGAACAAAGTTTTCAAGAATTAAAGCAACGATTGACATCTGCACCAGTACTAACCTTACCTGAAGGGAAGGAAGGTTATACAGTTTATACCGATGCCTCTAAAGAAGGGCTAGGTTGTGTATTAATGCAACATGGAAAAGTTATAGCCTATGCCTCAAGAAAGCTCAAACCCCACGAAGAAAACTACCCTACTCATGACTTGGAATTAGCAGCAATTGTATTTGCTCTTACCAAGTGGAGACATTATCTCTACGGGGTAACTTTTGTAGTTTTCACTGACCATAAGAGCCTACGGTACTTTTTTACTCAAAAAGAGTTGAATATGAGGCAAAGGAGATGGATGGAATTCCTGGAAGATTACGACTGTGTAATCCAGTACCATCCAGGAAAGGCTAATGTAGTAGCTGATGCTTTAAGTCGGAAGTCAAGCTTAGCATCACTCTCAAGAAAGCTTTCAAGTAACGTACGCAAATCTGTGAAAGTAATTTCAAGAGCTCGATTAGCAAATTTAGTGGTACTACCACCACTAAAGGAAAAGATAAAAGAAGCTCAGGCTCAGGATGAGTGGATTCATAAATGTCTCAAATCCAAAAAAAAGGATCTTGAGGAAAAATTCAAAACCGATGATCAAGGGATTTTGAGATACAAGAGTCGGGTCTGCGTGCCTAGTATCGTTCGAAAGGAAATATTGGATGAGGCACACAAAACTCGTTACTCGATACATCCTGGAGGAACTAAGATGTATCAAGACCTCAAAAGGCATTTCTGGTGGAACGGTATGAAAAGAGACATAGCCAATTACATCAAGAAATGTCTGACTTGTCAACGAGTTAAAGCAGAACATCAAAGACCTGGAGGATTGTTGCAACCATTATCCATCCCTACTTGGAAATGGGATCAGGTAACCATGGATTTTGTTTACGGATTACCCAAAGTAAAAGGAGGATTTGATGGCATTTGGGTTATCATCGATAGATTAACAAAATCCGTACATTTCTTACATGTCAAAGCAACCGATAATGTTAACTCGTTAGCCAAGCTTTATCAAAAAGAAATTATTCGGTTGCATGGAGTACCTTTTGGAATAGTTTCAGACAGGGACCCAAAGTTCACCTCACAACTTTGGCAAAATATTCAAGAAATGATGGGTACCAAGTTAAACTTCAGCACAGCAGCACATCCTCAAACTGATGGGCAGTCTGAAAGAACCATCAGATACCTGGAAGATATGTAAGGGCTTGCGCCTTAGATTTCCAAGATAATTGGAAGGATTGCCTACCCCGTGTGGAGTTTGCATACAATAACAGTTATCAAGCCTCAATCCAAGCTGCACCTTATGAGGCCCTATATGGAAGAAAATGCAGATCTCCATTATACTGGGATATGGATGAAACCAAGGAAATTAAAAGGAAACTCCAAGGAAATATTGTTAAGAGTTGGGTAGAAGAGGCAATAGAAAAGGTTGAAATCATCAAGCAAAGAATGAAAGCTGCCCAAGATCGGCAGAAAAGTTATGCTGATAATCGAAGAAGGGACATAGAATTCGCAATAGGCGAAAAGGTATTCTTGAAAGCATCTTTAAGAAAAGGGTTTATACGAATTGGGAAAGGAGGAAAGCTAAACCCTCGATATATTGGACCTTTTGAAATACTAGAACGTATCGGTCCAACAGCCTATCGCCTAGACCTACCAGCAAGTCTTACTGGAATACATAACGTATTCCATGTGTCCCAACTCCGCAAGTACTTTGCTGATGATTCACTTATCCTACATGTTGAAGAAGTACCACTAGAACCCGACCTTACTTATGAAGTAAAGCCAGTCAGAATCTTGGATAGGAAATTCCAAGAGTTGAGAAACCGAAGAATTCCCCTCGTTAGAATCTTGTGGAAAAGAAATGGTAAAGAAGAACAGACTTGGGAGACAGAGGAAAAGATGTTGAAACATTACCCAGGACTGTTCAAGGACAGTAATAGAATCTGAGGACAGATTCTTTTAAAGGGGGGAAGATTGTAACAGCCCTACTCAGGGCCAAGTTGAGAAAGGTAAGTAAAGGGCAACTCAGGAAGCGTTTATAACCTCGATCCCTATTAACTCACTTCATGCATTGTATTTTATGTGACTTATGTGTTTTTATGTGTTACATTTTACTAAATGTTCATAGATTTAATTCTTTTAATTCGTGCCTTGAAACTCTTTTCATAAAATCCTAGAATTCTATTAATCATTCCTTTCTACCACCCAAAAACCCCTCATATGCTTCAAAACCCATTCCTACAGTTTTAGGTTGGAAATTACGAAAATACCCCTACAGCTCAAAAATATTCCTACATCTCCCGAAACACTTTCATTACCCAATATTTTAACCAAAATAATCCTCACATTATTTCGAGGATCGTGATACTCTCCTTAAACCATAATTCCTATCCTAACTCCCGTAGTATCAAAAACCGGCGAAAACCCTAGCTTATGATTCGATCATCAATAAATCCTTATTCATCTACCTTTTGATATTCAAAATTATAACCAAAACCCTCAAAATATTTCATGAATTTTCACGCATTTACCAAAAACTCGATTTCACCCATAGCATATTTATAAATATTTTCCTATTTAAAAATCATCATTTTATTTTAAAATAATTAGCTTTTATTCAATAGTCGAAATTATACTTAAAACGATCCTTCAATTTTTCTCTACAATATAGTGATTTTTCCAAACTTTAAACTTTATCATGCCTTCGTTTATATAATTTTTCCTATGATTTTCATCATCTTCAATGTTCATAATTTATAAACAAAAACTCCAAATATTTCATGTTTATAACTAAAACGAAGCTCATTTTTCACTCATTCTTCCATTAATTCACTACATCAAAATTTTACCTCTCGACTCTTGAATAAATTTTATATTATTTTTACATTTATTTTTTATTCCAAATGACATCATACATGACCTCATGCTCTTCTAGAAGAATTGAACAAATGAGCATAATTTCTCCACATTTCTTAGTTATTAACCTAGCATTTGTTCAAATTATAATTAAACCACATCTTCAATTTAATTACCAAGCATTTGTTGAAACCTTAGGCAACCACATCTCCCTTAAACTGTCACTTATTGCTTATAAACCCCTCATGACTACCTATAAATACCCCCCTTAAGCCTCATTTATACCTCACATTCAACACACAAAAATCACTCTCTCCCTCCCCCCATTCTCACGCCACTCTCCCTCTTCTCTCTCTAAGGTATGTTTTTTTCTATTATCTCATGTTTTATATAATGTTCTTAGTATAGAAATAATAGTAGCATGCCTAGGATTAATTAAATAATGCTTTAGGAATTTATTTTATGAAATATGTGCATAGTTGATAGTTTAAATATAATGTGAGCACATTATGGAATTTTATTTAATTATATGCATGAATTATGATATGATATAATGTGATTATGTATTTAAATCTTGTTCATGCTTAGAGTAATTTATTTAGAATTATTTTTCATAGAAAGTTCATATATTTTGTTATATTATACTTTAATCTTATGTTATGAATATGAATATGATAGAACATGTTACACACCCTCTTTGAATATTCAAATAAGCTCAAGAACATGTTCATAATGTTCTTGAATATGTGTGTGTGCATGTGTGTGTCGTGATCAACGTGTGTGTGTGTATGAATTTGATTTTGTGTTATAAAGTGTTTAGTTCACATGAAATTGAATAGTAAATGTTTTTAATAGTAATTTTGACTTTTTGGTCAACCAAAATACTTATAATTTCGAAATTATTACAAAAATAATTATAAAATAAGTTTTGGAATTTTTAAAGAAATATTTTTCCTAAATTTTTCCAAAAATCAATAAACTATGTAATATTTTTCAAAAGATAACCTACATTGTCAAATTAAACCTTGAATTTCATTTTAAATCTTACAATTAGAATTATAGTATGGTTGATAAATATTTGATTAGTTAAAGATCCCATAAACCCTAATTTGTTAATCAAATTCCCTTAAACGGGTAAATTTAGGGTTTACCGGGAAATCTTTAACGCATTACACAACGTGTATCTTCTCTAATTATTTCATTGTAGTATTGAGTGTAATTAGTTAGTTAGGAACTAAGAACCTAGTTCTAAGCCAGTAGTAGTTATTACTTTCAGGCGAACATAGGATCGAAGAGTGGAATCCTCACAGTTCCACTTAAATCTCGATACCGGTGAGGGTTTTAAATCTTTTCAACTGAAATCATGATAAACTACTTTACTTTATTTTCTTGAATCTCCTCTCAAGTTATTCTTCCCTTTATGGGAAAATAATTCTTGTTAATTATTGAAAACATACATTTACCCGAAAAGTACTTAGTACTTTCTTACGGGTAAATATTCTCGTCTTGCAAGCAAAGTTATTGTTTTTCCTATGGGCCCGGTGGTCTTGGTAGAAGTAGTAGTCCGGGAGGCACGGGCCGAGGTCTACTATTATACCAGCCGCCAACTAGATCTTGGTGGTGGTCTAACTGGAGGTTAGTTATTCCACACCAAGTGACGGGAAAAGGTACGTCCCTCCCAAACTCATGTATATCGTCACTAGGGGTAGCTCCCTGAGGTGACACCGGAGGAAGAAGGATGGTATTGTATTGTTGTATTTCTTTTTACTGAGTAACGACATCTTGATCAATGTCGTTACGAATATTCTTGGTTTTAAGGAGTTACGGTTGGAGACGCCTAGCTTGCGGGCATCAAAATCATTTTCAAAACGGTTCATAGATTTTCTAAAGTATAGCCTATATTCCCCCTACTCCTATTGTTTCAAAACAATATGAACCGGATATTATTGTCATATATTTATTTGTTACTATATAGTATATACATTTCAAACCAAGTCTTTCTTGGTCAAAACATTTCAAAAATCTTACTTATAATCCTAAATCCCAAACCCCCCGTCACTTAGTCATTTTGACTAACCCTCCTACTCTTTCCATTCATGATTTTAGGAATCTATGCAGCGACGCCTTAGAGGTATCTTGAAGCTTTAAGGTGTCACATTCCAGTCAATTAGAGTAATCACGAGTGCATGTACATCTTACAATAAGCACTCTTCTCTAAAGTCAGAACTTTTGCTGTAAACACTTATCCAACTTAATAATATGTGCTTTGTTATGTATTGTCCCCTTTTTATTTGCTCAAGATTATTTTCCGTTGCATTTAAATTTCATACTCTGGTATTGCATAGTCTTGTCCGTTATTTCTCGAGTGCTAGGTCTCACATCCACTCGGGAAGTACTACGGTGCGGGGTTGTAGTGTTAAGGGGCGCTAGAGGGTAATACAAATATAAGTGACTAGATTGTAGAATTACACTTGTCAGACGAGTATTATATTGACTCTTGATTGTATGATTCGTTACTTTCCCCTGCCTGCTTCGTTTACTGATTTCTAATTCGTGTGTTTAGTTATTATTTGTGTTTATTCCTAGTTATTCGGTTAATTCTGTCTTTAGTAGATTAATAGACAACAACAATTGCTTTTCATTCGGCCTTTAGATTAGAGAAGACTACAGAGTAGTGATTGATTTCCCTTCCCTGTGGGTACGATCCTATTGTGCTACGCGTATGTTAGTGTACACTTGCACGATTGGTTTTAACTGAAGTAGAACACAACAACTTGTTTTTGGCTTCATTGTCGGGGAAGGCGTTTTAAATCAATATTACTTAAATATTTTGATCTAGTGCTTTAGACAATTACTTTACTTTGTGTTCATTATCTTTAATCACATTGGAATTGGGCTGAGGATTTCTTTTTCCTTTGTGCAGGGTTTCTGTGCATACGAAGATCTCAAGATCTGGAATTGGTACCATACGATCCGGAGATCGAGAGAACACTTAGTGCTATTAGGAGGAAGCGTAAAGAGGATAAGAAACCTACTACCACTGAGTGTGGACGAGCAATAGGTAAGTGTGGGCGAGTTTGTTGAGTATATAATTCACATGAAAATTAGCATTGATTAGACTATATTTTTGTGCCGTTTGATGTGTTTATGTGTTTATTTTGGTTTATTTAGGTAATTATTGCTTTGGAGATGAGAAACGGTGTTGCAAGGTGAATTCACGCATTTTTGGAGAAAAAAGACAGTAACCCTCGTTAACAGACACAGGAGCAAAGCTTTTAGCGAGAGAAGAGGGGTAACGCCCGTTACCCTCGGATAGAAGGAAAGTGATAACGCCCGTTACCACTAATAAAAGCGTTATTACGATTTCAACAATAACGGGCATTAACGATATTAGTGCATGGATGGGTAACGCCCGTTACATAGGTCGGCGAGAGAGCAATTAGGGTTGTTATTTTAGTACGTTTTGGAGTCTTTTTGAGAGAGCTTTTCTTCCGTTCGTAACCTAACCTGAAGAGAGAAGTTCTGGAGTTTTGAAGAGTTGTTCAAAGAAATTCGAGAAGACGAAAGGATCGAGTTCTTTAGCAATTTTGGTTTTTTCTATTTATTTACTGCTTTAATTATCAAACTAATTCCTTTCAGTTTGGCTTTAGTTAGTATGATGCTAGATTCGTTTTTTTAGATATTACTAAATGTTTATGAGTTTGCTTTTGAGATTATGTTTAGATTTCATGAACATGAATTTCTTTAAAACAATTTCCTTTAGTTTGATGAGTTTTGCTTTAATTATGAGTAGCTAATTCTCCAGGGCTAGGGGAGTGGTGATGAATGCATGATAAGTGTTCGATATGGTACTTGAAGTACTTGTATTAATTCTTAGTTTGAAAATAGGTTTGAATTGACTTGCGATGGCCTGATCACCCTTAGCATGTTTTATAATTGCCTATAGATTGAGAGATTGATGGTAATTTAGATTGTTTTCATAACTTGTAAGTTCTAGAATACAAAGAGATTTGGTTCTAGCTTATACAACAGTAATCTTATTCCATGCCGAGCCGCTAGAATACTGAATTGCACTAGTCTTGTTCCTATGGTTTAATTAACTATTGGTGATTGCGAGAGAAACATTGAACACTAATTAAGCACTTGGTTACACCTTGGGAGAGGGTAATACAAATATAAGTGACTAGATTGTAGAATTACATTTGTCAGACGAGTATTATATTGACTCTTGATTGTATGATTCGTTACTTTCCCCTGTCTGCTTCGTTTACTGATTTCTAATCCGTGTGTTTAGTTATTATTTGTGTTTATTCCTAGTTATTCAGTTAATTCTGTCTGTAGTAGATTAATAGAAAACAACAATTGCTTTTCGTTCGGTCTTTAGATTAGAGAAGAATACAGAGTAGTGATTGATTTCCCTTCCCTGTGGGTACGATCCTATTGTGCTATGTGTATGTTGGTGTACACATCGATTGGTTTTAACTGAAGTAGAACACAACAGCATCACACCCGTGACATCATACCTGAGAGTCCGAACGGTCGGGATGTTACAGGCACTATTCACCCCCATGCCTTTTCAAGCTCATTCCGCCTCCGTTTCTTCTCCAATTGAAGAGGTGCGCATGTATTCATGGTGCATCTTTCAAGCTATGATTTTCATGTTTTCATTTAGTTTTTAGCATGAGGATGAATAGTGGTGGGTTTGATGAATTTTGTAGATATGTTGCTCGTTTTTGCTTTGATTCTTGATTACTTAAGTGTTTCGAGACCCTTGAAGCATGCTCTTTCTTTCCCTATACATGTATTTCTTGTGTGTTGTGTGTGAGATTTCACCATGGATGAACTTGAAGCTTTTTGGAAGAAAATGGAACTTGTTTGTTTTGGTCCTTGTTTTCTTGGCTTTGGGGTGTTATTTTTGTATAGCATTTGAGGGGTTTATGCATAAGTATGTTGTGGTTTGTTGTTGTTGCTGCCCTATTTTTCCCCTTTTCTCTTCATTTTTCAGCTGCAAAAGCAGCTTGACGAAGATGCTACAGGGCATGACATGCCCGTGTCATGTATGCATGTGTTTGGGGTGTCTATAGTAAGCCTTGGCAGCTGACATGCTCGTGTCATGCTGCTGTGTGTGTTTTTGTGCTTGTTTCTTCTCGCTTAATTTTCGACGTTGTATGAACACTTGCTTTTCTTGTCTTGTTCTTGATTTTATTTATTTCCTCCCACCCCAAGCATGATCCAAATATGTTAATATGTCATTATATGATATATGTCTCTTGGTTTATTTTAATTATATGGCTTAATATACTAAGTGTGAATGAGGCATGAGTGCTTAGACATTTTATATGATACGTGTTATGTTTTTTGCATCATTTACATTCTTGACTTGTCTTAAAGTTATGAATGATTATGGTATGCTAATATATGATGTGGTAGGTGTTTATTTGATGTGTTTTGAGCTTGATTTATGTGCCGTGGATATGTTAGTATGCTATTTGTCCTTATATTCACTAGTTGTAATAAATATGATGTGCATTGCATCATGTCCATCCATATGCATTTGCCGAGCGTTTATATGGTTCATGATCGAGTCTAGTCTTGTTTCTTGTGTCTAGGTTTGTACTTGAGGAGTAGCTCATGGTGTGGAGCCGTTCCATGGGCGTAGTTTGCCTTGCTTAGTCCGTTTTGGTCGTCAAGGTGAGGTTTTGTTCTTTTAGTTAAAATGACCTACAACCCTATGAGATTTTGAAGCCTGTATGCGAAATACGTATATGATATGATAGATACGTGCTTGATATGTATTTTGAGAGCTTGTCCCGCTTGTTAAAGATCTTGGAAATGGTTTTATACGTAGATAAGATATATTTTGCTTTGTTTTGAAAAGTCTTGAGCGTGCGTGTGTGTCTTGCGAGAAAATGACCTTGAAAGATATGTCCCTTGAAAAGGACTTGTACGTGACTTGATGGGCCCTCGAGATTGTAGGTAAGGAGAATCCGGGATGGCCAAGGGGTTACCAGACTCACTGTTGGTTATATTTTACTCAAGTTTAAAACTAATCGTGCAAGTGTACACTAACATAAGCATAGCACAATAGGATCGAACCCACAGGGAAGGGAAATCAATCACTACTCTATATTCTTCTCTAATCTAAAGACCTAATGAAAACAATTGTTGTTTCTATTAATCTACTAAAACATAATTTAAAAAGTAACTAGAGTTAAACTGCGAATAAAAACTTAACACATGAATTAAATTCAGTAAACTAAACAGGCAGGGGAAAAGTTATGAATCATACAATCAAGAGCTGACGTGATACTCGTCTGACAAATGTAATTCTACATCCTAGTCACTTATATTTGAATTACCCTTTCTTGAGGTGTAAACAAGTGCTTAATTAGTGTTCAATGTTGCTCACGCAATCACCAATAGTTAATTAAACCATAGGAATAAGACTAGTGCAATTCAGTATTCTAGCGGCTCGGCATGGAATATGATTACGGTTGTGTAAGCTAGGACCAAATCTCTTTGTACCCTACAACTTACAAGTTCTGAAAATAATCTAAATTACCATCACTCTTTCGATCTATAGGCAATTATGACACAAGCTAAGGGTGATCAGGCCATCGCAAGTCAATTCAAACCTGTTTTCAAACTAAGAATTAACATAAGTCATTAAAACATCTCCTCAAAGATCCATCATGTAATCATCATCACTCCCCCTAGCCCTAGAGAATTAGCTACTCATAATTAAAGCAAAACTCATAAGACTAAAGGAAATTGCAATAAATTAATCATCGTCTCAACAACTAAACAAAGTCTAACAATTAAACTCATGAACATTTAGCAATATCTAAAAACGAATCTAACATACGAAACTAAAACTAAACTAAAAGGAATTAGTTTGTAAATTAAAGCAACAATAAAACCAAAGATTGTTCTCGGAATTCAATCCTCTCGTCTATTCGAATTCTCTGAAAATCTCTGAAACTCCCGTCTACTCGAATTCTCTGAAAATCTCTGAAACTCCTGAGTTTTTTTCTCCAAACCCTAGGTCTTGACTTGGAAGAAAAACTCTTTTTTCTCTCTATCTGTCCCCTCTCCGTCTGTGTATATCTCTTCTAAAAGACTCTAAAACACACTAATATAGCAGCCCAAGGATAATTCTCGCAGCCCTAGTTAACGGGCGTTAAATATCCATGTGTATTTGTTGTTAACGCTCGTTACTGCTTGAAAATCGCCATAACGCTTATTGGTGGTAACCTATGATGCACGGATACGGACACGGCGACACGGACACGACACGACACGGATACAGCGACACGGATTTTTTCTTGAATTTCTCACGTGAGGAGTGTCGGACACGAGTGTCCGACACGACACGACAAGGCGAAATGATATTTTTAGGAGTGTCCGTGCATCATAGGTGGTAACGGGTGTTACCACTTTTCTTCTGCATAGGGGTAACGGGCGTTACCCCTCTCTTCTTGCCAAAACTCCCCTCCTATGGCCAGTAACGGGAGTTACTCCTCTTGTACTCCTAAGTGGTAACGGGACTTACCACTTTTTCTCCCAAAAATGCATGAAATTGCTCTGCTTCGCCGTTTCATAATTCCAACTCTATAGTCACCTGAACGGAGCAAAATAAACACATAAACGCGTCAAACGGCATCAAAATATAATCTAATTAACGCTCAAAATCATGCAATTTCTACATACAACAAAATCCCCCACACTTGACTATTGCTCGTCCCCGTGTAATACGTAAATTAAGAAAACACATCCTCATCAAACCCTCTCCTCAGAGCAATCATCAAACCTTCGCCTAAACAAGCCTAGCTAATTAAATTAAATACTCATAAACATGAAATCCTCAAAATTTAGTATGAAGAGTATACCCTTGTGTAGTGCGTGAATCAAACAAAACGAAGTACAAAAAATAGAATGACAAATTCACAATTTCCTCCTAAGTTCTAATCATCAACTTCGGAACACACTCTTCGTACCTATCTCCACTAATGGAATTAAATTAAGACTTAGGATCGATTGGTCTTTCGAGCTTGTAATGTAGGCTTAGGGTAAGGTTATGGAAATTTGGATCAAGTGACTACTCACCAAGCTTACATCATTTAATCTATTCAAAACACGAACACTTCCATTTGCCATTAATACGAAAATCACACCAACTCTTCAATTGAATCCCATACTCTCAAATTCACACTTTGTGTAATTCTCTTTTTCTCTTCTTTTGCTCTTCAATTGAATCTCACACTCTCAAAGCTCCTTCTCCTCTCAAAAAGCTCGTCAAACCGGGCTTTACCCCAGCTGTACATCTGCCAGAGACGGTCTCTATCACGGATGGGCCACCATGGCAAGTTCCAATTCTTCAGCTCCCCACTCTCCCAAGATAAAGCTAAGCCCACAGCCTCCAAGTATTCTGGACCAATATGTCCAAAGCTAATAGGCAAAGGCCCTCTCAGTCTCCAATTCATCTCCCGAGCAAACATCGTCACAAAACCACCACGAGCTATCGTACCAGTAATACTCCCAGCACTCTCCTGTAGTTTCCAAAGAAACTCAACCGTACCATCAAACTTAATACCTTCCTTCACCATGTACATTATACCCAACTCAGTCTCAGTAATATGGCTATCTCTCCCGTATCTGGCACAAAATCCCAGGGCTAAAATCCTATGGACTAGTACCCAAGTCAATGAATCAAAATAGCTGTCATGTGTGCATCGGGAAGAATAACTAGGGACACCCTCTCTCAAGGGAAAGCATCTCCAAACCTCCTCTCGCTGAGTATCGCTCTATTTCGGCAGAAAAGTAGTGACATTAGCTGGTAAACGAAGAATCTCTCTTACCCTTCTCACACTCCATGTCCGAGTTTCCATATCATCAAAGGTGAAGGTCAAGGTGTTGTCCACCGGATCAAAATTCATTGTGTGGAAGAAAGCGGCTGCCATATCTCCGTAGGTCATATCCGTACTAGAAAGGAATGGCAACCAACCTATATTATCGAATAATCTCTTTACTTCCTCCCAAACCTCAAACTCTTCCAACCGCACAAAGAATTTAGTACCCACAATGTTCCTCGTCAAACTCCTTTGGAAAGGATTCCCAAAAGCATTAACCATTACGTTGACCGACTCAAAAGGTTGGTGGTCTAATCCGGATGAAGTACCAAAAGGTTCCGGGACTCTAGAGCGCTTGGTGCGACCCATAGTTCCTAAATCAAACAAATATAGCAAGACAAAACACAAAGAAATCAATCACAAATCACTTGAACAATTTATCAAACACCTTGTGCTTAAGCCTAGTCTGTGAGTCCGAACTCAAGTTCTTCAATCTACCTAACTCAAATTCACACTAGCTTAATATCTACAATTCAAACTCAAAATTCTCTACCTTCAACCTCCATAATTCATACATAAGAGTACTTAGAAGTTAGGATTCTTCAAAGATTTAACCCAATTCAAGTTAACTTCAATTTAAGGCATCAATCCTAATTCTAACATGTTTAATCTCTCAAAATTCATCAATTCAATCTCAAAGTGATTCCTAACATTCAATTCAATCCTAGGTTTCATTCTTTAGATTGGAAAAATTTGCTCTAACAATTTACTCTCAGACAAGGGAATTGACTTACTTTGATTCAAAAGGGAGGAAGAGTGTAACTTGGTGGGAAAGCTTCTTGCTTGTAAATTGATAATGGTTGGCCCAAGGGAACTATTGAATCTCTTGTAAGGTAGAATAAGTGGGTGCAAGTGTATTTATAGGTTTGGGGGAGAAAAATCGGAAATTGGGTAGGACAAGACTTAATTTAACCCTAAAAACATCTTTCCTAAAACCCAATTCCTGACAGTCGGACCGGTAACGGGCGTTACCGGTTTTCCTCTTGGAAGGGGTAACGGGCGTTACCCCTCTGGGCCAAGACGCCTATATCCCAATTTCATGATTTGTCACGTATGCCTTCTTTCTTGTTTGAACTCTTTTGGAACTGAGTTATATGTTGAAATTGTGTTGCTTTGCTGCGTTTTGGATAGCCTAAATTGATCAGAATAAGTTGAGTTGAAGAGGATCTTTTATGCCCTGTTTTTTCGGGGATTTGGTGCCCTGTTTTGGCCTGAAATTGTGCTGTCAAAGCTGCTGCGCTTCTGCCTTGCTTTTGCTGTTAGTTTTAGTGGCTTGTTAGAGCTATTTTGTGCTGCATTTCATACCTTCTTAGTGCGGCATTTCATGCTTTGGGTTGCTGCCTTCTTGCTGCGTATTTTGTTGTCAAACAGGGGATAAGCCTGCGTAATTATTGAGCTGCTGCGTTCCGACACGGGGCTGTCGATCTGTTTCTTTTCAGTGTGGAACGGGGATGCAAGGGTGGTCTGAAACCTCTGTACCGAGACACGGGTCTCGGTTTGTTCTTTGTGGGTGACACGGGGGTGTCACCTTGTAATTTCATTCATGTTGCTGCTGTGTTGCTGTGTACTGCTGCTGCTACTTTCCTTTTCTTCTTGAATGTAGGCTGGTTGTATGCTTGATTGTGGTAGGTCATGCATGAGTTGTAGGTGTGTGATTTTAATGCATGAATTACTTTGTTATTTGAATTTCCTATTGTTCCTGTGCATGCATACGTATGGCAGTAAATATGTATATATATATATACCTATGTTTTAATGCATGAATTTGCATGCATGCTATATGTATTTATATTTAAATGTTTGCATGCATGTAGTTTTGTGTGTGGGCATGTGGTTTTACGTAGATATATATATATATATACATGTTAGGTTTGCATGCATGATAATGTATGTATATATGTATATTTTATAGTTATATATATATTTATTAATTATTAAATGTTATTTGATTTAATTGAATTATAGAATTTAATTGTTGCCTATTTCATGGTTGATTTAATTTCCTAAATTTAATTGAATGTATTTAATTGTTTATTTTCTAATTGTAAATGTGATTGAATGTGTTTAATTGTTTATGTTCTAAATTTAAATGTGAAGGATATGAACTCGTTTGAATACGAATGCTTCATTGAATGAAAGAATTGAATGTTTATATGTCTTTAAGACTTTAATAGTGCACATTAACATTTTATGATATAATATCATCTTTTACGCATTCATATCATGATCATTGCATGCCGTGCGTCTTATATGGTTCATTGGAGTCTCGAGTCTCACGATCACGTCATGTTGTCTTTTGTACAGTTTATCTCCAGGGTGGAGAATCTTGATTAACTAGGCACTCGGTAACTCGTATCCTTGTATCGTCATGTTCCAGGTGAGGGTGTTTTCGTTCTAGTTACATATTAAACCCTACAACCTTATGTGACAAGCCTTGGCCAAAAACCTTATGTATATATATATATATATATATATATATATATATATATATATATATATGTGACAAGCCTTGGCCAAAAACCTTATGTGTATATATATATATATATATATATATATGTGACAAGCCTTGGCCAAAAACCTTATGTGTATATATATATATATATATATATATATATATGTGACAAGCCTTGGCCAAAAACCTTATGTGTATATATATATATATATATGTGACAAGCCTTGGCCAAAAACCTTATGTGTATATATATATATATATATATATATATATATATATATATGTTAGTTTTAAAGTAAACTTATCGAGTAAATATTGATCGAGTAAACCCTTTTCAAATGAATTATGAAATATGTTATGTTTCTTATGAATTGAGATGTTTTGGCGAGATTATGCATGTATGTTATGTTCACGGGCCCAGGAATTAGTACATGTGGCTATCCGGGGCGGCAAGGGCCGACGGTGATCCCGTGTGCTGATTCCATTATGTTAACGGCGAAACAGACCTCGTCAAGGAGGTTTTGACGAGGAAACGCTAACCGGGCTTTGAGGCCTCACGAACCTCATAGCCACAATAATATGTTTAGGTGGTCGGGCCTTGCAAACCCGTCCACCACCCGGAGGAAGAAGGTTGGAACTTATTTTATGTTTATGATTATGTTTATGATTGATTTGCACCGTGCGGGAAGGCCGGGACACGGATTGCCCAAACGAATATGTTTTATGATATGATATATGATCCGCGTGTATTATGATATATTGCATGATCACCTATTTAAAGTATTAATGATATGTGTCGTACACAGTCGGAGTTGGTTGGAGCTGATGCACGCTCACTCGCCGAGCCCTTATGTTTATGTATGAATTATGAACGTAATGAATTAATATGATTAGTCATAAAATCCGAGTATTGCTTGGTTATTCTCTTGCCCTTTGGGAACTAATTTCAAATAAAACCTTGCTCGGGATTTATGACTTGCATGTGCATGTTTTACATATATGTATATCGCTCCTGCTCACTCAGTCTCCTAGAGACTGACCCTCTCCCTCCCCAACACTTTAGTGTGCAGGTTTGACTTTGAAGTTCGAGCTAGGCGGGGTTGTGTTGAGTTCGAGTCGGTCAAGTTAAGTTAGTAGCGTCTCTGCATTCACTTATGTATTTGAATGGTGTATGATTCGACCCTGTGTCATTATGAACTTGAATCTTATGTAATTGTTATTGTATTGTCGTGTCAGGCTTGTTAGGAATTAAAAGAGGCCTGAAGAGCCCAATTCTGCTTATGGTTTGTGTGTTTGAACTTTAGTTTTCCGTTGCATTATATTTTGTTGATTGGTTATCATTGCAGGGTCTAAGTTCCACCTGGCTTAGGAAGGTTATTTTGTTTGTCTCCCGTTCGCTATGGTTGGATACGGGTGCGGACATTCCATTTCGTTACTCGTGTTGAGCCATAGTGCGGGGGATGTGGTGCCCCATAGTGCGTGTAGCACCCGAGCGCAAGGTACCGCATCCCCCGCACCGAGACCCGACCCGAATATGAAATGGACGATCCATACCCGAGCCAAATCACGGCGAATGGGGACAAACACACACTCTAAGCTAGGCGGGACTGACCCTTGAACCATAACATCAGAGTACTTACAAGTACGGAAGCAATAACTAACCATTATATATAAACAATGAGTAATCAAAATCCAAAAATGATCCATATATATTATCAAATGCCGTCACGGCTCAACAAACAAGTACGCTCCATTATCGTCCATATACATTGATCCAACATGCAATATGAAAGTGTAAGACCAAGAAAATACAAGAGCTAACACGAAGGTAAAACCTATGACTCGAATCCCGCCTAGCTCCCTCGACACCTGCACAACACAACTGAAAATCAAACGGGTTCAGTCCAAAAGGGACTGGTGGGTATAAAAACAGGGCATAAGTATAATATATGACTGTAATTAAACATTCACATGCAAGTTATAATCCCAATTGAGGTTTTTAAAAGGATTTCCCAAGTGGTTGAATAGAAATCATCAAAAGGGATTATAACGATTCATTTACATTAGGTCAAGGTCATTAGTTGCCTGGCGAGTGGGCGTGCATTATCTCCAACCAACACCTCGTGTAATTCATTAACATTCATTCATTCATTCATTCTTTTCATGCATTCATTCTTTCGTGCGCATTCAATAACATTCCACCTTCTTCCTCCGGGTTGGTGGCGGGTTTGCAAGGCCCATCCACCCATTCATTGACCAAAAGGGGTTACATGACTCCCCAGATGGCGCTCAGCGTCCATTCCTCGCTAACTCCTAACGAGGTCCGGTTACGCCGTTCATTAGTGGGACTAGTGTGAGGGATTACCGTCAGCCCTTGCCTCCTAGGGTCCCCACTCACACCAAGCCCCTGGGCCCCATTCAGTGCATAACATTCATTCATTCTCGCCAAAACATTAGGTAGGATTCATGAAATAAGGGCTTTACGTTTACAATCATTTACTCGATAAAAGACTCAATATATATATTGTATTACTTTGGCTTAAACCTTTTCACATAGGTAGATATATCGGGTCGTTTTATCTAAGTAGAAGAAAACCCACCTTAAACCGCAAAGAGGAGAACACAAGAGCCTCTCGGATCGGCCTCGTCTCCAACAGACTCAAAATCTGTGCAAGAGAGGTGAGGTGAGACTCAATATGAACAAATAAGACGCTCGGCAATGAAATGATTATGATATGAATGTATAAGAGATGCTATAATGTAATGGACACGTTCATGTGCACTATTAAAGTCTTAAGGACATATAAACGTTCAATTCATTCATTCAATGAAGCATTCGTATTCAAACGAGTTCATATCCTTCACATTTCACATCAAAGGAATTTAAATTATATAATCAAGTCGTTCAATCTTTCATTCACTTTCGTTCGAATTCATAATTTCAATCAAATTAATTCAAGAAATTCAAATATAATCCAAGTACAAGTTAAATCACATTTAAATTAGAACATAAACAATTAACCATATTCAATTGCATTTACAATTAGAAATTAAACAATTAAATTTAGAAAATTAAATAAAATATGAAATAGGTAACAATTAAATTCTAATATTCAATTAAATCAAATAACATTTAATATTTAATAAATATATATAATATATATTAAATATATATATACATATGTAAACCTATACTATATTATATTATAAATATATATATAATTATACATGCAACGTAAATGATGCATGCACAAATAACAAATGCATGCAACATTTAATAAAATGCATGCAATGATATTACAATCCAACAACAACCACAATAATGCATGCAAAAGTAAATTAATATGCATGCAATATCATGCATTAACCACTTACTCATGCAAGAAGAAAAGGAAAAGAGATAAGCAGCAGCAGCAGCTCACGTTAACAGCAAACATGCATGAAAATGCAAGGTGACACCCCCGTGTCACCTCCAAAGAACAAACCGAGACACCCCCGTGTCTCGGTACAGCAAATCCAGACATCCAAGCACCCCCGTTCCACGCAGAAAAGAGACAGAAAGACACCCCCGTGTCTAAACGCAGAAGTTCAACAAAAACGCAGGTTTCTCCCCTGTTTTCCTAGCTCAAACATAGCAACATCTCAAGCAACAAATAGGCAACAAATGCAGCAGCTAATGGCATGAAATGCAACAAGAATTCAGGCCTAACAAAGCATAAAATTGACAGCAACAGCAAGGGAAGACGCAGCAGTAGATGGCAGCTAAAATCAGTCCAGAAACAGGGTCAAAATTCACGTGAAAACAGGGTATAGTTGATCTCCATTAATCCCAACACACTCATATAAGTTAGGCTAACAAAAGTGCAGCAAAACACCACAAATTCAACCTATAACTCAGTCCCACAATAGTTCAACCAAGTAAAGCTGTCATACGTGACATTCATGAAGTTTTTCTCAATGTTCCATAATTGATATCTCATAAATACTTCAACTACCATGAAATTAATGATCATAAATGAGAAGAAGATATCAAAACAATCATTTTCAGGCTTGGAATCAAACAAATCCATCAAGAATTGGATGAGATCGATAGAAATGCCCAAAATCGCCTCTAATGCAAGATCAGCCGAAAATGCATAAAACCATGATCAAATTTGGGGATGAATGAATTAAAATGATCAGAAATGAACATATAATACAACCCTAAGCTTACCTTGTTCATTGGATGAGGATTGGATGAGATTTGAGCTCCAAAATCTCCAAGGAACCAAGGGTTACGGGAAAGAACTGGAGAGCAGTAACTTTGGCTTAGATTTGTGATTTGTGTGAGGGTTGGTTCGGTTAGGGCATGGTATAGTAGGTTAGGTGGTTGAGTTAGGTTTCTATAGCATCAAACCATGGTTAATTTGGTCAACAATTGAATAAGTTATGGCCATTTTAGTGCAACAAGGTCAGTTTCGTCGCCGTTTCGCTTTTCGGTTGAATTTCGGAGGTTCAAATGACGTTAGAAAAAATATAAGGCTAAGTTTACTAGACTCGAATTTTCGTTACGAGTTCAGCGAAGTTGACGGAACTCGAATCCGAGTTCCCGAGCTCAAGATATTAAATACGGAACCAAGGGTGCGTTAAGTGCTCGTTAGCCCCCGACTTGGATTCCAAAATTCAAATTAAATCCGAAACACATGCAAATGAATTCGAAAATACGAAACGAATAAATATTCATATACAAGACACGTATAAATTCAACATATTAAATTCGCACAAAATTCCGGTATCAATTCAAATAGAAACGAAGCACTCATACACAATGAAACAATAAAATCCTTAACATTAACATAAATAAACAACTAAATTCATTTATAATATATTATATATAAAATGCATGCATACGTATAGAATATATATAATAAATACATGCAGGCATTTATATATATATATATATATATATATATATATTGTAAAAGTGTATATATAACTTATTTGTAATGCATGCATTTTACAAGTTTAAATTAATTATGCATGCATGCATTACAAATAAGTTATATATACACTATTACAATATATATATATATATATATATATATATATATATATATATATATATATATATATTATATAAATATAATTAATATTAATAATATTAAATAAAATAATTAACATTAATACATATAAAATAAAATGAAATATATAGAACACGTAAAAATAATTATTCGCGCAATTAAGGAGCACACAAGTTATTCACATAAATTCAAATTCAAATATTGCATATATTTCAATTAGTCACTTATTTAACAATTAAACAATGAAATTTAATTATAGAAAACACTAAGACCAATTAATTTGCGCAATTAAGTAAACATATACGTCATGCTGTACTAATAAAAGAACTGGGGCGTTACAACCTTTCCCCCTTAAAAGAATCCGTCCTCGGATTCATTATCTGCCTGAAAACAACTAATGAATGAACCCCGTTCCTCACCAACAAACAAGGAGAGAATCCCCGTCTCTCAAACAACAATGAGAGAACCCCGTCTCTTAAAAGCAACAAAGAGAGAACCCCGTCTCTCGCAAGCAAAGAGAGCACCCCGTCTCTCGAACAAAAATAAGAGCATCCCCGTCTCTTACAAACAACGAGAGCACCCCGTCTCTCGAACAAAAATAAGAGCAAGGAAGTCTCCAATACTCCCAAGCCACACACGCGAAACCATAATTAAAATCATGTAAGACACCCTAAAGCAAGTAACAGACATCGTCCACGTTGGTTATCAATTGCTCCAAGTAATTTAACATGATAAGATATCAAAGCACATAATATAAAATTTATTGGAGTTAAGTTTGTATGGATGCATGTATCATGGATGCTATAAGTACCGTTCACCGTAGTTACGAAATTTAGAATTGTAAGTTGTCGTTGTCCAGTGCATGATCTGTCCTGAAGATAAACTTAGTGCTCAACTTGGCTTTAACCTCTTCAGGGTACCCCGGTGAAGCAGTTGATGAATCCTTTAAGGATTATACTCTTGAATCCCTTCTGACTTGTACTGTTTCCAGTTTTCATCATTTCCCATAATCTTTGGTCGACCAACCAACTCCTTTTTAATTGACCGAGCTTGACTTCCCCGAATACCCCTAAATCATTTGTCCCGAACTCAGTCTGTAGTTATTACCTTTACCATATTGAAGTCTAACATATCCCCGAGGATAACCACTCTGAACAACCTTGATGATTCAATCCCGAACTTAAGATGTTTATTCTTATGGTCTCTCTCAATACAAATCCTTTCCCATCTTCCGTTCCTATGATCCGTTCATTCCCTTTTGACCCCCTGAAGGTTATATTCGATAATTAGTCCCATATTTCTCAAATCGAAGACATGACAATTCCTAGGTTTTGATTTAGATTTCTCAATGTTCATCCTCTTCGGTTTTGTTTCTTCTTAACTCCTTCCAACTCATTGGACCAAGCTTTATTGACAGCATCTCTTTCTGTGTTAATTCAAATTGATTCCCTCTCGATAAGTCAACTAGAGAGTTTCCTTAACTTCTTCGTAACTCCTCCATCTTCAAATCGACTTACACATGTAGAAAATTCAATGAACTATCTTCCCAATTCCTCGTGGAAACCTTCAGCCCGAATTTAGTGGCCTAACCTTCGTTTTAATGGCCAATCGTTAAAGTCGTCTTATTCATTTCCGCACACTAACATAACCCCGAATCTTCCTAATTGCACTTCCGTTATCTCTATTATTTATTTCTTCAGCCACAACATCAAGTTTTAATTTTTGCTTCTTGGTTACGCTCTCCCCCTTAAATTTTCTATCGTTATACCTTGAACTCCATCAATCCATCTTTCACCGAAATTCTTGATAAAACAATTTTATTTGGGGGAGGGAAGAATTTAACGAACATAGCAACCCCCTTCTCTATTCTTGTTCAATCCAACACCCCAAAGTCAACTCTAATTTCGCTTCTTTTTCTGAATCCCATTTCCATCAACCTGCCCCTTATTTGAGGTTCTTTATTTTCTCCAACGTTACCTACCTATGCAACTCCATTATTTCCTTTCATCTGAATTCTGAGGTGGCTCGGTTAAAACGATACTTGATGGGTGAGATGAAGGAATTTCCTATCAATTAAACACTAAAATGCATGTCGGGTTAAAATTGACGATGCATGTCTCACGTTTACATCAAGTAACTATGCATCACATTAGCGCAACGAAACCAAATAGAAATGCACGGATAATCATAAGGCCAGAAGAATAAATAATTAATGCGAAATATGATGCACGTGCTATGAATGCTTTGGAACCTGTCACCAATGTGGTAAGCTATTAGCTCAGTAGCTTTCTCTCGTTCCTCCAAACACGAGTTTACTTTGACTTGCTGATCATGCTTCGTCTTTCCCACGGTCTTCAAGATTTCCAAGGATCCTGTGCATCACTTATATCTTCCACTGTCCGGAATTGAAATTTCACGATCCCTGATTCCTTCAACATCCACTGAGTTAGCCTCTGCATTTACCCCCAAGGATCGCCCTTTAACCTTACTCAAACTTTCTTACAAAATGAATCCCCAATATAATTCTGAACCCTACTTCTCGCCATCACCGTGATCAAGTCTCCCGTCCTTATCCTTTATGAGTTTAATTCACCTCCAATTGTTTATACTTGAGCGTAGGATTTTCTTGCAAAGAGTCTCTCCCCGAGAACAATCCTTCAACCAGTCTTTGCTTTCCTTTATCGTTCCCATTTGTTGCTCCATATCTTCCAATTCAACTTCTCAATATGACAATTCATCTTGGATTTGGAAAAACGAACTCAAATCTCGTTCTCCATATCACCTCCTTCCATATATTTGTATTTTTCCAGGTACTTGCCTCTCTCTACTCCCTTCCAGACTCGTTTCCCATCTTAATCGAAATCCAAAGCACTCAAATCTAACTCTTCCCAGTCTTAACTTTGACAAACTTGATTTCAAATCACTAGACTTAGTCAGAAATCCTTCTTGGTCAATCCTTGGTGCACAACTCCTACCGGACCCATTTTATCTTAACTCCTTTTAATTATTAATACCTCTTCAATGCTCCAAATCCGGAATCAAAATACCTTCAAGGTTTGTTCACTTCCTTCATTAGGTTGAAAGATCCCGTTGCTTCCAATCAAAGGCACCTTATATGGCAGAGCCGTATATGACAATCTTCTAAGTCGTAACCATCTCATAATCAATCCCTATTTCACCAAGTATCCTTCTACCACCGCATCTCTTAATTTAAACCTCCCATTCCGAATCGTAATCCTTGAACTCTAGCTCCCTCTAGAAAACCTCACATCTCGAATTCTCTACATTCTTCCCGGGTGCATCCCTCCTAGCTTCCATGCCTCAGGAAGAGCTAGCAATAGATCATCTTTATCATGGAACTTGGCTGTGGTTTGATATTATCTTTATAACCTGTAAATCATAACTCATTTCGAAGGTACATGCATGCGATTAGGGCATGCATATGGCACATATTCAACACGAAAGACACGGATCCAGTATAAAATGCAACAGGTAATTCGACAAGATTAAAAGGAAAGACAATTTCATGTTCAAAATCGACGCAATGCGTACATTATCACGTAGTTCCTATGCCGAACGACCTAGACTGACCCACACGACACGAGAGCCCGAGTTTTGCAACCCGTGGCTCTGATACCACTTAAGGATGTAGCACCCGAGCGCAAGGTACCACATCCCCCGCACCGAGACCCGACCCGAATATGAAATGGACGATCCATACCCGAGCCAAATCACGGCGAACGGGGACAAACACACACTCTAAGCTAGGCGGGACTAACCCTTAAACCATAACATCAGAGTACTTACAAGTACGGAAGCAATAACTAGCCATTATATAAACAATGAGTAATCAAAATCCAAAAATGATCCATATACATTATCAAATGCTGTCACGGCTCAACAAACAAGTACGCTCCATTATCGTCCATATACATTGATCCAACATGCAATATGAAAGTGTAAGACCAAGAAAATACAAGAGCTAACACGAAGGTAAAACCTATGACTCGAATCCCGCCTAGCTCCCTCGACACCTGCACAACACAACTGAAAACCAAACGGGTTCAGTCCAAAAGGGACTGGTGGGTATAAAAACAGGGCATAAGTATAATATATGACTGTAATTAAACATTCACATGTAAGTTATAATCCCAATTGAGGTTTTTAAAAGGATTTCCCAAGTGGTTGAATAGAAATCATCAAAAGGGATTATAACGATTCATTTACATTAGGTCAAGGTCATTAGTTGCCCGGCGAGTGGGCGTGCATTATCTCCAACCAACACCTCGTGTAATTCATTAGCATTCATTCATTCATTCATTCATTTCATGCATTCATTCTTTCGTGCGCATTCAATAACATTCCACCTTCTTCCTCTGGGTTGGTGGCGGGTTTGCAAGGCCCATCCACCCATTCATTGACCAAAAGGGGTTACATGACTCCCCAGATGGCGCTCAGCGTCCATTCCTCGCTAACTCCTAACGAGGTCCGGTTACGCCGTTCATTAGTGGGACTAGTGTGAGGGTTAACCGTCAGCCCTTGCCTCCTCGGGTCCCCACTCACACGAAGCCCCTGGGCCCCATTCAGTGCATAACATTCATTCATTCTCGCCAAAATATTAGGTAGGATTCATGAAATAAGGGCTTTACGTTTACAATCATTTACTCGATAAAAGACTCAATATATATATATTGTATTACTTTGGCTTAAACCTTTTCACATAGGTAGATATATCGGGTCGTTTTATCTAAGTAGAAGAAAAACCAACCTAACCGCAAAGAGGAGAACACAAGACCCTCTCGGATCGGCCTCGTCTCCAACGGACTCAAAATCTGTGCAAGAGAGGTGAGGTGAGACTCAATATGACCAAATAAGACGCTCGGCAATGAAATGATTATGATATGAATATATAAGAGATGCTATAATGTAATGGACACGTTCATGTGCACTATTAAAGTCTTAAGGACATATAAACATTCAATTCATTCATTCAATGAAGCATTCGTATTCAAACGAGTTCATATCCTTCACATTTCACGTCAAAGGAATTTAAATTATATAATCAAGTCGTTCAATCTTTCATTCACTTTCATTCGAATTCATAATTTCAATCAAATTAATTCAAGAAATTCAAATATAATCCAAGTACAAGTTAAATCACATTTAAATTAGAACATAAACAATTAAACATATTCAATTGCATTTACATTTAGAAATTAAACAATTAAATACATTCAATTAAATTTAAAAAATTAAATAAAATATGAAATAGGTAACAATTAAATTCTAATATTCAATTAAATCAAATAACATTTAATATTTAATAAATATATATAATATATATTAAATATATATACATACGTAAACCTATACTATATTATATTATAAATATATATATATAATTATACATGCAACGTAAATGATGCAAGCACAAATAACAAATGCATGCAAAATTTAATAAAATGCATGCAATGATATTACAATCCAACAACAACCACAATAATGCATGCAAAAGTAAATTAATTTGCATGCAATATCATGCATTAACCACTTACTCATGCAAGAAGAAAAGGAAAAGAGATAAGCAGCAGCAGCAGATCACGTTAACAGCAAACATGCATGAAAATGCAAGGTGACACCCCCGTGTCACCTCCAAAGAACAAACCGAGACACCCCCGTGTCTCGGTACAGCAAATCCAGACATCCAAGCACCCCCGTTCCACGCAGAAAAGAGACAGAAAGACACCCCCGTGTCTGAACGCAGAAGTTCAACAAAAACACAGGTTTCTCCCCTGTTTTCCTAGCTCAAACATAGCAACATCTCAAGCAACAAATAGGCAGCAAATGCAGCAGCTAATGGCATGAAATGCAACAAGAATTCAGGCCTAACCAAGCACAAAATTGACAGCAACAGCAAGGGAAGACGCAGCAATAGATGGCAGCTAAAATCAGTCAAGAAACAGGGTCAAAATTCAAGCGAAAACAGGGTATAGTTGATCTCCATTAATCCCAACACACTCATATAAGTTAGGCTAACAAAAGTGCAGCAAAACACCACAAATTCAACCTATAACTCAGTCCCACAACAGTTCAACCAAGTAAAGTTGTCATACGTGACATTCATGAAGTTTTTCTCAATGTTCCATAATTGATATCTCATAAATACTTCAACTACCATGAAATTAATGATCATAAATGAGAAGAATATATCAAAACAATCATTTTCAGGCTTGGAATCAAACAAATCCATCAAGAATTGGATGAGATCGATAGAAATGCCCAAAATCGCCTCTAATGCAAGATCAGCCGAAAATGCATAAAACCATGATCAAATTTGGGGATGAATGAATGCAAATGATCAGAAATGAACATATAATACAACCCTAAGCTTACCTTGTTCATTGGATGAGGATTGGATGAGATTTGAGCTCCAAAATCTCCAAGGAACCAAGGGTTATGGGAAAGAAATGGAGAGCAGTAACTTTGGCTGAGATTTGTGATTTGTGTGAGGGTTGGTTCGGTTAGGGCATGGTATAGTAGGTTATGTGGTTGAGTTAGGTTTCTATAGCATCAAACCATGGTTAATTTGGTCAACTATTGAATAAGTTATGGCCATTTTAGTGCAACAACGTCAGTTTCGTCACCGTTTCGCTTTTCGGTTGAATTTTGGAGGTTCAAATGACGTTAGAAAAAATATAAGGCTAAGTTTACTAGACTCGAATTTTCGTTACGAGTTCAGCGAAGTTGATGGAACTCGAATCCGAATTCCCGAGCTCAAGATATCAAATACGGAACCAAGGGTGCGTTAAGTGCTCGTTAGCCCCCGACTTGGATTCCAAAATTCAAATTAAATCCGAAACACATGCAAATGAATTCGAAAATATGAAACGAACAAATATTCATATACAAGACACGTATAAGTTCAACATATTAAATTCGTACAAAATTTCGGTATCAATTCAAATAGAAACGAAGCACTCATACACAATGAAATAATAAAATCCTTAACATTAACATAAATAAACAACTAAATTCATTTATAATATATTATATATAAAATGCATGCATACGTATATAATATATATAATAAATACATGCAGGCATACATATATATATTTATATTATATAAATATAATTAATATTAATAACATTAAATAAAATAATTAACATTAATACATATAAAATAAAATGAAATATATAGAACACGTAAAAATAATTATTCGCGCAATTAAGGAGCAAACAAGTTATCCACATAAATTCAAATTCAAATATTGCATATATTTTAATTAGTCACTTATTTAACAATTAAACATTGATATTTAATTATAGAAAACACTAAGACCAATTAATTTGCGCAATTAAGTAAACATATACGTCATGCTGTACTAATAAAAGAACTGGGGCGTTACAGTGCGGGGTGCTACAGCTTGACTGCGAGAACCGATTTGGGATTAACAATCCCCAAGCAACGAGTCACAAGGAGTGATCTCGTTCTTGTTCCTCACAAAATCGGAGCTTGATCTCTAGGTATCTAATTCCAAAACATCCTTCATTCTCGATCTCTGGAACTATGTTTTTCCTTCCTAATCAACTTCATCTCTTTTCTCCGTAAACAGTGTCTTTCCGTCCGGTGTATCATTTATAACCTTAATTATGTAACACTTACCCGGAATCGCCGGTGGTGTCCTGGAACCAAATTTCCTGAACTCCATTCTTTCATCTCCTATTTTGAGCGTGGGCCGTCTATTCTGAACATCTATATCGGCTCCAACAGTAGCCAGAAACGGTCTTCCAAGTTTAAATGGCATCCTCTCATAGCTCTCAATATCAAGAACTACAAAATCGATAGGAATGTGAAATTTTCCAACTTTTACCAAAATATCTTCAAGAATTCCTGTCGGATATTTCACCGATCTATTTGCTAATTGGAGTGTCGTATTTGTCGGTGTAAGATCCTTCACTCCTAATTTCCTGCAAGTGGATAACGAGATTAAACTCACACTAGCTCCAAAATCATATAAAACATTATGAAATTGCAAAGAACCAATAGTAAGAGGAATTAAAAAACTCCCTGGATCTTTGAGCTTCGGAGGAAGCTTATGCTGAATAATAGCACTGCATGCCTCAGTAAGTATCATAGTAGTGAGGTTCTCCGGCTTCTCTTTGCTTGGAATCTCTTCTTTCTCTAAATTCTCCTTCCTAGAATCATCTTTCTCTACAACTTTCTCAAGTACAACTTTCTCAACATCCGAACCTACAAACATCTTCGGACCTTCGTTCTCTCTATTATCTCCTACAAGTATGGCCTGGAAATGCTCCTTAGCATTGTATTCAGTTTGGCTTGGTAGCATTCCTGGGCCTCTCAAATTCAAAGATTGGGCAATCTAACCAATCTGAGTCTCCAAAGTTCTGGTCTGATTTACCACTTGATCTAATTGGACTTCCAACTTCTGATGTCAACCCGTAGACACGGTGATGAACTTCTCAAGTGCAACCTCCCAACCCTACTTGTGACACCCCAATTTCTTGTCCGTACAGGTACGCACGCTACGCGTGTGAGTTTTTAGATTTAGGATTTATTTGATTCCTTTTTCTACCTAATTGCGTTATTTTAATTCTCTTGACATGAATACCTGCAATTATATGATAAAAATTTTCTAGTCTTTGTGAAATTTATTACGTGAATTGTATATTTATTTCCCCGAGCATAATTAAGTGTTTAAATTAATTTTAATTGTGAGAATTCTATGCCTATTTGTTCTTAATTGAAGCTTTGTATAACTTATGAACTTAATTGATAAATTTCTTGAGGACTTAATTGCCACATTCATATATTTGTTACATAATTGCATTCATTTAAATCTTCCAAGGACCAAGTAGCAATTTTTCCCCTTTTCTCCTATTCTTGATCGATATAAACCACACATACACATATACATACACTCATTTCTTCATCCTTCAACCAAGAACAAGGCAAGAGCTCTTCCATTTCTCCCTCTCTTCATCCGATCCACCAAGGAAGCAAGGAGACCAAGATTTTCTTCTCTTTTCAATAAGAATTCAAGCCATACACTTTCATCTCTTCATCTTCTCCATCTCTTCATTCATTCAAGGTAAGTTCATACATTTTAATTGATGAATTCTTGAGCTAAGTTAGGGTTTTAAGATTCTTTGCATTTCATGACCCTATATGAAAATTATGTGATGATTTTGAGTTGGATCCATGCATATTTAACTTGAATTCATGAAGGCTTATATATATGAACCATATTTCCATGTTAAGGGTTTTGATGAATGATTTTGTTGAATCTAAGCATGTTTCTTTGGATCATAAGTGGCCTAAATGAGATATTATGAGTGTATCATTGTTGTTTGATGTTTTGGGTGCTTTTGGTTGAGGTTTGGGGTGATTTGGTTGTTTGGTTTTCTTCTCCCGTGAGCTTCCCCTGTTTTTCCACGTTTTTGCTGTTCTGGAGGACTACCCAGCCGGGTAGTTTTTTCCCACAAAAGTACCCAGGCGGCTAGTTTGTTACAGAAGGGTTTCTGCACCTGCTCTCCCTGACCGGGTAAATTTCTGGCTTGTTTTTACCCGGACGGTTACTCCCTCGTCCGAACTCCGATTGACCTGATTTTTGAACCGTTGGAAACCTATTGAAGTGTAGAACAACATCCAATTGGAATCATCTCAATATGATTTTCAATTTGTGAGATATAATCAATTATTTTTGGTGTCGCTAATTCGCCGGAAATCTGCTTTCACCCAACTTTAAACTTACACCATTTTCTCCTTTCTTTGACCCAAATTTCGTGCCATATATAATTCTAAAGGTATATTTGTCTAGTTTCATTCCCAAGAAACAAAACTCAATTCCCTTTCCTCAAACTCAAGATATTCCAGTTTTACTACAGCTTGTCCGTTTTGGAAATCTGTCAACTTTCGCCCATTTTCACTCGGGAGCTCTCTTTGTGTTTTCATTTCCTTTTTATCGCATGTTTCCATCTGCAACCTTGTTTATAACTCATTATTTTTTGAATTATATGCTTACTTAGTTGGTATTTATGCTCTTATGTGACACTCATTGGTCTTTACTTGCCCAAACTCGATTGTGTGAACTCGTGCTTTATATATGAATTGAATTCGTCTGAGTAATTGAGCATATGAACACGATCAAACCATTCCATGAAATTCTTATGTTTTATTCATATTGAAACACATCATGACAAGTTTTATCACTTCATAAACATTCTTGCCGTGCGTCATACTTGGTTCCATTTTGAGTCGTGTCTCACAAGTACACTATATCTTCTTTCTTATTCAGTCATCTCCTCGGTGGAGATGTTTGGGATTCGTGGTATCTCTCTCTAGGTCTTTCTTGCACATGGAGGTGAGGGTTTTCTTTATAAAGGACCTATAACCTTGCATGAATTAAAAGCATGCCAAATGGTTTTCATATTAAAGTTAACCATATCTTTTATACCAGCTATGTACCGGAAATGATTTATAAACTGCATAGTGTTAATCCTGGCCTGTTTTGCGAGATATTCCTGATTACCCCCGGCTTTCCTAGCGCTGGGCTAGCCGGTGTGGATCTTGTACCTGTTCCTGTGGCCCAGGGGCTTGTGTATTGAGGGAACCGGGGAGGCATCGGGCCGACGGTGAACTCTTGCATAGGTCCCATCCTGTTGGACTACCCGGATACCCTCCAGGAGGTTTGGTGGGTGATGGGGCTCCGATCTGAGGGAGTCATGAACCCGAAGATCACCCTGATGCGCGGATGTGGAGGTTAGCTACCGGCCACATTGCACCCGGAGAAAGGAGATTAATTTATATTTATTTTTCCCTCCTGATAATTAATTATAACTCCTGTTTCCTACTTGTTTCCTGATTACCTGCTTATACTTGTCATTTAATAAGTGAAAAGTGGAGTCCAGGATGGAATAAATACACGTTCTCGTCGGGTCCCCTTAAAATGTTAAACATATATATCCGTAACCTCTGGTAGGCCTCTAGTCCCTGTTCAACACCTGTGTTCGTGGATCGGTAAGGTAAAATAGGCTTCAACAGAGAGCGTACGGATATCGACACATGCATATTATATCCCCATTTCTCTGACCTGCATGCTTGAACATAATTCCACCCATACGTATTGATTTACTTCTGATTTCTGTCTCCTATTTTATTAACAAATAATGTACAGTGGAATTATGCCTGCCTGATATATATATGTGCGTGTGTACCCCCTTCACTCAGTCAATTGGCTGACCCCTCCCTCTTGTTGTTTTTATTCATGTCTTGCAGGTTTTTTGGTCGTTAGGCGGGAGTCTTTTGAGGTTCTTGTTCGGGTCTTGGTCTAGCTCGCACTACATTGTCCTGCATTCACATTTCCTGCTTTATTTTAGGCCTTGTCGGCCAATGTATTCTACTTTTGCTTTATTGAATTCGGGACATGTTAGGACAGGTTGTATTTTCTTTAGTTGAACCCGTTTTACTTTGTTGCTTGTATTGTTTTTATGTATTGGTTGTGAATACATGACTGCCTTATTCCTGCTGCTCTATTCCTATTGATTTGTTGGTAGGGTCTAGTCCCGCCTAGCATAGGGTTGTTTTTTTTATTTTTGTCTCCGTTAGCTATGAGCTTAGTTCATGTATGGACTTTCCATTTCATGGGTGGACGGGCTCATAGTGCGGGGGATGTGGTGCCCTCCGTCTAGGGTGTCACATCCTAAGGTGGTATCAGAGCTCCAGGTTGCAAAATCGGAGTTCTAGTGTCGTGTCCTGTCGAGTCTAGGTTGTACGGCTTAGGAACTACCTGTCAACGTGAGCATTACATTGCTTTTGAACCTTGAATTGCATTCCTTTCAGGACCTTGTTGGATTATATGTTATGTATTGCATCAATCCATGGCCTTGGTGTTGATCATGTGTCATGAGCATGCTCTAATCGCATGCATTTATTCTAGAATTAAGTTGTAAATTATAGGTGACAAAGATAATGTCAAACCACGGCCAATCTCTATGACAACAACGAACTATCACAAGCTCTACTTTCAAGCATGGAAGATGTAGGAATGCACCGGGGAATTTCATACAAGAATTTGAGGAAATGACCATTCCTCAATGGAGCTACGGTTGCAATGTAGAATGTGGAATAGAAGGTCGATTTTGGGAAAATTCACAAGTTTTGTGGTGGTTGGTGAATATTCAATGAAATAGTACTGGGGTGTATGATGATTACGACTCACAAGAATCAACAAATACACCTACATTATAAGAGTTAATCAACCAGATTCAACGGGATTGTCTAACTCAAGGCATATAGCGAAGAAAATCTCAAAGGTACTTTAGTTTGAAGTTCGGATCAACGAAGAGACGATGGTGATCAAGAGGGCTAGAGGCAAAGTCAATTTTCGAGAGATAAGCAACAAAGGTCTTTAAGGATGAATCTCCAAGTGAATCAAACTATTGGTTTCAAGTTCGGAGTAGAACATTCAGGATATACCCAAATTTGCGAAAGGCGAGCAAGGTGAATCGACAAAGTAGAACTTCCAAATAAATCAAGTTTTAGAAACCGAGTACGGAAAGAAAGAAAAGAAGAGGAAATGGGATACTTTGTGTTTCGAGTAAAGAAGAAGCTGGGTTTGAAAAGGGTTAAAGAAAATTAATCCAACATGGTAAATACAAACTTAGAGAAGGCAACAATGCTAAAGGTTTTATCTTCGGTCGCATTGGAATTTATCTTCCAGATCCAAGCTGAATTGTCGTGCTGTGAGGTTGAATTGGGAGATATAGAACAGCAAATGGAAACGATAAAGTAAGGCAAAGAGCTTTTAGAGGAAACTGTGAAATCAGGTTTAAGTAATCGGAGGATTAGTTTATTCCGTCAATCTGAGCTCATAAAGTATAAGTCAAGAGAACGTTGATCAAGGTGTTAATCAAGGTAAAGATTCGCAACTTCTTTGGAGGTCGATACTTGGGAATAAGTCAAAATACCGATTCTATGGGTTTAGAAGACTTTGGTTTCAAGAAGTTGTAATCTCGAGCTATGGAGACTCACAAATTGATACAAGGAAAACTTATGAAGATTTTGAAGACCGTGGGAAAAACGAGGGATGATCAACAAGAACAAATCGAACAGTAATTTAGGAGATGAAGAACAAGTTACCGAGCTAAAGTTGACCACTACGGTGCAGGTGTATTGCATTCATGGCACGTACATCATGCGTCGTATTGAATTATTTAATCTCCTTTAATTATACGTATGTGTGCATTTCTACTTGATAATTTCCCCAATGTGTTGCATCTTTGATTGCTTGCTACGTGCATTAGCATCTTAATCCCACATGCATTGTTTAGTGTTTACTTGATAGGAAATTTCTCCCACTTCGTTCATCAAGTGTTACTCCGACGGGGTCTTACTCGAATCAAGACAAGAAAAATGTTGGATTGCAAGGTATATGGAATGAAAGGGAAAGGAAAATAAGGAGGCCTGGAAAGTAGAACTGGAGCTGGGAATGAAGGAAGTAGGTTGTCGTCCCTACCAAACACTTCAAAGTGAATGTGAGTAAGATCACCAAACACGGCTAATAGCGAGGACCATTTACACCAAGGAAGCTAGTTAAAGAAGTGAGAATCTTCAATTCAAGAAGCAATGTAACGAGTTCAACGGTTAGAGATAGGAATTCTTAAGGGGGAGAGCTTGACCGGGAAATAACTTAAATTCGTAGTTGTGCTCGAATGGATCACTCCTAGTGAGAACCATGGAAATGCAAGAGTCAACAAGTAACTAGGTTCTACGCCAGTGGCAAGAGATGAAATGGAAGGTGTAGCATTCAAGAGAATTTCAAGATCGAAGTGAATGAAGATTTGAGAATAATATTGGAAGGGATAAATGCTTAGAAAGATGAAGATATGAATTCAAGGAATGCTTGGGATTTGGAACTATAAGACAGGGTAAAAGATTGATCGTCGGTAATTTCGGTCGGAGGATCAGCCTCGCTAATTTCTTACTATGGGACTTACGAACTAAATCTACAAGGTTGAAAAGGTTGTATACGGTATAACGTATCTCATGCATTGGAGACGATGGGATTGTAAACGAATTACAAGAATTGGTAAAGAGGGTTTCGGATAATAAAAGCTGATCCAATCATCATATTATGTGATAGACGAAGTTAGAATCGATTCAAGTGTCGAAAATGAGAGTTAATTCAACCTAGCGTTGGAACAAGAATACCTAGAAGGAAAATACATAACGTGAAATGATGGGTTACCGTCTCATCTATCGTTTTTCAAGATTAACCGGGGATGTTATTAGGATTGGAGTATGGAATTTGAGCTACTAAAGATTAGCTCAAGCATCCAAGGAGGTTGAGTATAATTCGTGGAGAAGGATGAATTAATTGGGTTAAGATCAAGTGCATACTAAAAATCTAGAGTTTCAGACCGCATTGTTTAGAAAGGATAAAGGAAAAGATTATGGAAGGGAGACTGAGTGGTCGTTGAAGTAATGAACATACCGGGGATTTCAATACATGACACAAACGGTAGAGAAATCTCCAAGAGCAAATCAGGTGATTTAATCGGAGCACTACAATGGAAGATTCCTGAACAATGGTGAACGGTACATCAGGCATCCATGGCATATGCATACATGCAACTTTCATTCAAATAATCTTATAATGTTAAGTGCTTTGATCGCTTGTTGTATTAACTGCTTTTATGTGATTGATACTTGATGTATTTGATTTCCCCTACTTGTTTCTTGTGTGGTTGTTGTGTGATTGTTTATTTGAGTGTTGTTTTGAGAGCTTGAGAGTTTCTCTTTCTTTGTGTTTGAGAGACGGGGTTCTCTCATTGTCTATTCGAGAGACGGGGTTCTCTCATTGTTTGTTTGAGAGACGTGGTTGCACTACTTGCTTTGTTTGATAGAATTCCTAGAGTTTAGGCTTCGGTGAGTTAAGGGTCGTGACTTAACAACAACTGAAGACCCCTTGTGGCTTGAAGACCTTTTCCGAACTAATTCCTGACGCGGAGTTGCTAACCCACGTGGGATGAACACGGGAGAGCTGCTTAAGAGTCCAGAACTCGAGGCAGTGGACCTGGGGACCAGGTCCTCTTAAGGGGGAGAGGTTGTGACACCCCGATTTCTCGGCCGTACAGGTACGCACGCCACGCGTGTGAGTTTTTAGATTTAGGATTTATTTGATTCCTTTTTCTACCTAATTGCGTTATTTTAATTCTCTTGACTTGAATACCTTCAATTATATGATAAAAATTTTCTAGACTTTGTGAAATTTATTACGTGAATTGTATATTTATTTCCCCGAGCATGATTAAGTGTTTAAGTTAATTTTAATTGTGAGAATTCTATGCCTATTTGTTCTTAATTGAAGCTTTGTATAACTTATGAACTTAATTGATAAATTTCTTGAGGACTTAATTGCCACATTCATATATTTGTTACCTAATTGCATTCATTTAAATCTTCCAAGGACCAAGTAGCAATTTTTCCCCTTTTCTCCTCTTCTTGATCGATATAAACCACACATACACATATACATACACTCATTTCTTCATCCTTCAACGAAGAACAAGGCAAGAGCTCTTCCATTTCTTCCTCTCTTCATCCGATCCACCAAGGAAGCAAGGAGACCAAGATTTTCTTCTCTTTTCAACAAGAATTCAAGCCATACACTTTCATCTCTTCATCTCCTCCATCTCTTCATTCATTCAAGGTAAGTTCATACATTTTAATTGATGAATTCTTGAGCTAAGTTAGGGTTTTAAGATTCTTTGCATTTCATGACCCTATATGAAACTTATGTGATGATTTTGAGTTGGATCCATGCATATTTAACTTGAATTCATGAAGGCTTATATATATAAACCATATTTCCATGTTAAGGGTTTTGATGAATGATTTTGTTGAATCTAAGCATGTTTCTTTGGATCATAAGTGGCCTAAATGAGATATTATGAGTGTATCATTGTTGTTTGATGTTTTGGGTGCTTTTGGTTGAGGTTTGGGGTGATTTGGTTGTTTGGTTTTCTTCTCCCGCGAGCTTCCCCTATTTTTCCACGTTTTTTCTGTTCTGGAGGACTACCCGGCCGGGTAGTTTTTGCCCACAAAAGTACCCGGGCGGGTAGTTTGTTACATAAGGGTTTCTGCACCTGCTCTCCCCGGCCGGGTAAATTTCTGCCTTGTTTTTACCCGGACGGTTACTCCCTCGTCCGAACTCCGATTGACCTCATTTTTTAACCGTTGGAAACCTCTTGAAGTCTAGAACAACATCCAATTGGAATCATCTGCTTTCTCCTCGCCGGAAATCTGCTTTCACCCAACTTTAAACTTACGCCATTTTCTCCTCGCTTTGACCCAAATTTCGTGCCATATATAATTCTAAAGGTCTATTTGTCTAGTTTCATTGCCAAGAAACAAAACTCAATTCCCTTTCCTCAAACTCAAGATATTCCAGTTTTACTACAGCTTGTCCGTTTTGCAAATCTGTCAACTTTCGCCCATTTTCACTCGGGAGCTCTCTTTGTGTTTTCATTTCCTTTTTCTCGCATGTTTCCATCTGCAACCTTGTTTATAACTTATTATTTTTTGAATTATATGCTTACTTAGTTGGTATTTATGCTCTTATGTGACACTCATTGGTCTTTACTTGCCTAACCTTGATTGTGTGAACTTGTGCTTTATATATCAATTGAATTCGTCTGAGTAATTGAGTATATGAACACGATCACACCATTCCACGAAATTCTTATGTTTTATTCATATTGAAACACATCATGACAAGTTTTATCACTTCATAAACATTCTTGCCGTGCGTCCTACTTGGTTCCATTTTGAGTCGTGTCTCACAAGTACACTGTATCTTCTTTCTTATTCAGTGATCTCCTCGGTGGAGATGTTTGGGATTCGTGGTATCTCTCTCTGGGTCTTTCTTGCACATGGAGGTGAGGGTTTTGTTTATAAACGACCTATAACCTTGCATGAATTAAAAGTATGCCAAATGGTTTTCATATTAAAGTTAAACATATCTTTTATACCGGCTATGTACCGGAAATGATTTATAAACTGCATAGTGTTAATCCTGGCCTGTTTTGCGAGATATTCCTGATTGCCCCCGGCTTTCCTAGCGCTGGGCTAGCCGGTGTGAATCTTGTACCTGTTCCTGGGGCCCTGGGGCTTGTGTATTGAGGGAACCGGGGAGGCATCGGGCCGACGGTGAACTCTTGCATAGGTCCCATCCTGTTGGACTACCTGGATACCCACAATGAGGTTTGGTGGGAGATGGGGCTCCGATCTGAGGAAGTCATGAACCCGAAGATCACCCTGATGCGCTGATGTGGAGGTTAGCTACCGCCCACATTGCACCCGGAGAAAGGAGATTAATTTATATTTATTTTTCCCTCCTGATAATTAATTATAACTCCTGTTTCCTGCTTGTTTCCTGATTACCTGCTTATACTTGTCATTTAATAAGTTAAAAGTGGAGTCCAGGATGGAATAAATACCCGTTCTCATCGGGTCCCCTTAAAATGTTAAACATAGATATCCCTAACCTCTGGTAGGCCTCCAGTCCCTGTTCAACACCTGAGTTCGTGGATCGGCAAGGTAAAATAAGCTTCAAAAGAGGGAGTACGGATATCGACACATGCATATTATATCCCCATTTATCTGACCTGCATGCTTGAGCATAATTCCACCCGTACGTATTGATTTACTTCTGATTTCTGTCTCCTGTTTTATTAACTAATAATGTACAGTGGAATTATGCCTGCCTGATTACCTGTATATATATATATATATATATATATATGCATGTGTACCCACTTCACTCAGTCAGTTGGCTGACCCCTCCCTCTCGTTGTTTTTAGTCATGTCTTGCAGGTTCTGTGGTCGTTAGGCGGGAGTCTTTTGAGGTTCTTGTTCGAGTCTTGGTCTAGCTCACACTACATTGTCCTGCATTCACATTTCCTGCTTTATTTTAGGCCTTGTCGGCCAATGTATTCTACTTTTGCTTTATTGAATTCGGGATAGGTTGTATTTTCTTTAGTTGAACCCGTTTTACTTTCCTAGTTGTATTGTTTTTATGTATTGGTTGTGAATACATGACTACCTTATTCCTGCTGCTCTGTTCCTGTTGATTTGTTGGTAGGGTCTAGTCCCGCCTAGCACAGGGTTGTTTTTTTTAGTTCTGTCTCCGTTCGCTATGAGCTTAGTTCATGTATGGACTTTCCATTTCATGGGTGGACGGGGCTCATAGTGCGGGGGATGTGGTGCCCTCCGTCTAGGGTGTCACACTGCTTTTGCTCCTGTTGAGGCGGCGCAACATTGAATGGGGCTGGTGGTCATGTTTGAAATTGCTGCCTAGGCTAAAACTGCGGCCTAGGTTGAGGTGGTTGTTGAACATTCTGATTATTAGACCACGACAAGTTAGGGTGGTTCTTCCATCCTGGATTGTAGGTGTTTGAGTAAGGATTATTTGCTGGTTTGAAGTTATTTGCGTAATTCACCTGCTATTGCACCTGTTCTCCTGCATTGGTATGAGGACACATATTAAAATCATGTGGACCACTACAGATTTCACATGTTACCTGAACTGGTTGGGGTTGTATCCCAACTACATTGACAAATAGTTGGTCTAATTTCTTGTTAAAGGCTTCAAATTTAGCATTGATGGCGGTTAATCCATCTAACTCTATCACTCCAGTTTGCACCTTCGCTGGTTGCGAATGGCTCCTCTCATGCACAAAGACATCGTTTTGTGACATATTGTCTAACAGCTCAGTGGTAACTGCTTCAGATTTGGCTAAGAATGCCCCGCCATCTGCGGCATCCATCGCTCCTCTAAAAGTAGGGGATATCCCATTGTAAAAAATCTGAATCAATAACCAACCGGGAATCCCGTGATGTAGACAGTTCTTCTGCAAATCCTTAAATCTCTCCCAAGCTTCATAGAAAGACTCCCCATCCAACTGCCTGAAACCTTGAATATCATTCCTGTACTTCGTGGTTTTGCTAAGTGGAAAGAACTTTGCTAGGAAAGCCTGAGATAATGATGTCCAAGTCTGAAAGGATTTATTTGGGACAGTACTCAGCCATGCTTTAGCTCGTTCCCTAAATGAAAAGGGAAAAAAGTCTAACTCGGACAACATCAGTAGTGACATTGTGAATTTTGAAGGTTTCACAAACTTCAAGAAAATACTCTAGGTGTGAAGTCGAATCCTCCAAAGGTAATCCTGAAAACGGATTGTTTTGCAACAGATTTATGATAACTGGTTAAATTTCAAAGTTATTTACTGCAATCGGGGGACGAGCTACAGTCTGAATTGCTCCAGCCTACGACACATTATAATCTCGTATGGTCGGTGGTGGTAGTGGGTCTACTTCAGCCATCGGTAAAGTAATCGGTTTCTTCTCCTTCTTACGCCTTCTCCTGTTGGCACTCAGTGTTCTCTCAATTTTCGGATCGTATGGAACTAATTTGGGATGTTGAGATCTTCGCATGCACTGTAAACCTGCACAAGCAAAAAGAATTCCTCAGTCCAATTCCATAGTAACACGGATAATGAACACAAAGTAAAGTAATAGTCTAAAGCACTAGATAAAAATAATTGAGTAATATTGACTTAAAACGCCTTCCCCGACAACGGTGCTAAAAACTTGTTGGTTGTATTTTACTCAAGTTAAAAACCAATCGTGCAAGTGTACACTAACATACGTGTAGCACAATAGGATCGAACCCACAGGGAAGGGAAATCAATCACTACTCTATATTCTTCTCTAATCTAAAGACCTAACGAAAACAATTGTTGTTTCTATTAATCTACTAAAACAGAATTTAACAAGTAACTAGAGTTAAACTGCGAATAAAAACTTTACACACGAATTAAATTCAGTAAACTAAACAGGCAAAGGAAAAGTAATGAACCATAAAATCAAGAGCTGACGTGATACTCGTCTGAAAAATGTAATTCTACAACCTAGTCACTTATATTTGAGTTACCCTCTCTCGAGTCGTAACCAAATGCTTAATTAGTGTTCAATTTTGCTCTCGCAATGACCAATAGTTAATTAAACCAAAGGAACAAGACTAGTACAATTCAGTATTCTAGCGGCTCAGCAAGGAATAAGATTACTGTTGTCTAAGCTAGGACCAAATCTCTTTATACCCTAAAACTTACAAGTTCTAAAAACCATCTAAATTACCATCACTCTTTCGATCTACAGGCAATTATGACACATGCTAAGGGTGATCAGGCCAACGCAAGTCAATTCAAACCTATTTTCAAACTAAGAATTAACATAAGTCATTCAAGCATCTCCTCAAACATCCATCATGCAACCATCATCACTCCCCCTAGCCCTAGAGAATTAGCTACTCATAATTAAAGCAAAACTCATAAGACTAAACGAAATTGCAATAAAATAAATCATCGTCTCAAAAACTAAACAAAGTCTAGCAATTAAACTCATGAACATTCAGTAATATCTAAAAACGAATCTAACATATGAAACTAAAACTAAACTATAAGGAATTAGTTTGTAAATTAAAGCAACAATAAAACCAAAGATTGTTCTCGGAATTCAATCCTCTCGTCTTCTCGAATTCTCTGAAAATCTCTGAAACTCCTGAGTCTTTTTCTCCAAACCCTAGGTCTTGACTTGGAAGAAAAACTCTTTTTTCTCTCTATCTGTCCCCTCTCTGTCTGTGTATATCTCTTCTGAAAGACTCTAAAACGCACTAATATAGCAGCCCAAGGATAATTATCGTAGCCCTACGTAACGGGCGTTAACTATCCATGTGTATTTGTTGTTAACGCCCGTTACTGCTTGAAAATCGCCATAACGCTTATTAGTGGTAATGGGCATTACCACTTTTCTTCTGCATATGGGTAACAGGCGTTACCCCTCTCTTCTCGCCAAAACTCCCCTCCTGTGGCCAGTAACGGGAGTTACTCCTCTTGCACTCCTAAGTGGTAACGGGAGTTACCACTTTTTCTTCTAAAAATACGTGAAATTACTCTGTTTCGCAGTTTCATAACTCCAACTCCATAGTCACCTGAACGGAGAAAAATAAACACATAAACGCATCAAACGGTATCAAAATATAATCTAATTAACGCTCAAAATCATGCAATTTCTACACACAGCACTCACCTCCTGTGCATGATCACTACTTAAAAGAGTAAACCGGAGCCCACTAGAAGATTGGTGGGGAATGGAGTTCTATGGCCGACTTGCTTGCACGATGGTTAAGGGTAGATCCACCCTTCCATCACCGAAGTATGAGGTATGATTGTTTTGATTTGACTTGCTTGACTTGATCTTGTTTTGAGGTGAGGAGCTTGGAGAAAACTCGTACTTGCCGAGTCATTTGTCTTGTTTTGAGTCTATGAAACGGGAATGGATTCTTAATTATTTAAAATTGGTTATTTTAGCCTTCGACCCTTAACTTCTTTTAAGTATATATACCTATTATCATGGGAAATGTTTTAGTGTGCAAAAACCATCCCCAGTTCATGGATTATTAACAAATTTGATACTTGCTTTGCTCTATATGTATATGCGTGTGTGTGTTAGCCCCCTCACCAATCTCTAGGACTGACCCTTGTTGTTTTTCTCTTTTTTTCCCTTGTTCTTGAGTTTACAGGTACAGGTTTGGTTCGTGCTAGGCTGCGGTCTTCTTTTGAGTCTTTTGGGTCCGGTTTTGGAGCTCGAGTCTTTGCATTTCACATATTTAATTTCTTGCCTTGGATTTGTATATAAGTTTGTAGCTTGAGCATGATTTTGTAGACTTGTTAAGATTTAATTGGCCGTGGTGCCTTAGCATGTATATTTGATTTAAATGTTGCTCGTGTTAGCATACATATGTATATTTGTACATTCGGATCCTGTTGCTTCCGTACTTGTAATTGTTTTGTTGCGCGCTCTGTATTAGGGTCTAGACCGCCTAGTCTAGGGCTTGTTTTTGTTTGTCTCTCATTCGCTATGGTTTGGCGCTTGTGCGGAGTCCTTGTTTCGTTGCACGTGTCGGGCTATAGTGCGGGGGATGTGGTGCCCACCGCTTAGGGTGCTACAAGTTGGATGTGTAATAAGTTTCCATTAATCCTCTTATGTTTTAGTTGCAAGAAAGCTTGAAATATGATGATCACTTCACCCATTTTTGTTGATACAAGTTGTCGGTTGCTTGTATAAACTTGTGGGGTTGTGTTGCTAAGGTTTTATGCCTGATTTTTCCATGCCTTTTGTTGCTACACTTCACCACACCTGATACTGTGTTTTAATGGAGGAAAACTAGGAAAATATGCAGGGGATTCACAAAGAAGACAGCCAATTCAGTCCCTCAGCCCCGTGAGGGGCATTATACACAAGATGAGACACCCCCGTGGCTTCAAACCTTTCCAAGGCTTTTCAAATCTCTACCCAGCTACATCTGTGGCTTCCTTAAGACTTGGGACTATACACACCAGTGTATTGTTCAGTTTTGGAGAAATATTTCCACTGATCTGAGCCACGCCCGTAGGGGTGGTTGAACTAGGGAGCTTACATGCCCGTGTCTCCACCTTCCTGACTTCTAATGTGTGTTTTGTATTTTTGTTCGGTTATTTTGTTATTTTCTTGCCTCTTTTATGATTCCTAAGCATTGTTAATACGTTATATTATGTGTTATGAAATATGAATTGAATTTATGTTGAGATTTGAATACGTTTATACGAGTTATGAACTTAAATGACTCAAGTGCTACAGTATGATGTATTATGTGTATTCATTGACTTCTTTTGACATTTTAAATAATTTCTTTTACCTCAAATCAGATCTTATAATATTAATTAATGAATATATGTTACGTTTTGATAAGTTTATTAATTTTATGTTATGTTATTCAAGGTGTTAACGTGAAATGAAAATGTGAACGTCTAATTGCTACGTATGATACTTCCTTGCATTAATAGCATTAATTTGCATCGTCGTGCATCTAAATGATACATAATTGAGTTTAAGTCTTTATTGTTACATTTGTTTTTCACAGGGGTACTTTCGGGAGGAGACGTACCTAAAGGTTAAGGTTGTTCGAGGTTGTTTTCTCGCACCATACAACACTTTTTTGTTCAAAGGTGAGGTTTAGGTTCTTTTCTTTTTAGTTAAGCGACCTAATACCTTTAAATGCTCGTTTTCTAGCCCATATACGATTATATATTATAAATATAGTTAAATACGTGTAATATATGATTTGTTTATGATCTTGTGATAAAGTTTCAGCTTTCGAAAGGGCTATATCTACGAGCATTTATGAGCTCATGTTTTAATGAAAGTTTAATGCTTACGAATGTAATGTTAATGGTTTGTAATGAGCCAGAATGGAATGGAAAGGTAATAAAAGGTAATTTTGGACCCACAGAGACTAGGGGTTAGGACGTTCGGTACGGCAGAGGGCCGTCGAGATAAGCCTGGACGTAGTTTCCATCCGAGGTATTACGCGTCACCCCCGGAGGTTGGGAAGGCGAGATGCTCTCGACGCCTTCGGTATGAAAGTCGGGGAGGACTCATGTGGGTTAGCTACCCCTCGAGGAATGTATAATGTAAAGGGTGGCTAAGGATCGGGGCTACCCTTCCATCACCGAAATGTTAAGGATTGAATATGATTTGGTTTTATGTAATGAATGAGGAGTAACGGTGGATGCTCATACTCGCCGAGCTTTAATGTATTGTTTGGATCATGGAACGGGAATAGAGTCTTTATAAATAGATTGTATACGATAAGATATGTAATATTTTTATGAAAACATTTTGGTATGCACAACTTATTCTCGGTTCATAACCTTTCTCTTTTACGTGCTTTTCTCTATATACGTATGGTGTATGGGTGTGCGTTAGCCCCCTCACGCAGTTGAGTTATGACTTACCCCTCTCCTTTACCACTTTTAGTTTGTAGGTCTTTTGGTGCACGAGCTAGGCGGAGAAGTGGGTCGTTCGAGTCTCACTTTTGGGTTTAGGTCGTGCTAGGTGCATTGCATACTAATTTGGACTTGTATTTAAAGAATTGATTATGTTATGAATTTCTGAGAAGAAGTAGGTCATTCGAGTCTCACTTTTGGGTTAAGGTCGTGCTAGAAGCATTACATACTATTTTGGACTTGTATTTAATGAATTTATTGTGTTATGAATTTATGAAATGATATGGCTATGTATATTTGATCACTTGATGTATATGGTTGAACTTGAATCTTTTTATGCCCTTGGAATTTCTATGATTCTGCTATTTGATTTATTGTTGCGCGCTTTGAGTTGTTTTAGCTCTGGCTAGCCCAGTGAGTGTATGGTCTCCTGTTCACTAGGACTTGGGCTCGTGTATCGACTTCTCATTTCATATGCGGGTTCGGGTCTTAGTGCAGGGGATGTGGTGGCCCACGCTCAGGGCGCTACATCCTAAAGTGGTATCAGAGCTCTAGGTTGTAAAACCGGAGTTCTTATGTCAAGTTGAGCCCGTCTAGGTCGTACGGCATAGGACAACGTGGTTATGTTACTTAAATGCTTACTTATCTTCATTTTTATTAATTGTACACATGAATAAGTACTAACCCTCATGCATATATCTTTAAATTTCTTCTTTTTTATAGATACCTCCACGAAGACATTATTGCCGAGATAGATATCCCGAACAATGCTATCACCTGGACCATTCTCCCCAACAAGAGCAAAATCCACCACCACCATAACCGCATATGGAACTGGAAGGATTTATGGAAAGGCTTTATACCTACCTTGGTAATAAAAATTCTCAAAACGCACCACCTGCAGGCAATCGAGAGAGAGGTTTAATTACCACTACTTAAAGGGAATTTCAGGGCCTAAATCCACCAAAGTTGGAGGATGGTGATGATATTCAAGCGGAAGAGTAGTTGATTCAAGTTGAGAGAATTTGGGAGCTAATTCCTTGTAGCTCCATGGAAAAGGTTCGATGCACCCTCACTATAATACAAGGCCAAGCTTATAGTTGGTGGTCGAGCATTAGAGCGAGATAGGATGCCACCGGGGTTGGAGATAAATTGGGAAGTATTTACGAGAGAGTTCAAGAACAAGTACATTTCCATCACCGTATGTGACCTACGCTTGAGGGAATTCATGGATCTCAAGCAAGGTGGGAAGACGGTGACCGAATATATCAATGACTTTGATCGGCTCTCCTGGTACGCACCGAATATTGCCAATGATGATCGACACAAGGGTCTCCAATTCTTGCAAGGGCTTCGGGAAGATATAAAGGATGTGTTAGAGGCGTCGAATACAAGCACGTGGGCTAAGGTGACAGAGAAGGCCTTGAAAGTGGAAGAGATGATTGTTGCTAGGAGGAAGGTATCCCAATCCGGCCAAAGTTCTAGTTCGGGTACACAATCAACTCTCAAAAAAAGGCCGACAAATGAAGTTCTTCCCCTTCCTAACCCTCAAAACAAGCATCTTAAGCCCGTGAATCCTACACCACCTTTTCTAATCAAGGGTCCTAAGTGTGTACATTGTCATCGCACCAATCACTTCTCCGAGAATTATTGGAAGCTGTTCAAGAGATGCTACGGTTGTGGGTCACCAGAGCATATAATGGGCCAATGTCCGCGTAAGAGGTTGGGTTATGTGCCGGTAAGGAATCAAAGGCCCACTATTCCAGCTCGGGCACATGCGCTGGGAGGAAGAGAAGGAGCGGCCTTTAAGATGTAGCGCCCGGAGCGTAGACCACAACATCCCCTGGACTAAGACCCAGACCCGCTTATGAATGTAAAGTCCATACACGAGCTTAAGTCCTAGGGAATATGAGACCATACACTCACTAGCCTAGGCGGAGCTAAAACATCTCAAAGCGCGCAATAATAAATCAAATAGCGGAAGCATAGAAATTCCAAGGTCATAAAAAGATTCAAGTTCAATCATATACATCAAGTGATCAAATATACATAGCCATATCAATTCCTAAATTCATAACATAATGAATTCATTAAATACAAGTCCAAAATAGTATGCAATGCACCTAGCACGACCTAAACCCAAAAGTTATAACTCGACTGAGTAAGGGGGCTAACGCACACCTACACAATACGTATATAGAGCAAATTACGTAAAAGCGAAACGTTATGAACCGGGAATAGGTTTTTCATACCAAAACATTTTCATAAAAATATTACATATCTTATATGTATATAATCCATTTGTAAAGACTCTATTCTCGTTACATAATCTAAACATTACATTGAAGCTCAGCAGTACGAGCATCCACCGTTACTCCTCATTCATTATATAAAACCAAATCACATTCAATCCCCAACACCCCGGTGATGGAAGGACCGACTGACCCTTAGCCATCTATTAAATTAGACATTCCTCGAGGGGTAGCTAACCTACACGAGTCCTCCCAAACTTTTATACTGAAGGCGTCAAGAGCATCACGTCTTCCCAACCTCCCGAGATCACGCGTAATACCTCGAATGGAAACTAGGCCCAAGCTTATCTCGACGACCCTCTACCGTACCGAGTGTCTTAACTTGTAGTCTCCGTAGATCTAGAATTACCTTTCATTACCTTTACATTCTCACTCATTACAAACCATTAACATTACATTCGTAAGAATTAAACTTTCATTAAAATATGAGCTCATATATGCTCGTAGATATAGCCCTTTTGAAAATCGAAATTTGATCACAGGATCATAAACATATTATATATTACACGTATTTAACTATATTTATAATATATAGTCATATGCAGGCCATAAAATAAACATTTAAGGGTAGTAGGTCGCTTAACTAAAAAGAAAAGAACCTAAACCTCACCTTTGAACAAAAAAGTGTAGCGTGGTGTGAGAAAACAACCCCGCACAACCTTAAACTTGGGGTACGGGTCCTTCCGGAAGTACCCCTATGACAAACAAATGTAACACTTACCATTTAGATGCACGGTGATGCAAATGAATGCTTTAGATGCAAGGAAGTATCATAAGGTAGCAATTAGACGTTCACATTTTCATTTCACGTTTAAACCTTGAATATCATAGCATAAAATTCATAAACTTATCAAATCATAACATATATTCATTAATTAATATCATAAGTTCAGATTTGAGTCAAAATAAATTATTTAAAACGCCAAACGAATGCAAAGAATACACATAATACATCATACGGTACCACTTGAGTCATTTAAGTTCATAGCTCGAATAAACGTATTCAAATCTCAACATAACTTCAATAAATATTTTATAACACATAATATAACATATTAACAATGCTTAGAAATCATAAACAAGGTGAGAAAATAATAAAACAACCGAATGAAAACATAAAACACACGTTAGAAACAAGCAAGGGGAGACACGGGCGAGTATGCTCCCTAGTTCAATAACCACGGGCGTAGCTCAGATCAATGGAAATATTTCTCCAAAACTAATTCATACAAAGGTGTGTATGGTCCCAAGGCTTAAGGAAACCATGGGTGTGGCTGGGTACATATTTGAAAAGCTTTGGAAAGTCTTGATGCCAAGGGGGTGTCTCAACTTGTGTACAATGCCCCTCAAGGGGCTGAGGGGCTGAATTGGTTGTCTTATTCGTGAACCCCCTGCATATTCCCCCTGTTTTCCTCCACTGAAACACATCAATAGGTGTCGTGAAGTGTAGTAGTAAACAACAAGGAAAAATTAGGCATAAAACCGTAGCAACACAGTCCCACAAGTTCATACAAGCAATCGACAACTTTTATCAACAAAAAGGGGTGAAATGATCATCATATTTCAAGCTTTCTTGTAATTAAAACATAAGAGCATTAATGGCAACTTATTACACATCCAACTACCATGAAATAGGATTACATAAATGCAATAAAAAAGTTACAAGGATCATGAAACAAGTCACAAAACTCAAAATGGTGCATATATCATGAATCATGAACTTAAAATATGGAGTATATAGATAAAAATATACATAAGAAGATGGAGAACAAGAATCCATACTTACCTTTAAGATTAAAGAAGAAAATGAGGCCAAATGAGCTCTTAAGGTACAAGAAATGAAGTTTCTCTTGTTTTCTCTCTTCCTTTGCTTCTTTCTTGGCATCCAATGTTTGTGAGGGTAAAGAGAGAGAGAAAAATAAATGTTAAGGTTGTGTCTTGGGTCAAGAATGGGCAAGAACCGGGTTCCCAAGCTAAAAAACGGGTCATTAGGACTGAATTTGGTTGCGTCAGAGGTTAAAACGGCATCGAAAAATTACGAGGTTAATTCCATTGGATCCGAATTATCAAAACAAGTCCAACGGCGAAGACGGATCTTGAATTTGAATTCTCGAGCTCAAGATATCAATTAAAATAGCTTAAGGGCTCCTATGTTCAAATAGGTCCTCAAACTTTCAAAAATGATCAAATAGGCACGAAGCCTATTTTGAATTAAGCCCCGAAACATTTAAATAAAGTACAATTAAGTCCTCGGACATGAGTGCCATGAAACTCACGAGCTGCAGTTATTAATGGATGGTTAGGGGGTATACACCCTTCCATCGTTGGAGTAAAGGAGGTATGTTAAGAATGTATGTTTTATGATTTGTTTTTGATACGATATGAACGATATATAATGAGGAGTAAAAGATGGATAAGGTTCGTGAATAGGGTAGATTCATTAATAAGTTAAAATTTGATTATGTTTTGAAATGATAAGACAAGTTATAAAATGTTACGTTATGATGTGATTCGTATAAGTTAAGTTATGTTTTTTTTCGTTTGCTAAGTAAACCCTATATGTTTATCACGGGCAAATGTTTTGGCGTGCAAAAACTATCCCCAGATTCATGAGCTATTAGGATTTGAACGTGTTGTGCTATTATATATGTGTAGGTGTATGTGGGTAGCCCCTCACTCAGTCAGTGTGACTGACCCTCTCCCTTCCCAACATTTGTAGATTCCAGGTTTTGCTTTGCAGTTCGAGCTAGGCAGCGTAAGTCGAGTCCTTGGAGTCTATCGGGTCTTTTGTTTAATTCGAGTCTTTTGCATTCGCACTTTGTAATTCGGATAAGTTTGTTGGAATGAATGTATGTATTCTTTGTTTATGTTATAATATGAATTCAGGATTAGGTATATATGCTAGTTGCACCCGTGATTTGTTCTTGTATGATTTAATTTGACTTGAATGCTTCAACTTTCACACTTGTTTTGTTGTTTAATTACTTTGAAGTCAGGGCCTACGTTCCGCCTAGCTTAGGTGTGAGTCTGTTTGTCTCTCGTTCACCTCTACTTGGTTCTTGTGCGGGCTTACCATCTTGTATGTGGATTAGGCTTTGGTGCGGGGGATGTGGTGACCCACCGTTCGGGGTACTACACAAGAGGTTTACTAGGCATGGAAGAAGAAAAATTCTAGAGCCCGGGGTATCCTGGTAAGCTCTGTGGTGGATGATTTGATCCACGAGTGCAAGCAGGACAATACTGCTCATGACATTCGGGTTTACCTTAGAGAAAAATATGAAGGTACATCAGTCACTCGTTTAAGGCAGTTAACTATCAAATTTGACACCTATAAGAAACGCCTTGATCATAATATGAAACAACATTTAAGGGTAATGTCAAATTGATAGCTGAACATAGGTAAGCTGGCCACACCTTATCTAATGAGCAGCAAATTCAAGTTGTGATCCGATCTCTTCCAAAACAGTGGGAGCATATGAAAGTTAATCTCACTCATAGTGACAAATAAGAACTTTTGCTGATGTTGCTCGCCATGTTTCGAAGATAAGCGCCTTAGTGCTGCAAAGGTCATGGCAACTGCATTTTTCTTGAAAGTAATTCCAAGAAACCTATGGGGTTTAAGCCTAAGTGGAACTTCAAAAGGAACAAAGGGAATAGGTTTGCCAAGAGGCATAAGAAGAATAATGATCCTAACCGTGACAACAATAATAAATCTAGAAGAAAGAAGTTTGGAAAGAAGAAAGATAAGAGTAACATGAAGTGCTTCAATTGTGACATTCTAGGTCACTTTGCTTGTGAATGTCCTCAGCCACCTAAGAATAAGGTGTTGGAAAAACAGGTTCCAAATGTAGCGAATATATAAAAAAAATTCTTACAAGGATCGTTGGCTTGCAATTTTTATTTCGAAACTCAAGAGAAAGAAATTTACATTACTAGAAGCTTTTTTTTAAACGTTTTGAGCCACCCTCAAATGTTCTTCACGCGATAATGAATTTCTCGTCTCACGATCGATTCTTTCTTTCGAGACTCTAAAGAAGAAGCCCTCTAGAATGTATCCACACCAGTCTTAGGTACAAATAAGATTAGTGAGTATGCTAGTGCTATAATCTATGTATTGAAAGAAACACAAAATGAGAAATAGAAAGCAAGAAATTTATCTTGTGAGACCCAATTGATATATGAAATGATTCACACATGATCTTCAAAGTAAAAAGTTTCTTTCTCTTCACCAACTCTATTTTACGTAATGAGATAATTAAGATATAACTAATTAATAATTGAATTATTAATCAATATCTTTATCCTAACAACTTTAGGAAATTGTCTCTTACTTATTTATTTCATAAATAAATAAACTAAAACATTATCTATTTTTTATTTCACAAATAAATAGTTATAATATTACCCTTTTATTTATTTCATAAATAAATAACAAGGATAATAACTACTTGATATTATCTTTGCATTTCTTTCATAAATAAATACGAATAATAACAACTTGATATTATCTCACTTATTTATTTCATAGATAAATAAGTTTTGATATTATCTTTTTATTTCTCAAATAACATAAGATAATATCTTCTTCTTTACTTCTCAAAATAGGATGATAATTTCCTTTATTTATTTTCTAAATAAATAAGGTTAGATAATGTCATATTTATTTCATAAATAAATACTGCCAATTTCCAATTAATAATTAATTCATAATTAATTATTCATTGGGCTTTTTAATTCCGGATTGGGCTTTAGAATTAATTCTCTAATTAATTATAATGGCCTTTTATAATTAATTCTTCAATTAATTATTTTTGGGTTTTACAATTAATTCTCTAATTAATTGTGCTTGGGCTTTATAATTAATTCTCCAATTAATTATATTTGGCCTTTATAATTAATTCTTTAATTAATTAATACATGGTCCAATTTCTCAATTGGACCACGCGCCTAAATCAATGCTCAAGTGCCACACGTGTACTGTACACATGTGGTCTCGTTTCGATCAATTATTTGATCTTTCCAACAATACCCTTTGAACATGGCATTTGTGTATCACCCTCTAGGTTCATTATTAAGTAAGCAATAAGCTTAATTAATTAATACACTTATTAATTATTCAGCTCACAGATCACACAACCGTAGTCTAGCAACAGGTGTGCGACGCCTACCCAAACAACGAATTAAAATGAAAGACCCTTTCAGTCAATGACATCCATGAGATAAAATACTCCTACCATTCCATCTCTTGATTAATACCTAGGCCATGGGAATAATGACAATGCCATTAACCTTAATCTTAAAGCTAAGTCCGTTTCATATCCATTTGATCTCAATCCAAGAAACACTTTTCTTGATGTCTTGATCCAATACCTCGGTCGAGGTTTTTTGGATAGTATATGAACGACTGCAATAAGAGATCTTCTTGACTTATGCAAGTAAAGGTCCTTTATTGATTCTCACCTGCCTCCATATGCGACTTTTGTAACCCCAACATAAGTCATAATTCAGGTGTCTCAAGCGATAATTTCTTAGATCTATATCTAAGATTACTTAGTTTGCTCACACGAGACATCAGTGAAATCTCAAGTCAAATGATTAGTTACTCATGCCATTGTCATATGAGGTGTTTCCTAATCTGGAAGTTTTCTCTTCTAGATGTGGAAACTTTCTTTCCCATTTAGGAGTCTTCTCACGCGAGGCAACTTAGTGTACTCGGTCTCTTAATGAGCACCCTCGTGTATTGTGTACGCATCAACTTATGCACTCCACAGTGATCCTTCTTAAGGACACAATCCCATAAGCAAGCATCAATCAAACATAATTGACACTCCTACTATTCATTGGGCTCATCGACTTGGAGTAGTTTCTCATCCGGCTTGAGTTAGGGCTTGTTTCATGTGTCATTCACCTAATAACAGTCCCTCTTAGCCTGATAAATTAGGGGAGTTCTAGTACATGCGCATGTAATAAGAAACACACATAACCTGTAATTGCACATAAAGAAGTGTTTGTCTATGACCAATATGATACATCTATTATCCAAAGATTGTTAGTGATATAAGGAAAGCCCCAAAACGGATTACAATAAATCGGCTTTCTAGGGCACTATTCCCAACACAAGGTAGCATTTACTTTTTCTCTATCTACTCATTCTTATGTCTCTAGCACTGTCTTATTAACTGAATCTTATCCTGTGTGGATTGTGGACTTAGGGGCAACATACCATGTGACTAGGGACCGAGAGGCATTTGTAGATGTTCGTCGAGTTCCCGCTATTTAGGAAACATTAGCAGAGTAGAAGTAAAAGTTATTTTACTTGCTAGCTGGAATTACAAGAAGGTACGGTCCTTATTCTACATGATGTCCTATTTGCATCGGAAATTCGGCGAAATCTCGTGTCTGTTATAATTCTTCTAAAATTAGTATATAGCTAGATATTTACTAGTGACACTGTAAAACTTTGTTATGGTGATGCATATTATGGTAGTGGACTTATTAGGGATGGTTTATTCTTATTAAATTGTAAAAGACATATGTTTGACAACTATGTGGACCAATATACTTCGTTTAATGTAAGTTCTTCTAGCTATGCAAATATTGATGTGGATGTTTGGCATCCTAGATTAGGTCACATAGGGTAAGATAGAATGAATCGACTTACACGAGAGGGGCTTCTTGGCCCTATCTCTAAAGTTGATTTGTCTGTCTTTGAAAATAGTCTTGCTGGCAAAATGATACGTAAACCATTTGAAAAGGCTACACGAGCTAAATACCCATTGCATTTAATCCACTCTGACATTTACGGTTCTATGAGTGTTAGGCGAGAGATGGAGCTTCTTATTACTTTCGTAGATGATTTCAGGCGTTATGGTCATATCTATTTCATTTCACATAAGTCTGAAGCATTGGATTGTTTCAGAGGATACAAAAATGAGGTTTCAAATTAATTCAACAGAAGGATCAAAACATTGAGAACTGATCGAGGGCGTGAATATCTATCATATCAATTTAAAGATCTATGCAATGAAAAATGAATTCCATGACAATTAACTATTCGGTACACACAGCAACAAAATTGTTGCACCCCGCACGGTGGATCACCACATCCCTCGCACCAAGGCCCAGTCCACATACGAAATGAAAGTCCATACATGAACCAGACCATGGCGAATGGGAGACAGACAGACACACACCAAAGCTAGGCGGAACATAGACCCAGAACTTTAATATTAAAATAACACAAGTGCGGCAGCGTAACATGCCATACATAACTCAAACATATGTAAATAGGTGACGGGTTCTGTAACACCCCGCAGGTGAGGCGCCACATCCCCCACACTATGACCCGACACGTGTACGAAATAGAAGGTCCGCACACGCGCCAAGTCACAGCGAATGGGTGACAAACAAAAACACACGCACTAGCTAGGCGGTATCTAACCTTGTACAAAAGAAAATATGCAAAACATGACAGCGGAAGTAGCACGAAATGCCAACTTACAAAACTTTTACACACCAAGCATACAAAGCAGTTCATACAATAGAATCAAATATACGGGTTCAACTAGTTCAGCAAACCTGTCCTAACCTGTCCCGAATAATTACACATCCAAACGGGTTCAACTAATCCGAGCACCTGTCCTAACCTGTCCCGAATTCCAAACATTCAAAACATAGATTCCCAACCTGCACAGAACATATCTTATACAGAATTTACGAATCATAAACCAGAATAAAATACTTAACAAACTTAAACGAACAGACACAGACTCGTCAGACACGACACACCGCCGCCTAGCACGAACTCCAACGACCTGAACCTGCAACTAAAAACATAAACGGGGAGGGGTCAGTCCAAAGACTGGGCGAGGGGCTGACACACGAACACTATAAATATATATAGAGCACAGCACAAAGAAGAAGCGATGTTCGTGAACCCGGGGTTAGTTTTTGCACGCCAAAACATTTTCCCGTGATAATATACATATAGGGAGACTTATCAGACATACCAAACAAATCTTAAATCAAAAGATTCTTAAGGCACAACTCAGATTCATGCAGACTTAACACACATATCGAAGCATATCTTATTAACTTAAAAGTATATCAATTTTTATCTTAATTTAACAATCTACCCCCGTTTCACGAACTTATGATAGACCGACAGACAGAACACACATACCCAGAAACAAAGACGAAGCGAAACACAAAAGGAATCATAAATCAATCCCACCTCCACACCGTTTGGGGAAGAGAGGTGCCCCTCTCAACCCACCACAGAACGAAACATGTGAACCGGAGGATCCCGCCCGGTTCATTCGACGGCCAGCCAAAATGCGCTCCGTCGGCATAGGAGAACTAAGTCTCCCGTTGGTGGAGAAGTGCACAGGGGTCGTAACAGGCGACCCCGATGGTCGTCCCGGGTCTCCCTTACCCACAACTCCGGGGCCCAAACAGATCAAAACCAACAGAAAATCGGAGACTTCCTTGAATCTGATACAAACGAAACAAAGCCTAAACTTATCACATTTACCACACGAAACTTATACTCATACGCACAAACAGACGAACATATCTCATGCATATCGTACTTATCATATCGTACGTACATATCACGCAGACTGACCTCGAAATCATAACAGAACTGAGACAAAGCATACGTAGGCTCATACATAGCGATTCGTACTTCTCAAATCAAATCATATGACAAAACCAGCAAAATACGTACTTCACACATATCTACATATACATAAGGCTTATAAACCGCATGCATTCGAAAACGAGCACGTTGCAATAGGGTATAACTATATCCTAACCTCACCTGGTACCAAACACAGCCAAACACAAAGCAGAAGGTCCACCCCGGAACCTGCACGACTAACTTGTCACCACCCCGGGTGCACCTGAACCAACTGAACACACAAACACAACACAGGGCTCAGACTCAAACTCAGACAACTACACAGAGACGCACGGCAATGCTCAAGCACTTACGAAATCCAATCACATAAGCATGTTTCAAATTCATATTAATTCTATGCAAAACAAAACATTAAGGCATGTTCATATGCACAATTAATGCAGATTAGGGAAACGAAAAAGCAAGACAAATCATATTATTCATTTCATGCAAATTCACGTAACACCTTTCATATCATTTGACACATATTAATAAATCAAATAAATCATAACAACATGCTTCCTAATTCATACAAATTTCACTAGGTTACAAATCAAATTCTAACCCTACTCAATTCATACAATTCATATTTTACATATTCAATTCATGTATTAGATATTAGATCCAAATTCAATTTAGGTAATTAAACTTTAATTACAAAAGTCTCAAATTAATCATCCAAGGCATGCTAATTCAACTTTTACTTAAATCAAAATTAGCTTCATCGTTTTCAAATGATAAGGTTCAATTAATTCAAGTTATACAAATTTGTATTTTCTAAAAATTTACATAAACACCCCTTGTACAAGAATTATACCCAAATCGCATGAAACGAAACTAATATCACAACAATTCATAAGTTTATACATTCATAATTCATTACATATTTTCAAATACCAAGCAATGCGTATTCATCAAGTTAACGAACATACAACTACGAATTACATTTTAAACAATTAACGACTAATATAATTTTGACATAACGGGGTTCAATTTACAATTCAAAGCGTCAATGCATATCACATTTCATTAATTGTAAGATTTCGTACACATCGGAGTTCATATAATTCGATAAGTCAAGCAAATCGCAATTAAATTATAATTAGAACAAATAATTAAATATTCACAATTATACAAATAAATCCACAGAAAATAAATCGAGTGTCCGATTAATGAACAGAAAGTGGTGTTGGACTCACCACGACGAAGCGGAAAAGCTGTCTGAAGGTTGCCGGAGCTGCCAGAACAGTGGCCGGCCGCCGTTCGGCCGCCGCCGGAACGTGCCCGAAAAATCCTGAAAAATCACCTGTGCAAGGATTCGTCGGGCTCAATCCAATTCCTCGATCAATTTCTGTAAATTTCAAGCCCATTGTCTCCAAATTAAAATCCAAGAATACGAAAAGCCTAGAATCTTTAAACTTCAATTACTTTCAAACCGGTGAACCAAAATGAGATCCGAAAGAGGCATCGGCTTACCCATGACGAGCTTTACGAAAGCCCTAAGCTTTCTTGCAGGAAAAATCCTCGGAGGTGGCGCCGCCGGTGCGCCCCACTGTGCCACCGCGAACCGCCTCCAAACGGCAAAATCTAGAGTCGAGCAAATGCGGTTTAATAGTTCTCGTCGTTCCGAACCACTTTTGTGAAGGGCCCGAGGCCAAAAGATCTCCGGAAAAGGCCCCCATTGCCCTTCGAAGTTTCTGCCGCCGCTCCCCTTGCCGGACCACCACCTACGGCCAAAATCTTATCAAACTAACGCCGGAAATGGACTCAGGGGGTCGAAAAACCTATGAAAACACTTACCTTCGTCGAAAAAGGGCGCCGGAGCGCCGCCGTAACACTGTTCACGCGGCGACAGCGTGTGCTTCATGCGGCGCGTGTGGCGCCGTCCGGCGGCCATTGGCCGCGCCGCCAACATCCCGTGGTGCGCCAGGAGCACCTCTATCTGGGTAGGGCGCGCGTGTCGCCGGAAAGTGGCTGGAAGCCGCCGCGAAAGGGCGGCGAAGTGGCGGCTCCGCCACCCTCCTCCAGCCGCGTCTGAAAATGGCGGATATCTCCGCCGTCGGTCTTCGGTTGGTCGAGTTCTTGGTACGGTTGTGACCACATCGTCGAGATAATCGAAATGGACTAGTGGTTCGTCGAAATCCGTCGAGAAACGAGCAAGTTAGAGTAGAGTGTGAAAACACACCTCCAGTGTGTGAACAGTAACATGTCGTGGGAGAGAAGAGAGCTGAGGCTGGAGCTGGAGTTATGGTACGCAAAACGAGGATCCAGGGTATTTATCTCGGGTCCTTACGCGTAAAACAATCGGTAGGAGGAGCTAACGACGTCAGAATTGGGCAAACTTAGAGTCTACGGACTCGTTTCGATGCCCCGAACGCGTTGAAGGGGTCAAAGAGGTCGAAATCTCGATCAAACGAGGAAATGACCGTAAACCCCTAAAAAGAGAAAATTACAAACAATCCCCTAACTCTTAAAGAGTTCAAAATAGGGCCGAGCAAAGTACAAAATCACATAATTAAACACATTAAAAGGTTGAAACATGACGTACCTTATAAATCGGACGAGCGGGATGTTACAAACTCCCCTCCTTCAAAATGACCTGTCCTCAGGTCCTAAGGTCGGATCTTGAACGAAGCTGAAACGAATTCCACTTCAAGCTTCCGCTGTGCAACTCTGATCTATGCGAAATGTAATCTCTGCAAGATACTTCTCCCTTGGTTGGCATCAACTCCCCTCATAGTGATTCGTTGTGATAGAGGTCCCACTGAGCACTTGACTGTTGGTCACTTCAAGCTCATTTGATCACCATTAGGCCACTGTACCCAAAGCTTGTTACCGTCACGTCCTCGTTGCTTGCAAACTGTCGTCTGGCCAGAAGTAACGCAACCGCAAGAAACAAGAGAGAGAATCCCATCTCTCGACATGCAAGCGAAGGAACCCCGTCCCTCGGCACACAAAAGAGAGAACCCCGTCCCTCGGAACACAAAAGAGAGAACCCCGTTTCTCAACACACAAAAGAGAGAGCCCTGTCTCTCAGGCACACAATTGAGAGAACCCCGTCTCTCAACCTAAGTCTGATTGATTCCACACCTCTCAGACAATCTAGTTTGAGAAAATCCGGCATTTCTCAAACCCTAAATCCAAGGGAATCCAGCATCCCTCGAATACCTAAGAACAAGAGAATCCAGCATCTCTCGTGCACAGAACTATAGAAAGAATCCTGCATCTTTCTATCACACAAGCAGGGAGAATCCACATCTTCCTGGCACGTAATCAGAGAGAATCAAATCTCCCTTTCACTCAAGCACATAAGCAAAAGTAAAAGCAAAAAGCAGAAAACTCAACAATCAACACAAAACATACTCGGCAAGTATCTCACAAAATAACAAATTAATCAAATAATTTATGCATGTATGCTCGTGCCATGAATGCATAGTGTACCGTTCACCGTAGCAACAGAGTCAAAGTTCCAATTTCCTTTGGTGGCAAATGTCCCCACTCGTAGTGATCAGAATCCTGACATCTAATTCAGAACTGTAGTGCTCCTCAAATTCTTAAGTGCTCTCTTAGCCTTGCTTGGTCAATCCTGCTTTAGCGTACCATCCTTGCTAGCCAAGTCTGATAGAGGTTCCATAGCAGCTTTCACACCTATCTGAAGGATGTTATCTACCTACTTCCGTCAAACCATTTATGAGGCTACGAACATCGCTTTGTACAAAGAAGTTGACCACAGCCCGACGTTCTATCTTACATGCATTCACCTACAAATCACAAATTGAACGAATATCTATGCATGTTGGTCAGTGAGTGGACGTGTCAAGTAAGGGAAATAATTAAGAGCACCTAATTAAATGCAACTGCAAAACATAGCTGCTAGAATTTATAAAAAAAAAAACACCAAGTATAATATTGCATAATCATAATAATGGCATACGCACACTCACATAAGTTCTAATCAATTCATACAAGGAAGCCAAATGTCACGTCAAAACGGATACAATGCGCACGTATCCCTATGCTGTACGACCTAGACTGACACAACACGACCTAGAGCACCGGTTCTGAACCTGGTAGCTCTGATACCACTTATAGATGTAACACCCCGCACGTGAGGCGCCACATCCCCCGCACTATGACCCGACACGTGTACGAAATGGAAGGTCCGCACACGCGCCAAGTCATAGCGAACGGGTGACAAACAAAAACACACGCACTAGCTAGGTGGTATCTAACCCTGTACAAAAGAAAATATGCAAAACATGACAGCGGAAGTAGCACGAAATGCCAACTTACAAAACTTTTACACACCAAGCATACAACGCAGTTCATACAATAGAATCAAATATACGGGTTCAACTAGTTCAGCAAACCTGTCCTAACCTGTCCCGAATAATTACACATCCAAACGGGTTCAACTAATCCGAGCACCTGTCCTAACCTGTCCCGAATTCCAAACATTCAAAACATAGATTCCCAACCAGCACAGAACATATCTTATACAGAATTTACGAATCATAAACCAGAATAAAATACTTAACAAACTTAAACGAACAGACACAGACTCGTCAGACACGACACACCGCCGCCTAGCACGAACTCCAATGACCTGAACCTGCAACTAAAAACATAAACGGGGAGGGGTCAGTCCAAAGACTGAGCGAGGGGCTGACACATGCACACTATACATATATATAGAGCACAGCACAAAGAAGAAGCGATGTTCGTGAACCCGGGGTTAATTTTTGCACGCCAAAACATTTTCCCGTGATAATATACATATGGGGAGACTTATCAGACAGACCAAACAAATCTTAAATCAAAAGCTTCTTAAGGCACAACTCAGATTCATGCAGACTTAACACACATATCGAAGCATATCTTATTAACTTAAAAGTATATCAATTTTATCTTAATTTAACAATCTACCCCCGTTTCACGAACTTATGATAGACCGACAGACAAAACACACTTACCCAGAAACAAAGACGAAGCGAAACACAAAACGAATCATAAATTAATCCCACCTCCACACTGTTTGGGGAAGAGAGGTGCCCCTCTCAACCCACCATAGAACGAAACATGTGAACCGGAGGATCCCGCCTGGTTCCTTCGACGGCCAGCCAAAATGAGCTCCGTCAGCATAGGAGAACTAAGTCTCCCGTTGGTGGAGAAGTGCACAGGGGTCATAACCGGCGACCCCGATGGTCGTCCCGGGTCTCCCTTACCCACAACTCCGGGGCCCAAACAGATCAAAACCAACAAAAAATCGGAGACTTGCTTGAATCCGATACAAACGAAACAAAGCCTAAACTTATCACACTTACCAGACGAAACTTATACTCACACACACAGACAGACGAACATATCTCATGCATATCGTACTTATCATATTGTACGTACATATCACGCAGACTGACCTCGAAATCATAACAGAACTGAGACAAAGCATACGTAGGCTCATACATAGCGATTCGTACTTGTCAAATCAAATCATATGACAAAACCAGCAAAATACGTACTTCACACATATCTACATAGACATAAGGCTTATAAACCGCATGCATTCGAAAACGAGCACGTTGCAATAGGGTATAACTATATCCTAACCTCACCTAGTACCAAACACAGCCGAACACAAAGCAGAAGGTCCACCCCGGAACCTGCATGACTCACTTGTCACCACCCCGGGTGCACCTGAACCAACTGAACACACAAACACAACACAGGGCTCAGACTCAAACTCAGACAACTACACAGAGACGCACGGCAATGCTCAAGCACTTACGAAATCCAATCACATTAGGAGGTTTCAAATTCATATTAATTCTATGCAAAACAAAACATTAAGGCATGTTCATACGCACAATTAATGCAGATTAGGGAAACTGAAAAGCAAGACAAATCATATTATTCATTTCATGCAAATTCACGTAACACCTTTCATATCAATTGACACATATTAATAAATCAAATAAATCATAATAACATGCTTCCTAATTCATACAAATTTCACGAGGTTACAAATCAAATTCTAACCCTACTCAATTCATACAATTCATATTTTACATATTCAATTCATGTATTACATATTAGATCCAAATTCAATTTAGGTAATTAAACTTTAATTGCAAAAGTCTCAAATTAATCATCCAAGGCATGCTAATTCAACTTTTACTTAAATCAAAATTAGCTTCATCGTTTTCAAATGATAAGGTTCAATTAATTCAAGTTATACAAATTTGTATTTTCTAAAAATTTACATAAACACCCCTTGTACAAGAATTATACCCAAATCGCATGAAACGAAACTAATATCAACAACAATTCATAAGTTTATACATTCATAATTCATTACATATTTTCAAATACCAAGCAATGCGTATTCATCAAGTTATCGAACATACAACTACGAATTACATTTTAAACAATTAATGACTAATATAATTTTGACATAACAGGGTTCAATTTACAATTCAAAGCGTCAATGCACATCACATTTCATTAATTGTAAGATTTCATACACATCGGAGTTCATATAAATCGATAAGTCTAGCAAATCGCAATTAAATTACAATTAGAACAAATAATTAAATATTCACAATTATACAAATAAATCCACAGAAAATAAACCGAGTGTCCGATTAACGAACGGAAAGTGGTGTTAGACTCACCACGACGAAGCGGACAAGCTGTCCGAAGGTCGCCGGAGCGCCACCGCCGGAGCTGCCCGTACAGTGGCCGGCCGCCGCCGGAACGTGCCTGAAAAATCCCGAAAAATCACCCGTTCAAGGATTCGTCGGGCTCAATCCAATTCCAAGATCAATTTCTGCAAATTCCAAGCCCATTGTCTCCAATTTAAAATCCAAGAATACGAAAACCCTAGAATCTTCAAACTTCAATTACTTTCAAACCGGTGAACCAAAATGAGATCCGAAAGAGGCATCGACTTACCCGTGACGAGCTTTACGAAAGCCCTAAGCTTTCTTGTCGGAAAAATCCTCCGAGGTGGCGCCGCCACGGTGCCACCGCGAACCGCCGCCAAACAGCAAAATCTGGAGTCGAACAAATGGGGTTTAATAGTTCTCGTCGTTCCGAACAACTTTCGTGAAGGGCCCGAGGCCAAAAGATCGCCGGAAAAGGCCCCCATTGCCCTTCGAAGTTTCTACCGACGCTCCCCTTGCCGGAACCACCACCTACGGCCAAAATCTTATCAAACTGACACCGGAAATGGACTCAGGGGGTCGGAAAACCTATGAAAAGACTTACCTTCGTCGAAAAAGGGAGCCGGAGCGCCGCCGTGACACTGTTCACGCGGTGGCAGCGTGTGCTTCATGCGGCGCGTGTGCCGCCTTCCGGCGGCCATTGGCCGCGCCGCCAACGTCCCGGAAAGTGGCCGGAAGCCGCCGCGAAAGGGCGGCGAAGTGGCGGCTCCGCCACCCTCCTCCAGCCACGTCTGAAAATGGCGGATATCTCCGCCGTCGATCGTCGGTTGGTCGAGTTCTTGGTACGGTTGTGACTGCGTCGTCGAGATAATCGAAATGGACTAGTGGTTCGTCGAAATCCGTCGAGAAACGAGCAAGTTAGAGTAGTGTGTAAAAACACACCTCCAATGTGTGAACAGTAACGTGTCGTGGGAGAGAAGAGAGCTGAGTCTGGAGCTGGAGTTATGGCACGCAAAACGAGGATCCGGGATATTTATCTCGGGTCCTCACGCGCAAAACGATCGGTAGGAGGAGCTAACGACGTCAGAATTGGACCAACTTAGATTCTACGGACTCGTTTCGATGCCCCGAACGCGTTGAAGGGGTCAAAAAGGTCGAAATCTCGATCAAACGAGGAAATGACCGTAAACCCCTAAAAAGAGAAAATTACAAACAAGCCCCTAAACTCTTAAAGTGTTCAAAATAGGGCCGAGTAAAGTACAAAATCACATAATTAAACACATTAAAAAGTTGAAACATGACGTACCTTATAAATCGGACGAGCAGGATGTTACAGGTTCAACTAACATAGATCCCTAATCCCGAATATCAAATCATAGACATAAATCATAAATAGAATAGGTTCATACTCTCCCTAGAAGCCTGTCTCGAATTGTATCAATATAAAATATAATCACCTAATGCGTAGTTATACTTACATACGTACAATCTAAATCAAATTCAAAATGCATATGCAGAGGACCAAGGTTAAACAAAGACTCGACTTAACGAACAACTCCAAAGACTGACACACAGCGTCTAGCATGAACTTCGAAGCAAAGCCTGAAAACTAAAAACATGGGGAGAGGAGGGGTCAGTCCAAAGACCAAGTGAGGGGCAAATGTTTTGGCATGCAAAAACTAATCCCGGATTCATGAACATATACATAGATCAAAACACGTTCAAAATTAAATGTTCGTGAATCCGGGATTAGTTTTTGCATGCCAAAATATTTGCCCGCGATAATATATATATATTTATGTATATATATATATATATATATAAGGTGGCTTAGCAAAATCATAATAAAACAAACTTAACTACGTATATCAAAGCCTATGTTCATATCAAAGCAAACTTAGAAAACATTTCAAAGCATGTTTTATTAGGTTAATAATTTTCCAAGTTTTATCTTAATTTATGAATATATCCCCGTTTCACGAACTTAGACAAACATATTAAGACTCGGGGGTACGAGTTTAAACTAACCTTACTCCTAACTGATATCATATCAAAGCAAACGTAACAAAATAAAACAGACATATCATATCGTATCGTGTCATACCAACCTCTTCTCCGATAATGGAACGGTTGTGCGACCCCAACCCTCTGGACTCTATCCCCCAACCAACCTCCTGGTGGGTTCTGATACATCCTTTCAAACAGATGGAGACCATGCTCAGTAGTAGACCACCCGACACCATCCCCGGGCTCCTGCTGCACAAATCTCCGGGCCCATCAAACAGACAAATTCATATTCATATCATATCCTGAGCCCGCAACAAACGTGCATAACTTGACATATTGTGCGTATCACATACATACGTATCATATGTATACACACATGTACTTACCACAAGTATACATAAAATATATACACACATACGTACTTACCACATGCATACGCATCATATCCAAAACAAGCATACATAGGTTCGTACATAGCGTTCATACTTTCAAACGTACAACAAAACCATCAAAATACGTACCTCGTACATATTTACATATACATAAGGCTTATAAGTAGCATGCATTAGAAAACGAGCACGTTGCATTAGGGTTTAACTATATCCTAACCTCACCTTACACTAAATGAAGCCGAAGATACACGATCGTTTTGTCCCGGAATCAACTTGGCCGACAAAATACCACCTCGGGTGCACCTGAACAAACTGAATATAAATGTAGAACTTAGACTCAAAATGAACCACGTAAACGCACGTCAATTGTATGAACGCGCATGAGACATATCTCGTATGATGTATGGTTCCAAATTATACAAATAACACGTAACGGAGATGCATACATTCATTTCATAACAAATAAGATAATGCATAACATAAAATAATCATAAACCACGTTGGAAGCATGCTTGGGGAGGGAAAGAACGAACAAAACAAAAAAAAACAAAGCAAAACCCCCAAAATCCCAGCTCTGTACAGCGTCGCGGTCGTGTGCAAACATGTCATGCCCGCAACAAAAGTCCACCATGGCCGCGACCAAAATATTCGTGCCCGCGACGCACCAACAAAAGCAAAACTGAAGGACGTCGTTGCCGTACGCAAAATGGCCGTGCCCGTGACACACTTCCAGGAGACCCACTAACATGCCATCAGGGCCGCACCCAAAATGAGCACATTTCGGTCACGCACGCGACGCAATCCTAGACGCAAAACAAACAAGGCATCACGGCCACACTCAAAATGAACATATTTTGGTCGCGGCTGCAATCGATCTCTGGACAGTGTAGATATGGCTGCTGCTCGAACGGGGAGTTTTCCAACCTCCCCAAAAATGACTCTAGACCCCATGAAATGGCACGAAATCAACATATAACCACATATAGCGTACGTAGAACACATTAAGCCACAAATCGGACTCCAAAACGAGCCCGAACACCCTAAAACTGAAACCCATACTATTTATCGTCACCCTAAATAGGCACATAAATACAAAAATTGAGGCACAAAAGAGGTCTTAAATCGAAGAACGTAATGAGAGAAATACAATGATTACCTTGGATCATTGATCAGGTTAACAAAGTCAGAGTTCTTGAGCTCGAAAGGCTTGGGGTGGCTTTTTCTTCTTTTTCTTCTCTTCTCTCCCTCCTTATCTCTTGTATAGATCTAAATGAGGAGAAAGAAAGGGGGTTCGGTCCCTTTTCTAGGCCAAGAAATGGGTCGGGCAAAATGGGTAGGGTCAAATGGTATCTGATCCGTTTGGATCGGATTTTAAAACAGTAGGGGTATCAAATGGGCTCAGAAAAATACACGATTAATTTCATTGGATCCGAATCATCAAAACGAATCCAATGGTAAAGTTAGAATTCGAATCTAAATTCTCGAGCTCAAGATAGCCAAAAAGGATCAAAACACCCTAATTACAATTAGGTCCCTAAGCTTTCAAATAATGGACATTGAGCCCAAACGAATTTAATTAAATTCTAAAGCACATATAACTTAAAATAAATTATAAATTAACACATAGGGCATGCAATAGCACATAATTCACAAAAATACGGAATTAAACTCTCTCGTGACGTTTTACCCGGGTTGCCGAAGAGATGGGGCATCACAAAAATGGTGTTGCGGAAAGGAGAAATAGAACATTGTTAGAAATGGTAAGATCCATGATGGAGTAGTAGGCTACCATGCCGATTTCCTTTCGGGGAGATGCCTTGTTAATGGTGTCTTATATCTTGAACAGAGTTCCTACAAAATCAGTACCTTCTAATCGTTATGAATTTTGGAAAGGTAGAAAATCGACCCTTTACTTATGATCTTTTCAACAAATATGGTGTAACATCCCGCTCGTCCGGTCGTATAGCTACGCGGATCGAGAGTGATAAACGTGCATTTAAATTATTTAACTACGCGAATTATGTGTTTATTATATCAATTATGTGATATTCTTGAATTATGTGAATTAATATTTGAAAATTTATTTGAACCTTATATCGAGTATTTGAACATTTATGCCTTATTTGCCTCGTTTTTAATTCATTTGAGCTCGTTTTTTATTCTAACTTTTGTGATTACATACTATGCATGAATTGTATGTATTATTAATGTGTTATATATTTCTCACATGTTTTTGAGTTCGTTTGATACGGTTTTTGAACTGTTTTATTTGTTAGGGATTCGAGGGCCCAACTCGTTTTAGCGCGCCTTGTGTTCCGAAATTTATATCTTGAGCTCGGGAATTTGGATTCGAATTCTGGAAAAAAGCGATGGACTCGTAACGAAGAATGGAACTTAAGGAACCTAGTTTTGTATTTTTCTAAACACATTTGATTCTCCGAATTTTGCTTGAAACACGACCCGTGTGACAGCTTTGCCACCCCTGTCCATTTTGCCCATAACTGACCCCTTTCTTATCCGAATCAACCCATTTTTGAACCCATGTGACCCTTATTCAATAAACTATCTCTCCCTCTACCCCTCATTCTGAACCAACCCAGTTAGAAAGCAAGAAAGAAGCAGCAACCGAGAGAGAAAGGGGGAAAGGAAGAGTAAGAGCAGTCACTATTCACAACTTGGAGTTTTGAGCTCATTCGACATTCGTTCTTCGTCTAATTCGAAGGTTGAGTATATTTTTGTGATCTCCATTTCATTACCTTTCTTTTGCACCTGATTCTGTCCATTTTCATGAAGATTAGAGCATGTTATGTCATCCACATGAATAGTTAGGTTATATGAATATTTTGATTAATTCATGCCATCTTTACTTCATTTCTTGAATTAATGAGTGATCTATGATAAATATGATTTGATTGCTTCATATATATACATGAATTTTGTTGAATTTTCTAGAATATTGATCAAACATAGCTGAACTTCCATGAAAGCTTGAATATGAACTTGAATTCCAACCTTTTTGCATCCATGTTGTTGCGTAGGGAGTTTATTGCATGTTTAGCCTTTGTTTTATGCTTCTTTTTACTGCCTTTCCATCCCCTTTTGATTCAATGTGGTTGCCCTACTGCTGCCGTGGAAGCTTGAAGAACAGAGCTACATTTCAGTGAAGATGAAGGAGACTGCGCCTGGTAACAGGGCGTTACCCCGTTTAAGCTTCATGGAGGTAACAGGCGTTACCTCCATGGCTTCCTGGACCTGCTACTACTGCCTCCCTTAATGGGGGTTACTCCCATTACACATGGGAGTGTTAACCCCCGTTAATCCTCTCTCTTTTGGTGGTGGTTCGTGCGTTTTGTTCTTTGTTTGCCTGGTTCCATTTCGTTGTTCGTTTCTTGCTTCTTCTTCGATTTTATTTGATTTATCCCACCCCAATTATGATCCCAATATGTTGATGTGTTAGTGTATGATATGTTTTGTTATCTATTTTAATATTATGGCTTCATTTAATAAGTGTAAACGAGACGTGTTTGCATGAACGTTTAAACGTACGTGTGATGCTTTCTTGCATTCCCTTGCCTCTCTTATGAATTTATACTCATGAATGCTTGTGATACATTATATTATGATAGATTATGACCATTATGTTAAATTTATGAATTTATTTGATGTAATTTCGATGCTTTTATGTGCAGTATATGACCTAATGTGCATCGTATACGCTTCAACGTGTCTACATGACTTCATACCTTGTTTGACTTCCTTGCATGTAATTTCCTTACTCTTTTTATGAAGTGTGTGCATTGCTAATGTGTTATTTGACGTGTCATGTTCGTTATGTGAACTTTGTGAATTTGTTTAATGTGAAATAGGTGACTTATGATCCAATATGATTTAATATGGCATTATATGACGTAAGTGCTTTCTCATTTCCTTCTTTATGCATCGTTGCATTCACATGCATTTGTCGAGCATCTAAATGGGACATATTGAGTCTAAGTTTGTCATTTTCTCTTTGTTTTATCCTTAGGTTCGTTCCGTGAGTGACGAGAAGGTCTTTTAGAGGTGTTTTGGGTTCGTCTCATCCGGTTTGGTCGACAAGTTGAGGTTTTCTTTCTTTTAGTTAATACGACCGACAACCCTTCGTGTATTTTGAAGTAAGCATGCGAATTATCTATATATATATGTATTTAGATACATGTTTGAATATGTATTTTGTGGGAATTTATCCCGTTTGTTATGAAACGTTTGAAAAATGCTTTTATGTATACGTAAGTTATATTTTCATTTGTTTGGTTTTGAAAAAGGGCTAGTGTGTGTCATTTTGACACTAGCGAGTTATGGCTCGGAAAAATAAGTCTGATTTTGAAATTTAGAACTTTCGAACAATTTAAACAATTTGAAAATTAGAAAGGCCTCGGAGATTTGTGCAAAGGAGCCCTGGGACGGTGTTGGGCCATTGAGTCAATCCCAAGTACGGTCTCCACACTTAGGATCACCCCTGAACCCACTAGAAGGTTAGTGGGGGATGGAATCCTTGGGCGTGATTGCCATGAAACTCACGACCCTAACATGAGAACGATGGCTAAGGCAGGAACAACCCTTCCATCACCCGGAGAAGAGGTACGTGTGTTTGAATTATGTTTTCATTTGAATTTTGATTTCAATTTTTATTATGAACGGAGTTAGGTGGTCCGAAACTCGTACTCTCCAAGTTGTGTGTTTGATTATGAACTTAATTCATTAAACAAGAGTGGACTTCTAGTTAATAAAATTGATGGATTTTTGCCTTCGGCCTTAAACCTTTTCTTTATATGTATTATCACGGGCTAAAATGATTTGGAATGCAAAAACCACGCCCCGGTTCATGAATTTTCCTATTTTGAATATGCTCTACTTTATGTATATGTACGCGTGAGTGTGTTACCCCTCACCAGTCTTTAGGACTGACCCCTCCTGGTTGTTTTGTTTTTCCCCACTTTTTGGTTCTTTGGGTTTACAGGTTCTGGTTCCGGTTCGAGCTGGGTGGTGGTTTTCTTTTGAGTTGTTCGAGTCTAGTTCGGGTCATTTGCATCTTTACTTTTCTACAGTTGTATTATGTATGATTATGTATAAGTTATGGTTGAGAAATTTAAATTTTGATAACTGTATGAATTATTTGGCCCGGGGTGGGCATAATAAGTATATCTTGTTTAAATGATGAGCATGTATAAGGGTGTATGTTTGAATCCTGGTAGCTTCTGCATATTTTATTTGTTATTTGGCGCACTCTGATTTAAGGTCTAGACCTCCTAGCCTAGAAGAGATTTTGTTTTTCACCCATTCACTGTGGCTTGATGCGTGTGCGGAGTCTCTATTTTGTTACACGTGTTGGGTTATGGTGCAGCAGATGTAGTGCTCTGCGCTCCGGGGTGCTACATCCTAAAGTGGTATCAAAGCCCTTGGTTGCAAAACCGGAGCTCTAGTGTCGTGTCTGGTTTGTCTAGGTGGTTCGACTTAGGATTATATGTTTGTTTGCATTCACTACATCAATTATGTTAATTATTTGTTATTACTTGTGTTAATTGTGCACATGAACATGCACCAAACACCGCATGCATTGATATTTCCTTGGAACTGTAATTTTATTTCAGGATATCATCGCCACATCTACGAGTATCACCGGGAAATGAAAAGGAAACAAGTGCTTTCAGTCTACAAAAAGTTTAGAGAATTTTGGCCCTCCGAAGTGAATTAAAGGTGATGATGTCAAGATTGAGAAGGGATGTCCGAGATAATATGGTTATGGAAGAATTTTCGGGGATATTTCAAGACAAGGTGAAATATACTTCTCATTCGAAGTTAAGGTCGAGTTTCAAGATCGTTCAAGAAAGTGAAATCAAAAATTGAAGAGTTTGAAGAAGAGTTCACTTTGGAGAAATTTTTTCGGGAGATTTAACCCAAGCACATCTCTTCAAGTACAACGGTAAGAAGATTTCACGAATTCTTAGCTCATGGACAAGAATTGGAGATGGATGATTTTATATTGGAATATGAGAAATCCGGAGTCGACAAAGCTTGCCTTAATGTCCGAAATCATCCACGAGAGATTAGAGGTGAAATTTAACAAGCTTTTCAAGATCAACAGTGCATACTTGTTTCGAGGAAGTAAGATATATGATTTAAATGGAAATAGATAAACTACGGTTTGAATTTTATATTTCTTATGTGGGATGAGAACCCGATTTGAGTTCGAGTACGAGAGAGATCCAAGTCTCAAGAAAATCTTCAAGAACTTCAAGATGTCGACAATCTCAAGCATGGGCAGATTTTGCTACCGAAGGTGAAATCGATCCCTTCTCCACCGGAATCGATTCAATGCTCTTTTACCGAGATCCAAAGCATATGGAAGAAATGGTAGGAATAAATTGAAGGATGCTTCAAGTATGAGAAATTGGGATATTTAGGGAGCGTTTGTCCGAGCAACAAGAATTTGAGGCCGTCAAAGCACCATGACTTCAAGATCCCGGTTCAAGTTCAAGGTGACGCTTTGGAAAGCAAAGAATTAACAACGAACTTAACACTACCACCATGGTGAACGGTACACTAAAGCATTCATGGAACTTCATACATGCATTTTATTCATTTGGGGCAACCCGCTTAGTTGTTACCTTTATTTCCATGTTACTTATTGTTTCTTGCTTGTTGCTTGTTTTGTTTCTTTTGTGTAGACTCTTTTCTTGATGAGAGTTTTGTAAGGTGAGTGTCCAAGAGTGTTTGGCTAGTTGTGAGGGCCGAGTTTGCCAGGTGGTTTTGCTTGAAGATGCCTTGTTGTGGTACGGAGCTACCTTAGACGTGGGTTGGTTGCTCGAACATTGTGTTGAGCTAGTGGTTGCTTCTAGGAAGTCTGTTCGAGGCTCAATGATATTTTCAGGTAATAGATTGAAGGCTAGCCCGTTTATATCCTTCGTGGAAGTAGTTGGTTAATCCGGGACAGTACGACGAGCTACGTGACTTACCTTTGGGATAACCGAAGGATTGAGTCAAGCTCAAGGAGACGAAGATCATCGTAAGAGTTTCTCGACATTTGTTGAGGGTTGGAATTTGTTACCACCCGAAAAAGACGTTGAGGTTGTCATGATCTTTATCCCGGAGCTGACTTTGTTTGAAGACTCCCTACCGGACAACTCTATGAAGGATGTTGGAGTTTAAGACGTAGTTGACGGCTCTTAGAAGGTAGTTTCATCAATTTGAGTACTTCTGTGTCGAGTGCTTTAGTCCCATCTAGAGAAGAAGATGGGACTTCAGGGTGAATATAGACTACCGTGAGCTGCACAGGTTAACTGTGGAAGATAAATACCCTTTCGTATGCTTCAAAGAGTGGTTCATTATTCTCCAAGAGTCTGTGGTCACACCGAGTTGCGTCTCAACAAGGGTATAAGCGACTACACATCCGGGTAGAAGAACCAAAAATATCCTCAGAGTAAGAAGTCTCTTATGTCGTTGGGGTATACTAGGAGAATCTTCTCTAAGAATTGCCAACCCATTGATATGAATGACAAGTTGGAGGTACGGTTTTGAGTGGGAAGAGGTGTTTGAAGAGAGAGTTGCCTTCGTTACTGGCTTTGCTTACCTGAGCGTACTCAAAACTACACCGTTACAATCGAAGCACTAAGGAAGACCTTGGTTATGGGTTGCTAGCGGAAGAGCGTAGTTTACACCTCTAGTAGTTGAAGGTTTCAACAACTAATTCCACTCTTGTATCGAGTTTGTTCGAGGACTTGAAGAACCGGTAACGATGTATTGGTATGAGCAAAGATGTTGCAGACTCAGTGTAGCCATGTCTAATGTGCCATCGGTTGAAGGTCGAAAATCAAGAATCGGTAGGATTCTCCAACTACTTCTGAATTCTATTTTGAAATGGGAGCAAATGGCTTAGGACTTAGTGTCCGGTTTGCTAAGGCTAAGGAGATTCATTCGGATTCGGCAAGTGCCACCGAGCTATCGGGATATGAGAAGTCTTCCTTATTTTCAATTAAGGAAGTGATACCCTGAGGAGTGTGCAGTTCACCTGGATCAAAGTGGCGCAACAAAAGTGTGAGTTGAGTTCGTCCTGAAGTCGTTCAAGATCTCACTTTGGACCTGAGGACAAGTCCTTTTGAAGGAGGGGAGTTTGTAAAATCCCGTTCGTCCGGCCATACAGCTACGCGGATCGAGAGTGCTAAATGCGTATTTAAATTATTTAACTGTAACATCCCAGTTTTTCAGTCGTATAGCATGACGTATGTGTTTACCAAATTACGCGAAATAATTGTTTATACGTGTTTTATATATTTAATTCTATATATTAATTGTTAATTATTTATATCTTAAGTTAATTAATATTAAATAAATACGAATTAGTTGTTATTTAAATCCTAATGATATTAACTTCATGCATTTTAAATTAAACTGTATTAATCCGTGCATGACTTTAAATTAAATAAATTGTACACTTTGATATTATGTATAATTAATTCTTGGACTTTGTTTTATATGACATTAAATTCGTGCACTTTCACATATATATTTAAAATTTCATTTAAAATTTGTCATTTATTTGAAAATGTTATGGATTTTTAAATGCATTGTTTATGAGTTATATAAACGCGCTTCGTTCTTATATGATTTTATACCGAAAATTCATGAAAATTTAGTATGTTGTAGATTTATGTGTTATGAACATGTTTATATGCTCGTTTTATGTTTTCGATTTCGTTTGACGTGGTAACGAATTTATTTTGATTTGTGGAACCAAATCGGGGGCTAACGGGCAATTAGCGCACCCTTGGTTCCGTATATGATATCTTGAGCTAGGAAACTCGGATTCGAGTTTTGTCAACTTCGCTAAACTCGTAACAAAAATTCGAGTTCAATGAACTTAGCCTCGTAGTTTTCTAAGACCATTTGAACCCCGAAATTCAAACGAAAACCGAAACGTATGCAAAATTGCCACATTTTACCAAAAGAGCCATATCTCATTCAAACCTTGATCAAATTAACCATGGTTTGATTCCTTGGAACCCTAACTCAACCCTCTAACACTCCATATCAGCACCAAACCGAACCAACCCTCAAACTTAGAGAAAAATCAGCCAAAAGCCCCTGCTCTATAGAAAATCCCGTCACCATGCCCTACTTGGAGATTTCAAGCTTAAATCTCTTCCATCTTCCATCCAATCAACAAGGTGAGTGTAGGGTTGTGATATACATTCAATATGTGTCATTTTAAGCTATGCATCCCCAATTTTGAGCATGTGAGCGTGGGATTTTGAAGAGATGATGAAATAGTTAGGTTATGACTCCATTTTTTAATTCATGATTTAGATTTTGTTTTCTTGAGAATTTGGGTGTGAAATCTGACCACTTCAGCTCCTAGTATGTATATTTGAACTTGAATTTGATGTATGTTAAGTTTACGTGATCCCACCATTGCTGAACTTCATGAAACTTGAAGGTTTATGCATGAAATGAACTGCTCTTCGTAGGAGCTACTACTGCTGAGTTTTAGGACTGAACTTGCTGTCGTTTGCTGCTTCTTTCCGCCTTGTTTGTTTCTTGGTTGAGTGGTCTTGTTGTGCAGGAGCTTTTGCCCTGTTTTCTTGCCGTTTTCCCTGTTTTTGGGACATAAACTGCTGCTGTTTGCTGCTGTATTTTTTCCTTGTTTCATGGTTGTGCATTTCAATCAGTTTTGAGGGAGTTTTGGCCTAGTTTGCTACTGTATTTTCTTCCTTATATTGCTTCTATCTTCTGCTGAGTATTCATGAAGTTAGAACAGAGATTTAAGCCTTGAATTGCTGTTGTCTCGCGCCTGTACTGTAACTCCCACGTCGGAGAGATTTTATGCGTGAAAAAGCCCGGCCGGGTAGCTCTGGTGCAGAATCTATTGTGGTTGCTGCTGCTTTCTTCTTTCTTTCCTTGCATGTAATAGGTTGTTGTTGCTTTTTTTTTTCTTTCCTTGCATGTAATTGTTAGTGTTTTCATGTAAATAGATATATAATGTGAGTGATGCATGAATGTGTACGTCCATATATATGTATAAATTGTAATTGTGCATGTATGATTTGTAATTGTTAGGATTTGCATGCATTTGATTATAATATGCATGGATTTACATGTTAATGCATGTATGTAATTCTATATATTTATCTTTGCATGAAATGATTTAAATGGGGCTTTAAATGCATGCATGTTGTACGTGGTTATAAAATATATTTACATGCATGTTTAATATTTGTAATATTTGCATGCATTCTATTCATTATTATTTATTAATATATATATATATATATATATATATATATGTGTGTTTATTATATATTAAATATTAATTGATTTAATTGAACTATAGAATTAAAATGTTATCTATTTCACGTTCCTTTCTAATTTCCAATTTTAAATTGAATGCAATTATTTATCTATCCTATAATTGTCAACGTGTTATAGTACGTGTTATGACCGTTATTTGAATTCGTGGATTGACTTGTTATGAAATGTGTAAGGATTGAACTTAAATGAATATGAACGTTTCCTTTAATGAATGAATGGCTTGTTTATATGATTTAAATGCATTAATCGTGCACATGAACGTGTTCATTACATAATATGATCTCTTAGGCATTCATACCATGTTCATTGCATGTCGTGCATCCTATATGGTGCATTTGGAGTCTTGAGTCTCATAAACACGTCACGTTGTCCTTTGTACAGTTTTCTCCAGGGTGGAGATGTCAGGTTCATAGGATACTTTCGAGTCTCCTTTTCTTCTTGGTATTGTTGGTAAGGGGTGTATAGGTGGGTTTCTCTACTATTTAGTTAAACAACCCTATATACTTCCAATGTGCAAAGATTTCGACCAAAAATTAATATATGTATATAGAGTCGTTTTAAGAGTAAATGTTTGCAACGTAAAGCTTTTAATTTATGAACCTACCAAATGTTTTGGCGAGAATGAATGAATGAATGCACAGAATGGGGCCCAGGGACTTGGTGTGAGTGGTGACCCGATGAGGCATGGGCTGACGGTGATCCGTCACACTAGTTCCACCAATGAACGGCGTAACCGTACCTCGTCAGTAGTTAGCGAGGAATGGATGCTGAGTACCATCTGGGGAGTCATGTTCCCCTTTTGGTCAATGAATGGATGGTTCGGGCCGATCACTCGACCATCAACCAGAGGGAGAAGGTGTAAATGTTCATGAATGTGTACAAAAGAATGTAATGCATGAAAGAAAGAATGTTTAATGAACTACACGAGGTGTTGGTTGGAGATAATACACGCCCACTCGCCGGGCCACAAACGACCTAATGAAAAATAAACGTTATAATCCCTTTTGATGACTTATTTATTTCACCCACTTGGGAAATGCTCTAAAAACCTCATTTGGGATTATAACTTGCATGTGAATGTTTAAATATTGTTGTATATGCTACTTATGCCTCGTTTTATACCCACCAGTCTCGTATAGACTGAACCCGGATTGTTTTCAATGTTCTTGCAGGTTTGGAGTGCTAGGCGGGAAGTCAAGTCTTTTTAGTCTTTCGGTTAAGTCAGAGTCTGTTCATCTGCATATTGAACCATGAATTATTTAAGTTGGAGAATGTAAGATTTGAATTGATTGTTACCAATATCATGAATCATGATTGAGTTTATAAGAAAACGTAATGGAAGTGCTATGATTTTATTGATTTTCGGGATTAGGTACCTATGCTAGTTGAACACGTTGTTATTTGCTTATCTTGTTATTTATGTATGTACTTCGCTTCCGCATTGGTATGCTTTCTGTTTTACTGTCTCTTTGGTTGCGAAGGTTACCTCCCGCCTAGCTTGGCGAGTGTGTATGTCCCCGTTCGCCGTGATTTATCTCGGGTATGGATTGTCCATTTCATATTCGGGTCGGGTCTTGGTGCGGGGGATATGGTACGTTGCGCTCGGGTGCTACATTAACTATGAGAATTATGTGTTTATTATATCAATTACGTGATATTCTTGAATTATTTGAATTAATATTTGAAATTTTATTTGAACCTTATATGTATTATTTAAACATTTATGCCTTATTTGCCTCGTTTTTAATTCGTTTGAGCTCGTTTTTTATTCTAACTTTTGTGATTACATAATATGAATGAATTTTATGTATTATGAATGTGTTTTGTATTCGTTGCATGTTTTTGAGTTCGTTTGATACGGTTTTTGAACCGTTTTATTTGTTAGGGATTCGAGGGCCTAACTCGTTTTAGCGTGCCTTGTGTTTCGGAATTTATATCTTGAGCTCGGGAATTCGGATTCGAATTCCGGAAGAAGCGATGGACTCGTAATGAAGAATGGAAGCTAAGGAACCTAGCTTTGTATTTTTCTAAGCCCATTTGATCCTCCGAATTATGCCCGAAACACGACCCGTGTGACAGCTTTGCCACCCCCGCCCGTTTTGCTCATAACCGACCTGTTTCTTATCCGAATCGACCCGTTTTTTAACCCATGTGACCCTTATTCAATACCCTATATATCTCTCTACCACTCATTTCGGACCAACCCAGTTAGAAAGCAAGAAAGAAGAAGCAACCGAGAGAGAAAGGGGGAAAGGAAGAGGAAGAGCAGTCACTATTCACAACTTGGAGTTTTGAGCTCGTTCGACCTCCGTTCTTCGTCCAATTCAAAAGGTGAGTATATTTTTGTGATCTCCATTTCCTTAACTTTCTTTTGCACTTGATTTTATCCATTTTCATGAAGATTAGACTATGTTATGATCATCCACATGAATAGTTAGGTTATATGAATATTTTGATGAATTCATGCCATCTTTGCTTCATTTCTTGAATTAATGAGTGATATATGATCTATATGACTTGATTAGTTCACTTATATGCATGAATTTTGTGGAATTTTCTTGAATATTGAGGGTAAAAAGAAAACTGCCTTTGTGCTCAATGTGAAAATATTCCATTGTTTCCCCAGTGTCTATCAAGACCCTCTTGATGTGGTAGTGGTCTAAAAAGGCCTCTACATACAGGGGTCGAGTACGGGGTTAGAGAATGTAAAGTCAAAATCATTCTGAGTGAAGGGAATTCGGCATAAAATATACTTCCCACCATAGCTTGCAAACCCCCAGGTGGAATGGAATTAGGGGGACTTGTGAAGTGGATAGAAGTTCCATAATCGAGATCTGGGCAGGAATATTTTCTTAATTGGTTGGGTCTGTGGCTGCAAATGATAAATTCTTCCCTATCTTGTGGTATTAACTGATGTTATCTGTAGCACAAGAGAAGGGTATTGATACAAAGATCATCAAGCCTCAATGGAATGGACCTAGCTAAGTGTGGGATAGCCGTTCTGCTAGGCTTCCCCACTATGTCGATGGGGCGCCCCGACCGTTTCTTGGCGTGGTAGCTGAACCTCCATAAAAGTTTGAATATGACCTTGAATTCCAACCTTTTTGCATCCTTGTTGTTGCGTGGGAGTTTCTTGCGTGTTTACCTTTGTTTTATGCTTCTTTTTGCTGCCTTTCCTTCCCCCTTTGATGTTGTGTCATTGCCCTACCGCTGCTGCCTTGGAAGCTTGAAGAACAAAGCTGCGTTTCGGTGAAGATGAAGGAGACTGCGCTGGGTAACGGGCGTTACCCAGTTTAAGCTTCATGGAGGTAACAGGCATTACCTCCATGGCTTCCTGGAGCTGCTGTTACTGCCTCCCCTTAATGGGGGTTACACCCATTTTACATGGGAGTGTTAAACCCCGTTACCCCTCTCTCTTTTGGTGGTGGTTCGTGCGTTTTGTTCTTTGTTTGCCCGGTTCCATTTCGTTGTTTGTTTCTTGCTTCTTCTTCGATTTTATTTGATTTATCCCACCCTAATTATGATCCCAATATGTTGATGTGTTAGTGTATGATATGTTTTGTTATCTATTTTATATTATGGCTTCATTTAATAAGTGTAAACGAGACGTGTTTGCATGAACGTTTAAACGTATGTGTGATGGTTTCTTGCATTCCCTTGCCTCTCTTATTAATTTATACTCATGAATGCTTGTGATACGTTATATTATGATGTGTTATGACCATTATGTTAAATTTATGAATTTATTTGATGTAATTTCGATGCTCTTATGTGCAGTATATAACCTAATGTGCATCGTATACGCTTCAACATGTCTAGATGACTTCATACCTTGTTTAACTTCCTTGCATGTAATTTCCTTGATCCTTTTATGAAGTATATGTGTTATGTGAACTTTGTGAATTTGTTTAACGTGAAATAGGTGACTTTGTTGGAAAACACGAATCAGAAAAGCAGCGGAAATTTAAAAATTTTCCAACAAAAGGATCTTGGACTCTCAATCGTGTATCCAAATTCGTAGGGATTAGAAACTTACTTTCTCAATTAACTTTCTTGAAGCGTTTCAAGCCACCCAAGAACACTCTTCTCGCGGCTTGATCCCCTCTCCTTGGTAAAGCTCGAATCTTCAAACTTCTAACTTGAAGCACTCTAGAGAAAGTCCACCAACTTGACTACAATCTAACTAATAAGGATGTTAGTTGTCTAGTTAGTGTTTAGGCTTAACCTAGGGTTTAATTTATCTTGGAGAAAGGACGGTGTTCAACACATGAACCAAAAGAATTGCCAATTTCTCTCTAAGGGGAGCTCGAGCTCCCCTATATATAGGAGGGGAGTGGCCAAATTCCTAGTCCTTATGGACTAAGGATTTGGTCCCTCTCTCCTATTACTTGATCATCAAGTAAATTTGACTTTGACTTTGAATTCAAATTCAAATCAACTTTCCAGAGAGCTAAAATATCCAAACTATTTTTGGATAATTTTATACTTTACTTATTTAAAATGAATAACTTATTTTATCTAATTAATTAATTCGTAATTAATTAATTAGATTATTTTTCTCCAAAATAAGACTTTCTTTTTAATTCAAAATTAAACCAAAGCCTATTAAATAATTAACAAATTAATTATTTAATATATAATTAAATAATCACGTGTGGCACACGTGTCCCAATGACATGTGTCCAGTCACATGACCCACACATGTGGTTTCACACGTGTGGAACCCTCTAGGCCCGATTAACTCGTTTATTCATTTTAAAGCCTCAACTCATGTAACCAAGTTGTTGTGTGTGACCCTCTAGGTTCTCAATTCAATTAGCAGTGACACTAATTAATTAAATTCACTAATTAATTAATCAGTCCACAAATTAAACAATCATAGTCTAGCAACAGGTGTTTAACCCCTAGCTGAATTGGAATGTTCGGATTCGACAGAACCTTTAAGTCATTGATTCATTGTGAGATACAATCCTCCTACGTTCTATCTCTCAACCATGATCTAAGTTAAGGGAATAATCAGAACCCTAATAATCCGGTCTTAAAGCTAAGTGCATTTCATATCCATTTGATCTCAATCCAAGAAACCTTTTTCTTAATGTCTTGATCTACTGCCTTGGCCAAGGACTCCATATGGCATGTGAATGACTTACACAATAAGAGATCGCCTTGCAAATACAAGTGTAGGTCCTTTCTTGATTCTCATTCACTTTCATGAATCACTTGTGCAGCCCCAAGATAAGCCTTGAATCAGTTGTCTAAGGCGACACCCTTTAAAGCTTATACCTAAGGCTACAGAGTTAACTCATAAAGTGACATGGAACCTCAAGTCTAAGGATCAATTCATCACATCAACGACTCGTGAGATATTTCCTATTCTGGAAGTTTCCATTTCCTGAAATAGAAACTTCCTTTCCCATTTAGGAATGTTCTCACACGGGGCACCTCAGTGAACTTACTTATTAAAGTAAGCACCCTCATGTATCACGCACGTATCAACTATACACTTTGTACCTACATGAAACAAGGTGGTCCTTCTTAAGGGCGTGTTCCCACAAGCAAGCCTTAGAGGAGTCAGGTTGACACTCCCACTGTCGGTAGGACTCATCGGCTTGGAGTATTTTACTAATCATGACTTATGTGATATAGGGCTCGCTTCATGAACCATTTCACCTAAATGGTAGAGTCCTAAAGTCATCAGGATTAGGGGAGTTCTCATACATGCACAGATAAAGTAAACGTATACCAAACAAGAGCATATAAAGAAGTGTTGCCTCAATTCGTTATTTCATTCAAAGATTGTTTGTGATTACAATAAGGAAAAGTACAAAGCGGATATTCAAACGGCTTTCTAGGGCACTATTGCTAACAATCTCCCACTTGCCCGTCAAAGCTATTTTAAAGCTACTCTAAGTCCCATCTTCTGAAGATGACATTGGAAAGCTTCTTGACTAAGGGGTTTAGTAAGTGGATCTGCCATGTTCTCTGCTGATGTGACCCTCTCAATTTGCACATCTCCTCTTTTGATAATATCATGGATTAGGTGATACTTCCTCATAATGTGCTTGGTCCATTGGTAAGATCTTGGTTCTCTTGCTTGAGCAACCGCCCCAGTGTTGTCACAAAACACAGAAATGGGGTCTTTCATTCTAGGAACGACATTCAACTCTTGAATGAAGTTTCTGATCCAAACACCTTCCTTAGCTGCATCATTTGCAACTAAGTATTCGGCCTCAGTGGTCGAATCTGCAGTGGTAGTTTGCTTGGAACTCTTCCAACTCACTGCTCCGCCGTGTAGGAAGAAAATGTATCCTGACATTGACTTAAAATCATCTAAGTCAGACGCAAAGCTTGCATCGCAGTATCCTTCGACGGTAAGATCTTTCTGACCTCCGTAAACTAAGAATAAGTCTTTAGTACTTTTCAAGTACTTAAGAATATTCTTCACGGCAGCCCAGTGACCATCTCCAGGGTTAGATTGGAAACGACTTGTTACACTAAGTTCATAAGCCACATCCGGTCGAGTACATAACATTGCATACATTATGCTACCTATTGCTGATGCATAAGGTGTATGAGTCATTCTTTCCTTCTCAAGGTTAGTCTTAGGACACATCTTCTTAGAAAGACATGTTCCTACACTCATAGGAAGGTTCTTAACCTTTGCTGACTCCATATTGAATCTCTTCAATACTTTGTCAATGTACATCGACTGTGATAGTCCTATTAACCTTCTAGATCTATCTCGATAGATTTTAATTCCAAGGATATAGGACACATCACAAAGATCTTTCATCTCGAATTGGACCGATAACCATAACTTAGTCACTTTCATGTCATCCTTCGAATTCCCAATAAGAAGGATATCATCAACATAAAGTACTAAGAATTGTACTGAGGTCTCCAATTCCTTTCTGTACACACAAGATTCATTCGAAATTTGAATGAAGCCAAATGCTTTGGCCGATTCATCAAATTGAATGTTCCAATTCCTAGAAGCCTGTTTCAATCCATAGATTGATCTTTGGAGTTTGCAAACCTTTTGCTCACTCCCACTGAATGTGAAACCTATGGGTTGCTCCATATAAATGTCTTTATCAATGTCACCATTGAGAAAGGCAGTTTTCACATCCATTTGCCATATCTCATAGTCATAATATGCTGCAACGGAGCATGATCCGAATAGACTTTTGCATTGCAACTGGTGAAAAGGTTTCATCAAAGTCTACGCCGGGTTTTTGAGTGAATCCTTTTGCAACCAGTCTTGCTTTGTAGGCTGCAATGCTTCCATCAACTCCAAGCTTTCTCTTAAAGATCCATTTGCAACCTATGGGTTTGACCCCATCAGGCAAATCTACCAAGGTCCAAACTTGGTTGGAGTTCCTGGAATCCATTTCGGATTTCATGGCTTCTATGCACTGTTCAGAGTCAGAATCTGAAAGTGCCTCCTCATATGTTAAAGGATCATTATCCTTTTGAGAGATTTCATGGAAGAATCCATACCATCTCTCCGGCTGTCTAGGAGTACGTTCAGAACGCCTTAGAGGAGGATTTACGTGTGTGTCGAAATTTGTGATTGGTTGCGGTTGGCCAGAAGGGGACGTTTCTTCAGTGGGTCGTGTGGGATCACTTTGTACTTCTTCTAATTCTATGATCTTGCCTTTCTTTTCTTTAAGGAACGGTTCCTCCAGAAAAGTGGCATTTCTGTAAACAAACACCTTTTGCTCAGATTGATCATAGAAGTAGTATCCTATGGATTCCTTAGGATAACCTACAAAGTAGCATAAGTTAGAACGAGATTCTAACTTATCTCCCACTGTCCTCTTCACGTAAGCAGGACAACCCCAAGTTCTTAAGTAAGAATAATTAAGGATTTTACCATGCCACATTTCATAGGGCGTTTTAGGGACTGACTTAGAGGGCACTAGATTCAAAATCTTTGCTGCACTTTCTAGGGCATAACCCCAGAAAGAAGGTGGTAAGTCAGTGAAACTCATCATGGAACGAACCATATCAAGTAGAGTTCGATTCCTTCTCTCAGAAACTCCATTAAGCTGAGGACTTCCCGGAGGAATCCACTGAGAGATAATCCCATTACCTTTGAGATGATTAAGGAATTCTTCACTAAGATACTCACCTGCTCGATCAGATCGAAGTGCTTTGATCTTGTGACCAGTTTGGTTCTCAACCTCCTTTTGAAATTCTAAGAATTTCTCAAAAGCTTCAGATTTATACTTCGTTAAGTATACAAAACCATACCGACTAAAGTCATCAGTAAAGGTTATGTAATATTGATGATTGTTTCTTGTGCTTACACTAAGCGGTCCACAAACATCAGTATGGATCAAATCCAACACCTTAGTGGCACGTTCCACAGTTCCTTTAAAAGGAACTTTGGACATTTTTCCTTTGAGACAAGATTCGCAAGAAGTCAACTCTTTGAGATCATTTTCAGAGAATGATCCTAAAGTGTTTATCTTGCTAATTCTGTTCCTGGAAATGTGTCCTAATCTAGCGTGCCATAAGGGAGCTGAAACTTTGTCATCTCTCCTATGTTTAGTTTCTCGTTGTATATTCATAATATTGATATTCTGAGTTAGATAAAGTCCATTACTTAGAGTACCGATGTGAACAGAAGAGTTGTTCCGTTTGATAAAGTATTTAACATTCTTAATATAAGTTTCATAACCTTCACAATCTAAAATTGGAACTGAAATTATATTACGAATAATACTCGGTACATAAAGGACTTTGTTTAAAACTAACTCAATACTACCTAAATCTAATCTAATTGTGCCTAAAGCTCAAGCTTCAACGTTTTAGCCATTGCCGATCTTCAAGACACATTCTCCTTCTTTGAGTTGTTGAACCTCATTTAGCATCTGTACATCATTACAGATATAAGTTCCACAACCGGTATCAATTACCCAAGAACTAGAATTAATATAAAGATTTATTTCAACGAGAAACATACCTTTCTTTAGAGTAGCCTTGTACTCTGGGCAGTTTCTCGTCCAATGTCCCGCTTTGCCACAATGGAAGCAAACATCCTCTTTCTGATCATGCTTCTTCTTTAGGGCCTTCCCCTTCGAAACACCACCAGTGGGCCTCAAGGGTTTCTTCTTCTTCTTTTGGGCTTTCTTGCCCTTGCCCTGAAGAGGAAGATGGAGCATTCACCATCAAAACCTTATTGTCCTTCTTGATCGTGCTTTCATCAGTCACAAGCTGACTAATCAGCTTAGCTACAGTAGCACCAGCATGATTCATATTGAAGTTCAGGACAAATGGGTTGAATGATGGTGGGAGCGAAGCTAGCAACAAATCCACTGAAAGCTCATCTTTCAGTGGCATGTCCATGGAAGCAAGTTTCTCAGTAAGGGCGAGAAACTTGAGTCCATATTCATGGACACTTGAACCTTCCCTCATTCTCAAGTGGAACAATTCCTTTGAAGTGTTATACCTTGTAACACGTTCATGAGGGCGGTAAAGTTGCTCTAAGTGGTCGTAAATCTCCCAAGCGAATTCCATGGCCTCATGTTGCCTTTACAAGTCCGGAGACATGTTAGCCAACATAAGGCAACGGGCTTGGAGATTATCATCCTTCCACTTTTGGATCGAGTACCGCTTGGCCCAAGTGGGAGTGTCCCCTTCGGGACTAGGCTCCCCTTCGAAGAGAACATAAGTTCTCTTCTCAGAATCTAAAATGATTTTTAGATTCCTCAGCCAACCAGAATAGTTGGGACCAGTCAACTTGTTTAACTTGAGGATCGATACAAGAGGGTTTTTGGTTGCCATTTCAAAACACGTAAAGAATCACAGAATCTACGACCTAAATGGTAAAACAGAGAACTAGTGAGCATGCTGAATAATAACGATATACAAAAGATAAGGTCTTTAATCTAATGTAGCTCCCACTGTTTTTCAAAGATCTATAATTCCCAAAGATCTAAGAGGAACACGTTTCCCAATGGGTACTAAGATCCGAAGCATTTTACCTGGAACCCACGACTCGCGGACATTCTAAGTAAAACCCTAGGTAGGTACAACTTACCAATTCTAACACCTTTAGAACTCTTAGTAATTGTTTTTGCATCACCTATCTTTCAATATGGACCCACGACTCGTGCGACATCCATATTTACTTAGGTGTTAAGCTAGACCCATCAATCATAAGATCATGATCAAAACTTAGTTCGAACGACCCACGACTCGCGGACATCGCCCTTGCCAAAATTGACCAAGAAATATTGACCATTTAAAAAGATCAATCAGGTAACTAAGAACTAATAAGCTCTACTAGCTATCCCACGACTCGCGGACAATAACTAGCTTTACTTACTAAACTTAAAACCTATTGATGGAATGCTAGGAATTTAATTCGAAATTTGCATCTCGAATTAAACACCTATTTGTTCGAAATTAGCTTAATATTTAATGGGAATTTTCGAATCAACCGGAGAGTTGTCCGGTTCGACCTCACCAACATATATGTTATCCAATTTTATTAGTCTTGATTAATGCAAGTACAACTTAAATTAATTTCAAACAAGCACATAAACAGATAACATGTCCTAGCATGATACTAACATGTAATGATCATGGGTTCTACCTATCTTATGCGTGATATGTGGGAGCCACTCCACAATCACAAGTTCTACCTATCTTATGCCTGATTTGTGGGAGCCACTCCACAATCACATAAATACTTTAAATCACATAAGGGAAAGCGGTAACAAAATACGACCCCTATCTCTATTACATTTTTAAAATTGAGATTCCCCTCCCTAACATTTTGAGGGGTCTTCACTTATGGCCTCCTTGTTACTTGCATGTGGTCCATCTTACTCCATGGGTGCATTGTCTCCAAAATGAAAATAAAAACCTCACCACCTATCTCTACTCTCAAATTACAATAAAAAGAAAAAGACATAAAGTAATAAGGCTCAATCTTCATATTGGCCTTAGACAATTACACGGGGCATACCCCGGCCTCAAAAACAGTAATATGGAAAGCCACATAATAAATCACATAACAGTACGCACATAAGTGAGGCTCCAACCTCAATTGAAAAACGCAACTATAGGGCTCCAACCCCAATTTAAACCATCCATGTGCGTAAATTAAAACCATACATAAGTCTAAACCCATGATCACCTAACATGCTTTTGCGAGAATTTAAATTTACCCAATAAATTAAAATTCCCATTTCAAGTCCTAATGACTTAAAACACGACTTGATGCGAGTCTTATTTATAACAGTTTTCAATAAATCCCAAATTAACAAAAACTAATAAAATTCTAATTAATTTCTGAAAATTAATAATTTTATCAAAGATGTATTTTCCCAAAATATAAACCGTTTCTATTTCTCCAAAATCCTTTTAAGTTTTATTCAAAAAATTAAAATAAATATTCATAAAATAAAAATTTTAAAATTAAAATAAAATTGGGACTGGATTGCACGAAAAACGAAAACGGACTACGAAAAAACGGGGCCCGTACGCGAAAGGGATCGCGCCCGTTGCAAGCGCGCGCATGCTTGCGTGCCTGCTGGGCGCGTACCTTCCGGGCGTGTGCGAGCGGCCTGGGCGAGGAATCCCGCACGCTTACGGGATTCTCGCCCAGCGGGGCGGTGGACAGCGGGCGGCCTGTCTCCGCCAACCCTGGGCGGGCGCGCCGGAACGCCTCCCGCGCGGTTGCGGTTGCGGTTACGGGCGCGCCGGAACGCCTCCCGCGCGGTTACGGGGTTTCGCGTGTTCGTAATCCAGGCTTTTCGTTTCGTGTTTTCGCTCAAAAGCAAAACCAATCCAAGAAATCCAAAAAGTATTTATACAGTTTCAAATCTAAAATAGTTTTTAAAACGAATTGTACAAAACAGTTTTCAGAAACTTTCAGGAAAAATACAGTTTCGTAATCTAGGCTTTCTAAAACAATTACAAATACTCAATCGCATCAAGCCTAAGAATTTCTACCAAATTCAGAATAATTGAGACGTGTGACGCCCAGATATTTCGGCCGTACATGTATGACGTAAGTGTTTATCAATTTGCGCGAAATAGTTAATTATACGTGTTTTATGTATTTAATTTATATTTTAATTGTATTAAATGTTAATTATTGTATTTAATGTTATTAATATTAAATATATTTATATAATATAAATATATATGTAAATATATATATTATTGTGTACGTGTGCATGAAAATAATTATGCATGCATTTATATTTATAACTTATATATGCATGCATGTATTCATTATATATATATATACGTATGCATGCATTTATTTTTATAAATTAATTTTTCATGCATGTATTCATAATATATTATATACGTATGTAAATGTTACCTTATTTGTCAATATATTTTGAATTTTATTGTTGCATTGTCCATGAGTCACATTTACGTGCTTCATTTCTATTTGAATTGATACCGGAATTTCGTGCGAATTTAATATGTTGAACTTATACGTGTCTTGTATATGAATATTTGTTCGTTTTGTATTTTCGGATTCATTTGCATGTGTTTCCGATTTAATTTGAATTTTGGAATCCAAGTCAGGGGCTAACGAGCACTTAGCGCACCCTTGGTTCCGTATTTAATATCTTGAGCTCGGGAACTCGGATTCGAGTTCCGTCAACTTTGCTGAACTCGTAACGAAAATTAGAGTTTAGTAAACTTAGCCTTATATTTTTCTAACGTCATTTGAACCTCCGAAATTCAACCGAAAAACGAAATGGCGACAAAACTGACCTTGTTGCACTAAAATAGCCATAACTCATTCATTTGTTAACCAATTTAACCATGGTTTGATGATATGGAACCCTAACTCAACCACCTAACCTGATGTACCATGCCCTAACCGAACCAACCCTCACAAAATTCACAAATCTCAGCCAAAGTTACAGCTCTCAAGTTCTCTCCCGTAACCTTGCATTCCTTGGAGATTTTAGAGCTCAAATCTCATCCAATCTTCATCCAATCAACAAGGTAAGCTTACGGTTGTAATATATGTTCATTCCTGATCATTTTCATTCATTCATCCCCAAATTTGATCATGGTTTCATGAGTTTCTGGACTGATTTCGAAAATAAGGGGTTTAGAGCAAAGTTGTTGATCTCATTCAATTCTTGATGGATTTGATTGATTCCAAGCTTGAGAATGATTGTTTTGACATCCTCTTCTCATTTATGATCATTAATTGCATGGTAGTTGAAGTATTTAGGAGATATCATTTATGGCTTCTTGAGAAACTTTCATGAAATGTCACGTATGACAGCTTTTCTTGGTTGAGCTTGTTTGGAACTGATTTATAGGTTGAATTTGTGGTGTTTTGCTGCACATTTGATAGCCTAACTTATATGAATGTGTTGGGATTAATGGAGATCATTTCATGCCCTGTTTTTCGCGTTTTATACCCTGTTTTTGGGCCTGAAAGTTGTTGTCAAACTGCTGCGTTTCCTCCTTGCTTTTGCTGTCAATTTTGTGCATTGTTAAGGCTGATTTGTTGCTGCTTTTCATGCTATTTGTTGTTGCTTTTCTTGCCCACATATTGCATCAGTTGTTGCTGCGTTTAAGCTAGAAAACAGGGCATAAGTCTGCGTTTTATTGCTGCTGTTACATGCTTTGACATGGGGGTGTCGACCTTCTCCTTTTCATCACGAAACGGGGGTGCATCATGGTTTGTTATCACTGTACCGAGACACGGGGGTGTCTCGGTTTGTTCTTTGGGGGTGACACGGGGGTGTCACCTTATAATTCCATGCATGTTTCGCTGTTGACGTGAGCTGCTGCTGCTGCTTGTTTCTTTTCCTTTTCTTCTTGCATGAGAAATTGGTTGATGCATGGAATTGCATGCACTTTAATGATAGTTGCATGCATGTATTAGTTTTGCATGCATTTTAAGATATTTTGCATGCATGAAATACGTATGCATTATATTATATATATATATATATATATATATATATATATATATATATATATATATATATATATATATATATAATATTATATATAATATATTATAGGTATATATTTATTATATATTTATATATGTTTATTATATATTAATATTATTTAATTTAATTGAATGTATTTAATTGTTTATTTTCTAATTGTAAATGCGATTGAATATGTTTAATTGTTTATGTTCTAAATTTAAATGTGATTTAACTGGTGCTATGATATATTTGAATTTCTTGAATTAATTTGATTGAAAATGTGGAATTATGAAAGTGAATGACTTGATTATATGATTTAAATGTATTAATAGTGCACATGAACATTTTCATAACATAATTTTATCTTTTATATATTCATATCGTGATCATTGCATTGCCGAGCGTCTTATTTGGTCATATTGAGTCTCACTTCACCTTTCTTGCGCAGATTATGATCCAGTGGGAGACGAGGCCGGTCAGTGAGGCTCGTGCTTTCTTCTTTTGACGGTTTAAGGTGGGTTTTTCTTCTATGTAGATATAAGACCCTATATATACCTTCAATGTGAAAGCTTTCGACCAAAATTATATATATATATAGAGAGTCGTTTTAAAGAGTAAATGTTTCCAACGTAAAGCCTTATTTTATGAACCCTACCTAATGTTTTGGCGAGACATGATCGAATGCACGAATGGGGCCCAGGGACTTAGTGTGAGTGGCTATCCGGGGAGGCACGGGCCGACGGTGAACCCTCACACTAGTTCCACCAATGAACGGCGTAACCGGACCTCGTTTGGAGTTAGTGAGGAATGGACGCTGAGCGCCATCTAGGGAGTCATGTAACCCCTTTTGGTCAATGAATGGGTGGTCGGGCCTTGCAAACCCACCACCAACCCGGAGGAAGAAGGAGTAAATGTTAATGAATGTGCACAAAAGAATGATTGCATGAAAAGAATGAATGAATGAATGTTTAAATGGTTTACAAAAGGTGTTGGTTGGAGATAATGCACGCCCACTCGCCGGGCCACTAATGACCTAATGTTAATGATTCGTTATAATCCCTTTTGATGATTTCTATTCACCCACTTGGGAAAGTCTTTAAAAACCTCACTTGGGATTATAGCTTGCATGTGATTGTTTAATTACTGTCATATATTCTATTTATGCCCTGTTTTATACCCACCAGTCCCTTTTGGACTGAACCCGTTTGGTTTTCAGTTGTTTTGTGCAGGTGTTGAGGGAGCTAGGCGGGAATACGAGTCCTAGGTCTTGCATTTACTTCTAGCTCTGTATTTTGGTCTTGCACTTGCATATTACACTTTTGATTATTGTATATGAATGTTATCATGGAGCGTATTTATTTTGGGTTGTGATGGCATGTGATGATGTATATGAATTATTTTTGGAGGTTGGATGCTCATTGTATATATATATATATGGTATATGTTCGTTTATTGCTTCCGCTTTAATGTTTTATATTGTTTTATGGCTTTAAGGGTTAGCCCGCCTAGCTTAGAGTGTGTGTTTGTCCCCGTTCGCCGTAATTTGGCTCGGGTATGGATAGTCCATTTCATATTCGGGTCAGGTCTCGGTGCGGGGGATGTGACGCCTTGCTCTCGGGTGTTACATCCTTAAGTGGTATCAGAGCTTAGGGTTGCAAAACCCGGGCTTTCGTGTCGTGTGAGTCAGTCTGGGTCGTTCGGCTTAGGGACTACTTGACAATGTGTTGCATATGCATCTCTTTTGTGCTTAATTGATTTAAATTTTGAATTCTGATTGAATTATTTGCATTAACATGCATAGACTAAAAATAGCACGCATTTTAGTGTTTATTGACAGGATGTCTCCACGTAGACATCGTGATCGATCTCCAGGGCGACGTCATCATCGTGATCGTACTCCTACACCTCCACCTCCACAACCACCGCCGACAGAGGCCTTTGTTAACTCAGTTATCAATATTATAGATCAAAGACTGCGAGATTATGTACCACCGGCACCTCCAGCACCACCTGCACCTGTTGTACCGCCTGAGGCACCGCTTTCTGTTATACTTAGGGAGTTTTAGAATCAAAGACCACCCAAGTTCTTCAAGGGAAATGATATATAAGCGGAATTGTGGCTGAAAGAGGTAGAGAGGATACGGGAACTAATTCCATGTGAGTCCCAAGAGAAGGCTCGATACACCATCACTTTAATACAAGGGGAAGCCTACTCTTGGTGGGAAAGCACACGGATTGTATTGGAGGCAGCTGGAGAGGAGATCAATTGGGAAATCTTTACAAGGGAATTCAAGAATAAATGCATCCCTCCCTCATCCCGTACTCGAAGATTGAGAGAATTTACCGAACTGAAGCAAGGATCGAGGTCTGTGGCCGAGTATATTTCAGAGTATGAGAGGTTATCCCGCTGTGCACCAAATATAGCAGGCGTTGACTTCCATAAGGCTATGCAGTTTGTTCAAGGGTTTCGACCGGATATCTAGACAGCTTTAGAGGCAGTTAATACGAGCACTTGGGCGAAGGCTACTTCGAAAGCCTTAAAGGTTGAAGATTCTGTGAATGCGAGGAGGCCAGCTTATCGCCAAGGACAAGGATCAGGATCCGGCTGGGGATTTAACAAAGGAAAGAGGCCGATGAATGTACCAGCCCCACCACAGAAAGGGCATTTCAAGAAGCCTAGAGTAGGAGGTCCGATTGCACCCGTTCCACGACCACCTCAGGCTCCACCGGCTCCTAAAGGATCTCGCAATGATCAGCCACCCTGTACTTATTGTGGATGGCCAACTCATTCATACAACAACTGCCAAAAGAGATTGAAGTTGTGTTTCATTTGCGGGAAAGGAGATCATATAGCGTTTGCATGCCCGGACAAGATTCCAGGATATCAAGCTGGGGCTCAGAGACCGATGGTTCAGGCACGAGCCTATGCTCTTGAGCGCGAGGAGCAGAATGTTGAGGTCGACCCAAAGGCCGTGGTGGAAGTTACCGTTTGCATTCATAACACGAGCATTCATGCATTATTCGACCCGGGTGCCACGCATACTTTTATATCTTCTGATCTATGTGCCTCTCTGTGCCTACCTGTTACTTGTTCAAATTCCTATTAGTTTGTGAGTTCGCCTCTTGGAGGTAGTTTGCAGACAGATCGGGTTGTCAGGGGTTGTTCAGTTTTGATAGAGGGGAAAGATTATCCGGCAGATTTCATTGTTATGCCTCTGAAGAAGTATGGGGTAATCTTCGGGATGGATTGGTTGTATCGGCACCGGGCCGAAGTTGATTGTTTTAAGAAGAAGATAAAATTGGGTGAAAAGTTGATTGGAGGAGTTGGGTCGAAGAATGTACCTCTTTTGTCGTTTATGGAAGCTCGCAAGTTGGTAAATGATGGAGCCACGGGATTTATTGCCTATCTCCTTAATAAACCAAAGGATCAATCAAGTTTTGAGGAGACGGCTGTAGTAAAGGAATATCCCGATGTATTTCCAGAAAATTTGGGTTCTCTACCACCGGATCGGGAGATTGAATTTGTTATTGATTTATATCCAGGATCAGAACCTTATTCCAAGACTCCTTATAGAATGGCTCCGGCAGAGTTGAAGGAGTTGAAGATTCAACTCGAGGAATTACTTAAGAGTGGATATATCCGACCGAGTTCATCTACTTGGGGTGCTCCGGTTCTCTTTGTCAAAAAGAAAGATGGGACGTTGAGAATGTGTATAGACTACCGGGAGCTTAATCGGATGACCATCAAGAATAAGTACCCGTTGCCCCACATTGAGGACTTATTTGACATGCTGCAAGGTTCAAAGGTTTATTCGAAGTTGGATTTAAGGCAGGGCTACTACCAGTTGAAAATCCGGGAAGAGGATATACCAAAGACAGGATTTAATACCCGGTATGGGCATTATGAGTTTGTAGTGATGCCGTTTGATTTGACAAATGCCCCTGCAGCATTCATGGACATGATGCATCGGATTTTTCGGCCGTATTTGGACAAATTCGTCGTAATCTTCATTGATGACATTCTTGTGTATTCAAAGACTCCGGAAGATCATGTTAGGCATCTCAACTTGGTATTGGAGACGTTGAGAGAGCACCGGTTGTATGCGAAGTTTAGTAAGTGTGAGTTTTGGATCGACCGGGTTGCTTTTCTAGGCCATATTATTTCGAGTAAGGGTTTGGAAGTTGATCCTTCAAAGATCGAGACGGTTATTCAGTGGCAGAGTCCGCAAAATGCTTCCGAGGTTAGAAGTTTCTTGGGATTGACAGGTTATTACCGAAGGTTTGTAAAGGATTTTTCAAAGATAGCCGGTCCTTTAACTCGATTAACTAAGAAGGAAGCTAAATTTGAGTGGGACGAGGCATACGAAGCAAGTTTTCAACTCTTGAAGGAAAAATTGACCACTGCACCGGTATTAGCACTTCCCGAGGGCACTGAAGGATACATGGTTTATATGGACGCCTCGAAAGAAGGGTTGGGATGTGTTTTGATGCAGAATGGTAAGGTGATAGCTTATGCCTCGAGGAAATTGAAAGATTAAGAACAGAATTATCCCACTCATGATCTCGAGCTTGCAGCAGTGATCTACGATTTGGGAAAGTGGAGACACTATCTTTACGGAGTTTCTTTTGAGATCTTTTCCGACCACAAGAGTCTCCAGTATTTGTTTTCTCAGAAGGAATTAAACAAGAGACAGAGACGTTGGATGGAGATGTTGGTGGATTATGAATGTACGATTCGATATCATCCAGGAAAGGCCAACGTGGTCGCGGATGCGCTTAGTAGGAAAGCTAGCGTGTCAAGTGTTAAGGTGGAAGTTGAGGATGAATCTGAGTCTTTTAAGCTGAGAGCTAGTATTCGGAATATTACCGTTCAACCGGATCTTCAGCAGAGATTGTTTGAAGCTCAAAGAGTGGACTCCGAAGTTCAGAGATTGGTGCAGAAAACTAGAAATGATTCAGAGAGTCCATTCGGATTTGATGACAATGGGCTTCTAAGGTTTAAGAATAGAGTGGTGGTTCCGGAAGAGTTAAGACGGTTGATATTGGAAGAAGCTCATCGATCAGGATATTCGATACATCCCGGGGGAAATAAGATGTGTAAGGACTTAAAGAAATTTTATTGGTGGAATGGACTTAAGCGGGATGTGATCAACTTCGTGAGACATTCCTTGACTTGCCAAGTGGTGAAAGCAGAGCATCAGAAGCCATTGGGGCTACTGCAACCGTTACCTATTCCAGAATGGAAATGGCAGCAAGTGGCGATGGATTTCGTTTCGGGTCTTCCACGAGTGAAAGGTGGTTTAGATGGAATTTGGGTAATAGTGGATCGACTGACGAAATCGGCAAATTTTCTAGCTGTTCGGATGTCGGATAAGGTACCTAAATTGGCTAAGAAATATGTTGATGAAATTGTCCGACTTCATGGAGTACCGGTTAGCATTGTATCAGATCGGGATCCGAGGTTCACTTCTAGATTTTGGCAAGAATTGCAAAGGAATCTGGGCACAAAGCTTCAATTCAGCACAGCTTTCCATCCTCAGACGGACGGGCAATCGGAGAGATTAATTAAATATTTGGAGGATATGTTGAGACCATGTGCATTGGATTTTTCGAGTTCGTGGAACGAACAATTGCCTTTAATTGAATTTACCTATAACAACAGCTTTCAAGCATCGATAGAAATGGCACCATATGAGGCTCTCTACGGACGGAAATCCAGATCATCGTTGTTCTTTAATTTGGAAGAATGGAATTGGACGAAGCAAGAGGGTACGAAACGAGGAGAGAACAAGGTAAAACCCTCTAAGGCCGTGCAAGAGGCAATTGATAAGGTTCAAATAATCAGACAACGGATGAAAGCAGCCCAGGACAGACAGAAAAGCTATACCGATCACCGAAGGAAGGATCTTCAGTTTGAGGTTGGTGATAGGGTATTCTTGAAAGCCACACCTCGTAAGGGATTTTCGAGGATTGGAAAAGGAGGGAAATTGAATCCTCGGTATCTAGGACCGTATGAGATTTTGGAGAAAATGGGAGATACGACCTATCGTTTGGACCTACCCCCGAGTTTGACCGGAATCCATAATGTATTTCATGTGTCTCAGCTTCGGAAATGTTATCCGGATGATTCGAAAGTTATCCCCGTCGAGGAAGTAGAAATTGAACCGAATCTCACCTTCGTTCAGAAGCCGATTAAGATTTTGGATTGTAAATTTCAAGAGCTTCGAAATCGGCAGATCCCATTAGTTAAAGTCTTATGGAGAAGTGATAAAACGGAAAAGGCTACGTGGGAGACGGAGGATAAGATGAAGAGATTTCATCCCGAATTGTTTTCGAGTGATCAATGAATCCGAGGACGGATTCTTTTAAGGGGGAGAGGTTGTGACGCCCCGATATTTCGGCCGCACAGGTATGACGTAAGTGTTTCTCAATTTACGCGAAATAATTAATTATACGTGTTTTATGTATTTAATTTATATTTTAATTGTATTAAATGTTAATTATTGTATTTAATGTTATTAATATTAAATATATTTATATAATATAAATGTAACGCCCCGGTTTTTCCATTCATGCATTATGTGTTATTGTTATAACTTTCATATCATGATATTCATTTTAATTTCATTTCAATGCATTTCCTATTATATGCATAATTTATACTTTTCATCTTATAACATATTTTCATTTACATGTATATATATGTATATATACATGTACCTATTTATATATTTAGACTTATTTTATGAGATTGTTATTTTTTCTAATCTCATTCACTCATGCAATTAATTATCAACATGCATTATATACATATATATACATTCATGTAATCATGTTACCCTAATACACTCACACATTCATTATATATGTATATAATAATAAGAGCACTAAAGATTTATATACATATAATATACATAATATCTCCACTTTATTACTTTATACATATATACATTATATCTATACATTACATACATAATATATCTTATGTATATCATATTCCCCACATTTTCATTTCATAACATTTTATCAAACCACACACACACACACACACACTAATACACGATCAAAACACCATGGAAGAGAAGAAGGAGTTTGTGAGGTTGGAAGCATCATCATCATCATATCATCCTTTCATCCTTTCTTTCTCCCATTTCAAGGTATATGTGAGTTATATGATGGATCTCTTGAGTTCATATGGAAGTAGGGTTTGATGATGTGGATGTGATTTCTTGCTTATAAATGATTAGGAGCATGTTTAGGGTCATTATACTTGAAGAATTGCATGAATCCTTGAGTTACATGGAAGTTGGATACATGGAAATATATGGGTTTTGAGTGGTGAATTCTTGATGATTGATGTATGTTTTATGGTTTATATCATTCCTAATTGATATATATGAGTTATATACATGTTATATGATTGTTTGGAGCATTTTGGTTGAGTTTGCTTTGGGTTTTCATCCCTTTTCTTCCTCCCCCGAAGCTTCCCCTGTTTTGCTCTTTTTTTCACCCCTGGAACAGTACCCGGCCGGGTACTTTTTGTGCATAAAAAGTACCCGGGCAGGTAGTTTTCCCACCCGAGAGCTTCTGTAATGCCTACCCGGTCAGGGAACTTTTCCCTTGAATTTTACCCGGCCGGGTACTCCCTCATCCGAACTCCAAATGACCTGATTTTTTTCTTTGGAAAGCTCTTGAAGTCTAGAATAACCTCCAATTGGAATCACCTCAATATCTTTTCCCATTTATGAGTTATGATCAATTCTTTTTGGTGTCGCTTCTTTCCCGACAAACTACACTCGCCTAACTTCAACCGTCCGCCATTTTCTCCTCGCTTTGAACTAGAAAACGAGCCTTATATGCTCGGAAAGATCCTTGTGTCTAGTTTCATATCCAACAAGAAAAACTCAATTCCGACTTCTAGAATTAAAGATATTCCAGTTTTCCCTCAACATGTACATTTCTAAAAATTATCGGTTTTGGCCAAACTTCACCAAAACCTTTCTTATTGCATTTCTTTCACTTCCTTGGCTCCCATATGTGAGTTATATGATATATATACTTGACTAATTGGTAAGTATGCTCCTAATTGACATTCCTTGATTGTTATTGCATTATATTGATCCATGACTTTGCCGTTCGTCTTAAATGGTTCATACTAGTCGAGTCTCACGTACACATGTCCTTGTTATATAGATCACATTCCCGGTGACGAGGAGCACGCTCCGTAGGGTGCTCTCTTCCTTCCTTTTTGGTTGGTTTGTCAAGGTGAGGTTTAATTTCTAGACATATAGAACCTTTACAACCCTATGTGATCTTTCGGCCAAAATGTATCTATATATCTATAATTTCCAAAACCTTATTGATTTTCAAATAATTACCGAATTGAACCGATTGATTGATTGATTTGGCGAGTAAAGCATGTTCACGTTGGGCCCCGAGGGTAGTGTATTGAGCCAACCGAGGAAGCAAGGGCTGACGGGTAAGTCTTGCACTATCCTCACCAATTTTGGGATCACCTCTGAATCCACCAGGAGGTTTGGTGGAGGAAAGAAATCCCATACGTGGGAGTCATGTTCCTGACGTACACCATGCATGGATGGCCGGGTCTTGCAAGCCCACAATCACCCGGAGGGAGAAAGAGACTGGGGATGGGTCCGGCACTACGGGCCATCCTCGGGTTATCACATTGATTGCATTTAGTTATTAAATTGATTGAATACACTACTGCACTACTACACTATAATTGAATCGCATGATCACCTGATAATTAAATCAAGCATGAATTGTACACTTTTGGAGAAAGGTTGGAGAATTGCCCTCACTCGCCGGGCCACGTATTGAATTGATAATGATTGAATTATTAAATTGATTAGTTGTAATCTCAGGCGAGTTATCCTTTACTATTAAACTTATATTGTCTCTATTTTATAAACCCTTACCCGAGATTATGGCTTGCATGTTACTTGCGCGAATATTTATTTATAAACCCCTCACTCAGTCTGTGGTAGACTGACACCTCACACTTTTCAGGTATTGTCAGTGGTGTGCTAGGCGGGAGTCCGAGTCGTGTCCAGTTGTCGAGTTGAGTCTAGCATTGCATTTTCATGTTATGGATATGTTGGAGATGATAATATATTGATAAGTGTTGGTACCTACTACTATATATATATACTTTTGATGTAAATATGGTACCTATATGTATTGATATACAGTTGTAAGTTAATTCTTTTGAGATATTTCATATATGTTAATGGAATTATTATGCTTACGCTTTAAATTCCTAGATTTGAACTTGATTGGTTTGAGGGTTAGTCCCGCCTAGCTAGTGAGTTTTTTTATTGTCACCCGTTCGCCATGAGTCCGGTTCACATATGGACTACCCATTTCATGTGTGAGCTAGACTTATGGTGCGGGGGTGTGGCATCTCGGCGTTCCGGGTGCTACAATAAATATATATGTAAATATATATACTATTGTGTACGTGTGCATGAAAATAATTATGCATGCATTTATATTTATAACTTATATATGCATGCATGTATTCATTATATATATATATACGTATGCATGCATTTATTTTTATAAATTAATTTTTCATGCATGTATTCATAACATATTATATACGTATGTAAATGTTACCTTATTTGTCAATATACTTTGAATTTTATTGTTGCATTGTCCATGAGTCACATTTACGTGCTTCGTTTCTATTTGAATTGATACCGGAATTTTGTGCGAATTTAATATGTTGAACTTATACGTGTCTTGTATATGAATATTTGTTCGTTTTGTATTTTCGGATTCATTTGCATGTGTTTCCGATTTAATTTGAATTTTGGAATCCAAGTCGGGGGCTAACGAGCACTTAGCGCACCCTTGGTTCCGTATTTAATATCTTGAGCTCGGGAACTCGGATTCGAGTTCCGTCAACTTTGCTGAACTCGTAACGAAAATTAGAGTTTAGTAAACTTAGCCTTATATTTTTCTAACGTCATTTGAACCTCCGAAATTCAACCGAAAAACGAAATGGTGACGAAACTGACCTTGTTGCACTAAAATGGCCATAACTCATTCATTTGTTAACCAATTTAACCATGGTTTGATGCTATGGAACCCTAACTCAACCACCTAACCTGATGTACCATGCCCTAACCGAACCAACCCTCACACAATTCACAAATCTCAGCCAAAGTTACTGCTCTCAAGTTCTCTCCCGTAACCTTGCATTGCTTGGAGATTTTGGAGCTCAAATCTCATCCAATCTTCATCCAATCAACAAGGTAAGCTTACGGTTGTAATATATGTTCATTCCTGATCATTTTCATTCATTCATCCCCAAATTTGATCATGGTTTCATGAGTTTCTGGACTGATTTCGAAAATAAGGGGTTTAGAGCAAAGTTGTTGATCTCATTCAATTCTTGATGGATTTGATTGATTCCAAGCTTGAGAATGATTGTTTTGACATCCTCTTCTCATTTATGATCATTAATTGCATGATAGTTGAAGTATTTAGGAGATATCATTTATGGCTTCTTGAGAAACTTTCATGAAATGTCACGTATGACAGCTTTTCTTGGTTGAGCTTGTTTGGAACTGATTTATAGGTTGAATTTGTGGTGTTTTGCTGCACATTTGATAGCCTAACTTATATGAATGTGTTGGGATTAATGGAGATCATTTCATGCCCTGTTTTTCGCGTTTTATACCCTGTTTTTGGGCCTGAAAGTTGTTGTCAAACTGCTGCGTTTCCTCCTTGCTTTTGCTGTCAATTTTGTGCATTGTTAAGGCTGATTTGTTGCTGCTTTTCATGCTATTTGTTGCTGCTTTTCTTGCCCACATATTGCATCAGTTGTTGCTGCGTTTAAGCTAGAAAACAGGGCATAAGTCTGCGTTTTGTTGCTGCTGTTACATGCTTTGACATGGGGGTGTCGACCTTCTCCTTTTCATCACGAAACGGGGGTGCATCATGGTTTGTTATCACTGTACCGAGACACGGGGGTGTCTCGGTTTGTTCTTTGGGGGTGACACGGGGGTGTCACCTTATAATTCCATGCATGTTTTGCTGTTGACGTGAGCTGCTGCTGCTGCTTGTTTCTTTTCCTTTTCTTCTTGCATGAGAAATTGGTTGATGCATGGAATTGCATGCACTTTAATGATAGTTGCATGCATGTATTAGTTTTGCATGCATTTTTAAGATATTTTGCATGCATGAAATACGTATGCATTATATTATATATATATATATATAATATTATATATAATATATTATAGGTATATATTTATTATATATTTATATATGTTTATTATAGATTAATATTATTTAATTTAATTGAATGTATTTAATTGTTTATTTTCTAATTGTAAATGCGATTGAATATGTTTAATTGTTTATGTTCTAAATTTAAATGTGATTTAACTGGTGCTATGATATATTTGAATTTCTTGAATTAATTTGATTGAAAATGTGGAATTATGAAAGTGAATGAAAGTGAATGACTTGATTATATGATTTAAATGTATTAATAGTGCACATGAACATTTTCATAACATAATTTTATCTTTTATATATTCATATCATGATCATTGCATTGCCGAGCGTCTTATTTAGTCATATTGAGTCTCACTTCACCTTTCTTACACAGATTTTGATCCAGTGGGAGACGAGGCCGGTCAGTGAGGCTCGTGCTTTCTTCTTTTGACGGTTTAAGGTGGGTTTTTCTTCTATGTAGATATAAGACCCCATATATACCTTCAATGTGAAAGCTTTCGACCAAAATTATATATATATATAGAGAGAGTCGTTTTAAAGAGTAAATGTTTCCAACGTAAAGCCTTGATTTATGAACCCTACCTAATGTTTTGGCGAGACATTATCGAATGCACGAATGGGGCCCAGGGACTTAGTGTGAGTGGCTATCCGGGGAGGCACGGGCCGACGGTGAACCCTCACACTAGTTCCACCAATGAACGGCGTAACCGGACCTCGTTAGGAGTTAGCGAGGAATGGACGTTGAGCGCCATCTGGGGAGTCATATAACCCCTTTTGGTCAATGAATGGGTGGTCGGGCCTTGCAAACCCACCACCAACCCGGAGGAAGGAGTAAATGTTAATGAATGTGCACAAAAGAATGATTGCATGAAAAGAATGAATGAATGAATGTTTAAATGGTTTACACAAGGTGTTGGTTGGAGATAATGCACGCCCACTCGCCGGGCCACTAATGACCTAATGTTAATGATTCGTTATAATCCCTTTTGATGATTTCTATTCACCCACTTGGGAAAGTCTTTAAAAACCTCACTTGGGATTATAGCTTGCATGTGATTGTTTAATTACTGTCATATATTCTATTTATGCCCTGTTTTATACCCACCAGTCCCTTTTGGACTGGACCCGTTTGGTTTTCAGTTGTTTTGTGCAGGTGTTGAGGGAGCTAGGCGGGAATACGAGTCTCAGGTCTTGCATTTACTTCTAGTTCTGTATTTTGGTCTTGCACTTGCATATTACACTTTTGATTATTGTAAATGAATGTTATCATGAAGCATATTTATTTTGGGTCGTGATAGCATGTGATGATGTATATGAATTATTTTTGGAGCTTGGATGCTCATTGTATATATATATATATATATATATGGTATATGTTCGTTCATTGCTTCCGCTTTAATGTTTTATATTGTTTTATGGTTTTAAGGGTTAGCCCGCCTAGCTTAGAGTGTGTGTTTGTCCCGTTCGCCGTGATTTGGCTCGGGTATGGATCGTCCATTTCATATTCGGGTCAAGTCTCAGTGCGGGGGATGTGACGCCTTGTGCTCGGGTGTTACAAGACGAATCAAAAACACGATTAACGAGGTGGCTCTGATACCACTTGTTGGAAAACACGAATCAGAAAAGCAGCGGAAATTTAAAATTTTTCCAACAAAAGGATCTTGGACTCGCAATCGTGTATCCAAATTCGTAGGGATTAGAAACTTACTTTCTTAATTAACTTTCTTGAAGCGTTTCAAGCCACCCAAGAACACTCTTCTCGCGGCTTGATCCTCTTTCCTTGGTAAAGCTCGAATCTTTAAACTTCTAACTTGAAGCTCTCTAGAGAAAGTCCACCAACTTGACTACAATCTAACTAGTAAGGATGCTAGCTCTCTAGTTCGTGTTTAGGCTTAACCTAGGGTTTAATTTATCTTGGAGAAAGGATGGTGTTCAACACATAAACCAAAAGAATTGCCAATTTCTCTCTAAGGGGAGCTCGAGCTCCCCTATGTATAGGAGGGGAGTGGCCGAAATTCCTAGTCCTTATGACTAAGGATTTGGTCCCTCTCTCCTATTACTTGATCATCAAGTAATTTTGACTTTGACTTTGAATTCAAATTCAAATCAACTTTCAAGAGAGCTAAAATATCCAAACTATTTTTGGATAATTTTATACTTTATTTATTAAAAATAAATAACTTATTTTATCTAATTAATTAATTCGTAATGAATTAACTAGATTATTTTTCTCCAAAATAAAACTTTTTTTTTAATTCAAAATTAAACCAAAGTCTATTAAATAATTAACAAATTAATTATTTAATATATAATTAAATAATCACGTGTGGCACACGTGTCCCAATGACACGTGTCCAGTCACATGACCCACACTTGTGGAACCCTCTAGGCCCGATTAACTCGTTTATTCATTTTAAAGCCTCAACTCATGTAACCAAGTTGTTGTGTGTGACCCTCTAGGTTCTCAATTCCATTAGCAGTGACCCTAATTAATTAATTCACTAATTAATTAATCAGTCCACAGATTAAACGACCATAGTCTAGCAACAGGTGTTTAACCCCTAGCTGAATTGGAATGTTCGGATTCGACAGAACCTTTAAGTCATTGATTCATTGTGAGATACAATCCTGCTACGTTCTATCTCTCAACCATGATCTAGGGTAAGGGAATAATCAGAACCCTAATAATCCCGTCTTAAAGCTAAGTGCATTTCATATCCATTTGATCTCAATCCAAGAAACCCTTTTCTTGATGTCTTGATCTACTACCTTGGCCAAGGACTCCATATGGCATATGAATGACTTACACAATAAGAGATCGCCTTGCAAATGCAAGTGTAGGTCCTTTCTTGATTCTCATTCACTTTCATGAATCACTTGTGCAGCCCCAGCATAAGCCTTGAATCAGTTGTCTAAGGCGACACCCTTTAAAGCTTATACTTAAGACTACAGAGTTAACTCATAAAGTGACATGGAACCTCAAGTCTAAGGATCAATTAATCACATCAATGACTCGTGAGATATTTCCTAATCTGGAAGTTTCCAATGGAAACTTCCTTTCCCATTTAGGAATGTTCTCACACGGGGCACCTCGGTGAACTTACTTATTAAAGTAAGCACCCTCATGTATCACGCACGTATCAACTATACACTTTGCACCTACATGAAACAAAGTGGTCCTTCTTAAGGGCGTGATCCCACAAGCAAGCCTTAGAGGAGTCAGGTTGACACTCCCACTGTCGGTAGGACTCATCGGCTTGGAGTATTTTACTAATCATGACTTATGTAATATAGGGCTCGCTTCATGAACCATTTCACCTAAATGGTAGAGTCCTAAAGTCATCAGGATTAGGAAAGTTCTCATACATGCACAAATAAAGTAAACGCATACCAAACAAGAGCATATAAAGAAGAGTTGCCTCAATTCGTTATTTCATTCAAAGATTGTCTGTGATTACAATAAGGAAAAGTACAAAGCGGATATTCAATCGGCTTTCTAGGGCACTATTCCTAACAGACTTATGATCCGATATGATTTAATATGGCATTATATGACCTAAGTGCTTTCTCATTTCCTTCTTTATGCATCATTGCATTAACATGCATTTTCCGAGCGTCTAAATGGTACATATTGAGTGTAAGCTTGTCGTTTTCTCATTGTTTTATCCTTAGGTTCATTTCGTGAGTGACGAGAAGGTCTTTTAGAGGTATTTTGGGTTCGTCTTGTCCGGTTTGGTCGACAAGGTGAAGTTTTCTTTCTTTTAGTTAATACGACCTATAACCCTACGTTTATTTTGAAGTCCGCATGCGAATTATCTATCTATTTATATATATATATGTATTTAGATACATGTTTGAATATGTATTTTGTGGGACTTTATCCCGTTCATTATGAAACGTTTGAAAAATGCTTTTATGTATACGTAAGTTATATTTTCATTTGTTTGTTTTGAAAAAGGGTTAATGCGTGTGATTTTGAAACTAGCGAGTTATGGCTTTGAAAAATAAGTCTGATTTTGAAATTTAGAACTTTCGAACAATTTAAAAATTAGAAGGGCCCCGGAGACTTGTGCAAAGGAGCCCCGGGACGGTGTTGGGCCGTCGGTTCACACCCAAGTACGGTCTCCACACTTAAGATCACCTCGGAACCCACTAGGAGGTTAGTGGGGGATGGATCCTTGGGTGTGAGTGTCATGAAACTCACGACCCTGACATGAGAACGATCGCTGGGGTAGGAACAACCCTTCCATCACCCGGAGAAGAGGTATGTATGTTTGAATTATGTTTTCATTTGAATTTTGATTCTGATTATTATTATGAACGGAGTTAGGTGGTCCGAAACTCGTACTCGCCGAGTTGTGTGTTTGATTATGAACTTAATTCGTGAAACGGGAATGGACTTCTAATTAATAAAATTGATGTATTTTGGCCTTAAACCTTTTCTTTATATATATTATCATGGGCTAAAATGATTTGGAATGCAAAAACCACGCCCCGGTTCATACTTTATGTATATGTACGTGTGAGTGTGTTAGCCCCCTCACTAGTCTTTAGGACTGACCCCTCCTAGTTGTTTTGTTTTTGCGCTTTTTGGTTCTTTGATTTTGCAGGTTCAGGTTCCGGTTCAAGCTAGGCGCTGGTTTTCTTTTGAGTTGTTCGAGTCTAGTTTAGATCTTTTGCATCTTTACTTTTCTGCATTTGTATTATTTATGATTATGTATAAGTTATAGTTTAGAAATTTAAATTTTGATAACTTTATGAACTATTTGGCCCGGGGTGGGTATAATATGTATATCTTGTTTAAATGATGAGGATGTATAAGTGTGTATGTTTGAATCCTAGTAGCTTCCGCATTTGATATTTGTTATTTGGCGCACTCTGATCTAGGGTATATACCGCCTAGCCTAGGTGATATTTTGTTTGTCACCCGTTCATCGTGGCTTGATGCGTGTGCGGAGTCTCTATTTTGTTACACGTGTCGGGTTATGGTGCGGGGGATGTAGTGCTCTGCGCTCCAGGGTGCTACATATGGAAAGTTAGGCCCTCGAGGATAAAAATGTATCTGCATATGATACTCTGATTAATCTAAGGGTTATGTGTTCATAGGTGAAAAAGTCATGGAAGTGTAACTCAAGTTGAATTAAGAAATGCAGATTTTTTGGAAAGGGATTTTCCTATGAGGGGTGAAATAAAAGAAAAAGAACCTCTATTTGAGTTGGTAGATTCAAAAGATAGCCCTGTAAAATGTGGATAAGTAGAAACAGAAGATAATTTGTACCACTTGATCCTAGTGGGAGCAATTAGAATTTAGATAATTCCTTTGAATCTCATTCTCGAAAGATTAGTAGGAAATCATGCCAAAATGACACTTTGACATTGAGGGTTATGCTTTTGTGACTTGCCTTGATATTAAAGATAAGTCTGAAAAGCGGAACATTGAAATTTGTTCAGAAGATATTGATGAGCCTAAAACCGTAAGTGAGGTTCTATCATGTCCTGCTAAGGATAAGTGGAAAAATTCAAATTGTAACGCCCGGCGAGTGCATCCACGCCTATCCCGCGCTACGGACATAGCTTGTATATAGAATTGCTATCCATATACCCGCCAAGTACGAAGCAAGCGATGAAACACGGACATCCTAGCTAGGCAGTACTACACTCACGAAGCGAGTAAACAATCACAAGTATGCGGAAGCTTAAATCGAAACATATTAAGTGCATAAAGTTCATTCAACCAACAATTAGGTGACCGTCACGGTCCAACACATAATGCTCAAGTGAGGAATTGTAAAATCATCCTATTGACCAACACGGTCCAAACTAACATAAGAATATAGCATCAACATAGTAAATCCATAATTCCCAAAGACATAACATAAGGCATGTAGTAAAGTATGCTACAAGCATAAACAAGTGCAAGATAGACTCAAGACAAGACTCTCAAAAGACCCCACCAAGCTTGACTCCAAAACGCGACCTGCGGACACGAAAGATAAATGAGGTCAGTTCAAAAGGAACTGGTGAGGGAAGAACTAATTACAAAATAGTACAAGGGTTTAATGCATGTAAAACCAAAAGAGGGGATCCATTAGATTTTGTAAAACAATGCAAGGTTTTCAAAACACGGATCATAGACCACAGAACACCAGGTTCGGCGAGATCAAGCACTCCAACCAAATAAAACCAAACCAATCCTTCCAAACTCCATGATGTCGAGGGTATCCAGTCCCCGAACATCGGTCCAAAACATTGGGAAGCGAGTCCATAAAACTCCACATTCCACCCTCGAGTATACCTCAGCCCCGAACACTCCGTCGGAACCTAAGTATCTCTTACAAGTTGGGAATATCGTAAGAGGTAACCGTCAGCCCTTGCCTTCCCGGTATCCCTACTTACTCCATCCCCGAGCTCTCAAATCCAAGTCCAACCATGCAAGCATCCCTGCAAGGCACCAATCTCCATGCCACTTTCATGGCATGGTCCAAAACATCTCGCTACACAAGCATATACATAATATCCAATAAGGCTCCAAACACATTTTGGGTATCTATCCCATATACCAAAACTCATACTTTAATTGTAAACCGTTTTCCATAAGCAATTACCATTAATACAAGTTCACAAGCTTGGCTTATAGAGCCTATATATACATTTTGAAAACGGGAGTTAAAACCATCAAACATGAAAGGTTATAGGTGTCCACAGTTTGAAAATGTTTTACATAAGATTTCCTCACCTTTACCAAGAACTCCAAAGGCTAACCACGAGCAACTAGCTACTCGACCGGAGACTCACCACCTAACAAGACACGACTCAAACAAATTAAGACGACGCACGGCTTCAAGAAAGAGTAAACATGCTCATGATATGCAATGAATGTCCAAGTATAGCATAATTGTAGCAATGATGATCAACAACATCATATAAGTCATATAACAAGCTTTCATGTCATAAAATAAGCAAATAACAATAGGTGAACCATACTTAGCACATTATTACTTATAATCGAGGCATGCACGACATTACAATGCATAGAAACATGATTCCAAGTCGTATATATCATACTAGAGGTGTAAGAAGTGCAAAGGAAGTGAAAACGAAGCAAAACGATCAAGATCACAAAAACCCAAATTTTTGACCCGAGACAACCCAAATGGGCGTTTGACCCTATAGTTCATTTTGTAAACAGGCGTTTGGCTTCAGAAAATCGTTGCAGTAGGTTTTCACATGGGGGTTTGGTGTTTTAGTGCAATTTTCACACGGGCGTTTGACATACCACTGTTGCAAATCGGAATTACGAACATATGCTTGAACAAGGTGAAAATTAAGCTCCAAACACTTCTAAATAATGCCTCTAAGTTCATACAACTTGAATAAACGAATTTAGACATCAAGTATCATGATATGAACACTTAAGAATGAATATGCATCCAGAAATCCAACAATGAACATATATGAACATCATCTTCTTCAAGTATTCAAGCTCCAAGGTCATCAATGGTGAAATCTTCAATCGTACAAGAAACTTGAGGAAATTAATCACATTCTTCATGGAATTGTTCAAGGAACAAGAATCAATCACCAACTCAAGCTTAAACACACAACAACATGAACATACAAGAATTCTCGAAAAGCTTCAAAGGTCAACAATGGTGGATTTCACATAAGAGCATGAAAGCAAGTAATTCTTATACCAATATGTTCCCAACATCAAGATAAACACAATTCCACCAAGAAATTCGAGTTTAATCCAACACACAAGAACCCTAGTTCAAATTCAAGTTAAAAAGCTTCAAGAACACACACCAAACTAAGAAGCACATAATGAGGAAAACTTGTCTTCAAATCTCGAATTCCTAGCTTCAATGTCCACTCTTGTCTCTTACAAATGGCTTGAAGTGTTCTTGGGAGAATATGAATGGTTTGAGAGAAAATGTGAGGGAGAGAGGGTTTGAATCTTGCAAAATAACATAATATGAGTTTTAGTTGTTAAAATCTGATTTAGTTATTTGGGTCAGCTAATTGGGTCGCGAACCGGGTCAATTGGAGCGGGTTAAAGGTGAAATTGGGTCTCAAATTGGGTAAAATTCGAAATTGGGTCGCAGGTTAACAATTAAAGGCTTAAAAGGTTGACTTCTCGTAAATTGGCCATAACTTTTTCGTCCGAACTCCAAATTGAGCGATTCAAGAACCCACGAACTCGTAATCGAATTATCTACTCAATTTCATTAAGTTCTAACCAGTTCTAGGCTTGGAAAACAAATTTACCATTTACTCCCTAAATTATGCTTTAATATCCAAATAAGCACATAGTTTCGATTAATCATAAAACATGTGACCAAAGCTAAATGGAAACCATACGATCACATAATTATCCTACCATATAGTCACATAACTCATGTAAATCATGTATTTCACATAAGCACGTACGAACATCAAATTAGGGCATATTGTTCACATAATTCATACATAGAAGGTAAATCGTTCACTCTCGTACCAAAGCATACCTTGATCGAGGAATGGGGCGTCACAACCTCCCCTCCTTAAAGAAATATGGTCCCCAGATTTACCATCGGAAAACAACTCAGGGTGAAAACTCCGCATCTTCTCTTCCGTTTCCCAAGTTGCTTATTCGGACTTAAGATCTTTCCAAAGTCCCTTAACCAACCGAATTTGTCGATTCCTCAACTCTTGAACCTTTGTATCCAAGATCTTCACTTGTTATTGGTTAAATGTCAAGTCCGGATCCAATTATACCTCTTCAATCGGTATAGTTTTCATCTCATCCCGAAAATACTTCCTCAATTGTTACACATGAAACACGTTATGAATTCCCCTAAGATTCGGAGGCAAATCCAAGCGATAAGCAACTTCTCCAATTCATTCCATAATCTCAAACGGACCAATGAACCTCGGATTTAACTTACCACCCTTTCCAATTCGTGAGAAACCCTTCATCGGTGTTGCCTTCAAGAAGACCCGATCACCTGCTGGGACGGTGGGCCCAGAACAGTATCAGTCCGGGACCACATTTTAAAATTTCTTATTATAATACAAGTATTAAAATATTTCAAAAACATTTTAATACAATAGCGGAAGACTAGCCGGATCTACTCAAGTATATACATGCAATTGATAATAAATTTAAAATCACTTAAGCAGATAAATATCTAACATGCAATTAATACTTAAGAGCATATAATTTATCATGCTTAAAATAAAACAACTGTAAAATATTACCGTACTGCAAACATGGTTATCTAACGGCATTTTTCCAGCTCCTTTCCCACTCGTGAGACCGGCAGAGCTTCCCTGTAATAACCCCAGAGAAACCCTCGGAGTGTGGGCTCCGAAAGAATTTCTCTAAATACTTAGAGAAAATAAACTTTAAACTAGAAAACCCTTTTCAGGGTTTATTCTCCCGAAATTAGGCGTTTTATACAAACACCTAATTAAAATTAATTCCAAAATAAATCGGAATTAACTAGGAGAAAATGGGACTTGATTTCAAAGCCAAAAATTGGCCAAAACCATCGCAAAAATGTTATGAATAATGAGGGAGGGGATCAACCTATTTATAGGCAAAAACCGGAGGGCGTTTTGGTTATTTTGGATACAAAAGCAAGGGCAAAATGGTCATTTCACATCCCCACTTGCGTAGCCAACTTGGACATGAAAACTGAGGTGACCACGTCATAGGTCTCGTAGCCACGAATCCATCGCCGCCGAGCACGCGCCAGTAGCCCACCGGACGCGCCCTCAAGCGCCGCCACAAGGCGGCGCGTGTGTTTCACCCGCGGCCTAGGGTTTCAGGCTCACGTGGCCGCTTCTGACTTGGCCACGTGTCCGGTTCCGGTCCGACCCTACCCGAGACCCGGCCCATTAACCCGGTTATCCGACCCGTTGACCGACCCGGTCCGATCTCATCTGGGCCGTACAAGGGCGCTGACGTGGCGCGATCCTAGTCGTCCACGTGGCGCGCCACGCGGCACCCAATCAGTGCCACCTGGGACCCGTTTGCTGACGTGGCATGCCACGTCAGCCTTTTTTTTTTTTTTTTAATTTAAAATTTTATTTTCTCCATAATAAAATTCCGGGCATTTCCAACTCTTTGGAACTTGATTTATTTTCTTAAAATAAATCCCTTGGCTATTTTCAAACACTTTGAAAAATCATTTCTCTTTCTCTTTTAATATTTTCTCTTCGGGTTTTTAATTGGGGCTTGCAGGGGGACCTGCAGGACTAATTAATTTTAGCTCCAAACGGATTAATATATTATCATCCCATGATAATATTTAATTACCGTTTAACAATATTTTATTCCACTAAATAAATGTTGTTGCACTCTAAAATTAATTAAATTACTCACGAATTCCTCGATCTAGAATAATTTCGCATTTCACTCCTCCGTGTAGATATCCATGAAAAAATAAATTGCAACTACTATCATTTATTTTTCATCTCTAATTTGAAATTTATTGATTCGCCTTAAGTTCAAATTCTCTATATGTGAAACACATTCAACATACAACTTCGGTGACATATCACGCAAAGTGCTTTGGCCAAAGTCTTAATTCGAACTTTTACAAATCTATTTTAAGGATATCTCTTACCTTTCAGCAAGGCCACAGATTCCTCGATCAATATGACTCTTTAGCGCATTTCATGTAACCACCGAACATACAAAGTATTTTAGCCACCCGTTACCGAGACATCACTTCGAGTATGTTACAGTGACTAACACTACATGCCTAAAGCCGAAATATTGTCAGGATTAAGAGTACAATGCTTCCTGAGATTTTATTCATTTTAGATAGCAGTATAAAATGAATTATCTCAGTGGTCCAGTTCGATGTTTCCAATCTTATTGAAAATCATCAACGTGTTATAATTGGAATCACCATTCCCTATGACGAAAGACTAATCATCTTATATAACCACGTTATAACCTTGATAAGAACATATTCTTATATTACCGAATAGAACTTTAATGATACGTGATTTCGGTATTCAAAGTCTTTTCCTATGAAACACATTTCATATAAGAATACCATCACACGTCATTAATTATTAATATGTGAAATACTCATAACTTGCTGCAAGTTCAGTTTTATTAATTCAATAAATTGAATTTTCAGGGAACTATTCCCAACATCACCCACTTCAAATTCCAAATCTTTCCTTCTCCGGTCGGCATAACTCTTTTGCCGGTCTTGTGCTGCTTTCATGTGTTGTTTGATCTTTTCCACTTTCTCAATTGCTCCCTTAATTAAATCAGGCTCGGTTCCTTTCTCTAAACCGTCTTCCTCGGTCCATTTCCATTCCTCAAGATCCCAATAGAGAGGAGACTTACACTTACGGCCATACAAAGCTTCATACGATGTCATCTTGATCGAAGATTTGTAGCTATTGTTGTAGGCAAATTCGATCATAGTCAATTCCTTATCCCATTTATCCGAAAAATCCAATACACAAGCCCTTAACAAATCTTCAAGAAACTTAATTACTCGTTCGGATTGTCCATCCGTTTGCGGGTGAAATGCGGTGCTAAACTTCAACTTCGTTCCCCACAATCTGTTAAGAGATTTCCACAACTTTGAAGTGAAATGAAGATCTCTATCCGAAATGATGCTAGCGGGTATCCCATGTAATCTCACAATTTCTCGGTGGTACAATTCCGCTAATTTCTCCACTTTATAGGTTGATCGAATCGGTAGAAAGTGTGCAGATTTGGTAAGGCGATCCACAATAACCCAAATTCCATCAAATCCCTTTTGAACCCTTGGAAGCCCGGTCACGAAATCTATGGTGACTTGTTCCCATTTCCACTCGGGAATCGGTATTGGTTACAACTTACCCGCCGGTAATTGATGTTCGGCCTTAACTTGTTGACAAACCCGACATCTCTTGACAAAATTAGCCACATCCCGTTTCATTCCATGCCACCAAAAGTACTTCTTAAGATCCCGGTACATCTTGTTGCCACCCAGATACATCGTATAAACGGTCCTATGTGCTTCTTCAAGCACTAACCTTTGCAATCCATCCGGTATACATACTCGACCCTTGTACCTAAAGATCCCCAAATCATCGAATCCAAACTTGGACTTCGGATTAGCTCTTGCTCGAACCGCTTGTCTTTGAATCCACTCATCCGTAGATTGAGCATCTAGGATTCGTTGTCTCAAATCCGATTTATAGTGATGTTAGCCAACCTCGATTGTGAAACAAGGATCTCGGCTTCACTCTTACCGGAAACGACCTCAAGATTACCAATCTTTGCTTTCCGACTCAAGGTATTCCCGACTATATTCGCTTTTCCCGGATGATATTGTATGACACAATCGTAGTCTTCCAAGAATTCCATCCACCGATGTTGTCTCATGTTTAAATCCTTTTGCGTGAACAAGTAACGGAGACTCTTGTGATCGGTGAATACTTCAAACTTAATCCCATAAAGATAGTGTCGCCATTTAGCTAAGGTAAATATCACCGTGGCTAACTCAAGATCATGTGTTGGGTAATTCTGCTCGTGCTCCTTCAATTCCTCGAAGCATAAGCAATCACCCGACCATTTTGCATCAGCACACACCCCAATCTTTCCTTACATGCATCGGTGTAAACTGAAAACCCATCCGAACCTTCTGGTAAAGTTAACATCGGAGCCGTTGTCAATTTCTCCTTAAGCACACGGAAGCTCTCTTCACAAGCTTCATCCCACACAAACTTTGTTTCCTTCTTAGTCAAGCGTGTGAGAGGTGCTACGATCTTAGAAAAATCCTTTACAAATCGGTAGTAATAACCTGCTAAGCCGAGAAAACTCTTCACTTCTGACACGTTATTCGGTTGCTGCCAAAGAGAAACTGTTTCTATCTTAGAAGGATCCACTGAAATCCCATCACCGGAAATAATATGTCCCAAGAATGATACCCGATCAATTCAGGAACCACATTTGCTAAACTTAGCGTACAACTTGTGCTCACGAAGCTTCTTAAGTACCAAACGAAGATATAGAGCGTGTTCCTCACCCGATTTAGAGAAAACCAAGATGTCGTCAATGAATATAACAACGAACTTGTCCAAGAACACCTTGAAAACCCCGGTGTATTAAATCCGTAAAAGCTGCGGGTGCGTTGGTAAGTCCGAAGGGCATCACAACAAACTCATAGTGTTTGTATCTCGTCTTAAAGCCCGTCTTCGGTATATCCGATTCCTTAATCCTTAATAAATAGTATCCTTGTCGGAGATCGAGCTTCGAATACACCTTCAAACCTTGCAATAAATCGGATAACTCTTCGATGTGGGAGAGGGGACACTTGTTCTTCACCGTCATCCTATTCAACTCCCGATAGTCTATGCACATACGAAGTGTCCCATCCTTCTTCTTCACAAACAACACCGGAGTACCCCAAGGTGAAGTACTCGGCCGTACAAACCCACACGCTAATAACTCGTCTAATTGGGTTTTGAGTTCCTTGAGTTCGGCGGGACTCATTCTATACGGCATCTTCGAAAACGGCTCGGCCTCTTAGAATAGATCAATAACAAATTCGATCTCTCTTTCCGGTGGTAAAGTCCCCAAACTTTCCTGAAAGACAACGGGGAACTCATTTGCCACTTTCGTCTCTTCAAGTTTAATTTGATCTTTAGGCCGGTTCAGCACGTAAGCCATATACCCGGTAGCTCCATCACGAATAAGCTTCTTAGCTTCCATCAAACAAACAAAAGGACTCCCACTAATGCTCGAACCCGTAACGACACATGTACCCAACTCAACCTTCTTCCCAAAACAGCCCATCTTCGCCCGATGCGCGTACAACCAATCCATACCGAGTATCACGTCGTACTTCCTCATCGGAATAGCAATCAAGTTCGTCTGGTAAATATGTCCCTCAATACTCACCGGATAATTACGGTACAAGCAATCAGTTCTAATCATACCACCCAAAGGAGATTGCACAATATAAACCATAGAATCAATCGCAATAGACAAATTCAACATAGCAGCCACAATAGGAGTAATAAACAAATGGGATACACCCGGATCTATAATGCATGTATGGGAATGTCATGTATGTGGAGTGTACCTTCCACCACGGCGGTAGGGTCGATCTCGGCATTCTCTTGCTCCCCATCCAAAGCATAAGCTCGAGCATAAGCTATGGGTCTTGTCCTATCACCCGGTCGTTGCGGTTTCGGTTGATCGCAATCCCTAACCAAATGCTTAGGGCTGCTAAAATTGAAACACTTTCCTTGTTTCTTCCAACAATTATCCCCATAGTGTGATAGACTCCCATAATGTTCACACGGATCACGTTTCTTGGCAACTTGTTGAGCTTGCTTCCCTTTTCCCTTATTGCCCATCATACGGCCCCTAGAAGAGGGTTGCGGTGACTTAGAAAATGAAGGTGGAGTCGCCCTCTTAAATCCAGAACCGGAACCCATAACACTCTTCCTAGTTCCAAACCTTTGCTCTTCCGCTTCCACTTTCAAAGCCAACCCGGTAGCATCGGCCCAATTATCAATGTGGACCAGAGTTAATGATCTTGATAGCTCCTCACGAAGTCCTTCCACAAATTTCTCATACTTACGGTCTTCCTCATCGGTGATATGAGGTGTATACGGGGATAATCAGTTGAATTCGGTAATGTACTCGGTCACCGACATATTCCCTTGTTCCAAGTTCATAAACTCCATTTCGCGGTGCTTCCTTGCTTGTTTCGGTATGTAGTGCGCCCGAAACTCTCTTGAAAACATCTCCCAAGAAACATTCTCTTCACCAATCCCAAGACGGGATACGGTGCTACGCCACCAATTATAAGCCTCATCGCGTAAGAGATCAATAGCACCTAAGGCCTTCTCTATCTCGGTGCTAGTAACAACCCGAAAAATCCTCTCAATGGTAGTGATCCAATCCTCCGCTTTCAAATCATCCGTAGTGCCCGAAAATATAGGTGGACGGTGCCTACTAAATCAGTCATAAACACTCTCAACTGGAACCGGTGGTGGAGGGGGTACCGGGGAGGTGCTTGCGCGGCTTGTTGAGCGGCTTGTTGTGCGTTCACAGCTTGCACAAACTGAGTCATAAGAGCCATAAGATCCGCTGCGTTAGGTAGAGGCGGCGGTGGAGGTGGATTCTGATTATTCCCCAGAGGATCTTGCTCATTTCCATGAGCCGGAGAACGGTCATGACGACGTGGAGGCATCCTACACAATTCAATCATGTATGCATGTTGGTTAGTCATATGCTCATGTCACGTAATATCAAGTAAGGATTGCAATTACATAAATTAAAAGCAATAATCAACAAGATATAAGTAACATAGAGTCATATGCAAAAGCAAAATTAATAAACACAAAAGCACATTATCCCTATGTCGTATAACCTAGACGACTCAAGATGACTCAAGAGCCCGGTTTTGAACCTTCGGCTCTGATACCAACCAAATAGGGGTGTAACGTCCGACGAGGGCATCCACGCCTATCCCGCGTTATGGACCTAGCTTGTATATAGAATTGCTATCCATATACCCGCCAAGTACGAAGCAAGCGGTGACAAACGGACATCCTAGCTAGGCGGTACCTGACTCACGAAGCGAGTAAACAATCACAAGTATGCGGAAGCTTAAATCGAAACATATCAAGTGCATAAAGTTTATTCAACCAACAATTAGGTGACCGTCACGGTCCAACCCAAAATGCTCAAGTACGGAAATGTAAAATCATCCTATTGACCAACACGGTCCAAACTAACATAAGAGTATAGCATCAACATAGTAAATCCATAATTCCCAAAGACATAAGTTAAAGTACGCTACAAGCGTAAACAAGTGCAAGCTAGACTCAAGACAAGACTCTCAAAAGACCGCCTAGCTTGACTCCAAAACGCGACCTGCGGACACGAAAGATAAATGAGGTCAGTTCAAAAGGAATCGGTGAGGGAAGAGCTAATTACGAAATAGTACAAGGGTTTAATGCATGCAAAACCAAATGAGGGGCTTATGATCCATTAGAGTTTCTAAAACAATGCAAGGTTTACAAAACACGGATCATAGACCACAAAACACCCGGCTCGGCGAGATCGAGCACTCCAACCAAACTTCCGAATCCAAATAAAACAAAACCAATCCTTCCAAACTCCATGATGTTGAGGGTGTCCAGCCCACGAACATCAGTCCAAAACATAGGGCAGCGAGTCCATGAAACTCCACATTCCACCCTGGAGTATACCTCAGCCCTGAACACTCCGTCGGAACCTAAGTATCTCTTATAAGTTGGGGATTTCGTAAGAGGTAACCGTCGGCCCTTACCTTCGCGGTATCCCTACTTACTCCATCCCCGAGCTCTCAAATCCAAGTCCAACCATGCAAGTGTGCCTGCAAGGCACCAATCTCCATGCTACTTTCATGGCATGGCCCAAAACATCTCGCTACACACGCATATACATAATATCCAATAAGGTTCCAAACGCATTTTGGGTATCTATCCCATATACCAAAACTCATACTTTAATTGTAAACCGTTTTCCATAAGCAATTACCATTAATACAAGTTCACAAGCTTGGCTTATGGAGCCTATATATACATTTTGAAAGTGGGAGTTAAAACCATCATACATGAAAAGCTATAGGTGTCCACAGTTTGAAAATGTTTTACATAATATTTCCTCACCTTTACCAAGAACTCCAAAGGCCAACCACGAGCAACAAGCTACTCGACCGAAGACTCACCACCTAACAAGATAAACGTACCAACGAAGGTAAGACACGACTCAAACAAATTAAGATGACGCATGGCTTCAAGAAAGACTAAACATGCTCATGATATGCAATGAATGTCCAAGTATAGCAAAATTTTAGCAATGATGATCAACGACATCATATAAGTCATATAACAAGCTTTCAAGTCCTAAAATAAGCAAATAACAACAGGTGAACCATACTTAGCACATTATTATATATAATCGAGGCATGCATGATATTAAAATGCATAGAAACATGATTCCAAGTCATATATATCATACTAGACGTGTAAGAAGTGAAAAGGAAGTGAAAACGAAACAAAACGATCAAGATCACAAAAACTCAAATTTTTGACCCGAGACAACCCAAATGGGCGTTTGGCCCTATAGTTCATTTTGTAAACGGGCGTTTGGCTTCAGAAAATCGTGACAGTAGGTTTTCACACGGGGGTTTGGTGTTTTAGTGCAATTTTCACACGGGTGTTTGACATACCACTATTGCAAATCGGAATTACGAACATATGCTTGAACAAGGTGAAAATTAAGCTTCAAACACTTCTAAATCATGCCTCAAAGTTCATACAACTTGAATAAACGAATTTAGACATCAAGTATCATGATATGAACACTTAAGAATGAATATGCATCAAGAAATCCAACAATTAACACATATGAACATCATCTTCTTCAAGTATTCAAGCTCCAAGCTCATCAATGGTGAAATCTTCAATCATGCAAGAAACTTAAGGAAATTAATCACATTCTTCATGGAAGTTTTCAAGGAACAAGAATCAATCACCAACTCAAGCTTAAACACACAACAACATGAACATACAAGAATTCTCCAAAAGCTTCAAAGGTCATCAATGGTGCATTTCACATAAGAGCATGAAAGCAAGTAATTCTTATACCAAAATATTCCCAACATCAAGATAAACAAAATTCCACCAAGAAATTCGAGTTTAATCCAACACATAAGAACCCTAGTTCAAATTCAAGTTTAAAAGCTTCAAGAACACACACCCAACTAAGAAGCACATAATCTTACCTTGAAAGTTGAAAATCGAAGAGGAAAACTTATCTTCAAATCTCGAATTCCCAGCTTCAATTTCCACTCTTGTCTCTTAAAAATGGCTTCAAGTGTTCTTGGGAGAATATGAATGGTTTGAGAGAAAATGTGAGGGAGAGAGGGTTTGAATCTTGCAAAATAACGTAATATGAGTTTTAGTTGTTAAAATGTGATTTGGTTTGAACCGGGTCAATTGGAGCGGGTTAAATGTGAAATTGGGTCTCAAATTGGGTAAAATTTGAAATTGGGTTGCAGGTTAACAATTAAAGGCTTGAAAGGTTGACTTCTCGTAAAATGGCCATAACTTCTTCGTCCGAACTCCAAATTGAGCGATTCAAGAACCCACGAATTTATAATCGAATTATCTACTCAATTTCATTAAGTTCTAACCATTTCCAGGCTTGGAAAATAAATTTACCATTTAGTCCCTAAATTATGCTTTAATGTCCAAATAAGCACATAGTTTCGATTAATCATAAAACATGTTACCAAAGCTAAATGGAAACCATACGATCACATAAATATCCTACCATATAGTTACATAACTCATGTAAATCATGTGTTTCACATAACCACGTACGAACATCAAATTAGGGCATATTGTTCACATAATTCATGCATAAAAGGTAAATCGTTCACTCTCGTACCAAAGCATACCTTGATCGAGAAACGGGGCGTCACACAAATAAAGTGTGGAAATTATTTAACCTCCACGAGGATGAAAGGCTATTGGGAACTAGTGGGTTCTCAAGATTAAGCGTAAACCTAATAGATCAATTGAGAGGTATAAAGCTCGTTTGTTAGTAAAAGGTTATAATCAATAAGAGGGTATTGATTCTAAAAAAACCTTTTTGCTAGTGGAGATTTGTTGGGAATAATGCACTAGAAAGTCGATTCGTCGAAATCCGCTTTTGGACTTTTCCTATATCATGGGTAATCTTTGAATAATAGACGTATGATTATAATCAGGGACAAACACTTCTTTATATGGAATTACATGTTCTGTGTGTTTTATATTACATGCACATACATTAGAACTCCCCTAATCCATCAGGCTGTTAGGGACTCTGTCATTAGGTGAATGACACATGAAACAATCCCTAACTCAAGACGGATTAGAAACTACTCCAAATCGATGAGCCCAACGAACAATGGGAGATTCCATTGATGTCTTGTGTGAGCTTACTATGTGATCTTTGACATGGGTCTAAAAGGGTGTCTCTCAAGACACCTGAATTACAACTTATGTTAGGGTTGCAAAAGTGGCACATGAAGGCACGTGAGAATCAATAAAGGACCTACACTTGCTTAAAGCAAGAAGATCTATTATTGTATAAGTCGTTCATATACCATCGTAAAACCTCGGCCGAGGTAGTGGATCAAGACATCAAGAAAAGTGTTTCTTGGATTAAGATCAGATGGATTTGAAACGAACTTAGCTTTAAGATTAAGATTAATGGGGCTCTCATTATTCCCATGCCCTAGGTCTTAATCGAGAGATGGAATGGTAGGCGGATTGTATCTCATGGATATCAATGACTGAAAGGTTTTTCGATTTTATTTGTTAATCGAGTAGGGGTCGCACAGTTGTTGTGTCATGCCCCGTGTCCGTGGACCCGTTGGAAGCGAGCACAAGTCTCCAAGCCCACCGAGTATAACCTGAAATTGGGCCTAAACCACTGCCCAACAGGGATATCCATTGGTTATACTTGGACTCTTTAACTTGTAAACTTAACTTAATTCTCATATTCTCCCGATGTGGGATAGGGGTGTCACAATCACCCCTCCTTCAGAATCGCGACGTCCTCACCGCGGCATGACATATAGCCCATGACCGACTCGTCTTCTTTAGGACTCAAGAGATGGCTTCTACGGGCTCAAGAGGTGGCTCCCACACATGTAGCACTTTGCCCCGAAGGCTCAAGAGGTGGCTCTCATGTGTGTAGCACTTTGCCCCGTATAGCACTTAGCTCCTGCGACTGGTGAGCGGCTCTGATACCATTTGTCACGCCCTGGGTCCGCGGACCCATTGGATGCGAGCGCAGGTCTCCAAGCCCACCGAGTATAACCTGAAATTGGGCCTAAACCACTACCCAACAGGAATATCCAATGGTTATACTTGGACTCTTTAACTTATATACTTAACTTAATTCTTATGTTTTCCCGATGTGGGATAGCGGCGGGGCGTGACAAATGGTATCAGAGCCGCTCGTCAGCCGCAGGAGCTAAGTACTATACAGGGCAAAGTGCTACGCACATGGGAGCCACCTCTTAAGCCTACGGGGTAAAGTGCTACATGTGTGGGAGCCACCTTGATCCCGTAGGAGCCACCTCTAGAGTCCCAATGCAGATGAGTCAGTCATGGGCTATATGTCATGCCGCGACGAGGACGTCGCGATTCTGAAGGAGGGGTGATTGTGACACCCCTGTCCCACATCGGGAAAATATGAGAATCAAGTTCAGTATATAAGTTAAAGAGTCCAAGTATAACCATTGGATATCCCATTTGGGCAGTGGTTTAGGCCTTATTTCAGTTTATACTCGGTAGGCTTGGAGGCTTGCACTCGCGTCTAACGGTCTCACGGACTCGGGGCGTGACAAGTTGCTAGACTACGGTCGTGTGAACTGTGAGCTAATTAATTAATACGTGTATTAATTAATTAGGCTCACTGCTAACTGAACAATGAACCTTAAGGGTCACACACAAATGCCACGTTCAAAGGGTATTGATGGAAATATCAAATAATTGATCAAAACGAGACCACACGTGCGTAGTACACGTGTGGAACATGAGCATTAATTTGGGTGCATGGTCCAATTGAGAAATTGGACCGTGTGTTAATTAATGGGAGAATTAATTATAAAACCCAAGTACAATTAATTGGAGAATTAATTATAAACCCCAAATATAATCAATTGTAAAATTAATTATAAAGGGCTATTAGAATTAATTAGAGAATTAATTCTAAAGCCCAATTCAGAATAAAGCAGCCCAATCAATAATTAATTATGAATTAATTATTAATTGGAAAGTGGCATTATTTATTTATTAAGTAAATATGACATTATCTAATCTTATTTATTTAGGAAATAAATAAAAGATATTGTCATCCTTTCGAGAAATAAAGTACATGATATTATCTTACGTTCTTTGAGGAATAAGTTACAAGATAATATCAAGACTACCTTATTTGTGAAATAAATAAGTGAGATAATGTCAAGTTATTATTATTAGTATTTATTTATGAAATAAATACAAAGATAATATCAAGTTGTTATTATCATAAATATTTATTTATGAAATAAATATATAGATAATATCATGTGGTCATTATCTTAACTATTTATTTATGAAATAAATATGACGATAATATCATAAACTATTTATTTGTGAAATAAATAATAGAATGTCTTAGTTTATTTATTTATGAAATAAATAAATAAGAGATAATATCCTAAAGTAGTTAGGATAATTATAATAATTAAGAATATGATTTTTAATTAGGTATATCATATTATCTGTTTACGTAATTAGATTTAGAGAAAGAAAAGAAATTCTCTTTGTCTCTCTTGAAGTTACGTTTTGTTAGGAATAGTGCCCTTAAAGCCGATTGTATAGCCGTTTTCGTACTTTCCTTTTGTAAATCACAGACAATCTTTGAATAATAAATGAACTTTGACAACACTTCTTTATATGCTCTTGTTTGAATGTATGATTACTTTAATTGCGCATGTATAAGACCTCCCCTAATCAATATGACTTGTAGGACTCAATCATTTAGGTGAAATGGTTCATGGAACGAGCCCTATATCACATAAGTCATGATTAGAAATACTCCAAGCCAATGAATCCTAAAGACAGTGGGAGTGTCAACTTGACTTGTTCGAGGCTTGCTCATGTGATCATGCCCTTAAGAAGGACCATCTTGTTTCATGAGGTGTAAAGTGTATTGTTAATACGTGCGTTGTACATGGGGGTGCTTACTTATTCTAAGTAAGTACACTGAGGTGTCCCGTGTGAGATGATTCCTAAATGGGAAAGGAAGTTTCTATTTCTGGAAATAGAAACTCCCTGATTAGGAAATATCTCACGAGTCATTGATGTGATTAAGTGATCTTTAGACTTGAGGTTCCATTAATACTTTATGAGCTAACTCTGTAGTCTTAGGTATAAGCTTTAAAGGGTGTCTCCTTAGACAACTGATTCAAAGCTTAAGCTGGGACTGCACAAGTGGCACATGAAAGAATATGAGAATCGATAAATGACCTGCACTTGGATTAGCAAGTTGATCTCTTATTATGTAAGTCATTCATATGCCATCTAGGAGTCCTTGGCCAAGGCAGTGGATCATGACATCATGAAATGAGTTTCTTGGATTGAGATCAAATGGGTATAAAATGCACTTAACTTTAAGATCAAGATTATTAGGGTTCTAATTATTCCGTTACCCTAGATCTTGATTGAGAGATGGGACGTAGGAGGATTGTATCTCGCATGAATTAATGACTTAAAGGTTATTTTGAATTGAGACATTCTTATTCAGCTGGGGGTCATACGCCTGTTGCTAGACTACGGTTTTATGATCTGTAGACTGATTAATTAATTAGGATAACTGCTAATTGGACTAATGTGACACCCCGTCTTCTCGACAAACCAGGTATGATATTACGAGAGAGTTTAATTCTGTATTTTTGTCTTCAGTTTGTTCAGATACACCCGGGGTGGTGTTTCGTTAGCCGTGTTGATTCCGGGATGGATCAATCATCTCGTTCCATGTTCCGTTGGTATAAGGTGTGGCTAGGTTTTAGTTAAACCCTATAATACGTTTTTTTTTTTCAATGCATGCGAACTATAACCTTAAGTATAAGTAAATATGCGCGAACTATGTAAGTTTATGAATATGATAAGCCTTTGTAAGTATGATACGCTATGTACAAGCCTATGTACGCTTGTTTTTATATGTTATGATTTATTATGGTTGCAACATCATACTATGCTTCAAACCATGTGCCTCTTACGAGCCGAGAGCTACGAGCTATGGATAGGTTAAGGATTTGACACAGAGAGGTATGTAAAGCATAGTTGTTGTAAGGTAAGGTTGTTATGTAAGTTCATTACGTTAAGTTCTGTAGCGGGTTATGTTATGATCTGTTATGTTAAGTATTGGTTTGATGGGCCCCAGATTTGTGGGTAAGGGAGACCCGGGATGGCCATGGGGTCACTGGTTATGACCCTTGTGCACATACTCCATGTTTGATAGGACTAACCCTGAACCCACCAGGAGGTTTGGTAGGGGGACGGAAACCTGAGGGTTTGAGTGTTCGCACTCCCCTTGTCTGTATGGATGGCTAATGTTGCGCAACCCTTCCATCACCGGAGAATGAGGTATGTATGATATGTATGTTATGTTATGTTTTTGATTTGTTATGTATGTTTAGTCGCAGGAGCCCGGGATGGGATTAGGTACTCGAACCCGTCGAGTTGAACCCGTCACCTGCTGCTTGCACTTTAATTTTTGATTGAATGTTTCGCTTCCGCATATTCATTTTGTTTTGTGTTTTGCTTTATTTAGCAGGGTGTACGTTCCGCCTAGCTTCGGTGTGTGTCTGTTTGTCTCCTGTTCGCCTCTGCTTGGTTCTTGTACGGGTTTCCCATCTCGTATGTGGATTGGGCTTAGGTGCAGGGGATGTGGTGACCCACCGTGCGGGGTGCTACATCTTAAAGTGGTATCAGAGCTCTGGGTTGCAAAACCAGGGCTCAGAGTCGTGTTGTATCGATCTAAGTCAAACGGTATAGGACAACGTGGCGTTGTGTGTGCATTTGTATCATGATGTGCTATGATATACGCTTGAATTTTTATCACTTTGTTGTTTTTACTTTTCGTGATGCATTGCATTTTCTAGTTGCTCTTACTTGACTTATTTATGTGGCACTCGCACATACTAACCGGCCTGCACATACCTATATTATAGTTACTGGAATTTTCATGATGCCACCACGTCAACAAGATTTCGGCCAACCATCACACCGGCATTCATATGATCAAGAGCAACCCCACGTTGGAGTGCAATCTATGAATCCGATAGAGCATTGTATCGAGACTTTAGAGCATTTTATTCTCCTCAATTTAGAGAAGGCAATGATATCCGGGCAGAAGAATGGATCTCTGAAGTAGAAAGTATCTTCGAAATTATGGTCGTACAACTCCCAAGATAAAGCCTGTCTTGCCATTCTACTCCTACAAGGACAAGCTAGACAATGGTGGAAAATAGTAGCCCCACAATTGAAGGAACGAGCGAAGGACTGACATGGGATACCTTCGTTCGGGAATTCACAAAATAGTGTACTCCGACCATTTTATGAGATTGAAGATTTGATGAGTTTCGTACCCTAAAACAAGAAAATAAAATGGCTATGGAGTACATTGAAGAATTCGAGAGGCTAAGCACTTATGTGCCTTATATTATGAACAACGAGGAGATGAAGACTTGGCACTTTATGGAAGGACTTCGTGATGAGTTTAAGGAGGCCTTAATTGCGAAGGATATGAGCACATGGGATAAAGTTACAATAAGAGCTTTAAGGGTCGAGAATCGAAGATTAACGAGAGGCAAAGAAGAAGAGAATTTGGGATCGAGAGGTGAATTAGGATTTTGCTCGAACCTACAAATGGAATAAAGATTCCAACGTCCCAGTATCCAAGCTAAGAAGAAAAATATTCGGGGAAAGAAACATAAATCCGGGGATCCTCCGAGACCAAGGATGGAACCTCAACCGTGTGCTTACTGTGGAGAAAGTAATCACGCCTACAACTCGTGTTGGGATAGGCTGAAGAAGTGCAACGTGTGCGGATCAAAGGAACATATGGTTGCCGAATATGATCAATCTAAGGATAAGAAGCAATGGAAGCGAGAACAAAGGCTTCAATTTGGAAACAACATGGATCCGAAGATAGATGTATTTGCATTCATGGCACGTGCATCCATAACATATTTAAGATTTTGCACTTATTTATTTATTGTTCCATAATTGTTAATTAAGTGTTACTATGTGCTCGGGTGATGATTATGTGATGCATCCCAATTGCAGTTTGACCCAACATGCATATTTAGTGTCTACTTTTAGGGTGATGTCATTCTTTCACCACCAAGCCTTGATCAAGAAAATTTGGGGGGAAGATGGTTGTAGTATGGAATCGGTTTGGGGAGAATCAACATACAAGGTTGAAGTTGGAAAAAAGAATTGAGGATTGGTAAAACGAAGAAGGTGTTGACGAAGATTAGGTTGGGAAGTCTACAAACAAGATTGAAGATTCAAGGAAGTTGGGGCTTACTTTGAAGGGGAGTTATTTTCTCTAATGTGGTACCATGATGAAAGTGTCAAAGATGTAAATATTAATCCACAAGAGACACTAAGGAAGATTCTAGTATTGGGCACAAAATAGGGTTAATCAAAGTCTTAGGGAATGGGGATTGATTTATTGTTTAATCGTGCCTTGAAGAAGAAATCGAAGGGAATTTATAGAAGACTTTGGTCGGGTTCTTGAAGGACTTCAAAGGATCAAGATGAAATCTTGAAGGAAGTTGTGGGTTAAGGGCGAGATGACAAGAGGCAATTTGGTGATGAAGAAAAGTTCTCGGATAAAGAGACTTCGGGTGGACTTCTCTTATATTCCAAGGAAAGAGTGGTACTGAATATGAAAATCGATGTCGTACTTTGGAGCATCTTAATGAAGAGGAACTACGATTACAAGACAATACCTCTTCTTTGAATTTCTATGAGCAAGCATTCATGTGGAGAATCCGGACTAAGGCCGTTGGTAACAAATTAAAGTTCGAGGGATTAAATTCCTGGGAACGATATCAAGACCAAGAGAACACTTAAGAGTGCAACATTGGGTTAGACGAAATTTTCAGGATAGACAACAACTATGGGATGAAGACCGGGATGATGTCCATTGCACGAGATGCATTGGGAATTTCAAGGCATGGTTGAGGGCTAGGAGACTTCGGCTTTGAGCATATCATCATAAGATCAAAATTTTCCACTTCAGTGAACGGTACATTTAAACATACATATCACGTGCATCATGCATTTTAAGTTTTTTCGTGTTTTGAGCGTTCGAGAGTGTTGCTTCGGTAAGATGAGGGTCGAGCTTTGTAACAATTCAACAAGCCCTTTTGAAGAGTCAGTGATGTAAGAAGAGGGTCCGGATGTTAGACATTTCGAACCTTAGATCGTGGATAAGAAGGAGATTCAGTTTGAGCTTGGTTATGTGAGTGTCATGAGTTCTAGCTACGCCCTTCGAGAGAACACCGAGCTCGAGAGTTGACTTCAATGTACTCAAACGGTGAGAGTTGAATCTACTTTAGACCCTCTTCATCGTGCGAGTCGATCAAGCAATTCAAATAACCGGATTGGTTTGAAGATTCAAACCTCTTGTGCTTGAAGACCTTTTCGAGCTGACCCTCGTCAGGACGTCATGAACCTCGAACTTGGGTGAAGACAGAAAGTTGTTCGAGCTTGAAACTCGAGCAGGCGAACCTGGAGACCAGGTTCCCTTAAGGGGGGAGATTGTGACACCCCGTGTTCTCGGAAAACCAGGTATGGTATTACGAGAGAGTTTAATTCTATATTTTTGTCTTCAGTTTGTTCAGGTGCACCCGGGGTGGTGTTTCGTTAGCCGTGTTTTGATTCTGGGGTAGATCAATCGTCTTGTTCCCTGTTCCGTTAGTATAAGGTGAGGCTAAGTTATAGTGTTTTTTTTTTTTTTTTTTTTTTTTTGGGAGGTAAAAAGACTGTACAAGTACAAATGAGGAGCAAGCGACAATCAACGAAATGCTTGCAAAGCGAAATAAAAAGGCCCTAGTACACTCAACACGGACCTAATTGCCTCGTTAAAATCCTTCAAGGAGAAAACCCAAATGGGACAAAACCCCCTAAAGGGAATGAGTACAATAGGTGACCGGGCGAGCGTTTACTAAAAACAAGAAAGCCACAAAACAAGAAAAGAAAAAACAGTAGACAAGTAAAATGTTTTCACAAGCTGCTATGAATAAAACAACGCTTCCGCAACAAGTATGTCCAAGTAAGCGGAGCAGTGATCCAGTGCAAAGTACTGCTCAAGTGGGAAAAGAACAAAGTATTGATCTTTTTAAGGAGCAATGATGCGCTGGCAAAGTTGAGCAGCCACACCGTAAGGGGACAAGAACAACGAGCAAGTGTTGATTGCATACCAAGCAGCTTGCGCGCAAGCCTAGAGGGGTTGTCCGAATGCGTGGGTTGAGTACTGAATGCAGCTTAATTCAATGACTTGGCAAATGTTGTGCCGCGTCTTGATGGGAAAATGCGTAAAGAAAATAAGCATTCATCCTGTTATGGAAAAAAATCAGATAGCCAAAAATGAGAGTACGAAGTGTGCTTGTGGCCAAACCAAGTGCTAAGTGTGTTGAGTGTGGGGGTGGGATGAAATTTATTAATTCCATACCTAGCTTCTATTACAAGGTACAAGGTTTGCTAAAGCATAACAATGTATAAGAATCCTAGCTACTTTTTGTTAAAGCACAACAATGCACAAGTATTCTAGCTACTGAAAAAGTCAGTCACAAATTCCATCGGGTACAATTTGTAAAGAACCGTGAAAACCAACCGTTTAACTCTTTCCAAGATGTCCTTAGCTTCAACAGTGACATTATCCAGTGCAATCTTGTTCCTTCTTTCCCAAATGGCATAAATAGTGCTGCAAAAAGCTAGGCGGATGATCTTGGATTTTGGTCTTGCTCCTGAGTAGCGTTTTCTAATTGTGCGAATGGAGCTATTGAGCGTGTTCATAGCGAACGGGGACATTCATCCAAACTCTAATGGCATCCCAGATTTGTTTCGTGAATGGGCAATTGAAGAAGAGGTGCTGTGAAGACTCTTCTTAGTTCCTACAAAGATGGCAGTTGCGTGGGATGTCCAAATAGAGGAGATTATCCATAGTAGGGAGACGTTTCTTAAATGCGAGCCAAGTGATGAAGCTAATTTTTGGTGGGATGCAGCTCTTCCAAATAAGTGGCATCCAAGGGTGCTTTGTCCCAGTCTCCCGAAATAGCTCATAAACGCGACTAGGGCAGAGTTCATTTTCAACTACAAGCTTGAGAAGTCCAACAATTGTCTGTGCAATTCCACCAAACTTTTGGAGGAGGGTATCACGAATGGTGGCCAGCTTTTTCAGAAGGGGGAATCCCTAGCATGTGGCTTCCATTCCCAAACTGAATCCTTTTCCGTGTAAGTAGAATGGATCCACTTGACCCATAATGAATCCTTCAAGCAATAGTAATCCCAAATGTTACCTGATAATAGAGCAACGTTCCAAATGGATGCACTCTTGATACCGAGGCCTCCCTCATTTATTGGCTTACAAACGTCACTCCAGGACATTTTTTCTTTTTTACCACTCCAAAGAAAGTTTCGGGAAAATGAATTGATCTTGTCAATGATAGTGATTGGGATAGGGAATGCTTGCAACCAAAATGATTCAACACCTTGTACCACGGATTAGATGAGTTCCAGTTTCCCCGTATAAGATAACGAAGATGCCTTCCAAGAATTCAAGTACTTCTCAGTAGATGACAGAAGGGGCTGATACTGCGCCACTAAAATTTTTTGGGAGGCAAGTGGAACTAGTTAAACCCTATAATATGTGTTTGTTTTCAATGCATGCAAACTATAACCTTAAGTATAAGTAAATATGTGCGAACTATGTAAGTTTATGAATGTGATAAGCCTTTGCAAGTATGATACGCTATGTACAAGCCTATGTACGCTTGTTTTGGTATGTTATGATTTAGTATGGTTGCAACATCAAAGTATACTTCAAACCATGTACCTCTTACGAGGCGAGAGCTACGAGCTATGGATATGTTAAGGATTTGACACGAAGAGGTATGTAAAGCATAGTTGTTGCAAGGTAAGGTTGTTATGTAAGTTCATTACGTTAAGTTCTGTAGCGGGTTATGTAATGATCTATTATGTTATGTATTGGTTTGATGGGCCCCGGAGTTTTGGGTAAGGGAGACCCGAGACGGCCCTGGGACCGCCGGTTATGACCCCTTGTGCACATTCTCCAAGTTTGATAGGACTAGCCCTGAACCCGCCAGGAGGTTTAGTAGAGGGACGGGAACCTGACGTTTGAGTGTTCCCGCTCTCCTCGTCTGTATGGATGGCTAAGATCACGTAACTCTTTCATCACCGGAGAAGGAGGTATGTATGATATATATGTTATGTTATGTTTTGATTTATTATGTATGTTTAGTCACAGGAGCCCGGGATGGGATTAGGTACTCGTACCTGCCGAGTTTTGTATGTATGCTATGTTAAAGTTTGTGGAACGGGAATAGACTCGTAATTAAGATAAAATATGAATCTTTTGGAACTATAAGTTAAATATGTTTTGATAATATTTGCTACGATAAGTATGTTTTGATATGTAAGAATTTGTTAAGTTAAGTTTTGTTCGGTTTTGTTTAGAATCCCTATATATATGTATCACAGGTCAATGTTTTAGTGTGCAAAAACTATCTCTGAGTTCACAAACATTAATTGTTATACGTGCTTTACTTCTTATACGTATGTAGCGTGTGTGGGTAGCCCCTCACTCAGTCTGTGTGACTGAACCCTCTCCTCTTTTGTTTTAGTGTGCAGGTTTGTGTGAAGCTCGTGCTAGGCGGAGTGAGTCGAGTCTTGGAGTCTGTCGAGTCCTTTGTTAAATCTTAGTCTTCGCATTTCATACGTTTCGGATTTGTATAAGTATGATTATATGTTTATGTAAGCATTGTTATTTTATGTATTTGAATTTCGGGACAGGATTCTAAGTCCCAGATTGAACCCGTTTGTATATATGATTTATGTTAATATTCGGGATTAGGTATCTATGCTAGTTGAACCCGTCACCTGCTGCTTGCGCTTTAATATTTAGTTGAATGTTTCGCTTCCGCATATACATTTTATGTTGTGTTGTGTTTTATTTCACAGGCTCTACGTTCGGCCTAGATTAGGCATGTGTCTATCTGTCTCCTGTTTGCCTCTGCTTGGTTCTTGTACGGGTTTCCCATCTCGTATGTGGATTGGGCTTAGGTGCGGGGGATGTGGTGACCCACCGTGCGGGGTGCTACAGATGATGGGGTACCCGGTCGGGGAAAATACAAGGCAAAATTTACCCGGCTGGGAAAAATAATCCAGAACCATTATGTCCTTAAGGTCCTCGCCCGGGGACTATTTCAACACAAAAACTCCCCGCTCGGGGAGTCATTCTGGGCATGAAAAAGAAGCAGCAATAGGGATAAACGCGGGAGGAACCAAAAATTCAACAAAACCACCTCAAAACTCAACTAAATGCAATAAAAATCAAGGCACAAGTTCATGTAAACATGCCCTAACATATATCGCAAACTCAAGGCATAAAAACAAGGGTTAAACTAGTTGCCATTAAAGGACCTTCAAGCTCCATTAATGGATTTTCAAGAAACGAGCAACCAACGATCAATATTTCAATAATTAAACAACAAGAGAGTTCACGGAAACAACATATATCAATCCTAGAGCATTTAATTCAAGTATGGATACATGGGAGAGAATTTCACATATTTTGTACTATTCATCTTCTTCTCCAAATGTAAGAGAACAAACAAGGAAAATTAGATTTAATCGAAAAAAATCGAAGCACTCAAAGAGGAGAAAACATTGCTTACCTTGGATCGTTGATCGGGCGAGCGAGGAAGTCGGAACTTGACCTCAAAGATGTGGAGTTGGAGAAAACATTCTTTTCTTCTCTTCTTCTCTCTTTAGATCGATGCAGTAAGAATAAGGAGAGAGAGAGTGGTTTGGTCTAATAAGGCTAAGAAAACCGGTTCGGTTCAGTTTAAGACGGGTTCGGTCCAAGTGGTTAGAAATTAAATCGGTAGGTAGGTCAAAAGACTTTAGAAAAAGATAAGGCTAGTCCCGTTGGACCCGTATCGTCAAAATGAATCTAAAAGTGAAGTCGGAATTCGTATTCGAATTCTCAAGCTCAAGGAGCCACGAAGGCTCAAACACCCTAATTACAATTAGGTCCCTAATTTGCAAATATTGCACAATTGAGTCCATGTACATTAATTATCTAACGCACACATATTTAAAATAAAATATAAATTGACATGTAAGACATGTGAATAACAAATAAGTCACAAAAATACAAAATTAAACTCTCTCGTAATACCACACCTGGTTTGCCGAGAAGAGGGGGTGTCATAATTAAGAACCTAGAGGGTCACACATAACAACCCGGTCACGTGGGTTAAGGCTTGAAATCGATTAAACGAGTTGATCGGACCAATAGGAGATTGGTGGGGTCGACACGTGTGAAGCACGCGTGGGACATGTGTCCTAAGTGACACGTGTCACGTGAATAATGTGGTTAAATGATTAATCTTGATTAATTATTTAAGGGACTTCAATTTACTTGTGAATTAATATTAAAATTCTAATTTCGAGAAATAAAGTCTAATAAATAATTAATTGAGAGTTAATTAATTATTAGCGTTCAAGTTATTTATTATTAAACAAATAAAGTAAAATAAAATATCTGAGAGAGTTAGATATTATTCTTGCTTGACAAGTTGGTTAAAAGGAGACTTTTGGTCAAAGTAAGAGTGTTTCTCTCCAAGCAATAAATCCATTACCAAAAGAGTTTTTGAATTTTTGTCCAACAAGGAAAAGGGGTTCGAACCCCTTATGCTATAAATAAGTGGGGTTCGAACCCCATTAAGGGTGATAGCAAAAATTCTCCTTCTCCAAATATTATACACTAAACCCTAATTACAATTAGGTCCCTAATTTGCAAATATTAGACGATTGAGTCCATGTATATTAATTATCTAACGCACACATATTTAAAATAAAATACAAATTGACATATAAGACATGCGAATAACACATAAGTCACAAAAATACAGAATTATACTCTCTCGTAATACCATACCTGGTTTGCCGAGAAGACGGGGGTGACAATTAAGAACCTAGAGGGTCACACATTACAACCCAGTCACGTGAGTTGAGGCCTGAAATCGATTAAACGAGTTGATCGGACCATGGAGATTGGTGGGGTCCACACATGTGAAGCACGTGTCCTAAGTGACACGTGTCACGTGAATAGTGTGGTTAAATGATTAATCTTGATTAATTAATTAATGGACTTTAATTTACTTATGAATTAATATTAAAATTCTAATTTCGAGAAATAAAGTCTGATAAATAATTAATTGAGAGTTAATTAATTATTAGCGTTCAAGTTATTTATTATTAAACAAATAAAGTAAAATAAAATATCTAAAAGAGTTAAATATTATTATTGATTGACAAGTTGGTTAAAAGGAGACTTTTGATCAAAGTAAGAGTGTTTCTCTCTAACCAAGAAATCCATTACCAAAAGAGTTTTGGAATTCTTGTCCAACAAGGAAAAGGGGTTCGAACCCCTTATGCTATAAATAAGTGGGGTTCGAACCCCATTAAGGGTGATAGCAAAAATTCTCCTTCCCCAAATATTATACACTAAACCCTAATTACAATTAAGTCCCTAATTTGCAAATATTGGACGATTGAGTCCATGTACATTAATTATCCTCAAGCACACATATTTAAAATAAATTACAAATTGACATGTAAGACATGCGACTAACACATAAGTCACAAAAATACAGAATTAAACTCTCTCGTAATACCATGCCTAGTTTGCCAAGAAGACGGGGTGTCACAATCAAGAACCTAGAGGGTCACACATAACAACCCCGTCACGTGGGTTAAGGCTTGAAATCGATTAAACGAGTTGATTGGACCAATAGCAGATTGGTGGGGTCCACATGTGTGAAGCACGCGTGGGACATGTGTCCTAAGTGACACGTGTCACGTGAATAGTGTGGTTAAATAATTAATCTTGATTAATTCTTTAATGAACTTCAATTTACTTAAGAATTAATATTAAAGTTCTAATTTCGAGAAATAAAATCTATTAAATAATTAATTGAGAGTTAATTAATTATTAGTGTTCAAGTTATTTATTATTAAACAAAAAAAGTAAAATAAAATATCTAAGAGAGTTAGATATTATTCTTGCTTGACAAGTTGGTTAAAAGGAGACTTTCGGTCAAAGTAAGAGTGTTTCTCTCCAAGCAAGAAATTCATTACCAAAAGAGTTTTGGAATTCTTGTCCAATAAGGAAAAGGGGTTCGAACCCCTTATGCTATAAATAAGTGGGGTTCGAACCCCATTAAGGGTGATAGCAAAAATTCTCCTTCTCCAAATATTATACACTAAACCCTAATTACAATTAGGTCCCTAATTTGCAAATATTAGACGATTGATTCCATGTATATTAATTATCTAACGCACACATATTTAAAATAAAATACAAATTGACATATAAGACATGCGAATAACACATAAGTCACAAAAATACAGAATTAAACTCTCTCGTAATACCATACCTGGTTTGCCGAGAAGACGGGGGTGACAATTAAGTACCTAGAGGGTCACACATTACAACCCAGTCACGTGAGTTGAGGCCTGAAATCGATTAAACGAGTTGATTGGACCAATAGCAGATTGGTGGGGTCAACACGTGTGAAGCACGCGTGGGACATGTGTCCTAAGTAACACGCGTCACGTGAATAGTGTGGTTAAATAATTAATCTTGATTAATTATTTAATGAACTTCAATTTACTTAAGAATTAATAATAAAGTTCTAATTTCAAGAAATAAAATCTAATAAATAATTAATTGAGAGTTAATTAATTATTAGTGTTCAAGTTATTTATTATTAAACAAAAAAAGTAAAATAAAATATCTAAGTGAGTTAGATATTATTCTTGCTTGACAAGTTGGTTAAAAGGAGACTTTCGGTCAAAGTAAGAGTGTTTCTCTCCAAGCAAGAAATCCATTACCAAAAGAGTTTTGGAATTCTTGTCCAATAAGGAAAAGGGGTTCGAACCCCTTATGCTATAAATAAGTGGGGTTCGAACCCCATTAAGGGTGATAGCAAAAATTCTCCTTCTCCAAATATTATACACTAAACCCTAATTACAATTAGGTCCCTAATTTGCAAATATTAGACGATTGAGTCCATGTATATTAATTATCTAACGCACACATATTTAAAATAAAATACAAATTGACATATAAGACGTGCGAATAACACATAAGTCACAAAAATACAGAATTAAACTCTCTCGTAATACCATACCTGGTTTGCCGAGAAGACGGGGGTGACAATTAAGTACCTAGAGGGTCACACATTACAACCCAGTCACGTGAGTTGAGGCCTGAAATCGATTAAACGAGTTGATCGGACCAAGGAGATTGGTGGGGTCCACACATGTGAAGCACGTGTCCTAAGTGACACGTGTCACGTGAATAGTGTGGTTAAATGATTAATCTTGATTAATTAATTAATGGACTTTAATTTACTTATGAATTAATATTAAAATTCTAATTTCGAGAAATAAAGTCTAATAAAAATTAATTGAGAGTTAATTAATTATTAGCGTTCAAGTTCTTTATTATTAAACAAATAAAGTAAAATAAAATATCTAAGAGAGTTAAATATTATTCTTGCTTGACAAGTTGGTCAAAAGAAGACTTTTGGTCAAAGTAAGAGTGTTTCTCTCCAAGCAAGAAATCCATTACCAAAAGAGTTTTGGAATTCTTGTCCAACAAGGAAAAGGGGTTCGAACCCCTTATGCTATAAATAAGTGGGGTTCGAACCCCATTAAGGGTGATAGCAAAAATTCTCCTTCTCCAAATATTATACACTAAACCCTAAATACAATTAGGTCCCTAACTTGCAAATATTAGACGATTGAGTCCATGTATATTAATTATCTAACGCACACATATTTAAAATAAAATACAAATTGACATATAAGACATGCGAATAACACATAAGTCACAAAAATACAGAATTAAACTCTCTCGTAATACCATACCTGGTTTGCTGAGAAGACGGGCGTGACAATTAAGAACCTAGAGGGTCACACATTACAACCCAGTCACGTGAGTTGAGGCCTGAAATCGATTAAACGAGTTGATCTGACCAAGGAGATTGGTGGGGTCCACACATGTGAAGCACTTGTCCTAAGTGACACGTGTCACGTGAATAGTGTGGTTAAATGATTAATCTTGATTAATTAATTAATGGACTTTAATTTACTTATGAATTAATATTAAAATTCTAATTCCGAGAAATAAAGTCTAATAAATAATTAATTGAGAGTTAATTAATGATTAGCGTTCAAGTTATTTATTATTAAACAAATAAAGTAAAATAAAATATCTAAGAGAGTTAAATATTATTCTTGCTTGACAAGTTGGTTAAAAGGAGACTTTTGATCAAAGTAAGAGTGTTTCTCTCTAACCAAGAAATCCATTACCAAAAGAGTTTTGGAATTCTTGTCCAACAAGGAAAAGGGGTTCGAACCCCTTATGTTATAAAGAAGTGGGGTTCGAACCCCATTAAGGGTGATAGCAAAAATTCTCCTTCTCCAAATATTATACACTAAACCCTAATTACAATTAGGTCCCTAATTTGCAAATATTAGACGATTGAGTCCATGTATATTAATTATCTAACGCACACATATTTAAAATAAAATAAAAATTGACATATAAGACATGCGAATAACACATAAGTCAAAAAAATACAGAATTAAACTCTCTCGTAATACCATACCTGGTTTGCCGAGAAGACGGGGGTGACAATTAAGTACCTAGAGGGTCACACATTACAACCCAGTCACGTGAGTTGAGGCCTGAAATCGATTAAACGAGTTGATCGGACCAAGGAGATTGGTGGGGTCCACACATGTGAAGCACGTGTCCTAAGTGACACGTGTCACGTGAATAATGTGGTTAAATGATTAATCTTGATTAATTATTTAAGGGACTTCAATTTACTTGTGAATTAATATTAAAATTCTAATTTCGAGAAATAAAGTCTAATAAATAATTAATTGAGAGTTAATTAATTATTAGCGTTCAAGTTATTTATTATTAAACAAATAAAGTAAAATAAAATATCTGAGAGAGTTAGATATTATTCTTGCTTGACAAGTTGGTTAAAAGGAGACTTTTGGTCAAAGTAAGAGTGTTTCTCTCCAAGCAATAAATCCATTACCAAAAGAGTTTTTGAATTTTTGTCCAACAAGGAAAAGGGGTTCGAACCCCTTATGCTATAAATAAGTGGGGTTCGAACCCCATTAAGGGTGATAGCAAAAATTCTCCTTCTCCAAATATTATACACTAAACCCTAATTACAATTAGGTCCCTAATTTGCAAATATTAGACGATTGAGTCCATGTATATTAATTATCTAACGCACACATATTTAAAATAAAATACAAATTGACATATAAGACATGCGAATAACACATAAGTCACAAAAATACAGAATTATACTCTCTCGTAATACCATACCTGGTTTGCCGAGAAGACGGGGGTGACAATTAAGAACCTAGAGGGTCACACATTACAACCCAGTCACGTGAGTTGAGGCCTGAAATCGATTAAACGAGTTGATCGGACCATGGAGATTGGTGGGGTCCACACATGTGAAGCACGTGTCCTAAGTGACACGTGTCACGTGAATAGTGTGGTTAAATGATTAATCTTGATTAATTAATTAATGGACTTTAATTTACTTATGAATTAATATTAAAATTCTAATTTCGAGAAATAAAGTCTGATAAATAATTAATTGAGAGTTAATTAATTATTAGCGTTCAAGTTATTTATTATTAAACAAATAAAGTAAAATAAAATATCTAAAAGAGTTAAATATTATTATTGATTGACAAGTTGGTTAAAAGGAGACTTTTGATCAAAGTAAGAGTGTTTCTCTCTAACCAAGAAATCCATTACCAAAAGAGTTTTGGAATTCTTGTCCAACAAGGAAAAGGGGTTCGAACCCCTTATGCTATAAATAAGTGGGGTTCGAACCCCATTAAGGGTGATAGCAAAAATTCTCCTTCCCCAAATATTATACACTAAACCCTAATTACAATTAAGTCCCTAATTTGCAAATATTGGACGATTGAGTCCATGTACATTAATTATCCTCAAGCACACATATTTAAAATAAATTACAAATTGACATGTAAGACATGCGACTAACACATAAGTCACAAAAATACAGAATTAAACTCTCTCGTAATACCATGCCTAGTTTGCCAAGAAGACGGGGTGTCACAATCAAGAACCTAGAGGGTCACACATAACAACCCCGTCACGTGGGTTAAGGCTTGAAATCGATTAAACGAGTTGATTGGACCAATAGCAGATTGGTGGGGTCCACATGTGTGAAGCACGCGTGGGACATGTGTCCTAAGTGACACGTGTCACGTGAATAGTGTGGTTAAATAATTAATCTTGATTAATTCTTTAATGAACTTCAATTTACTTAAGAATTAATATTAAAGTTCTAATTTCGAGAAATAAAATCTATTAAATAATTAATTGAGAGTTAATTAATTATTAGTGTTCAAGTTATTTATTATTAAACAAAAAAAGTAAAATAAAATATCTAAGAGAGTTAGATATTATTCTTGCTTGACAAGTTGGTTAAAAGGAGACTTTCGGTCAAAGTAAGAGTGTTTCTCTCCAAGCAAGAAATTCATTACCAAAAGAGTTTTGGAATTCTTGTCCAATAAGGAAAAGGGGTTCGAACCCCTTATGCTATAAATAAGTGGGGTTCGAACCCCATTAAGGGTGATAGCAAAAATTCTCCTTCTCCAAATATTATACACTAAACCCTAATTACAATTAGGTCCCTAATTTGCAAATATTAGACGATTGATTCCATGTATATTAATTATCTAACGCACACATATTTAAAATAAAATACAAATTGACATATAAGACATGCGAATAACACATAAGTCACAAAAATACAGAATTAAACTCTCTCGTAATACCATACCTGGTTTGCCGAGAAGACGGGGGTGACAATTAAGTACCTAGAGGGTCACACATTACAACCCAGTCACGTGAGTTGAGGCCTGAAATCGATTAAACGAGTTGATTGGACCAATAGCAGATTGGTGGGGTCAACACGTGTGAAGCACGCGTGGGACATGTGTCCTAAGTAACACGCGTCACGTGAATAGTGTGGTTAAATAATTAATCTTGATTAATTATTTAATGAACTTCAATTTACTTAAGAATTAATAATAAAGTTCTAATTTCAAGAAATAAAATCTAATAAATAATTAATTGAGAGTTAATTAATTATTAGTGTTCAAGTTATTTATTATTAAACAAAAAAAGTAAAATAAAATATCTAAGTGAGTTAGATATTATTCTTGCTTGACAAGTTGGTTAAAAGGAGACTTTCGGTCAAAGTAAGAGTGTTTCTCTCCAAGCAAGAAATCCATTACCAAAAGAGTTTTGGAATTCTTGTCCAATAAGGAAAAGGGGTTCGAACCCCTTATGCTATAAATAAGTGGGGCTCGAACCCCATTAAGGGTGATAGCAAAAATTCTCCTTCTCCAAATATTATACACTAAACCCTAATTACAATTAGGTCCCTAATTTGCAAATATTAGACGATTGAGTCCATGTATATTAATTATCTAACGCACACATATTTAAAATAAAATACAAATTGATATATAAGACGTGCGAATAACACATAAGTCACAAAAATACAGAATTAAACTCTCTCGTAATACCATACCTGGTTTGCCGAGAAGACGGGGGTGACAATTAAGTACCTAGAGGGTCACACATTACAACCCAGTCACGTGAGTTGAGGCCTGAAATCGATTAAACGAGTTGATCGGACCAAGGAGATTGGTGGGGTCCACACATGTGAAGCACGTGTCCTAAGTGACACGTGTCACGTGATTAGTGTGGTTAAATGATTAATCTTGATTAATTAATTAATGGACTTTAATTTACTTATGAATTAATATTAAAATTCTAATTTCGAGAAATAAAGTCTAATAAAAATTAATTGAGAGTTAATTAATTATTAGCGTTCAAGTTCTTTATTATTAAACAAATAAAGTAAAATAAAATATCTAAGAGAGTTAAATATTATTCTTGCTTGACAAGTTGGTCAAAAGAAGACTTTTGGTCAAAGTAAGAGTGTTTCTCTCCAAGCAAGAAATCCATTACCAAAAGAGTTTTGGAATTCTTGTCCAACAAGGAAAAGGGGTTCGAACCCCTTATGCTATAAATAAGTGGGGTTCGAACCCCATTAAGGGTGATAGCAAAAATTCTCCTTCTCCAAATATTATACACTAAACCCTAAATACAATTAGGTCCCTAACTTGCAAATATTAGACGATTGAGTCCATGTATATTAATTATCTAACGCACACATATTTAAAATAAAATACAAATTGACATATAAGACATGCGAATAACACATAAGTCACAAAAATACAGAATTAAACTCTCTCGTAATACCATACCTGGTTTGCTGAGAAGACGGGCGTGACAATTAAGAACCTAGAGGGTCACACATTACAACCCAGTCACGTGAGTTGAGGCCTGAAATCGATTAAACGAGTTGATCTGACCAAGGAGATTGGTGGGGTCCACACATGTGAAGCACTTGTCCTAAGTGACACGTGTCACGTGAATAGTGTGGTTAAATGATTAATCTTGATTAATTAATTAATGGACTTTAATTTACTTATGAATTAACATTAAAATTCTAATTCCGAGAAATAAAGTCTAATAAATAATTAATTGAGAGTTAATTAATGATTAGCGTTCAAGTTATTTATTATTAAACAAATAAAGTAAAATAAAATATCTAAGAGAGTTAAATATTATTCTTGCTTGACAAGTTGGTTAAAAGGAGACTTTTGATCAAAGTAAGAGTGTTTCTCTCTAACCAAGAAATCCATTACCAAAAGAGTTTTGGAATTCTTGTCCAACAAGGAAAAGGGGTTCGAACCCCTTATGTTATAAAGAAGTGGGGTTCGAACCCCATTAAGGGTGATAGCAAAAATTCTCCTTCTCCAAATATTATACACTAAACCCTAATTACAATTAGGTCCCTAATTTGCAAATATTAGACGATTGAGTCCATGTATATTAATTATCTAACGCACACATATTTAAAATAAAATAAAAATTGACATATAAGACATGCGAATAACACATAAGTCAAAAAAATACAGAATTAAACTCTCTCGTAATACCATACCTGGTTTGCCGAGAAGACGGGGGTGACAATTAAGAACCTAGAGGGTCACACATTACAACCCAGTCACGTGAGTTGAGGCCTGAAATCGATTAAACGAGTTGATCGGACCAAGGAGATTGGTGGGGTCCACACATGTGACACGTGTCACGTGACCTAAGTGACACGTGTCACGTGAATAGTGTGGTTAAATGATTAATCTTGATTAATTAATTAATGGACTTTAATTTACTTATGAATTAATATTAAAATTCTAATATCGAGAAATAAAGTCTAATAAATAATTAAATGAGAGTTAATTAATTATTAGCGTTCAAGTTATTTATTATTAAACAAATAAAGTAAAATAAAATATCTAAGAGAGTTAAATATTATTCTTGCTTGGCAAGTTGGTCAAAAGAAGACTTTTGGTCAAAGTAAGAGTGTTTCTCTCCAAGCAAGAAATCCATTACCAAAAGAGTTTTGGAATTCTTGTCCAACAAGGAAAAGGGGTTCGAACCCCTTATGCTATAAAGAAGTGGGGTTCGAACCCCTTTAAGGGTGATAGCAAAAATTCTCCTTCTCCAAATATTATACACTAAACCCTAATTACAGTTAGGTCCCTAATTTGCAAATATTAGACGATTGAGTCCATGTATATTAATTATCTAACGCACACATATTTAAAATAAAATAAAAATTGACATATAAGACATGCGAATAACACATAAGTCACAAAAATACAGAATTAAACTCTCTCGTAATACCATACCTGGTTTGCCAAGAAGACGGGGGTGACAATTAAGAACCTAGAGGGTCACACATTACAACCCATTCACGTGAGTTGAGGCATGAAATCGATTAAACGAGTTGATCGGACCAAGGAGATTGGTGGGGTCCACACATGTGAAGCACGTGTCCTAAGTGACACGTGTCACGTGAATAGTGTGGTTAAATGATTAATCTTGATTAATTAATTAATGGACTTTAATTTACTTATGAATTAATATTAAAATTCTAATATCGAGAAATAAAGTCTAATAAATAATTAAATGAGAGTTAATTAATTATTAGCGTTCAAGTTATTTATTATTAAACAAATAAAGTAAAATAAAATATCTAAGAGAGTTAAATATTATTCTTGCTTGGCAAGTTGGTCAAAAGAAGACTTTTGGTCAAAGTAAGAGTGTTTCTCTCCAAGCAAGAAATCCATTACCAAAAGAGTTTTGGAATTCTTGTCCAACAAGGAAAAGGGGTTCGAACCCCTTATGCAATAAAGAAGTGGGGTTCGAACCCCAATAAGGGTGATAGCAAAAATTCTCCTTCTCCAAATATTATACACTAAACCCTAATTACAATTAGGTCCCTAATTTGCAAATATTAGACGATTGAGTCCATGTATATTAATTATCTAACGCACACATATTTAAAATAAAATAAAAATTGACATATAAGACATGCGAATAACACATAAGTCAAAAAAATACAGAATTAAACTCTCTCGTAATACCATACCTGGTTTGCCGAGAAGACGGGGGTGACAATTAAGAACCTAGAGGGTCACACATTACAACCCAGTCTCGTGAGTTGAGGCCTGAAATCGATTAAACGAGTTGATCGGACCAAGGAGATTGGTGGGGTCCACACATGTGAAGCACGTGTCCTAAGTGACACGTGTCACGTGAATAGTGTGGTTAAATGATTAATCTTGATTAATTAATTAATGGACTTTAATTTACTTATGAATTAACATTAAAATTCTAATTTCGAGAAATAAAGTCTAATAAATAATTAATTTAGAGTTAATTAATGATTAGCGTTCAAGTCATTTATTATTAAAAAAATAAAGTAAAATAAAATATCTAAGAGAGTTAAATATTATTCTTGCTTGACAAGTTGGTTAAAAGGAGACTTTTGATCAAAGTAAGAGTGTTTCTCTCTAACCAAGAAATCCATTACCAAAAGAGTTTTGGAATTCTTGTCCAACAAAGAAAAGGGGTTCGAACCCCTTATGCTATAAATAAGTGGGGTTCGAACCCCATTAAGGGTGATAGCAAAAATTCTCCTTCCCCAAATATTATACACTAAACCCTAATTACAATTAAGTCCCTAATTTGCAAATATTGGACGATTGAGTCCATGTACATTAATTATCCTCACGCACACATATTTAAAATAAATTACAAATTGACATGTAAGACATGCGACTAACACATAAGTCACAAAAATACAGAATTAAACTCTCTCGTAATACCATGCCTAGTTTGCCAAGAAGACGGGGTGTCACAATCAAGAACCTAGAGGGTCAAACATAACAACCCCGTCCCGTGGGTTAAGGCTTGAAATCGATTAAACGAGTTGATTGGACCAATAGGAGATTGGTGGGGTCCACACGTGTGAAGCTCGCATGGGACATGTGTCCTAAGTGACACGTGTCACGTGAATAGCGTGGTTAAATAATTAATCTTGATTATTTATTTAATGAACTTCCATTTACTTAAGGATTAATATTAAAGTTCTAATTTCGAGAAATAAAATCTAATAAATAATTAATTGAGACTTAATTAATTATTAGTGTTCAAGTTATTTATTATTAAACAAAAAAAGTAAAATAAAATATCTAAGAGAGTTAGATATTATTCTTGCTTGGCAAGTCGGTTAAAAGGAGACTTTCGGTCAAAGTAAGAGTGTTTCTCTCCAAGCAAGAAATCCATTACCAAAAGAGTTTTGGAATTCTTGTCCAACAAGGAAAAGGGGTTCGAACCCCTTATGCTATAAATTAGTGGGGTTCGAACCCCATTAAGGGTGATAGCAAAAATTCTCCTTCTCCAAATATTATACACTAAACCCTAATTACAATTAAGTCCCTAATTTGCAAATATTGGACGATTGAGTCCATGTACATTAATTATCCTCACGCACACATATTTAAAAGAAATTACAAATTGACATGTAAGACATGCGACTAACACATAAGTCACAAAAATACAGAATTAAACTCTCTCGTAATACCATGCCTAGTTTGCCAAGAAGACGGGGTGTCACAATCAAGAACCTAGAGGGTCACACATAACAACCCCGTCACGTGGGTTAAGGCTTGAAATCGATTAAACAAGTTGATTGGACCAATAGCAGATTGGTGGGGTCCACACGTGTGAAGCACGCGTGGGACATGTGTCCTAAGTGACAGGTGTCACGTGAATAGTGTGGTTAAATAATTAATCTTGATTAATTATTTAATGAACTTCAATTTACTTAAGAATTAATATTAAAGTTCTAATTTCGAGAAATAAAATCTAATAAATAATTAATTGAGAGTTAATTAATTATTAGTGTTCAAGTTATTTATTATTAAACAAAAAAAGTAAAATAAATTATCTAAGAGAGCTAGATATTATTCTTGCTTGACAAATTGGTTAAAAGGAGACTTTCGTCAAAGTAAGAGTGTTTCTCTCCAAGCAAGAAATCCATTACCAAAAGAGTTTTGGAATTCTTGTCCAACAAGGAAAAGGGGTTCAAAGCCCTTATGCTATAAATAAGTGGGGTTCGAACCCCATTAAGGGTGATAGCAAAAATTCTCCTTCTCCAAATGTTATACACTAAACCCTAATTACAGTTAGGTCCCTAATTTACAAATATTAGACGATTGAGTCCATGTATATTAATTATCTAACGCACACATATTTAAAATAAAATAAAAATTGACATATAAGACATGCGAATAACACATAAGTCACAAAAATACAGAATTAAACTCTCTCGTAATACCATACCTGGTTTGCCGAGAAGACGGGGGTGACAATTAAGAACCTAGAGGGTCACACATTACAACCCAGTCACGTGAGTTGAGGCCTGAAATCGATTAAACGAGTTGATCGGACCAAGGAGATTGGTGGGGTCCACACATGTGAAGCACGTGTCCTAAGTGACACGTGTCACGTGAATAGTGTGGTTAAATGATTAATCTTGATTAATTAATTAATGGACTTTAATTTACTTATGAATTAACATTAAAATTCTAATTTCGAGAAATAAAGTCTAATAAATAATTAATTGAGAGTTAATTAATGATTAACGTTCAAGTTATTTATTATTAAAAAAATAAAGTAAAATAAAATGTCTAAGAGAGTTAAATATTATTCTTGCTTGACAAGTTGGTTAAAAGGAGACTTTTGATCAAAGTAAGAGTGTTTCTCTCTAACCAAGAAATCCATTACCAAAAGAGTTTTCGAATTCTTGTCCAACAAAGAAAAGGGGTTCGAACCCCTTATGCTATAAATAAGTGGGGTTCGAACCCCATTAAGGGTGAAAGCAAAAATTCTCCTTCCCCAAATATTATACACTAAACCCTAATTACAATTAAGTCCCTAATTTGCAAATATTGGACGATTGAGTCCATGTACATTAATTATCCTCACGCACACATATTTAAAATAAATTACAAATTGACATGTAAGACATGCGACCAACACATAAGTCACAAAAATACAGAATTAAACTCTCTCGTAATACCATGCCTAGTTTGCCAAGAAGACGGGGTGTCACAATCAAGAACCTAGAGGGTCGCACATAACAACCTCGTCACGTGGGTTAAGGCTTGAAATCGATTAAACGAGTTGATTGGACCAATAGGAGATTGGTGGGGTCCACACGTGTGAAGCTCGCGTGGGACAGGTGTCCTAAGTGACACGTGTCACGTGAATAGTGTGGTTAAATAATTAATCTTGATTATTTATTTAATGAACTTCAATTTACTTAAGAATTAATATTAAAGTTCTTATTTCGAGAAATAAAATCTAATAAATAATTAATTGAGAGTTAATTAATTATTAGTGTTCAGGTTATTTATTATTAAACAAAAAAAGTAAAATAAAATATCTAAGAGAGTCAGATATTATTCTTGCTTGACAAGTCTGTTAAAAGGAGACTTTCGGTCAAAGTAAGAGTGTTTCTCTCCAAGCAAGAAATCCATTACCAAAAGAGTTTTGGAATTCTTGTCCAACAAGGAAAAGGGGTTCGAACCCCTTGTGCTATAAATTAGTGGGGTTCGAACCCCATTAAGGGTGATAGCAAAAATTCTCCTTCTCCAAATATTATACACTAAACCCTAATTACAATTAAGTCCCTAATTTGCAAATATTGGACGATTGAGTCCATGTACATTAATTATCCTCACGCACACATCTTTAAAAGAAATTACAAATTGACGTGTAAGTCACGCGACTAACACATAAGTCACAAAAATACAGAATTAAACTCTCTCGTAATACCATGCCTAGTTTGCCAAGAAGACGGGGTGTCCCAATCAAGAACCTAGAGGGTCACACATAACAACCCCGTCACGTGGGTTAAGGCTTGAAATCGATTAAACGAGTTGATTGGACCAATAGCAGATTGGTGGGGTCCACACGTGTGAAGCACGTGTGGGACATGTGTCCTAAGTGACACGTGACACGTGAATAGTGTGGTTAAATAATTAATCTTGATTAATTATTTAATGAACTTCAATTTACTTAAGAATTAATATTAAAGTTCTAATTTCGAGAAATAAAATCTAATAAATAATTAATTGAGAGTTAATTAATTATTAGTGTTCAAGTTATTTATTATTAAACAAAAAAAGTAAAATAAATTATCTAAGAGAGTTAGATATTATTCTTGGTTGACAAGTTGGTTAAAAGGAGACTTTCGGTCAAAGTAAGAGTGTTTCTCTCCAAGCAAGAAATCCATTACCAAAAGAGTTTTAGAATTCTTGTCCAACAAGGAAAAGGGGTTCGAAGCCCTTATGCTATAAATAAGTGGGGTTCGAACCCCATTAAGGGTGATAGCAAAAATTCTCCTTCTCCAAATATTATACACTAAACCCTAATTACAATTAGGTCCCTAATTTGCAAATATTAGACGATTGAGTCCATGTATATTAATTATCTAACGCACACATATTTAAAATAAAATAAAAATTGACATATAAGAAATGCGAATAACACATAAGTCACTAAAATACAGAATTAAACTCTCTCGTAATACCAATCTGACCCTGGTGAAGGTCATGGGACTGTTGTAAAGAACATCCTTAAGTACTTACGAAGAACTAAGGATTTGTTCTTAGTTTACGGAGGCCAGCAAGATCTTGTCATTAGAGGATACTGTGATGCAAGCTTTGCATCAGACATGGATGACTTTAAATCCATGTCAGGATACATATTCTGCCTGAACGGCGGAGCAATGAGTTGGAAAAGTTCCAAGCAAGCGACCACTGTAGCTTCTTCCACTGAGGCCAAATACTTAGCTGCAAACGATGCTGCTAAGGAAGGTGTTTGGGTAAGAAACTTCATCCACAAGCTGGGTGTAGTTCCTAGCATTAAAGACCCCGTTATAGTGTTTTGTGATAACACCGGGGCAGTTGCTCAAGCAAGAGAACTAAGATCTCACCAAAGGACCAAGCACATTTTGAGGAAGTATCACTTAATCCGTGATATCATCAAGAGAGGAGATGTGTAAATTGAAAGGGTCACATCGACAAAGAACATGGCAGATACACTTAGTTAAGCCCTTAATCAGCAGGCTTTCGAAGGACGTCTTCAGAAGATGGGTCTTAGATTAGCACCTGAGTGGCTTTGACGGGAAAGTGGGAGATTGTTAGGAATAGTGCCCTTAAAGCAGATGTTTGCTTTACTATTTCCTTGTAAAATCAAAAACAGTCTTTGAATAATAAACGAGATGATTTTGTGCATAGGCAATCACTTCTTTATGTGCTTATTTATGTCTGTTTTGGTTGACTGTGTTTTGCATGTATTGAACTCCCATAATCTGATGAGGCCGTTAAGAACATTGTCTTTATGGGAACGACACATGAAACAAGTTCTTAACTCCATAGGCAAGGATTAGAAACTTCTCCAAGTCAATGAGTCCGACAGACAGTGGGAGTGTGGACCTTGACTCTATTGAGACTTGCTTATGTAATTTTGTCCTTTTGAAGGATCACTCAGTTCCACGGAGTGATAAGTGCATACGTTGATGCGTTCATAATAGATAAGGGTGATTGTTACAAGAACTTCATCACTGAGATGTCCCGCGTGAGAACATTCCTAAATGGGAAGGGAAGTTTCCTGAAACTTCCAGATTAGGAAATATCTCACAGGTCAATGACGTGATTCATTAATCCTTAGACTTGGGATTCTATAATGTCTCATATGAGCTAACACTGTAATCTTTGATATAGGCTCAAAAGGGTGTCGACATATAGACACCTGAACCACGGGCTATGTTGGGATTACACAAGTGGCATATGGAGAATTAGTAGAATCAACAAAGGACCTACACTGGTTAAGAACAAGAATGATCTCTTACTGATTGAGTTGTTCGTAGTCCATTAGACATTAAGCCCTTGGCCAAGGTGGATAATCAAGACATCTAGAAATGGGGTTTTCTAGGATTGAGATCGAAATTGATATGAAACGAACTTAACTTTAAAGATCAAGAATATTTGGGCTCTGAGAATATTCCCATGCCTTAGTTCTTGATTGAGAGATGGAGCTGTAGGAGGATCGTATTTCACTGATTGTCATTGACTGAAAGGTTCTTCGATTCATTTCGTTATTCGGCTAGGGGTCACACACTCATTGCTAGATTACGGTAGTCTGATCTGTGAAGTGATTAATTAATTAGGGAATTAATTAATTACTGTCACTGCTAATCGAATAATGAACCTAAAGGGTCACACACAAATGCCAGAACACGAGGGTTATGGTAGGATGTTAATATGATTAACAAACGATCAAAATAGCTGATAAAAATGGAGCAAAACACATGGGCATTGCCACGTGTCAAAGACACGTGACTGCCACGTGTAACGCAAGCCTGTGTGGCTGCCACGTGTCGTGTGCACGTGGCTTTGGGCGTGTGTTTGCTTCATATGTGAATTCTTTTCTATAATTAATTAATTAAATTATAATTAATTAATTTTGAATTAATTGTTAAGACTATTCTCAAATAAGCTTAACCCAATAAATAATTAATTGGGAATTAATTTATTTATTGAATATTGACTCTTAACTTTAGGAAAGTTGAAAAGTCCAACTTCCTATTGTAGGAGAAAGAAGAATATTCTTGCAAGACTTGGAGAACAAGTTGGGAACTTATTTTCTCCAATTAAATCAATAATTAAATTAGTTAATTAGTGAGCAAGAAAACAATCCAATTGGTTCTTGGAAACCCTAGGGGTTCGAACCAACCTAGTATAAATACTACAGATGGTGCTTTTCTTATACTTTAGACCAACACTCACGACGTGTTAAGTTTTTGAGAAAAATAAAAGAAAAGTTTTCAAAGAAAAACCCTAGCCATTAACACAAGCTATAGAACTAGCATTCTCACTTGCTTGATCGTGTTCTAGGACTGGTGTGGATACGCTTTGGAGGCCTTCTACTTTGGAGTCTAATTCAAAGGACCGTTCGAGGGACTTTTCGCTTTAAGGGTGTTTGTTAGGCGGTAACAACATCACAAGGAAGCTTCTACCTACTTAAGTTTCTAAACACCCTGTGATACGATATGAGAATTGCATGTCTATGATCAATCTTTTGGAAAAATTTTAAATCTTCGCTGCGTTTTTGTACTCGTTTTCTAACATGACTGCCCCATGGTGGTTAGCTTAGATGTGCATAATCACGTTGTAAAGAGGGTCATTGACGATGGTGGAAGCTCAGTAAATGTTCTCCCCTGCTCTACATTCCAGAAAATGAACATCACAAACATTCCCCTCGAGTCCCTCAAAATGGCCCTTATAGGCTTTGGGGGTTCTGAGGCTGTCCCTCGAGGACAGATTCGCTTGGCCACCTCCTTTGGACGTGCCCCATGGTGGAAGACTTTGATGGTAACGTATGCGGTAGTGGAAATCGAGATCCCTTACAACATCATCACCGGGCGCTCGGCCCTTGTTGATTTCAAGGCGATCATTTCCACCTACTACCAGAAGATCAAATTTCCCACCCCCGAGGGGACAGGAGAAATTCTGTGCTATGTCAAAGAGGCATGGGAATGTTACATGCTCTCTCTCAGAAAGCCCAAGTCAGAGAGAACTTTCCAAATTGGTTCCACAAAGAAGACCGTGGATTTCCCCAATCTCGACGAGGATGGTCCCACAAGGAAGCGAGCGAAACTCTACAAGAAAAAAAACAAAAAGAAATCCGCGAGCGAAAACGACTACTCCGAGGGTGGCCCGCTCGGAGTAGTGGAAGCATCCTCCTCAGACGAGAGTACGAAAGAGGACGAGCCCGAGGGTGAGGACAACTGCCTCGCAGGAAAGAAAAGGGTGCTCGAAACTCCTCGGTCTGAGGCACGGATAGAGCCAACTGAGAAGTTTTAACCATTGAGCTTGAGCCAGGCAACAAGGATAAGACTACACAAATCGGTTCCAACCACTCAAGGCCCTCTCAGATCATGATGATCGATTTTCTGAGGGAAAACATTGATGTTTTTGCATGGAAAGCTTCCGCTCTTACTAGGATTGATCCCAGTGTCATCGTCCACAGACTCAATGTAGACCCTACCTTGAAGCCCATTAAACAGAGAAAGAGAGACGTCTATGAATTTCGAAATAAAGTTATTGAGGAGGAGGTGAACAAACTCCTCGAAGCCCAGTACATTGAGCCAATCCTATATCCGGAGTGGCTTTGCAATGTCGTCCTTGTGGCCAAAAGTTCCAACAAATGGCGAATGTGCAATGACTTCACGAACCTCAACAAAGCGTGCTCCAATGACCCATACCCCTTGGCCCGAATTGACCAGCTGGTAGACTCAATGTTGGACTGCGAATTAATGAGCATGATGGACGCATTTCAGAGATATTATTAGATTTTTATGGCCCCTGAGGATCCCTCGAAGACCTCCTTTGTCGTGCATCACGGGGTGTACTGTTTCTTGGTCATGCTGTTTGGACTGAAAAATGTTGGGGCGACATATCAGCGCCTAGTTAACAAAATGTTCGAGCACAAGATAGGCGGTTCCATGGAGCTGTACGTTGATGACATGATTATCAAAAGCGAGCGAGAGCATTCCCACCTGGAGGATTTGAAACGAACCTTTGATATACAGCGTCAATATGGCATGAAATTGAATCCCTCCAAGTGTACCTTTGGAGTCCGAGTAGGCAAGTTTCTGGGATATGTGGTCAGCCAGCACGGAATTGAGGCCAACCCTGAAAAAATCAAAGCCATCATGGAAATCCCTTCTCCAGGGAAGGTGAAAGAAGTACAGGTTCTGGTGGGGAAGATAATCTCTCTTAACAGGTTCATATCACGCTCGGCGGATAGAAACTTGCCCTTTTTCAAGATATTGCACAACGTTTGAAACTTCGCATGGACAGAGGAATGCGAGAAAGCACTACAAGACATGAAAACTTACCTCTGGTGCGCGCCTTTGCTAACGAAACCAATAGAGAATGAAAATCTCTTCATCTACCTCTCGGTTTCCCAAGAAGCGACGAGCGTGGTCCTCATAGCTATTCGCGAGTGCAAGCATCTGCCAGTATATTATTGGAGTAAAACTCTGCAAGACGTGGAAAAGAAATACTTAGAGATTGAGAAGCATTCACCCTTGTAAATGCATCACGACGGATGAGGCCATATTTTCAAGCCCATTCCATTATGGTACTCACAGATCAACCATTGCGGCAAGTCCTATCAAAGCCAGGTGTTTCAGGAAGGTTAATTAAATGGGTGGTCGAGCTGAGCCAGTTTGACATCAGCTACGAGCCGAGGACGGCCATACAAGCACAGGTGGTTGCTGACCTGCTAGTTGAGCGCTTTAGACTAGAGCCTCAACCCATGGAGAATCATGGTTTATGGCTCCTGCACATGGATAGCTCCTCGACCTCTCAGTGGAGAGGGGCAGGGGTGTCCCTTGGAGATCCCCATGGAGTTGAGTTAGATTTCGCTATCAGATTGGACTTCCAAATTACCAACAATGAGGCAGAATATGAAGCTCTCATCCAAGGGCTGAAAATCGCCCTCCAAAATGGAGCTTCTCGGATCACTGGCTACGTTGACTCACAGTTGATTGTGAGCCAGATTGAAGAAAAATATGAGGCTCGAGAAGCCACCATGGTGCAATACTTGGGAAAACCTACGGAAATCATCAGCAAATTTAGCGAGTTTCATCTGTTACAGGTCCCGAGGACGGAAAACGAGCGTGCGGACGCTCTATCGAAGTTCACCTTAGCCCTCAAGGGGTCATATGACCACTCCATTACTTTTGTCAGAAAAGAAGAACCCTTGATAAAGGAGAGGGCATCCCCTCAGGAGGTAGTCATGATTGAACCGTCCGAGCCCTGTTGGCTTGACGATCTAGTAAGATTTCTTAGGGACGACGTTTGCCCTACAGACAAGTTGGACGCAAGAAAAATCAAGAATAGGGCCCCTCAGTTTTCCCTGGACCCGGAGGGAAGACTTTTCAAGCGGTCGTTTCAAGGCCCTCCCTTAAAGTGTTTGAGGCCCTCGTAAGCCAAAGAAATCCTTGGGTATATCCACAATGGAAGTTGTGGAAATCATTCTGGGGGGCGCATCCTCGCCAAGAATATTTTGAGATGTGGTTTCTACTAGCCTACGGTTCTGCAAGATGCAATCGTATTCTCCAAAAGATGCCCTAAATGCCAGTTCCACTCCAACATTCCACAGCTACCTGTGGCTCAAATGATTCTTATAGATGTTGCCTAGCCTTTTGATCAGTTGGGCATTGATATCGTGGGACCTCTGCCAATGGCTGTGGGGCAAAACAAATTTGTTAACCTAGCAGTGGACTACTTCACAAAATGGGCAGAGGCAGAGGCCATTGCCAAGATCAATTTTCGTGTTGTCAGAGACTTCATATGGAAAAACATCATCTGCAGATATGGTATTCCAAGGGTGCTGATTTCCGATAATGGCTCCTAATTCATTGCAGCGGATACCCGAGAGTGGTGCTCAGAGTTGGGTATTGAATAACGATTCACTTCCGTGGGGCACCCTCAAGCTAATAGTCAAGCTGAAAACACTAATAGGATCATCCTACAGCATTTGAAGACAATGCTTGAAAGTAAGAAAGGGGAGTGGGCTGAAGAGTTACAAGGAGCCTTATGGGCTTATCGCACCACACCTTGAGCGGCCACGGGTGAAACCTCCTATTCACTCGTGTACGGTTCAGAAGCTATGATACCCATGAAAATTGCCCAAGAGTCCGTAGGCGTGGCTTACTTCAAGCCTGACTCTAACAACGAAAGTAGAGAGCTCGAACTGGATCTGCTAGAGGAAAGGAGAAATAACGCTTCGACGCTTATACATAAGTATAAAGCCTCAGTGGCCCGATAATACAACAAGCGCGTCAAGGAAAGGACCTTCCAGCTAGGGGACCTGGTTCTGAAAAAAGTGAAAGTGTCAAAGTACGTGGGTAAACTAGATCCAAATTGGGAAGGTCCATTCAAGGTCATCCAAGTAAGGGCCAACAACACCTACATACTTGAAACACTTCAAGGAGACCATCTCCCTCGTCCATAAAATGCATGCAACCTTCAACAGTTTTATGTTTAAATTTCTTGAAGATCACATTTTGTAAAATCCCAATTCTGGGCCCAATGTAATCCTTAATTAGAAAAGAGAGCAAGGGAATTTACTTCTTTCAGACAAGAAAGTTTAGTGTAAAACATGTTGTGCAACATGCCATTCAATCCCCCCTTTTAATACCTAGGCAGGCTGCAACACAGGTTCTAGGCGAGCGGATCCCTTGAGAAGTGGTCATATAACTCTCGCCTGGCATTAACTCCGTGTCGAGCGTCTTCCGCATAGAAATGCTTAGCGAAGCTCTTGCCCACGTCCCATGCGGCTAAGAAAGACAAGGGTAAAGTCAGCTAGATCCAGCATCTAATCCACGTTCAGGAGCTCAGTCAAACCATTAGGACCACTCCCGGCTAACGCTCGAAACAACGGAGCGCATAACAATTTTCTTAAGGAAATTTCCCCGTCAGAAATTTACTAAGTAACCAGGGCACCCTCGAAACGGGTCCCTCGCGTTCTTTATTTATACAAATTTCTTAAGGAAATTTCCACCAAGAAATTTACTAAGTAACCAGGGCACCCTCGAAACGGGTCCCTCGTGTTCTTTATTTATACAAATTTTTTAAGAAAATTTCCACGCAAGAAATTTACTAAGTAGCCAGGGCACCCTCGAAACGGGTCCCTCGCGTTCTTTATTTATATAAATTTCTTAAGGAAATTTCCACGCAAGAAATTTACTAAGTAACTTGGGCAACCTCGAAACGGGTCCCTCGCGTTCTTTATTTATGAAAATTTCTTAAGAAAATTCCCACACAAGAAATTTATTAAGTGACCAGGGCACCCTCATGAACGAGTCCGTCGCGTTGCTTTACTTAGCGCAAGTGATGCTAACTTTTGTGTCTGCCTTACATAAGCTTTATTCTCAAGTTTCTCATGACTAAATTTAAAAGGAGATAAGTCTACAAAGCAAGTATGTGGGCAAGAGATAAAGATGTTCATGACAGAACTAAAGTTTCATTTCATTAAACAAAAAAAGAGAGGGAGCTCGCGCTCCAACTACAACTTGAAGGGCATTCTAGCCCATGGAAAGCATGAAAATATTACAGAAGGGGAAATATTAAAGAAAGAACAGATCGCAGGAAAATGTTACAAGTCTTTCAGAAGGAGAAGCGAACCATGCTTGAGCATCCTGACCCTGGCCGCCCTTGAGATCCACCACTTCAGCTGTTAAACTGGGTGCTGGGGCGCTTGTGTAACATCCCGCTTGTCCGGCCGTACAGTTACGCCTCAGCGAGAGTGTTATGTGCGCACTTATTTATTTAATTATGCCTTTAAATGTTTAATTAATTGCATAAGTGTTTATTTGAATATTTATTGGTATTAATTGTTATATATTTAAATGTTTTGCCCCATTTGATCCCTTTCTTGATCCGCATGCCCCTGTATTTGCTCCTAATTATGTGACAACATCTTATGCATGAAATACGTGTTTTAAGAACTTGTTTAAGTGCTTGTTAATTGTTTTTGAGTTCGTTTTATACGGTTCATCAACCGTTTTATTTGTTAAGGGATTCAAGGGCCTAACTCGTTTAGCGCACCTTGGGTTCCGAAGGGCATAACTTGAGCTCAAGAATTCAGATTCGAATTTTGGAAGAAGCTTCGGACTCAAAACGAAAAATGGAAGCTAGTGAACCCAACTTTGTATTTTTCTAATCCCGTTTGGACCCCCGTATTTCGCCCGTAATGAGCCTCGCGTGCATTTTGACCCGCTTGCACTAAAATGACCATAACTCCCTCATTTGTTGACCAAATTAAGTCATCTTTGGGTCCACTTGATCCTCACTTAATCCCCTTTCTTCCCCTTTCATTTTCATTTCGATTTTCAGCAGCAAAAAGGGGGAAAATCAGCAGCAACCGAGAGAGAGAGAGAGAAAGGAGGAAGCTACATGCCATTTTTTGATTTCCAAGCTCATTTCTCATCCGATTCGGCTTAAATTTAAAAGATAAGTCCATTTTTGTATTCTCCATCTCTTTCTCTTTCTTTTGAGTCCAGATTTGCAAGATTATATGATCATTTGAGCATGCTTTGGCTAAATTGATGAATAGTAAGGGTTTAGGGCCTTATTTAATGAATTTGCTTGAATTCTTGAGCTTTCCTTGAATTTGATCCATGCTAATTGAACCTCATCAATCATATATTATTAGTATGGACCGAATTTTCATGCTATATTAGGATTCATGAGAGTTTGATTCAAGATATTTGGGTTTTTGTATGAATATGTGCATATTTGATCCCTTCTCCTTTCCCTTGCATTTTGGTTCGGTTTTGGAATAATTTATGGCATGTATTTCATATATATTTGCTACATAATGATTCCCTTACATGTTGGCTTGGGTTAGGATTGTTTTGGTTGAGTTTGGGCTGAGTTTGATGCTGTTTTTCGCGTTTTTGTGCTGCTGTCGCCCGCGACCAAAACGTGTGTATTTTTGGTAGCGGCCACGACCTGTTTTTGGCCCAGTTTCAACCTGCTACAGTACCTTGCTGCTTTGTGCTTTTCGTTTTCACTTTCGATCGTGTTTTCCTTGTTTTTCTTGCTTCTTTCTTATTTTATATGCATATATAATTTATATATTATATCTTATGTGATTTCTTGTGAATTTATTACGTAAAAATCGATGCTCTTGCGTGAAATAAATGGTCTATTATGCTCTATATGTCTTGTATATGCATGCATGCAGGAATGTGATGTTTATTTGATTTGTATGATATTTATTTGCTTCTTTTATGATATGTATGAATTGTATACATGCTATTTAATGTGTTGAGTTTTTTGTATGAAATATATAAATTCATTTAACGTGAAATAAATGACCTAAGTGTTTCATATGTGCTTATACGTGCATGCATGAGTCCTTATAATTTTAATTGCTTTGCATAGTGCTTTCTTGCTCCTTTCATGACTTGCATACATAGTTAATTTAATATATGGCATGATATGTGTTACGTGAAATTCATGAAGTCATTTAATGTAACTTATGGAGTTTAGTACATGTTATGAATTTGTATGAGTTAGATGATCTCTCATTGTATTTCTTAGGCATCATTTGCATTCATATTCATATGCCGAGCATTTAGGTGGTTCATATTGAGTCTAAGTTTGTCCCTTGTCCTTTGTTTTGTCTTTAGGTCCTTTTCGTGGTTGACGAGGAGGTGTTGTAGAAGTGTTTTGGTTCGTTGCCTCCGGTGTGGTCGACAAGGTGAGGTTTTCTTCCTTTTTAGTTAAATGACCTACAACCCTATGTGTATTTTAAGCCCGCATGTGATATACATATATTTATAATTATGTAAATACGTGTTTGATTAGTATTTTGTGGGTTTTGCCCCTTTTGCTATGAAATATTGCAAAAACGCTCTTATATAAACGTAACCTATTTTATGTTTATTTGATTTAAAAAGGGTTGGTGTGTGTGAACGTTTTGAAAATAGCGAGAGATACGACTTTGAATTGAAGTCGAAAAATTCTGAAATTTTGAAATTAATAAGACTTTGAATTCTGACTTATGAATTGGGCCCGGGGAAGTGGTATGTGATTCTCGGGTCGACCACGGGGTCGCCGAGCTCTCTCATCAACACAACCCCATTTGGATGTAGGAAATTCGCACATCCTCGGGAGTTCGAGGGGAAGGCGGTTACTCTATTACCGGCGGTTAACACCCGTCGGGGAGCGGGTAGGATTCCCCGTCTCACACATTCTAACTAGAGTACGGGGTTGAGTAAACGTTAACTCATCCCCAAAATGTGAAAGGGTGGATTGTTTGTGAGTTTTGCTTTATTTTGATTCCGTTTATGCTTTGAAAGGAGTTAGGTAGGTTTGAACTCGTTCTCGTCGAGTCTTTGATTTCTGCTTATGTTTGTTGTTCGTGAAACGGTGTGGACTTGTTTAATTTTTAAAATTAGATTATTTTGGGCTTTTGGCCTTAAAATCTTTTATATATTTATTATCACGGGCTAAAATGATTTAGATTGCAAAAACCATGCCCTGGTTTATGAGCTTTATAATTTGAATATGCTCTGTTCTTATATTACGTACGTGTGAGTGTGTTAGCCCCCTCACCAGTCATTAGGACTGACCCCTCCTCGTTGTTTTCTTTTTCCCCTTCCTTTTGGTTCTTTGAGTTGCAGGTGCAGGTTGTAGGTTCGAGCTAGGCGGCAGTCTTTTACTTTTGAGAGTTTGAGTCCTTAGTAGAGTCTTTTTCATACCTCGCATCTTTATTTTATTTCTGAATTCTGGAATTATGTATAAGTCATGTTTTTAAATTCTTGAACTTTGGAACATGTATGAAGTAAATAGAACGATTTGATCTCAGTATGTTTAATTTGATTTACTTTACCGTTATGTTGAAAGCATGTATGTTTGTGTGTTTGAATCCTGGAGCTTCCGCATGTGTAATTGTTTATTTGGCGCGCTCTGAATTGAGGGTCTAGACCGCCTAGCTATGTGAGATTTTGTTTGTCACCCGTTCGCTGTAGCTTGGTACGTGTGCGGAGTTCCATTTCGTTACACGTGACGGGCTATGGTACGGGGGATGTGGTGCCCTCCGCTCCGGGGTGCTACATCTTAAGTGGTATCAGAGCCCCCGGTTGCAAAACCAAAGCTCTAACATCGTGTCGGGTCTATCTAGGTCGTTCGGCTTAGGGTTATGTTCTTGTTTGCATTCATTTTCACTTTTATGTGAATAATTTGAATTATTTGCATCGTTTACATGAACATGCACTAAATTCCGCACGCATCGATATTTTGGAATTATTTTTCTTATTTCAGGATGGCATCTTCATCTCGATATGAATCATCGAAAGGAATACTAGGGAAACAAGCAACCCCGATCTACAAGAAATTTAAAGAGTTCAATCCGTCGAAGTGGACCGGAGGTGATGAAGTTAGAGCCGAGGAATGGTTGTACGAGATACTTGAGATTTGGGAAAACTGTCCGGGATAATCACAAGAGAAGGTAGAGTGTACTTTCCATTTATTTCAAGACCAAGCTTCAAATTGGATAAAAGAATTAAGATCGACATTGGAAGAATCCGAAAAAGAGCTTACTTGGGAAATATTTACTCGGGAATTTTGTTATAAGTATATTCCTCCAAGTGTGATGGTTAGAAGACTCCAAGAATTTACGAGTCTCGAGCAAGAATTGAAGAAGGTGGATGACCTCATAATGGAACTTGGAGTCGGCAAATATTGCCCTAAGGTTCGGAGTTATTTACAAGAACGTAGAGATAGTATTCTTCAAATTTTCCAAGCCTCATCGGTGCACGAATGGTCCGAGGAAGTTAGAAGAACGGTTCAAGTGGATTTAGATAATCAAAAGATGGAGTCTCATTCCTCTGATGTGGGACAAGATTTGAGTTTGATTTCTAGCTCAAGCAAGAGACCCTTATCTCAAACGGAGCTTCAAGAATTTGAAAGTGTCAACATTGACAAGAAGAAAAAGAAGAAAATTCAATCATCAAAGAAGGATTTGATACCCTTTTCGTCAGAGATGATCTAATGTTCTTATTGTCAAAGCCCAAATCATACGGAAGAGGTTTGTAGGAAGAAATCGGGAAGGTGCTACATATGTGGAGATTTGGGACATCTAGGAAACGGGTGCACGAAGAATAGGAATTCAAAGCCAACAAAAAGTCGTGGTTCTAAGGCATCAAGTCAAGTCCGAGTTGGAGCAAGTGGAGATAAAGATTTGGATGCCAAGTTTGATATTTTCGTTACGGTGAAAGGTACACAAGGCATTCATGGCATTTCATACATGCATTTTATTTTAATTTTTGCATTCCTTTATTCTCTTCGTTGTTCTTGGTGCTTGAGTGTTCTTGTTTATTTCTCCTTCGTGGCCTTTTTTTTTTGTGTAGACTCTCTTTTGGAGAGAGTTTGGTAAAGTGAGTATTCGAGAGTGCCTGGTGAGTTGTGAGGGCCCAGTTTCCAGTGGTTCTTTTGACGGTGCCTTATCCAAGTTAAGGTACGGAGTTACCGTAGGCATTGGTGGTTGCTTTTGGAGGTCCTTTTTGGGGCTCAATGATATTTTCGGGTACTAGATCGAAGGCTAGCCCGTTAGTGTCCTTCGTGGAGCAGTTGGTCGTTCTGGGACTGTGCGACAAGCTTTGTGGCTTACTTTTGGGTTAACCAAAGGATCGAGCCAAGCTTGAAGAGACGAAGATCGGAGTAAGACCCTCTTGATGATTCCTTGAGAGTTGGGATTTATCACCACTTGATAGGGATATTGAGACGGTCGTGGTCTTTATCCCGGAGTCGGATCCTTTTCAAAAGATTCCCTACCCGTGGACTCTAGTTTGGGTGTTGGAGTTCTAAATGTGGTCAATAAGCTCTTTGAAGGTAGTTTTCATCGAGTGGAGCATTTCTTCGTGGAGTGCTTAGTCCTATCTAAGGAAGAAGATAAGACTTTAAGATGAGTATAAACTACTGTGAGCTACACGGGTTAACCGTGGTGGAAGAATACCCTTTGCTTCCTTCGAAGAGTTGGTGGTTCGCGTTTTTTTCTGAGTTCCGTGGGTGGTTCCTTCAAGGGAATTGTTGACTACGTGTACGGGTGGAAGAACAGAGAATTGCCTCAGAGGATAAGTTTCTAGTGTTTCCGGAATTCGACAAGAGATTCGTCTTTCTTTAGGCGACCATCCCGTGACATGAAAGACATAGAAGAGGCACGGTTTTGAGTGGATAAGGCTTTTGAAGAGAGTTGCCTTCGAAACAAGCTTTGCTTACTCAAGGGTACTCCAAACTCCTCCGTTACGATCGAGGTACTAAGGAAGACTTCGGTTGTACGTGCTAACGGAGAGTTGGAGCCTAAGTCTCTAGAAGTGTTTGGTCACGAGACTAAGTCCACTCGTGGTTCGAGACTTGAAGATCCGGTTATGATGAATTGGCACAAGGAGTGATATTACAAACTTGGTGTAGCAATGTCTAACGTGCCATCGGTAGAAGACCGAACATCGGGAACCGGGTGGATTCTCCAACTACTTCTAAATCCTATTTGGAAGTGGGAGCAAACGACTAAGGACTTTGTGTCCGATTTGCTAATATTAAGGAGAATTTAAGAGATTCGAGAGGTTGCTCATTTTAAATGAGTTGACCTGTGTTCTCTTAGTGCAGTTGTTCGCCGAGAGTTCGAGAGCTTTGGGGTTTAGAAGAGAAGATCTCTTGAGTTGAACTTCGTTCCAAGAGTCATTCGAGACCTCTTAGGACCTAGGGACTTGTCCTTTTGAAGGAGGGGAGTTTGTAACATCCTGCTCGTCCGACCGTATAGGTACGCCTTAGCGAGAGTGTTACGTGCGCACTTATTTATTTAATTATGCCTTTAAATGTTTAATTAATTACATAAGTGTTTATTTGAATATTTATTGGTATTAATTGTTATGTATTTAAATGTTTTGCCCCGTTTGATCCCTTTCTTGATCCGCATGCCCCCGTATTTGCTCCTAATTATGTGACAATGTGTTATGCATGAAATACATGTTTTAAGAACTTGTTTAAGTGCTTGTTAATTTTTTTTGAGTTCGTTTTATACGGTTCATCAACCGTTTTATTTATTAAGGGATTCAAGGGCCTAACTCGTTTAGCGCACCTTGGGTTCCGAAGGGCATAACTTGAGCTCGGCAATTCGGATTCGAATTTTGGAAGAAGCGTCAGACTCACAACGAAGAATGGAAGCTAGGGAACCCAACTTTGTATTTTTCTAATGTAACGCCCCCGAATTTCATTAATTACATTCTTATGTTTATTATAATTTTATAAATTATATTTTATCAAACTTTCATGAAATTTCATGAATTCATATTAAACTTAGAATTTATTTCATAACTTGAAAATATTTATTTCGTGAAATAATTACCGAATATGATTTAATTGTCAACTTGTCCTTAAATGCTCATTCTTTAAAAATTTAGGGACCAAATTGCATTATATTTCCAAGGACTCAATTGATCATATTTCAAAAACATACATACTTGATTGCATGACTTGAACAATTGGAGGATTGAATTGCAAATTGACATATTTCACACAAATCAAAATGGTGAATCACGTAAATGCATCTCCAAGCTTCCTTGATCCATTTTCATCCATTTTCTCCCAACATATTGCTTCTCTTGCTCTCGGTTTCTTCAACAAGAAAAAGAAATAATAGATTTTCATTTTTTTCATCAAGAATTTCAAGAAATATTTGAAGCTTTGAAGTTTAATCATCATCATCATCATCCTTCTTCATTTCTTGTTCTTCCAAGGTGGGTGTATGGTTTGTTACTTGATTCTTGATCAAATATGAAATAGCTAGGGTTTGAGAATCATAGATTAAATGGATTATTTGTTGTTTGCTATGTGAAAACATGATTATATCATGATTTATTGCATGAATTCTTGGAAAATATGGATTTGTGTGTTGATATGTGCATGAAGTTGAAACTTGTGATCCTTGGTAATTTTTCATGGTTTGAAGGTTTAAATGAGATATTATTGTACCATGATCATATATGCATCTTAATTCCCAAGTTCTTGCAAGCTTTAGTGATTGAAACTTAGATTTTGTTGTTGTTGTTGTTATGCTGTGAGCTTCCCCTGCTTCTGCTTTGTTTTTCAAGTTGCAGAAGCTGGGAACGGCCCTTCCTGCTTCTGTGTGTTATGGGAACGGTCGTTCCCACGCTTCTAATTTAAAATAGGCGGCCGAACCTGGGAACGATCATTCCCATTTTGGCCTATGTGCCGGAAGGGCCGTTCCCAGAAGAGACGCATTTTAATTTTAAAAGTTGTTGGCACGCTTTAGTGGGGCACAGGAACGGCCGTTACTATTTTCAACTGGGAGTCGGAACGACCGTTCCCAAGCCTGCGGCAGATGCAAAGCTACTGCATAAAATTGGAATTTTGGGATTTTAACCCAAACATTTATTTGATCCCAAATTGCTATTATATGATTGAATATATGCTAAAACAAGATGTTTTCATGCCACATTGTATATTGCACATCATCTCGTTGTATTTTCGCCGTTCGTCATATTTGGTCCATTTTGAGTCATGTCTCACGTGTACACATCTATCTTGCACAGACCAGCTTCACCGGGACGAGGAGCAAGCCCCGTAGGCCATATCCTACTCGTATTTTGTCGGTAAAAGTTGTCGCGGTCGTGTGCCAGGTGGGAGTCAGAGTTGTGTCAGGTCGTCCAGCTGAGTCTAGCACATCATATACTTTCATGATATTGAGCTTGATATTCGGAGTTAGTATGATATGTTTTTTGTTAACGAATGGAGACTTTTGCATGTATAATAGGGAAGATAATAATGTATTGATTCATGTTGGTACCTATTAGCATCGATGCTTTTGGATATAAATATGGTATCTATATGTATTAATGATATAATGCTTCCGCTTTCGAATTTTATGTCTCGATTTGGTATTACTTTGGGGTATAGTCCCGCCTAGCTAGCTTGTTTCTTTTACTTGTCATCCGTTCGCTATAAGTCAGTTCATGTACGGATTATCCATTTCGTATGTGGGTCGGCCTATAGTGAGGGGGTGTGGTATCTCTACCTACAGGGGTGCTACATCTAATCCCATTTGGACCCCCGTATTTCGGTTGTAACGAGCCACGCGTGCATTTTGACCCCCTTACGCTAAAATGATCATAACTCCCTCATTTGTTGACCAAATTAAGTCATCTTTGGGCCCACTTGCTCCTCACTTAATCCCTTTTCTTCCCTGTTCCTTTTCATTTCGGTTTTCATCAGAAAAAAGGGGGAAAAGCAACAGCAACCGAGAGAGAGAAAGGAGGAAGCTACATGCCATTTTTTGATTTCCAAGCTCATTTCTCATCCGATTCGGCTTAAATTTAAAAGATAAGTCCATTTTTGTATTCTCCATCTCTTTCTCTTTCTTTTGAGTCCAGATTTGCAAGATTATATGATCATTTGAGCATGCTTTGGCTAAATTGATGAATAGTAAGGGTTTAGGGCCTTATTTAATGAATTTGCTTGAATTCTTGAGCTTTCCTTGAATTTGATCCATGCTAATTGAACCTCATCCATCATATATTATTAGTATGGACCGAATTTTCATGCTATATTAGGATTCATGAGAGTTTGATTCAAGATATTTGGGTTTTTGTATGAATATGTGCATATTTGATCCCTTCTCCTTTCCCTTGCATTTTGGTTCGGTTTTGGCATGATTTATGGCATGTATTTGATGTATATTTGCTATATAATGTTTCCCTTACATGTTGGCTTGGGTTAGGATTGTTTTGGTTGAGTTTTGGTTGAGTTTGGTGCTATTTTCGCGTTTTTGTGCTGCTGTCGCCCGCGACCAAAACGTGTGTATTTTTGGTAGCGGCTGCGACCTGTTTTTGACCCAGTTTCGACCTGCTACAGTACCTTGCTACTGTGTGCTTTTCGTTTTCACTTTCGTTCGTGTTTTTCTTGCTTCTTTCTTGTTTTATATGCATATATAATTTATATATTATGTCTTATGTGATTTCTTGTGAATTTATTACGTAAAAATCGATGCTCTTGCATGAAATAAATGGTCTATTATGCTCTATATGTATTGTATATGCATGCATGCAAGAATGTGATGTTTATTTGATTTGTATGATATCTATTTGCTTCTTTTATGATATGTATGAATTGTATACATGCTATTTAATGTGTTGAGTTTGTTGTATGAAATATATGAATTCATTTAAGGTGAAATAAATGGCCTACGTGTTTCATATGTGTTTATACGTGCATGCATGAGTCCTTATAATTTTAATTGCTTTGCATGGTACTTTCTTGCTCCTTTCATGACTTGCACACATAGTCAATTTAATATATGGCATGATATGTGTGTTACGTGAAATTCGTGAAGTCATTTAACGTAACTTATGTAGTTTAGTACGTGTTATGAATTTGCATGAGTTAGATGATCTCTCATTGTATTTCTTATGCTTCATTTGCATTCATATTCATATACCGAGCGTTTACGTGGTTCGTATTGAGTCTAAGTTTGTCCCTTGTCCTTTGTTTTGTCTTTTGGTCCGTTTCGTGGTTGACGAGGAGGTGTTGTAGAAGTGTTTTGGTTCGTTGCGTCCGGTGTGGTCGACAAGGTGAGGTTTTCTTCCTTTTTAGTTAAATGACCTACAACCCTACGTGTATTTTAAGCCCGCATGCGATATACGTATATTTATAATTATGTAAACGCGTGTTTGATTAGTATTTTGTGGGTTTTGCCCCTTTTGCTATGAAATATTGCAAAAACGCTCTTATATATACGTAACCTATTTTATGTTTATTTGATTTAAATAGGGTTGGTGTGTGAGAACGTTTTGAAAATAGCGAGAGATACGACTTTGAATTGAAGTCGGAAAATTCTGAAATTTCGAAATTAATAAGACTTTGAATTCTAACTTATGAATTGGGCCCGGGGAAGTGGTATGTGATTCTCAGGTCAACCACGGGGTCGCCGAGCTCTCTCATCAACACAATCCCATTTAGATGTAGGAAATTCGCCCATCCTCGGGAGTTCAAGGGGAAGGCGGTTTCTCTATTACCGGCGGTTAACACCCATCGGGGAGCGGGTAGGATTCCCCGTCTCACACATTCTGACTAGAGTACGGGGTTGAGTAAACGTTAACTCATCCCCAAACGGTGAAAGGGTGGATTGTTTGTAAGTTTTGCTTTATTTTGATTCCGTTTATACTTTGAAAGGAGTTAGGTGGGTTTGAATTAGTTCTTGCTGAGTCTTTGATTTCTGCTTATGTTTGTTGTTCATGAAATGGGAGTGGACTTATTTAATTGTTAAAATTAGATTATTTTGGGCTTTTGGCCTTAAAATCTTTTGTATATTTATTATCACGGGCTAAAATGATTTAGATTGCAAAACCACACCCCGGTTTATGAGCTTTATAATTTGAATATACTCTGTTCTTATATTACGTACGTGTGAGTGTGTTAGCCCCCTCACCAGTTATTAGGACTGACCCCTCCTCGTTGTTTTCTTTTTCCCCTTCCTTTTGGTTCTTTGAGTTGCAGGTGCAGGTTGTCGATTCGAGCTAGGCGGCGGTCTTTTACTTTTGAGAGTTTGAGTCCTTAGTAGAGTCGTTTTCATACCTCGCATCTTTATTTTATTTCTGAATTCTGGAATTATGTATAAGTCATGTTTTTAAATTCTTGAACTTTGGAACATGTATGAAGTAAATAGAACGATTTGATCTCAGTATGTTTAATTTGATTTACTTTACCCTTATGTTGAAAGCATGTATGTTTGTGTGTTTGAATCCTGGAGCTTCCGCATGTGAAATTATTTATTTGGCGCACTCTGAATTGAGGGTCTAGACCACCTAGCTACGTGAGATTTTGTTTGTCACCCGCTCGCTGTTGCTTGGTACGTGTGCGGAGTTCCATTTCGTTACACGTGTCGGGCTACGGTGCGGGGGATGTGGTGCCCTTAGCTCCGGGGTGCTACAGCTTGACATTTGAGCATTAGGCATGGAAGCACTTGGAGGAGTAACAGTCTCGACCGCAGGAGCGGCAGTACCCTAGTTAGCCTGCACGGGAACTGTGGCAGCAGCTGGGCCCTTGGGATGGTTACGGCATAAGTGACCCCCTCGTTAGTTTCCTCCGCCATAGGCTCCTCGGCGGTTTCATGGGCCCTCATGAATTCATCTTGAAGAAGAGCCACCAACTCACCATATTCCGGCTCAGTCAGATTATCTTCAGGATTCTCATCACCTGCCGCTGGGGCATTCAGGTCTTCGTCATACTACAACCCTATGCGCCAATACCCCAGAGCCTCAGGTTTTGCCAAGCCCAACGAGACTAACTGAGTAACCGCCAGGTTAAAGGTCTTTTAAGCCTTGTCATAACAGTGCAAGTTGGTGGCAAACCCGAAGGCTTTAGAGGGGCAAAATTTAAGCAAAGCCTCATGATTTGCTTCCTCAATGCGCTCGGGAAGCACTCTGGCAAATTCCTCCTCGCATGCTTTTTTGGTGGCCTCAGTGTATTACTTCTTAGCGGCATTGAGCTGCTTATTCCGCTCATCCAAGTCCTTGGCCAGGCCCTCGTTGATCTCCTTGTACTTTGTCACCTCCGCAAGAGCCTTCTTGTGAGACGCCTCCCTCTTATCCAGCTCTTTCTTGAGCTTGTTGTGCTCAGTCTTGAGGGACTCAAGTTTGGCCCTGAGTACCTCATTCTCCTCTTGGAGTTGGGCAGGGTTGGCAGCACGGACCATTTTCTTGTACTTTGCTTTGCTCTCGAAAAATGCCAGCGAGCACTGCTGCAAGTTCTTGATCCTCGGGAGGGCTTCTTGTATATTGGTCAAAGCAAAACTTAGGCAAGTAAAGAAGCGGAAAGCGTGGAACTAAAGAACTTGTATACATTTGGGAAATAACAAGGCCCTTACTGCTATAAGAGCGTGATAGAGATCTTCCACCACTTGATTGGTGCTCTAGCCGAACAGTTTTCGGTGATCACCTATAAACTGCAGCCACAGGAACACCCCATACACCAAGTTCCTTGTAGAGGGGCAATCAACCAAGAGGGTAGGCCCAGAGGAAGGAAGTCCTTGGTAAGAAGTGTCGCCAACACGCTCAAAGTCCCATATATGCTCCCCCTCAGAAGAGGAGGTTTCACCATCCCCGGGCTCACCTACCATTACTTGTTTTCCTTTCCCCGTTACCGGCACGAAGTCTGGGAACCTCTTTCTTTTACTCGAGGTGGGAGACGCACCCTCGGGGAGCTCAGTGATGACCATCCCCGAGCGTTGCCCCTGTTCTCATTGGGGCCAAGTTGTAGGGACCGGTCCCCGCTTCCTCGTTAGAGGTTATCTCCATGATGAGAGACGATTCTTGTATCGGGGATAGCCCTTCCCCTCGCCCCCTTCTGGGGCACTCAAACTGCTTCCACCACGACAGCCCACACGGTCATATCCTCAGCTATCTCCAAGGCCATCCCCACGTCCTTCCGAGCGTCCGGGTCATGGCTGTTGTTGGCTCTGTTGTTGTTGCTGCTGCTGCGCTTGCTGTTGTTGTTGGTCTTAAGGACGTCTCCTATTGCCCAAAAGTGCCACCACATTGTGCATGCCTCCTCTTCCTGCCATCAATATACTTGGGACTGTCAGAAAGAAAAAAAAAAAAAGAAGAAAAGGAAACGAAGGTCAGCCTTCGCGGATCAAGATTTACAAGGGTCAAAGTTAGCATCCCTAATCTAAAAGTTAGCTTCCTAGAATCTAACCATCTCTTTCAAGTTTCGAGCAGGCGGGTTAGCAATCATGTCAAGGTCGTTCATGAGCCCACAGAGAAATAAAATCTCTTAATCATCTATCAATTCTTTGGCCTTGATCAGCCAACCCACGTTCTTCATAGAAAGGGTCCCATGATAAGGGGAATAGGGGCCCCAAACGGGACCTCACGAGGGGCTCCTCCCCATAGATAGCCCACTTTCGAGGGACACTAAAATCATCACCCTCGGGAGCCCTCACAAAAAAGAATTTCTCCTTCCACTCAGTTCCATACGACGTCGAAGGAGAATCTATCAATCTAAAATTAGATTTTGCTTGGATATAATGAAAGCCCGCCCTCCGGGATGAACGTGGCGAAAGAGCCACCTGGAAAAGGCTATTAAAATTATAAATCGAGGGCTCATTTCTTGTACACTTCATCAGGATCACAAAGGAATGGACGAGGGGCAGGCCATTTGAGACAATTTGAGAAAGACTCAGGTTCAAGCAGTTAAGGATACTTGCCACTGGAACAGAGATGAGAAATCTTAATCCTCCCGCCTGAACGGCATCCCTGTACACCTCCATTTCCCCAGGGGGTAGGTTATTAGCCCTTTCGTGCGCTGTTGGAATCCGATACGTAAATCATTCATCCCAATATAGTGGACCCTCATTGTGACCAAATCCCCCAGAGTTATGGTGCTTTAAATCTCATCAGGTGACTTATCAGTAGCTTGCATACCAGAACTTTCCCCCTCTGTAGTTTTCTTGGATTTCTTGGTTCTTTTTCTACACTTAGCGGGGGTTTTCTCCGAGGGTCCAGCCGTTTCCTCTTGAATGGGGCCCGGAATTGCTACAGTTTCCCTACTCCGTTGAGGGTTAAAGGCACTCTCCGTCAGGGGCAGAGTTACCCCTTGTCGTTCTGCTTCCAGGACCAGGTCCATTTACTAAAAAATGTGATCAACGCCACCAGGGTTACTTTCTCCCATGGCCATCACAGGGTGTCCAACTCCTCGTCTCTAACCTCACAAAACATTTCTTCCACTGTTTCGTTGTGTAGAGTGGGATTGTGGGAAGAGAAACTAAAACAGGTCATCTCGTAAATCTCCCTCACAGTCTCTTCTATAATTCTCTTGGACATTATAGATTGAAAAGTGTAGGAGGAGTAGCAATGAAGGAGTAGAAGAAGGGAATACCTACGGATCTAGGGTTGGCAAATCAGAAAGTTAAGAAGAATAAGAAATTACCTAAAGGCTCTGAAAAACTGGGAAATTGCTTGGAGTTCTTTGGATGAAGCTAGAAGATATCTGGGAATACTTGAAATACTTTGAAGGAAGGATTGTGTAAAGAAAGAATGAATGTGCATGTCCTTATTTATAGGTGAGAGAGTTGGTGGGATTTGGGTAATTAATTCAAAAGTTGCAATCATTCCCGCCTAGGTAACTACCCACTTTTGTGAATCGTCGCACACTTCCCAAGATTCACGAGCCGTTTCCTGATAAAGCGCACCCACTCTCTTGAACAAAATTAAATGCATGACGTTTCAAGCGGTTAAGGTGAAAGGACCGCATTAAATGCGTCCTCAGAGCAAAGTTCCCGGGCGCGGAGCTTCCCCGCCAATGATGGACCCTCGAGATTTAAAAGCTGAAATTCTACAGCCCACATTAATATGGACTACAGAATTGGGGGGCAAAATGATGAGGCTAAAATACGCTCGAGCCACGTAAGTGCCACGTGGCCAAATCTCCGCCTCACAACGTGGCTCTTCAATATGCTCTAAACCATCCCTCACGCTGAGACAGTCCCCTCGAGGAAATGACCGTCCCTAACTTCCTAAGGGACCCTAGTCCTCCCGAGCGAGGGAACTAGACTCCAAATACGAGCGTCACTCCAACCTCGGGACTGTTCCCAAATTGGTGCTTGAAATGATCCCTTGACCGCACAAGAGTAAGGCTACTCTCCATCATCACGCTTTTGGGCCCAAGCATCCCCTCGGACCAAGCAAGCCCAAAAAGCCCTTATCCAAACCCGAGCACTGCTAGCCCTCGGTAACAACCTCAAAAGGCTCTCTAACACATAGGACATGCATGCGCACCTGCCACTGTTGCCGCCACCAACCTTTTCATAGACTTTTGCAGGAGGTCTGATGCGAACCCAACAAATAAAGTTTAGGCCTAGGCCCGACATAATCAGCTACAAATCTTAAAAAGAAAAGCCCAATATAACAATATAATAGCCTAGACCAAAAAATACACAAATAAAGCTTAAATGTCTTAATAATTAGCAATGAAAATATTGAAAGCCTTTTCACTCAAATTTTGAAAGCCCAATTTATTAGTTTGGATCAGCAAGCTTTCAACTGGGTCTTGAATCTTCTTAGCAACTCTTATAATTGGCCCACTTGGATTTTGATTTTCAGTGGCTGACTCCTTCTTCTCCCTTGTGCAAATGACCTTCTTGTTGATTAGTTTCATCGGGATCAAGGCTTCCATGATTCTTATCATTCTCCCTTTCTTGAAAAAAGATTCGTCCTCGAATCTGGATCAAAATAGTCATCTCACAAAACAAACAGCCCCTTTTCTTTCTCAAAGTAGATCTAAAACCCAAAATGAAATATACAAATGTTGCTCTTCTTTTGGGTTTTTTCTTTTCTTTTCTTTTTTTTTTTTTTGTCTTTCTTATTCTTTTTTTGTCCTTTTTTGCTCTTTTTTTGTGCCTTTTTTTTCTTTTTTTTTTTTTTTTTTTCCCCTCTGCTTTGCTTTTTTTTTTATGGTTTTTCTATTTTTCTTTTTTCCTTTTTTTTTCTTTTTTTTTGCAGCAACAAATAAACAAGAACTCAAGTACCAAAAAAAAAAAATCAGATCTAGCACAGTATAATATTAGATCAAAATTTAGAAAATAAAGATAAGTGATAGATGTAACCTAGTTTTGAAACCAATGCTCTAGAAACCAAATGATGCGAACCTCAACGAACCCGTCGTGAGACCCGTCGTCAATAGCTTGGAAATAAACTCCCGGATCGTCCAAATAAGGCTGAAATAAGTAATATTGACCCCGTTGCTATAAGAGCAAGAAACCAATACTATCAAAGGGAAAATTGACCCCATTGCTATACGAGTAAGAAACCAATATTATCAAGCGAATATTGACCTCATGCTATGCGAGCAAGAAACAAATACAAATCAAAGGGAATATTGACCCTATGGCTATAAAAAACCAGAAACCAATATTATCAAAGTCGAAATTTCAAGTGATTGCACTTGAGTTTTCATCATGTTCTAAGAAGAACAAGTTCGAGAAAATTCTCTCAATTAAAAATCTACATTTTTTAGTTATTATTACAAAGTATCATGCACTCCTAAATATAAGAGAGAATGTATGGAATACTAAGGGACACTAAAATCCCGCCACTCTCTAAAGAACCCTAAAAAACTTGGGTAAAACATGCCCAAAATCAGCTACAAACCTTAAAAAGAAAAGCCCAACATAATAATATAATAACCTAGGCCCAAAAATAGATAAATAAAGCTTAAATGTATTAATAATCAGCAATGCAAATATTGAAAGCCTTTTCACTCGAATTTTGAAAGCCTTCTTTATTACTTTAAGCTTTCAACTTATTCTTGAATATTCTTAGCCCGAGCTCTTGTAATTGGCCCACTTCGATTTTGATTTTAAGTTGGTTCCTTCTTCTCCCTTGTGTAAATGACCTTCTTGTTGATTAGTTTCATCGGGATCAAGGCTTCCATGATTCTTACCAAGGCCTCTTTCAAAGACTCCTAATTGCACCACGTGTCTAGGGCAACATCAATGCAGGACCACATGACGGCAATTACTAAAAGAGACTTGACCCTCAACTATAAATACCCAGAAATCATCATACTCTGTAAGCAAGCTTCCATACTTAAGCTATGTTTATCTTCATCTTCTTCATCATCTGATAATGACTTAAGCGTCGGAGACCCAAACTGGGAATCACCCCTAGTTCCCCCAGCTTGGCCTTCTGACCCCTTTTGTGTTTGTTCCTAGCAGGTAGAATCCCCTCATCTCCGGCAATCTTTATCTGAGCTTACCATCACTATTTCCCCACATAAATAAATCGTAAAGTGTTGGAGTTTGACATTTTGGATTAGACCCAATCAGATATTTTATCTTTTATTAATAATTCTCTAAATTAAAACGTAACTACTTTAATTTTTGTAACAATATTCTTTTTCTTTTTCTTTGTTTTCTTTATTTTTCCTTTTAATACTTTAATTTTAATTTTATTTAAACACTTTGTTTTAAATTTGAGTACATTCTAATTTTAAATTTGAATACTTAGCATTTATGAATAATACTCCAATTATAAATGTAGGTATTTTGATTTTTATGAATAATACCCTATTTTGAAATATAACTACTTTAATTTTTACGAACAATACTATAATTTTAAATTTAGATACTTTATCGTTTCTGAATAATACTCCAAAATGTACATCAATAATTAATTTTTACCCCAAATCCACCTACACAAAAAAAAATGTTAATTTTCATATATGAAATATTAACATACAAAATAAAAGTATGAAGTTGTGAATATGAGGTATTATGTTAAGAAAGTAGTTTTTATGTTTTTTTTTTTTTTTTTTTTTTTTGAATGGTAATTGAGTAACTTTTACACAAATGGGGTTAAAAGAAAAATTAAAGTTTAAAAATGAAGCATTCGTATTAAAAAATCGGGAAATGCCCCAAAACTACCTAGGGGGAGGGATCAAATTTCCCTTTGCTCCCCGTTTCTAAAACTCTCCGTACTAACTCCCCAATCCACTTTATCAATTTCTCTTTACTACCTAATGTGTGTAATTTTACTAACTTACCCCTATGACTACCAATTTTCTCTTTCATTCTCATTATTCATTAATGTTTTGAAATAAAAAAAAATAAAAAAAAAAAGAAGAAAGCGGGAGCAAACGGCGAGAGAGAATTGTAAGACAACAACCGACCACATTACAGCGATCTTGGGTTACAGAGGTGGTGGGTGAATTTCCCCTGGTGAGAGGTCTCCGGCGTTGAGGGAATTTCCCCGCTGTTGAGGTTGGTTTCCACCGCTGTAGGGTTTCCGCTGCGGAGTTTTACGGGTCGAAGTGTTTACGCCGCCGAGGTCCGCCGAAGCACCAGAACAAATTTACCTGGAAACCTAATACCGGCGTAAAGATCAACCCCACCGTACGTATCTTCTACTCTTTTCACACTCTAAATTATCTCTTTTTACACTCGAATTCGTCTTGTGTATTTGAAAATTTTCTGTATCTATATATATGTGTGTATGCGCCTATGGTGATGAATTGATAATGTATGTGCCAAATGTTCATGTTATGTTGACAAGATAATCGGGAGGTATAATTCGTTCCTGTGCTCCATTACGAAATATGAAGCCTTAAATATGTTATTTTCCATTTTTTGTACGCAAAACTGGTAGGGTTTTGCTTGAATTTAAATGTCCTGCTTCGGTTAGGTGTTGATTGAGCCAAAATGCCCAAATTTGTGTAGTAGGTTTTCCTTTTCCCTCTTCTTCCTTGCATCTTCAGTTGGACGCCATTTTTTGTTGCAGGTTGAAGCTTGGGAGGCGAGGGTTTTCTCCATGGGGTCATGTTCCATCAACCGCAGGTCTGAAAATGCTCGCTTCATCGATTTGAGGTATGGCAAAACAACTTACTGCAAATGCCCATCAAAGTGTGAGATTAAAGTTGTTGAATCTCAAGAGAAAGCTTCAAAGGGTCACTTGTATTACTGTTGCCTAACAAGAACCCACAGTGCAAATTCTTTCATTGGTGCACGCCGGTTAAAGCTACTCTTGGCTCCCAAGGTTGCCTAGTTGAAATTAATACAGGAAATGAGGCAAGTAGCCATTCAACTGTGAAAGAAAAAACTGAATGTGGAGAGGTTGCTGAAGTGGTTTCAAGGGTGTCAACTATCAGTGGTTCATCAAGGAATGAAGTGAATCGCAATTTCATACATATTTCTTGGGTGTTTTCTGCTGTGTTCTTCACAATGATGGTGATGTTTTGGTTGAAGTTGTAACGGTTATAAGTTTTTAGTGTTAGGAGGTGTTAGTGTAATATTAGGGAGTTTGCGTAAGGCGTTTAGTGTAAGCTCCTTTTGTTAATTTAATGAATGATTCAGTTATGTCTGTACCAAGTGCAATGAATGATGCATTGATATATGGATGTATGAAATTTTGGTGTTTGTTGGAATGATACTTGAATTAATACGTGATACCTGATTTTGGCATTTGGGTACGTCATATGGACAATTAAGTACGTGATTCTAGCATCTGTGTACAACATTTCTCCTACGTACCCTAGTTGTATAATTCACTCACATTGGGTACATCGTGATAAAAGTTGTAATTCACTCTCCTACGTACTTTAGATGACTTTATACAACATATGGACGATTAAGTACGTGATTCTAGTATTTTTATAGAATATTTCACCAAATTTGTACATCGATGAATTAAGTTGTAATTCACTCTCCTACGTACTTTTGATGAATTTATACAACATATGGACAATTAAGTACGTGATTCTAGTATTTTTATACAACATTTCACCAAATTTGTACATCGTGATAAAAGTTGTAATTCACTCTCCTACGTACTTTCGATGAATTTATACAACATATGGACGATTAAGTACGTGATTTTAGTATTCTTATACAACATTTCACCAAATTTGTACATCGATGAATTTCTATTAGAGTTTAATAGAGTTTATATTAATAGAGTTTCTATGAATTTCTATTAGAATTTAATAGCGCTTAATAGAATTCCTATTAGAGTTTAATAGAGTTTATATCAAAATAGAGCTTATACAACATATGGGCATACCAAATGATGAAAAGTACTAATTCAATAGAGTTTAATAGAGTTAATATTAAAATGTGTTGAATGATATATACTATATGATATAGTATGTTGGTTACATATGTTATCTTAATGTGTTGAATGAAATAATAGAGTTTAATAGAGTCTGTACAAGAGTATGTTATCTTAATGTGTTGAATGATATAATAGACTCTATTAAACTCTATTATTTCATTCAACACATTAACATAATATACACTTGTACAGACTCTATTAAACTCTATTATTTCATTCAACACATTAAGATAACATATGTAACCAACATACTATATCATATAGTATATATTGTATAAAAATACTAGAATCACGTACTTAATCGTCCATATGTTGTATAAATTCATCGAAAGTACGTAGGAGAGTGAATTACAACTTTTATCACGATGTACAAATTTGGTGAAATGTTGTATAAAAATACTAGAATCACGTACTTAATCGTCCATATGTTGTATAAATTCATCGAAAGTACGTAGTAGATTGAATTACAACTTTTATCACGATGTACAAATTTGGTGAAATGTTGTATAAGAATACTAGAATCACGTACTTAATCGTCCATATGTTGTATAAATTTATCGAAAGTACGTGGGAGAGTGAATTACAACTTTTATCACGATGTACAAATTTGGTGAAATATTGTATAAAAATACTAGAATCACGTACTTAATCGTTCATATGTTGTATAAATTCATCGAAAGTACGTAGGAGAGTGAATACACAAATTTTATGATGATACGCAAATTTGGTGAACTGTTGTATACAAATACGAAAATCACGTACTTAATTGTCCATATGTTGTATAAATTCATAAAGAGTAAGGATTCACTTTCATGTACCCCAGGTGAGTGAATTATACAACTTTTATGACGATGTACAAATTTGGTGAAATGTTGTATAAAAGTACTAGAATCACGTGGCTAATCGTCCATATGTTGTATAAATTCTTCAAAACTACGTAGAAGAATGAATTATACCACTTTTCTTACGTTGTACATCTTTGGATAAATGTTGTACACAGATGCTAGAATCGCGTATTTAATTGTCCATATGTCGTATAAATTTCTGATAAAGTACGAAGGAGAATGAATTATATCACTTTTCTCACGCTGTACATCTTTGGATAAATGTTATACGCAGATGCTAGAATCACGTACTTAATCGTCCATATGTGGTATAAATTTGTGAAGAACAAAGATTCACTTTTATGTACAACTTTTTTCAATTTGTACAATATTGGATAATGTTGTACACAGATGCTAGAATCACGTACTTAATTGTCCATATGACGTACCCGAATGGCAGAATCAGGTATCACGTGTTAAATCAAGTACCATTCCATTCCAACAAACACCAGGCAGTACAAATGAAAGAAAAGTTCTGATTGTACAACAAACACCAGGCAGCACAAATAAAGTCCAACAAACTAAACTACAAATGTTGTTCACAAAGTGTACAAGCTAACACAAATGCAGAAAATGAAAAATTAAGATTCAAAGGGTTGTTTGCAACCACCAAAGAAAATTGAAATCACCCCTAATTGAGAAAACATGCATTTTGTGATTATAACGAAGGCCAGCAAGGAGACGCACAGGTGTGCTACACTCACTAACTTCGTATGAGCTACCCATGACTAAAACCGAAACAAAGAATGGTGAAGGGCACGAAATTGTCTGAGCCTCGAGAGTTCGTTGGAGAAAGTCGTCGGGCCCGATTCCAGAGAGCTCGGTCATATCCGTCGCGCGAGAAAGTAGAGAACATCTTCAAATTTGCATCGGGGCCGATTCCAGGGATCTCAGTCGTTTCCAAAATGGGGAGTCGCCCACGAACGAACAAGGAAGATCTTCAAATTTTCACCGGAGAGCTAACCCTTTTTAGTGATGTTCTTTGTCTTCTTCAAACTTGCGGGCATATTCTTCGTCTTGTTCAGAAAACCTTTTTTTGTTCAGACAACCTTTTTGATCTGTTTGTTGGTGCTAGTTAAAATTAATAATAAATGGATATTATGACAGGCATTAATCGTTGAAATGGTGGAAATAAAGTGGTAAAAATATTAAATGGAGGGTATAACAATCATTTTAGGTCATTAGGGAGCAAATGAAACTTTGCATTTTCAATTGGGGAGTTAGTAGACACAATTTTTAGAATGGGGAGCAAACAAAGAATCCCACAACCATAGGGAGTTTTAAAAGATGGCCCTTAAAAAATTTAGCATTAAAAAATAAATCAAAATTTCTTCCGCAACTAAATAATTAATACTCATTGTCCATTTTTTTATTTATTCAATTTATTGTCCATTGAAAATGATGCAATGATGCTACCTTAATTCTTCAATTAATTTTTTGAAAGAAATCCTTACGCGTGTCTCGTGTGTACGATTAATTGGTCAGATTAATTTTATTTATAAAATTTATTCAAAGTTACACGTACATATAGGGAGAACCATATGTAGTTTGGTGGTCTGGGAGAGGCCTTGGATTTTGCTCTGTTTAGGACAAAAAAAATATGTAGTTGGAAAATTAATTATTTCCCTTCATCCTAACGGAGTAAAAAATCACACATATGTAAAATTTTAAGTTGTTAGCTAAGAAAAAAATCGTTCACTCACTGTGTAAGTGAAGGATACATAAAAATTCTATCTAAAAAAATAAAAAAAGTAATGATAGAACTAATATTATACCATGTGCACTATATGAGTTGGTCCAAGTAATTAATAAATTTATTTTTTAGGACGATGTCCCGTAGGAATAACTCCAAAATTACAAATTAATGAGGTCAAAAATATTTTAAGGTCAATATAAATATATATTTTTCATTATGGGATAAAAAAATATTTTTTTAAACAAAATCTAAAAAAAAAAAAAAGTAAAGATTATATACATATAAATGAGTAATTTTTTTTTTTTTTAAAGTACGGTCAATTGATCCTATTTCTCTCCATGTGGGGTCGCCATAGATGTCCCGAATTTGAATTTGTTTCAGTGTGCGTATTTTTAAAAAATTATACCATATGCAAAATTTTAGAATTAAAAATAAGTAAGTGAAAATATTAATTCACAAGCGACTTTTTTTTTTTTTTTAGCACACGCACACTCAACTAAAATTCGAGCTCAAAACTTTGCATGTGATAATAAATAGGGCAAATTATACCAAGGTCCCTGAGGTTTGGCATTAATTACAAATTAATCCCCCCATTTCTGGAAATTACGGATTAGTCCCTATAAGTACTGTTTCAATTGAGGTCCCTAGACGCCGTTAGGTTCCGTTAATTTTGACAGGACTACATTGTTGATGTGATTTAGTTAAGGGGTCGTTTTGTAAGAAAATTCGTAATTCAGGGATTTTTTTTAATATTTTTCGAAAATTCAAATGTCAAAATTAATGAAACCCTAATGGCGTCTAGGACCTCAATTGAAACAGTATTTATAGGAATTAATCTGTAATTTCCAAAAGTAGAGGAATTAATTTATAATTATATCAAATTTCAGGGGATCTTGATGTAATTTGCCATAATAAATATATTAACCTTTGGACCAACCCGATTGACTTCACACACGATTCTTTGCACCGTACAATGCTAAAATTGCATTTTTCCCATAAAATTAGCGTAGCCTGAAAATATTAATTTCTCGGGTATAAAAGTACAAATTCTACTTTTCTTCCGTTTTGGACACACATGAAACACGTTTGGCCGCCGCTAAATGACGGAGCATAATTGTTGGACCAAACATTTAATCTCTTTTAGGAGATGTCTATTCATGATTCATGAACGTTTCATCTGTCGTTTTGCGTTTGTCAGTGTCAGATAATTACAGCTGCATGCAATTTGATTTCGTCACATGACCAAACAGGTCGGCGTGGGAATCCCCATTATATAAGAACAGCTTTGGAGAGCAGAACGATAATTGCACACATAATTAAGGGGGGAAAAAAAGGGAAATGGCGGAAGGGCAAGAGTATGCAGAGAGCTTGCTGCAAAAGGATTATTACGTTGAAGGTTGCCCTGGATGTAAGGTTGATCGACAGAAAGATACACACAGAGGGCTTCCCATAAAGCAAGTTCTCACAGTATGGATTATTGTGCTTGCAACAGGTATGTTTAATGGAAACTGGAAACTAATTTCATCATTTCTTTTTGGTTTTTTTTGTTTGGTATTTTTTTTTTTTTTTTTTTTTTGTATGGTTGGTTTCTTTTGCCATTTTTGATAAAAATTTGAGGATGTGGGAATTGAATTATATTTGAGCTGGTTTCTCAGATTTCATCTTGAAGAACTCTGTTTTTTGTTATTGTTAAACATGAGATTCTAGGAGCTTGGACCAATCATGTGGCCTCGATTGGGGTGAACTATGGTGATTGTGATTAACTTGAATAAAACCTATGGGTAGCTTAGTGTTTCGGTGCGAGCTTAATTAGAGGTCTCGTTTTTTAGTTCGTGAGCATGAAACTAACAAAGAGATCGGTGGAACTGCAATGAACTAATAGACTGATTAAGAAACTTGAATAATAGGTTGTTGAAACTGTACTGAACTCTGAAACAAAACTTGGTTTGTTTTGTTGAAGTAATAGTTAACTTGGTTTGTTTTGTTGAAGTAATAGTTTCACGGGAATATTATAATTTTGTATTTTGGTGAATATGAACTTCTACATATGCTGAGAAGTGTATAAAGTTTGATTAAAAATGTAAATAAAGAATGTCTACACTTGACATCCTAATTTTATGGGGTACCAGGTGAACCTAAGCATGATTTCTTCATGTATTTGGATATATCACCTCTATTTGCGTTATCCTTTCTCTCTCTTTAGCTAATGAATCTCTGAAAAATCAGTGAATAAACTATAATAGCAAGGTGTATCTGCTTCCAGATTTTATATTATAGCCTTTTTCTGGTTTTTGCTCTTTTGTTTTACTTCTATTATGAATGAATATTTGCTATCTTTACTGACATTGATCTCAAACTCGTTTACAGCTTTGACAATATCGTCTCTCTTCCCATTCCTTTACTTCATGGTAAGTAAATATTTGAGTCGATTTCATTGAGATTTACTACATCTCCTTGGTTTTAGTATTGAGATATGCCAAAATTGAACTTAGATTAAAGATCTTGAAGATGGAAATTGTTTTCTCCACGCGCATGACCATTTTAGTAGTTATGTACTTATGTTGATTACCACAGTTGCGCAAATGATCTTTAAAGTCGCTAGTTGAATGCATATAGTTCTGTCATTTAAGTTCTTATGACCCGAGTAATCAAGTTACTGAGTAAGAAGATTAGAAATTGAAAAAGGAAATTGAGAAAATAACTTCGGACTCCTAGTCAGAAAATGTGTTGCATATCCTCCCCTAGCCCCTTACTGCACTAGATTCATATGAGGCCAATCTATCTATAGCTTTTTCTCCCCCAAAACAGTAATCAAATATAACTGCGTTTCATGCATAAAGATTTCAGTGTATTGTCTACTAGAGTAGGAAACACCTTTACAATTGAAGATCTAATCCAAGTCTCACTTACTAAAATACTATACATATATTCTGGCACTTTAGGGACATGATAATTAAACTATTTGCATCCATTTTGTTTATCAGCAGTGAATCTTATTAAATCCATGGGGTTCATTAACGATGTACTTCTTCTCTTGGCTTGATATGGTCCAATGCAACTATCCTTTACAGCACTACTCAGTCTTAACTTGGTCAATATTTCCGAACAATTGGCTTTTACTACAGATAAGGGATTTTCACATTGCAAAAACAGAGGAAGATATTGGTTATTATGCTGGTTTTATAGGTATTCTAAATTGCACATAGTTTTTTGTACTGTTCAAAATTTTCTTGTTTAAAGTTTGATATTTCTTAATAACTCTTAACTCATTGCAGGCTCTTCTTATATGTTCGGAAGAGCTTTGACATCTGTGTTTTGGGGAGTCATTTCTGATAAATATGGCCGAAAACCTGTAATAATTATGGGCTGTGCTTCAGTGTAAGTAATTAAAATTTTCTTATCTTAGTTTTTATATACATTCTTGTTGAACATCCTAGTAATTATACTGTTATCTATGTAGTGTTGTTTTCAATACTCTCTTTGGAGTCAGTGTGAACTTTTGGATGGCCATAATAACAAGATTTCTTCTTGGATGTTTGAATGGTTTACTTGGACCAATTAAGGTATTGTTTTTCATATTTGACCACGCTGCAGACATTAAATCAAGATTTAATGTTCAGTTCTGTTGTAGCAGTGACAAATTTTACCACGTACTTAGCTAGTTTATTTTTTTATTATTTTTATTCCATGACCAGGCATATGCTTGTGAGGTGGTTCGTGAGGAGTACCAGTCCTTAGGATTGTCAGCAGTAAGCAAATTTGAAACAATTTTTTTAATTGCTTTATATTCTACTTAGTTTCTATCAGACTCGAAAAATACCAAGTGATAATAAGGGGTATTGGACCTTGATAATGAGGAATAAATTTTTAGCAAAACTTTCTTATGAATAATTTTTGTTACTTTTGTGCATATTTTGTCAGGTCAGTACGGCGTGGGGTACAGGATTAATTATCGGACCTGCCTTAGGGGGATTTCTTGCTCAGGTGTATATATATATATACATTTTCTACTGATATTTTGTTTGCATGATTTTTCTGTGTGCAGACATCATTCCACTTATCAGAAAAATATATGAAAAATGTGTTTGCTTCTGATGAAGTATAAACTAATCCCGTTCTTTTGATTTATGATTTTCTTGTTGCTTTTCTAATGGGAAATGATTTATCTTAGCCTGCAGATAAATATCCTGAAATATTTGCATCAGATTCTGTCTTTGCAAGGTACATCTACTCTTTCTCCTACCACTCCTGCATATCATCTCCAAATTCTGGCACTGTGATATGTAATAAAAGTATGTATTTTGTAGATTCCCATACTTCTTGCCTTGTTTGATAATCTCAATCATTGGAGCTTTTGTGACTGTTGCCTGTTTCTGGATCCCGGTATGTTTCTTAATAGTAATACCTATTGTTACTTTGTTTTCTCTCTCTCATGTACTATTCACTAAATTGTTATTGACATGTATATTATATTAGAACTTGTCCTCACGTGAGAGTCATCCGTTTGTTTGTAAACCTAACCAAAAGCAAATGGTACATTTCTAAAGTATAGAACACCAAGGTTAAGTTGGTCGCGAGAACCTAGCAACAATTATGACCATTCCTTATTTGTTTGACAGTTTATTTGTTTTTGACTCCTTCGATCAATATTTAAATCCAAACTCCCCCAGAGGCTGCATTTTTAACCCAAATGTTTCGATAGTGCTGTGGATCGTGTTCTTACCTGAGTATCAAGAGGGGGTGAATTGATTCAATATTGTTAATCTCAAATTTTCTTCCATATTCAAGCCTCCTCAACAGGCAAATCTGAGTCAATCAAAGACTCAAAAATTCATGTAATTCACACGTAGACCAAGTCTTATAACACAGAGAATCAGAAGTTCACTTGGTTGAGCAAATTCATAAGATTACATGCGGTCTCAAAAATAATGAGAAAACAATGCAAGAGACAAAGTTATTTATAGTGGTTTGGCCCTAATGATTGTGAAAAACATGAACCAAGAGGATTAATCCACTACCTAAGTTTTTCATACTTAGGATTTGAAAGGGGCGCTTTATTATAATGAGAGTTACATGATACAACACTGATGGAGTACAATACAGACCAAACTCCAGGATCCCAAACTTCTTGCTAACACTACCCACAGCCACCAGAGAAACACACAATATCTCTATATGGTGTACACACAAAATAGTAGCAAATAAAGCTCGTAAAAGAATCAAAAAAAAAATTTTGTAAGTAAACCTCTTTATAAAGGGGCTCCAAAGTAGCCGTTACTCAGCAGACTGATTTGAACCAGGTTATGTTCCCAAGGAGTAAAGCTAGCCGTTGTTACCACCATGTCCTCTTGTTCCTTAGAAAGTAATCACTTTTACCTGCAAGAAAAAGATTAGTTATAGCATAATAATATTTTTAAGAGGGATTAACATTACCAATTTGCCACAATTACGTTCCTCGAATCTGTCTGAATTATTGTATCATTATTCATTCTATGTTTTGTGAATGCAGGAAACTTTGCACACACATGAAGCAGTTAGGAGGAGTTCGTTTCATGGTTCCTATGATCATTTGGACCTTACAGTTCCAGTTTTGGAAGAAAGCGAGGAGATTGAGGAAGGACAAGGCCAAAAGAACAAGAGATCCTCTAAAGAAAGCCTCTTTAAGAACTGGCCCCTTATGTCTTCCATCATTGTCTACTGTGTTTTCTCACTTCATGATATGGCTTACACAGAGGTAAGTTATCAAAGCCTAGTACTTACCATTGAACCAAAAGAATGGGCGCACTCTGTGCGTGTGCATAAGTTTTATATTTATTAAATTTTTTATATGAATATATCTTTCAATTTTAGTGTATCTATTTTGATTTATAAAAAGCGAAAATTGATTTGGAAATAAAATGTATCATATAATCAAATGTAAACAAAAGTAATGCAACCATTGGATAGAGTAGGGAGTAGAGAGGAAAGGTAGAAATTGATAAAAAAATTTAGGGATAATTACGAAGTCCCCCTGAGGTTTGGCGAAAATATACATTCCAATTTCCCTGAGGTTTACATTCTCTCTCACAAATTACCCCAACCGTTAATAACGGTGTTAACTTTTTCTGACGTCAGCAATATTATTTTTAAAAATTCCAATCATACCTTTGGGGGTATATTGTAATAATATTGAAAGTGTAATGATATATTTGTAATTTAGGTATTTTTCAATTTGTATTTTATCTATAGTATAAATCGGAATAAATATTTCATGCATATTTATACCAATAAAGTATGATAAAAACAAATTCCACTTTATGTTTATGCCTTAGTTTTATGCATATTTTGCATAAGTTTATTATGGGCAAATTTTTGAACAGAACCAAATGTTCCTATTTTTTATCCAAAACCCCCCAATTCAAATGTTATACATTTAACATCCCCATTACACAATACATTTTTTCTAAACCCCCTAATCACTTAAAATGTCAATTTTATCCACATTGTTTTACTTTTTCCACACCAATTTGACTTTCTCCACACCCGTCTTCTTCATCATCATCTTCAACCTTGAAGATGGTGGACCATCGCCGCCACCACCACCGGGCCGCCGCCCACCACCGCCGGAGGTAGTCCAAAAATTCCCAAAAAATTCACTGGGCACGTACTCCTCGTCCTCGTTCCATATCTTCGGTTAGTTTTTCAAAATTCGAATTCATTTGTCTCAAATTTCAAACCTAAAATTTTAAATCTAAAAAAAGAAATGTCAATAACTCCCAAACCGATTAACGAAAATCGATTCCGTAAATTGCAATGAACTCTCCGTGTCGAGATCTTCAAGATCCATACAAAAATCGCCGTGTTGAAAAAACCCATATTTTCAGGGGAGCTCCGGCGCCTTCTCCGGCCATTTTCGTGAGACGGGGCTGCCACGAATGAAATCTCGTAATCGACCCGAGTTGAAACACGTAGGCGCCGTCTCCGAAAAGTGGTCGGAGACGGCGCTGGAGGTACTGCCCAAAAACCTGCGTTTTTCAAGAAGAGAAAAAAAAAAAAAAAGGAAAAACTGGGAAAGAAGAAATAAGGGGGGCATTGGGGTAATTGATAGTACTGCCCAAAAACCTGCGTTTGTAATTATCCCAAAATTTTAAAACTAACTTGAAGGTTAATTTAGTCAATCCGAAAACCAAAAGTACTTATTGTAAGGCCCTTGGTGTATACATATCATAGATGGCTTAGAAGTTTTTATATTGCTTCATGTTTTGACAAAGTTTCAAGAAATCTGATTTGACCTGAATGTAGAATGTAGTTCAGTGATCTTTGTGAGATATTTTCTCTGATAAACTTACTTTTTTCTCGACTATTTGTGTGAAATACTTTCTGCACCATCAATTTATTTCGTGGATTGGATTTTACTTGGCTGTCTATGCTTTCTTTGCTATTTCTGCTAGCTATATATTGCTCTGCCTCAGGCAGAGGACACGTGTACCTTTTCCGTGCGTGATTGTGCTTTAACTTTATATAAGTTCAAGCAATGTTCCATATCCATACAACATTTTTATCTGATAACATAATTCATCGCACGAGTTAACATTTTTTACTTCAACAGATATTTTCTTTGTGGGCTGAAAGCCCAAGAAGACTTGGAGGTTTAAGTTATACAACTCAGGATGTTGGAACAGTTCTTGCAGTCACAGGTATATTATATTGTCTTCACACTTATATCCTCTCTCTATCTTTGTTCTTTTATGGAGAAAATTGCATTTTTGGTCCCATAGGAAATAGGTCAATTTTATTTTGGTCCCATAATTTTTAAATCGTCCCGTACTTTTAGTTTTTCGACAAATGTAGTCCCAAAGTGAAAAAATTTCAATATTAGTCCCAACAAATTTAGAAATATTTATTTATAATATTTTTCCTTAATTAAAAAATACATATCAAATATTAGGAATAATTTAAAAGAATACTAACCACATGATATACATTTTATTTTTATAATAAATTATTACATTTTAAAGTATAAGTATTACTTTAAAATTATAAAATAAAAAAATAAAGACATTATACATAATAACATAATTGTTAAAATAATCTTCAATATTGCATTTAGTTAAAAATATATAAAATAAAAAATTGAAAAATAATTAATATTTATAATATAATTAAAAAATTAAAAAGTAATTAATAGACATATATATTTAATGAGAATTAAAAAATAATATAAAAATTTGAAAACACTATAATAATATAACGTACAATTATAATAATTATTTAATTTTTTAATTAATATTATGTTTTTGGATAAAATATATATAAATTTTTAGTTATTTTCAATTTTAAATAAACTTTACGTTAATCATTTTAAATAAATGTAATGTTATATATATAAGAAATATTTAAATATTATAAATATTAATTATTTTTCAATTTTTTATTGTACATATTTTTAACTAAATGCAATATTGAAGACTATTTTATTAATTATATTATTATGTATAATATTTTTATTATTTTATTTTATAATTTTAAAGTAATACTTATAATTTAAAATGTAATATAAAAATAAAATGCATATGATGTGGTTGGTATTCTTTTAAATTATTCCTAATATTTGATATGTAGTTTTTAATTAAGAAAAAATATTATAAATATATATTTCTAAATTTTTTGGGACTAATATTGAAATTTTTTTACTTTGGGACTACATTTGTCGAAAAACTAAAAGTGCGGGACGATTTAAAAAGTACGGGACCAAAAAAAAATTGACTTATTTCCTATGGGACTAAAAATGCAATTTTCTCTTCTTTTATGTGAAAGCGAAGGACCCTTAAAAAGGTGACAGGAAAATAAGTCCATCCATCAATGATTCCTTACAAAATGGCTTTTCAACATCTCAGGTGTTGGCCTCTTAATTTTTCAGTCGTCATTATACCCAATTTTCGAGAAAATGGTTGGTCCCATCAGGCTTACTCGATTTTTAGCGGTAAGAGGATGAAACTTGAGATTATTAATATTGATATGATTTATACATTCTTTTTACTCCAAAGGTTTCTTTTCGAATGCAGATCCTTTCAATTCCTCTGTTAACGAGTTATCACTATATAGCCACTCTATCTGGGATCACACTATCCGTAGTGTTAAACATCGCGTCTGTATTGAAGAATGTTTTCTCTGTAAGTGACATTTTTCTAATCATGGTTTGTTTTAATTCAACTGTGAAATGTTTTGTCTGAGTAGATGGAGTTGCACGCAGGGCTGGTGGGGCGGCCCCAACACACACACACACACACAATTCCTCTAAGACAACTTTACAAAATTATTTCGGTATCTCTATAACGATATGTTTCATTTTGCACCAGATCTCTATCGTAACGGGACTGTTCATATTACAGAACCGGGCTGTGGTAATTATACTATCATTGATCTCTTCAAAGCAGTCTAGTTTTACATTTCCATGCTGCTACATAATTAATTAAATGACAACAGGACCAAGACCAAAGAGGAGCTGCAAATGGCATAGCCATGACCTTAATGTCACTATTCAAAGCTGTTGGTCCAGCAGGAGGAGGAGCACTGTGAGTTTAATTATTTTTTCCCTTTTTTGCTCATAATCTTCTTTCAGATTTCAATTTATTAGTGTGAAAATCAGAACTAGATTTCTTAAAACTATTAGATCAATGTAACAAGTCTGTAGTTTCCTCTCTTGCTAAGTATAGTCCTTGTTCAAATCAACTCGTGCAGATTTTCTTGGGCACAAAAGCGACTTGATGCGAGTTTCCTTCCAGGTATGGTGCTGCCCTTATTTGCATGCTATTTATTCATTGGCGTTACTTTAAGGTCTCACTTTATATATTAGTACAGATAAAAAGAAAATGCAACAATTAGATATTTACACAAGGGGGTTGATTTCAAAAAACCCCTTTAAAAAACCTGTTATTTTAAAAATTGGATAATTATGAGCAGTCCCCTAAGATATGACAAAATTACGAATTCGTTCCTGAGATTTGAGAAATTACGAATTCCTCCTTGGTCTGTTATTTCTTCCGTTAAAATTTAACATAATGTGTGATTTTACCCTTCATATGTTGAAACTAAAGGGGGTATATATAAGAAAAATTCAAAGATAATGAGGTTAATGCAAGTATTAAAATTTTTGGGGGGTTTGACGTAAGTACTTGAGTTTTGAAACTATCTAATTTTTTTTTTTTTAAAGAATACTTCTTAATGATATTTTAATATTTTTATAATGAACTAATTTTATAATTAGAGTTTATGAATGTTAATATTTATTTTTTTTATAATTGGCATGCATGTTTATATTGGGATGTTATTCTTTGTATGTAAGGTAAATGCATTAGGTATTACCAACACTTGAAATATTTGTTTAATAAATTTGATGGATATTTATGTGAACTAGTGAAATGAACGTGTGTTGCACGTTTATCATTTAATTTTCTTTAAACAAGTTTAGCTATTATGTTTATTGAATAAATTAAAATATTAAAAATATCTAATTTGATTTGAATAAATATAATAATATTTTTGATGAAATATTTTGATCTTAAAAAACTACGCATATAAAATATTTATTTGAAATCTCTATTTCAAATTATATACAATAAGTAGGAATTCAAAGTAGAGAAATATTCAAATAAATAAAAAATAAAAATATTTAAAACTATATTATTATATTAAAAAAAAAAATTTAAGTGTATAATAATTTGTATAAATAATTCTAACTTTTAAGTATAAGTAATTGTTTATAACTTTCAAATATATTTAATAAATAAAAAGACATATATAAAAAAAGGTTAATCCTGATCGCCCCCCTGTCCTTTGGGGGGTTTTGCACTTACCCCCCTATGCTTTGATTTTTAGCATTTATCCCTCTAACCTTTGAAAAATATTACACTTAACCCCGTTAAAAAAATTTGACCGTCGATCTATCCTTCATCACGACTACCCAAGTTTCAAGACCACCGGCATCGTGTTCATCTCTCCAAGGAGAACAAAGCCCATGCATACCCCAGTCGACCCTATTAGCCGCCAAAAAGCTTCGTTCATCGTGCATCGCCTTTAGCCGATGATTTCAACTTCGTCGGTTGTCGGATTTTGATTTCGAGACCATTGTTGTGTTCCTTGCGTCGAGAGCTTCAATTTGATATATAATATCAACATATTTGGGATCAGCTTTGTATATATTTGCTTTGTTAAAGTTTGTTACAAGGGGTTAAGTGTGATATTTTTCAAAGGTTAGGAGGGTAAATGCTAAAAATCAAAGCATATGGGGGAAAATGCAAAACCCCCCAAAAGGACAGGGGGTTGACCGGGATTAGCCCTATAAAAAATATAGACAAAAACCTAAAAGATCATATAAAATGCTATATTAATTATACATACTTATTCTTTCTATTGTTTGATTTTCTTTAATATAATTTGTGATTTATTTTTAATTTTCTTTATAAAATTTTGGAGAATCTTTTTGTTGTCATTCAAAATGTAAAAGTTATATTCACTTTCAAAACTATGACTTTTGCACCTTATCTTTCTCTATAATTTTAATATCGGTTCCATCATTTAAAATGGAAATATTGTTAATATTTTTCTTAAATTTCATAATCTTGATAAATTGTAGTTTTGGTATATCATTATCACTCTTGGGTTCCTTCCTAATCACACTTTTCTCTCATTTTATCTCCTATTCTTTCTTATGCCTTTAATGAATCCTCTTCCCTTATATATAGATAGCAGACTCCTCTTAGTCACAATTACTCGTTCTCTTCTTAACCTAAATTTGTTCTTATCTTCAAGTTTAGTTATGAGATATTTCATAAAATCTCATATGTGCCAACCTCTCTTGCTTTTACTGTAACCGGTTCGCCCCACGCCGCTTTCTCAGTTTGCCACCTGATAGAGAACTGACCAGCCTACTCCTCAGGCGAGTTGATCTTAGGTTTGGTTCCATTATAGGCCTAATGAGTATGTCCCCAACAATCACTAATTTTAGTATAATTACCTTAAACTAAATATCCATCTCTCAAAACTGTGGGTTTAGCATATTATCATTTTCAATATTACCTCCTTTCCTAAAAATCTTCATCTTCTTCTCTATAATTGTAGTTTGATTTAATGAGTATTTCTATTTTTCTTTCTCCATCTTCTTTCTATTTTTCTATTTGATTTTACAATCGAAAAATGCTCATTATAGTTTCAGCTAAAGTTCTAGCTTATGCACCCCCAATTAGTTCCTTAAGTTGTTTATACTTTCCATGCCCAGAATTCTACTTACCTACTATTTTAAATTATTTGACACATAAGGTGCGAACAACACATGTAATTTGCTAAAATTTAATTTGAGACCCAACACCTTGCGAAACGCTTCAACCACACTTTGAATGCACTTTGCTCCATCCATGGTTGCTTTGGCTCCCAATATTAAGTTGTCCACAAAAAGCAAGTTTGAGATGTGAGGCCTTTTCAGACACACCGTAATTGGCTTCCAGGTCTAGCTGAAATGGTCTCCTCAATTATATGCGTAAGATGTTCGGTGTAGAGTACAAACAAATAAGGTGAGAGTGATTGCCTTATCTAATGCCACACATCCATACAGTCATTCATCGGTTCACCATTTTATAGAATTTCCATACATCCATACACACTCTACATTTTGTTCGTAATGATTTTGATGATTTTCTTCGAAAATTTGAAGAAAGTTAAAGTTTTTCTCAAAAAATTCTATCGAATTTTGTCGTACGCCTTTTCAAGATTCAATTTCCACACCATGCCCTTTTTCATCGTTGGAGTGATGTAGCATTCATAACACTTCTTTAGGCATCAAGATATTGTAGTGGGTGTCTCGGCCGGGAATGAAGCTATTCTGATTCGATCCCATAATTTATTTGATATACGGCTTAAACGGAGTATAATCATCTTGGTAATCATTTTTGAGCAATACATTAACATAATGGCCCGAAACTCGTTTATTTTTCTAGAGCATTAATTTTTTTAAATTAGACAAATAAACAATCGATAATCCTTCTTTGGAATTAATTCTCTTTCCATGCAATCATTGATGAAGTTCACTATCGAGTCTCCATCTATATCCTAATAGGTTTTAAAAAAGTAAGTTTGGAAATCATCTACTCCCAGCGCTTTGTAAAGGTGCATGCTTTTCACTATCTTCAAGATTTTCTCATTTGAGGTCATTCTTGCCAAGTTATTTTTCCGCTAACACCTTAGGGTTCGTTGGTGTAAGCTAATATCAAGACTCATCACCTCTTTAATGGTATCTCCATTGAATAGTTTGGTGTAGTACTCCCAAGTGTGTGGCTTCAGTTGATCATTATTGGTTGCCCCTTCATTGCCTATTTTGAGAGCATTCATCTGGTTCCTCATTCTTCTCGTTATGGTTGAGAGATGAAAGAATCGTGCATGTTTATCCCTTTAATTGGAGCCAATTAATTCTCGACTCTTAAAACGAAATAATATCTTCTTGTTGTAATAGTTTGTTATATCTTGCCATCAATTCTTTCTCCAAATCTTTTGAATATTTACCTTGCTTGGCTCATGCATAACGCTCTGAAAGTTCTCTGTATTCTTTTTTATTTTTTTGCTTTTCTAGCAAATTGAAAACTGTTTAAGGACCATTATTTTGGAGCAATGATCCCAAGTCAAAATGTCCTTCAAGTTTTGATTCGACCAATAAGTCGTGTATTGCTATTTTGGAAAATGTAAATCTAAATTGATAATTGTAGTATCAATCTCATTCAAATTAAATTCGAAAATTCTTTATATCGTTTCTTGAGCTGACACTCAATCTAAAATCTTGAAAATTTTAATCTAGTTTTCGAAATTTTGTTTACCATTGTACGCAATATTAATTCTCACTTTGTCATGTCCTTTATAAATATATTTGAAAAGATATTTTACTTTTGTCCTTAATTTTGGTATTCGTGGGTATATACATTAAAATTAAGTTTTTCTTCTTTTACTAAATATTCTTTATCTCTTTTTTATATCATCTTTGCCGTTTGATCTTGCATTCTATTTTCTTATTTGTATTTCTCTAATGAGTATTATTTCAAATTTATGTTAATTTTTTTTATAATTAATTTTATGTATGCAGTTGAAATAATTAAAAGAGTATATTTATATAAAAATTTAAGGAATGTTTAATCGAATGCTATAAAAATTATTTATAAAATTAGATTATATCTTATTTTTATATGCATACACATTGAGTCTCTTTAATATTATTAATTTAAAGTAACTTCGGTCTAACGACTTGACATTCTAAATTGTGGTGTATTAAGTTGTAAGAAACCAAAATTGTTATTTGTACTTTTATATATTTAATTTATATTTTATTATATAAACTAAAGGAAGATTATATGGTTAGTTAGATTTAGATAATTACAATTATATTATTATATTAGTATTAGTTAATTAAAAAATATTATATTATAATTAATTAATTTATTGAAAAATATTTTATGTAAATTATTCAATTATATTATTTTGTTAATTAAATAAGTTTATAGAATTATAATATGATATTAATTTAAGAAAGTTTTATGAATTTAGATAATTAAAACTATGGACTTATATAATTAGACTTACACTAGGATTGATTTATTGAAAATTATGTTATGTAACTTGTTTAATTTAAATAATATTTTATTTTACATAATTATAAAAATTTATTAAAATTTATAAAGTGAATCAATTTGTTGTTTTTTGATTCGTTTTTAGATATATCTTATTATAACATTTTAAATTATAGACCTTAAGATTAAAAAGTAGATTACTTGTATCATAAAATTTGAATGCAATTCCTTGGTATATTGATATTAAAAACAATCCTTGTTGAGCTATATATCTTATTTTAAGGTAAGTTGGAGAAATTTTAATTCTACCAAGAGTTTAAGTTGATATGTACTTTTTAAATATAGTTAAATTAATAATATATAACATGTATTTACATTATTATCCTTGACTAATAGTTATTGACGTAATTCTTGTGAGGATATTTTAGGCGATCCGTATTTTAGTAAGAAATCAAAAACCCAAACTCATGCTTTTATAAGATACTAGTGAAACGAACGTGCGTTGCACGTTTAACCTTTAGTTTATTTAAATAAGTTTGGTTATTATATTTATTAAATAAATTAACGTACTAAAACTATTCACATCATGTTTTTTTTTTTTTTCTCCCAATATGTGTTTAATCCGAATTTTCCAAAGTTCGTGGAGTATATTTCACTAATAAAAAAATTAAATTTTTCATGGGTGTTTTTCAATATCCTCCTCCATCCATTTCACCACCATGTTCGAATCAATCTCTACATTATTCTTTGAGAAGTGCCCTCTTCCAAGCTAATGTCAAATCCCTCATGTAAACCCAATAACTCTGCCACATTTATTGAATCTTTACGAAGATTCATAGTGTATCTTAGCACTCATCTTTCGATGTCATCTTAAATGACCTCCCTAACCGAATCCCTTATCAAATTTATTCTACGATTACTCAACGAATATTTTATTTTGCTTGTGTCTTTTGTCCTCACTAATTAGTATTGAGGCATCAGATAACTCTTTTATGTGGCGAAAAATGACGCTCTTAGACTTCACAATATCCTGATAGCTCCACCAGTTTCGTGCTTTGTCAAAATTTCAAAGCGTCAAAATTAAGACAATTCACTTTGAACATTCTGGTAATACGCCGCTTTGAATTTTGCTATTAAAGCTCTCTTTAAGTTCGTTCGACCCTCACAATCCACGAAAATCAGTCTATGCATTAACAATCTTTTCCCACACCCAGAGTGCCAACAAATGACTTCTCAACACGCGATCCAGATCTTCACATCCTGTGCAACATGTACATACATTACATCCCCCAAAATTCTAGTCATACTTCAGTACATTTAAGAGCAAGCTATTATGTTGGCAAAGCCACAAGAAAATTTTGAACTTCTAGGCCAAGGTGATTTTCAAGTCCATCTCCGATTTTCACATATGCCTCATCCTCCATAAATAGACTATAGACCGTTTTATAGGAAAATTTATTGTTAACCGACCCAATACAGAGTTTCTAATCTCTATTAATATCATGCAGCGCAATTGAGATGCTAAGAATCTTAGTCATCTCTTTCTTGGGTAGTACTATTTTCAGCTTATTAAGGTTCTAGTTTTTATCCGTGCCAATGAAATTACATACCATAATTAAGTTTTTTATCCTTCTCATTAATGTTATCTGCAATGATTTTGGTGAGTTTTCCTTATGATAATCATCTATCATTCCATAAAGACACCTATTTCATAAATGGTTCCACCATCTGAGTGCTTCTATCAATCCCCTTCCATGTTCGAGAAGCTATAAGTTGAGGCTCGTGTCCAATGACAAATAAGGTGCGAACAATACATGTGATTTGCTGAAGTTCAATTTGAGGCCCGATGTCTTGCAAAACACCTCAACCACACAACGGATGCACATCGCTCCATCCATAGTAGATTTGCAAATCAAGTGAGAGATGTGAGGGTCTTTCTGACATACCATAATTGACTTTCAATGTCTGATTGAAATAGCCTTCTCAATCATATATGAAATGCCCCAACCACACTTTAAATACATTTTGTTCCATCTACAGTAGTTTTAGCTCCTAATATTATATTGTTCATAAAAAGCAAGTGTGAGATGTGATCTCTGACATACCTTAATTAGCTTCTAGTGTCCAGTTAAAATATCCTCCTAAATCATAAATGTAAGTTGTTCCATGTAGAGTACAAATAAATAAGGCGAGAGTGATTACCTTAACTAATGCCACACATCCATAGATCCTCGGTCGGTTTACTATTCCACAAAATCTCCGGTTGTATCCCCTCCATTTTGCTCCACTGATATTGATGATTTTTGTATGGAATTTGAAGAAAGTTAGATGTTCTTTAGAACATTTCACTGAGCTTTGTTGTATCCTTTTCAAGATTAATTTTCAGCACTATCCCTTTTTTTCTCTTTTTTTCTTTTTAAAGATAACACTTTTTGAAGCATCAAGATGTTGTAATGGGTGTCTCGATCGAGAAAAACACTATTTTGGATTGGGCTCACAATTTCTTTGATATACGGATTAAACGGGGTATAATCATATTCGTGATCATTCTGAGCAATACGTTACACAACGTAATGGTCCGAATCTCGTTTAAATTTTTGGAGAATTAACTTTCAAAACCAGCTAAATAAACGTCGGATAAGTCTTCTTGGGAATTGATATCTCTCTATGCAATTATTGATGAATTTCACCACCGCGTCTCTTACTATATCCTAATAGGTTTAAAAAAAGTAGGCTCGAAATAATAGGTGATGTGGGGATTATAATGGATAGCTCTTTGTACAGGTGCTTTCCACCTTATCGTTGGTGCAAGCTAATACCAACACTCATCACCTTTTCGATAGTATATCCACTTAATAGTTTGGTGTAGTACTCCCAAATGTGTGCTTTAGTTGGTCATTATTGGTTATTCATTCATCTTCTCGTTACGGTTGAGTGAAGTCTCTTTCTTCTCGTTAAGGTTGAGAGATGAAAGAAACGTTTATATTTATCCCTAAATTGGAGTCAATTAATTCTCAAGTCTTCAAACTAAATAATCTCTTCTTCTTGTAATAGTTAGTTATATCCTGCCATCAATTATTTCTCCAAATCTTTCGAATATTTACATTAATTTCTCATACATAATGCTCTAGAAATTTTTTATAAATTTATTTTTTTTTTCGCTTTTTCGGACACATTGAAAATTGTTCAATGATCATTGTTCTAAAGCAATGACCCAAAGTCCTATATTTAACACTTTGTCATGTCCTTTATAAATATATTTGTAAATTTCACAATTGTCACTCTAAGAAAATCCCGATGTTAATGTGAGAATTATAACTTAATAAGAGATATGGATTATAAGGTACTACAAATTGTTTATAAAGTTGTTTATTATGATCTTGGACCATCAGTCCGATTCTTCTCCTTCCACAGATCGGATATCCATCTTTACCTTGCGTTCTATTTTCATAATATGAACATGAGTAACGATATTTACATTCTCCATCCATCATACAATAATTGTTTAAGTTATTTCATCTACATGATTTATGCACCATGTGTTTTATAACTCACTCATAAAGTTGGGGATTCTTTTCCTAATAAAAAAATTTTACACAAAAAATTGATCAAGTTGATTGTGTGCTATAATTTTATATTTTAACCCAAAAACTATCAAAATATGAGCATATATGACGACCATTTCTTTTGAAACTTGATTGTATGAATATGTCCAACAACATTTTCAGAAATCTCCTTACTGGATAAGTGATATTTTAAATTTTGTAACTTTTCTCAAAAAAATTATGACGTCTTTCAAATCATGATCGCGAAATGATACAATTAACAACTGATCATTGAGTGACATCATTAATGAATCAAAATATTATTTGTGTTTGTCCTTAATTTGGTATGTGCGTTAATATACATCAAAATCAACTATTCTTTCTTTTAACTAACTATTTTTTATCTCTTTTTAATTCTCTATTTGCTATTGATCTTGCATTCCATTTTTTTATTTATATTTCTCTAACGAACATTATTTAAGATTTATATTAATATTTTACTATTTATTTTATATATATAGTAGAAATAATTAAAAGGGTAAATTAATATAAAAAACTCAAGGAATGTTTAATTGAACACTATAAAAATAATTTATAAAATTAAATTATATCTTATTTTTACATGCACACATATTAAGTTTGCTTAGAATTCTTAATATAAAGTAACTTTGGTCTAACGATCTGCAATTCTAAATTGTGGTATATATTAAATATAAGAAATTAGAAACCCTATTTATACTATTTAATATATATAGACTATGTTAATTATCCTATCTAAATAACATTTACGCATTTAATTTATATTTTATTATATAAACTAATGAAATATTATATTGTTAATTATATTTAGATAATTATAATTATATTAATATTAGTTAATTGGAAATTATTTTATATAAATTATTCAATTATATTATTTTGATAATTAGATATGTTTATAAAATTATAATATATTATAATTAAAGAAAGTTTATGAACTTAGATAATTAGAATTATGGAGTTATATAATTAGAATTATATTAGGATTGATTTATTGAAACTTATCTTATTTAACTCATTCAATTTAGATCATATTTTATTTTAATTAATTATCAAATTTTATTAAAATTATAAACTGAATTAATTTAATATTTTCCAATTCGTTAAATATATCTTATTATAACATTTTAAATTAAAAAATAGACAACTTATATTATAAGCTTTGAATACAATTAACTAATATATTAATAGGGTTAATTACACATAGCTCCCACGGGAACTATAACTTGTGATCCTCTTAGTCAAACAATTACACATACACCCATTAAAGAGTTTGAAAATTACACAAAACACCAATGAATTAAGGTTCTTTTAAATATTTTATGACATCATCAAAATTTTAACTTGATTTCCCTATTTTGACCCTTCATTTAGTATATATTTGAATTAGTATTGAAAATTTAAATTTAACAAATCAAATCATTAATTAATATAAAATAATATGATTTTGTCATCTTAAATATTAAATTATATATTTAGAAAATCTAAATTTAATGGGTTAAATATAATATTAGAAAACGTAATATATATATATATATAAAGTGACAATATATAATTAATATATATATAATTGTAATATTTATATATGTTATATATCATACATATTACATATCAGTATGTATGAATATATATGTATATTGGCGTGTTATATATATACGTATGAATGAATATATGTATTGCCGTGCGGTGGTGGTGTAATTAATATATATATATACATAAATATTACTTTATTGTATATATCCATTATATATTATAACTCTATATAACATCATTTTCTAAATATTATATTTAACCCATTAAATTCATATTTATTATATATAATTTAATATTTGAAATGATAAATCATGTCATCTCATATTAATTGATGATTTAATTTATTAAATTTAGATTTTTAATACCAATCTAGATATAGTTAGGAATAATTATTAAAATAAAAATTGTTATACTAAATGAATGGGTAAAATAGGAAAATCAAGTAAAAGTTTGATGATGTCATAAAAAATTTAAAAGAACCCTAATTTATGGGTGTTTTGTGTAACTTTCAAACTCCTTAATGGGTGTATATGTAATTGTTTGACTAAGAGGGTCACAAGTTGTAATTTCTAATACTCTCATGGGGTCTATATGTAATTTACCCTATATTAATATTAAAACAGTTCTTGTTAAACTATATATATATTTTTTTAAGTTAAAAAAGTTTTAATTCTACCAAGAGTCCTATTATAAGTTAATAAGTACTTTTTAAATATAGTTAAATTAATAATTTATAATATGTAATTACATAGTTATCCCTAACTAATAGTTATTCGTATAATTATTATGAGGGTATTTTAGGCGATCCGTATTTTGTAAGAAACAACTCGCACTTTTATAATATAATACATACATAGATTTACTAATGTATTGATTCATATTGATGTGTTTGCTATAGTTTTATTTTCAGAGAAAAAAATTGTTATTCTCAAACAAATAATTTTAAATAAACTTATGGAAAATATATAAAATTAAAACATCAACATAAGGTATGAAATAAATATACATGAAATATCTATTTCGATCTATACTTAAAGATAAAATATACATATTATATTAAATTAAAAAATATAAATTTAACTAATATTATAAATATATCATCATATTTTCAATATCATTATAATTTACCCCCTAAGGGTAGGATCAAAATTTTTAAAAATAATTTTGCTGACTTCATCAAAATTTAATACCTTTATTAACAGTTGGGGCAATTTGTGAGAGAGAGTGTAAACTTTAGGGAGGTATTCGTAATTTCTCAAACCTCAAGGGGAATCTGTATTTTCGTTATATCCCAGAGACTGTTCATAATTATCCCTTTTTAAAAATACTCAGAACTTTAATGTTTGGTTTCTTCAATAAGGTTATTTTAGTTCACTAAAAATCAATATATATCTATTTAAATATCTAACCCTCTAAACATGCTTAATGTTGTTTAATGTAACAAAGTGATGTATGTGTATATTTTTTCTCCGATGCATGCAGGCGATCAAATGGTTTTCTTCATCTTGAACATAATCGAAGCGATCGGAGTGTTGATGACATTCAAACCATTTTTAGTTGAACGGCAGCGTAATCACTGAGTAAACTAAAGCTTCTAAACAATATCTTTCAATAACTGAAGATGCTTGAAGAAAATTTGCTGCTGCTAGCAGAGAAATTGCATAGTGATCACAATTGCCATTTCAGCTGTTTCTCATTGAAAATATTTATTCATAGTATTTAATAGGCTTTCCTGCGATTGTCGAAATTTTCTTCTCGTCTTGGGTTGGTGGTGGGTTGCCATTAGAGGTGCAAGCAAGTCTCAGAAATCAAGCTTCTGAATATTCCATTAATATGAGGGATTTGAACCCATGAAGGCATGTACAATGCATTGCATTTGAGCTAGCAAATTTTGCCCAGACAATGGCTCATATATATAAAGGTAGCATTGTGTCGAGTATATTTTAAGCTATAATTCGAAAGTCCAAACAAGTTCTGTGCCGGCATGTCAAGCAACCCATAATTCAACTCGACTATTTGTTAACGGTATAGAACGTCATATTGGGGAAAGATTTTTTTATTGTATTCAATTATGTGTATTTTGTATGTATATATCTAGAAAGCACGGACACGGAAAAAAAAGTGTCCGTGCAGTGTCCGACACGGACACGGCGGGGCAAATTTTCTAATTAAATAAAGTTTTTTATGCATTTTTTAATATTTTTAGAATTTTTTTGGGTGAAAACTAAAATAACAAACTTATTCTAGTTTTTAATTATACATATTTTTTTAAAATATTTTATTTTATCTAGATTATACTTATAAACTATTTTTATTTTTATATAAAATATTTTAATTTATATATAAAATATATTTATTTATATAAAATATAACCGTGTCGGAGTCGTGTCGTGTCCTAAAATTTTTAAAAAATCTGTGTCGCCGTGTCCGTGTCGTGTCGTGTCCGTGTCGCCGTGTCCGTGTCCGTGCAACATAGGTATATATATAAAGAGACTATATAACAAACCTTAAGCTAGAAATAAGGAACTAAATATTTGTACGTATTTACGTAACTACAACTCCTAATTTCTTGCTTTCACTATTCAACACTCCCCCTCAAGTTGTATTGTCGAATCTCCGATGTGCAACTTGCTCAAAACTTCCCCAAAGATCTTGTAGCACCCCGCACAGTGGGTCACCACATCCTCCGCACCGAAGCCCAATCCACATACGAGATGGGAAACCCGTACATGAACCAAGCAAAGGCGAACGGGAGACAGACAGACTCACACCTAAGCTAGGCGAGACGTAGACCCTGCAACTCAGACAAACCCCAAAATAAATGCGTATGCAGAAACAAAACATACATTCAAATATTAAAGCACAGGCAGCAGGTGACGGGTTCCACTAACATAGGTACCTAATTTCGAAAGTAAACATAAATCATAAAGCATACGGGTTCAAATCTGTAGCACCCGACACGCCAGGATGCCACATCCCCCGCACTATAGTTCAGTCTACATACGAAATGGAAAATCCGTACATAAACTAAACGTATAGCGAACTGGTGACAAATAAAAACCATCTAGTTACTCCGAAAACCATAGAATCTGTACAATGCAAATAAGCGGAAGCATAACCATTACCATTAAGCGGAGGCTATTTACAACAAAAGTACAATCTCCACATATAACAATACATGTACACTCTCCAGAATATAGTAACCAAGTCATAAGTACTCCATATGCATTAATAGTATGAAAGTGTGCTATGCTAGACACAAATTAGAGACTCGAACCGACTCTAATTCCCGCCTAACACGCACCTACAAAAGACTGAAAGGTGGAGGCGTCAGTCTATGGAAGACTGAGTGAGGGGCATAATAAATATAAACGCAAGTACATGCAAGTTATAACCTCGGGTGAAGTTTTGCAAAATATAATATAAGTTCAATAATAAAATAACCATCGCCCGAGATTACCACTATCAAGTTTAACAATTTAATCAATTTCAGACAATCAGTGGCCCGTCGAGTGAGGGCAATTCTCCAACCTTTACTCCGATTGTGTACAATAATTAAGTTATCAATTGGTTAAGTGATCACGCAAGTAATTATAGTGCAATCAATCAATAGCAGTTTCAATATCTCTTTTCCCTCCGGGTGATGGTGGGTTTGTAAGGCCCAACCATCCAGTCATGGTGAGCGTAGGGTACATGAATCACTATGTCCAGAACTCTTTCCTCCACTAATCTCCTAGTGGATTCAGGGGTCATCCTAAAATGGTAAGGATAGTGCAAGAGTTACCCGTCAGCCCTTGCTTTCCCAGTTGGCTCAATACACTACCCTCGGGCCCACAGTGCAGTACAATATACTCGCCAAAATACAATGGTTCAGTACAATAGGTTTGGTACATTTTCAATCATTTGAGGTTTTGTGAAAATTCCATATATAGATAGATACATTTTGGCCAAAAATCCACATAAGGGTTTTAAGGGTTCTATGTATGTTGAATTAAACCTCACCTATAGAGACAAAAAGAGAACCAGGATACAGCCTACAAAGCCTGCTCCTCGTCACCAGGAAGCTGGTCTGTGCAAGAAAGACAAGTGTACGTGAGACACGACTCATATGAACCACTTAGGACGAACGACGTAACCATGAATCAATATGTCGTGTATTAACAATTATGGAATGTCATGATCATATTCATGCATAAAATGAGCATATAATAGCACGTATCGATCATTTAGAGGCTTAGAAACGGAATTGGAAAAGTTAATTTTATGTAGAAAATCACAAACACCTTCTGGAGCATGGGAAGGGCCGTTCCGGGTTTTAATGTAAAATGGGAAGGGTCGTTCCCGGCTCCCTGAAATGATCCCGCGCGTCTGTAAGAAAATGGCCATTTTGGCACTTGGGAAGGGCCGTTCCGGCCGTAGGCTGAAACTGGGAAGGGCCGTTCCGGCCGTAGGCTGAAACTGGGAAGGGCCGTTCCCAGTCTCGCGCCAGATCATTCAAAAAGGGTGGGAACGGCCGTTCCGGGAAATGAACTGGGACGGTAAGGGTCGTTCCCATTATGCACCAGATGCAGAAACAGAGCAGAACAGGGGAAATGCTCGAACCAATATCAAAACTCAACAAACACCATCAATTCAACTCCCAAATGCCATAAATCAAGAAATAAACATACTTAGGCACTTATAGTTCAATAATATCCAATATAACCACTCATATCAAGCTTTGATCCTCAAGAACTTCATCATCAAACCCATACATGAACTCATCAACTAACTTCATAAACTTCAAGATATAATCATGAAATTCAAGTTCAAAGCATAGAATCAATCTTCCAACACCAAATACACAAGTTATCCCACTTAAATCCTAACCCTAACTTCAACAAAGAATTCAAGAAATCACACATATATCTCATCTATACCTTGAATGAAAGAGAGAAGAAAAGAGATGGAATTGTGATGATGATTGAGCTTCAAAGTATGAAATTTTGCCGGAAACTTGCTTGAAAATGATAAAATCCCTTCTTCTCCTACTTGGGGTTTTGATCGAGAGAAGCAAAGAAGCTAGTTTTTTGCTTGTATGTTGGAAAAAATGAGAATGAGAAGTACTACGTGAATGCAGAAATAAAAGAAGATGAAATGCTCCAAATTGCAATTAAGTCCCCCAAGATTATTAAGTAATGCCATTAAGTTCTAACTCATAAAAATGTGATCAAATAATTCCAATTCAAGTTCATACAATTAAGTCCTCTAATTTCAAGAGATGATCATCTAAGGACATGTAGGCAATTAGATCATATTCGGCAATTAAGTCATGTTTGGTAATTAATTCACGTATCAATCAAATACAATTCATAAAATTATCATAAGATATATAAATTAATAAATGAAAGAATTAAAATAATTCTTAACTCTCGAAAACTCACACGTGGCGTACTTACCTGAATATCCGGAAAACTGGGGCGTTACAATCCTCCCCCATTAAAAGAATCTGGTCCCCAGATTCACTGATCGAAAGGAAACAACTCTTGATGGAACCGTTTCATCTTGTCTTCGGTTTCCGATGTGGCTTCTTCCTTCTTGTCACTTCTCCAAAGAACCTTAACCATGGGGATTCTCTGGTCTCTTAGCTCCTGAAACTTTCTATCCAATATCTTAACCGGTTGCTGTACAAAAGTTAAGTTCGGTTCCAATTCCACTTCTTCAACGGGTAGGATCTCGGTTTCATCGGGGTAGAATTTTCTTAGTTGAGACACGTGAAATACATTATGAATCCCCATGAGGCTCGGTGGTAGGTCCAATCGATAGGCTACTTCACTAACTCTCTCAAGAATTTCAAAAGGACCTAAGTAACGAGGATTAATCTTTCCTCCTTTCCCAATCCGAGCAAATCCGTTACGTGGAGACGCCTTAAAAAAAACCCGGTCTCCAACTTCAAACTCGAGATCCCTTCGTCTACGGTCGGCGTAGCTCTTTTGTCTATCCTGAGCAGATTTCATCCGTTGTTGTATTTGTTGGACTTTTTCAATCATGTCCCTTACGGCCTTAGAAGGTTTCTCTAATTTCTCACCCTTCTTAACGCCTTCCTGTTTAGTCCATTTCCACTCCTCTAAATCGAAGAACAATGGAGATCAACATTTCTGACCATAAAGAAGTTCATATGGGGCCATACCGATCAATGCTTGATAACTGTATAAGCAAACTCAATCAAAGGAAGTTGCTCATACCAAGAAGTCTGAAAATCTGAAGCGCAAGCCCGAAGCAAGTCTTCCAAATATCTTATTAATCTCTCGGATTGGCCATCCGTTTGTGGGTGAAATGATGTACTAAACTTGAGCTTCGTACCCAAAATCCCTTGTAATTCTTGCCACAACTTTGAAGTAAATCTCGGATCTCTATCTGAAACGATGCTAACCGGAATCCCATGAAGTCGAACAATCTCCCTGTTATATAACTCGGATAGCTTGCGAATCTTATAGGACATCCGAACTGGTAGAAAATACGCAGACTTAGTTAAACGGTCTACGATCACCCAAATACCATCGTATCCGCCTTTCACTTTCGGTAACCCGGATACAAAATCCATCGTCACCTGTTCCCACTTCCATTTTAGAATATGTAACAGTCGTAATCAGGGCCGAGTCGGGAGAGGTAAGTAAAAGGTTGACCTAGAAACGTTTATAATCTCGATCCCTATTTATTCTCTTAATATTTCATTTTATGTGACTTATGTGCTCTTATGTGTGATAGTTTTAATTAAAAGTTTGTAAATTTAATTCCTTCCTTTATTAAGCATGTACCTCGAAACTATTCTCATAGAATCTTAGAAATCCAATATTATCTCCATCTAGCACCTAAAAATCCCTTCATATGCTTCGAAACCTATTCCTACAATTTTAGGTTGAAAATTACAAAAATACCCCTAAAGCCCTAGAATTTTCCTACATTCTCCGAAATACTTTTCCTACCCATTATTATGACCAAAAGAATCCTCACATTATTTCGAGGATCTTAATATTTTCCGTAAACCGTGATTCTTATCCTAGCTCGAGTAGTGTCAAACTGTCTAAAAACCCTAGTCACTATTCACATTGTAAAACAACTTTTTATCTATACACTTTTTGATATCCAATATTATAGTCAAAACGATCCTTGAATTATTTTATGAATTTTCATACATTTACCAAAACTTGATTCCAACCGTAGCATATTTTATAAATATTTTCCTTTTTTAAAAATTATCATTTTATTTTAAATAATTAACTTTCATTCAATATTCAAAATTATACTTAAAATGTTTCTTGAATTTTTCTCTAAACTATGATAATTTTTCCAACCTTTAAACTTCATCCTAGCTTCGTTTATGTAATTTTACCTTGATTTTCATTATCTTTAACGTTCATGACGTGTAAACGAAAAATCTAAATATTCCACATTTATAATCATAACGAAGCTTATTTTTCACTCGTTCTTACATTAATTTACTATTTCAAGTTTTCGTCTCTCGACTCTCGAATAAATTTTATACCATTTTATATTTATTTTTATTCAACTTGACATCATCCATGACAACACCTTCTAAAAATAGACTTTCTAAAATAGAAGGTTTTGAACAAATGAATATAATCTCTCCACATTTCCTATATAGCTACCAAGCATTTGTTTAAATTATGAGACATCCACATCTCCCCTAAACTCTTAGAAATTTCACAAAAGCCCCTTATTCCTACCTATAAATACCCCTCACAAGCATCATTTCTAACTCACAAATCAACACACAAAAATCACTCCCTCTCTCCCCCTAGCTCACGGCACAACCCCCTCTCTCTCTACAAGGTGTGTTTTCTTTTATTATTTCATGCTTTATATTATGTTTTTAGTATAATAATAATAGTAGCATGCTTCGATTTAATTAAATTATGCTTTAGGAATTTTATTCTATGAAATATGTGCATAATTGTTAGTTTTCTATACAATGTTTGTACATTATGAAATTTTATTTAATTAAATGCATTAAGTATGATATGATATATTGTAAGTATGTATTTAAATAATTATGATCTTGTTTGATTAAATTCATGCCTAGAATAATTTATTTAGAATTATTTTTCATAAAGAATTTATATATTTTGCTATATTATGCTTCAAATTCTATGTTATAAATATGAATATGATCAAGTGTGTTACATACCTTCTTTGAATAACAGACTTATGAACATGTTCTTAATGTTCTTGGACATGTGTGTGTGTGTGTGTGTGTGGCGTGGGACTAGTGTGTGTGGCGTGGGACTAGTGCGTATGTGTGTGAATTTGATTTTATGTTATAAAGTGTTTAATTCATAAGAAATTGAATAGTAAATTGTGTAATTTTGACTTTTGGTCAACCTAAATTCAATTAATTTCGAAATTTATTTAAAAATAATTATAAAATAGGTTTTGGAATTTTTAAAGAAAGTTTTTCCCCGAATTTTCTAAAAATCGGTAAAATTATGTAATATTTTCAAAAGATAATTTACATTGTCAAATTAAACCATAAATTTTATTTCAAATCTCACAAATAGAATCATAATATAGTTAATAAATATTTGATTAGCCAAAGATCACATAAACCCTAATTTATTAATTAAATTACCTTAAACAAGTGAATTTAGGGTTTACAGGGAAATCTTTAACATATTACATAATATGTACCTTATATAATTATTCCATTATGATAGTGTGTGTGTTTAATTAATTAGAATACTAAGAACCTAGTTCTAAGTCAGTAGTAGTTATTATTTTCATGTGACAGTAGGATCGAAGAGTGGAATCCTCACAATTCCACCTAAATCTCAATACTAGGTGAGGGTTTAAATCCTTTCAACTGAAATCATGACAAAATATTTTAATTTATTTCTTTGAATTTCCTTTCGAATTATTATTCCTTTTATGGGAAAATAATTCTTATAAAATTATAAAGTATCCAAAAGCATATATTTACTCGAAAGTACCTAGTACTTTCTTACCAGTAAATATTCTCGTCTTGCAAGTAAAATTATTGTTTTCCTATGGGCTCGGTGGTCTTGGTAGAAGTAGTAGTCTGGGAGGCACGGGCCGAGGTCTACTATTATACCAGCCGCCAACTAGATCTTGATGATGGTTTAACTGGAGATTGGTTATTCCACATCAAGTGACCGGAAAAGGTACGTCCGTCCTACAATATTGTTCATCGTCACTAGGGTTTGCTCCCCTACGTGACACTAAGGGGTGAAGGCTGGTATTATCATATTGATTCCATTAAGTGTCGACACCTTGATCAGTGTCGTTACTATTTTCCAGGCTTTTAAAGAGTTAAGGTTGGAGAAGCCTAGCTTGCGGGCATCAAAATCATTTCTTCAAAACGGTTCATATTTTCCAAAGTATAACTTATATTACCCCTACTCCTACTATTCAAACTAATATGAACCGAATATTATTGCCATATAGTAATTTGTGATTATTTAGTATATTTTCTAACCAAAACTTTCTTGGTTAAAAGATTTCAAAACCTTACTTATAAATATAAACCTCAAACCCCCGTCACTTAGTCATTTTGACTAACCCTCCTACTCTTTTAACTCATGATTTCAGGAATCCACAGATCGACGCCTTAGGGGTATATTGAAGTTTTAAGGTGTCACATCTTAGTTATTCAGAACTTACCAAGAATGCATGTACATCTTTTAAATAAGCACTCTCGTGTGAATTTAGACCTATCACTGTAATACTTTCTTGTTCGGCTTAATAATATATGCTTTGTTTGACTCAGGTTATTGTTTGCCTCTAATTATTCAAGTTAATTTTTTCGTTGCATTTAAATTTCATACTCTGGTATTGTATAGTCTTGTCCGTTCGCCGAATAAATTCTCGTGTGCTAGGTCTCACATCCACTCGGGAAGTACAATGGTGCGGTTGTAGTGTTTGGGGCACTACAAATTAGGGTGTATCAGAGCGTCAGGTTTAGTTAGAGAGAACTTAACTTAGGATGCTAAATAGAGAAATTTTTTACCTTAATCTTTTCACTTTAAGTAATCTTTTCAAAGTGTTTTTCTTATAGTAATAATGGCCGGCCGAGGTGAGATCCCACATCCTGATAGCATTGAGTGGCTTGATTAGTATGAACCCCCTAGGACTTTGGTCGTGACCCGTAGTAGGGGTGCCAGGTTCTATCCCTGGCAAAGGATTAGGCAGCTTAGTCAGGATCAGCACCAGGAGGCCTTTCCAGGGCATGCTTACCCAAACTGAGCAGTCTATCTATTAGAGGCAGGGAGAGATGCTTACTTTTATGAGTATCAGCGGACTGGTGAATACCGACTGGAAGCACAAAGGAACCGAGAGATGGCTAGACAGACTGTCGTAGATCGTGATCATGCCCAAGACCAGTTAGCAGCATCTGAGATAGCCATTTCCCAGATGGCTTCGCGCATAGCCGAGCTCGAGGAGGATGTAGTGAGCTTGACCTTAGATCGGGAGGCTTCCATTGTGATCCATGACCAGTACAAAGCTCAGATGAGGAGTTGCCTAGAGGATGCACTTCACCTGAATGACACGCAGGTCATGGAGGAGGTTCTAGATATGCAGCCCGCAGCAGCACATTCCGGAGACAGCGAGGCTTCAGCAGCCACAGCTCATTCTGAAGCAGACGAGGAGCTCGAGCCTGATGGAGATGAAGAGGGTTCTGAGAGACTTCAGGTTGTTCCCGAGGAGGAGGACAGTGTTGAGCCTAGTGAGGAGTTGAGCCCTGTTCGAGTCCTAGATCCTGCAGGTGTAGTAGATCTTGAGGCAGACAGTGCATATGAGGATTGAGGTAGACAGTGGGATACAGTACATAGATAGTCATCGGGGAGGTATATATCAGCTAGTGGAGACTTTCTCCCATTTTTGTAGACGTACATAGTAGAGCAGCGGATGGTAGCAGTATTAACTTACTAGCAGTTGACAGATACTTGTAGGCTATAACTCGAGGTAGATCGGGCCCACCCCCTCTTTTGCTTCTACTTTTGTAGCTCTTGAAGCTTACTAATCTTGATGCATATATATATGACACATTTTGATCATTTTACACTGTTATTTCATGTTATTTTATATTTCTTGCATCATGAGTCTTAGAGTTGCTTCAAGATACCAGTAGGACTGTGAGCATTCATGTTATTTCTTTATGCACTTTATGTTCGATGATTCATATTATTTGAAAATTTCAGTTCTGTGATAATCTCTGAAACACTTTTACCCCACATGCATTATATTTCCTTTGTAATTGTGATTTCAGTTTCAAAATGCCTCTACGAAGAACTCTACGAAACAACTCACCATCACCACAAGACCCACCAGGACATCCAGAACTTGTAGAAGCCTTAAGACATTTCGTTCGTACCTGTACCCCTGGGTATAATCCTGCTAATGAACGATCATTAGAAAGGTTTCTTCGAATGAATCCCCAAAATTCTTTAGCGAACCTAACGATTTGAAGGCCGAAAATTGGATAGCTAGCCTAGAGAAGATTTATGAAGCTATGGATATATTTCCCGAAGAACGAGAACGAGTGCAGTACGCAGCCTTCCTCTTAGAAGGACCCGCTTTAAGTTGGTGAAAGCATGTCAAGCAAACCTGGATGGAAAACCAGACTGATTATAATTGGATGGAATTTGGAAAGGAATTTCAGAATAAATACATTCCTCAAGTGACCCGGGATACTCGAGAAGCTGAGTTCATGAGCTTAACTCAGGGATATATGTCAGTAGCGGAATATGAAGCCAAATTTGTGAGACTAATTCAGTACGCTCCACACATTCTGAATGATGAATGACGAAAAACCAAGCAATTCATTGATGGAATCAAGCCAGACCTTCGATGGGCTTTAGCTTCCTTGGATATTGAATCTTATAACAAGGCAGTAGACAAAGCCCTGAAAACCGAAGCAGCCCATAAGAATATTCGTTTGGCAGCCAATCGCACTGGTCCCCCTCAGAATAAGCCTTCTCAAGGGATGAAGCGTCCCGCTGGACTGTCAAATCAGAAATTTGGAAAGAAACCTACGCCAGCTCAGCAAAAACCTCAGTCAGTCCCATCCAATCCTCAAGAAGAGATCACTTGTGAGTACTGTCACAAGCCAGGACACACTGAACAAGAGTGCCGAAAGAAAGATGGCATATGTTTATGGTGTGGAAACCCTGATCATCAGTATAATACATGCCCAAAGAGACTGGGACCCAAGGAAAAGGGAAAAGTTGTGGGAAAGCCAGGAAAACCATTGGTCAAAGGCAGAGCCTATGCCTTAGACGGAAACGTGGATCCAGACCCTTCAGATGTTGTTGAAGGTACTGTACATATTCTAAATACGCCAGTTAAAGTCTTATATAACCCTGCTGCCACACATTCATTCATTGCATTAAATTTGTGTGTGTGTTTAAATTTTCCACTTGAATGTTCATCATATAATTTCGAAGTAAGTTCCCCTTTGGGAGCTTGTTTCATAACGGATCGAGTATATAAACGCTACCCTATACAAATCGGTGACCATTACTATCCTATGGATCTCATCGAACTTCCGATGACAAGATACGGAATCATCCTAGGAATGGATTGGCTCTACAAATATCATGCTAAATTAGATTATTTCAAGAAAGAAATCATCTTAGGACAAGATGAAAGTTGGATACCTGAAGATAAAAGATCAGTAGCAGTGATTTCTATGATAGAAGCTAAGAAGTTGGTTCAGAAAGGAACTACAGGATTCATTGCCTATCTCCTAAATAGGCCAAAGGAACAACTCAAGGTTGAGGAGGTAGAAGTAGTAAATGAGTTTCTTGACGTATTTCCAGAATATTTAAACTCACTACCTCCAGATCGTGAGTTAGAATTTGTAATCGATACAATTCCCGGGGCAGAACCTTTCTCTAAAACCCCATATCGGATGGCCCCAGCCGAACTTCAAGAGTTGAGGAAACAACTGGATAAATTGATTGAATCAAAATATATCCATTCCAGTACATCACCTTGGGGAGCACCGGTGTTGTTTGTAAAGAAGAAAGATGGGTCATTACGGATGTGCATCGATTATCGAGAACTCAACCGAATGACCATAAAGAACAAATACCCTCTACCTCATATAGAGGAGTTATTTGATGTCCTTCAAGGATCTCGAGTCTATTCCAAGTTAGATTTAAGGCAAGGGTACTATCAATTAAAGATTAGGGAGGAGGATATCCCTAAAACAGCTTTCAATACCCGCTATGGACACTTTGAGTTCATAGTAATGCCTCTTGGATTGACTAACGCACCCGCTGCATTCATGGATATGATGCACCGAATATTTCAACCATATCTGGATAAATTTGTGGTCATTTTCATCGATGACATTTTGGTATTTTCAAAAACAGCCGAGGAACATGCTGAACATCTTCGTATAGTGTTAAGCACTTTGTAAGATCATAAGCTATACGCTAAGTTCAGTAAATGCGAGTTCTGGATAGAAAAAGTTGCATTCCTCGGACATGTAATCTCAGGATCAGGTGTTGAGGTAGATCCTTCGAAAATTGAAGCTATTACAAACTGGAAAATACCAAGAAATCCATCAGAAGTAAGAAGCTTCCGAGGACTTGCAGGTTATTATCGAAGGTTTGTAAAGGACTTTTCCAAGATAGCTGCACCTCTCACAAAATTAATGAAGAAGGAAAGAAAATTTGAACGGACCGAGCGGTGCGAACAAAGTTTCCAAGAATTAAAGTAACGGTTGACATCTGCACCAGTACTAACATTACCAGAAGGAAAAGAAGGTTATACGGTTTATACCGATACCTCTAAGGAAGGACTAGGTTGTGTATTGATGCAACATGGGAAAGTTATAGCCTATGCCTCAAGAAAACTCAAACCTCACGAGGAGAATTACCCTACTTATGACTTGGAATTAGCAGCAATTGTGTTTGCTCTTACCAAGTGGAGACACTATCTCTACGGGGTTACTTTTGAAGTTTTCACTGACCATAAAAGCCTATGGTACCTTTTTACTCAAAAGGAGTTGAATATGAGGCAAAGAAGATGGATGGAATTTCTGGAGGATTACGATTGTATAATCTAGTACCATCCAGGAAAGGCTAACATAGTGCCTGATGCTTTAAGTTATTGAAAATCAAGCTTGGTATCACTTCCAGGAAAGCCTTCAAGTAGCCTGCGAAAATCTGTAAAAGTAGTCTCAAGTGCTCGATTAGCAAATTTAGTGGCATTATCACCACTAAAGGAGAAAATAAAGGAAGCCCAAGTTCAAGATGGGTGGATTCAGAAATGTCTCAATTCCAAAGAAAGAGATATTGAGGAAAAATTCAGAGCAGATGATCAAGGGATCCTAAGATACAAGAATCGGGTCTGCGTGCCTTTTATAACTCGAAAAGAAATATTGGACGAGGCACACAAAACTCGTTATACGATACATGCTGGAGGGACTAAGATGTATCAAGACCTCAAAAGGCATTTCTGGTAGAACGGTATGAAAAGAGACATAGCCAACTATATCAAGAAATGCCTAACTTGTCGACGGTTTAATTAATTAATACACTTTATTAATTAATTACCTCACAGATCACACGACCATAGTCTAGCAACAGGTGTGTGACCCCTACCCGAAATGTGAATGTATATTCGAAAGAACCTTTCAGTCAATGACATCATGTGGGATACGATCCTTCTACCATCCTATCTCTCGATTAAGATCTAGGGCATGGAAATATGGAGAGTCCTACTAATCTTAATCTTAAAACAAAGTTCCCTTCATATTCCATTTGATCTCAATCCAAGAAAATCCCATTTTCTTGATGTCTTTATCTAACGACCTTGCGCAAGGATTTTAGGATGGAACATGAATGACTTTTGTAATAAGAGATCATCTTGCCTACAACAAGTGTAAGTCCTTTATTGATTCCTACAATTCTTATATACCACTTGTAACATCCCGCTCGCCCGCCCGTACAGGTACGTTGTTTCGAGAGTGTTATATGCGCATTTAAATTATTTTAATTATGCAAATATGTGTTATTTTAATGATTATGTGACCATTTGAATATTTAAACATTTTCAAGCTTTTGAACTTATTTTTAATTTGTTTGAGTTCCAACTTGTTTCGAATTTCATGAAAATTTGATATCCATGAATTATATGTGTTATGAATTCAGTTATGTGTTCGTTCTAATTTTTTCGGACTTGTTTGATATGGTAACGCACCATATTTTATTTGTTAGGGACTTGAGGGCCTAACTAGCTTTAGCGCACCTTTGGTTCCGGAAGCCGTAACGTGAGCTAGGGAATTTGGATTCAAATTCCGAAAGTGACGCCGGACTCGTAATGAAGAATGGGAGCTAAGGAATCCAACCTTGTATTTTTCTAAGCCCGTTTGAGCCTCCGAAATTTGCCCGATCCGTGTACCTCGCACAGGATTTCCACCCTTTACCGTTTTGCCCGTAATTTATTCGTTTTAACTCCCTTTGACCCAATCTACCCTTACACTTGACCATTTAAGCCCAGACCTCAGGAGAACCTAGAGAGAAAGAAGGAGAAAGAGAAGAGAAGAGGGATTTCCACCACTATTCACCCAAGTCCGATTTGGAGCTCGTTCGACCTTCATTCTTCATCAAATCGAAGAGGTAAGCACGTATTCTTGTTGTACATCTCCTCCTCTTTCATTTAAGTGCTCTTTTGCTTGCATTCATGGAGATTTATTCTTGATTTGGATGAGTATGTGAATAGTTGTGGGTTTGTGAAGATTTGATGATATCTTGCTCGTTTTTGCCCTAATTCTTGATCCGTGAAGTGCTATGTGACCCTTGATGCATCCTTGATCTATTCCTTACCTTGTGTTTTCTGTGTGTATTGAGTTGGAGGCTCCACCATTGTTGAATCTTGAGTTTTTGGAAGCTTTTGTGTATGATTGTGAATTTCTTGTCTTGCCGGTTGTTTGCTTGAGGAATGGCTCGATTTATTGCATCTCCTTGCTTTTATTGTTGCCTTGGTTCCTTATTTTCATGCATAATCCTTTCTGGACCTTCCCCTGCTCTCCCTTGCACCAAAACGCTGTTGTTGCTGCTTTGATTCGCGAAGGAGAAGGCCAACATGGCCATGTCCGATTTGTTTGAAAAATGGACATGGCCGTGTTGCATTCTCGACTTTGGCAGCTGATTTTAAATAAATAGGACACGGCCATGTCCCTTAAGCCTAGTAATGAACACGGCCGTGTCCAAGCTTCTTTTTTTGGACCAAATATTTTAATTAAATAGGACACGACTGTGTCATGTTAGAGCAGCGACGACGGCGGTTCGTCTTGTATTTTTGGTGCTTTTCGTTGCTTTCTCCCACCCTGATTATGATCCTAACTTGTTGTTAACATGTTATGTTATATGTTAGGATGTTTATTTTTGTTTTATGGCCTTGTTTCGATGTGTAAACATGACCGTAATTGCATATACGTTTTGATGCTACGTGTGAAACTTTCTTGCGCTTGTTGCATTCTTTGCTCATTCTAATCTTGTATATGCATGAGTTGTGATATGATCTGATATATATGATGTTTATTTGACATGTTATGCTTTGATTCCTGTCTCGTTCTTGTGATTTCACTCTTGAATACTTGCATGAACTTGAACGCTTGAACGTGCTAACTCTTGTTATTTCATTTGCATCACTTGCATACATATGCAGCCGCCGAGCGTCTAATTGGTTCATATTGAGTCTAAGTTACCCCCTTGTTGCTTGTTTTGTTCAGAGGTTCGCCCCGTGGGTGACGAGGTTGCCTCTTTTGTGTCCGTTTACCTCTTTTGTCTCCGTTGCTTCTCGAAGGTGAGGTTTTCTTTCCTTTTAGATAATAAGACCTACAACTCAACTTTTAATTTAAGTCCGCATGCGAAATATATATATATATATATAGATAAGTGTTTGATATGTATTTTATGGGAATTGGCCCATTTGCTATGAGATCCATTGAAAACACTTTTATATATAGATAAGATACGTTTTGTTTGTTCGTTTTAGAAAAGGGTTGGTGTGTGTTGTGATCTAGCAAGCTTTGGGACTTTGAAAGATATGTCCATGTGTGTATATGTGTGTTTTGGGCCCGGGAGAAGTGGTATGTGATCTCGGGTCGGCCATTGGGTCGCCGGGGCTCTCTCGTCAACACAACTCCAACAAAGGGAGACTTAGCTCATCCTCGGGAGGTCGAGGTGAAAGCGGGTTTCTCCTGATAACGGTAACCCCGTCATAGATCGGGTAGGATCCCCCCGACTCCAACTTTGTATGTGATATGTGTGGGGTTGAGAGGGGCCTCTCTCTTCCCCAAACGGTGTGTAGGTGGGATTGATTTATGCTTTGCTTTGTTTTAGCTTCGCCTTTGTTTATGGAGTAAGTGGGTTAGAACTCGTACTCGCCGAGTTATTATGCTTTTGCTTCTGTCTCCGTTATGGTTTGTGAAACGGGAGTGGACTCGAAATTTCTAAAACTTGGTTGATTTTGGCCTTCGGCCCTAAATCTTTCTTTATGTTTTTGCTTCTGTCTCCGTTATGGTTTGTCAAACGGGAGTGGACTCGAAATTTCTAAAACTTGGTTGATTTTGGCCTTCGGCCCTAAATCTTTCTTCTTATATATATAGTATCACAGGTTAAAACCTTTTAGAATGCAAAAACCACGCCCAGTTCATGAACCCTTTAGATTCAAATATGATATGCTCTTACTTATATGTACGTGTGCGTGTGTCAGCCCCCTCACCAGTCTCTAGGACTGACCCTCGTTGCTTCTTTTCTTTTTCTCCTTGGTCTTGAGCTTTGCGGGTACTCGGTTGGGAGTTTGGGCTAGGCGGCGGCCGTCTTTCGAGTCTTGGGTCGAGTTGTTCAAGTCTCATGCATTCTCTTTTAGTTTATTCTATATTTTAAGCTTTGGAACCTATGTATATGACTATGATTCGATATGGAAAACATGAGATTTGATTTAAGCATTCAAGTGGCATGTTATGTTTAATTGTTTAAATGATTTGACTAATATGTATAATTGTTTATATGGATCCTGTTGCTTCCGCACTCTTGATTAAATTTTGTTGTGCGCTCTGTATTAGGGTCTAGACCACTTAGCCTAGAGTTTTATTCTGTGCGGGGGATGTGGTGCCCTTCGCTCCGGGGTGCTACACAACTTGTTTAATCCGAACATAGGCCGTGGCTCTGGTGTCCATATGGCGACACCCTTTTGAGCCTATATCAAAGATTACAGAGTTAGCTCATATGAGGCAATGTGGAATCTGAATTCGAAGGATTAATTCCTCACGTCATTGACATGTGGAATCTGGAAGTTCTAGTAGCGTCCTTTCCCATTTAGGAATCTTCTCACGCAGGGCACTCTCAGTGAACTTGTTTTTACAACAAGCACCCTTGTGTATTATGTATGCATCAACTTATGCACTTTACACCCCATGAAACAGGATGATCCTTCTTAAGGACACAACTACAAAAGCAAGTCTCAACAGAGGCAAAGTCGTCACTCCCACTGTCTGTCGGCCTCGTTGACTTGGAGAAGTTTCTAATCCTCGCCTATGGAGTTAAGAACTTGCTTCATGTGTCATTCCCATAATGACAAAGTTCTTAACGTCCTCATCGGATTAGGGGAGTTCTAGATATGCACACGTAATGGAAACACTCAAAACACATATTGGTACATAAGAAGTGTTCGCTCATGATTACAATCATTCGTATATTATTCAAAGATTGTCTGTGATATAGGGAAAGTCCCAAAGCATACAAGATTTCTAGGGTGCTATTCCCAACAGAGACCACCTCTCAAACTCGGATATGTACTCAGAAACGAATCTCCCTCCTTGCTTGAGCTCGGTGAACTCCTTTAATCTATGGGTGCGGGAAGATGGAGGAATAAACTTGTTCTTGAATTGTCTAACAAATACCTCCCAAGTTACTTCCTCACCGGCGGCATCCAAGATAATCTGTGTACTCTCCCACCAAGAATAGGCCTCGCCCTGAATCAACGAAATAGTACACCGGGCCTTCTCTCGAGATTCACAAGGAATGAGCTCCCAAATCCTCTCAACTTCCTTTAGCCATTGTTCTGCCTATATGTCGTTGCCTTTGAAGAACTTTGGAAATTCCCTGAATATGGTGGAAATCTGTGCTCCCGGTTATGGTGGTGGCACCGGTGCTGTTGGAGGAAAATAGTCTCTCATCCTCTGATCAATTAGATGAACCACTGCATTTAGGAAATCCTATAGCTGAGCTTGAGGGGGGTGGCGGTGGAGGAGAACGATCACAGCGATGGTGCCTGTGACCCGGTGAATGCTCACGGCGAGGGCAACCTCGAGGCATTCTGCAATCAAGACATTGAATACGCATGTCGAGTTAATAGGTGTAGATGAGTGCAATTAAATCTCATGGTACAAATAAATCAAATAATTCAAGTACTTCTACTAGTTCAAATAATTCAAGTACTTCAAATAAGTTCAAATAATTTCAAGTAAAGGTGCAATACTCTCAAGTTGGAAAATAATCTCCTATGCCGTATGACCAAGACTCATAAGACACGACACTAGAGACCCGGTCTTGCAACCGGGCTCTGATATCACCTTAAGATGTAGCACCCGACATGCCAGGATGCCACATCCCACGCACTATAGTTCAGTCCACATACGAAATGGAAAATCCGTACATAAACTAAATGTATAGCGAACGGGCGACAAATAAAAACCATCCTAACTAGACGGGACTAACTCCGAAAACTATATAATCTGTACAATGCAAATCAACGGAAGCATAACCATTATACAATCTCCACATATAACAATACATGTACACTCTCCAGAATATAGTAACCAAGTCATAAGTACTCCATATGCATTAATAGTATGAAAGTGTGCTATGCTAGACATAAATTAAAGACTCGAACCGACTCTAATTCCCACCTAGCACGCACCTACAAAAGACTGAAAGGTGGAGGCGTTAGTCTATGGAAGACTGAGTGAGGGGCATAAAAAATATAAGCGCATGTACATGCAAGTTATAACCTCGGGTGAAGTTTTGTAAAATACAATATAAGTTCAATAATAAAATAACCGTCGCCCGAGATTACCACTATCAAGTTTAACAATTTAATCAATTTCAGTCAATTAGTGGCCCGACGAGTGAGGGTAATGCTCCTTTACTCCGACAGTGTACAATAATTAAGTTATCAATTGGTTAAGTGATCACGCAAGTAATTATAGTACAATCAATCAATAGCAGTTTCAATGTCCCTTTTCCCTCCAGGTGATGGGGGGTTTGCAAGGCCCAACCATCCAGTCATGCTGAGCGTAGGGTACATGAATCCCTATGCCTGGAACTCCTTCCTCCCCTAATCTCCTAGTGGATTCAGGGGTCATCCCAAAATGGCGAGGATAGTGCAAGAGTTACCCATGAGCCCTTGCTTTCCAAGTTGGCTCAATACACTACCCTTGGGCCCACATTGCAATACAATATACTCGCCAAAATACGGTGGTTCAATACAATAGGTTTGGTACATTTTCAATCATTTGAGGTTTTGTGAAAATTTCATATATATATATAGATACATTTTGGCCAAAAATCCACATAAGGGTTTTAAGGGTTCTGTGTATCTAGAATTAAACCTCACTTGTAGAGACAAAAAGAGAACAAGGATACAGCCTACGGAGCCCGCTCCTCGTCACCAGGAAACTGGTCTGTGCAAGAAAGACAAGTGTACGTGAGACACGACTTATATGAACCACTTAGGACGAATGGCGTAACCATGAATCAATATGTCGTGCATTAGCAATTATGGAATGTCATGATCATATTCATGCATAAAATGAGCATATAATAGCACGTATCAATCATTTAGAGGCTTATAAACGGAATTGGAAAAGTTAATTTTATGCAGAAAATCACAAACAACCTCTGGAGCATAGGAACGGTCGTTCCGGGTTTCAATGTAAAATGGAAAGGGCCGTTCGCGGCTCCCCAAAATGATCCCCCGCGTCTGTAAGAAAATGGCTATTTTGGCACTTGGGAACGGCCGTTCCGGCCGTAGGCTAAAACTGGGAAGGGCCATTCCCAGTCTCGCGCCTGATCATTCAAAAAGGGTGGGAAGGGCAGTTCCGGGAAATGAACTGGGACGGGAAGGGCCGTTCCCATTATGCTGCAGATGTAGAAACAAAGCAGAACAGGAGAAATGCTCGAACCAATATCAAAACTCAACAATCACCATCAATTCAACTCCCAAATGCCATAAATCAAGAAATAAACATACTTAGGCACTTATAGTTCAATAATATCCAATATAACCACTCATATCAAGCTTTGATTCTCAAGAACTTCATCATCAAACCCATACATGAACTCATCAACTAACTTCATAAACTTCAAGATATAATCATGAAATTCAAGTTCAAAGCATATAATCAATCTTCCAACACCAAATACACAAGTTATCCCACTTAAATCCTAGCCCTAACTTCAACAAAGAATTCAAGAAATCACACATATATCTCATCTATACCTTGAATGAAAGAGAGAAGAAAAGAGATGGAATTGTGATGATGATTGAGCTTCAAAGTATGAAATTTTGCCGGAAACTGGCTTGAAATTGATAAAATCCCTTCTTCTCCTACTTGGGGTTTTGATCGAGAGAAGCAAAGAAGAAAGTGTATGTGTTTGTATATTGGAAAAAATGAGAATGAGAAGTACCACGTGAATGCAGCAATAAAAGAAGATGAAGTGCTCCAAATTGCAATTAAGTCCCCCAAGATTATTAAGTAATGCAATTAAGTTCTAACTCATAAAAATGTGATCAATTAATTCCAATTCAAGTTTATGCAATTAAGTCCTCTAATTTCAAGAGATGATCATCTAAGGACATGTAGGCAATTAGATCATATTTGACAATTATGTCACGTTCGGTAATTAATTCACGTATCAATCAAATATAATTCATAAAATTATCATGAGATATATAAATTAATAAATGAAAGAATTAAAATAATTCCTAACTCTCGAAAACTCACATGTGGCGTGCTTACCTGAACATCCGGAAAACTGGGGCGTTACAAAATCTGTCCTTAGAAAACTGCCCTGAAATATAACATATCAAAATAAATCATACGGTATACATACAAACGTTTAAACTTATACAAATTACAGAAGTGAGTATACAAGGACTCAAACTCGACAAAAGACTCGACAGACTCCGCCTAGCTCGAGCTCAATGCAAACCTGCACACTAAAAATAAAGTGGAGGGAGAGGGGTCAGTCACACGGACTGAGTGAGGGGCTACCCACACACGCTACATATATATAAGGAGCAAAGCACATTTAAGTCACACTGTTCGTGAACTCAGGGATAGTTTTTGCACACCAAACTTTGCCCGTGATACGTACATATAGGGGTTTCTTAACAAAAGAGAGCAAAACAAAGCTTAACAAATTCATACATATAGAAACATATCAAAACATACCTTATCAATCAAATCATTTCATAATATAGCTTATACTTTCAAAAGATCCATAATTTATCTTAATTCTGAGTCTATCCCCGTTTCACAAACTTTAATAGAGCATACATACATAACTCGGAGGGTATGAGTAATAAATCCCATCCTGGGCTCCTCATACGAATCATATCATATCAAATAAAACAAACATATCATACATACCTCCTTCTCCGGTGATGGAAGGGTTGCGCGACCCTAACTATCCATACAGACGAGGGGAGCGTGCACACTCAACCCTCAGGTTCCCATCCCCCTACCAAACCTCCTGGCGGGTTTCGGTTAGTCCTATCAAACTTGGAGACTATGTCTAGGCCGAGCCCGACGGCCCGATGCCGACAGGGATTCCTAACCCACAGACTCCGGGGCCCATCATACCAGAACAGATCATACCAGAGCATATCAAACATAACCCGCTACAGAACATAACTTACATGACATACCTTACCTTGGAATAACTATGCTTTACATACCTCTCCGTGTCAAATTCATAACATATCCAAAGCTTACAGCACTCAGCTCATAAGAGGCACACGGTTTGAAGCATAGTTTAATGTTGCAAAACACAACAAACCATACCGAATCAAAACAAGCATACATAGGCTCGTACATAGCGTGTCATACTTACAAAGGCTTATCAAAGTTATAAACTTACATATTTCGCACATATTTACTTATACTTAAGGTTATAGTTCGCATGCATAGAAAATGAGCACGTTTCATAGGGTTTAACTATAACCTAACCTCACCTTACACCAACGGAACCAAGAAAGAAACAATTAATCCACCTCGGAATTAACACGGCTAACGAAACACCACCCCGGGTGCACCTGAACAAACAGAAGATAAAAATACAGAACTTAAACATAAGGATGAACCATATAGACGCATGGCGTGTGCATAGGCATTTAAGAGATGTAAGTGCATAGGCAAAGTTCAAATTCAAAATCATTTCGTGCAAATAAATGCATTTCATAACTTAACATATGCTTAAAACACATTAAGGCATGATCATGTGAACAATTAATGCAAACAAAGGTAAACGAAAGGCATATGGTGGCATTTATTCATCTATGAACACATATCACAATACTGAAGCAGCATAAAATGCATATAAGAACAAAAACATACACATAAATATGATAAAATAAGCTAGGAACAAGTTTGGAGGTGTAGAGGTACGAGAAAAATGGAATAAAAACACAAAAAGGGGTTCTGAGTGAAATTAGGCCAAAGCTGACAGTTTTTCAAAACGGACTCTATAGGAAAATGGGCATAACTTGAGTTTGAGAAATAAAACTAGACACATAGATCTTTCCAACGGTATATGGCTCGAATCATGCTTCAAAGCGAGGCAAAAATGGCGTAGGTTTGAATTTGGACAAAAGCAGTTTTCCGGTGAAGTGGCGACACAAAAATCAAACGGCTATATATCATAATATAGAATGAATTTTGAGGTGATTCCAATTGGAGAATGTTCTAAACTCAAAAAGGTTTATTTTATCAAAAATTCAGGTCAATCGAAGGTCGTTTGCATAGGTAACGACCGTTAGAAAAATTGGCCCTGCGAAAGAGAAACGACCGTTATCAGCCCCTGAAGCCCCTGTACTGACTAACGGCCATTAGGCTAAGGGGTAACGGCCCATGGAGCTACAACAATGGTATAAAAACTTTAATTCGATGGGAAAAGGTCCCCAAACCTCCCAAAGTCTGATTCCAACCCAAAAACACCTCAAGAACACCTCAAAACATGATATAGTTCACATATAACATATTGGTAGCAATTTAAATCCATGAATCAAGCTAAAACAAGAGATGCCATGGAAGCTTAAACAAGGTACAACAATGGTCATTTGGGAAATAGGCAAGCAACGAACAAAATTCTAACAAATAATCGACAAGCACATCCACGGGAACAACATACTTCGATTCTACCTTGACTAAACCAGATATGAGCACATTAGGAGCAAATTTCATATTTTCACACTATTCATCTTCTTCAACAAGGTATGAATTCAAGAACATAAAACGAGATTTAATCAAGAAGAAACGATGCACTTGAAGGGAGGAATTCAAATCTTACCTCGGATCGTTGATTGGGCGAGCGAGGAAGTCGGAACTTGAGCTCAAAGGTCGGAAATAAATAGTGCAATTCTCTTATCTCTTCTCCTTCTTGAAACGTGATGAAGCAAAATGAGGAGGAAAAGAAGGCTGGTCTGGTTTTAAGGCCAAGAGAAACGGTTCGCTTTGGTTCATGCCGAGTTCGGTTCAAATGGTTAGAAATTAAATCGATAGAGGGTTCAAACGGTTGTAGAAAAAGGCGAGGCTAGTTCCATTGGACTCGAATTGTCGAAACAAATCCAATGGTGAAGTCGGAATTCAAATTCAAATCCCCGATCTCAAGGTAGTCATGAAGGCTTAAAACACCCTAATTCTGATTAGGTCCCTAATCTTCAGTTAAATGGACTTTCGAGTCCAAACACGTAATAAGCGAGTTCTAAGGTAATAAACAACATGAAATGAAATTCATATTAGGCATGCGACGCCATATATTTACAATTAAATCAATTAAATTACATAATAAACCCACTCGTGATGTCATACCTGGATTGCCGAGAAGACGGGTTGTCACAGATCCTACCATTAACTGCCTTTGTCAATACATCCGCTAATTGATCCTCTGACCTCACAAACAGTAACTTGATTATTCCTTCCTCGATCTTTTCCTTAATAAAGTGTCAGTCCATCTCTACATGTTTCGTACGATCATGATGCATAGGACTCTCGAATATACTTATCGCAGCCCGATTGTCACACATGAGATTACAAGCCCTGGTCATTGGAATGTCAATCTCTACAAGCAATTTCCTCGGCCAAAGAACTTCTGCCACTCCTTGACTAATCCCTCTGAATTCTGCCTCTACACTCGAAAGGGCAACCACCTTCTGCTTCTTACTCCGCCAGGTCACCATGTTTCCCCTACAAGAGCAAAGTAGCCAGAGGTAGACCTCCGACCCCCTGGACTTCCGGCCCAATCAGCATCTGTGTAGGCCTCAATGTTCAGGTGTCCATTTTTTTGGGATAGAACCCCTCGTCCTGGACACCTTTTCAGGTATCAACAAACCCTGATGGCTGCATCTAAGTGTACCTCCTGTGGCTGGTGCATGAACTGACTCAGCACCCCCATAGCTGTATCAGGTCGCGTATGGGATAAGTAGATCAAATTCCCTACCAAGTGCTGATACGGTGCCTTATCTGTCTCCCGTGCTCCCTCTACTATTCTTAACCCATGATGGTCGACACTCCAATAGTCCCGTCTCGGCCAGTAGGTCAAGGATAAACTTTTGCTGTGAGATGTATATGTCTTTCTTGGACCTCATCACTTCAATCCCGAGAAAGTACTTCAACCTCCCGAGGTCCTTCATCTCAAACTCCCTAATTAAGTTTTCCCTCAGCTGAGATATCTTGTCTGTGTCATCCCTTGTAATAATCATATCATCCACATAAATAATGAGACACGTTACGAACCCATCCTTCCTTTTGATGAAGAGTGTGTGATCTAAATTGCTCTGGTGATAACCTTACTTTTTGATAGTTGTTGAAAACCTCCCGAACCATGCCCTGAGTGACTGTTTCAGCCCGTATAGAGCCTTCTCTAATCTGCATACTTCGTTGTCCCTGAAATCCCCTGTAAGTCCCGGTGGAGGTTCCATATACACCTCCGCCTGAACGTCTCCGTGTGAGAAAGCATTCTTGACATCAAATTAGTGTAACTCCCAATCTCGATTAGCTGCTACCGAGAACAACACCCTAATAAGTCTGTGTATACCCTTTTAGCCACCAACCTTGCTTTATATCTCTCAATGCTCCCATCTGCTAGGCGCTTTACTGTATAGACCCATTGGCATCCTACCACCTTCTTCCCCTGAGGAAGTATGCCACCTTCTTCCCACATCAGAGGAAGAGGAGAACTAAGCCTTCCTTATAAGGGGGTGGATACCTTTTCCCTGTAGAGGCCTTTTCCTGGGTGGGCGCCTTTGGCTTAAATTCCACGGGGAAGAACAAAACCGTGAGGCTATGCCGACTTATGGATAGCAAAGCGAACAATATCAACAGGCGGGTTTTCGGTCTGTTACAAATGGTCTCAGAGTTGGGCCCGGGCCGGTGTGCCAGCGCGGACGCTGGGCTCCCACCGGGGGGGGGGGGGGGGGGGAAGGGAAAGGGGGGATGTAATGTCCCACATCGGAGGAAGAGGAGAACTAAGACTTCCTTATAAGAGGGTGGATACCTCTTCCCTGTAGAGGCCTTTTCATGGGTGGGCGTCTTTGGCTTAAATTCCACCGGGAAGAACAAAATCGTGAGGCTATGCCGACTTATGGATAGCAAAGCGGACAATATCTACAGGCCGGTTTTTGGGCTGTTACACCCCCATACATCAGAGTGAACTAAAGAAAACACAGAATTTGCCCAAGAGTTAGAAACAGGATAGGACTGTTTATGACTCTTAGCTAACCTACATGTCTCACAATGAAACTTATTGTCTTTGTGAATAAAGTAGGGAAAAAGCAATTGAAGATACCCTGTATAACATCCCGATTTTTTGGGCGTACAGTTAAGCACTTTCGAGAGTGTTTCGTATGTGTTTTATTTATTTATTTATGCTTTTACGTGTCTATTAAATTTTTTATATGCCTAATTGAGTATTTGAATAAATATTTCTTACACTTTGTTAAGAATTGTTCGTTTTGACCCTGTTTGATTCCCCGTTCGATCCGTCTAACCTCGTATGTGTTCCTAAGTATGTGATTACGCGATATGCAACAAATATGTTTATTATAAATTGTTCTTCATGCTCGTTTTATGTTTTTGAGTTCCTTTGATACGGTTTTGAACCGTTTTATTTGTTAAGGGACTCGAGGGCTTAACTCGTTTTAGCGCACCTCCTGTTCCGGAAGGCGTAACTTGGGCTTGCGAATTCGGATTCAAATTCTGAATGAAGTGATAGACTCATAACGATGAAAGGAAGCTTTGGAACCTGACTTTGTAATTTTCTATGCCTGTTTGAACCTCCAAATGTCGCCCGAAACACAACCCGTGTGACAGATTTGCCATGTTCACCCATTTTGATCATAACTGACCCGTTTCTTATCCGAATCGCCCCATATTTGAACCCATGTGACCCTAAATTAACCCTCTATCACCCCATTGGCCCCTAATTAGGACCCAGCCAAGAAAAGAAAGGAAAAGCAGTAGTTCAGCCGAGAGAGAGGAGAAGGGGGAAACACTATTCATTTTGTCAAGTTCTTGCTCCATACACATCCGATTCGCCTCAAATTCGAAAGGTAAGTTCGGAATATTGTTCTCCATCTTCTCCTCTTTGTTTTGAGTGCTCATTTTCTGAATTTGGTGGAGTTTAAAGCATGCTATGGTTCATTAGATGAATAGTAAGGGTTTGGTAGAATTTGATGAATTTGGCATGAAATCTTTGGATTCTTGTTAGTTTGATGCATCATTTATGATCTTATGACATACATTATTAATTATACGAACTCATTTCAGAAGTTAGGTGCATTTAATTGAGGTTTCCATTAATGCTTTTTGTATGAAAATGAAAGAGATGAATGTTTGATCCATTTTCTTCCATTCCTTTGCATGTTAATCCGATTTTTGAATGATATATGACCTAAAATTGATGCATATTAATTGTATGATCTTTCCCTTACATGCTAGATTGATTTAGGATGAGTTTTGTGTGAGTTTTTGCTGTTGTTCCCCTGTTTTGCTACTGTTGCGATGAGGGTCGCGGCCGAGACCGGGTTTAGTTCATTTCAGGTTGAGGCCGCGACCCATTTTTGGCATTGGTTCGACTTTGGGCTGTTGTGTTTGCTAGAGGAGATGGTGGTCGCACCCGCAACCACCCTTGTGCTGTTTTGGGGTCACGGCCCAACTTCGAGTTGTTGTTGTGTTGTCGTTTGTTTTCCGGTTTGTTCATGTTTTGCTTGTCTTTCCTAGCTCTTATATGTTTAATATATGTTACTAACTTGTCATATTATGTGTTACATGCTATGTTATGAATTTATGGCTTGATTTATGTGCTCATTTTTGAATTATGATATCATACGTACAACATGCTACCTTAACGTGCATATATGACTTTATGCTTCGTTTAAGTGCCTTGTATGATTTTTCTTTGCTCCTATATGAAATGAAATGTCTTCATAGTATGTTTTATGATATGTTATATGAAATTTGTGAATTTATTTTGGTAATTTTAATGCTTTTACGTGTAATATATGACTTAATTTGAGTTATATGCCCTTTCACGTGCTAGCATGCATCAATGTGCCATTTTCTTGCCTCGTTTGATATTTGTTTGTCTCTTTTTTCATATACATGCATGCCTAATACGTTTTATGACGTGTTATGTCCGTTGCATGAATTTTATGGATTTATTTGATATGATTTAGGAGACGTATGATTTGTTATGGATTTGCATACGCTATATGGTAATTCCTTGCATCTCTTATACATCTTTTGCATCCGTAGGCATATGCCGAGTGTCTATATGGTTCATTTGTGAGTCTAAGTCTATCTTTCGTCATTTGTTTTGTTCAGAGCTTTGTTTCGAGGGAAAGGAGGTGGTCTTTTAGGTGTGTTCCGATTTGCTTCGTTCGTTGTGGTCGACAAGGTGAGGTTTCTTTCTTTTAGTTATTACGACCTACAACCCTTGATGTGATTTAAGCCCGCATATGACCTATGTATATGTATAAGTACTTAGATATATGTTTGATACGTATTTTGTGGGATTTTGCCCCTTTTGTTATGAAATATTTGAAAAAGCTTTTATGTATATGTAAGAAATATTTTTGTTTGTTTGTTTCGAAAAGAGTTGGTGTGTGTGTGTTTTGAAACCGCGAGTTATGTTTTGAAACTATGTTGGATTTTTGAAAATTAAGAAATTTCAAACTTATGAACAATTTGAACAATTTGACTGGGCCCCGAAGATTTGTGCGAAGGAGACCCGGGACGGTGTGGGCCATCGGGTAGTCCCTCGCATGGTCTCTACACTTAAGATCAACCCTAAACCCACTAGGAGGCTTGGTGGGGGGAAGGAGTCCTCAGGCGTGAGTGTCATGAAACTCACGGCCTATACTGTATGATCGATGGTCAGGGTGGCGCCACCCTGCCATCACCAGTATGAGAGGTATGTTTGTTTGATTCTGAATTATGTTTTGCTTTTGATTTGGATCTTTGATTTATGAACGGATTTAGGTTCATTTGTGAAACGGAAGTGGATTCTTAAGTACTAAAATTTGGTTGATTTTGGGCTTCGGGCTTAACTCTTTTACTCCCTATATTTAGTATCACGTGAGAAAATGTTTTGGATTGCAAAAACCACGCCCCGATTCATGAGCCCTCTAATTTTGAATATGCTATGCTCTATGTATACGTATGTGTGCAGTCTCTAGGACTGCCCCTCCTCGTTGTCTTTTTTTTTTCCCTTCTATTTTGTTGAGTTTGCAGGTGCAGGTTGGTACGTGCTAGGCAGTGGTCCTTTGTTTAGTTTTGTTCGAGTTTGTCAGTCGGGTCTTTGTATCTTTGCATTTCACATTGGTATTATGTTTATGTTTAAGATATGTATGAAACTTTGTATAAGATTTGATTTAGAATTCAAGCTTAGAACATGGTATGATTTATTTGGCCTTAGATGGGCATAATATATATAATATGTATTAATTCGAACAAGTATGTTTGTATTTGAATCCTGGTGCTTCCGTATTTTGTTTCGATTTATTATGCGCACTCTGTATTAGAGTCTAGACCGCCTAGCTAGTGTGTGTGTTTTTGTTTGTCACCCGTTTGCTGCAGCTTGGTGCGTGTGCGGAGTTTCATTTCGTTAAACTTGTCGGACTATAGTGCGAGGGGTGTAGTGCCTGTACTCCGAGGTGCTACACCCTGGGGAGGGATGACCCAAACAACGATGCCACAACCATTATTGGCAGTTCACTGTCCCGTGAGCAAGCGCTGTGGTTCCCTGTTGAGCCACCTCATCGACGTAGTACAACTCACCACGCTCAGTACCATGCCCAATCACTTTCCCCGGCTGAATATCCTACAAGAGACAAAATGAGGAAAACATCAGCACCAAACAGTTGAGCTCTCTAGTGATGTAACTAATAGAAAGCAACTTGCAAGATAAAATCGGAGCATAAAGTCAATTTCTGAGTTTTAAATTTGGGGATAATTCAAGTGTTTCCACTCCGTGTACGGGAAAAATGCCCCCATTGGCACTTTGAATTGACATTGTCTTGGGTTGACTGCATCCTGTTAAATCATTTCGATCATATGTCATAGTACTGGTGGCCCCACAATCAAACAACCACCAAGTACTCTTGGCCCCCATTTGGGAGCTGATTTGTAGTGCCTGTCCTGTCTTATCTGTTTCCTTAGTACATTGATTAAGAGAATAGGGTGGACAATTTTCATAATTACAACCTCGAGGGGGGAGGGGATTATAATTATTTAAAATAGGGTGTTATTGCAATTAAATGAAAAAGGGCAAGGGTAGGGCGGACATATACCTAAAAATGATGCTCCCATTTCTCCTTCATAATCCACAGCATCTGGTCCTCTTTCTTCTCCATTTACTCCCAGCCATTTCTCAGGCGTCGATAAGTCCCCTTCATTTCAGGCTGAACTTCATCGGCAACCATCGCCGCGGCATAGGCTGGAGCGGCACCATCCCTCCCCCGGCTGCGCCACCCATCTGGGAATCCTATTATCTTGTAACACTCATCCTGTAACAGCCCGAAAACCCGCCGTTCGATATTGTCCGCTTTGGATGGGAACCAGACCCCGAAGGGAACCATCCTCACGGTTTTGTTTCTCCCAGGTGGGAACCAGACCCCGAAGGGAACCACCCAGGAAAAGGCCTCTACAAGGGGAGGGGGATCCACCACTTTATAAAGTGGCTTCAAGCCCACCTCCAATCCGATGTGGGACAAAACACCTTTGGCTATTACAGTCCACCCCCCTTAAGAGGGCCCAGCGTCCTCGCTGGCACACCGAATCCGGGTCCCCGGCTCTGATACCATTTGTAACAGCCCGAAAACCCGCCGTTCGATATTGTCCGCTTTGGATGGGAACCAGACCCCGAAGGGAACCATCCTCACGGTTTTGTTTCTCCCAGGTGGGAACCAGACCCCGAAGGGAACCACCCAGGAAAAGGTCTCTACAAGGGGAGGGGGATCCACCACTTTATAAAGTGGCTTCAAGCCCACCTCCAATCCGATGTGGGACAAAGCACCTTTGGCTATTACACATCCTTTATGTGCCGATTTCGTCCACTCTTTCTACATTTAAGGTTGGACCTGTCCATGCCACCACCGCTCCGGGGTGAGGGAAGCGGCGTTCTCGCCGACAGTGCTAACTGGGGTTTAGTGGCGGTGGTCCCCTGCTTCACCGGTGCCGTTCTATCCTGTCTGAATCTACTCCGGGCCGCCAACCCTGTTCCTATGCCTGAGGCCACGGTCGATGATGGGCTTCCTCTACTCCGATCATGCCGAAGAATATTATGACAAACCTCTTCTCTTCGAATCGCCTCATAGGCTTTTTCAACCGATGGGGGAGGGGTTTCTTTCAGAAGCTCCCTTCGCTCTGAATCATATTGATTGTCAACGCTGGCAAGGAACTGGAACAACCCCGTCTCTGACCTAAGACGATTGAAAGTGGCAATATCTTCCTCATGGCACATGGGATTTGGTTGCCGAATGTCAATTTCAAGCCAAATTCATTGAATGTTACTTTAGAACTGTTTAATGGTGTCTGATCCTTGCTTCAATCTATTAGCTTTGACAGTTAGGTCAAAGATTTGGTATATGGCTTTAAGACCGTCCCAAAGAGCCTTTGCCGTCGGATATTCTACGAAATTGGTGACTAGATCCTGTTCCATGTTGTCCAATAGCCAAGAGCACACAATGAGATCGGCTTGTTCCCACTTGTGGTACTCTTGGTGGTTAGAAGTAGGCGGGGTTAGCACTCCGGTGATGTGTCGTAATCGACCCCTTCCACCGATTGCCATCTTCATTAGTCTGGCCCATAGGTAGTAGTTGAACTGGTTAAGTTTGATGCTTATGGTTACTGTTTGTGGAATTTTTTATTGAATTGGTTTGTTTTTGGGTTGCAGGTGTGACATCCCTATCCCACATCGGGAAAGTATGAATGTTAAGTTCGGTATATAAGTTAAAGAGTCCAAGTATAACCAATGGATATCCTTTTTGGGCAGTGGTTTAGGCCCAATTTCAGGTTATACTTGGTGGGCTTGGAGACTTGTGCTCGCGTCCAAAGGGCCCGCGGACCCGGGGCATGACAAATGGTATCAGAGCCGCTCGTCAGCCGTAGGAGCTAAGTGCTATACGGGGTAAAGTTCTACGCACATGGGAGCCACCTCTTGAGCCTGTGGGGCAAAGTGCTACATGTGTGGAAGCCACCTCTTGAGCCTGTAGGAGCCACCTCTAGAGTCCCAATGCAGACGAGTCGGTCATGGGCTATATATCATACCGCAACGAGGACGTCGCGATTTTGAAGGAGGGGTGATTGTGACATCCCTGTCCCACATCGGGAAAGTATGAATGTTAAGTTCGGTATATAAGTTAAAGAGTCAAAGTATAACCAATGGATATCCCTTTTGGGCAGTGGTTTAGGCCAAATTTCAGGTTATACTCGGTGGGCTTGGAAACTTGTGCTCGGATCCAACTGGCCCGCGGACCCCGGGGCGTAACAGCAGGTTTTGTAACAAACTAGCGAGTTGCGTAGCAAAGGAATCGGCATCCTGCAAGGATCCCTTGCCGGTGTTGCTGCTGGCCTCTTCGGTTATGGACGAGACTAGTATGGGTATGTGATGAGCTAGAAACCAGATCAAATTAGATCGAAATCCGCTCTGATACCATGTTAACTGTATAAAACGTCATATTGGGGAAAGATTTTTTTATTGTATTCAATTTTGTGTATTTTATATGTATAAAATACGGTACAAGAAGCGTATATAGAGAGACTATACAACAAACCCTAAGCTAGAAATAAGGAACTAAATATCTCTATGTATTTACGTAACTACAAACACCTAATTTCTTGCTTTCATTATTCAACACTATTTACATTAATTTATTTCAAATTCATCTATGTCTTTTTTCTCCGAATTAGTACAGTTTAATTTCTCCCACAACACAAAACTTTATATAAACATCCTGACTTAAAAAAGGTTAGTTTTAACTTCCTCTTACAACTTTTACTTTTGTGTGTACTCTTTAAGACACATGGAATACCATTGTATTCTATTTTTTCAACAATTAATACACAAAGCCAACCTTGTTTTGGGTATAAAATAATTTAAAAATTTGGATCAACTTTAAGGTGGCTATAATTTAAGAGGCGGTCTGCGAAAACTCCCCTCCAGTTGGGAAAATTTTAGTTAGGCCCCCATTTTGAAAGTTATCCTCACTAACTCCCCACATAAGTTTGATAATTTTGGTCAACTACCCAGGCACTTAAAATGACCTCATTAACCTCAATTTATCATCTCCAACAACCATATCCTACACAATTATTGTTGTCTGAAAGCCAAAGGAGAGACCCGTTACCAGCTCATCAGCGCACCATTGATGTCAGTTCTACCCTATTCGCCAGCGATGGTTGTGTATTTCGGCAAGCGTTGCTCACTTCTTCTTCTAATTACAGACCACGAATACCGGTGTACCCATTTTAGCTCACGATGATGGATAGTGGCTTGCTCCAACAGAGAAGACGGTGTTGAAGAGAATCGGCACATCGGCACCGGAAACTCTCTCCGACGTAGTCCAGGTCTGGGTCTTCACTCCCGTCGTCTCTAATATCAGGCATTTCATTAATTTTTAATATTTCTTAGCTCAATTTCGTGGTTTAATTTTGTGAACAAGGTTTCGGCTTTAGCGATGGCTAGCTCACACGAAGAAGGTGACTATAGTACACCCATGCATCTCCAGGGTGGTATTCGCTATAATAATGAAATGCATGTTTTCTCAATTAGGGGTGATTTCAATTTTGATGAATTTAAAGACCATTGTGGTAGTTATTGGCCTGGTATAAATCTGAGCGAATTAAGATTGTCATACACTGCTCCTCATGCCAAGGATCATGAAGTTAGGTTATTGAATGATGACGATGTTGATAACATGATTGAACTATATAGAGCGTTCAATTTGACACATGCTGACCTTAGGGCCACTGATATGGATAATGATATTGAGCATACAGGATCGAGTAGCTTCAGGTAATTCAATGATGAGTTTGTGTCCTTCATATGAGCGGAGGATGCGGGATTGACACTAAAAACTCATTCTGAAGCTATGCAATCAAATTCCCTAAATTCCTGGAGTATGTGCCTAAATGGGGTAGGCCAAGTGTTCAAAGCTGCAACTGACTTTCGGTTAAAAGTGAAAAATTACTCCGTTACTATCCACCGTTCCTTCAAGTATGTTAAAAATGAGAGTTTGAAGATCATAGTGGTGTGTGTTGACAGTACGTGTAAATGGCGTATCTATGCATCATATACTAAGAAAGACTTACAGTTTGCCACAAGAAAATGCACCTTGTAGCACACGTGTCCAGAGGGTAGTATGCGGACGAAGGGACATCCTAGCGCTGATGCAAATTGGGTTGCAAACATTGTGAGAGAGAAGGTTAGGAGTTGTCATAAGTATTCTCCTAAAGAAATGAAAGCCGACCTACAAAGGGATTTTTCGGTTGAGGTTCCATACAAACTGGTGTGGAAGGGTAAAGAAATAGCTTTGTATGATATCCATGCGTACGATGGTGCATCGTATGATAGAGTGAGATGGTATTGTGATGCTGTCAAAAAAACAAATCCTGGCAGTTTTGTTGATTATGAGGTGGATACGGATACTCAGAAATTTACGAGGATTTTTCTTTGCTTTCATGCATGTTTGGTTGGATTTGTTAAAGGATGTAGGAAGTTGATTTTTCTAGATGGGACCCACATTAAGAATAACTTCAAAGGTTATCTTCTATCCGCCGTATCGAAGGATGGCAACGATGGTTTGTTCACCATAGCATATGCGGTTGTAAGTGCTGAAAATAATGCAAATTGGGAATGGTTCTATAGGAAGCTGCATGAAGCATTAGTGAGTCAGACACGAGGCCTAATCAATTTCAGATCATATACGTTTTTTTCTGACAGATATTCAGGTTTACAGAAGGCTATCCCCACGGTGTTTCCCGGCAGCAACCATGCGTATCGCCTGAGGCGTTTGGTGGGCAATTTTCGGACTCAGGTAAGAGACTTCATATTTAATTCAGTTACTTATTCTTTCTTATATATGATTTTATTTTATTTTTTCCTATGTAGATTCTCAGATTCTACCCCTACAAGAACAAAAAATATTGGGAAACAATGTTTCAGAAAGCCGCATACACTACTTCGTTGATTGAATATCGGAGATATGTAGATGAGATTGTGAAAAGCAATGCCTCGTGCACAAGACTTCATTTTACAGTCAGAGCCATAGAATTGGGCAAATTGTCTCTTTTCGAGTGAACGTTTTAGTGACATAAATAATAATGTTGCCAAGTCTTGGAACTAGTGGGTGAATAATACAAGGTTTCTGCTTATGATAGGTATGGTTGATCAGATACGGATACAAATAATGACCATGGTGAAGGATAACCGTGATCTTGAAAAAAAACCCTAAACATTGAAATCTTTTGTCCTCACCCAGAGGAGATGCTGAAGCAGAATTATGCTAAGGGTCGGAAAATGACCCTAAATTGAGCAAGACCAGTTTTGTATGAAGTTGCCGAGGGTAAGTCAACTTATGCCGTGGATTTGGAAACAAGATCATGTACTTGTAAGCAGTGGCAGGTATTTAGAATTGCATATAAGCATGTTTGTGCCTGTATTGAGGATAAGGGACTATCGTTGTATGACTTCTGTGACGAAGCTTATTCTGTTGCGATGTTTAGAGAAGCGTACATGTTGCCAATCTACCCCATACCAACAGGTGAAGAGATGGTTGTGGTGGAAAATGAGATGGGCCAATTTGTTTATCCACCTGATGTGAGAGTTCAACCAGGACGTAGAAGACAAAAGCGAATACCATCTCAAATTGTCAAAAGAGATCTTACATGTTCACGGTATAGCAAAAGGGTCATAATCGACGTAGCTGCAAACAACCCCTTAAATCGTAATTTTCCATGATATACAAAATGTATCAGTTTGTGTTATTTATGAATGACCTGTGTAATTTAGTTTGTTAGACTGGAAGGGTGTTTGTTATATGTATTGCATAATTTTTTCGTACCCGATACTTTTCAGGATTTTATACGACATATGGGCAATTAGATACCTGATTTCAGTTTTCTTATACTACATATTGCCAAATTAATACTACATGAGGAATGTTTTGTAATTTAGTTCGTTGGATTGGAATGGTGTTTGTTATAAGTATTGCACACCTTTTTTCCTTCATTTGTGCATACCTATGGTGTTAGTTAGACTGCAATGATGGGTTTTTCATACCTGATACTTTTCAGGATTATATAAGACATATAGACAATTAGATACTTGATTTCAGTATTCTTACACTGCATATCGCCAAATTAATACTACATGAAGAATGTTGTGTAATTCCAACTCATGGGGGTGAAAAAAGCGATTCTATACTTTTTAGGATTATATACGACATATGGACAATTAGATACATGATTTCAGTATTCTTATATTGCATATTACCAAATTAATACTACATGAAGAATGTTGTGAAATTCCAACTCAAGGTGGTGAAAAAAGCGAATCCATGCTTTTCAGGATTTTATACGACATATGGACAATTAGATACCTGATTTCAGTTTTCTTATACTACATATTGCCAAATTAATACTACATGAAGAAAGTTGTGTAATTCCAAGTCATGGGGGTGAAAAAAGCGATTCCATACTTTCCAGGGATTATATACGACATATGGACAATTAGATATATGATTTCAGTTTTATTATACTACATATTGCCAAATTAATACTACATGAAGAATGTTGTGTAATTCTAACTTATTGGGGGTGAAAAAAGCGATTTCATACTTTTCAGGATTATATACGACATATGGACAATTAGATACATGATTTCGCTACTCTTATACTGCATATCACTAAATTAATACTACATGAAGCATGTTGTGTAATTCCAACTCATGGTGGTGAAAAAAGCGAATCCATACTTTTCAGGATTTTATACGACATATGGACAATTAGATACTTGATTTCAGTTTTGTTATACTACATATCGCAAAATTAATACGACATGAAAAAAGTTGTTTAAAAGCACCAAAGGATACGTATAAATACTAAATTGGTACAAATGATATGTTATGTGATGCTATACTAAGTGATACAATTGTGAATATATCAATTGAGAATGATCAATACAAGATCTTGTGACATTATACTAAATGATACATGCTAAAGGATCCAATATGTTGTGTGACAATGTACCAATTGATACAAAAAAGTTATTATGTGATCATATACTATAAAATTGGTATTATGTGATCATATACTACAAAAATAATCAATAATAGGATTGAAAGTTGTGTAATTCCAATTCATGGGGGTGAATAAAAGCGAATCTATACTTTTTCAGGATCATATACAACATATGGACAATTAGATACCTGATTTCAGTTTTCTTATACTACATATCGCCAAATTAATACTACATGAAGAAAGTTGTGTAATTTCAAGTCATGGGGGTGAAGAAAGCGAATCCATACTTTTCAGGATTATATGCGACATATGGACAATTAGATACATGATTTCAGTTTTGTTATACTACATATCGCCAATTTTATACGACATGAATAAAAGTGAATCCATACTTTTCAGGGATTATATACGACATATGGGCAACTAGATACATGATTTCCGTTTTCATATACTACATATCGCCAATTTTATACGAGGTGAGTAAAAGTTGTATAATTCCAACTCGTAGTTAATTTCATACATAAATTTGATCCACTACCACTTACATATGCCTAATCAACAAACATCATATTGTTCAAGGGAAAAACCAAAAAATTACAGCCCATCACAACAACACACAACCAAAAAAACAAAAAAAAAAGGATAGATTATCAACTTAACAACAAACAGACCATATTTTTCCTACACAAATCAACCGATCAATTTTCAAGTTTTCTTGAAATTATCTTCTGCTTCACACTCAACGACTCAGTCCAGAAGGCTGGATCATCCCTAGCAAAACATTCGACAAAAAGGCATAAATAGGCACCGCAATCAAGGCTATCAGCACTTTGCGAAGGACACACCTGACCGAGTACGTCATCATTCGCAAACTCATACTTATGTACACGAAACAGGAACATCGGAATGAATTTTGCCCATAATTTTGCATGCCTGGTTGCCATGGCAGAAAGCATAGAGTTCAAGCGTTTAAACACCCTTGTTTCAGTGTCGAGCACTACCATATGCCAGTGGTTCTTCGTGTTCAGTGGGAAGATGATGTAACGATAACCTCCCAACACATCAAGATTCAGATGCTCAAGCATTGAACGCACACTCCTCATGACACCGACTTCCAGGAACGCACCAAGCTCTTCCAAATCTTCAGGATGCAGTTTCTTCTTTGATCCTTTGATGAACTTTTTACCCTGCACGGCCTTCAATATCTCGGTTGTCACATGGGCTGACATACCCCAAATTCTTGTCATGTTCATGTGGTTCAAAATTTCAATATAACTCTCAAATACACTTTACCTCATCTCGAGGCCCCAAAGCAGTCGGTATATGTCAGCATTCATGACTTTAACTTTGTCCCCAGAGTAAACAACATCTTCTGCCTCCTTAGCCTATCCCCAGATGAATCCATCGATTATTTCTCGCTCTTCTGGAGTCAGCTCATCTCTTCCTAGGTAGTCTAACCTCCCAACATAATCAATGCGTTCATCCATAAGGGTCTTTCTGTTGGAAAACACGAAAGAGTTGAGCAGCGGAAGTTTAAGATTTTTAAAAAGTTTAATCGTTGTCTTGAAATTTTCGTATCGTATCGTAGGGTGTTTTAGAAACTTACAAAGTTAGAAGCTTTCTAGTGATGCCATTACCGCCTAACATATACCCTTCAAGCAAAATCCCTCGAACAGCCTTCGAATTAGACACCAAAGTAGAAGCCCTCCAAAGCGTATCCACCCCAGTCCTAGAACCCAATAAAGCAAGTGAGAATTCTAGTTCTATAGCTTGTGTTTGGCTAGGATTTACTTTGAAAACTTTTCTTTTGGATTTTCTAAAAAACTTAACACTTCGTGAGTGTTGGTCTAAAGAATAAGAGAAGCACCACCCCTAGTATTTATACTGTTGGAAAACACTGAAGAGTTGAGCAGCGGAAGTTTAAAATTTTCCAAAAGTTTAATCGTTATCTTGCAATTTTCGTATCGTATCGTAGGGTGTTCTAGAAACTTACGAAGTTAAAAGCTTTCTAGTGATGCCATTACTGCCGAACGTACACCCTTCAAGCGAAATCCCTCGAATGGCCTTCGAATTAGACTCCAAAGTAGAAGCCCTCTAAAGCGTATCCACACCAGTCCTAGAACACGATCAAGCGAGTGAGAATGCTAGTTCTATGGCTTGGGTTAGGCTAGGATAATTTTGCTTTGAAAACTTCTCTTTTGGATTTTCTAAAAAACTTAACACTTCGTGAGTGTTGGTCTAAAAAATAACAGAAGCACCACCACTAGTATAAATACTAGGGGGTTCGAACAACTTAGGGTTTCCCTTAACCTAGTGGGCTTCTTTTCTTGCTCACTAATTAACTAATTTAATTATTTAATTTAATTGGAATAATAAGGTCTTAACTTATTCTTCAATTTCTAGCAAGAGAAGACTTCTCTTTCCTATAATAGGAAGTTGCACTTTTCAACTTTCCTAAAGTTAAAAGTCAAGATTCAATAAATAATTTAATTCCCAATTAATGATTTATTGGGTTAAGTTTATTTGAGAATAGTCTTAACAATTAATTCAATAATTAATTAAAAGACTAAAATTAATTAATTACAATTTAATTAATTAATTCTAGAAAAGAATTCCCGTGTGGAATAAACCACACAAAATGGGACACACGTGAAGCCACGTGTACATGACATGTGGTAACAGTCACGTTTTATGCCTCGTTTCGATCAACTATTTTGATCCTTCGTTAATCATATTAACATCCTACCATAACCCTCGTGTTCTGGCATTTGTGTGTGACCCTTTAGGTTCATTGTTCGATTAGCAGTGACAGTAATTAATTAATTCCCTAATTAATTAATCACTTCACAGATCACACTACCGTAATCTAGCGATGGGTGTGTGACCCGTAGCCGAATAACGAAATGAATCGAAGAACCTTTCGGTCAATGACAATCAGTGAAACACGATCCTCCTACAACTCCATCTCTCAATCAAGAACTAAGGCATGAGAATATTGTCAGAGCCCAAATATTCTTGATCTTTAAAGTTAAGTTCGTTTCATATCCATTTCGATCTCAATCCTAGAAAACCCCATTTTCTAGATGTCTTGAACTTTTATCCACCTTGGCCAAGGGTTTAATGTTTAATGGACTACGAACAACTTAATTAGTGAGAGATCATTCTTGTTCTTCACAAGTGTAGGTCCTTTATCGATTCTACTAATTCTTCATATGCCACTTGTGTATTCTCAACGTAGGCCGTGGTTCAGGTGTCTATATAGCGACACCCTTTTGAGCCTATATCAAAGATTACAGAGTTAGCTCATATGAGACATTACAGAATCTCAAGTCTAAGGATTAATGAATCACGTCATTGACCTGTGAGATATTTCCTAATCTGGAAGTTTCTGGAAACTTCCTTTCCCATTTAGGAATGTTCTCACGCGGGACATCTCAGTGATGAAGTTCTTGTAACAATCACCTTATATATTATGAACGCATCAACGTATGCACTTATCACTCCATGAAACTAAGTGATCCTTCAAAAGGACATAATCACATAAGCAAGTCTCAGTAGAGTCAAGGTTGACACTCCCACTGTCTGTCGGACTCATTGACTTGGAGAAGTTTCTAATCCTCGCCTATGGAGTTAAGAACTTGTTTCATGTGCCGTTCCCTTAACGACAAAGTTCTTAATAGCGTCATCGGATTAGGGGAGTTCAGTACATGCAAAAAATAGTCAAATCCAAACAGACATAAATAAGCACATAAAGAAGTGATTGCCTATGAACAAAATCATTTCGTTTATTATTCAAAGACTGTTTGTGATTTTACAAGGAAATAGTAAGGCCAAAAGCTACTTTAAGGGCACTGTTCCTAACACTTTCCAGTGTTCACCTTCACAACAAAAGAATATAAAGTTAGAGATTATGATATTATCATATAACTAACATAAATTATAATTAACTAAAAATTGACATCTTACTTTCTTTTTCATCCTCGGGACAGTAGATGAAGTAGGTGTAATGAAGTCTGGGGATTTTCTTTTCTTTCTCCTGTCATCGCTCTCTCTGACATCAACAACTATGGAGCTAATGGTGTCCTCAACTCTCTTCATTCTAAATTCATCACACCCATCATCTGAATCGCATCCACTGGCATAATCATCAACAACCTGAAAAACCTAAATTCTCATCATTCACATTCTGCTCCATAAAAGTCTCTCTAACCTCCTCATTCACATTCTGCTCCCCAGCAGTCTCTCCAATCTCAAAAACATCTCCTGCCTTCTCTTTTTTATCCTCCTCCACCACTTTCTCTTGCATAGCAATCAATATAACGGCAACATATTTATCTCCCTTCTCCTCATTCTTCTCAGTTTCCTCAGCCTTATCGCTTTCCTTGTCACTCTCCTTCTCCTCTTCAACCTTTTCATCATTCTCACTCTCATGTTGACTCTCCACCCCCACAGTTCCATTATCCGCAGTATTGTCACTTTCCTCCTCACTCTCCTTCTCCTCTTCAACCTGTTCAACATCCTCACTCTCACTCTCCCGTTCACTCTCCACCCTGACTATCACATTATCCTCACTGTCTCCAACATGCCCTTCTTCTTCATTCTCCTCGGTAGCACTCTCTTCATCTTCAGAGTCCCCCACCTCTACTCCCTTCTTTACCAATTGTCTCAACAACTTTAACTCTCTTCTCTGATTCGCAACAACTTCCCTCAGCAAAGCTATAGTCCCCAATTCAACATTATTCTTAGTGGTAGGAGGTTCAAACAATTGCAACTCCCTCGATTGAGTTGCAACGATGTCCACAAGCTTCAAACGACATAAAAATAAATGATGTTAGTAATATACACAAACTAACTAAGGGAAAATGTTAAATGAGTTACCTCGATCCTCTCAATACCATCCAGTACATCATTGGCTCTATCTAGGTTGCTGGGCAAATTGGTGGCAAGTGATTGCCATCTAAAAAATCGAGGAAACGCCCACACCGAGCTAGGACAACCATATGTAGGAAAATGCTCATAAAATCAAGCCTGTTACATTAAACATAATACATATTCAATTAATTAACACAACTATACACATAATAAACAACAACATATACTAAAATTATGAAATTGTATAAATACCATCAAACCAGCCACGAAACCATTGACGTAGACTGTATTTTTGCTCACATGATGTATGATGGCTCCTACCAAAAACCTATAAGCAGCCACACCCCAAGCAAACTCTCCAATGGAAGACAAGTCATCCACATAGTAAACAAGCGCTCTAGGCAGAGCAAATGAGCTCACAGGGAACAATAACGTCGAGAATATAAATAGTAAATACATCCGGCAAAAATCTTCCACATCAGACTTATTTGTACTCAGGACCAAATTCCTCATAATGGCTGCAATGTTATCCTTTGTGCATTGTCGAGAATCGTTATCAAAAAATTCTTCAAGTGTCGAGGATGGTAGGTTGGAGGGTAAATCAACATTCAAACCATAATGCTGCAGCCCATTAACTATACAAAATTCGGCAAAGGTGAAGGGAACAATGATATCTTTCCCCACAGAAACAGAACAGGTTTGTACGTCAAATCGGGATATCAATAGCTTGACTCTAGAATTGGATGCATATGCAAACGATATGTTCAACAAACAACCAAATGGACATCTAGAAATGGCTTCATGGTGTAGGGGCTTCATTAAAACCCAAATATGTTCCATTTCTTTGTAGAATGCCACAGGGGAACAACGAGTTTGAAGGCTAGCCATTTTTGCCAAACATAACATCATGGGGTTAATATCAAATTCTTATACAAAAAATAATAAATAGCGTATCTAAACACAGAAATATAGTATTGGAGCAGAAGCGGGCATAAAAAAATCTAGGGTTTTCAAATGCAAGCAACCCACAAACAAATAAGGCCATTTTGGTTCAAGGAACTTCCAAAGCATAAATTCATTCAACTAAATGCCAATTTCGTGTACAAAATTGGTGTAATAAGGTACCTAAAAACTGAAATATCGTATTCAAGCATAATATGGGGAAATAAAGCTAGGGATTTTAGATTCAAACAACCTATACACAAATTTGAGTATTTCGGTTCAATCAATACCCAACCAAAGCAGGGCATTCAAATTCAAACAACACCCAACCAATTTCGTGTAAAAAAAATGGGTAATAGGGTAACTAATACTTGATATCTCGTATTGGGAGCAAAGGTGGGAAAAAAGGCAAAAAAATTGAGGAAAATACCTGTATTTTTTTGTGGTCGTCGTCCTCGTCGGCGGTTGAAACCCCTGATCTTCAATTTCAGACCTGCGCGGTGAAAACCCTAGTGCGGCAGACTCCAGTCGGCGGCGGAACTCTCTCAACACCTGAAATCTATGACCTTCGTAGCTGAAACCCACTTCTCCAGCAACCACCCACCGTCTGATCGTCGATTTTTTGCTCAGCACTGACTTCGTCTGCTCGTCGGTTTTCCTCGTAGAACTCCCTCAACGGCGGTAGTTTTTTTTTTTATTTCACATTAAGAAAGTCATACTCTTCAAAAGAGCAAGTAAGTAAAATCAACAAAAATAGGGAGGGAAGTAAAATTGATAAACTTAATTGGGGAGTTAGTATGGGAGAATTTATAATGGGGGAGCATTGTCAAATTATGGATGCCATGTGGATAGTTATCACACATTTCCCGATAATTTTAAAAATAGAAGTAATTAGCGACGGTGATGCTTGATTCATTAACAAACAAACAAAAAAAAAAATTGAAAAACTTGCAGCGAAGTACCCTATGTTACATGAATATAACACAAAAAACCCTATCAAAAATAAAATACAATAAAAACCCCTATATTTTTCAAAATATATACAGAAAACCCTTGTGCATTTCATGCGCGTTGACTGCAAATAGGATCAATTTTTTTTTCACTTTTAAGCCCAAAATGACTATTTTATCCATGTATTATATATATATATATATATATATATATATATATATATATATATATATATATATACCCATGTATTATTTAAATATCCATATATATTATATAATTAATTATATGTCAATTATTTAATATATTTAGTATCAGATAAAAAATAATAATAATATATTTACTGTATTGATGGGGTCAAAATATGCTCGTCCCACATTTGGACACGTGGCAATTCAAGAAGGCGACACCTGTCCTCTTGGATTAAGGCTATTTTACACGAGCGCTCGGACCCTAAAGCGTCAAGGACACGTGTCAATTCGGCTATGCGTGCAAGTGACCAACCTCGCCTCTCTACGACGAGCGCGAATTCACACTATATGGCTAACGTTCTAATCAGTCAAGGGAGCCCTCTTCGAGCGCTACACACCCTCAGAGAGGCTTCCACTCCAACTCATTACGCAAGCCTTGGCCTTCACCCTCCTAGCGGATTCCTTGGCCTCCAAGGTTTTGGTTGACACGAACGTGCTCTCAAGCCCTCGTTACCAACTCCCCAAACGGCTCTCTGACACCCCGTACATTCCCGCGCACCTACCACTGTTACCAACACCAACTTTCACCAGCTTTTGCAGAAAAGATTCCTCCTAGGTTTCTCTCGCAATGCCACGTGTTAGGGCAACATTCGGTCAGGACCACACGGTGCAAATGACCAAAGGGTCCCTGACCCTCAACTATAAATATGCAAGTTCATCTCCTTCACTGTAAGCAATCTCCATTACAGCTACTTCATACTTGGCATTTTTCCTTTAAGATCTTCATCTGACTTGAGCGTCGGAGAGCCAAACTGGGAATCACCCCTAGTTCCCCCAGCTTGGCCTTCTGACTTTGTCTGTGTGTTTGTCCTAGCAGGTAGAACCCCCATCTTTTCCGGCGATCTTCCAGAGGTTTCTCCACCCAAACAAATTCTAAAGTGATTGGACTCTGTACCCCATATTCAGACCTATCATTTTTCGCGCCGTCTGTGGGAAACCAGCTCTCAACTCATTTCTTCTTTTCTGCTAGTTGAAAAGCAAACACCCAGAATCTTCTCAACCATGGTAGCTACAAGATCAGGAGATGCGAGGAGGTTCTCACGATGCCAATATTGTTGTTTCCTCCGCCGCGGCTGGCGGAGCACCGCCTCCTTCTGTCGTTGCTGGTGGAGCACCACCTGTCGGAGGTGTGACTCCCCTTGTAGAATCTACAATTCCACCACCAGTGCCACCAACACCGCCAGTTTCCAGCACCGTGGGGGGTGCCTCTCTCCCCACCCTTCCTCAGCCTCCTCAGAACCCGTGGATTCCTACCCACGCGAATCCGGGAGGGCAGTCCTGCATGTTGCCGCCGCCGGGTTACACGCTTACCCCCACCGTCATGATGCCGCCGGTTTAGCCCTATCATGCCGGCCAGATCCAGCTCTCGGTGGTGATCCCCAGGGATATTGAAGGGGTGGAGTTGCCCCCTCTAACTCCTCAACAGTTGAGGGCTCTTTACGCCCAGTGTGAGGCTCAGGCGGCCCAAGGGGCATGGGAAAGATTCCATTCCATGTACTTTCCCTCTGGACAGGCCACTCAAGCTGCCGCTCCTTTAGGCGGACTGCAAACTTACGTGCTTAGGGAGGCTCAGGCCGCCCTAAGAGCGCAACCGCCACAACCGCCTGCCAAAGAAACGTCCAACAGGGCGAAAACGAGCGTCCCCCTGTGGGCAGGAACAGAGAGCCCATGGAGAGGGTCAATGAAAATGAAGGGGACTCTCATGCCTCCAAAAGGGCTTCCCGAGCCACAAAACAAGGGGATAAAGAAGGAGATGTAAATCCTAATATCCTCGCGGCTGTACAAGACCAGCTGCAGGGGATAAAGGATATGGTTGGACAGCTCTCTCGAGCGCGGTCTCAGATCTCCCACAGCATGGATGAACGAGCCGACGCCAGAAACGCTCGTCACAAAGACCGCCAGCTACGGATCCCCTACCGCAAGGAGCAGGAGGAGAACTTCTGCACCTATGAGTATCATCCGCTGGCGAGGGGCTCCCCCCTCGTGGAAGAAGTTTTAATGGACCAAGCAAGAATGGCCAAAATCCCCACCTCCGTCAATCGCTACGACGGAACAACTGATCCAGCGGAACACCTGGATCATTTCTTATGCTTGATGCACTTATATGAGCATTAACGCCACTACTAGGCTAAAGTATTTGTCACTTCCCTAGTAGGAATGGCTCAGGAATGGTACAAACGACTGCCGCCACGCTCGATACATTCGTATCAGGAGTTGGCCGACGCTTTCCTCAACCACTTCAATTCTTTGAAGGCTCCAGTCACCGCGCCCACTGCCCTTTACAACATAGTGCAAAGCAAGAATGAGTCTCTTCGCTCGTTCTTTGCCCGCTTCAACAAGGAGATCCTGCAAGTGGAGAGGCCTTCCATGGATTTCTTGATCCCAGTGCTCTTTCAGGTTGTGGATTACAAGCAGTATGTGAGCAAAAAGTTTGCCGATGCCATCGTGAAGAGAAGGCCAGGAACCCTCATGGCCTTAAGGGAAGTTGCCGAGCCATTCTTTGCGCTCAAAGACATATATGGGACGAATGGGCCCCGGCATCATAGCCCAGTGAGACATGAGCGTCACCAGGAGCGGGGCCGGGAAGTTATTATCAAAAAGGAACGCAAGAAATCGCCCCCGCCCCCGCCCCCTCGCCGTTTCGAGCGCATCCCACTCACCAGGCCGAACTCAGAGGTTTATAATCTCTCTGATAAGAAACTCTTCAAGAGACCCATCAAGATGAGGGAAACAGAGGCACTAAGGTGCTCGAACAAATATTGTGCTTTCCACAAGCAAAAGGGGCACGACACGGATGAATGTCGCCAGCTGGAAGTGGAAATTCAGAGGCTCATCGCGGGGGGCCATTTGAAAGAGTTTGTGAAAGTTCTAGAGCGCTATGATGAGCGTTGTCAGGATCGTTCACGAGAGAGGAGGAGGAGCCCGTCGTGTTCGAGAAGCACGCGTAGGAGAGGCCCCCCTGAGAGCAGCCACCGCAACAAAGGGAAAGCTCCTGAGCAAGAAAATACCCCTTTCACGGTCATCAACATGATAGCAGGGGGTTCCTCTGGTGGAGATTCTAACGCTGCCCGACGACGGTACGTCCGGAGTTATGACCAACGCCCATCAATGCCCAAATCCGTCTATGCCATTCAGGAGGTAAAAGATCAACGCTCGAAAGAGAATGATGTAATAGGATTTGACGAAAGGGACTTAGGGCATATTGTAATGCCCCATGGGGACAGTGAAACCTCTGACTGCCCCATGGTGGTTAGCGTAGATGTCCACAATCACGTTGTAAAGAGGGTATTAGTGGATAGTGGAAGCTCTGTTAATGTTTTGCCCTACACTACGTTCCAAAAGATGAATGCCAACATCCCGCTCGAACCTCTCAAAACAGCCCTCATTGGCTTGGAGGTTCGAAGGTCGTCCCACGAGGGTAAATTTGACTGGCCACTTCATTCGGCCGAGCCCCACAGCGCAAAACGCTCATGGTTACATATGCAGTGGTGGAGATTGATATTCCCTATAACATCATAAGCGGGCGTCCAGCACTCGTTGATTTCAAAGCTATCATCTCCACCTACCACCAAAAAATCAAATTCCCCACCCCCGAGGGCGTTGGAGAAGTATTGTGCAACGTACGAGAGGCCTGGGAATGCTACATGTTGACCCTCAGAAAGCCTAAGGCCGACAAAACTTTTCAAATCGGGTCCACCAAGAAATCCGTTGACTTTCCTAATCTAGATGAGGATGGTCCCGTGCGCAAAAGGGCCAAGTTGAACAAGAAAAAGAACAAGAAGAAAGATCCCAACACCAAAGGCTCCCTCGAAAGTGCTCCGCCAGGGACAGTAGAAGAATCCTCCTCTAAGGGAGACGAGCGTGAGAGTGACGAGCCCCTTAATGATGGACATTTGACAGGAAAGAAGAGGGCGCTCGAGCTTCCCCGTCCAGAAGTGAGGATTGAGCCCTCAGAAAAATTCCTTACTGTTGAGCTAGAACCAGGAAACAAGGATAAAACTACTCAGATTGGGTCCAACTTCTCTGGACCCTCGCAGATTATAATGATTGACTTCCTCAGAGAAAACATTGACGTTTTTGCATGGAAAGCATCTGACCTTACAGGGATTGGCCCGAGCGTCATAGTCCACAGGCTCAATATAGATCCCTCGTTTAAACCCATTAAGCAGAAGAAACGGGATGTACACGGTTTTCAGAAGAGAGTCATTGAGGAAGAAGTTAACAATCTTCTGGAGGCTCAGTACATCGAGCCCATCCTATATCCAGAATGGCTGTGTAATGTGGTATTGGTGCCCAAAAGCGCAAATAAATGGCGCATGTGCAATGACTTTACTGATCTTAACAACGCTTGCCCCAAGGATCCGTACCCGTTGCCCCGGATAGATCAATTGGTGGATTCGACCGCTGGGTGTCAACTCATGAGCATGATGGACGCCTTCCAGGGGTACTATCAAATCTTTATGGCCCCAGAAGATCGGCCCAAAACTTCATTTGTTGTTCACTTAGGGGTTTATTGCTTCTTAGTCATGCCTTTTGGACTCATGAACGCTGGAGCCACCTATCAGTGTCTTGTCAACAAGATGTTCGAAAAAGAAATTGGGGGATCCATGGAGGTTTACGTTGACGACATAATTGTCAAGAGCGAGCGTCAGGGCTCACATCTAGAGGATCTCAAGCGCACTTTTTCAATCCTGTGCCAGTATGAGATGAAATTAAATCCTTCAAAGTGTACTTTTGGAGTACGAGGGGAAAAGTTCTTGGGCTACATGGTCATTCAAAGGGGAATTGAAGCCAACCCTGAGAAAATCAGGGCTATCCTGGAGATCCCCTCCCCACGAAACCTTCGGGAAGTGCAAGTGCTAGTAGGAAAAATCATTTCTCTGAACAAATTCATTTCACGCTCGGCGGACAGAAACCTTCCTTTCTTCAAAATTTTGCGAAACGCACGAAATTTTGCATGGACTGAGGAGTGTGAGAAGGCTTTGCAAGACATTAAGGCTTACCTTTCGAGCGCTCCGCTCCTGACCAAACCCATTGAGGGTGAAAGGCTATTTATGTACCTCTCCATTTCAGCCGAGGCAACGAGCGCGGTGCTGATAGCTGTACGAGAACGTAAGCACTTGCCTGTTTATTATTTGAGCAAAACATTACAAGGGGCTGAAAAGAAGTACTTGGAGATCGAGAAATTTACGTTTGCCCTTATCAACGCATCAAGGCGATTGAGGCCTTACTTTCAAGCGCACTCAATAACGGTCCTCACTGATCAGCCTTTGAAGCAAGTGTTATCCAAACCAGAAGTGTCTGGGAGATTGATAAAATGGGTCATTGAGTTGAGTCAGTTCGACTTAAGTTTCAAGCCCAGAACCGCAATACAAGAGCAAGTTGTAGCGAATTTGTTGGTCGAACGCTTCGGTTTGGAGCCTGCTGCTCTAGAGAACGAGGGGCTATGGGTCCTGTACACAGATGGTTCCTCAACCTCTCAAGGGAGAGGAGCAGGGGTAACCTTTAGAGACCCCAATGGGATTGAGTTAGACTTTGCAATCAGGCTGGATTTTCAAGTCACCAATAACGAGGCAGAATATGAAGCCCTTATGCAAGGATTAAAAATTACCTTTCAAAACGGAGCCTCCAGGATCACCGCTTATGTTGATTCACAGTTAATTGCGAGCCAGATTGAAGGAACTTATAATGCTCGAGAAACCACCATGGTGCAGTATTTGAGCCAAGCTAGGGAAATCATTGGGAAGTTCAAAGAATTCCATCTTCTTCAAGTCCCACGAGTAGAAAACGAGACGCTCTATCTAAATTTGCTTTGGCGTTGGAAGGCACTTCTGAGCGTTCGGTCACGTTCCTTAGAACGGAAGAGCCCTTGATCAAGGAAAGAATTGCCAAGGAGGTGGTTGCTGTGATTAATCCGCATGAGCCTTGTTGGCTTGACGATATTATCAGATTTCTTAAAGATGGCATTTGTCCCACTGACAAGGTAGAGGCTCGGAAAATTAGAAACAAGGCCCGTCGGTTTTCTTTAGACTTAGAGGGGAGATTATTTAAGAAGTCGTTTCAAGGGCCTCCGATGAGGTGTTTAAGGCCCTCGCAAGCCAAAGAAGCGCTCGAACTTATTCATTATGGGAGCTGTGGGAACCATTCAGGAGGGCGTATCCTTGAAAAGAAGGTCCTGAGGAGTAGATTTTATTGGCCCACAGTTCTCCAAAACACCATTGAGTTTTCCAGAAAATGTCCTAAGTGTCAATTCCATTCTAACCTCCCTCAGCTGCTTGCCGCTCAAATGATTCCTATAGATGTCGCATGGCCCTTTGATCAGTGGGGAATTGACATCGTAGGTCCTTTGCCCATCACGGTCGGACAGAAGAAGTTTGTCATCTTAGCTGTCGATTATTTTACCAAATGGGCCGAGGCCGTGGCAAAAATCACCTTCAGGGTCGAGAGGGACTTCATTTGGAAAAACATTATCTGCAGGTACGGTATACCAAGGGTGCTCATTTCAGACAACGGATCCCAATTCATAGCAGCAGACACGCGAGAATGGTGTTTAGAGTTAGGGATTGAACAGTGCTTTACCTCCGTGGGCCATCCCCAAGCTAATGGACAGGCAGAAGTTACCAACAGGGTCATCCTGCAACATCTGAAAACAATGCGAGAGAGCAAAAAGAGTGAATGGGCAGAAGAATTGCAAGTGGCACTTTGGGCTTATCGCACTACTCCACGAGCGGCCACTGGCAAGACGCCTTTCGCGCTCGTATATGGGTCAGAAGCAATGATACCAACCGAGATTGTAAATGAATCCGCTCGTGTAGCCTATTTCGAGCCTCAGCTTAACGAAGATAACAGGAGCCTGGAGTTGGACCTATTGGAGGAAAGAAGAGACCAGGCCTGGGCTAAAATACACAGATATAAGGCAACCGTGGCACAACAATATAACAAGCGTGTGCGAGAAAGAACTTTCCAACTAGGAGATCTAGTCTTGAAGAAAGTGGAGGTATCCAAGCATGTGGGAAAATTGGACCCCAACTGGGAGGGTCCGTTCAAAGTCATCCAAATCAGAGCTAACAACACTTACACCCTGGAGACACTTTAAGGCGAGCGCTTACCTCGCCCTTGGAACGCATGTAACCTCCGGCGATTTTATGTTTAAAAGCTCTCTAGAAACAATGATGTAACAATCCCCCTGATGGGTTCTATGTACTACTTCAAACCTCAAATAAGTTACAACGCATTTTCTTGAATATTCCCTTGTTACTGCTTATAAATTACGCAAATGGATATGACCCACGTCCCTCGCTTACACGAGTGTGGATGGCAATCCGTTCCAATACGCACGATATTATCGCACTTAGGTTACGCTTGCCAGCACTCTACTGCATGTGGGGGGACGCCCTCATAAGGATAGTCTGGTAACGCTCACAACCAACCACCAGTATTGAGGAAAAACGCAAAGAAAATCCTAGTAGGCCTTGGTCGTTTGTCACAACGCCTTGCGCTCGAAAACGGGATCACCTGTAAATCCTAAAAAATTAATAAGCTCAAGCACGCTCGTACAACGGTAGCGTCATTCAGAAGAACTTTCACAAGTCTTGAACGAGGGCAGCCTCTCAGTAAGACCCTCGTATTTTACTCAAGACTTAGTAAAATTTTCCAAGTTAAGAAGGATTTTCACAAGTCTTGAACGAGGGCAGCCTCTCAGTAAGACCCTCGTAATTACTCAAGAGTTAGTAAAATTTTCCAAGTTCAGAAGAATTTTAACAAGTCTTGAACGGGGGCAGCCTCTCAGTAAGACCCTCGTAATTACTGAAGACTTAGTAAAATTTTCCAAGTTCAGAAGAATTTACACAAGTCTTGAATGAGGGCAGCCTCACAGTAAGACCCCCATGATTACTCAAGACTTAATAAATTTTTCAAGTTTCAAAGACTTAGCTAAGTAATCCAATTTTTACTAAGCCTGTTGCACACAATCTTATTATTACAAGATTTTGTTACGACAAGCGCAAAGTGAAATTTCACATTCAAGAAAATGGTAGACGGTATTATGGAAAGGAGGAATTTTATTGATTAAGGCTTTCGCCAAAAGTTACAAAGTAAGGGCTCAAAGGCCCATAACGTTATTACAGAAAGAGAGGCACTAAGTTGGGAAAAGAAGAATGGCAATACAAGATGGTAAGGAAGAACTTCAAGCGGCAGGAGTAATGTCTTCATCTAGAACCACCAAGATGTTCTGAGCCACAGGGCCATGAACTGGGCCTTCCGGCTCTTGCGCTGGGGAGCATTTTCCTCTTGGTGCTGGGTAGCTGGAGGCTCAGGCTCGTTGTTTGTGGGCGCTTGAGGAGCGTTGGGCTCATTGGCATTGTTGGCAGGAGCAGGGACATTTTCAGCAGCTGGAACTGGGGCATTCTTCGGGGCTCGTTTACAGGAGGGTCATTCTGTGCCGCTTGGGAGGCTTCTTCTGGAGGATGGGCCGCCATATACTCATCCTGGATAAGTTTAACCAAGAAGTCATATTTTGGTTCAGAAATGTTGGCCGCAGGATCATCACGGTCGTCGTCATCCTCTTTGCAGCGCTCATTGAACATGAGTCCCATGCCTTCCGCCCCACGAATGGCCGGATCCGTCAAGCCCTTGTGAATGCGTTGGTCAATGGCCAAGTTGAAGGCCTTTTGAGCCTCGTCTAAGCAATATAGAGAAAGCACGATGACCAATTGTGCGAATCAACGGTTCCTCTCGTACTAGGTTGAATTACTATTGCGACACTGTCATCAGTAGGGTAAAACTAACCTGTCTCACGACGGTCTAAACCCAGCTCACGTTCCCTATTGGTGGGTGAACAATCCAACACTTGGTGAATTCTGCTTCACAATGATAGGAAGAGCCGACATCGAAGGATCAAAAAGCAACGTCGCTATGAACGCCTGGCTGCCACAAGCCAATTATCCTCTTTGCAGCGCTCATTGAACATGAGTCCCATGCCTTCCGCCCCACGAATGGCCGGATCCGTCAAGCCCTTGTGAATGCTTTGGTCAATGGCCAAGTTGAAGGCCTTTTGAGCCTCGTCTGAGCAATATAGAGAAGCTGCAAAGTTGAACGCTTTGGAATAGCAGAATTTGATGAGCGCTTCCTTGTTTGATCGCTCAAGACGCTGAGGCAGATGGTTCATGGTATCAGCGTATTTCCTTTTCGCCCCCTCGGCCCTCGTCCTCCAAGCGTTGCGATCTTCAGTAAGCTTCTCATGATTCTCCTCCAACTGCCTAAATTGGTTGCGCCAACTTCTCCGAGCGTCCTCCGCTTTCTTGAAATCATCCTGCAAGTTCTTCATCTCGGCCTCCATCTTGTTGTACGCCTCCTTAAGGGAAGCGTACATGGCCTTCTCCGTGCCTAAAGCTGGGCTGGATCGTTCGTGCGAGCTATCTTTTTGTACTTTGCTTTCTGATCAGCATAAACCGTGGTGCGCATCTGAATATTCCTCGCCCTCGGGAGCACTTGCTGCATGGGCTCGTAAGGATGAAAGTGTTAGCCAAAATATTGAAAAATAACACCTTCAAAAGATAATGAAATAACAAAGGAAAGGAAACTTACGGAGATGAGGGCTTGGACCATGTCGCTTGTCACCTTCTCCACAGACTCGGAATACAGGTGCTTATGGTCCGCAGAAAATTGGGCCCTCTCGTATATATTTTGACTGATAGTTTGGGCCACTGTCCTGTGCCTCAGCAATACGGTCCCCCCATCCGCGGAGCCCTTGTAGCTCCTGTCTCCCTTGCGGTCGAAGTCCCATAAATACTCCTCTTCTGAGGAGGAAGTTTCGCCATCGCCACCCTTGGGGCCTTCCACAACTTGCTTACCATTGCCTGTTATCGCGAAGGCATCGGGCATCCTCTTCCTCTTGCGGGAGGGTTGGTTAGAGCCCTCCTGAGCCTCGTTTATTACCACGCTCACAGGGGGCCTCGTTTGGTTGACGGCGTTAGGGTTGGCCCCCCTCGTTTCTGCAGTGGCTGGTGGCCACACCACCAGGCGATTCTCAGTTTTTGCCGCCCTGTTCTCCCCTCGCCCTTGCGGCAATTGAGGGCCAGGTGTGGCGCTTGAGCTGGCGCCTCGGTGGCCGCCACGACCGTCACCCCGGCCTGCTCCATGGGCCCGGGGATTTTGCTGGTCATCTTGCTGAGCCTGACGCCTGTTAGCGTTGGCGAAACGAGCGGCTTGTCTGATTCCTCCAGCCATCTCTAAAATTTCTACTCCTGCAGAGAAGGCAAAAATGAGGGTCAGAAACCCTTAAATAAATTTTACAAAATGCAAGTTACAAATGCAAGATACAGTTAGTATTTCTATCTAAAAGTTAGCGCCCTAAGAATCTAACCATCTCTCTCCAAATCACGAGCGGGAGGGTTGTCAAGATAATGCGGGTCGTTAGTAAGACCGCAGAGGAACATGAGCTCTGCATCATATATCCAGTCCTTGGCTTGGATTAATTGGCCCTCGTCCCTCTATGCCACTGCCAACTTCCTGGCCCAGTCCCTTGGGAAGGCGGGCTCTAGGCGGCTCTTTACGAGGGATCCCTTCCCGTGGGATACCCATTCACGGGCAACCCCGAAATCATCGTCCGCGGGAGCCTTGACAAAAATGTACTTCTCCTTCCAGTTTGGGCCATAAGTGGTTGAGGGGGAGTTGATCACTTTCAGGTGGGCCTTCGCTTGAATGTAATAGAAGTAACCCGCCTCAGGTGACGAGCGCGGTGAGCTGACCACTTGGAGAAGGGCATTGAAGTTTCTCATGAAGGGCTCGGATCCAGCACACCTCATAAGGATTACGAAGCTTGTTATTAAGGCAAGTCCGTTGGGCACGATTTGTGAAGGGCAGAGGTTCAAATCGTTCAGAATACTGGCCACTGGGGGGCTGGAATCGGGAACCTCAAGCCCCCAGAACGACTGCATCCATATAGACCACCATCTCACCGGGTGGCGGACGGTTGGCACGTTCGTGATCTACAGGGATCCGTCATGTGTAACGCTCGTCCCAGTATATGGGCGCCAACATAGTTTTCACTTCTCCCAAAGTGATTGTGCTAGGAGTCTCGTCGGGGGTACGCTCGATCGCCTGCATACCCGAGCCTTCACCCTCGTTGGGCCCTTTGGACTTCTTGATTTTCTTGGTTTTCTGTGTTTTCTTGCCCTTCCCCTTGTCGCGGGATCTTTTTGAAGGCCCTGCTACTTCCTCGGGTTCCGGAGCAGGAGCTGCGATGGCCACCGTCACTGTATGGCGATGGGGGTGAGTTGCGCTCTCTGTTATCGGGAGAGTCACCCCCTGCCTCTCTGCCTCCATTACTAAGTTCATCTCTTCAAAGAGATGCTTAACCCCATCTGGGTTCCTTTCATCTATGGCCACCACGGCCGCATCCAACTCCTCGTCCCTAGGAGAACCCGGTGGAGTGGAACTCTGGGTAGCCATGTCCTCCACTTCCCGGGCGAATGTTTCTACATGATCTCTGGCCATGACTATGGTGGATTTTGGGGAAATATGAAGATTTTGGAAGTGAGGGATTTTCGAAAAAATTGGGGATTTCTAGAAAGGAAAAAGCCTAAGGGATTGCTGAATCCTAACTTGATTCTAAGGTTAGCAAAGTTAGAAGTTTTCACTGAGAATTACCTTGGGTGTTATGGAAAACTGAGAAGAAGGTTGTGAATGCCGGAAACTGGTTTGCAAGGAGTTTTTCTGCAAAAGATTGCTCTGAAGATTTGTTCGCGTAAAAGATGGAATGGGTACCGGATCCCTTATTTATAGGGATGGAAGTTGGTACATTTCTGGCAAAAAATTCAAAATCGCAATCATTTCCCGCCTAGGAAACCGTTCACTTTATTGAACCGTCACGTACTTCCCAAGACTCACGCGCCCCACGCACCTCAACATTTAATGCTTAGACGCTCCAAGCGGTCAGAAGAAAGGACTGCATTTAATGCTTGGACATTACAAGCGGTCAGTTGAAGAGACCGCATTTATGGCGCAATCAGAAGGATGATTGCCCAACACGCCAAACCTCATACGAGCGACACGCTCGATGGGCTGCATTGGAAAAAATTCTACAGCCCTTATCAATAAGGACTACAGAATTGGGGGGCAAAATGATGGGGTCAAAATACGCTCGTCCCACATTTGGACACGTGGCAATTCAAGAAGGCGACACCTGTCCTCTTGGATTAAGGCTATTTTACACGAGCGCTCGGACCCTCAAGTGCCAAGGACACGTGCCAATTCCGCTATGCGTGCAAGTGACCAACCTCGCCTCTCTACGACAAGCGCGAATTCACACTACATGGTTAACGTTCTAATTAGTCAAGGGAGCCCTCTTCGAGTGCTACACACCCTCAGAGAGGCTTCCACTCTAACTCATTACGCAAGCCTTGGCCTTCACCCCCTAGCGGATTCCTTGGCCTCCAAGGCTTCGGTTGACACGAGCGTGCTCTCAAGCCCTCGTTACCAACTCCCCAAACGGCTCTCTAACACCCCGTACATGCCCGCGCACCTACCACTGTTACCAACACCAACTTTCACCAGCTTTTGCAGAAAAGATTCCTCCTAGGTTTTTCTCGCAATGCCACGTGTTAGGGCAACATTCGGTCAGGACCACACGCTGCAAATGACCAAAGGGTCCCTGACCCTCAACTATAAATATGCAAGTTCATCTCCTTCACTGTAAGCAATCTCCATTACAGCTACTTCATACTTAGCATTTTTCCTTTAAGATCTTCATCTGACTTGAGCGTCGGAGAGCCAAACTGGGAATCACCCCCAGTTCCCCCAGCTTGGCCTTATGACTTTGTCTGTGTGTTTGTCCTAGCAGGTAGAACCCCCATCTTTTCCGGCGATCTTCCAGAGGTTTCTCCACCCAAACAAATTCTAAAGTGATTGGACTCTGTACCCCATATTCAGACCCATCATGTATATATATAAATATAATTTATACTAACACATTAAGAAACTTTATATGAAAATTATAATTTAAAAAAAAAAAAAGGAAGAAGATGAAGAAAGGGGATACTCAAAACTCTTTGAGTCTTCAGAAAAAAAAAAAAACCAGAAGATGGAGATGCCATCTTCTCCGATGGAAACGAAGATGCCACCACCATCCTCGCGCAGTCGCGTAACCTCCACCAAAATCGGGCTACAGCCGCCACAACATCGTAGATCGGAGGAGGAGAATGGAGTTTGTAGGTGGCGGTTCGGTGGGGACGACGACGGTGGTTGTAGATCTGGTTCGATCTGAGGATGGCGACGACGATGATGGTTTGTAGATCTGGTTCAATCGGAAAAGGGAGGCGGCGATGGTGGAGATCTGGTTCGATCAGAGAAGGATGAAGGCGGTGGGTGACAGCGGCGGTGGAAATCGAGTTCTACTTGTGGAGGATGGTAGTGGTGAGTGAAGGCGGTGTCCCCGGCGGCAGTGTGGTGGCCTGGAGACGCCGGCGGCAGTGAGGTGGCCTGGAGACGCCAACCTGGAGATTGAAGATATATATGTACTGTGTTTATATGTATATACATATAAATTGTATATACACTCTCTCCCTCTATCTATATAGATATATACCATTAATAATATGTATACAGATTATATATTTTATAATACTTTCTAATATACATAATAATATAATTTAAGATTTGTTTTATTTATTAATATAATATTTATCTTAAATTAAAAAATAATTTTAACATATGTCTAAAATAATAAGGGTATAATAGGAATTTTATTCTTTTTTGTTAACTATTTGAGATGAGGGGGGCGGTGAATTTATTTTAAAAAACACAGGATTATCTATTGCATTTTTTAAAATAAAGGATATTTTTATGAGAATTTCGATTGACACAGGATTTTGTAGGTTATTAACGCAAAAAACAATAAAGATTAACACTCATTTTCTTTCAAAAATAGAAAACTTAAAAATCTGTACAATAACTTTATGTTAAATACAAAAATGTGGCCCACCATTAAAAATTATCTCCCACCCCAAGACGCACTCATATGATGATTTTTCACCATTGATAGAGAGATAAATGGGAGTAAGGTGAGAAAAAGAACAAAGAAGTTAAGAGATAAATACTAAATAAAACGTTGAGAGTATGATAAAAAAAATAGAAAAAAAAATAATTTTAAAATCCAATAGATCAAAACGGTTGGGTCTCTTACTTAATATGATAGTATAGACTAACAACTTTTCACATTCTAAGCATGTGCAAATAAAAGATAACTATTATATAAATATATTAAAATTATTTTTTGTATTATATATATATATATATATATATATATATATATATATATACATATATTCTATAATTATTTTTAATATAATCACTAATAAATAAATGAATAGGTAGTATAAGATAATGTTATATTAGTATTTATAAAAATTTGAAAATATAAGTGAAAAGTAATAAAAATTATATAAAAAAAAAAAGAAAGAGAACGCGAGCGATGAGAAAGAAAAAGAAAAATTAAGAAGAGAAATAATGGAACTGAAAAGAGAAGTTAAGAAAACGTGCAAAAGATAAAGTCGGATGAATAAAAGTTAATAAATAAATAAATAAATTATTTTTAGAGTCCGTGACACCAAATGGTTCTCACTTTTAATATAATAGTATGAGTAATGAAAACTTTCAACTCCTTACGGTTTGATTGGTATGAATGAATGGAATGAGGCAGTAAAGGAATGAATTTTAGAATGGAATGGACTGACTTTATTGTAGCATTCCTATGATTGGTACGTTCAGTAATAAAGTTAGGAATGGAATAAAAATTTTCAATTTATTTCGGTCATATTATTCACAAATAAAAATATATGTAATAATATTATTAATAATGATGATTAAATACATGATTAAAATACTTTATATATTAATATTGATGGTGCAGGAATATCGGTTTCCTAAATGCAACAACACTTTAGTATTTGTATGAAGAGGGAAAGACCATCACAGGCGTGAGAGCCTCAGGAACTGGGTTTACTTGTGAGCGTGGGTTCTTCCAGCTAGGATAACACCAAGAATGCAAGAGATAATGGTGATGCAACTGTGGTGAGGTTAATGGAAAGAGAAGGTCAGTAGGAATGCCCAGAATAATAGAGTGCGTCTGTAGAAGATGACTTGGGGGAGAATACAAGTGTTCTCCCTTATTTATATGTTAGGGGTGAGGGTAGATTAGGTAATTTGACCGTGTGGTCCCAAACCTGTGTTGCCCTAACACGTGGCTGCCTGTGGTGATATGAGAGTGACAGCTCTGAAAGGTAGGCGGCGTGTCAGGTGCGCGGTACGCGCTGCCTTTGTGTCAGAGGTTGTTGACGAGGGTCGCACGGGTAGAAGGTCCCGGATCCGTTTTATGAGGGTTCAGATTCACCACAGCGGGGAAGGATCATACTCGAGCGTTGGCGGCGCTCGAAGGGCGCACGGATGGGTTCCCCACGGCCGATGGCCCTTGAGCGTCAAAACCACGAGCATCGGGAACCTGCCTCGCGTGGGTGCCCTCCTGAGAAGGGTAACCCTGAGGGTTGAGATGTGAACGCCGAGCCTGTCGGTTCGGGCCCCTTACCTGAATAGTTATCCGAGGCTCAATGGCCTGCATTAGTTGGCAAGTGAGTGGGCTGGGTTGGCCCTCGAGCCCATCAATGCGAGCGTACAGTCTTCAAGTCAACCGATGGCGACACGTGGACGGCTCTGATACGGGCGTGTTTTTGAGCCTCATCATTTTGCCCCCCAAATTCTGCAGCATCGCTCGATCGTACTGTGGAATTTAAGAAGAATGGAGTCCTGGATTTTTGAATATCCGAGGGTCAATCCATTGCTAGAGAAGTGACCGCTTGCCTTCTGTAATGGACACAGTCTGACACCGCATTAATTAAAGTCATGTCCGCATTTAATGCTGAGTGGGAACGTGGGCGCGTGCACTCCGGGAGACGTGAGGCGGTTACCAAAAGTGGGGGGTTTCCTAGGCGGGAAATGATTGCCATTTGAAATCTTAAACCCTAATTAATGCCGGCCTTTACCCCTATAAATAGGGATCTGCAAGGCTTTGAAGCCTCTTTCACGCATTCTGTCTTCTTCAAGCACATACTTAACAAGAACTCTCTGCAACTTTCACCGATTCCGGCGAGTTTCCGTTCTTCAAACTTTAGGTAAAACTCCATAACATTTTCCTTATTTTCCTCGCGCTAACATTAGGTTTAGGTTGAGTGAGTGAAACCCTTGAGTGAAGAGCCCCCTTCTACTGTTGAATTCGTTTCAGAGAGTCTCTCCTTCATTGAGTTTTCTGCGAGAAACTCCATCTTCAAAAATCGAAAGGCTGACGATTATGTAAGGGAGATTGATGAGATGTCAGTGGGGAGTTCTTCCCCTCACAGCAATGTTCCCACAGCTGTTCCCTTGGCTAGGGTGTCCCCAGGTGAGGGGATTCCCATGGTGATTCCGGTAGCCCAGGCTCTGGCTGATGCCGGGGATGAAGAGGTGGATGCTGCTGTTCAAGGGATGAACGAGCGTGCTCCTGGAGGAGTGAATGATCTCTTTGAAGAGATGCATAACGTGATGGAAATGTAAAGGCAGGGAGAGAGGGTATTCCCGGTGTTGAATAGTGCCGTGCGACCCCAAGATCACAGGATCACAGTGGCCGTGGCGGCTCCCGAGGGCGAAGCAGGACCATCCGGGCGTCCATTTGAGGCTGAACCTTCCAGAAGGCGCCAAAGGAGAGGAAAAGAGCCTGCCACTCGAGTGAGGAAAGATAACCGCCATCAAACTGACAGATCTCCAGATGAGATTGAGAGTATCTTGACCCTCGATGATTTGGAGGAATTGAGAGCCAAGGCATACTGGGACGAGGCTGTATTTCCCATGCGCATTCCCGAGGAGGGAGAGAGGGCCAACCGACCGCCACCTGGGATGATGACGGTCTACTGGGACGCGGTTCTGGCCGGGGGCCTGAGGTTCCCCATCTCGCCCATCACTGCCAACATCTATCACCACCTGAGGCTTTGCCCTTCACAAATTCTGCCGAATGGCATAGCCCTAATCAACACTTTCGTGATTATGATGGTTGCGCTAGGTCGCGAACCCTCGATCGTCAATTTTGATAGCTTGATACAGGTGGCCCGCTCGCCACGCTCATCACCTACGGATGGGTTTTATTACGCCCAGGCCAAGTCGGGCTTTAAGATGATAGATTCCCCATCCACTTCCTATGGCGAGCATTGGAAGGAGAAGTATTTTTTCGTGGGGGCTCCAGGGGGGATTTTTAGGGTTTATCGCCAGTGGTTGATACATGGCGAGGGTCCTTTGATTAGGGAAAGGACGAGAATAAAGCTTGTGAGGATTGGGCACAGGGGTTAGCCTTCGAGATGAGGAGTGAGAAAAAGTGGATTAAGGCTGAAACCCTGGTGAAGAACGAGGGAGTGCTGTTTCGTTATGGCTTGTCTTGCCCTCCAAACATGATACTTAACCCTCCAGCTGACATCATGGCCCTCGATGGTTAGATTCTAGGAACTAACTGCTCTAACTTTTAGAAAAGCCTCCTAACTTGGTGTGATTGCTGTATTTTTTGTATCTGTGGTCTAAGCAACCAATCTTCTGACGCTCGTTTCTTCTTACTTGCAGGTGTTCAAATACTATCGCGAGGAATGAATGCTGAGGCTCTTTCACGCATGCTAGGCTCTCAAGGAGCCGGTGCTAACCCTCAGCCACAACAGCAGCAGCAGCAGGAACGACCACCAACTGCCCCGAGGGGCAGAGGAATCCGACGGAGGCAGGGGCGAGGCGACGGAGGTAGGGGTATTGGTAACGAGGCTCCAGCTGTTGGTCCCATCGAGGATTTGACAGTGGAGGGTGTTGGAAAACACGAATCAGAAAGCAGCGGAATTTAAAAAATTTTCCCAACAAAAGGACCTTGGACTCGCAATCGTGTAACCAAATTCGTAGAGATAGAAAACTTACTTTTCTTTTATTCTTTCTTGAAGCGTTTCAAACCACCCAAGAACGCTCTTCTCGCGGCTTGATCCCTCTCCTTGGTAAAGCTCGAATCTTCAAACTTCTAACTTGATGTCTCTAGAGAAAGTCCACCAACTTGATCACAATCTAACTAGTAAGGATGCTAGTGCTCTAGTTAGTGTTTAGGCTTAACCTAGGGTTTATTTGATCTTGGAGAAAGAAAGGTGTTCAACACATGAACCAAAATAATTGTCAAATTAGCTCTAAAGGGGAGCATGAGCTCCCCTATATATAGGAAAGGGAGAGGGGCGCCGATCCTAATCCTTGTTGGGCAAGGATTTGGTTTCTCTCTCTCCTATTACTTGATCATCAAGTAATTTCCAACTTTGACTTTGAATTCTAATTCCAATCAACTTTCAAGAGAGCTAAAAATATCCAAACTATTTTTGGATAATTTTATACTTTATTTATTTAAAATAAATAACTTATTTTATCTAATTAATTAATTCATAATTAATTAACTAGATTATTTTCTCCAAAATAAGACTTTCTTTTTAATTCAAAATTAAACCAAAGTCTATTAAATAATTAACACATTTAATTATTTAATACATATATATACAATATATATTTATTCACACGTGTGTGACACGTGTCACTCACGTGAGCCACATGTGTGATTTCACACGTGTGGAACCCTCTTGGCCCGATTAACTCGTTTAATCATTTTTAAGCCTCAACTCATGTAACCAAGTTATTGTGTGTGACCCTCTAGGTTCTCAATTCAATTAGCAGTGACCCTAACTAATTAATTCACTAATTAATTAATCAGTCCACAGATTAAACGACCATAGTCTAGCAACAGGTGTTTAACCCCTAGATGAATTGGAATGTTCGGATTCGACAGAACCTTTAAGTCATTGATTCATGTGAGATACAATCCTCCTACTTACTATCTCTCAACCAAGATCTAAGGCAAGGGAATAATCAGAACCCTAATAATCCTGTCTTAAAGCTAAGTGCATTTCATATCCATTTGATCTCAATCCAAGAAACCCTTTTCTTGATGTCTTGATCTACTGCCTTGGCCAAGGACTCCATATGGCATATGAATGACTTACACAATAAGAGATCACCTTGCAAATGCAAGTGTAGGTCCTTTCTTGATTCTTATTCACTTTTATGAATCACTTGTGCAGCCCCAGCATAAGCCTTGAATCAGTTGTCTAAGGCGACACCCTTTAAAGCTTATACCTAAGACCGCAGAGTTACCTCATAAAGTGACAAGGAACCTCAAGTCTAAGGATCAATTAATCACATCAATGACTCGTGAGATATTTCCTAATCTGGAAGTTTCCATTTCCTGAAATAGAAACTTTCTTTCCCATTTAGGAATGTTCTCACACGGGGCACCTCAGTGAACTTACTTATTAAAGTAAGCACCCTCATGTATCACACACGTATCAACTATACACTTTGCACCTTCATGAAACAAGGTGGTCCTTCTTAAGGGCGTGATCCCATAAGCAAGCCTTAGAGGAGTCAGGTTGACACTCCCACTGTCTGTAGGACTCATCGGCTTGGAGTATTTTACTAATCATGACTTATGTGATATAGGGCTCGTTTCATGAACCATTTCACCTAAATGGTAGAGTCCTAAAGTCATCAGGATTAGGGGAGTTCTCATACATGCACAGCTAAAGTAAACGCATACCAAACAAGAGCATATAAAGAAGTGTTGCCTCAATTCGTTATTTCATTCAAAGATTGTCTGTGATTACAATAAGGAAAAGCACAAAGTGGATATACAATCGGCTTTTAGGTACTATTCCTAACAGAGGGTACCCACGGGGCTACTCCTCCGCCGGCGGCCCCCGAGGGTCCGATTTCATTGAGTTCGAGCGGATCCCTAAACCGCTCAGGGGAACATGTCCGTATTCATGAAACACTTCGGGCCGACCGTCAAGGGAAAAGGAAGAGGCTGCCGGATTCCATTCCAATTTCTGGCAAGGGGAAAGAGGTAGTCGTGGGCCACCGTGGTGAGGGCAGCGATACTTCATCTTCTGAGGATGAAGAATTTTGGAAGATTGGCTGTCGGGGTGACACTCGATTCAAGCGCCAAAGGAAGGATGGTCCCGTCCTACTGAAAAAGAGCGTCTTTTCTGTCAATATGGTCTCCGACATGGTCGGAAAGCTCCAGTTCTCCGCGATCACGACAAATTAAATGAGCATGACGCCGCTCGGGTCGCGGACGACGCTTGCCATGCGCTTCTGACGGTAAGTCCTTGGTGTCCTCTGGAGATTTCCCACTTCCATTGTTCCCATTTCAACGCTAACCTTTGCTTCTGACTTTCCAGGAGGTGATCCCCAGGCTGAAGAATTTGCAGGGCCGAGCGCAGGCCTACTCCAATCATAAGGCCAAGTACAAGAAATTGTTGCGCATCTCTGATCCCGGCCAATTGCAAGAGGATTATAACCGTATCCACGCCCAAACTGACTGCTGTCAACCTTGAGAGGGATCAGTTGAGGGAGAATCTGCAGAAGGCGGACGCAGCTTATCTTACCCTTGACGACCGCCATAGGAAGTTGAAGGTAGAGCGCGACCAACTGCGGGTCCAGAACGGGGAGTTGGGCACACAGCTGGCAGAGAGCACACGCCAAAACGAAGCTACCAATAAGGCGCTCGCCGATCTACAAGGGAAGGTGGAAGGACTGGCTGCGAGGGTCTCTTGGGACGCAGTAATGAAGTTCGTGCGCTCCAAAGCGTTCATATTTGCAGCCAACATCCAGTGCTTTGACAACGCTCGGCGCTTCTTCCACAAGGCTATTGGGCAGATGGTCAAACTGGGCTTGGCTCCTGAGAGCGCTCGGACTGACGCGCACTTGCGCATGGATCTAGATGAAAACTGTGAGCCCATGGTCCAAAACGAGGATCCTACTGAGAACTTGGCTGATCCGGAATATCAGGAATTGGTGGAAACGCTCCAATGGGAATTTATTGCTGCCAATACTGTAGGTCCCGAGCCCATCCAAATAGAAGACGAGGGCACCGTCATGGATACTGCGGACGTCGAGGAACCTGGCGAGGCCCAAACTTCTGACGCCAACGTGCTGGCCCCAGTTCCTCTTGCGATTGCCCCTCCAGAGCCCAACTCTCAAGCCCAGTGAAGATCCCTTGGATGTTGATCCCTTTCCTTGCCGGTTTAAATTCCTTGTCATATTTATGAACAATTTATGTTTGTACCTAATCCTCCAGCTATTTTCTTGAACATTTTGGATCCCTTTATGCTCCTTTATGTATACTGAGACTCTTCTTTTACTGCTTGAATGTTTGAATACTTTCTCTTTTATTTTTGAATGGTGAATGATGTTCCTTTTGAATGGGCGTATGTGTGCACGAGGGCGTTTTCTTTGAGGGTGCCCTGGCATTCATCACAATGCGCCATCAGTTTAAGGTTTGGCAGCGTCTGGCGATTTGAGGGGCATAGATACGGGCGCGAGGGTGTTTTCCCTGGGGGTTCCCTGGCCGAATCCGTAATGAGGTTCGAATTTGAACTTAGGAAACTTCTGAGGATTTACCTAAGTATTGGCCCCAATAATGTGCATTTTCAGGTTAAACGCTCCAGGGAGTTGTATGTACTTTAGAAATCAATAGTAGGATTTGCTAAGTATAGGATCAAAGCGAGCGTAACCGTGGGGTTAATGTCCTTTCGAGGGACCCATGCAGGAATTGTTATGGGATCCACTATTTTACGAGTGTGCTCTTACCCAAGAAGTTGAGGGTCATCGGGGTTTTTACGAGCGCGAGCTGGAGTGGAGTGCACTCAGCTGGCATAAATTAAGCATTTTGCTCCCCGTTGTTTGACACGCTCGTTCTTAGGATTTTATACACTTACGAATTGCCAAACTACTCAGGGTAGATGGTTATCAATACCCAGATAGTGTTGCTCTCAAAACGATAGGGGTATTACTTAGGCCGTTCGACGTGGAGGATGCTCGACACGGAGCGGGCCTTTTGTTGCTTAAATCACTAACAAATAAGAAAGCAAATAAATGACAAAACAAAGAACTAAATACTTACTGTTATACTTGTAATGTTCAAGATGATTACAACACGCTTTCTGTCAAAAGAAAGTACTCCATGTCGTAAACGGGCAATTACAAAAGAACTGACGTTTACACGTAGAACCTTCTAAGGTTACATGCATTCCATGGTCTAGGGAGACGCTCGCCTTGCAAAGTCTCCAGCAGGTAGGTGTTATTTGTTCGTACCTGAACGACTTTGAAGGGGCCTTCCCAATTGGGGTCCAATTTACCCACGTGTTTGGAGACTCCAACTTTTTGAGGACCAAGTCCCCTAGCTGGAAAGTCCTCTTTTTAACACGTTTGTTGTATTGGCGAACTACGGTCGCTTTGTACTTGTGGATACGTGCCCAAGCAGCATTCCTCTTCTCGTCCAATAAATCTAATTCGAACGCCCGGTTGGCCTCGTTGGCAGCAAGCTCGAAATAGGCGACGCGTGTGGATTCCTGAGCAATTTCCGCAGGTATCATAGCCTCGGAGCCATAAACGAGGGAATAAGGGGTTTCCCCTGTTGCCGCTCGTGGAGTAGTACGGTATGCCGACAGGGCTCCTTGAAGTTCTTCAGCCCATTCTCCCTTCTTACTCTCGAGCATCGTCTTCAGATGCTGGAGTATGGTTCGATTGGTCACCTCCGCTTGACCATTGGCTTGAGGGTGGCCCATGGAGGTGAATCGCTGTTCAATTCCTAGCTCATAGCACCAATCCCGCGTGTCAGCGGCGATGAATTGGGATCCATTATTTGAGATGATTACCCTCGGGATGCCGTATCTGCAAATGATGTTCTTCCAAATGAAGTCCCTCACAACCTTGAACGTTATTTTCGCCACTGCTTCAGCTTCGGCCCATTTAGTGAAGTAGTCCACAGCGAGTATTACGAATTTTTTTTGTCCGACCGCCATTGGGAAGGGTCCCACAATATCAATGCCCCACTGATCAAAAGGCCACGAAACATCAATAGGAATCATTTGAGCTGCCGGTAACTGAGGGGTGTTAGAATGAAATTGGCACTTAGGGCATTTCTTGGAGTAGTTAATGGCATCCTGCAACACCGAGGGCCAGTAGAACCCACTCCTTAAGACTTTCTTTGACAAGATTCGACCGCCTGAGTGGTTCCCGCAACTTCCATTGTGCACATGTTCTAGAACTTCCTTGGCTTGCGAGGGTCTCAAGCATCTCATCGGTGGGCCTTGGAAAGATCGCTTGAATAGTCGACCCTCGGCGTCCAATGAGAAGCGAGGGGCTTTGTTTCTGACTTTCCGAGCCTCAACTTTGTCGCTTGGGCTGGTTCCATCCTGGAGGAATCTGATAATTTCGTCGAGCCAACAGGGGTCAGAGGGGTCAATCATATTCACCTCCTTCAAAGGTTTGTCTCTACATATCAGCGGTTCCTCTGTTCTAAGAAATGTAATGGCACGCTCGCTAAAACCGTCCAAGGCAGATGCGAATTTTGACAGAGCGTCAGCACGTTCGTTTTCTGCTCTCGGGATTTGCAAAAGGTGGAATTCCCCGAACTTGGCTATCACCTCCTTAGCGCTCGCCAGATACTGCACCATGGTGGCTTCTCGGGCCTCATAAGAACCGTCAATCTGACTCGCGATCAACTGTGAATCAACATATGCAGTGACCCGAGTGGCCCCATTTTGGAGTGCAATCCTGAGCCCCTGGATGAGGGCCTCATACTCAGCTTCGTTGTTGGTGACTTGGAAAGCCAGCTTGATGGCGTAGTCAACTTCAGCTCCGAGAGGGCCCCTGAGGGTCACCCCTGCTCCCCCCCCCCCCCCCCCCCCCCTTGCGAGGTCGAGGAGCCATCTGTGTGCAGAAGCCATAAGCCATCCTCTGCCGAGGGCCCAGTATCTAAGTTGAAACGCTCCACCAATAGGTCGGCTACGGCCTGAGCTTGTATCGCCATGCGAGGCTCAAAGGTGATGTCGAATTGACTAAGTTCAATTGACCATTTAATTAATCTCCCTGAAACATCCGGCTTCGCCAACACCTGTTTGAGGGGCTGATCTGTGAGCACCACGATGGAATGCGCTTGAAAATAAGGCCTTAGCCTCCGAGAGGCATTAAAGAGCGTAAAAGCAAACTTCTCTATTTCCATGTATCTTTTCTCCGCTCCCTGTAGAGTTTCGCTTAAATAATACACCGGCATATGCTTACGCTCGCGAATTGCCACGAGGACAGCGCTCGTGGCTTCTAAGGAAACTGATAGATACACAAACAAGCTCTCCCCCGGGATAGGTTTGGTCAACAAAGGCGCGCTCGAAAGGTACCGCTTCATGTCCTGCAGGGCCTTTTCGCAGTCCTCGCTCCAGGTAAAGTTGCGAGCGTTACGCAGAATTTTAAAGAAGGGTAAGTTCCTGTCCGCTGAGCGGGAGATGAACCTGTTTAATGAAATGATCTTACCCACAAGCACCTGGACTTCTCTCAGATTGCGGGGCGAGGGTATGTCCAGGATTGCCTTAATTTTCTCTGGGTTTGCCTCTATGCCCCGTTGGCTGACCATGTATCCCAAAAATTTGCCACCCCGCACGCCAACTGTACACTTGGATGGATTCAATTTCATACCGTAGCAACGCAGGATACTGAACGCTCGTTTTAGGTCTTCTAGGTGGGAATGCTGGCGTTCGCTTTTGACGCTCATGTCATCCACTTATACTTCCATGGACTTTCTAATCTCACACTCGAACATTCTGTTGACAAGGCGTTGGTATGTCGCTCCTGCATTTTTGAGCCCAAAGGGACTATGAAAGCAGTTTTAGGACGATCCTCAAGAGCCATAAATATCTGATAATATCCTTGGAAAGCGTCCATCATGCTCATAAGTTCACACCCAGCGGTCGAATCCACCAACTGATTAATTCTAGGCAAGGGGTACGGATCCTTAGGACATGTCTTGTTGAGGTCTGTGAAGTCATTGCACATACGCCACTTGTTGCCGCTCTTTGGAACGAGCACCACATTGCACAGCCATTCTGGATATAGAATTTCTTCTATGTATTGAGCGTCAAGCAGTTTATTGACTTCTTCTTCTATGACTTGCCTCCGGAACCCATGGACATCCCTCTTCTTTTGCTTTATAGGTTTGAAGGCCGGATCCACATTCAGCCTGTGGACAATAACGCTCGGATCTATGCCAGTGAGGTCTGAAGCCTTCCAGGCAAAGACATCAATATTTTCTCGTAAGAACTCAATCATCATAATCTGAGAGGGGCCGTCGAGGCTGGAACCTATTTGCGTGGTCTTATCTGGATTCCTGGGCTCCAATTCGACGGTCAGGAAGCTCTCCGTAGGTTCTACCCGCACATCAGGCCTCGGCTGTTCGAGCGCTCGTTTCTTGCCTGTAATTCTCTCGCTGGTGTCTCCCGAGGGTATATGATCCTCGTCTTCCGAGGAGGAAACCCCAACCTCTCCGAGGGGCGAACTCCCAGCATCTACTGGTTTGTCCGTGGCCTTCTTCTTATTCTTCTTTTTATAGAGCTGGGCCCTCTTGCGCTCGGGGCCATCTTCATCTAGTTTGGGGAAGTCAACAGACTTTTTAGTGGAGCCTGCTTGGGTAGGTTGTTTGGGCTTGTGGCTTCGAAGGGAAAGTATGTAGCACTCCCAAGCTTCCTTAACATTACACAATACCTCCCCGGTACCCTGGGGGGTGGGAAACTTGACTTTTTGATGATAGGTGGAAATTACAGCTTTGAAGTCGACGAGGGTTGGGCGCCCAATGATGATGTTATATGGCAGGTCCACTTCGACCACCACATAGAGAACATTTAAAGTTTTTCGCTATGGGGCGCGACCGAAAGAGGTGGCCAAGCGAATTTGTCCGCGGGGGACGATCTCGGAACCTCCAAAGCCAACGAGGGCTGTTCTGAGGGGTTCGAGCGGGATGTTTGTGATGTTCATTTTCTGAAACGTGGAATAAGGCAAAACATTCACGGAGCTTCCACTATCAATCAAGACCCTCTTTACAACGTGATTGTGAATGTCTAAGCTAACCACCATGGGGTAGTCAGAGGTTTCACTGACCCCATGGGGTGTTACAATGTGCTCTAAATCTTTCTCTGTGAAACCTACGCTCTCGTCCTTTTCCAAGCGTGATGATTTATCAATAGAGAGCACCGGCCTGGGCTGAGAAGATCTTTGGTCATAACTCCGAATGTAGCGACGTCGGGAAGCGTTAGAGTCACCTCCCGAGGGTCCACCGGCGATCATGTGAATGACCGCCGCGAAGGGTTGATTCTCAACCTCCGGCCCTTTCCCTTTGCCGTGGTCGCTTGACTCGGGGTAGTGGTGGCGAGGACTGCGTGAGCGCGAATGACTTCTTCCCCTAATACGCGCTCGTTCAGCGCAGTGTTCATCGTACTTCTCTAGCATCTTCACGAACTCCTTGAGGTGCCCCCCGGCAATAAGCCTCTGAATCTCACTCTCAAGTTGGCGACACTCGTTGGTATCATGCCCTTTCTGCTTATGGAAAGCGCAATACTTTCCAGAACGCTTCTGAGCCTCGGTCTCCCTCAACTTAGGTGGTCTCTTGAACAGTTTTTTATCCGCCATGGAATAAACTTCAGCTATAGGGCAGTTGAGAGGGATGCGCTCGAATTTCCGAGGGGGTGGATAATTTCGACGAGTGGAAATAGGGCTGCGGCGGCGGCCTCTGTTTGAATCTCCTCTGTCTTCAAGGGCTTTGCCGGGGCGAGGGGCGTTCGCCATCTTCTGGTCCCTCGCAATATACATATCCTCCAGGGTGAAGAAAGAATCTGCTATTTCCTTAATCTCCATCAACGAGCGGGGTTCTTCTTGGCTACCTCCTCCACGAACTCTTTACTGACATAGTGCTTCATATTAATAGCTCCAAAGAGAATGTGCCTCAAAAAGTCCATCGAGGGCTTTTCCACCAACAAGATCTCCTTGTTGAACCTTCCCATGAAAGACCGTAGAGTCTCGTTCGGCCCTTGGACCAAGCTGTAAAGAGCGGTTGCGGCTGGGGCTGGTGCCTTCAAAGAGTTGAAGTGGCTTATGAAAGCATCCGTCAAGTCATAATACCCTCGGATTGAGCGTGGGGGAAGCTTTTTATACCATCTTGGGCCATTCCCGTGAGAGAAGTGACAAACACCTTGGCCCAATAATTGCTCGGGTGATCATACAAGTGCATAAGATGCACAAAATGATCCAGATGCTCGGCTGGGTCAGTGGTTCCATCATACCTGTTGACAGCCGTGGGGATTTTGCCTTTCCCCTCTCGGGTTATTAGTACCTCCTCGACGAGGGGAGAATCGCCTGTCACGATTCTGTAATCCCTGTCCTCGGGATCCTCATAGCTGGCTTCTCTCCTGCGGCGGGAAATTGGGCTGCGTGGTCGGCGAGCGTCTCTGGCCCTGGACCTCTCGTCCCCATCACGGGGGACTTGAGACCTTGCTCGAGAGAGCTGCTCTACCACATTCTGGAGCCCTCTAATCTGGTCTTGTACTGCGGAAAGTTGAGGGTCACCAACATTTCTGCAGTTTGCCCTTTCTGTGGCCCTCGATTGGACCTCTCCGTTATCTCCGGCCGCCTCGTTTCGAGGGGCCCTTTCATCTCCTACAGGTGGTTGCTCTTGCTGGACCCTCGGTGGGGCCTCATTTTCTTGATTCGGTGTTGTTGGAGGCTGTTGGGCCCTTAGCGCATTTTGAGCCATCGTCAGGGGGTGTGCTGGGAGTCCTCCCAGGGGTGGGGCTATTCGAGCGCCCGCGTGTGAAGGGAAATAAGCCGCAGTGAAATGTTCCCAAGCATTCTGTACGGCTTGGCTCTCGCATTGCGCATACAGCGCCTGCAGTTGTTGTGTAGTGATTTGGGGCATTTCTACCCCTTGTATTTCCCTTGGCATCGACAAGGGGAGGTTCAACGTCCCCACTTGATACGGCTGGACCAAAGATACCATTCCAGGCATCATCCCGGGCATTACCCCGGGCTGCATAAGAGTGTACCTGGTGGAGGCATGGCCATAGGGTACATGCCAGGATGGGAGGCAGGGATATTTGGGGTGAAAGCTGGGGGGAAGGATTGGAGCCAGATCCTCCTGCTTCATTTCCTGTTGGGGGAGGAGCGGCAGCAGCGGCATCAACGTCTCCGGCGACAGGCGGAGGTGTGCCTCCAGCGGGGATGGGGTTTTCAGCGTTTTCTCCATTGGCGGGAGGAAGACCTCCTCTATTCCCCAGAGTTCCGGATCTTGTAGCAGTAACCATGATGAAATACCTTGGTGTCACTTTTCAACTAGCTTTTAAAGGAAGAAACTGGTAACGACGAAGATGGTGGTGATGGATTTCCCACAGACGGCGCCAAAAATGATGGTGCAGGAATATCGGTTTCCTAAATGCAACAACACTTTAGTATTTGTATGAAGAGGGAAAGACCATCACAGGCGTGAGAGCCTCAGGAACTGGGTTTCCTTGTGAGCGTGGGTTCTTCCAGCTAGGATAACACCAAGAATGCAAGAGATAATGGTGATGCAACTGTGGTGAGGTTAATGGAAAGCTTGAGAAGGTCAGTAGGAATGCCCAGAATAATAGAGTGCGTCTGTAGAAGATGACTTAGGGGAGAATGCAAGTGTTCTCCCTTATTTATATGTTAGGGGTGAGGGTAGATTAGGTAATTTGACCGTGTGGTCCCAAACCTGTGTTGCCCTAACACGTGGCTGCCTGTGGTGATATGAGAGTGACAGCTCTGAAAGGTAGGCGGCGTGTCAGGTGCGCGGTACGCGCTGCCTTTGTGTCAGAGGTTGTTGACGAGGGTCGCGCAGGTAGAAGGTCCCGGATCCGTTTTATGAGGGTTCAGATTCACCACAGCGGGGAAGGATCATACTCGAGCGTTGGCGGCGCTCAAAGGGCGCACGGATGGGTTCCCCACGGCCGATGGTCCTTGAGCGTCAAAACCACGAGCATCGGGAACCTGCCTCGCGTGGGTGCCCTCCTGAGAAGGGTAACCCTAAGGGTTGAGATGTGAACGCCGAGCCTGTCGGTTCGGGCCCCTTACCTGAATAGTTATCCGAGGCTCAATGGCCTGCATTGGTTGGCAAGTGAGTGGGCTGGGTTGGCCCGCGAGCCCATCAATGCGAGCGTACAGTCTTCAAGTCAACCGATGACGACACGTGGACGGCTCTGATACGGGCGTGTTTTTTAGCCTCATCAAATATGATTTTTAATTTTTTTTATTTGAGAAATATTATGTTTTCATATGTAATATATCGTAACTATTTTATATCGAATATGTTATATACATGCCATTTATTTTATGCACAATTAACCCCACGGTCGCGTACCGGTTTCCTATATATATATGTATGTGTGTGTGTAAGAGATAGAGAGAGAGAGATTTAGATATACGCATAAATATTATAAAGGTATTAATATTTTTCATATTTATACGTAGATTATATGATTTTATTATATTTAATATAATGTATGATATTTAAGACTAAATTTAATATAAATGCCAAATTTTATATTTAATGAATATTTTAATCTATAATGCATATTTATGAATTTATAAGTAAATAAAATAATATATTGAACATTTATTTATATATATAGTATATTTATATTTATTTTTACATATATTAAAGGGCAAATTTTTTAACAGGACCAAAAGTCCTTAATTTTTATCCAAAACCCCCCAATTCAAATTTTATACATTTAACATCCCCATTACACAATACATTTTTTCTAAACCCCCTAATCACTTAAAATATCTATTTTATCCTCATTTTTTTACTTTTTCTACACCAATTTTACTTGCTCCACACTTCATCTTCTTCATCATCACCTTCATCCTCCGACACCACCGCCGGAGCGCCTCCGCCACCACCGCCGGAGGTGGTCCAAAAATTCCCAAAAAAATTATCGGGAACGTACTCCTCGTCCTCGTTCCATATCTTCGATTAGTTTTTCAAAATTCCAAGCCGTTTGTCCCCAATTTCAGATCTAAGAATTTTAGATCTAAAAAGAAAATGTCCATAACTCTCAAACCGCTTAACGAAAATCGATTCCGTCAATTGCAATGGATTCTTCGTGTCGAGATCTTCAAGATCCATACAAAAAACATCGAAAAAAATCACCGAAAATGAGAGACCCATTTTCCATTTTCTATTGAAAATTTGCAGGTTTTGTTCGACCTCTCCACGGCCTTCTCTGGCAATTTTCAATACACAACGTTAGCACCAATGAAGTCGCGTCGTCTAAATGAGTAAAAAGACGTAGCTCCCGTCTCCAGAAAGTGGCCGGAGACGGTGCCGGAGTCTCGGCCGGAAGCCTGCGTTTTTCAATGAAAAACGTAGCAGAGGAGAAAAAGGAAAAAAAAAAAAAAGAAAAGAAAAAAAGGGAAGAAGAAAAGGGGGGGTATTGGGGGTAATTTTTCATATTTTATTAAGGGTATTTTAGTCTTTTTACACGAAATAGGGGGTTTAGGAAAACTTTGATAAATAATTGGTACTTAAAACATAGAAAAAATCAATTGGGGGGTTTAGAAAAAGTATTGAGGTATATTGGGGATGTTTCAATAATTCTTCGTATATTAAATACAATTTATTAAGTTATCAACCAGAATAAATATTCATAATAATAAAAATAATAATATAATATATATTTAATAAATGTGTGATCATCTATGTATATTATAAAAGTGCGAGTTGTTTCTTACAAAATACGGATCGCCTAAAATACCCTCATAATAATTATATGAATAACTATTAGTTAGGGATAACTATGTAATTACATATTATAAATTATTAATTTAATTATATTTAAAAAGTACTTATTAACTTATAATAGGACTCTTGGTAGAATTAAAAAAATTTTAACTTTAAAAAAAATATATAGTTTAACAAGGACTGTTTTAATATTAATATAGGGTTAATTACATAAAGACCCTATGATAGTATTAGAAATTACAACTTGTGACCCTCTTAGTCAAACAATTACATATACACCCATTGAGGAGTTTGAAAGTTACACAAAACACCCATAAATTAGGGTTCTTTTAAATTTTTTATGACATCATCAAACTTTTACTTGATTTTCCTATTTTACCCATTCATTTAGTATAACAATTTTTATTTTAATAATTATTCCTAACTATATCTAGATTGGTATTAAAAATCTAAATTTAATAAATTAAATCATTAATTAATATGAGATGATAGGATTTATCACTTCAAATATTAAATTATATATAATAAATATGAATTTAATGGGGTTAAATATAATATTTAGAAAATGATGTTATATAGAGTTATAATATATAATAAATATATATAATAAAGTAATATTTATGTATATATATATTAATTACAGCACCACCGCACGGCAGTACATATATTCATTCATACGTATATATATAACACGCCAATATACATATATATTCTTACATACTGATATGTAATATGTATGATATATAACATATATAAATATTACATTATTATTATTATTATATATATATATATATATATATATATATATATATATATTAATTATATATTGTCACTTTATATATATATATTACGTTTTCTAATATTATATTTAATCCATTAAATTTAGATTTTCTATATATATAATTTAATATTTAAAATGACAAAATCATATTATTTTATATTAATTAATGATTTAATTTATTAAATTTAAATTTTCAATACTAATTCAAATATATACTAAATGAAGGGTCAAAATAGGGAAATCAAGTTATAATAGTATGAGTAATGAAAACTTTCAACTCCTTACGGTTTGATTGGTATGAATGAATGGAATGAGGCAGGAAAGGAATGAATTTTAGAATGGAATGGAATGACTTTATTGTAGCATTCCTATGATTGGTACGTTTAGTAATAAAGTTAGGAATGGAATAAAAATTTTCAATTTATTTCGGTCATATTATTCACAAATAAAAATATATGTAATAATATTATTAATAATGATGATTAAATACATGATTAAAATACTTTATATATTAATATAATTTTTAATTTTTTTTATTTGAGAAATATTATGTTTTCATATGTAATATATCGTAACTATTTTATATCGAATGTGTTATATATATGCCATTTATTTTATGCACAATTAACCCCACGGTCGCGTACCGGTTTCCTAAATATATATATATATATATATATATATATATATATATATGTATGTGCGTGTGTGTAAGAGATGGAGAGAGAGAGATTTAGATACACGCATAAATATTATAAAGGTATTAATATTTTTCATATTTATACGTAGATTATATGATTTTATTATATTTAATATAATGTATGATATTTAAGACTAAATTTAATATAAATGCCAAATTTTGTATTTAATGAATATTTTAATCTATAATGCATATTTATGAATTTATAAGTAAATAAAATAATATATTGAACATTTATTTATATATATAGTATATTTATATTTATTTTTACATATATTAAAGGGCAAATTTTTGAACAGGACCAAATGTCCTTAATTTTTATCCAAAACCCCTCAATTCAAATTTTATACATTTAACATCCCCATTACACCATACATTTTTTCTAAATCCCCTAATCACTTAAAATGTCTATTTTATCCTCATTTTTTTACTTTTTCCACACCAATTTTACTTGCTCCACACTTCATCTTCTTCATCATCACCTTCATCCTTCAAGCTGCCAGAGCGCCTCCGCCACCACCGCCGCCGCACCACCGCCGGAGGTGGTCCAAAAATTTCCAAAAAAATCATCGGGAACGTACTCTTCATCCTCGTTCGATATCTTCGATTAGTTTTTCAAAACTCCAAGCCGTTTGTCCCCAATTTCAGATCTAAGAATTTTAGATCTAAAAAGAAAATGTCCATAACTCTCAAACCGCTTAACGAAAATCGATTCCGTCAATTGCAATGGATTCTTCGTGTCGAGATCTTCAAGATCCATACAAAAAACGTCGAAAAAAATCACCGAAAATGAGAGACCCATTTTCCATTTTCTATTGAAAATTTGCAGGTTTTGTTCGACCTCTCCACGGCCTTCTCCGGCAATTTTCAATACACAACGTTAGCACCAATGAAGTCGCGTCGTCTAAATGAGTAAAAAGACGTAGCTCCCGTCTCCGGAAAGTGGCCGGAGACGGCGCCGGAGTCTCGGCCGGAAGCCTGCGTTTTTCAATGAAAAACGCAGCAGAGGAGAAAAGGTAAAAAAAAAAAAAAAAGGAAGAAGAAAAGGGGGGGTATTGGGGGTAATTTTTCATATTTTATTAAGGGTATTTTAGTCTTCTTACACGAAATAGGGGGTTTAGGAAAACTTTGATGAATAATTGGTCCTTAAAACATAGAAAAAATCAATTGGGGGGTTTAGGAAAAGTATTGAGGTATATTGGGGATGTTTCAATAATTCTTCGTATATTAAATACAATTTATTAAGTTATCAACCAGAATAAATATTCATAATAATAAAAATAATAATATAATATATATTTAATAAATGTGTGATCATCTATGTATATTATAAAAGTGCGAGTTGTTTCTTACAAAATACGGATCGCCTAAAATACCCTCATAATAATTATATGAATAACTATTAGTTAGGGATAACTATGTAATTACATATTATAAATTATTAATTTAATTATATTTAAAAAGTACTTATTAACTTATAATAGGAGTCTTGGTAGAATTAAAATTTTTTTAACTTTAAAAAAAATATATAGTTTAACAAGGAATGTTTTAATATTAATATAGGGTTAATTACATATAGACCCTATGGGAGTATTAGAAATTACAACTTGTGACCCTCTTAGTCAAACAATTACATATACACCCATTGAGGAGTTTGAAAGTTACACAAAACACCCATAAATTAGGGTTCTTTTAAATTTTTTATGACATCATCAAACTTTTACTTGATTTTCCTATTTTACCCATTCATTTAATATAACAATTTTTATTTTAATAATTATTCCTAACTATATCTAGATTGGTATTAAAAATCTAAATTAAATAAATTAAATCATTAATTAATATGAGATGATAGGATTTATCACTTCAAATATTAAATTATATATAATAAATATGAATTTAATGGGTTAAATATAATATTTAGAAAATGATGTTATATAGAGTTATAATATATAATAAATATATATAATAAAGTAATATTTATGTATATATATATATTAATTACAGCACCACCGCATGGCAGTACATATATTCATTCATACGTATATATATAACACGCCAATATACATATATATTCTTACATACTGATATGTAATATGTATGATATATAACATATATAAATATTACATTATTATATATATATATTAATTATATATTGTCACTTTATATATATATATTACGTTTTCTAATATTATATTTAATTAATTAAATTTAGATTTTCTATATATATAATTTAATATTTAAAATGACAAAATCATATTATTTTATATTAATTAATGATTCAATTTATTAAATTTAAATTTTCAATACTAATTCAAATATATACTAAATGAAGGGTCAAAATAGGGAAATCAAGTTAAAATTTTGATGATGTCATAAAATATTTAAAAGAACCTTAATTCATGGGTGTTTTGTGTAATTTTCAAACTACTTAATGGGTGTATGTGTAATTGTTTGACTAAGAGGATCACAAGTTATAGTTTCTAATACTCCCGTGGGAGCTATCTGTAATTAACCCTATTAATATATTTCTCTAAAAATAATTTATAAAATTAAATTATAATTATTTTTACATGCACACGTATTAAGTTTCCTTAGAATTCTTAATTTTATAAATTATTTTTATGGTGTTCAATTAAACATTCCTTGAGTTTTTTTATATTAATTTACTCTTTTAATTATTTCTAATATATATATAAAATAAATAGTAAAATATTAATATATATATCTTAAATAATGTTCGTTAGAGAAATATAAATAAAAAAATAGAATGCAAGATCAATAACAAATAGAGAATTAAAAAGAGATAAAAAATATTTAGTTAAAAGAAAAAATAGTTGATTTTGATGTATATTGACGCACATACTAAATTAAGGACAAACCCAAATAATATTTTGATTCAATAATGATGTCACTCAATGATCAGTTGTTAGTTGTATCATTTAGTGATCATGATTTGAAAGACGTCACAAATTTTTTGAGAAAAGTTACAAAATTTAAAATATCACTTATTCAGTAAGGAGATTTCTGAAAATGTGGTTGGACATATTCATACAATCAAGATTCAAAAGAAATGGTTGTCATATGCTCATATTTTGATAGTTTTTGGGTTAAAATATAAAATTATAGCCCACAATCAACTTGATCAATTTTTTGTGTAAAATTTTTTTATTAGGAAAAGAATCCCCAACTTTATGAGTGAGTTATAAAACACATGGTGCATAAATCATGTAGATGAAATAACTTAAATAATTTTTGTATGATGGATGGAGAATGTAAATATCGTTACTCATGTTTATATTATGAAAACAGAACGCAAGGTAAAGATGGATATCCAATCTGTGGAAGGAGAAGAATCGCACTGATGGTCCAAGATCGCAATAAACAACTTTATAACCAATTTGTAGTACCTTATAATTCATATCTCTTATTAAGTTATAATTCTCACATTAACATCGGGATTTTCTTAGAGTGACAATTGTGAAATTTACAAATATATTTATAAAGGACATGACAAAGTGTTAAATATAGGACTTTGGGTCATTGCTCTAGAACAATGATCATTGAACAGTTTTCAATGTGTGCGAAAAAGCGAAAAAAAAATAAATTTATAAAAAATTTCTAGAGCATTATGTATGAGAAATTAATGTAAATATTCGAAAGATTTAGAGAAATAATTGATGACAGAATATAACTAACTATTACAAGAAGAAGAGATTATTTAGTTTTAAGACTTGAGAATTAATTTACTCCAATTTAGGGATAAATATAAACGTTTCTTTCATCTCTCAACCATAACGAGAAGAAAGAGGCTTCACTCAACCATAACGAGAAGATGAATGAGTAACCAATAATGACCAAGTAAAGCACATTTTGGGAGTACTACACCAAACTATTCAGTGGATATACTATCGAAAAGGTGATGAGTGTTGGTATTAGCTTGCACCAACGATAAGGTGGCAAGCACCTGTACAAAACGCTATCCATTATAATCCCCACATCACCTATTATTTCGAGCCTACTTTTTTCAAACCTATTAGGATATAGTAAGAGACACGGTGGTGAAATTCATCAATAATTGCATAGAGAGATATCAATTCCCAAGAAGGCTTATTAGACGTTTATTTATTTGATTTTGAAAGTTAATTCTCCAAAAATTTAAGCGAGATTCGGCCCATTACGTTGTGTAACGTATTGCTCAAAATGATCATGAATATGATTATACCCCGTTTAAGCCGCATATCAAAGAAAGTGTGAGCCCAAACCAGAATAGTGTTTTTCTCGATCGAGACACCCATTACAATATCTTGATGTTTCAAAAAGTGTTATGAATGATACATCACTCCAAAGAAAGAAAAAAAAGGGGATAGTGCTGAAATTTAATCTTGAAAAGGATACAACAAAGCTCAGTGAAATGTTCTAAAGAAAATCTAACTTTCTTCAAATTCCATACAAAAATCATCAATATCAGTAGAGCAAAATGGAGGGGATACAACCAGAGATTTTGTGGAATAGTAAACCGACTGAGGATCTATGGATGTGTGTCATTAGATTAGGTAATCACTCTCGCCTTATTTATTTGTACTCTACATGGAACAACTTACGTATATGATTTAGGAGGATATTTTAGCCGGACACTAGAAGCTAATTAAGGTATGTCAGAGATCACATCTCACACTTGCTTTTTACGAACAATATAATATTAGGAGCTAAAACTACTGTAGATGGAACAAAATGTATTTAAAGTGTGGTTGGGGCATTTCATATATGATTGAGAAGTCTATTCCAATCGGATATTGAAAGTCAATTATGGTATGTCAGAAAGACCCTCACATCTCTCACTTGATTTGCAAATCTACTATGGATGGAGCGATGTGTATCCGTTGTGTGGTTGAGGTGTTTTGCAAGACATCGGGCCTCAAATTGAACTTCAGCAAATCACATGTATTGTTCGCAACTTATGTGTCATTGGACACGAGCCTCAACTTATAGCTTCTCGAATATGGAAGGGGATTGATAGAAGCACTCAGATGGTGAAACCATTTATGGAATAGGTGTCTTTATGGAATGATAGATGATTATCACAAGGAAAACTCACCAAAATCATTGCAGATAACATTAATGAGAAGGATAAAAACTTAATTATGGTGTGTAATTTCATTGGCGCGGATAAAAACTAGAACCTTAATAAGCTAAAAATAGTATTGCCCAAGAAAGAGATGACTAAGATTCTTAGCGTCCCAATTGCGCTGCATGATAATGGAGATTAGAAACTCAATATTGGGTCGGTTAATGATAACTCGTTAATTAATCATCTTTATGATTAATTTATTCCCCGAATTGTTCTTGATTTGATATCATTTATAAAGAATTGATGTTTTGTTGTTTATTTTGTAGATTCGGGGATCGAAAGCGAAATTGGAGCAAATTGGGTCGCTTTTAGATCCAAACCAGTGCACACGAGCAGAAGTTGGAAAACTGGAATTGAGTTTATTTATTGTTGCACAAAGATTAAGCAATTGGGAATCAAATGGACATTTATGGGCCTAGTTTTTGCATGCATGACGTGAGAATTGGCGGACTTGTTCCTAATTTGGTTGAATTGTTTTAAGTGAATTGATTTGGGGTGCATCTCTTAGAAGCTTTGGGTCGTACGTATTTAATTCATGGAGAAACAATTGGCTTTAGGAGAAGCCTGCATTTGATGGAAGAAGCATTTTGTTGGGCCATTGATTTAATTAACTAGAGTGGGCGTGCATGGAATTAATGGAAGTCAAATTGTTTTTGAAGCTTTGGGCTGCATGTTGGAGCTTTTAGTGGGCTGGCACATTTATTGGAATTAATTTAAGAAGCCCACAGTTGTGTGTTTAATCCTTGGCGCACGAAATATGAAGTCCAATTTTGATACGGAATTAGCAATCCGAATTGCATAAGAATTCTTGGACGTGCCTTGGAGACGGGAGGTTATTTAATTGCGTGGGAGATGTCCTTTGGAAAAGGAGATCACGTAATTTTCTTGGAAGCAGCGGTTCTGGAGCTTGGGCGGAGCAACAGCGAGGAGCAGGACTTCATCACAATCCTTCGTTTTAGTTTAATTCTTCCCTTTCGTTTTTAGTTTATTTATGTTAAAGAATTCCTCAGTTATTGTTTTCATGGATTTTAGTAGCTAAACTCTTAATTATCTAGCTAGGGATTAAGATTCGTTTTTGGATATTGTGAGACCTAAACGTTTTATTCAATTCATGTTTATTTAGGCATTTATCTTATCTCCGTGTTTCGCGTATATTGTGATTGATTTATTTAGTGGTAGGGCCCGACCATCTAGGTAGATTCAATTGCATATTGCCAATCTTGATGCTTGAAGTGTAGTAAAGTTGATTGATAATTTGTGGTAAATTAGTGACAGGGTCTTAGCGATAACATTCCTCGTTCACTAAGGGATTTGATAATCTAATTTAAATCTTGCGTGTGTCACGACTTGGTTAACTAGGAGTTGTGAATTTGTTAGGGAAGATAACCGTCGAGTGTCTCTAGGTTATCCGACTAATTAAGTAAAAACGAGGTTGAGTCGAGTGTCTCTATCAACTATAGCCAATCTGTCTGAATAACTTTGAATTTATTTTTGAGTTAATGATCAATATAACAATTCGAATCGAATATCCCTGGCTAGGTAATTTTCCCTCTGATTGATTTAATCCTACGTGATTTGCTTGATAGTTTTAATTAGTTTTAATTCTTGTTAGTTTATTTTAATTGCATACCTTAGTTTTAAATATTCAAACCCCCCCCCCCCCCCCTCCTTAATTGTTTCTTTTTGTGGATAACTTGGAATTATTAGAAATAAGTCAACCAGTCTCTGTGGATCGACCCTGTTTGCACTATACACTGTGTTTAGTCGTTGAATAGGATTTTATATTTATTTTTGACGGATTCGACACCTGTCAGTTAACAATAAATTTTCCTATAAAACGGTCTATAGTCTGTTTATGGAGGATGAGGTATATGTGAAAATCGGAGATGAACTTGAAAATCACCTTGGCCCTGAAGTTCAAAATTTTCTTGTGGCTTTGCCAACATAATAGCTTGCTCATAAATGTACTGAAGTATGACTGGAAATTTGGTGGATGTAATGTATGTACATGTTGCACAGGATGTGAAGATCTGGACCGCGTGTTGAGAAGTCATCTGTTGGCACTCTGGGTGTGGAAAAAGATTGTTAATGCATAGACTGGTCTTCGTGGATTGTGAGGGTCGAACGAGCTCAAAGAGAGCTTTAATAGCAAAATTCAAAACAACGTATTACCAGAATGTTCAGAGTGAATTGTTTTAATTTTGACGCTTTAAAATTTTTAGAAAGCACGAAACTGGTGGAGCTATCAGAATATTGTGAAGTCTAAGAGCGTCATTTTTCGCCACATAAAAGAGTTATCTGATGCCTCAGTACTAATCAGTGATGACAAAAGACACAAGCAAAATAAAATATTCGTTGAGTAATCGTGAAATAAATTTGATAAGGGATTCGGTTAGGGAGGTCATTCAAGATGACAACGAAAGATGAGTGCTAGCATACACTATGAATTTTCGTAAAGATTCAATAAATGTGGCAGAGTTATTGGGTTTACATGAGAGATTTGACATTAGCTTGGAAGAGGGCACTTCTCAAAGAATAATGTGGAGATTGATTCGAACATGGTGGAGAAATGGATGACGGAGGATATTGAAAAGCACCCATGAAAAATTTAATTTTTTATTAGTGAAATATACTTCACGAACTTTGGAAAACTTGGATTAAACACGTATCGAGAGGAAAAAAAAAATGATGTGAATATTTTTAGTACCTTAATTTATTTAATAAATATAATAACCAACCTTATTTAAATAAACTAAAGGTTAAACGTGCAACGCACGTTCGTTTCACTAGTTATATAAAAAACAAATAAATTTTGAAGATTGAGAATGGTCAATACTATGAGTATCTAAAAAATGGATAAACTCATGTTGGTAGGAATAAATATTACTTCAATAATGTACATTCCTAATCATATTTTGTACCAATCAAGGGTTTAGGAATGAATGTGGGTATACTCATTTCATTCCCACCCTATTTTATCGTACCGATCATGCCGTTAATTGTGTTATTTCTTATTTGTCGGGATATTAGTTGGCGTGTAAGTTCGTGTTTAACTTTCCTTTAAAAAAAGGGCTAATCACAGAAACCTCCCCATCCTTTGGGGGTTTTGGCACTTTCCCCCCTATATTTTCATTTTTGGCATTAAACCCCCTAACCTTTGAAAAATATCACACTTAACCCCTTGTAACAAACTTTAACAAAGCAAATCTATACAAAGTTGATATCAAATGTGTAGATATTATATATCAAATCGAAGCTCTCGACACAAGGAATACAACAATGATCTCGAAACCAAAATCCAACCACCGACGAAGTAGAAATCATCGGTTAAAGATGACGCACGACGAACGAAGCTTTTGGCGGCCAATAGGGTTGGCTGGGGTATGGGCTTTGTTCTCCTTTGAGAGACAAATACGATGGCGGTGGTCTTGAACCTTGGATCGCTATAACGGAGGAGAAATCGATGATCAAATTTTTTTAAAGGAGTTAAGTGTGATATTTTTCAAAGGTTAGGGGGTTTAATGACAAAAATGAAAGTATAGGGGGGAAAGTGCCAAAAAAACCCCAAGGATGGGGGTTTTTCTGTGATTAGCCCTTAAAAAAATTTACTTTTTCGATCTATCCAAAATTATATACATTAAAATCAATATTTAAACTCATTGTCCGTTACAGGCCATCATTAATGCTAATTTGGAGCGAAAATTAAGAAATGAATCAATGTATAAATGGCTGAAGGGCGAGAGCATGAGGAGACGTTGCTGCAGAAAGATGGTCGCTTCAAGGTGTGCCCTGGGTGTATGGTTGATCAACACAACGAAATACAGAGAGGGATTCCCATCAAGCAAGTTCTGACGATATGGATTATTGTGCTCTCTACAGGTATGTATGTCCATATTGAAATTTAATTCCAATGTTTCTTCGTTAATTCTTTTGGGTTATCTTTTTCGTTTTGTTTTTGTCTGGATTGGAAGGCAGTGTTGCCTGATTATTTATTTCCCATTTTTGTTGATTTGGTAGTGTGAGCATGCATGAGAGATGGGAAATCTACACAGAAAATGTATAATTTTAATGATGATGAATTTAAATACCAAACGCCAGTTGTTTATTGTAACGAGACGCTCGACGCCTCGATCCCTTAAGCAAGGTCTGGTATGTCCAAATTTCCGATCTTGTGGATGGCACAACTGGGTTAGGAGGCTCTTCAGTCTCTCAGTATCGTGGAAAAGCAGAACGAAAATGATGATGAAAATAAAATCTGGTAGAAAACAGTAAATATTTTCGTGAATGTGCTAATCAAGTAGCCCTCCAATAATTTCCTTTTCGAAAAGTATTTTAGTTAGTCTGGGAGTGGTTTTCATTTTTGAAATTATGCCTCATGGATGCACTGTTTTCTTCGTTCTGTGTTTTTGAGAGCTTGAATCAATCACCCATGGATCGGCATTGATTACATGGCTATTATTAGCTTTCTTTATGTTTGATAGTTTATGGTGGTCAGTGATTTCATGGCTATTATTATCAATAAGCTTCAATAATAGGATTGGGGTTGAATATTAGCACACTTTGTGCTGGTGTATAATGGCCTTTCGTTTATGTTTTGTTCCTTTTTTCTCGTTTAGACTTTTGCTTCTACTGTGAATGGACATTTGCTTCTACTGTGAATGGACATTTGCTATCATCACTAATGTGGAGCTTAAACTTGTTTACAGCTCTGACAATATCGTCTCCCTTCCCGTTCCTTTATTTCATGGTAAGAAAATTTTTCCCTCGTTAATTTCTCCTCATTATATAATAATGTGAATATAAATGTGCTAATGATCTTCGAAGTTGGTAATAGTCATGTCATTCAAATACTTTTTGGATGAATTAATCGGGTGATGGAATAAGAAGATTCGGTAGGATAGAAAGAGTATTTTTTGGATTTCTAATCAGAAGTGTGTTGCGTATCCTTCTCCTATCCCGTGCCACTCTAGAGTCTAGAGTTCTTGTGAGACTAGTCTAATTATTGCTTTTGTTTGTTTTCTTTCTTTACTTTTTTTTTTTTTCTCTTTCCCTTCTCCTCTAAGAATCAGTTACATGTAGCTCAAAGAACAGTATTTAGCATATTTTGTTTTTCCTTTTATATGTTGGTATCATAGTTTACTTTTTCTACAGATAAAGGACTTTCACATCGCAAAAACAGAGGAAGATATTGGTTATTATTCCGGTTTGATAGGTACTCTTTAACTCAATTCATATATAGCAATGTCAACTAAATTTCGTGTGTAAATCTAATCAATCTAAAATGTATCTCAACCCTTGAAGGTTCCTCATACATGTTTGGAAGAGCTTTGACATCAGTCTTGTGGGGAGCCATTTCTGATAGACATGGTCGAAAGCCTGTAATAATTATAGGCACTGCCTCAATGTAAGTATCAATTTTATTTTTTTTAATCTAAGCCTTTTTATAAATTCTTATTGTACGGTTATTCATTTACAGTGTCGTTTTCAACACTCTCTTTGGAGTTAGTGTCAACTTTTGGATGGCAGTAACAACAAGGTTCCTTCAGGGAAGTTTGAATGGTTTAATTGGACCAATGAAGGTATTCCTTTTATGATTTAACAACATTGCAGACATCATAAATAGGATCAAATGTATATTTATGTTGTGGCAGGACCAAATTGTCTACCTTCTGATTAGCTTTTCTCTTTTTTCTTTTCCAAAAAAAAAAAAAAAAACATCCTTTTGGTTGGATTCCTTTTACCAGGCATATGCATGTGAATTGGTTCGTGCAGAGTACCACTCTCTAGGATTGTCCGCAGTAAGCAGTTTTGAAATGCCTTTTATACCTTTAATTTGTATGTATTTTCTTTCACTCATGAAAAATGCTGTCGTAAGTGACAGTAAAGGGTCCTATTAGACTATGAAAGAATGCTACAAACTAGAACGCAGCAGTTAACCACAGACATATCTTTCTGATCAAAACTTTTTGTATTCTTTTGTATCTATACAACTTCCAGTTCATTGAGAAAGATCTTCAATCTGCCGGAATGAGTTTTGCAATAATTAGTCATTTCTAAATTCATCATAAAGGATTTTCATGTGCTGGCATTATTCATTGAGCTATTTCTGATAATTCAACTTACACATTTATTAGGTTAACACAGCGTGGGGTACAGGATTAATTATTGGACCTGCTTTAGGAGGCTTTCTGGCTAAGGTAATTATATAAATATATGTGTGTGTGTGTGTGTGAAGGAGAGAGATAATTTGTGAATTCTATAGCTATCTAGGAATTCTGAAACTTTTATGCAGTCATATTCTTTTTGTTGTTGAGGAGTGAAATATGCACCACAATGATTTAAAATTCCTTTGGTATTAAATGTATTTTTTTTTTTTTCTATATATCATTTTCATTTTGCTTTTCTCATGTAAAATGATTTATCTAAGCCTGCAGAGAGATATCCGGGAATATTTGCATCTGATTCTTTTTTTGAGAGGTACATTTACTTTCTCCCACCTTTTTTGCATAATCATTATCGAATTCTGGCACTGAGATATGTAATAAAAAGTAAATACTTTGTAGATTCCCATACTCCCTGCCTTGTCTGATCATCTCATTCTTTGGGGCTGCAGTGACTGTCGCTTGTTTCTGGATACCGGTAATGTATCTATGCCTTATATGATATTTGTTGAGTGAAATGAACTGAATATTATTATTATTACGTGGAAAACTCTTAAGCTCTATTATATCTAGAGATTAGAGATAGAGGGAGCAAATCGACCAAGAATCATAACCCTATTACAAATTTAAATCTACGCTTATAGTACAGCAACTTAAATATTATTCGAACACTTCCCCTGAAGGTGAAGCAAACCAGAGATCCACAGCTTGTTGTAGAAACAAAAGAAAATGTAATCATAACAAATTAAAATATATCCTAGCATCTGAAACTATCATTGCTCCCCCTGAAGCTGAAAAGAGTTTTAGTTTCAGCTTCACTTTTCACCAAACATTCAGCTTCCTTGTTTTAACTACGCGCTTCTTTTTTTTTTTTTCTTATTGCTTATCAGTCTACTACAACCTCTTACAACCTTAACTTCTATTTTACCCTCTTCAAAAGCCTAAGCTCTTGTGTATCTAAATATAACTATATCATATAAGACTTCTTTGCTAATAAGGATTCTAACAGCAATAACTCCTTAAAACTAGAAAAAACTTGTCTGTTGTTGCACGAAAAACGGGCGATTTACATCCACACCCTCCTAACAAAAACTCCTTGAACCAAGGAAAAATGTAATGAGACCTTGAGAATTGTTCCTTCCAACGAAATGCTCTAGCTAGTTCGTCAATTTTCAAACCAAACTTTCACCAACAAATGCGCCCTTTGTAATGTTTTGATACTGCCATGTATCTTGTTCCTACCATCCTGCCACAATTATGTTCCTTGAGTCTGTATGAAATATTTTATGATTATTTATTGTCTGTTTTATGAATGCAGGAAACGTTGCACACACACCACTCAGAGAAGACCGAATCACATGGTTTCTATGATGCTTTAGAGTCTGCAACTGAAGCACAAGAGCATATAGAGGAAGGACAAAAGACTTCCCATAAAGAAAGCCTTTTTAAGAACTGGCCCCTTATGTCATCCATCATTGTGTACTGCGTTTTCTCACTTCATGATATGGCATACACTGAAGTAAGTTCAAAACTTGGTACCTGACGTTGAACTAGCATAATGGGCACTAAAATGTTAGTTATATACTAATATATTTTAGCTAATTTAATAATAATTTTGAAAAAATCTTAATAAGTGAAAACTAATTTAAAATTTAAATGAAATTATATAATTATTAAATAAATCCAAAGTAGATTAATCCATTGAATAAAGGATACAGTAGATAGGAGAAATGAAAACTAGCTTGAAGGTTAATTTAGTCAATCCACCTGGAAGGATTAATAAATTTTTTTATCATAGGGCCTCATGCTTTTTACATGCTATAGATGACTTCTTCTTTGAAGTGTCTATATTGCTTCCTTGTTGGGATGTAGCTCGGTTGTCTGTTAGATCTGCTGCATGGACTTAAAGTTGATTTTGCACAAAACGCATGGCAAACAAAGTTTTCAACTGATATCATGATAACAATTGGAAATATGAAAATAATGTTACATCAGAACTTTTTGGTTGACCTTTTGTGATTACATAATTCAGAGTTGATTTTTTCACTTCAATAGATTTTTTCGTTGTGGGCCAAGAGTCCCAGAAGCATCGGAGGTTTAAGTTATACAACTCAGGATGTTGGAAGGGCTCTTGCAATCTCAGGTGTGAGTTTTACATTATATCCTTTTTCTTTTGTTTGTTCTGTTTATCTTAAAGCAAAGGACCTTTTAAATGGTGACATAATAGATCTGGTGCAACACTTGCATGCTTTTCCAGATGGCTTTCTGAAATTTATGTTCTTCTCAATTTTGGATTGTTGGTTTCGACTTACAATTCTATTGTTTACGTTCACTTTCCCTGAGGTTTGGTGTGGTTACAATTTGAATCTTATTGTAGAAACTGAAAAAACCCATAAGGTTTCATTATTCATGTAAAACCTTCAGCTGATTTTGGCTAAAGTCAACAACTTCATAAGCATCCTTGTGGTTTAAAGCCTAGAGTCGACATCAGTTGCAAATTTTACATGAATAATGAAACTTCAGAGTCATTTTTGTTATTTTTTAAACAAGGATTAATTTCTAATTATGCTAAAACCCAGGGGTAGTAGGTGTAAATCTCCCTTCTATTTGATCACTAATTCAGTAGTTTTTCACCATAGAAACATATAATTCTGTAATCATCCTTTGTTCCTTGTTCATTCTTTGCTAATAAAAAGTCATTTCGAAATTTCAGGTTTTGGCCTTTTAGTCTTCCAGTCGTCATTATATCCACTTTTAGAGAGAATTATTGGTCCTGTCAGGCTCACTCGAATTTTAGGAGTAAGAAGAAGAAACTTGAGATCTGATATCAGTATGATCTTACACATTCTATTTACTTAAAAGGGTCTCTTTTGAGTGCAGATCATTTCAATTCCTCTATTAACAAGTTACCACTTCATAGCCATGCTATCTGGGATCACGCTATCGATAGTGTTAATCTGTGCATCTCTATTGAAGAATGCTTTCTCTGTAAGTGATAGTTTCTTAATCATATTGATATTAGTTAAATTAGAAGGGGAATTACATTTACTTCCCAAAATACCCCTTTTCATGGTTTCAAGAGTATCATTTCCGGGTTCATTTTTTGAAGCTTTACGCATTTATTGCAAATGTCAACGCCTAACCGTAATACCTCAAATCAAAGGGTATTAATTTGTAATTTCCCCTAACCTCAAGGTACTAAATGTAATTTGCCCAAAATTAAAACCTTTGATACTTAACGGATCATTTGGTTCCCACAATTTAATGGATATTGATCATTATTTAGGCAATTTTCTGTTGTCTTGATGGTTATTATAAACTAAAATAGTCTTTGTGTGATATTTAGAATCACAAATATCATGAATTTTATAATGCATCGATTATTTTTCATCAGATCTCCATTGTGACAGGGCTGAGTATGTTACAGAATCGAGCTGTGGTATGTCTCAACCATCGGTCTCTTAAATCTCTTTAAACGGTCCAGTATTTTACATTTTTATGCAACTAACTAACAGCTATTCTTGATAACTAAATGAGGGCAGGATCAAAACCAAAGAGGAGTAGCAAATGGTATATCCTTATCCATAGCATCACTTTTCAAAACTGTCGGCCCGGCAGGTGGAGGAGTACTGTGAGTTTAATTTTTTTCCATCTTCTGCATTTAATTACAAAATTAATAGTGTGGAAACCACAAACAGATTTCTGAAGGGTTAATTCATGTTGACATACCTTGAGATTTGGCCTAATTACACAAACGCAAACTTCCTAAGGTTTGAAAAATTATAGAAACTTCCCCTATTAAAAAACGTATATCTGGATCGATGAATTTTGATGACATTAACACTAATGTTTTATGAATACCCAACCTTTGTCTTTGACACTTATTGAACAATATTTCACTTCAAATTATGAATGTAATAGAATATATGTTGGGCCAAATCTGAGGGCATGCGAAGGGAAGTTCTTGTAATTTCTCAAACCTCAGAGGAAGTTTGTGTAATGAGGCCAGACCTCAAGGTATACCATTGTAATTATTCCTTTCTTAAAATATCATATAACTGTGATAAATTTCTACATCTTCCTGTCCTGCTAAGAAGTCATTGTTCAAATCAACTCATGCAGATTTTCTTGGGCAGAAAACCGACGAGATGCTTATTTCCTTCCAGGTATGTTGATTTTGTAGGTTCATTTTTGCATACTTTACTGATTCATTGGGTTTTACAGTCCTAATTAAGGGCCAGTTAAACTCGAAATAAACGAGTCCTTAGAAATCTAAATGCCAAAATTCAAGGTTTGCTTAGTTTAACTTCTTTTCTATAAGGTAAATTTATTTTGCATGAATGATAAAACTATGAAAGCAATATTCATCTACTTTGAGTAATCCTTCTTAACACACCTATTTCTTTCAATGTAAAAAAGTGACACATAATCTAATGCAGGCAATCAAATTGTTTTCTTTTTCTTGAACGTAATCGAGGCAATCGGAGTTTTGATGACATTCAAACCGTTTTTAGTTGAACGACATATCCATTGAGTAGCAAAAGCTACCGAACAATGTAGTTCAATAACTGCAAATGTTTAGAGACTAATTGTTGCAGCTAGCAGAGGGACGACATAATTATCCAATCGCCTTTCCAACTGGTAAATGTTATTGGTCCAAAAGGATGTTCATTGTGAGAGCATTTTTATGGCAAATAAATGCGGTGCAAATTAATATGTTTTGCTGAAATATTCAGAGTTTTGTCTGCTCATCTTATGCAGGTGGCTAAAACTGCTAACATCACACTTGAATGCAGCATTTTGTTGGATTTGCTTGCAAGATATTTTAGGAGCTTATAAGATGTACGAGATTATTTTAAAAATAAGCGTCTAAAGTATTCGGATAAAATAAGTTCATGGGTTTTAAGAGTTGGGGTATTTTGATGGCATAAACTCTTTTTTATAAGTTCCTGAAATTACCCAAAACGGCATCAAACATTATGAACATGTTTTGATAAGGACTCATCCATCCTAACAATATGATTCGGCCACATTGTGTCTTATTCTTGTCTTTTTTTTTCTCTTCATTTTATGTGGCCAGTGCTTATAATTTTTTCTTCTTTTTATTTTTTATGTTTTTGGGTTTTTGATTTTCAGAAGTATGCACTTGGATTTTATTTATATCTTAATTATAGTAAATTCATAAAAGTTTATGTTTTATTAAGTACATACATTTAGAATTATGAATTGTTCCAAAAACAATAAATAATTCTTGTCTACTCTTTGTCCGACAATTTGCTTCTCAATTCTCATTTTTACTACGGTATATTTACAAAATCAAAATTTTTAACTATTGAAAATCATAAAATTCTCACAAATACACACGAGCGATTAAAGTAATTTCAATTATCTATATAATTATAAAGGCGTAGCTCTTGAATTATTGATTGTATTTCTAGATGTCGGGTAGTAAAGATATATTTTGATGGAATAGTATTTGAGTCGGAGGGCGAATTTGGGTTTGTGTGGTGGCCGGCGAGGAGTGAGCATGAGGTTTGTGTAGGGTGGTGGTTCTACAAACAGCAAGATAAAGGAGGAGCAGCAGTGTCTGAATTAGAAGCGGTATTAACAACAACTAAATTGGCGGTGAGCCGAGAGTGGCTGTAAGAACGTTATTGACGGGTTGAGCTCTCAGATAGAGGACCGATCTATCATATTGTTTGAGATATTAAGGAGGTCTTTCTGTTGATACCTATTATTAGATTGTTGCTTGTTAAAAGATTGAACAATAGAGTTGCTTATGAATTATTTAGGAATTCCGCGAATTTTCGATAAGAGGACTTCAATATTTTTGATATTTGTTATGGTTAATTTGATGAATTAATAAAAGTTAATCGTTTTGTTTTTTTTTTTAAAAAAGAATTAGTAATTGTTTTGGATATAGTGGGGGCCAACTTTTTCAAATTTAATTTCTTGATTGTATTTCTTGTCGTCGTGTTCTCTTTTTTTTTTTTTTTTTTTTCTTTCTTTCATCTAACTATGTTTTTTTTTTCTAAATTCTATGATTTTATATCGTACATAGTGTAATTTCAAAAAATGTGGGGGTCATATGTAAACTCTAATATTTTTTTTGGTGAGCCACGAGATTAACTAGCTCAGCTGCTACTTTCCTCTTCCAAAATCATCTTCACTTCCATTGACTAATATTTCAGAAGAATTCTCATCCCCACAGTATTATGCCCCATCCTAGCAAGGGCATCAGAATGTTTGCTGCCTTCTCTTAGAATGTGTTTCACCTTGGATACCCATGGCATGCCAAGATATCTGCGACAATCCTCAGTGACCAGGCCGAGAGAGTGACCTATCATGCCGTCTTTCATGATGGGATTTATCACCATTTCGGAGTTGTAGCACCCGCATCGATAGGTGCCACATTCCCCGAACCATGAGTCCAATCCACGCATGAAATGAAAGTCCATACAAGAATCAAACACGTCGCGAACGGATGACAAGATAAAATAACTCAATCTAGCTAAGCGGGGCAAACCCTTAGCCATCTACGTTACGATGCAACAAATTAAATGCGGAAGCATAAATACATTATAAGGCATAATAATCTCCAACATGAGCATAACATCCCAAAATATAACATCTATGGCCTACATGGCCCAAACGTTACAAGTATTCTCCAAAATAGAATAATACATAATCCAAAATATCAAGTATTCATGAGATGCTAAAAGATAAAGACATGCTAGACTCGAAATAAGACTCCCTGGCGACCTTATTCCCCGACTAGCATACCTGCAAAAGATCTAAAAACAACGTGGGGGTCAGTCGAAAGACTGAGTGAGGGGCATAAGTAAATATATCACATGCATATGCAATTCATAACTCCGAGTAAAGTTTTATGAAATCCCAAGTGGGAAAGTTAAGTGAAAGCATCACTCGGAATTACGAATATCCATTAATTACGTTACAATTTCGTAATAATAATACGTGGCCCGGCGAGAGGGCAATTCTCCAACCTTACTCCCATAGTGTGTATATTAAAGTTCAAGTTACAAGGCGTTCATGCACTTTTGTAATCATAAACGTAATCGTAATTGAAAACATAATTTTCTATCCTTCTTCCTCCGGGGCGGTGGAAGGGTTTGCAAGGCCCTACCACCTCATTGGTCCGTATCGAGTCGGGGGATCATGATTCCTACCCGCTCCTTCGATGGGGTAACACCACCAGCTCAAGAATACCCCGCCTTCCGGCCACCCAAGTCACGCGAGGATATTCTCAAAGGGTACTTCATATGAAATGGATTATCCAACGGCCCGATGCCATATCGATTCCATTCACACATTTCCCCTGGCCTAATAATACGTGAATAATTCTCGCCAAAATACTTTCGTGAAAAAGTTTGAAAACATTTGCATAAGTAATCATTTTCCAAAATATACATATAAGTATTATACTTTGGCTTAAATAGTCACACAAGGTATTACGGGTTCTATTAACTAGAATTAAAACCTCACCTTGACAAGAGAGAGAATGAAGAAGAGAAGTCTATGGACCCTGCTCCTCAATAACCGGATCGAACTCTGTGCAAGAAATACAAGTGTACATAAGACTCTAAACTTATGAACCAAATAATCGACGAACGACATGATTATGCAGGTTATGAGGTGTTGAAATCGATGAAACAATTATTGACAATTCATAATTAATTCATGGGAAGGCATAGATCAAGAGAAAACGGATAAAAGGCATGAAATAATTAAAAAATCTCAAGTTAGTGCTTCCAGTGGTCGATCCCGGTCGGGACTGTTTTTAGCTGAAATTAGATCCCGGTCGGGACAGACCTCCAGCAACCAAAACTGCAAGGTAATCCCGGCCGGGACAGCCTATCCTGAGACCTGCCAGAATGCAATCCCGGCCGAGACAGATTTTGAACTGAAATGGATCCCGGCCAGGATGCATGTTCCGAAAGAAGCCAATCATCAATCCCGGCATAGATCCTTGTGCAACCTGACTTTCCACCAGGTGATCCTGGCCAGGATCATTTTTGAACTGGAAAGCATCCCGGCCGGGATCCCCTGTCAAAAAACAGGGTCTCAGCAACAGCAGTTCGTAACAACAAGTAAAACCCAAGCAAAGCATCAAGCTGCAAATATAAGTCTCAACATGCTCCCAACACTTAAGCACACATAATATCTCACTTATGCAACAAATAACACATGTTAAGACCAACACTATTCACAAAACCCTCAAATATACATAAGTTCATTAAATTCACCAACAACCAAGTCATTCATACATTAAAGCCAAGGATTTCCACATATATAAACACTAACATGCAGGAAACAAAAAATATAAACATAGATTACAAAATCCCTAACAAAATCTCACACATTCATACACACACTCACACACATATATATATATATATGTATACACCAACCTTGAAATGAAGGAAATGAGAAAGTGTAGTGATTGAGATGATGAAGATGATGAATGGAAATAGTGATGCTCCTCCTTCTCTTCCTTCTTGCTTGAATCAAATGGAGTGTGCGTGTGTGAAGAGTTGAGAGAAAGGGTGTGTTTGTGTGTGTGTTAGAGATTTAGTGTATCTATATAGTGGTTATATAATGTATATATGTATTATATTAGATGATATATTAGTGTATGTATAATGTGTAGCACCCGGAACGCCGAGATGCCACACCCCCCACCATAAGTCTAGCTCACACATGAAATGGGTAGTCCATATATGAACCAGACTCATGGCGAACGGGTGACAAAAAAAAAAAAAAAATGACACACTAGCTAGACGGGACTAACCCTCAATTAAATACGATCATGCATAATCAATAAAACGGAAGCATAATATACATTCATGTCTTTACATCTTTCAAGGTCATTTCCATTATCTCCATATATACAATAACAGTTTCCAAAGACAAATCATAATATACAAGAGCATCAAGATAACTCATATGCATCAATAATATATATGGCATTATGCTAGACCCGAAATTAAAGACTTGACTCGATCCCGCCTAGCATGCAACCTGCAGACCTGAAAATGTGAGGGTGTCAGTCAACCAAAGACTGAGTGAGGGGTATAGATAAATATATGCGCACATACATGCAAGTTATAATCTCGGGTAATAATTTTGGAAAATAACAATACAATTTAGTAAAATAAGAGATACTATCGCCTGAGGTTACAACTAATTCAATTTATCAATTAAATCAATTCAATACAATCAATTCGTGGCCCAGCGAGTGAGGGCAATCTCCAACCTTACTCCGACAGTGAACATTACCAATATTTAGATTATCAATGATTAAGTGAGCATGCAAGTTATTACAGTGCACAATAAGCAATTTCCGTCCATCCTTCTTCCTCCGGTGATGGTGGGATTGCAAGGCCCCACCACCCAATAACGACGAGCATAGGGTTCATGAGTCCCTATGCCCGGGACTCCTTCCCCCACTAATCTCCTAGTGGGTTCAGGGGGCATCCCAAAGTTGTGAGGGTAGTGCAAGAGTTACCCGTCAGCCCTTGCTTCCTCGGTTGGCTCAATACACTACCCTCGGGCCCAAGTGAACATGCTTTACTCGCCAAAACTATCAATCACTCAATCAATCAATCAATCCGTTCGATCCGTGAAACCAGTTGAAAATCAATAGAGTTGGGAAAACTATATATGTATAGATACATTTTGGCTCAAACATCACATAGGGTTATATGGGTTCTATATATCTAGAAATTAAACCTCACCTGTGCCGAAAAATAACAAGAATATAACTATGAATCTTGCTCCTCATCAACCGGAAGGAAATCTGTGTAAAGAGGGGCAAGTGTTCGTGAGACACGACTCGCATGAACCATTTAAGACGCACGACAAAGTCATGGAATATCAATCATGCATGTACAATCAATCAATATCATAAACGTGTCCAATTAATCAATAAACCAGGTATATAACTCATATAAGTCACATATGGGAGCCAAGGAAGTGAAAGGAATGCAATAAGAGAGGTTTTGGCAAAGTTTGGCAAAAGTCGACAATTTTAGGAAATGTACATGCTGAGGGAAAACTGGAATATCTTTAATTCTAGAAGTGGGAATTGAGTTTGTTTATTGGGAATGAAACTAGACACAATGGCCTTTCCGATGATATATGGCTCGTTTTCTAGTTCAAACCGAGGAGAAAATGGCATAAGCTTGAAGTTAAGCGAGTGTAGGTGGCCGGGAAAATAGCGACACCTAAAAGAATTGATCATAACTCCAAAATGGGAAAAGATATTGAGGTGATTCTAATTGGAAGTTATTCTAGACTTCAATAGATTTTCAACGGTTCAAACATCAGGTCATTTAGAGTTTGGATGAGGGAGAAACGAACATTTGAAAATTGGCCTGGAAACCCAAACGGGCGTTTGGAATTTGAACTGGGAGGCCAAACGGGCGTTTGGGACGTCTCGGGTTGAGGCAGTAGGTTTGTAAACAGCCGTTTGGAAATTGAACTAAGGGCCCAAACGGGCGTTTGGGAAGGCACTGGGGCGAAAAACAGGGGCAAAAAAAGGGTAACACACGGGAATGGTTTCAAACCATTCCCACTTCCAAACCAATGCAAGAATTTAACTTAAAACTAACATATAACATGTATAAGACTCATATATATCAATTAGGTCACAATAAATCCAAAGAAACATGCTTTGATTCAAACAAATATGTCAAAGAAACCCTTAAAATTGAATATGATCACATATGCTTCAAGTTCCATATAAATGTTGATGTATATGCGTCAATCAACTCATATACTTTACAAATAATGCATCTTGGTTCAAGGATTCAATATATATCATAAAACCCTAGTGTCACTTCATGAAGTCATCAAGCATATACACCATCTTACCTTGGAAGAAAGAAGAGATGAAGGGGATGAAGAGATGATGAAGTCTTGTGGTTGATTTCTTGAAGAAAATAGAAGAATCTCTTGGTCTCTTGCTTCCTCACTTGGACCGAATGGAGAGGGAGAGAAATGGAGGTTCTTGCCTTGTATTCTTGGAGTGAAATGAAAAGAGAATGGAATACATGTATGTATCTATTACATCGATCAAGAAGGGGAAAGAAAAGGGTGAAATTGCAACCAAGTCCTCCAAGAATTTAAGTGATTGAATTATGGTGTCAAGAATTAATAGGTTGGCTAATTTGGTCTAAATCAAAGTGGATAAGAGTCCAAGAATAATATATATATATATATAGAAAAATATACAAATGCTTATGAAATGAAATGAATGGGTTTTATGAAATATGAATATGTTATAAAATGAAATGGAATGGAATGTGTATAAGTTAGGAAATAAAATGAATGCAAATATAATTAAGGTACTCACATAATCAATTTGAATCACATAATTCACTTAGACATATAGTTCAAATAAGCATGCAATAATTCTAACTCTCAAAACTCACACGTGTGGCGCGTGTACATGTACGAGAAATCACGGGGCGTCACAAGAGTCACATTTGATTTCGATTTTAGGAAATCTCATCTCTCAAGCAATCTTTATTGTGAAGGCACTAACCACTCTTACGATGAATGTCGGGCTTAGATTGAGATGTTACTATGCTTGCAGATCACCCAAACATATGGTGGATGCTTGCAAATGATCGAAATCAAGAAAACAATCGACAAGCAACAGAATTCATAGCACGTGTATCTATATACCACATTAAATTATTATAATTGTTCCTCTTAGGTGCCCTAAATTTGTAATTACTAATTGTGGTTGCATGCCCAAATTGTTGTCTATGTGACGCATGCTATTTACATCCCTAACCCGACATGCATTAGTTTAGTGTTTACTTGTTAGATTGTTTGCGTCATCTATTTCAGCAAATGCCACTTCAACAAGCCATGTCTCAAACTGAGATGGAAGGAGATTTTGAGTTTCAAGAGACTAGTCAGGGATTGGGATCGAAGAAATCAAAGACACTATATAGGCGGTTCACTTCAAAGCAAATGTGAACAACGCTGAAGGGCGCCTCATTCAATATCAAGTTGATTCTCTATATGAATATTGTAACACCCCCGGAGCGAAGGGTGCCACATCCCCCGCACTAGGGTCCAACACGAGTAACGAAATGGAAGTTCGCACCCGCATCAAACCGTAGCGAACGGGAGACACACAAAACTCACGCCCTCGCTAGGCGGCCTAGACCCTCAAGAACTGCGCAAGATAAAATCAGAGTAGCGGAAGCAATTAAAACAATTCAAGAACTAAACAAATATCCCAAGATCATCACATATATACATAATCAAATGGGAGTAGGGTCAAGTAATCCAACTATCATGCTAGATCATATACAATATATACAATGCCATCTCGGCCAAAATAGCATAAGTGTAATCAGAATACATAATCCCCAAGTACATAAGCAAAAGAGAAAGTAAACCACTACGAATGCATGAAGACTCAAGCTAAACCACAAGTAAACTCCAAAAGACACTTGCCGCCTAGCTTGACTCGGAAGAACCTGCAACTCAAAAGAAAGGAAAAAGGGGAAAACAACAACGAGGGTTAGTCCTAGTGACTAGTGAGGGGCTACTCACGCACCCGATATACATATATAGAGCAAAGCAATTATTAAAACGGAAGGATCCTTGAACCGAGAGTGGTTTTTGCAAGCCAAATTAATTCCCGTGATATATATATATATATATATACATAAAGTAAAAGAAGGCAAAAGGAGAAATTGCCAAATTTTAAGTACTTAGAAATCCACTCTCGTTTCACAGATCATACAAAACTAAACCAACTCGGCGAGTACGAGTCACACACCAAACTCCTATATACGAAGAACAAAGCAAAACAAAACAAATCAGAATCCATCCCCACACCGGTTGATAGAAGGGTTGATCGGCCCTAGCTATCCACATACATAGACGTGATAAGGTTTAATCATGACCTTGAAACCTTCGGCGGTTGCCTCCGCCGGCTCAAGAGAAACACCCTTCCTCAACCTCCCAAGGTTGGGTGAAACTCTCAAATGGAGGTGTTGATGGAAGAGCTCGGCGACCCCTCGGCCGTCTCGAGATTACCATACCACACTCCGGGGCCCAAACAGATCACGAAAGTCACACAAACACATCTCAGAGCTTATCTTTCAAAGCCAAAACTCGCTTACACACACACACTTGCACAAAACTAAACTTTTCCAAACAAAAGAAAAATAGCTTATATTCTTATACAAAACGTTTTCCAAACTCTTATAACAAATGGGAAAAACCCCGCAACATACGTATCATGCACTTATTTACCATATATTATACGTATTCGCATGCGAGGTTTGAAACCAATTAGGGTCGTAGGTCAAATAACTAAAAGAACAAAACCTCACCTTATCAACGGACGTAGTGGTGACAAAAAGATGAAACCGGACACCTACGGAGCAAGCTCGTCCTCTACAGGAAGATCCTCTGAACAAGACAAACAACAAGGGACACTCTTAGACTCAATATGAACCACATTGACGCTCGGTACATGCGTATGTATGCTTATGATGCAAATGATATGAAATGCATCCCCATTTATACCATTTACGAGCAAACAATTCATATAAGAACATATATCACAAACGAGGAGGTAAATCAAAGCACAAATTCATAACATAAGGCTTAACACATAATATAACAAGTTAATCATGCATACATATCAAAAACGAGGCAAGAAGGACCAATAAGAAGCAACGAAAAGGCGAAAGAAATCTCCCCGGACGCCACCCTTCTTGACACGGTCGTGTCAGAAAACAAAGGGGAACGGACACGGCCGTGTCAGGTGAAATAATTCGAAAAAAAAACATTTCCGAGGGCTTGACATGGCCGTGTCCATTTTCCTTTGTAAACTGACACGGCCGTGTCAGGCGAAAAAAATTCAGAAAAAAAATGTCGAGGGCTCAACACGGCCGTGTCCATTTTCCTTTGTAAACTGACGCGGCCGTGTCAGGCGAAAAAAATTCAGAAAAAAAAATGTCGAGGGCTCAACAAGGCCGTGTCCATTTTCCTTTGTAAACTGACGCGGCCGTGTCAGGCCTTCGGCCTGAAAAAATTTTGGCGGAAAAATACCGAAAATGAGAGGAAAAACAGGGGTTTTTGGGTTCTTGCTCCAAGGGGACTCTTAGGCCATCCGACAAACACACAACATACATGAAAATAGCACCAAGCCACCAAAGATTCATGCCATAAAAAGTGAAATAACCTCAGCTCCAAAAATGCAAGCAATTCAAGGCAAGAAAAGGGAAAGAAATGCATCAAGCATATCATCAAAGTTCAAGCTTCATTTATGGCAAATTGATCATATTCCAACTAACAAGTAAAGTAGTGCAATAAATGGCAAGAATCAAGTCATATAAATCATATATCATCATCCAAACTCAAAGAAACAAGGAATGAGCAAGAATCAAACAAATTCTCCCAACACTTACTATTCACATGCTTGCTATATTTCAATAATCAACCAAAGGATTGAGCTCAAGATCACATAGAAGAGAGAAGAAAGAGTGTAGATTGTAACCATGGACTTACCTTTCAAATTGGAGAAGCTAAGGTTGAGATTTGAGCTCAAAATCAAAGGTATGGCCAAAGGGGTTTCTTCTTCCTTCTCCTTTGCTTGGCTGATCGATTCTTGTGGAGTGAGGGAGAGAGTGGGTCGGTTATGGGGGGTTTAGGGGCTGAAATGGTAAGTTAACTCAAGTATAACCCAAGGTTAAGGCTTAGTTAAGGTTCAAATGGGGTCCACCAACATAAATTAGGTCAAAAGGTAGCTTCCAAGCGTAAGGGGCTCGTTACGGGTGAAATTCGAAGGTCTTGATGAACTTAGAAAAATGTGAGGATTATCCCATCGAACCCGAATCGTCGAAACGAGTTCAATGGAGGTGATGGAATTCGAATCCGAATTCCCGAGCTCAAGATGCGCATCCCGGAACCCAAGGTGCGCTAAATGCTCTTTAGCCTCCTTTAGGTCCCGTCTCCAAAACGAACCCAAAAAGGTAAGCAAAACAAATACCAAGACATGTAACGAGCGCATAATCGAGTTCATAAAGCATATAATTAACACATATCACAAATTCACAGAAATCGGAATTAAATACGGATCCAAAACGAACAAATACAAAGCAAGGAAAATTAAACGTTCAAAGGTAACCAAATTCATATTAAAGCAAATAAGTTCCAATAACTTCAATAATTCACGTTAGAAATGAAATATCACATAAGAAAATAATTGAATAGTGTACATAATAGTTTACCTGAAAAGTCCGATCAGTCGGGATGTTACAAATATAGTTGTCGTTGATGATAAAGGGGTTTAACAAGGAGATCATGGAAGGAAGCAAAGAGGCCTCTTTGCTATTGGTACAGTTTCAGGGGACACAATTAGAGAAATGTTGTTGATTTGTTTCATTGAACAAAAATAGATAGTGTCTCATTCAAGAAGGAAAATAGAAAGGTTGAATTAAATTCATTGATTTTTCATTTTAAATTAACGGTTATGTTAGAATTAGGGTAAAAGTTTCTTTTGTATCATTTTGAGTTTAAGAAAAAAGGTGAAGAATGGGTAAAGGGTTCTTTACAGATACTATTGGATCTTATGATAGTTTTAAAGTAATGTTATTTGGTGGAAAGTTACTTTCAACATGATGGAATGAGAAAGTAATGAAATGCTATGATTAAAGTCATCCTAAACATATGATTGTAATTTAAGATTAGGAATTCTTATTCCACTAAAAATCCTTATTCGTTTCGATAAGAGATTATTTGTTCCTCTTTCTGATTTTATTGACTCCTAATATATTAGGAATCAACTAAAATCGGATCTCACTTTTTTCTCTCATTTCTCGCCGGTTTTTTGTGTTTCCTTCTCATATTTTGTCCTTCTTCAAGCCCTTTTCTCTTCATTGTCATACACCTTTTATTTAAGTATTAAATTGTTTTAGTGGTCTACCTAGACCAGACAGACTTCTGATCACTAGTCGAACCTGTACGACGGTCGGGTCCGACCCGATTTTTTAAAACAATGCTTAGGGTAGGTGGGATAAAGATGTAGTTTCAATGACTGGAAGTAAAGTAGCGAAGTCTAGTCTAATTTTAGAATAACTTGAGTAATGCTGAAATTTTAGAAAAGAGATAAAAAAAATGATCTTGAAATAAGAAATATTTTTAATCTTTCAACAAGTGTGTTTATCAAAGTTCGGATCGAACCACTTAGGTATAAAACTTTTCCTATCAATGGTAGTTGCATTTTCAGGGATTCGAATACAAGACATCTAATTAAGCTAATATTATGCTGAACTACTGAGCTACACCACTTGACAGTAGTGTATCATGTTGCTCATGACTATGAGCTAATTGATGTGTTCTTTAGTATGACTGAAGAAGAAAAGGAATAATTAATTCGAGTTATTATCTGCAGCGAAGTTTGAAACTTATCAATGAGGCCATAATTAATAACTCCCTCCTAGTTGAAAATAATTTAGTTTACTCCCCTATGTGAAAAAAAATCTATACTAACTCCCTAATTTGAATTTATAATTTGATTTCACTTCCTACTCACCAAAATTGATTGCAATACCCTTATTTATTTCTTTTTTCATTTTTATACTTTAATTTTAAACCTGAGTACTTTAACTTCTACGAATAATACTCTATTTTTAAATGTAACGCCCTAATTTCCAGACAGTCAGGTACGCTCGGCACGTGTGAGTTTTGAGCGTTAGGATTTATTTTATTATTCTAGTTTATTCAATTCATATTAATTTTGTTAATTTTATAAATTGGATTTAATTGTTACGTGAAATAATTATTGAACATGATTGAATTGCTTAATTGTCCCTAAATGATTACTTTTGTAAATTTGAGGACTAAATTGCATAATTAATTCTTGGGTTTAATTGATCAATTTGCAAACCTTGCATCCTTAATTGCATACCTTATAGAACTTGGAGGATTTAGTTACAAATACCACATTTTTCCAAAATATATCACGCTATATGCATCCCTTCCACAACCTTCATTTCATTTTCATCAAATTCATTTCCATATTTGCTTTCTCTTCACCGAACCAAACCATGAAGAAGGGAAGGGGAGATTTCATTGATTTCATCCAAGTTTTCCAAGGAAATTACATGTTTTGGAGCTCAATCATCCATTTCCACCATCTTCTTTCATTTATTCTCATTTCAAGGTATATATGATCATATATGTGATTTCTTGATAATAATTCTTGAAGCTAGGGTTAGTGTTTAAGCTTGCTAACTTGATTAGTTTATGTTGGAAGCTTGATTTTATGCTTTAAACGTGAATTAGTGCTTGAATTCTTGAAATTTAGGAAGATATATGATGAGTTCTTATATGAATGAACTTGGATGATTCTTGGAATTAAAGCATGAAACAAGTGTTATATTGGGTTTTTATGATACTTTGAGCATGAACACAAGTTCCCTTCATGAATCCCTGCATTTGAGATTGAGTTGTGAAGTGTTTTATGGAGGTTTGATTGTGTTGCCTCCCCTGTTCTTCTGCTCTGTTCTCTGTATCTTCTGCGTAATGGGAACGGCCCTTCCCGTTCCCTTTGTATTTGGGGAACGGCCGTTCCCATATATTTGAATTGTGTGCATGGCGGCGAGGATGGGAACGACCCTTCCCGTTTTGGCTCACAAGCCGGAACGGCCGTTCCCATCTTCGGGGAGTAACTTCGGGGAGCTGGGAACGACCCTTCCCATTTTGAACTAAGGGCTGGAACGGCCGTTCCCAGGCCTCTGGAGAGGCAGAAACATTCTGCATAAAAATAAAATTTTGGGATTTAATTCCAATGATTTATTTGACCCCAAATTGTTATTATATGATTAATTACATGCCAAAACATGATATTTACATGCTACATTATTCATTGCATGATATCTTGTTATGTGATCATGCCGTGCGTCATATTTGGCACCAATGTCAAGTATTGTCTCACGAATGCACCAGCACGTATGTTCCGTTTCTTGTTCAGTTCTTCTCCAGGGCGGAGATTGTGATCAATGAGCACGTTCACGCATTCACGAGTCGTTATGTCGCCTGTCAGGTGAGGTTTAATCTCTAGTTATTTAGAACCCTTATAACCCCTTAAGTGAGCTTTCGGCCAAAAGGTATTTATATCTATAACTTTCCATGAAATACTCATGATTTCAAGCAAGTCAAGTTTAATGCAAGCAAGTCATGTTCATGAAAAGCAAGCAAGCCATGTATCGTGCATGTTTTAGGTGAGTAAGCATGACCGTTCACGTTGGGCCCGAGGGTAGTGGCTTGAGCCAACCGGGAAAGCAAGGGCTGATGGGTAACTCTCGCGCTATCCTCACCACATTTGGATGACCCTTGAATTCGCTAGGAGATTAGTGGAGGAAGGAGTTCCGGGCTTAGGGATTCATGTACCCTTTGCTCAACATGTCGTGGATGGTGAATGCTAGCTACTTTCCCATCATTGGAGGGAGAAGGAGACTGGGGACGGGTCCGGCACCACGGATTGTCCTCGGGTTATTGCATGATTTCCATTCCTTGATTGAATTACTTGATTGCACTATCGGACAGTTGCACGATAATTGAATTGCATGATCACCTATTGATTAACAAAGCAAGCATGTTTCATGTACATTTGGAGTACGGTTGGAGACTGCCCTCACTCGCCGGGGCCATGTATTGAATGCATGAAAATGACCAAATATTTAATATTGATAGTTGTATTCTCAGGCGAAGATATCTTGTTATTGAATTTATATATATATCTTTTATAAAACTTTACCCGAGAATATAGCTTGCATGTTAACTGCGCAAATATTTACTTAAAACCCTCACTCGGTCTTCACAGACTGACGCCTCCACCTTTCAGGTTATTGCAGGTGCACGCTAGGCGGGAAGTGAGTCGAGTCCAGTCCTTGTAGTCGAGTCAAGCACAGTGCATTTTATTTAATTATTTATTTATTGTTCAAAGGAATTATGCTTAATGTTATTTGTTATGTATTTTAGGAGATGATAATGTATTGATATGTGAACTAGTATATGAGTTAGCTGACAAATGATCCAGGTTATAGCATGCTTTAATAGTTATATTTGTAAGTTAATCGATTATGCTTCCGCTTTATTCTATTGCATGTATGAGTTAGTCCCGCCTAGCTTGTCGTTTTATTTGCATTGTCACCCGTTCGCTATAGGTTAGTTCATATACGGGTTACCCGTTTCGTATGTGGATCGACCTATAGTGCAGGGGTGTGGCATCTCCACGTGTAGGGGTGCTACATTAAATCTGAATACGTTAATGCTTATGAATAATATTTCAATTATAAATTTAAATACTTTAACTTTTATGAATTGATGGGGTCTGATCAGATGTGGCAAACTCCAACACTTTAAAATTTGTTTAGGTGGGAAAAACAGGGATCAAATGCTCAAGCGAAGGTCGCCGGAGGAGATGGGTTCTACCTGCTAGGACCAAACACACAGTTAGAAGGCCAAGCTGGGGAAATGGGGGGTGATTCCCAGTTTGGCTCTCCGACGCTCAAGTCAGTCTCCAAGTGATGAAGAAGATGAAGATAAAACAGAGCTCAAGTAATGGAAGTTTGCTTACCGAGCATGGAGGATTCTCAGTATTTATAGGTGAGGGTTAGGGCCCTTTAGTAATTTAACACCAAGTGGTCCTGCATTTGTGCTGCTCTAGACAAGTGGAGTAATGAGGAGCCTTTGAAAGGGATCTCCTGCAAAAGCCTGCGAAAAGGTTGGTGGCGGGCAACAGTGGCAGGTGCGCCAGTGTGTACTATATGTCAAAGAGCCTTTTGGGGTTGCTACCGAGGGCCAAGCATGCTCGGGTTTTGATATGGGCTTTGGGGGCTCGCAGGTCCGAGGAGACTGTTGGGAAAAACACGATCAGAAAGCGCAGTGGAATTTAAAATTTTTTCCAAAAAGGAATATCGGACTTGCAATTTCTATTTCCAATCTTAGGGATTCATGAACTTACAAGAATGAACGCTTTCTTGACACGTTTTGAGCCGCCCTCAAACGAGCTTCATGCGGTAATGGCAACCCGGTCCCTCGAAAGATTCTTTCTACTAGATTCCACGATAGGTCTTCTCTAGAGTAATAATCCACACCAGTCCTAGATTCATATCATATGAGTGAGCATGCTAGTACTATGACATGTATAAATAAAGAAACAAAATGAGAAGAAAATAAGAGCATAATTAAATCTCCCTTCGAAACCCAGTTTTGCGAAGACAGAAATCTGCACGCTTAAAACCCTCGTGAAAAAACTGGTCGTTCTTTGTATGCACGAATGGATTTCTCCATCTTGTGTGGATCGATTTTTTCACTCAAATTCTCTCGGGTAAAAAATCGTTCCACGAGACCTTCGTTAAATATATAGGATTTCTTAAATCTCAAGTCTGTGTAGGAACAAGATTCCTACTTTGACTTTTCTTCTATATTTTTTCTCTCCAAGTAATAACCTCTTATCTAAATAAGATATTATTCTTCTAGAAAAAGAGCTCCTAATCAAATTAGAAATATTTAATTATTAAATATCTTATCTAATTAATATTTATTAGAATAATAAATGGAAGATGATGGTGCAAGAATCTGAGCTTCCTAAATGCAACAACACTTTATTATTTGTGAGAAGGGGAAGACCATCACAGGCGTGAAAGCCTCAGGAACTGGGTTTCCTTTTTGTGCGTGGGTTCTTCCAGCTAGGATAACACCAAGAGTGCAAGAGGTAATAGTGATGCAACTGTGGTGAGGTTAATGGAAAGCTTGAGAAGACAGAGGAAAGATGCCCAGAACTGTGTATGAGTGAGTGAATTTGAAGAAGATGACTTGGGGGAGAAAGTATGCGTTCTCCCCTATTTATATGTTAGGGGTAAGGGTAAATGGGTAAATCGACCGTGTGGTCCCAAACCTGTGTTGCCCTAACACGTGGCAGCCCGTGAGGGAGTGACAAGGACGTTTCTGAAAAGGAGGCGGCGTGTCAGGTGCAAGGTGCGTACAACCTATGTGTCAGAGGTTGTTGGCGAGGGTCGCATGTGAGGAAGGCCCAAGATCCTCTTCGCTAAGGTTCGGATTCCTCGCAATGGGGTATGCTCAGGCACGAACGCTAGTGACGCTCGAAGAGTGTACGGATGGCCTCCCCACGGTAGATGACCCTTGAGCGCCAAAGTCCCGAACATCGGGAAGGGCCGTCGGGTAGGCACTTCCTTGAGGAAGGTGTTCCTGAGGGCCGTAATGTGAGCGTCAAACCGGTCAACTTGAGCCCTTTAACTGAGCAGTTGGCCGAGGCCCATTGATCTGTACCGATACGCAAGCAAGTGGGCTGGGAAGGCCCGCGAGCCCCGTAATGTGAGCGTCCAGACTCTCATTCTCCGAAGCGTTGACACGTGGACGGCTCTGATTCTAGTGTGATTTTGGGTCTCATTATTTTGCCCCCCAAATTCTGTAGTATCGCTTCGAGCGTACTGTAGAATTTAGAAAGAATGGAGCCTTGAATTTTTGAATATCCGAGGGTCAAGCCATTGCTAGAGAAATGACTGTTTGCCTTCTGTAACGGACACAGCCTGACACCGCATTAATTGAAGTCATGTCCGCATTTAATGCTGAGTAGGAACGTGGGCGCGTGCACTCCGGGAGACGTGAGGCGGTTACCAAAAGTGGGGGGTTTCCTAGGCGGGAAATGATTGCCATTTGAAATCTTAAACCCTAATTAATGCCAGCCTTTACCCCTATAAAAAGGGATCTGCAAGGCTTTGGAGCCTCTTTCACGCATTCAACCTCCTTCAAGCACATAATCAGCGAGAAAACTCCACAACCTTCACCGATTCCGGCGAGTTTCTGTTCTTCAAGCTTTAGGTAAAACTCCATAACATTTCTCTTATTTTCCTCGCGCTAACATTAGGTTTAGGTTGAGTGAGTGAAATCCCTGAGTGAAGAGCCTCCCTCTACCGTTGAATTTGTTTCAGAGAGTTTCTCTTTCATTGAGTTTTCTGCGTGAAACTTCATCTTCAAAAGTCGAAAAGCAAACATGGCCGGAAGCCAAGCTGACGATTATGTAAGGGAGATTGACGAGATGTCCATGGGGAGCTCCTCCCCTCATGGCAATGTTCCCACAGCTGTTCTCCTGGCTAAGGCGTCCCCAGGTGATCCAGTGGCTCAAGCTCCGGCTGTCGCCAGGGATGAAGAGGTTGACGCAGCCGTTCAAGGGATGAACGAGCGTGCTCCTGGAGGGGTGAATGACCTCTTTGAAGAGATGCATAACGTGATGGAAATGCAGAGGCAGGGAGAGAGAGTATTCCTAGTGTTGAATAGTGCCGTGAGACCCCAGGATCACAGGATCACCGTGGCCGTGAGGGCTCCCTAGGGCGAAGCGGGGCCATCCGGGCGTCAATTTGAGGCTGAACCTTCCAGAAGGCGCCACAGGAGAGGAAGGGAGCCTGTCACTCGAGTAAGGCAAGATAACCTCCATCAAACTGACAGATCTCCGGATGAGATTGAGAGTATTTTGACGCTCGACGATTTGGAGGATTTGAGGGCGAAAGCTTATTGGGATGAAGCAGTATTTCCCATGCGACTTCCTGAGGAGGGGGAGAGGGCCAACCGACCGCCGCCTGGGATGATGATGGTCTATTGGGATGCAGTCCTGGCTGGGGGTTTGAGGTTCCCTATCGCCCATACCGCTGCTGTCATCTATCACCACCTAGGGCTTTGCCCTTCACAAATTCTGCCCAACGGCATAACTCTAATCAACACCTTCATAATAACGATGAGAGCCTTAAACCAAGCAGCCTCGATCATCAACTTCGACAGTTTGATACAAGTAGCCCGCTCGCCACGCTCGTCGCCTACGGACGGGTTTTATTATGCCCAGGCCAAATCGGGCTTCAAGATGATAGACTCCCCATCTACCTCCTACGGCGAGCATTGGAAGGAGAAGAACTTCTTCGTGGGGGCCCCCGGGGGGATTTTTGGGGTTCACCGCCAGTGGATGATACACGGCGAGGGTCCTTTGATTAGGGAAAGGACGAGGAATAAAGCCTTTGAGGATTGGGCGATGGGATTAGCCTTTGAGATGAGGAGTGTGAGGAAGTGGATAAAAGCTGAGACTTTGGTGAAGAACTAGGGGGTGTTGTTCCGTTATAGATTATCTTGCCCTCCAGACATGATACTCAACCCTCCCGCTGACATCATGGCCCTCGATGGTTAGATCCTAGGAACTAACTGCCCTAACTTTTAGAGTAGCCTCCTAACTTAGTGTGATTGTTGTATTTTTGCATCTGCTATCCAAGCCACCAACTTCTGATGCTCGTTTCTCCTTGTTTGCAGGTGTTCAAATACTATCTCGAGGCATGAATGCTGAAGATCTTTCCCGCATGTTGGGTGCCCAAGGACCCGCCGCCGACCCTCAGCCCTCACAACAGCAGCAAATCCGCCCTCCCAACGCTCCAAGGGGAAGGGGAACTAGGCGAAGGGCCGGCCTAGGACGAGACGACGCTCGTGAAGGTGCGGGGAACGAAGCCCCCCTTAGGGGCCCCATCGAGGATTTAACGGTCGACGGCGCTCACGGGGCTACTCCTCCACCGGTGGCCCGCGAGGGTCCAATAACACTGAGTTCGAGCGGCTCCTTCAATCGCTCGGGGGAAACGGTTCGCATCCATGAAGCCATCCGGGCTGACTGCCAAGGAAAGAGGAAAAGGATGCCGAACTCCCTCCCGATTTCAGGCAAGGGAAAAGAGGTGGTCGTGGGCCACCGTGGTGAGGGCAGCGATACTTCATCTTCTGAGGATGAAGAATTTTGGAAGATTGGCTGTCGGGGTGACACTCGATTCAAGCGCCAATGGAAGGACGGTCCCGTCCTACTGAAAAAGAGCGCCTTTTCCGTCAACATGGTCTCCGACATCGTCGGAAAGCTCCAGTTTTCTGCCGATCATGACAAATTAAACGAGCATGACGCCGCTCGGGTCGCGGACGACGCTTGCCATGCGCTTCTGACGGTAAATCCTTGGTGTCCTCTGAAGATTTCCCACTTCCATTGTTCCCATTTTAATGCTATCCTTTGCTACTGACTTTCCAGGAGGTGATCCCCAGGCTGAAGAATTTGTAGGGTCGAGCGCAGGCCTACTCCAATCATAAGGCCAAATACAAGAAATTGCTGCGCATCTCTGAGCCCGGCCAATTGCAAGAGGATTATAATCGCATCCACGCTCAACTGACTGCTGTCAACCTTGAGAGGGATCAGTTGAGGGAGAATCTGCAGAAGGCGGACGCAGCTTATCTCACCCTTGACGACCGCCATAGGAGGTTGAAGGATGAGCGTGACCAACTGCGGGTCCAGAACGGGGAATTGGGCACACAGCTGGCAGAGAGCACACGCCAAAACGAGGTTACCAATAAGGCGCTCGCTGATTTGTAAGGGAAGGTGGAAGGCCTGGCTGCGAGGGTCTCCTGGGACGCAGTAATGAAGTTTGTACGCTCCAAAGCTTTCATATTTGCAGCCAACATCCAGTGTTTTGACAACGCTCGGCGCTTCTTCCACAAGGCTATCGGGCAGATGGTCAAACTGGGCTTGGCTCCTGAGAGCGCTCGAACTGACGCGCGCTTGCGCATGGATCTGGATGAAAACTGCAAGCCCATGGTCCAGAACGAGGATCCTACTGAGAGCTTGGCGGAGCCGGAATATCAGGAGTTGGTGGAAACACTCCAACGGGAATTTATTGCTGCCAACACTGTAGGTCCCGAGCCCATCCAAATAGAAGACGAGGGCACCATCATGGATACTGCGGACGTTGAGGAACCTGGCGAGGCTCAAACTTCTGACGCACACGTGTTGGCCCCTGTTCCCCTTGCGACTGCTCCTCCCGAGCCCGACGCTCCAGCCCATTGAAGCTTCCTTGCCTGTTAATCTCTTGCCCTTGCCAGTTTAAATTCTTCTTCCCATTTATGAACAACTTTATGTCTGTACTTAATCCTTCAGTTACTTTCTGAACACTTTGGGTTCCTCTAAGTTGCTTTTCCATATATTCGAACTCCCTTTTTACTGCTTGAATGTCTGAATACTTTCTTCTTTACTTTCAAATGATGAATGATGCTGTTCCATTACATTCGCCGTTTTTATATTAATATCTCTTGTTTGAGCGCTTGCGATGGATGTGTGTGTGCACGAGGGCGTTTCCTTGAGGGTGCCCTGGTATCCATTACAATGCGTCTAGCGATTTGAGGGGCGTAAGTACGGGCGCGATGGTGTTTTCCCTAGGTGTTCCCTGGCCCTACTCGCAATGAGGCTCGAATTTGAACTTAGGAAACCTCTGGGGATTTGCCTAAGTATTGGCCCACTAATGTGCAACATTAGGCTGTATATACTTTAGAAATCAACAGTAGGATTTGCTAAGTATGGGATCAAAGAGAGCGTAACCGTGGGGTTAGCGTCATATCGAGGGACCCATGCAGGAATTGTTATGGGATCCGCTATTTTACGAGTGTACTCTTACCCAAGAAGTTGAGGGTCATCGGGGTTTTTACGAGCGCAAGCTGGAGTGGAGTGCACTCAGCTGGCATAAATTAAGCATTTTTGCTCCCCGTTGATTGTCACTCTCGTTCTTAGGATTTTATAAACTTACGAACTGTCAAACTATTCCGGGTAGATGGTTATCAATACCCAGATAGTGTTATTCCCAAAATGATCGGGGTATTACTTAGGCCATTCGACGCGGAGGATGCTCGACACGGAGTGGGCCTTTTGTTGCTCAAATCATTAACCAATAAGAACGCAAATAAATGACAAAACAAATAACTAAATACTTACTGTTATATTTGTAATGTTCAAGATGATTACAACACGCTTTCTGTCAAAAGAAAGTACTCCATGCCGCGAACGGGCGATTACAAAAGAACTGACGCTTACACGTAGAACCGTCTAAGGTTACATGCATTCCATGGCCTAGGGAGACGCTCGCCTTGCAAAGTCTCCAGCAGGTAGGGGTTATTTGCTTGCACCTGAACGACTTTGAAGGGGCCTTCCCAATTGGGGTCCAACTTACCCACATGCTTGGAGACTTCAACTTTTTTGAGGACCAAGTCCCCTAGCTGGAAAGTCCTCTCTTTAACGCGTTTTTTGTATTGGCGAGCCACGGTTGCTTTGTATTTATGGATACGTGCCCAAGCAGTATTCCTCTTCTCGTCCAGCAAATCTAACTCGAGCGCCCGATTGGCCTCGTTGGCAGCAGGCTCGAAATAGGCAACGCGTGCGGATTCTTGAGCAATTTCCGCAGGTATCATAGCCTCGGAGCCATAAACGAGGGAGTAGGGAGTTTCCCCCGTTGCCGCTCGTGGGGTAGTACGGTACGCCCACAGGGCTCCCTGAAGTTCTTCAGCCCATTCGCCCTTCTTGCTTTCGAGCATCGTCTTCAGATGCTGGGGTATAGTTCTATTAGTTACCTCCGCTTGACCGTTGGCCTGAGGGTGGCCCACCGAAGTGAAACGCTGCTCAATCCCAAGTTCATAGCACCAATCCCGTGTCTCTGTAGCGATAAACTGGGAGCCGTTGTCTGAGATGAGCACCCTCGGGATACCATATCTGCAGATGATGTTTTTCCAAATGAAGTCTCTAACAACCTTGAACGTTATCTTGGCGACCGCTTCGGCTTCAGCCCACTTAGTGAAATAATCCACAGCGAGTATTACGAATTTCTTTTGTCCGACCGCCATGGGGAGGGGTCCCACAATATCAATGCCCCATTGATCGAAAGGCCACGAGATATCAATAGGAATCATTTGAGCCGCCGGCAACTAGGGGGTGTTAGAATGGAACTGGCACTTAGGGCATTTCTTGGAGTAGCTAATGGCATCTTGCAACACCGAGGGCCAGTAGAACCCACTCCTTAAGATTTTCTTTGCCAAGATCCGACCGCCTGAGTGGTTCCCGCAACTTCCATTGTGCACATGTTCTAAAACTTCCTTGGCTTGCGAGGGTCTCAAGCATCTCATCGGTGGGCCTTGGAAAGATCGCTTGAATAGTCGATCCTCGGCGTCCAATGAGAAGCGAGGGGCTTTGTTTCTGACTTTTCGAGCCTCAACTTTGTCGCTTGGGCTGGTTCCATCCTGGAGGAATCTGATAATTTCGTCGAGCTAATAGGGCTCAGAGGGGTCAATCATATTCACATCTTTCGAAGGTTCGCATCTACATATCAGCGGTTCCTCTGTTCTAAGAAACGTAACAGCACGCTCGCTAAAACCATCCAGGGCGGATGCGAACTTTGAGAGAGCGTCAGCGCGCTCATTTTCTGCTCTCGGGATTTGCAAAAGGTGGAATTCCCTGAATTTGGCTATCACCTCCTTAGCGCTCGCCAGATACTGCACCATGGTGGCTTCTCGGGCCTCATAAGAACCGTCAATCTGACTCGCGATCAACTGCGAATCAACGTATGCAGTGACTCGAGTGGCACCATTTTGGAGAGCAATCCTGAGCCCCTGGATGAGGGCCTCATACTCAGCTTCGTTGTTGGTGACTTGGAACGCCAGTTTGATGGCGTAGTCAACTTCAGCTCCGAGAGGGTCTCTGAGGGTCACCCCGGCTCCTCCCCCGTGTGAGGTCGAGGAGCCATCCATGTGCAGAAGACATAAACCCTCCTCTGCCGAGGGTCCGGCATCTAAGTTGAAACGTTCCACTAATAAGTCGGCCACGGCCTGGGCTTGTATCGCCGTGCGAGGCTCAAAGGTGATGTCGAATTGACTAAGTTCGATTGACCATTTAATTAATCTCCCTGAGACGTCCGGCTTTGCGAGCACCTGTCTGAGGGGTTGATCTGTAAGCACCACGATGGAATGCGCTTGAAAATAGGGCCTTAACCTCCGAGAGGCATTAACGAGTGCAAACGCAAATTTCTCTATTTCCATGTATCTTTTCTCCGCTCCTTGTAGAGTCTTGCTTAAATAATACACCGGCATATGCTTACGATCGCGAATTGCCACGAGGACTGCGCTCGTGGCTTCCAAGGAAACTGATAGATACATAAACAAGCTCTCCCCCGGGATAGGTTTGGTCAACAAAGGCGCGCTCGAAAGGTACCGCTTCATGTCCCGTAGGGCCTTCTCGCAGTCCTCACTCCAGGTAAAGTTGCGAGCGTTACGCAAAATTTTGAAAAAGGGTAAGTTCCTGTCCGCTGAGCGGGAGATGAACCTGTTTAATGAAATGATCTTACCCACAAGCACCTGGACTTCTCTCAGATTGCGGGGTGAGGGTATGTCCAGGATTGCCTTAATTTTCTCTGGGTTCGCCTCTATGCCCCGTTGGCTGACCATGTATCCCAAAAATTTGCCACCCCCCACGCCAAATGTACACTTGGATGGATTCAATTTCATACCGTAACGACGCAGGATACTGAACGCTCGTTTTAGATCTTCTAGGTGGGAATGCTGACGTTCGCTTTTGACGATCATGTCATCCACGTATACTTCCATGGACTTTCCAATTTCACACTCGAACATCCTATTGACAAGGCGTTGGTATGTCGCTCCTGCATTTTTGAGCCCAAAGGGCATAACTTTGAAGCAATAAACACCCATGTGGACTACGAAAGCAGTTTTAGGACGATCCTCAAGAGCCATGAATATCTGATAATATCCTTGGAAAGCGTCCATCATGCTCATAAGTTCACACCCAGCAGTCGAATCCACCAACTGATCAATTCTAGGCAAGGGGTACGGATCCTTAGGACATGCTTTGTTGAGGTCTGTGAAGTCATTGCACCCCACATACGCCACTTGTTGGCGCTCTTCGGAATGAGCACCACATTGCACAGCTATTCTGGATATAGAATTTCTTCTATGTATTGAGCGTCAAGCAGTTTATTGACTTCTTCTTCTATGACTTGCCTCCGGAACCCGTGGACATCCCTCTTCTTTTGCTTTATAAGTTTGAAGGCCGGATCCACGTTCAGCCTGTGGACAATAACGCTCGGATCTATGCCAGTGAGGTCTGAAGCCTTCCAGGCAAAGACATCAATATTTTCTCGCAAGAACTCAATCATCATAATCTGAGAGGGGCCGTCTAGGCTGGAACCTATTTGCGTGATCTTATCTGGATTCCTGGGCTCCAATTCGATGGTCAGGAAGCTCTCCGTAGGTTCCACCCGCACCTCAGGCCTCGGCTGTTCGAGCGCTCGTTTCTTGCCTGTAATTCTCCCGCTGGTATCTCCCGAGGGTATATGATCCTCATCTTCCGAGGAGGAAACCCCAATCTCTCCGAGGGGAGAACTCCCAGCATCTACGGGTTTGTCCGTGGCCCTCTTCTTATTCTTCTTTTTATATAGCTTGGCCCGCTTGCGCTCGGGGCCATCTTCATCTAGTTTGGGAAAGTCAACGGACTTCTTGGTGGAACCTGCTTGGGTAGGCGATTTGGGCTTGTGGCTTCGAAGGGAAAGTATGTAGCATTCCCATGCTTCCTTAACATTGCACAGTACCTCTCCGGTACCCTCGGGGGTGGGAAACTTGACTTTCTGATGGTAGGTGGAAATTACAGCTCTGAAGTCAACGAGGGCTGGGCGCCCAATGATGATATTGTATGGTAGGTCTACTTCAACCACCACATAGAGAACATTTAAAGTTTTTCGCTGTGGGGCGCGACCGAAAGAGGTGGCCAAGCGAATTTGTCCGCGAGGGACGATCTCGGAACCCCCAAAGCCGACGAGGGCTGTTCTGAGAGGTTCGAGCGGGATGTTTGTGATATTCATTTTCTGAAAAGTGGAGTAAGGCAAAACATTCATGGAGCTTCCACTATCAATCAAGACCCTCTTTACAACGTGATTGTGAACGTCTAAGCTAACCACCATGGGGCAGTCAGAAGTTTCACCGACCCCATAGGGTGTTACAATGTGCTCTAAATCTTTCTCTGTGAAACCTACGCTCTCATCTTTCTCCGAGCGGGATGATTAATCAATGGAGAGCACCGGCCTGGGCTGAGAAGATCTCTGGTCATAACTCCGAATGTAACGGCATCGGGAAGCGTTGGAGTCGTTTCCCGAGGGTCCTCCAGCAATCATGTGAATGACCGCGAAGGGCTGGTTTTCCATGTCTGATGCCTTCCCTTTGCCACGGTCATTGGGCTCGGGGTGACGGTTCCGTGGGCTCCGAGAGCGCGAACGGCTTCTCCCTCGTGCATGCGCACGCTCGGCACAATGCTCGTCGTACCTCTCCAACACCTTCACGAACTCCTTAAGGTGCCCCCCCAGCGATCAGCCTCTGAATCTCACTTTCAAGCTGACGACATTCACTAGTGTCATGCCCTTTCTGCTTGTGGAAAGCGCAATACTTCCCCGAGCGCTTCTGAGCCTCGGTTTCTCTCAACTTTGGCGGCCTCTTGAACAGCTTCTTATCCGCCATGGCATATACTTCGGCTATAGGGCGGTTGAGGGGGATGCGTTCGAATTTTCGAGGGGGCGGAGAGTTCCGACGAGCGGGAATAGGGTTGCGGCGGCGGCCTCTGTTAGAGTCCATCCGGTCCTCGGGTGCTTTGCTGGGGCGAGGGGCGTTCGCCATTTTCTGATCCCTCGTGATGTACATATCCTCGAGAGTAAAGAAAGAGTCCGCAATCTCCCTAATCTCCATCAGCGAGCGTGGCTTTTTCTTGGCCACCTCTTCCACAAATTCCTTGCTGACGTAATGCTTCATGTTGATAGCCCCAAACAGAACATGCCTCAAGAAGTCCATCGAGGGCTTTTCTACCAACAAGATCTCCTTGTTGAACCTTCCCATGAAAGACCGTAGAGTTTCGTTCGGCCCCTGGACTAAGCTGTACAGAGCGGTCGCGGCTGGGCCGGTGCCTTCAAAGAGTTAAAGTGGCTGATGAAAGCATCCGTCAAGTCATAATACCCCCGGATTGACCGTGGGGGAAGCTTTTTGTACCAGTCTTGGGCCATTCCCGTGAGAGAAGTGACAAACACCTTGGCCCAATAGTTTCTCGGGTGATCATATAAGTGCATAAGATGTACAAAATGATCCAGATGCTCGGCTGGATCAGTGGTTCCATCGTACCTGTTGACAGCTGTGGGGATTTTACCTTTCCCCGCACGGGTCATCAGTACATCCTCGACGAGGGGTGAATCGCCCGTCATGATCCTGTAATCCCTGTCCTCGGGATCTTCATAGCTGGCTTCTCTCCTGCGGCGGGAAATTGGGCTACGTGGTCGGCGAGCATCTCTGGCCCTGGACCTCTCGTCCCCTTCACGGGGGACTTGAGACCTTGCTCGAGAGAGCTGCTCTACCACATTCTGGAGCCCTCTAATTTGGTCCTGTACTGCGGCAAGTTGAGGGTCACCGACATTTCTGTGGTTTGCCCTTTCTATGGCTCTCGACTGGACCTCTTCGTTATCTCCGGCCACCTCATTTCGAGGGGCCCTCCTATCCTGAGGTGCTCTCTCGTCTCCAACGGGTTGCTGCTCCTGTTGGACCCTCGGTGGAGCCTCATTTTCTTGATTAGGCGGTGGGGGAGGTTGCTGGCTCTCAACGCGTTTTGCGCCATTGTCAGCGGATGAGCCGAAACCCCTCCAAGGGGTGGGGCTGCCCGTGCACTCGTCAATGAAGGAAAGTAAGCCGTGGTGAAGTGTTCCCAAGCATTCTGCACCGCTTGGCTCTCGCACTGCGCGTACAGCGCTTGAAGTTACTGGGTACTGATTTGGGGCATGTCTACCCCCTGTATCTCCCTTGGTAGTGGCAATGGGAGGTTTAGTGTCCCCACTTGATATGGCTAGATCATCGGCATCATTCCAGGCATCATTCCGGGTTGCATAAAAGTGTATAGGGTGGTGGCGTGGTCATAGAGTACGCGCCAGGACGAGAGGTTGGGACGTTTTGGGCGAAAACTGGGGGAGGAGGATTGGAGCCAGATCCTCCAGCCTCATTACCAGATGGGGGTAGAGTGGCGGCGGCCTCTGTGTTTCCGACGAGAGGAGGAGGAGGAGTACTGCCAACGGCGGCGTTGTTCCTTGTATTTTCCTCATTGATAGGGGGGTTGGGCACCCTTGCTCCCCACTACTCTTGATCTTGTCGCAGTCACCATGTTGGGAGTTGCTGGTGTCACTTTTCAACTAGCTTTTCTGGGGAAGAAACTGTTAACGATGAAGAAGGTGATGATGGCTTCCCACAGACGGCGCCAAAAATGATGGTGCAAGAATCTGAGCTTCCTAAATACAACAACAATTTAATATTTGTGAGAAGGGGAAGACCATCACAGGCGTGAAAGCCTAAGGAACTGAGTTTCCTTTTTGTGCGTGGGTTCTTCCAGCTAGGATAACACCAAGAGTGCAAGAGGTAATGGTGATGCAACTGTGGTGAGGTTAATGGAAAGCTTGAGAAGACAGAGGAAAGATGCCCAGAACTGTGTATGAGTGCGTGAATTTGAAGAAGATGACTTGGGGGAGAAAGCATGCGTTCTCCCCTATTTATATGTTAGGGGTAAGGGTAAATGGGTAAATCGACCGTGTGGTCCCAAACCTGTGTTGCCCTAACACGTGGCAGCCCGTGAGGGAGTGAGAAGGACGTTTCTGAAAAGGAGGCGGCGTGTCAGGTGCAAGGTGCGTACAACCTATGTGTCAGAGGTTGTTGGCGAGGGTCGCATGTGAGGAAGGCCCAAGATCCTCTTCGCTAAGGTTCGGATTCCTCGCAATGGGGTATGCTCAGGTACGAATGCTAGTGACGCTCGAAGAGTGTACGGATGGCCTCCCCACGGTAGATGACCCTTGAGCGCCAAAGTCCCGAGCATCGGGAAGGGCCGTCGGGTAGGCACTTCCTTGAGGAAGGTGTTCCTGAGGGCCGTAATGTGAGCGTCAAACCGGTCAACTTGAGCCCTTTACCTGAGCATTTGGCCGAGGCCCATTGATCTGTACCGATAAGCAAACAAGTGGGCTGGGAAGGCCCGCGAGCCCCGTAATGTGAGCGTCCAGACTCTCATTCTCCGAAGCGTTGACACGTGGACGGCTCTGATTCTAGTGTGATTTTGGGTCTCATCAGAAGATATCTCATATTTATTTATTTATTCTAATCAAATCAGAATAACTAAATAATTAAATACTTAGAATTAATTCTCTAATTAATTCCATGAAGGGCTTTAGAATTAATTCTAACGGACTAAAATTAATTCTCTAATTAATTTCTTTGGGCTATATAATTAATTCTCCTAATTAATTATGTTAGGGATTTATAATTAATTCTCTAATTAATTATATTTGGGCTTTATAATTAATTCTCCAATTAATTAACACATGATCTAATTTTACAATTGGACCACACGCCCAATCCATGCTCACGTGCCACATGTGTACTTTACACGTGTGGTCTCGTTTCGATCAACTATTTTATCTTTCCTTCAATACCCTTTGAACCTGGCATTTATGTGTGACCCCCTAGGTTCATTTTCAGTTAGCAGTGAACCTAATTAATTAATAAACTTTATTAATTAATTAGTTCACAGATCACACGACCATAGTTTAGCAACAGGTGTGTGTGACCCCTACCCGAACAATGAATATATATTCAAAAGAACCTTTCAGTCAATGGCAGCTATGAGGTACAATCCTCCTACCATCCTATCTCTCGATTAAGATCTAGGGTATCGGAATAATGAGAGCCCCACTAATCTCGATCATAAAGCTAAACTCGTATCATATCCATTTGATCTCAATCAAAGAAACCTTTTCTTGATGTCTTGATCCACTACCTCGGCCGAGGGTTTAGGATTGCATATGAAAGACTTATGCAATAAGAGACCTTCTTACATTTAAGCAAGTGTAGGTCCTTTGTTGATTCTTATATGCTTCCATGTGCTACTTGTGTAGCCTCAGCATAAGCCTTGATTCAGTTGTCTCACAGCATAAGCCTTGATTCAGTTGTCTCGTGAGACATCCTTTAAAGCTTATACCAAAGACTACAGAGTTAGCCCACAAAGCCTCAATGGAATCTCAAGTCAAAGGATTACTTTACTCACGCCATTGACATGTGAGATATTTTCTAATCTGGAAGTTTCCTCTTCCTGAAGTGGAAACTTCCTTTCCCATTTAGGAATCTTCTCACGCTGGACACCTCAGTGTAGCCATTCTAATAACGAGCACCCTCATGTATTGCGTACGCATCAACTTATGCACTTTACACCCCATGAAACAGGATGCTTCTTCTTAAGGACACAATCCCATGAGCAAGTCCCAATCGAGCCTAATCAACACTCCCATTGTTTGTTGGAGTCATCGACTTGGAGTGGTTTCTAATCCGGCTTTGAGTTAGGGCTTATTTTATGTGTTATTCACCTAATGACAAAGTCCCTAACAACCTTATGGATTAGGGTAGTTCTAATACATGCGCACATAATGGAAACACACAAAACATGTATTGCACATAAAGAAGTGTTTTCCTATGATAATAATCAATCGTATATAATTCAAAGATTATCTGTGATATAAGGAAAGTCCCAAAGCAGATTATGACTAATCGGCTTTCTAGGGCACTATTCCAACAGGGACACCTGGGCCAAAAGCGTTGTTATGCAGGGAATGGTTTCGCCTTTGTGATGATGGAAGAATGCCCTCGAGGACAAGCACAGGGATAGCCCCAAGGGTCGCATGGTGTTCATATCGTTAACCTTGTTTACCCGCTCGGGAAGGCCAAGGTTTCTTGTGAAGATGGAGCGGTTGGTGGCGCCGGGACTGGGCCACATGTCGTATACGTGTCCAGAACGTATTTTAGCCTCATCATTTTGCCTCCTAATTCAGTAGTTCACAGTAATGTGGACATTAGAACTCAGACTTCCAAAACTCCAAAGGTCATCATTTGGCGGGGAGGTTGTTCGCTCGAGGACTCTGTTCTGAGATCGCATTTAATGCAGTCCTTTCAATTTGACCGCTCGAGATGTCAGACATTAAATGTTGCCTAAGAGAGTGGGTGCGCCTTTTCAGGAAACGGCGCGTGAACATAGGGAAGTGGGCGACGGTTCACAAAAGTGGGTAGTTACCTAGGCGGGAATGATTACAACTGTTGAAGTTATTACACGAATCCCACCAACTCTCTTCCTTATAAATAGAGATTTGCTCACCCATTTGTTCCTTTCCACGTATAACCCTTTCAGTGCACTCAGAATTTTGCAGAGATTTTTTTGCATTCTCCAGAGAACTCAAGCAACCTTCACGACTTCCAAGAAAATTAGGTATTTGCTTAAATCTTTTCTAACTTTTCTTTTGCTAACCTTAGAATAGTAGGTCTCTCTGTCTTCTTCCCCTTTTCTATTGTATCTGTCATTCACCATCCGCCATGTCCAATGAATATATTGATGAGGTTGTTAGGGAGATAGACGATATGGCGAGTTCTAGTACCCCTTCCCACAATCCTATCCCTCATCACGAAATAATAGAAGAGATTTTTAGCGAGGCTAGGGATGAAGATCTTGATGCCACCGTGTCGGCCATGGGGGAAAGGAATCCTGGTGTAGTATACCATCTCTTTGAAGAGATGGATCTGGTTTTGGAGGCGGAGCGTCAAGGGGTAACTCTTCCCTTGACGGAGGGTTCTACTAACCCTCAACGTCGCACTGTAACCATAGCCATTTTGGGCCCAACCCAGGAGGATGTGGCCGCTAGGCCTTCAGAGGAACCCAGCTCAAAGCGTCGGAAAAGGAGCAAGAAATCCAAAAAATCCGCAGAGGGGAAGAGTTCAGGCATGCAAGCCACTGATAGGACCCCTAATGAGATTCAGTGCACAATATCTGTAGGGGATTTGGTTACACTAAGGGCCCCAGTATACTGGGATGAGAGGTTCATTTACAGGCTACCAGAGGCACACGAGAGGGCCAATAATCTGCCTCCTGGAGAAATGATGGTGTACAAGGACACCATTGCAGCAGGGGGGTTAAGATTCCCCATTCCAGTTCCAATGGCAAGCATCTTAAATTATCTGAACCTGAGCTCTTCATAAATCTTCCCCAATGGAATAGCCCTCATCAATGCCTTTATCATTCTGATGAATTGTACAGGGCAGGAGCCCTCGATTCACAATTTCAATAGATTGTTCTGAGTGGCCCGTTCACCCCGCTCATCCCCGAGGGTAGGGTTCTACTATGTCTAGGCAAAATCTAATCTGAAACTCATTGATTCCCCCTCGACTTCGTATGGTACCAAGTGGAAGGAAAAGTCTTTTTTTGTGAAGCCTCCCGAGAGTGATGATTTTGGCGTCCCACAAGCATGGGTTATCCACGGAGAGGGACCCCTTGTAAAATCCCATGTAGAACCTGTTTTTCCCTTAAAATGGGCTCGAGACCTGGCCCTCACGATGAGAAATGAGGGCTGGCTCATTTCGGCCAAGGATCTGATGGATGCCGAGGAGCTGTTATTCCTCTATGGGCTCGTGAGCCCACCTGATATGATTGCTAACCCTCCTAGGCGGAGTTTGGAGGGAGGCGGTTAGAATCTAGGATGCTAACTTTAGATAGGAATGCTAACTTTGTCTTTTGGTCTTTTGAACAAGAAAATCTGGTCCTCGTTTTCTTTTCCTTTGGCAGGTGTTGAAATACTGATGGCAAGAAGAGGTGGTATGGCTAATGTGGCGGCACTGTAACGACCCGATTTTTTTTCAGTTGTACAAGTTTGACGTATATGTTTATTAATTGCACAATTAAATTATTTGATTAAGTGATTAATAGTTTATTATAGTTATAATTATAATTAATTATTTTTCTTTAATTATTTTTTTATTTGGTTAAAATTTAATTTATTTTGTATTTCGAATATTGAATTTGAATTTATATGTAATGAAATTGTGAATGAATGTTTTTATAGTTATGAATTGCGTGCCGTTCTAATTCGAATTCAATTCCCATTTTTGTGAAAATTTGGTATGCATGACTTATGTGAGTTATGATTATGTTCGTATGCTAGACGCTTGATTTCGGACTTGTTTGACTTGGTTTCGGATTTATTTTGTTTGAACGGGACCAAATTGGAGCTAAAGAGAATTTAGCGCACCTTTGGTTCCGGACGCCGTATCTTGAGTTTAGGAACTCGGATTCGAGTTTTGTCACTCCGTTGAACTCGTATCAAAGATTCGGATTCAATGGAACAATCCATGTATTTTTCTAAGCCCGTTTGGACCTCCGAAATTCAACCAAAACAAGCTTCGTCCGCAGATTTGCCACACTTAGCCATTTTAACCATAACTCTCCCAATACTTAACCAAATTAACCAAGGTTTGTCCTCAAATGACCCTAATTAAACCCTCTACCTGATTCCCTAAGTCTCATTTCTTCCAAGGCAAGAAAAAGAGAGGAAATTGCTGCAAACTTGGGGATCAATTCACTATTCCCGTCACTATTCAAAATTTGGAGATTTTGAGCTCTAATCTCTTCCAACTACAACCAATTCAAGAGGTGAGTATATATTTGTGATCTACATTCATTTCTGGTCATTTTAATCCATGTTTGCCCAATTTTGGGTTAGAATTGATAGAGTTATGACTATGGAAGTGAATAGTAAGGGTTATACGAAATTTTGTTGAATTCTTGCACATCCTTGTTTCGTTTCTTAATTAGATCTGGAAGTATGATATATGTGGTGTATTTGTTTTATTTCTATGCATGAATTTATTGTTACTTGACTGTATGATGATCTACCATGGCTGCACTTCATGAAAACCTTGAATGAAACTTCAAACGGGTTGCACTTGAGCTGCTGCGTGAACTTTGCTGTGAGTTTAGGACTGGTATTGCTGAGTATCTGCTGCAATTTAAACCTTGTTATGTTAACTTGAGTGTTGGTTGAAGCTTTGTGTGTTCTTGCTTTGTTTTCCTGCGAGAAGAGTTGTTGTTGCTGTTGTCCTTTTTCCGCCTGCATCAATCTCCCTGGGCGGGGGGCTTTTACACTGAAAGTGTCCTCAGGCGGTGACACTTGTGCAGAAGGTTTCTGCATCTCCTTCCCCGGCCGGGGAAGGTTTGAGTTATTTCGTTTCCTGGGCAGGGAACTTCTTGTTGTTTTAATTTTTGCTGCAGCCTGTTTTGTGTGATTGTGCTGGTGCATCTATGCATGCATGAATGTATATATATATATATATATATATATATATATATATATATATATATATATCATGTGTTTATGTTGCTGTGCATTTTATTTATGTGTATTGAATGTATATATGTATTATATATTATGTGTGTGTTTTGTGATTTGTGCATGAAATGTAAATATATATTATGTGTAAGTGTACGTAGGTAAGGTGCAATATAATATGTGTGCATGTATATATATATATATATTAGTGCATGTGTGTGTACGTACTTATATGTATATATATATATATATATATATATATATATATGTATGTATAATTCATGTACCAATCATCAAACTCATGCACACACATATGTATATATATAAGTACATACATACATGCATTAATATATATATACCCATGCACAATATATAATATATACACATTTCACATGCATACATACATACATATATATATATATATGGTGTGTTGTGTGTGCATGAGTTTGGTGTTTGTGCATGAATTATATATATGTAAATTTGCATGCATGTACATACATACATATATATATATATATGTATTTATGTATGTTATATGTGTTATGTATTATTTAATTTATTTGGAATTAAATTGTTACCTATTTCTTGTTCATACCTATTTAAATAACTTGAATGCCTTCGTTTTGTTTATTTTATAATTGTAAACTTGATATAATTGAGATATGATTGTTATATGAAATTCATGACTTGAATTGCTATGAATTATGAAACGGTTGAACCTAAAACCTTCAAGTATGAAACGTATTGAATGAACTACTTGGTTATATGGCTTCATAACATGATTTATACCACGTATGCATTTCATATCATGTGCATAGCATTGCCGTGCGTCATATAAGGTTCATATGGAGTCTTAAATCTCACAAATGCGCTGTATTGACCTTCCTATACAGTTCTCTCTAGGGCGGAGACGTGTCGGGTTCATAGGTTACTTTCAAGCCTTCTTTTCTTTTTGTTGTTGTTCGGTAACGTGTAACAGGTGGGTTTCTCTTCTATTAGTTACGATGTCCCGATATATCCCTTATGTGAAAGATTTGACCCAAAATATACGTAAAACCTCCTTTTATATATTCCTACCTTATGATTTTTGGTGGAACATGATTCAAATTGCACGGGCCTAGGGACTTAGTACATGTAGCGATCCGGGGAGGCAAGGGCCGACGGTGATCCCATGTACGAGTTCCAATCAAACTACGGTGATATTGGCCTTCGCTAGGAGATTAGCGGGTAAAGGGAGCTGATTGGATTTCTGTACCCCCATTGGCCTATTTATGGACCGATGGCCAGGTCTTGCAAGCCCGTCCACCACCCGGAGGAAAAAGGTGGAAGTGATTATGATTATATATGAATGCATAGATTGATTATGAAACGTATGATTATGTATGAATGTGTATGATCACTAATGTAAAGATTGAAATGATATGCACACACGAGGAGTAGGTTGGAGATATTCGCCCACCCATCAGGGCTCACGTACTGACCACATGATTGTAATGAATGAATGAACTTATAGGTTGTAATCCCGGGCGTTGTTTTCTTTGTTTTCACCCAGTTGGGAAATGTTTTAAAAACCTCGTACGGGATTATGAATCTCATGCGTGTGTATTTTAATTCTCATAATATTATGATATTAAGCCCTATTTTATACCCACCAGTCTCCTATAGACTGAACCCGACATTGTTTTCAGTTTCTTACAGGTTTTGGAGTGCTAGGAGGGATTTCGAGTCGGTCGAGTCGTGTGGTCAAGTTAGGTCACTTCACGCATTTTGTATATTATACATGTTTATGTGAATGCATGAATGATATGGTCACGATAGTATAAATATATTTACATTGAATTTCTAGGACTAGGCTTTTATGCTAATGGAACCCGACTTTTATGATATACATCATGATTGAATGTATGTTTTGCTTCCACACGTACTTTTATCTTGTTGATTTGAGTAGTTGGTTTCGAGGTTCTAGCTCCCGCCTAGCATAACGAGTGAGTGAGTCCCCGTTCGCTCTGATCTGGCATGTGTATGGATTTCCCATTTCATATGCGGGTCGGGTCTGAGTGCGGGGGATAGGGCGCCTTCCGGTTAGGGTGCTACATCCTTAAGTGGTATCAGAGCCCCAGGTTACAAAATTGGGGCTCTCGCATCGTGATTAAGTCAGTTTAGGTCGTACGACACAGGAACAACTTGTTAACGTGTGCATTGCATTGAATTTGCATAGTTTACTGTTACAAACTGTTGGAAATTACTTGTTATATGTGATGTACTTTTAATTTTGCTGTTGTAGGTGTTGCACCTTGCATTTTATATGTGTTTATTGATCTAAATATGTGCCATAAGCATATACTAATCCACATGCATCTATATTCAAGTTGAATCTTTGATTATAGGTTGTTATCATGCCAACAAAGCTTCTATCAACTTCAACTACAATATTCTTCTACTAAACCAATGAAAGGATTATGGAGCCAAAGGAATTTGAAGGCCGGGTGTTGCATTTTCATGGCTTACAAAATGGAGTTACATTTCATTGCTCGACATCGTGGGAAAAAGCTTGGATCATGGAAAAGTTCATCAATCGCATTCTTTCTCTACAAACCTTGAAGATTATGAACGAACGTGCAATGCGAGAACTCAAATCATTAACTTAAAAGATACGTGAGGCAACGGGGATAGGCGTGGAACTTGTCACCATCACCTTATGAAGGCACTTGATGCAAGATCGAACCACTCAAATTTCATTGCCGAGACCCTTGAGGGTATATCAAAAGTCTCCTAATTAAGATGTATGGAATGGAGAGTCGTTGATGATATGGATTCACTAAGGGTTCGAGCAGGGGAGCTTAATTGAAACACCAACTACCGTGAATCAACTAGTGGACATAAATTAGAGATATAGAGGAAAGTTGGAACAATTTGATTTATATCACCTCCTCGGGACTTCAAGATACGCGACGATACAAGGATGAGCGTAAAGATTGGAAAGCGTCATCAATGACCGAGTAATGCTCAACCTTACAACTTATGCTCACAACACCGAGATCAAAGGACGAGATGTCGTGCTAAGGCCACCACTACGGTGACCGGTTTAATGCATTCATATTACGTGCATCATACATCGTATTCAATTATTTAAATTCTTACTATATACATTTTAGTGTTGTAAATAATGATTTGATGTTGCATCTTCTTTGTTGAAAATATGTGCCACACACATCGGACATTTAACCCAACATGCATCATTTTAGTGTTTACGTGTTAGGATATCTTCCCCATTCAATGCTTGAACTACCACTTCAATCAAAGTTCTACCGAACCGAATTAAAGGAGAAAAATATTTTTGTGATGGAACTAAGACTGAGATGAGAATTGTGGTCTGGAGGTTAAGAGTTGGGGTCAACTTTGGGCTGTTTGGATCGAACAAGAAAAGAAAAATAGGGTCTCAGGTTTGGGAGAATTCGGGAGGTAATGGATTTGGGACCATATACCAATTGACCACTTCAAAAGTGAATGTGGGTAGAATAATGAACACCCTCCCTGACAAGGATTGCTCGTTCAAGTGATCTCAAGATTTGTGATTGGAGGATGGTGGGTAAGGTTCGATCTAGAGGTGGATTCCTTAAGGGGGAGAGCACAACCATGAGGCAAACACAAATTAAAGGTTGTGCTCAAAGAAGTATTTTGATAGGAACAATGGAACGCAAACCGTGAGAGACAAGGAATCCTAATAATGGTGATAGGAAAATAATAAGACGACCTTAGTAGTCAAACCATCAAAATAAAAATTAAACTATCATGCTGCGGGTAAAGACGGCTACGGGGTATTGAAGGGGTTGGTTAGTTGGGCACTCATGCGTACGAAATTCAGACACCGAAGATGATGGTATTATCGAGGGACCCTTGATGGATTCCAAAAATTTACTTAAAAAAGGAAGCTTGACCAAGTTATCGTGTTTAAAGATGATGTTAACGAATTCCAGTTAACCAAGTCTTCAACAAAGAACTAAACTAGGTCATTTAAGAAAAGTTATGCACTTACTATCCTATGGAGACTAAGGTGGAGTTACTACTCGATTCGTTGTCACTTCCATTTGTTACACTTCCTTAGCAACTACGTAGTGGGAGACAGGGTATGAAGATGGATTGGAGATTGCGAGTTTGATCAGCATCGAATCTTCTCAACTACCTAGGAAAAGACAAATTATGTTCCCATAAGCTTTTGAAGTATCAATACTCGATCGTCGTGCTGAGTTAGGGTAGATCAGGGCATGGTCAAGGATAGTAAATTCGAATTTGATACAAGGATGAACATCTGGAATATATGCGGGATACGCCAGAGGTCGATCAAGTAAAGAGTTGGACTCGTCGAAAGAAGAATTACAGGTTGGCGATGAGTGATCGAAGAAGTCAGTGATCGTCACTTCCGAAAGGTTATTTAAATTCCAAGAACTTCATTAAATTGAAGAAGGAGACTTAAATCGTAAAGAAGATCAACTTTAAATTCGGAGATGTAGGAAAAAACTTGTTTTGGAAAGGCGAGTCGAATGGCTTAAAACCAAACACATGATCGAGAACTAAAGAAGGTAAGAAGGGGTAAGAGTCAGAATGGAATCGAGGATAGGAACAACCGAGGTTCTATCATCCTCTCAATCGAACATACTAAGATATTGAAGACAAGTTAAGTACCGAGCCAGGCTTTGGGCCAAACCATGTCTTGGCCAAAGGAGCTACCAACTTCAAAACTCTCTACCAGGGTGACCGGTACATAAAACATTCATGGCATATGCATACATGCAATTTAAATTTAAATGATTTCTTGATGCTATATGCTTTGCTAATTGAATATATTCGTTGCTCTTTGCTAAGGTTGTAACTAACGTAAGTGATATCTATTACCTGCCCTTGTGTGACCTGCGTGATTGTTAATTGCTGTAATTGATGTTTTGCTACCTTCTACTTATGTTATTGTTTTATATTGTAACTGTATTTTATCCCCTGGAGTCCCTCTTTTGTCTTGTTGTTTGTGAGAGATAGGGTTCTCTCCTTGTTGTTTGTGAGAGACAGGGTTCTCTCATTGTTGTTCGAGAGATAGGGTTCTCTCCTTGTTGTTTATGAGATAAGGGGTTCTCTCATTGTTGTTCGAGAGACGGGGTTCTCTCCTTGTTGCTTGTGAGAGACGGCGTTCTTTCATCGTTTGCTCGAGAGAAAGTGAATCCGAGGATGGATTCTTTTAAGGGGGAGAGGTTGTAACGACCCGATTTTTTTTTCAGTTGTACAAGTATGACGTATATGTTTATTAATTGCGCAATTAAATTATTTGATTAAATGATTAATTGTTTATTATAGTTATAATTATAATTAATTATTTTTCTTTAATTATTTTTTTTATTTGGTTAAATTTTAATTTATTTTGTATTTCGAATATTGAATTTGAATTTATATGTAATGAAATTGTGAAGGAATGTTTTTATGGTTATGAATTGTGTGTCGTTCTTATTCGAATTCAATTCCCATTTTTGTGAAAATTTGGTATGCATGACTTATGTGAGTTATGATTATGTTTGTATGCTCAACGCTTGATTTCGGACTTGTTTGACTTGGTTTCCGATTTATTTTGTTTGAATGGGGGCCAAATTGGGGCTAAAGAGCATTAAGCGCACCTTTGGTTCTGGACGCCGTATCTTGAGCTCGGGAACTCAGATTCGAGTTTCGTCACCTCCATTGAACTCATATCGAAGATTCAGATTCAATGGAACAATACTTATATTTTTCTAAGCCCGTTTGAACCTCCGAAATTCAACCAAAACAAGCTTCGTCCGCAAATTTGCCACACTTAGCGATTTTAACCATAACTCTCCCAATACTTAACCAAATTAACCAAGGTTTGGCCTCAAATGACCCTAATGAAACCCTCTACCTGATTCCCTAAGTCTCATTTTGTCCAAGGTAAGGGAAAGAGAGGAAATTGCTGCAAACTTGGGGATCAATTCACTATTCCCATCACTATTCAAAATTTGGAGATTTTGAGCTCTAATCTCTTCCAACTACAACCAATTCAAGAGGTGAGTATATATTTGTGATCTACATTCATTTCTGGTCATTTTAATCTATGCTTTCCCAATTTTGAGTTAGAATTGTTAGAGTTATGAATATGGAAGTGAATAGTAAGGGTTATATGAAATTTTGTTGAATTCTTGCACATCCTTGTTTTGTTTCTGAATTGGAGCTGGAAGTATGATATATGTGGTGTATTTGTATTATTTCTATGCATGAATTCCTTGTTACTTGACTGTATGATGATCTACCATGGCTGCACTTCATGAAAACCTTGAATGAAACTTCAACTAGGTTACACCTGAGCTGCTGCGTGAACTTTGCTGTGAGTTTAGGTCTGGTATTGCTAAGTATTTGCTGCACTTTAAACCTTTCTATTTTAGCTTGAGTGTTGGTTGAAGCCTTGTGTGTTCTTGCTCTGTTTTCCTGCGAGAAGAGTTGCTGCTGCTGCTGCTGCTGCTGTCCTTTTTTCGCCTGCATCAATCTCTCCGGGCGGGGAGATTTTACACTGAAAGTGTCCCCGGGCGGTGACACTTGTGCAGAAGGTTTCTGCATCTCCTTTCCTAGCCGGGGAAGGTTTGAGTTTTTTTGTTTCCCGGGCGGGGAACTCGTTGTTGTTTTAATTTTTGCTACAGCTTGTTATGTGTGATTGTGCTGGTGCATCTATTCATGCGTGAATGTATATATATATATATATATATATATATATATATATATATATATATATATATATTGTGTGTGTTTATGTTGCTGTGCATTTTATTTAT